>JAZAQC010000012.1:5000000-7500000 GCA_036289425.1 Rhopalosiphum nymphaeae | reverse complement strand
ATAATGATTATATTATGACATCGTTGTTAAATTTATCATAGTTTACATTTATCTATATTATATAAATGGCAATTAATAAATATTGTATTTATTTAAATGTAATATTGTATTATAATATTAATACACTATTCATTTTGATTTTGTACCTAGTGAGAGTTTTAAGTTTGTCGTTAAATATTTTTGGGTATATCCCTATTCATTAACTGGAAAAATAGTGTTTAAAGTGATTAAAACAATGTTGAATCTTAGTAAATGTAATTTAATTTTAATTTATCTTAAGTTAGTCTACTCTTAAGAAATTATTTTATTAATTAACAATTTAAATTAAGAAATGTATATGTATATATTATGTAAATAAGTGATGTATTTTGAATAAATACTGAAAATATTTTTATAACAATGAATAATATTTGAATCACAATTTTAAATAAATTAACTAATGATTTTAAATAATTCTTTATATTTTAATTAGTTACTTATCAATAAGTCAACTAAATGATAAATTATAAAATAAAGTTTGAATTAAAAAGAATGTTTTTAACTTAAATAGTAATTAATTTGTATAAATAACATAAGAATAATATACTTATTAAATAATATAATTTTTTGAATTATAGTGATTTTTTTTACAAAAGTTAACTTTTAATTTCATACTCCAACGCTAGGCATATACATAAAAACAAAAAAAAGTTGGATGAAGTCATAAAAAATTTACAATCATCAATATCACATATATTTTAATAATTTTACATAAAATAAATTTAAATAAATAAAAAATAGTCAATTCCAAAAATAAATTATAAGATTATAATTTAGATTATTAGATATTATATACTATTGTAGTTATTGATAATTGTTATAAAAAAATTATATAAATATGTTGACAACCCCCCCCCCCCCCCCACAGTATATATACCTGACCAGAGCAGTATATTTTTTGGAATATTTCTATAAGCAACAATTACATTTTAAATGAGTAGTCATTATTTATTAATATTTAGGTTGAACAATATAAATTTACACTAAGGATTATGAGTACTCCACAATATTTTGGTCAACTACTCTGTTTTTTGTAAGTAATCTTTACAAATTATAATAGTTTTAAGTAAATGACAACAATTCTTTTTACATATTTTGACAGAATTTATATCAAAATAATCTAATGGAAGTGTAAATAATGTTTTATTAATTAGAAAATTCTATTAATAAATTTGATCACTGAAGACTTATTTTTTTTGTTAACTTTTTATGCAGCAATTACTCTAAAAAGATTATTTGTATAGCATTAAGATAATAATTAAACTATTAAATTTACTTTAAATTATATTATCCGTTGCCTCTGATCAAAATATGGACATAGCATCCCTTCACATCCAGAACCATCTTAATGAATTACAAAGTTGGTTTATAAAGAGAAAAATAAAAATAAATGAATCGAAATCATTTCACATAACTTTTATGTTATGTCTCCGAGATTGCTCTTTACTTTACATCAACAATAGAGAAATACTACCTGCGTAGTCAGTAAAATGATCTCGAAATGTACTTAGATAGATGCCTCACATGGGCAATCCATATCAAAATAAAGAATAAAATCACTTAACCAGAAACTAACCAACTACAACCTTTAAAATCAAATCTACCTTTTGAAAAAATAAATTAACTTTCAAAAAAGCAGAGCTTAAACCCAATAACAATTTTGATTACCAATATTAATTTTATTTCAATTCAGTTTCGTATACTGATATTGATTTTTATAGTTTTTATTTTATTTTTATTATTAATACTGATCTTTTTAATGATCTCAATTTTTATATCATTTTTGGTTTTCAATGAATGATATTAAATTTCTGTTTTAAGCACCGCAAAAAGTAAAAACATAAAATATGATTATATTTTATGTTTTTATTTTTTGCAATAACTCTGAATAATTTAAAACGAATGAGTGTCTTGGATTAATAACACATAGTGCTCTATAAAATTATACTAGTGACTTAAATAAAATATAAATGAAATAATATTTAATATTTCCATTGCAATCATAATATATCATTAGTCATGATAAAAATAAATATAATAAAAAGTAATGTTTCCACTTAAGTACTTCAATCTAAATTTTATAAATATTTTTATTATGAACACTTAACAAAACAAATAGGTGTTTATACTAAGCACATTATATAAATTTATCATTTTATTAAACTATATTTTAACCTTTAAGCACCAATCCCGCTAGGAATACACAATTGAAATACATTATTTCCAGTTCTGGTTTTAAGTTTTTTTTATTTTTCATTACACATTATAAAAAATTTGAAAATATATAAAGATATGTTAAACAAATAAATTCATCAAAACATTTTATTAATTATACTGATATTTCAAGTATATTTAGCTATTAAATTTAAATTGATAAATATTGCAGGTACTTATAAATATATATTGTACGAATTATAGTGGGACTCATTTGACTAATAATTGTTTATAATAAAGAAATAAGTTTTATCAAAAGTTATGGTGTTTACACCGCTACCATGACCACTTAGAGATTAATTAAAATAACTGGCTGAATTTTTTGGCAGTATTTCTACAGACTCCTCGATAAAATCTAACTCATTTAAAGTATTTGCACTAATATGCCTTCAAACTTAGTAGTTATAATAAGGTAATATATATATATTAATTAATATAGTATTATTCAGTTTATAAATATTCAAAATCTTTGTAAGCAAGAAGTGCTTTAAATATTACATTAATGCCAATGGCCTAATTTTGGTTTTTATGGATAATATTATCAATAAAGGGTTTTTGGTTACGTGTATATTGGGTTTATTGTCTTAAGTATCAATAATTAAACATTATTTAATATCTATTAATAAAGAAATAACACTTGATATTTATTTAGAATACCATTGTCATGATTATAGATTTTTAAACTGTTGCCTGAACATTTTGCAAAAATCCACTGTAATCTATTTTAGATGGCACAAAATAAAATGCTGGAGATACTTTGGCACCACATTGACATTGACATCCCATTGTCCAACTATATGAGCCAAGTTTAGAATGACATTTTGGACAGTTAATTTTTCCACTTTCAGATTGGCTTACTGACATCCAAGTCATTGGTTCAACAAAAATAGTGTCTGAACATAGTTGAAAGCTTGAATAATCTGAAGACAATTTTGAATCTTTCCATGACAATTTTTCATTGATATAATGTGGTAATAAATTTGATTGTAAAGCTAAAATCCTTCTGAAATAGTAATATATATATAGCTTATTGGTATACAATAAAAACAATAGTAAACATAATACCGGCATTTACGGCATCGATAAACTTTTGGATCTGGTCTAGCACATATTAAAGATGGGTCTCCCTTAATTACGTCAATACAGTCTTGAGGTAAAATTTTAACTAAAACAAAATCATAAATTTATTATTTAAGATACTAAGTGATGCAATAAATGAATTGGATTTTACATTTTTTTTTTTTATACTACAGTAAAAAAAGTGTTTTGATTTTTAAACTTTAGGGAATGATTGGTAATATATTAGTTCTAGTTTTGTCAGGACGTTTTAAATTTTTATTTTTTTCAATTTATGTAAGATAAAAATTATGTATGTGAGTAAATAATATAATGTTAATAATATTTTTACATAATGAATCTACTATAGCAGCATACATATTCATTAAAGATGAAATTTAATGAGATAATTTTTACTTGGATGTATTATTTTATTAAACTTATGTAAGGTATTTAGAATTTTGGATATTATACATGAAAATTAATGTACAAAAATATAAACCTATTAAGAAAACACCATATTCACATGTATCTAACATACCTAATTTTAAGTTTCAAAATAATCCATTTTATTCTGTTATTTTTAATATTAGAGTGAATCAACCTATTGATAATATTATTATAAAATATAAATGAAAGAATTATTGTGGAATCACATATAAGCTTGTTTTGATATTTTAATTTTGAAACAAGTTAAGAACATTTTAAAATTTTAAATCATAGTGTAAGTATGTTTTATAAAATGAACAGTCATCTTTCTATATAATAAGACACTTTATCATAGTCGATATTTTAATTTTTAAGTGAATTAAGAGCATTTTTAAATATAAATATTTTATATACTCATAACTTGTTTAAATATTAAAATACTGTAAAAAAAATCAATGAGAGAACACAAATAATGTTCTCACCTTTAAGTTTAATAATAATAGGTCATTTTACTCTAATATTTAAGCTAAACACAAAATTGATTATACTGAAAGAAAATTTGCTTTGTAGTATGTTTGTTAGATGGAGACGACATATGTGGATGTGGCATTCTTTTAATTCTGATAGTACCTATTTTGAAAATTGGTCTACTTATAAATGACTATTAGTAAATTGTTTTGAACTTCATGCAAAATTCTAAAATGGCACTTCTGTCAATATTTTTTTCAAAGTATATAATTAAAGTTAGATTAAACTAAAAGTATTTCTTATTTATGCCATGAACAAATTAAACTAGTTATACTTTTTTATGTTAAAATACTTAAAACAGTTTTGACTCAAAAGTTAATAACAATAATTTATGATACAATTATATACCTAATATTTACATATCTATAAATATAGTTTGTGCAATAAAACACGTATAACTAGAAATATAAAAATGTGTTAATTTTATTAAGAGGGAACAGCACTTGCATGTGTTGTCATTGTCTTACAAGTGCGCAACATAAAAAATATTTCGCTCAGTAGATCATGTTTAACTCCATTAGTTTAAAAATAAGAGTAAATTGACCTACTATGAAACTTTGTGGTAAAAACATTATCTGTGTTTGTATGTATGATATAACTTAAATTAAAAACACTTATAACTCACTAAAAAATTGAATAATCGTAAACAAACAATATACAAACGTTAATAATGTTTTTACCATAAAGTTTCGTAGTAGGTCGATTTACTCTTATTTTTAAACTAACAGAACTAAATATCATCTGCTGAGCGTAAATTTGCTAGTTACATAGTTCTAAGACAAAGACAACACACGCGGGTGTGATAGCCTCTTAATTAAATAAATTGCCAACCTTTTTTTACTTTTCTAGCAGCTATTTTCAGTCTGAACAGTTTAAATTGCATATTGTTTTTGTCAATTTTCCATCCTAAAGTTTCATACAAATTGAGTTGTGCTTGAAAACCAATATTTGGTAATGCAGCTGCATTTTTAACTTTAACTCTATAACAAATTTGTAATAAATCAATAGGTTTTTTTTATTCCTTTAAACAACACTGTATTACACAAAAATATATTTTATTATTATTAATTAAAATGAAAAACTGAAATCACTTTTAAGTTATCAAAATCATTGTCTGAAAAAATATTGGAATAAGTATTAATCTCACTGTCCAGTTTAATATCCTAATACAAGAGATAAACTTATGAACATATAGCAATATATTAATAATAATTTATTTGTAATAAAATACATTAGTATTTGACATTTGACTTCCATAAAATATAAACATTAATAAAAATCACTAGAAAGCTAATAATGTAAACATAAACAAACTTAAATTTGGTATAAAAAATTAAACACCAAACAAGTCATAATCTTAAGTACAAAATAAGTTTTTACATTTTATCAAGATATACATGTCTATCAATGATATGGTATTTGGAAAAAAAAGCCCCGTACCAACTAAATATAATTATTACATTTACCATATTATTTATATTATAACATTTCTTTAGCATATCTAAAAGTATAGCGCAATCTACATTTAACATTGTTAAAAATTGTAATTAGTACCTAATAATTAAAAAAAGTTTTAAGAGTAAAAATTTAAAATAATTTACTATTAATAATCATTTTTTAGTTTATTTTAAATTTTTATCATTAAAACTTTTTTTTAATTATGAAGGTACAAATGACAGATGACAATTATTGAGAATGTTAAATGCAGATTGCAGCAATACTTATAGATATGTTAAAGAAGTGTTACATAGATAAATTTAATGAATATATTTAATTATGTAAATCATAATAAAAATAATAAATAATGTATTTAGTTGGTACGAGGCTTTTTCTTCTTAGATTTAATGATACATACTAAGTAAACTTTATTGGGTTGATCTGGTTAACAAAGACAAAATTATTTTAAATTTTAAAATTCTATAAAATATCAACAAGTTATATATTTTAATGTAGAGAACTTGTACAATTTATTAATTTTAGTATTTAGTAGATATTCATTTTTTAAAATACCTAGTAGAATATTACTATCAAAAAATAATTAAAACATTATGTAATTTACATGAGTATAATATTAACAATAATCCTACAATGCTAATGTTATCCAGAAAAGCCATAGTATACACTTACTTTTACACATAATTTTAAATTGTATCACTGACTGATAAATAATTATCTACATACCTTTGAAAAGCATCATCAAAACTAATTTTATACTTTTTCATAATATAAGCTGTAATAATTGACGCACTTCTGGATATTCCATAATAGCTAAAAGTACATTAAAACATTAATTTTTTTTAATATGATTTTTAAATTTAAATAAGTTTAGAGAATACTTATTAATATAAATATGGAAATTTAATCTATTGTTGGATAACACTTAATATTTATTTTAAGATAATATATTCTATTCTTAAATTTTCATATGTTTGTTTGTATTAAGTATATAATACTCACCAATGCACCAGAACAGAACTATTTTCTTGGCCTTTTTTAATGAACTCATATGCACTATCAAAGTGGCTTAAAAGATCTTCTCCGTCCATATCGGTAACTATAAGTAAATGTTAACTTAAATAATTTAATATAAAACTGTATTATATCAACTAAATTATTATTTATAGACTATAGACATAATAAATAGATAGTCTATGATATTGAACTTAGTAAGAATCATGACTAAATGGTAAGAATGTAGTATAACTATATTTGAGTATAAAATATATAAAGACTAATAATTAAACTAATAGATTTATTTTGGAAATGTATTTACCTTGTATATATTTAACATTAATATCTCTCAAATCTAATATAATTTCTGGCAGTGGACAAGAATCCACTGTTATTATATAGTTTATTCCATTGCTTCGTAAAAATGTTAAATCAATGGCAGCGGTTAAGTTTCCTGAATTAAATATTAATGTTGATCAGTTTATTTTAAAACTAACGAATATAGATAAAGATAAGCATACTTTAAAATTAAAAGAAGTAGAAAGAATAAAAATTTTACAGCATGAAATATTTATTACTTTACAAGTTAGATTATTTTGGTAAATAAATGTTTTATTACCTAGCCATAGACCATCTTCAATAGAAAATACATGTTTAGGACCAGAATCGAAATCATCTCTACACAAATTTGACATTCTATTTGTTATTGTTAATGACACAACATAACATCGGAATCAAATCAATCGAATTATTATTGAAATACCCAATTAATTAACAACCTATAGAATTTTTTATTATTGTAATGAAATTATGAATTGTAATAATATGTATTGCGGGCCAGTTATTGCATTAATGCATTATTGTTATTTATTTGTATTTACTAAATCAGGTAAATAAACAAACCATGATAAGAAATGAAGAAAATAATATTCCATCTATGACCAACAGTGGTGAATACTTATATATATTTATTTACACATTCCGTGTCTATCTTTTTTGTTATCATAAAACCTTGCTACTGAAGTTAAAACCAATAAATTTATCAATTGAATTGTTAATGAACAATAAGTCCGTATAGTTATCTATAGTATACCTACCTAATATTATTATTTTCATTTAGTCTATACAACTATACCTATATTATAGTGTTATTCTCCACTCCAGAATGTCTGGGTTCTGTACTTCTGTTTACATTTGCTTGGAAAGTTATAACAATGTGTTAATGTTTTTAAATTAATATCAATTGCACCGCAATGGCTGCAGTTACTCATGGACCGTATTTCGAACTATTAAATAATTAATATTGACATATAATATCTTACATATATATTATTTTTTATTTCTATCATAAAATCATCTATACAGTAGGTAACTAAATATTTTGTATTACAAAATCACCTTGATCGTCCAAGGCTGTATTGGGTTTTGTTTTTCATGATTTGTGTGTAATATTTTACTGCAGTTTATCTTATTATATTATTTAAAACAAATAACCACCATTTTTATTATTTAGAATTCATTAATAATGGAAGAACGAAGAGTAGTCGATTATTTTGTTGTAGTTGGAGCAACTGATGAACAATCTCAAGATGATACTAATTCTACCCATCTAAAGCAAAGTTTATGTTCTGATTTACCGCCAATTACCGATTTAGCTATAGTGTTTCCTTCACTTGGTGAAAAGGTACCCCCTGGTTTTACACTTATAGAAACAACTCCTACTGGTGAGTATGATTTTTAGCTTGATTGTTTGAATTTACCTAATATTATTTAAATTTTAGGTCTAGTAGCAGATTTAAATCATGGGAGTCTTAGGAGTCCAGAGGTGTTTTTATGTTACCAGCGTGGACGTCATAAACCTCCTATTGTTGATATTGGGTAATTAAAAATATCAATATGTTTATTGAAATTAATATCATTATTACCCACTTATAATTATAAATCTTATATATTTTTATTATAAAATATACTGAATTGGTAATTTTTTTTGTTTCCTTTTATTTTTAGTGTAGGTTGAATCATTACAAACATTTTATTGTCTTTATTAATTTATCATATCAAATAAATAAAAGTATATGAGGGGGGGGGGGGTTATTTAATTACTTCAATCTAATTGAGTTTGATATTACATTTTTAGTTACGTATTAAAATAAAAATGTCAACTAGTATATCTGAAATATAAATATTGTTTGAATATTTTATTACTATCATAAATAAATAATTAATATTTCTTACTAGAAAGCATATAAATATTTACTTTACTTTTTGAACAAATCCTCTTTACTATAGATGCGAGGTATAATAACATTTCATACATGAACATAATTTAATATATTAATTATCAACTTACTCAAAATTATTAAACTTTTGTTATTCTTAGCTTAAATTTATCAATTGACCAGGGTATAAAAATAAAATATAAAGTAAATTTTAAAAGAATCAATATTTTCCATTATCACATTTATATTTTGTGTAAGTGTGTGGAATTTTTTTCAGTATTATGTATGATGGCAAAGAAAGGGTGTTACATGATGCTAAAGTTTTAAAAACAAGTGTTAGTGGACAAATAGCAAATATTAATAACTCTACTTCATCACGTACATTTATAACTTATCGAAGAGCATCACCTACTGCACCATGTAATATTTTAGCTGTATCACATGTATGTGTAGTTATAACCAGTCGAGGTGAAACACCGCCACATGCATTTTGTTTAATACACAAAAATCTCAATAAAGGTATGGTTGGATCAGATGTCTACTTATGTTACAAAAAGTCTGTTATGAAACCAAAATCTATCACCTATAAACCAGGTAAAACTACTTCTTTTATACTAATTTTTAAATCTTAATATAATTATGTAAATTTACCAATAATTTTTTGATTTATTTAATGTACTCGTTTTGTAGTTATTACTGATCGGTATCCTAAGACAGATAGAAATTACTTCCATCTTCTGCCTTCAGTAGCTTTATTTTGCTTACCAATGGGAGCCACACTTGAAGCATGGCCAGATGAAGCATCTCAACCAGATCCTATATTTTCAACATTTGTTTTAACAGTTAGCGATGCTTCAGAAAAAGTATGCATTTAAAGATTTTACAATAGTATCTTTAAGAAAACCATTAAATACAATTTTTAATATTATACTGATATATCTTATTATAATTAGGTATATGGTGCTGCAATTACTTTTTATGAAAAGTTCAATGGAAAACTTTCTATTGAACAACAAAAATTATTAGGTTTAAAAGATTCAAATGAGTTAAAAAAAGGAATCAGTTTACATGCTAATAAGAGTGTGTGTGTATTGTCACATTGGCCTTTTTTTGATACTTTTCAAAAATTCTTAATGTTTTTATTAAAAACTTCTCTTGATGAACAAATACCTATACCTATTGAAAGATATATAACACATTTGGTAGATGAAGTACCATTTCCTGCTCCAGAAAGACCACAGATTCTTGTACAGTTATCAATGGACACTCAGCTCATTTTAACTCAACCAGAAGATCTACCTATTCCTAGAAGGTAATTTAATTTTTTTTTTATCAAAGTTGTATTTACAGTTAAAAAAAGCATTTAGTTCATAATAATAGAAACTCTTGATAGCATACCTTTTATATAGAGTAAAGTTAATACAATTTTAACAATGAAATGTTTAAAATAATAGACTTCTTGTATAAACCTGTATGATCTAATTTTAATATTAGTTATATATATATATAGTTTCTTTTTATTTTATTATATCATAAATAAGTTATTTTTATATTTGTTAGTTATATTGTGTTGTATACTTGTATTAATATAAAATCCAATTAATTCATAGTATTCAATTGATATTTTTTAGTGGTGCTGGTTTTCATCAAATGATTATGAATTTACAACCTGATAATTGTCTTCTATTACTTTTGTGTGCTTTAACGGAACAGAAACTTCTCATTCATTCTTTAAGACCGAATGTACTTACGGCAGTAGCTGAAGCAGTTTCTACAGTAAATAAATGAGATTAAAATATTAAATTATCATATAATATTTATAATTATTAATGTAATTTTGTTATCAAATAATTATTTTTATTAAAATTTTTCAGCTTATATTTCCATTTAAATGGCAATGTCCATATATTCCATTATGTCCCCTTAGTTTGGCTGAAGTTCTACATGCTCCATTACCATTTCTAATTGGAGTTGATTCAAGGTTTTTTGATTTATATGAACCACCTACGGATGTTACTTGTGTGGATCTGGATACTAATACTATTACACTGTAAGGATTATTTTTAAATCTTATAATAAATAATATTGTACATTTTTTTAAATTTGTTATTTTATGTACAAAGTTGTGAAGATAAAAAACATTTAACAGCAAAACTACTTCCTAAAAAACCGACAAGGACCTTAAAGAATACTTTAGAAAAACTCAATGAAAAACTTGATGATCTCCAAAGAACTTATAAAGCCACATCTAATAAAAGTATTGAAGAAACTAATATTGATAGAGATTTTTTAAAAAAACGTAAAGAGGTAATACCTATTTGTTATTTTATCATTATTTTTTACAATTTAATTAAATATTAAATTAATTTTATTCAGATCTCAAAAATAAATATTAAATAGCTTTAGTATTTTAAATATAAGGTTGTGAAATGTTAAGTATTAGACTAAAAATTGTTGAATATGTAGATCCATTTAAATGTCTATACATATTATTTTTAAGAGTTATTTAATATTTTTTTTAAAAAGAAATAACATAGAGATACCCCACAAAAAATTTCTCCACTTTTCATTTATTTTAACCTAAGTACTTTTTACTTATTTGTTATTAGCTTATTACTAATTATCTTGTTCAAAATTTGATCTTTATGTATTAAAATATTCCGATAAGTATTATGTTTCAGAATATGAAATTAAAAATATATATTCTCATTCTATACAGTAAGAATCTTAAAAAATATAATTATTTTAAATATGGTGTTCTGCAATAACATTAAATTATGTAAAAAAAAGTATTTTGAAATAATGAGTAAATTGATCACCTATTTTATATGGATTTTTCAGTTCCTAATGTAATAAGAATTTCATTTAAAAACAAAATTCTTTTCCACTTATGCAACAGTGATCTATTCTTTGATAACATCTACCACTCCTTTCTACCAATAATATTTCATTATATTTTTCTGTTAATATTTAGGTTGATCTATTTAGTATTTTACAATATTTTTTTAATCATATTCAAGGTCATTAAGTATTAACACAAAACTGATAATTTATAAATTTTATATGCTTTCTTTTACAAGGTGATTCTTTTAACAAAGATACTTATTTTAAAAACTATTAAGATTTTTTATTCACTATTATTACTATTTGTATCATTAAATTTTTTTAAATAATATTTTAAATTTCTTATTCTGAACCAATATTATATTTATGTAAAAATTAATTTTTTTTAAAAGTATTTAAATTAGTTATAACGAGTTTGTAAATTGATGAGTAATAACCTAAAAGGCTAAAAATAATAAAAATTGTCCTTTAAAAATAATTGAAAAACTATAAAAAACAAAATAATAATAAATAATACCAAATAATAAAATACAATTTTAGCATTATCTTATTTTTTTGTAAAAGGTAAATAATTTTTTTTCTATGTTTAAAAAGTAATAATATTTTATCAAATTAATAGTTTTTAATTTTAATTTAAAAAAAATGTTGAATTTTAAATATTTAACTTATAATCTAATAAAATCGAGATTTTTTCTCAATAAAATTTAATGAAAACACAAAAATTACATCAAAAATTTTTATAATACTTTTTAAAATAAAAAAAGCATTTAAATTAAAAATCTGTTTAGATTTGTATAGTTTTGAATCACATTTTTATCTAATAAAACGCCATCTAAAACATTCTAAAAAAATGAAATAGACAATTTCAGAAACTTCCAAACCCTAGTTGACTAATGAAAAACACAAATTAAAAACTTAATTTTTCTATATCAAAATACTAAAAAAAAAAAAAAATGTTATGCTTTTATTAAATAAGAAGCTTAAAATATTAAAATGTTATTGTCAACTTATCATTCATAATAATAATAGTTTAAGACTATAATGGTTAATGACTAATAACTTAAATCATTTTAGCAAAAACATTTCAAGATAATGATATTTAAAAAATCACTGTATTCATTATACATGGTAATATAATTTGTAATAAAAGTAGAATTTTAGTATATGTGTGTGTGTGTGTGTGTGTGTGTGTGTGTGTGTGTTTGAACATAAAATATTGTTGGTAGATAAAACTCATATCAAATTACAAGTGAAATAATGATATTTTCATGAAGATATAATTAACACTATAAAGCGATACATATTTATTAATTATTCATATATTATTATGTAAAGTATTATAGACAATATGTGATATTATGTAATGTGATTTTATTCATAATAAATGATAATTGTATTTATTTACAAAAGAATTCTTTTATCAAACAAAACTTAATATTTCAAAATCTATTAATGTTTTTGAAAATAATTTTCAATCATATTAAAACAACATTTTAAAAAGTATTATATTTGTATTATAATATTTTAAATTTTTACTTTTTGAGTAACAACATACATTTTTAATTTTATATTCTGCTTCAAAAAATTATGAAGATAAAAATTATTTAAAAAAATATTGTTTTATTTTGGTTGGAAATTATGTAAGAAAAACATTATTAAAAACGTTAATAGATATTGAAATAATATAATATTTAATGCTGATATTGTCGTATGATAAAATAATCATTCAGTATATATACTTAGATAATTAGATATGATTTGTATTTATAATATTTGAATAATTATATGTACAAAATAAAAATCTTAATTGACCTTATAACTTTTCTTAACTAAAACAATTATAATTTTTATTTTTAGCATGAATTAGAATTAGAGATTCAGGAAGCTTTTCTTCGTTTCATGGGGTCTATATTAAAAGGATACAGATGGTATCTAAGACCTATTACTAAAGCACCTACAGTTGGAGCTACAGATACAAGTTCATTGTTTGATTTGCAAGGTAATTATAGTATAAACCCTATTGTGTCATATAATAAAATATATTGGAGAATCAACTCTTTCATTGTAAAAATATCAAAAATATAATAATGGACTTTATTATTCACTAAATATAATTAATTGTACTATTTAATGTTTAGGTTTTTTAAAATCCAGAGAAAAGACAAATGTAAAATTTTATTCTCTTTTAACAAAAACTCAAATGTTTATAAGATTTATTGAAGAACGATCATTTGTATCCAATATGGATGCTGCTTTAGAATTTTTTGATGAGTGTTCAGAAAAAGTATTATTAAATTCAATAATATATTTTCCTTAATTACTAAACTCCTCAAAATTTTATTCCAGATTGATTTAGAAAACTATGATACAAGACTGATAGAACTTGATACATGTGGTGAAAGTGAAAGAACTGTGTTCATAATGCCACCAGAAATGAATGATTTACCATTTGATACTCTGTATACTTACGAAGTAAGATAGAATAATATGTACTAACTTATAATCAATTGTTAATTTACCAATAACTTTTTTATTTTTTATTTAGAATGGATTTATTCTAAATTCTGAATTATTAAAATGTAAAGAATCTAAAAATTATTTGAAAGTAAAGAATGATGAACATTTACCTATTCCTGGCAGTCCAATGGCTAGGCGTACCAAACATGAAGTTAAATCAGCTCAAAAACTGGCCCGTAAATATTCTACATCTCCTAGTCTTTGGGCTAAATTTTTACTGGGAACTTGCTATAGGTAATGATCTTAAAATATTGTCCCATAATAATTGTTATTACTCTTAAATGTATTACAATATGTATTTAGCATAGGTTTAATAAAAAATAATTTTTTTGTAATATTTTATGTTTCTAGGTATGCCATTTCATAGTATTCAAATATTCACAAACCCTATTTAATTTTTTTTTTTTAATATACAATGAAATTTCATACTTGGTTAATTTTAGGAATTTTCTATAAATACAATTATCTTTTAAAGTAATTTATAAATAAAGCTAAATTGTATTTGCAAATGGTTTTATAATAAATCTAAATTATAATGTATTCATTATTTTTTCTAGTTTGTGGTTTATTCATTTACCAAGTCATATACTCCAATCAGAAGACCGTGCTACATCTACTCTACGTTCAGCATATGAGTTATTAAATAAATTTCAAAAAACTGGTGTACATTTATTGACTGATGAGGTTTGTTTATAAGTAATTTTCATACAAATATAACATTTATGGTTAAAAATAAAATAACTGATTTAAAATTAAGAATTTGATTGATTCATGAAGAATTAAAATTCATTGTTGATATTTTTGACAAGATATTTTCAAATATGATCAATTATATTTAAATTAAAATTAATACAGCTGCATATTCAGTTTCAATTCCTTTTTTCTATTCAAAATTATGGTTACCTAATATGATTTAAAAAAATATATTATCCATTATTTATGGATTTATAAATATTAAATATCTTAAAAATTAATTAAATATATCAAGTTTAAAGCAAAGCTAAGAATATTATAAAGAAATAATTTTATTAATTTATAGCCCCAAGCATTAAAATAACCCAAAATGCATTTATAAAATATATTTTTATGTTTATAATTATTCACTAATTCACTATTACATAATCACTACTTCGTTATCTGTTAAATTCAATAAATGATATTCATAAATTAATTTAAAGTTTAAAATAGAACTTTTGACTGACAGTAGTTATATATATTGCTTTGTGTTAAAATAATGTACTAACTACCTATCCCTATTATAAATGCCTTATGTAAGATCAAATTTATCATTGAATTTGTAATGACATGTACATTAGGGTTCCTTGGTTCTAGATATTATAATTCAATTGGTACTGAAGTCTTTGCTTAACCTTTAAAAACTAAAAAACTCATTTTATTTTATATAAAATAGAAAAAAATCTATTTTAATTGTTTATATTATAATCCTTGATTATATATTTTTTGTTATTCAGGTTTGCTACAGGGTTATGATGCAGTTATGTGGGATTTACAATCAACCCATGCTGGCTGTAAAACTATTACTAGTAATGAAACGTTGTGGACTCCATCCTAATGCTATAACTTATGGCTTTTATAACAGAGCTTTGTTAGAATCTACATGGCCATCTGATTTAAGAACACCTAGTCAATTGTTATGGAAAAAACTTAGGCAAGTATCTAATGTTATTAATGCTAATAATTAGTTTTTTTTTTTCATTTTTCTAATTTGAAATATTGTAATGAACAAATAATTATAGAACAAATTTAATTTTAATATTTATATTTATATTAACTCATACATATATAATATAACTATACTATTATGTTTTATTATAGAAATGTTGTATTAAGTGCAGCGTTATTTAAGAAAGCTGGAGCACAGAATAAAAAACGAAGACATTTAGAAGAGGATAAAAATTCCCATACCTCTTTAGAAAGCTTGTCTACAACAGAGAAGCATCCTTCAATATCAAATAGTAAGTAATTATTTATTTATAACTTATACATAGAAACAGTGCCGAATTTAACTACTGTGCCGCTGTAAGCATAAAAAATAAATTGCCGCATTTTTAGGTATATAAATAAATAATTTTATTTTATATTTTTATAAGAACTTATTATTTTTGAAACGATCAAATTATAATACAGTATTATAATTTTAAGAACTGGATACATTGGTAAAAAGGTACATATTGACATTTTTGTAAAAAATTACAAACTATAAATTTGAAATAAAAATATGGCATTAATACATAACCCGTATAATATATAATATGTGTGGTACAATATGTATATTAAAATGTGTGCCAGTAAAAAAGTAAAACTATACTGTGGAATAATTCATTTTTTTAAGAATGTTAAAATTATTAATCTACACCCTTGATTGCTTTTGGCATGATTTCTGAACTGTAAACTCGTTAAATATTATTGACAATAATAAAAATTAAAAATAGTATGAACTTTATAATTTTTTTATTATCATAAATGATTTTTATTTTTATCTCTGTATTACCTGAAGATTAGGACCAAGTGAAATAAAAATGTATTCCTTATATTCCTACTACATATTTTTAATGCCATTTTTAGATATATTCTCATTCAAGAATGCAATAAAACATAAATTTTGAATTCTTTTTGATTAATTTATCAAGAATTATTAATTGAATATAATAAAAAATTTGAAGTCACTTCTTTGCTGAAATAATTTTTTTTTTTTTTGCTGTCAATAGATTTGTTCCCTGTTTTTATTAATGAAAATAGGTTTATAAATATAAAAAAATAAATACAATTAATTTTAAATTTAAAATGAACATAAAACAATATTAAACTATGCTTAGTACCTAGTTAGTAATAATATTACTTAATTATATAGACTAACAGACAGACTTCTCAGAATCATTTTTCATTTACAACTCAATGGTTATGCTATACTTGACATCTACTGCACAGTAGAGCTTTTGCTACTTATAATTTTATTTTGTATATTTTAATTTTTAAGTGTTTTTTTTTCAACTTCTAAATAACTGATTTATGTAATCAATTATTTATAACTAAATTTTTCAACTTTTTGTAGCTAATGGTTTTTTTATTAACCCAACATTGGCATATAAACCTACCCATTATATATTTGGCTGTCATATAGTATATTATGTATGAATATATGAGTACAATATGCCGTATACCGCAAATGCATAAATTTAAATTAAAAATTTAAAAAAATATAGTATTTATGGATAATGTTTGTCAATTGTTGTCAAGAATGTAGAATATTGTGTTGTTTTTTGTTGATTTGTGCTTCTCCTTTCTTTACTCTATCCTTAAATACGTACAAATTCATATCACTTCCACACTAATGACATTGGATATTTATATTGTTTGCCAAAACATTTTTATTAATTAAAATATTTGTGATTGATTCATCACTGCTTATAATTAAATAAAAATCTTTAGCCAACATATTGAGTGCATATAAATTGTTGTGTTGTGCAATAAGTGACGTATTAAGCGTCTAAGCTCATACTTTAAAAAAAAGTTGAAGCATTGTTATTGAAAGTCATAAAATATAAACAGTTAACCAAAAAAAAGAGATTAAATCGTATCTATTAAAGATAATCTTAGACCTGTATAAAATCTGACCAGCAGTAGATAGACCACATTCTACAGTGGCCCGTAGAATACATTTGTCAGTAGACTGAATAGTAAACAGCCATGTATTTTTAGGTATTATATATCACAAGTAGTTTTTTATGAATATTTAGAATTAATTCATTATTTATAATAAAACAATATTTTTCATTAATGACTAATATTGCCTTTTGATTTTATTGTAATAATTGTTATTATATGTTAGTGATTCAATATTTTACTTAAATGTTATTTTAAGGTAGCTTACTATTTGATATGTAAAAAAATGTGATTTTTAAATTATTAAATTAATTCAAAGTTAAATTTTATTTTTATTTTTTCAGCACCTAGAAAATTATCTATCAATGTAGAATCAAACTTTGGGTTGAGAAGTCGTCCTACTAATATTGTCAAACAAATATCCTTATCTACAGAAGATGAACAATCTTGGAGTTCACAACAATGCAAGTATTTATTACGGATGGATTAAACTTACATTAACATTAACTTAAATTCAAACTAGAATTAATTTTTACTCAAACTTTTAAATTTGTTTAAATTAAAAAACAAAAATATAGTTTATTTCAACTGTTAAAAAACTATAATGTTGGTACACAAAGAAATATATTATACCATTTATATCTATAATAATATCAATATCACAGTTGATTTTCTCAACTGGAATGTCTGAGTTTAACATTTTTAAAGTCTAGGGTACATAAGAGTTTGATATGTTTGAAAACCTAAAATAATTAAAACATTTATAATGTA
The DNA here is from genome assembly GCA_036289425.1 of Rhopalosiphum nymphaeae. Classification (NCBI taxonomy): domain Eukaryota; kingdom Metazoa; phylum Arthropoda; class Insecta; order Hemiptera; family Aphididae; genus Rhopalosiphum; species Rhopalosiphum nymphaeae. The sequence goes on along the minus strand of JAZAQC010000012.1, from coordinate 7,481,308 downwards.
ATAAGTATTAAATATATTTTTTCTTAAAAATGAAATGTTATTATAAATATCTAAGAATTTTTTTATTATATTTATGTGATTACTAAAAAGTTTAATTTAATTCAATATACTGGGATTGTTAAAAACACATTAAAAAGTAAAACCTACAGTTCTACCCACAATAATATACAATTTTGATAGCTTAGTTATCTATATAGCCTTTACAATATCAAAGTTATTTAAAAAATAATATATTATTAAATAAATGTATATTTTTAGTTGAAAGTAGTGCTGGTCTCTTAATGACTACTACTTGTTCAAGACCAAATTCAGCATGTTCAAAACAAAATAGTGATTCAATATCTATTGAAAGTGAATCTGATTTAAAAAGGTATTTACATATTATTTTTAGCATTTTTTTTTTATCTATTGTCAGCAGTAGTTTTAGTTATTAAAGTGCAAATAATCAGGTAATCTTTTTTTATCTAGTAGTTTTTCAGTAGATGTTTGAAAATTGAAAATGAATAATTATTGTTAGTAGTCTAGTTTAATATAAAATGTAGGTTTTTTTTTGTAAATATTAAAAAATAAAGGTTTGCTATTAATGATTTTTTTCATTTCATAGAATATATTAATATTTAAATAATTTTTTTTGTATTCATGCTTAACTTGTCTCTTATAAAAATTCAAAATTAAATTTATTTACAATTCAACAAATTAAAAGTAAAATAATAATTTATGCGGAAATATATATAAATTATGTATTTAAAATTCAATCAACAGTTGCTTAATAGAAAAGCAAAATAGTTTAATATTTTTTTTTAGAGGCCGTAGTGGGTCTCTAACAGATGAAGTTCGTCTTCAAATGTCACCAAGAAGACATCATCATTATCATCCTACACTTCAAAATTCATCTAATGATAAATCATCTGAATTACTGAAATTATTAAAACGGTAAGTTGTTAGCTACTTAGTTTGTTTTTATAAATAGGTATATATTAAATATATTTTTTATAGTTCAAAAAGTTTTGGTAATGATGCTCAAATTCTGAAAAATCTTAATGATCTTAAATACCAATCTGATTTTAAAAATGGCATATCTAAGAAGCTTGTATTTGATGGTCTGAAATCTTTTGAGTCTTCATTAGAAAATCTAAATGAAGAAAATACTTCAAATCGAATTGCTGAACCAGCCCAGCGAACTCCAGTATTTGAAAATGATCCTCTGGGGGCATTTCAAGAACCATCAGAACCTATTCCTAATATATCAGTTACTGTTCCAAGAGTAAGGTCTGGTATTGAACTAGACCGTAGTGGCTCACCTGTATTATTTCGTGAATGGAGTAATATGCATCGTAGTGCTACATATAGTGAAGATGTAGGTAATGTTGAAAAACATATACAAAGATCTTCCACTATGCCAGCACATGGTACTAACGAACAAGATTATCAACAAAGTCCAATCAAGTCTGCTTTAGGATCAGCATTTAAAATACCTTTTTCGTAAGTGAAAATTTTTGTTATACAATAACTTAATTTATAAGATGTAACTTACTTACACATACAATGTATAAATGAATTGAAAAGTCAGTAGCTTTAAATCATAATTAATCTAAAAATGTTTAAAATACCTAAATAATAATACTGGTAATAATATTAATTATACTCTGGTGAAGTTATATATATATATATATATAGTGATATATGTGTCATTAATGTTAAAATTCTATCAGTACATAATACAGGTACATAAATAACTTAATTTAATAAAATGAAATTTACTATTCCTGAGTGTATAGAAATGATATTTAATTATTAAAAAAATAAATAAAAATTTTTTACATAAATATCAATGAGTTGTGTATTCTTTATAATCTATTAATTCATCAAATTATTTATCAAAGTGTGAAACCATACTATTTTACCATAATATTATGTTGTATTTTTTTTTTAAATAGAAGTTGCTTTCATTCATTAATAATTCAACTAATTTAAAAAAAAAACTTTATGTGGCCTTTGCCTTTTTTTTTATTTTAGACCATTGTAAAAGGTAGGGTATTAATCATATATTATATTGAAAAAAACTGCACTACAATAATTGCATTATTTTTCGAATTACAGATACTGACTTTCCAATTAATTTATATACTGTATATATATATTAATAAACTAATTAGAAATAAAAACAATTTATACAATGTTTAGTATGTGTGTAGTGCATATAATTTAAATACCTATTACAAAATGTTTCCAAACATTTTACATTTTTATTATGTCAGGAATTTAAAACTGTACTATTATACAGCTAAGTGACTAAATGATAAATATTAAGATAATGCTGATCAAAAATATTTAATTAATTAATTTTTAAATCTCTTTGGATGCAAAACAATACAACACTCGAATTCAGAAGTTTATATTAATATACTAATGTTAAGCATGTTTACATTTTGTGTTAATTAAATTTTATTTTTATTAACTTAGTATTTTAGTGAATTAGAAATCAGTCGATTGTAGTATACTTTATATTATTTTATTTTCATTTAGTTTTTAGATATTTTTTTTGTGTGTAGTAGTTTTAGTTATTGTTTACATTTACAGTCAGTATACTCCAACTAAATTTTCATTACCGCGTAAGTCTGATTTCCGTATGGGTACCAACATTATTGAAAATGCATTCACCAATCTCAGGTAAAGTATCATTTGATATTTCATAATTCACATTAATATTTAATTATAGAATGGTTACAAATTTTAACACTACTGTATTATGTATAAAATCTATGCAGACTCAAGTTGTGTATCATATTATAATAATACATCCTTAACATACATAATATATCCTTCATATTATTATTTATAACGATAAAATGATTTTATTAAAATAAGTACAACTTTGTTATATATATATATATTATTAAAATTATTATATACTTCTTGTATTACATTAAAATGTTACTTAACTCATGAATAAAAATTGTACCTACAAATCAAAAATTATTTGTTTCTATATTTTCAGTTCATCAAGTTTTTCTGGGAAAAAATCAAATGAACTTTTAATTGGCGGATTAACTAGTTTAAAAAGTGCAGCAAATACAATGGTGAAAAAATTTGATGAAATCAAAGAAGCAATATCCACGAATAATACCCCCATAAAAGACTATGTTCAGTTTAGTATAATTTTTATTTTAATTCAAAGAATTAACTTTAATTTAATAATAACAATGTATCCATATTTTTTAAACAAACTTTCTACAACAGTAAAAACTATGACATTTAATACTTACGATTGTTAAATTAAATTATTTTAATTACATGTATTGTTTTTAAAATATTTAGATGTCAAAGGGAAGAAGATAATTGGAACGGAGATGACAATGATCAACAATCAAATGAACCGAGTGTTAGACGTAAAATATCTAGTGAAATATCTTCCCTTGGTGTTGCTCAACATTTAGATTCTTGGAGTTCTAATTTAATTGATCTTTTTACTGATGGTAACAGGAAAAGTAGTTCTACAAATATGAATTCTGGTAAAAAAATGTTTCAATTCAAAACCATAATCATTACTTAAAATACATATTATATAATATATATTATAATGTTATACATATGTATATATAATTCATATTTAATTAGGTTGTGCAACAATGGATTCATCACAATTAAGTTTATTTCAAGAAAAACTTTATAGGCGTTCTAGTCATACGCCTGAATTGGTTGCTTTAGAAATTATTATGACTACATGTTCAAAATGTCATAATTGTGGATGTTTAATGTTTGACGAAGAAATTATGTCTGGTTGGGTTCCAGATGATTCTAATTTGAATACAAAGTAATAATCTAACTAACTGTTAATTTTATTAAAATGATAAAGATATTTTATTTTATACTATATTCTATAACAGATGCAGGTTATGTATTAAGGAAGTAGTACCATTTTTAACTGTAGATGTAATCGACTATCGATCCAAAAATAGCAATGTAACAGATGACAATAGTAAAAATGACCAAGAAAATATAGATTTACTTACAGAACACAATGCAAGAGGTATTTTATGGATTTTTTTATTTGTTTATTTAAATAATAATGGTTATATAATTTTAATTAGTTGATTCCTTAACTAATAATGAATTAAGTATTTTTAAATTGAATATTTCTTATTTGTGAATTATTTATTTACAGATTTAACAAACAATGGGTATAAAACTGATACAATAACAGTTCCTTATTTAAATCCTCTTGTTTTGCGTAAGGAACTAGAGTCTATTCTTGTGGCCGAAGGTGATATCTCATTAATACACTCCAAATTTGCCGATGAACACCCAATAATATATTGGAATCTAGTAAGGAATTTTAATTAATTTAGTTATTTATTCATAATTTAATCTAAAATTTGATTGCTTCTAAGGTTTGGGTATTTGAAAGAATAGCTGTACCATCACATATTTCTGGTTTATGTTTAAACGCAAATTGTGTACTTGGTGATAGAGATGTCATTGATTTCCATGATATATGGTCAGCATGTGATTCATCCAATATTTTGATAACAACTCTGTGGGACAATCCTAAACTATATGACGATTTAGGTTCTCCAATGTATGTATTTTGGTCTGATGAAGAGTCAAAGGAGAGTTGTTTGATAAGTGCTTTGGTCACTGATCGCAAAACAGTACCTAAAAAGTAAGTAATACTTAATATAAAAATTTCAAAATTAGAATGATCTACTTTAAATTTGATAGAAAATTATTAGTAGTGAAACTTGAGTATTCAGATGTTCTGATGTCTTCGCTCTCATGTACCCGTTGCCTATATATAAAGATACGCTCGCTGAGGAAAGTAGTCTTCAGTCCTATGAGAGCACGCATAAGATGTATATATTATTTTATTTTATATGCTATATGGTGGCTAAGCAATGCGAAAAAAGTTTAGCTTCCATGTAGTGATTTACAATGAAAAAAAAAAATGTACTAATGTTAGATAACATTTTTTATGGATATTAATAGAATATTATACTATTTAATTTAATTTACAAACCTTTATTTAAATTCAATATTCTTGAAAATCCAGTAGAACATTTCTAGAATTTAAAAATGGTGTTTTATGTTTATAAATTTTTTATATATATATTTTTAAATAAATATGTATATGATTTTATTTTTAATTAATACTCTAACCAAAAGACGTTGATTAATCAAAATTAATATAATTTAAGTATTTGATATTAGTAAAAATTATGATTTTTGTCTAAACCATCACTAATCTCTAACAACTATTGTATAAAAAAATAATTTTCACTGTTGTTTTAGTGTTATGTCAAAAATTATAGCAAATATACGGCGTAATAATCTGACTGATCCACTCAAAAAACTAGCTCTTGAAAGGAATAAATTGAGAGGCAATGACTTGACACATAGTCATTCTCTATACAGGGACATCCTATTTTTAACAATTACAGCGATTGGTCGTGAGAACATTGATATTAGTTAGTATCTAATTAATAATAACAATATTTTTGAATAGAAATTTTAAAAATAGTATTATATATTATATATATAATTATTTGTCTTTGCTATTTTGAATAGATATACTTTGTATTGCCTTGAGATTATAAATATTATTTATTTTTGAATTAAATTTAATTAAAATATTTGTTATTTCAGGTGCTTTTGATCAAGAGTATTTAATAGCTTTTGAAACTGTATCAGAAAATGATTCCAAATTGTTGTTAAAATGCGATTACCCATTATCAGTAGGAAGTCAGTATTGTCGTCATTTGTTTAAGGAACTTGAGCTTTCAAATTACAAGTGATAATTCAACTACTTTATTTTAAAACACTTATAAATGTATTTTGTGTATTAATGTTATCTGCTCATATTAAATTATTGAAGTTATAATAATGGATGTAGTTATCCACAACTATTGAGAATGGTCAGTAATTAATTGACTTTTAATAATTGTTAGTTTTTGAATTATTTGTTAATAATTGTATCATGTTTTTTTATAACTTAGACATGGTATCATTTTTTTACAAGATGTATATAATTATTATATGTTAAATGTTGCGATTTATATGTAACAATAAAATAATTCTATCAATTAATTGTTTTTGTCAATTCTGTGTTAATAGGTATTCACATTTTATTTTCTAAACAATATTTGTGAAATATATTATAGGTATATACATAGCCTCCCAATTTCCAAATGATGTTTTATATATAACTGAACAACGATATAAATCAATAGTTGGCAACCTTTTTGGACTCTCGGGCTACATTCAAAATTTGAAAAATTTTAATTAATAAATAAGAAATGTATAAATATGGCTTACAATAGAAAAGGTAGGTAAGTATGCACCACTCTACCATAGGTGTAGAGTAGGTCACTGTTATAGGTATATTAAATTTGAAATTAAAGATACCATTGTATACAAAAAAACTTTCTAAGCAGACGTCCTAACTACTTTTATGCATATTTGATATATCTATTAGTCATTTGTTTTACTTTTAGTAATATGGTCTTCAATATAGGTATGTAGGTTGATATAATTTTTTTCCAAAAATATTGCATTTATTTATTATTATAACTTACATTAATGTCATACTATACTAAATTTTCAAAAATGTTTACTCAGTGAATAGTTCTTTATTGACATTTATAGAATGCCTAAAAATAGCTCAAAAAGAGTCAAAATAATTCATGTATAGCACTGGTTCCCAAACTGAGAATTGTGTACAATTTATTAGGGAGGTGTAAGCAGTTATTACAAAATACAATTTATTATTTATATTTTATAATTATTATCATCAATAAAAAAAGGTGATCAATTTTATTCAGTTTATAGGAGGGCCCGAGATTTTTGAAAAAATACAGATGGGGCATAGAATAGAAGAGGTTGGGAACCATTGATGTATAGTATATATAAAACTTATAATATAAACATTTTGTTAAAATTAAAAAGTATCTACAGGCTAGTTTCTTCATTATTGATTTACAACAAAAACAAAAATTATTGGGAAGATAAAGTTAATAATATTCTGATGAATATATAACAATTTTTAATTCAAGTTATAAAAAATCAGTTTGATTTTCCAGCAAAATTATTTTTTTTTAATATAAATTATAATAAATTATTAGGTAATAATTAGGTATTATCAGAAAATTAAATAAAAAGATTTTATAAATTCAAAAAACAAAATACAAAATCAATTGGGCTGGAATTATTGATTCTTAAAGTACAGAATGTTGAAAAGTTTTGTATTAAAAATTATTTTTGTTTAGTAGTATTATTCATCAATGTCAGCATCTTATTTCATTAATGAATAGCACAATATCTTGTTAGATTTAAATTAATTGACATTAATTTTAATTGTGTAAAAAAATTTGTTAAAACAAAAGAGAAAGTTTGAATTTAACAAATATTTTTGGTTGCTGTTTAGTATTTTAATATTGACTCAGTTGATACACTACATTTGACATGCTGACTTTAACACTTTTTCTTATATTTTGAATAATAAAAATTTTTTATAACAAGATGCACCTTTTTAACAAAAATTTACCACTTAATTTACATCAGTGCTATAACATTTTATTTTGAAAAAATTATCTAAATTTTTGAAATCATCTATATGAAACCAACCAAAAAGTAAATATAATACTTAGTCATAATAACATAACAAACAGTATCACCCACAAATTAAAATATTTTAATTTATGAAATACCAGTTATTTTTTAATATCCAGTACAAAAAATAAGAATATTATCAATAACAATAATACCGTATGATAATGTTTAAATTGACAGTATATTTCATTATACTTACCAATATTAAATAAAAACTATTGCAGGTACTACACAAAAATTCAGAAGTGGAAATGATCATAATAGCAGGGTATATAACAAAGGGATATTTAATAATTGAGTTTGTTTTTTTGCTGGACAGAACATAGTTCCATATTTCTCTGATTTGAATAAAAAAAATAACAACAAATCTATGGATAAAAAAAATGTTTTATTTAACCATTTCTATTTTTTACTGCTCTTTGTGCCAGAACTAGAAACAGATGATTGAGACATAGTACGTTTACGGCTTTGTTCAGCACGTTTCTTTGCCAACTTTTCCTTTTGTCTGTGTGCAAGAAGCTTGGCATATTCAGTAGCCTGTTCTTTACGTTTTAAGCAACGCTTCTTCTTTAATGCCAAATTATGACGTTTGCGCTAAAATTCAAAATGTTATCAAATTATATAATTAATAGATAATTTTATATTTCTAAATAATTGCCAAGTTTAGTTGTAAATACCTGGAGACGGACAGGAGTAATGAGACGTTGGATTTTCGGGGCCTTGAAATGCTGTTTTGTCTTTCCTTCCTTAATTGGTAAAGGTCTTTTAATGACATACTTGCGCACATCATCTTCTTTTTGCAAGTTGAACAACTTACGGATCTTGTTTGCACGCTTAGGCCCAAGACGTCTCGGGACATTTGTGTCTGTTAATCCGGCAATATCCTAAAAAGTTTCAATAATTAATTTTTACTGATATAAAAAAATACCTTATTACATGATAATAATAAATGCTAAGTGTTAAGATTCAAATTCATTCATAATGTATCGTTTATACACTAAAAATGATCAACTATAACCATTCTTAAAACATTAAACGAATATTAATTTCCCGTCATTCCGATGTCAAAATATTATTTTAAATAGATCAACAGGAAAATGTCGGGTTTTAAATAATTTAGTACATAAATTAGTTAATAAAAATATATAAATTTTGTATAAGATATTTGAAACATTAGAACTAAACCCAAAATTAAAATAAATCACTCAAAAGGAGAATTTGTATTATATGTAACGCTTATACACTAACAATGATTAATAATAGAGTAATCATTCTTAAAACATTAAACGAATATTAATTTCCCGTCATTCCGATGTCAAAATATTATTTTAAATAGATTAACAGGAAAATGTCGGGTCCACAAAAAGTAAATTTTTGAAATTATAGATATACATTTAAGGTATTAAAACTATAATACCTTAATTAATGTATATTTTAAAATATTAAGAATGATCAACAATAAGCACCTATAATTATGAATATCAAAAAATAATTATTATAAATTCATAGGAAAATATTTTAACTTTATTTAATATTAATTAATACCTTTTCTCCTTTTTTGACAACAACCAATGACAAAACGCTAAGATTGGAATCAACAATACATCCACGAACAGATTTCCTCTTACGTTCACCATCCCTTCTAGGACGGTAACATGAATGTCCCTTAGATAATAATAGACGCACTCGGACATTAGAGAGAACACCTTGTTTCATTGGAAACCCTTGTTTGTCATTGCCTCCAGATATTTTAAGCACATAACCTTTCCATTCATCGCCAAGTATATCAACTTCAACTTCGGTTCCAATACGTTTTTCATAGAATACACGCAACTTGTGCTCATCTACAATTTCAAACAGTTTTTGACTGCCTGTTGCTGGATATGATACATTTAACTATTAAATAAATAAAACAATTTAATTAATAAACAAACAAACACAATGATAAATATACTAAACTTATAAAATATTAATTTAATATTTTGTTAGTTCCTTAAGTCTAAGTACATAACAATACATACATAACATATGTGTGATATTATAGGAAAACAATTTTTTCATGTATCTAATACTATTGAGTGTAATACTTAAAATATGTTTAATGAATCTCACAACAATTTTCAAATAATAATAACTGTTAAAAAGGATATTTATATGTAATTAAAATTTAACCAATTTAAGACTATAATCAAAATTAAACTATTGAATAGAATTTTGAAAAAGAAATTGTTGAAACAGTGACAATTTTACACTCTAGTATTAGGACGTTACGCCAAAGAAATCAAGAATAAATAGTTTGTGGCCAGCATATCCTAAGATTAAAAAACCAATATATGTCTAATGAAAATAATAACAATACTAATGTGTAGCTCGCGGAAAGCAATAGCTCAAATATAAAACGAAATTAAAATAACACTAAGAATTATTTCTCAGTTAGTTGCCGGTACCATGGTATGTTTTACAATTTAACTTTATCCAATTGCATCTCAATAAATATAAATTTTATTCAATTCAAAACTTGCATAAACGTTAAGTAACATAATAAGGAGTTAACATTACCTTCATGTTGAATCCTGGTTAATGGCCGAACACAATCCAAAAATTAAATACCATAAAACATTTTCACAATTGACACTGAAAACAAAAAGGTAAGCAAAACGTTTTGAGAGACGGTCCACGGAAAATATTGATAAGTGAGGTTATGCCTTAACTATAATATAGTGTAGCCAACTGTCTACTTTAAAGGTACACCCTGGAATGGAATAGTGATAAGAAAAAATCGAAATTTTCATATTCACTGCTGCCAACAGTTATGAGTTACTTACTAAAGGTAAAATACTAAAATAATTAATCAGTATTCTCCCCCAAGAATGACTATTTTTCCCATTGCCCTATTGGTTTTTAGTTATTTATTAGTTTATTACAGTTATTACAAAATACGAATATAATTTTTAAAATAATAATATGTACTAATGTATTTACATAATTATATTAAAATATGACTTATTGATTTAGTTATTTAATTGTTCTAAGCAAATATACTCTTATTCTACTGTCCCAAATATATTTTGAAGTTCCTTCCTGTCTCACTCGGAAATTTGCTTTTTTGATCATATTATTCACGCAATAAACACAATTAGCAGTTAAAACCATTCGAATAAATACTCGGTGAATGGAATGAGTATATTGCCATATTATAGAAACTAATAATGTTATTGATATTTCTAATTAGTGCTTGTGTGTTTTTCTTTTTATTATTACTATATCATATTATTATAAAATAAAAAGTTGAATATCTATGTGTAACACTAGAGTTACGATCATCGATAATCAACATCAAACCGTGTTAGGTCAATTTGTCTGACAAATTAAAAATACCAAACGATTTTGTTGAATTTGTTCTACAGTGATCTTTTTTTATATAAAATATCAGCTTACAACTATCATACTATATAATATTGTAATTGATGAAAATATATTGACCTTATACTAACCAAATACTGTATTCTATTGGTATTTACTAATTAGTAAGCCTATAGGTACTCAATGAAATTTTTTAAATTTTTCAATTAGTTTTAACCCTTTTATATCAGTAACCGTTCACATTAGTCCATATTATGTTATTACGTTGGTATTGACTTATAACTTTATAACTTGTTAAATAGCTATAAAATATAATACATATATATAATAACTTACTATAATACAGTAGAGTGAATTCCCCAGTTTTAGACTCTGAGTGTAGTGGTTAATGTACTGATTTTACAATGATGTGTTTTTATTTTATGCATGTCAGACATCACGATAAGTATAAAAGAAAAAATACCTAGTTTATAAAATGATTCGATTTTCAACAATGAGTATGGTTTTTGATAGCAAATTAGATTTAGATTGTATACATATCCTATTGACATTAGAGAGATCAAAATTAAAAATGTTCAATATTTTTCAAAATAATTAGAAAAAACAAATAACAAAACGATCATTTATGCAAATCCAGTTTTCAAGAAAATCAATTTTATTTTTGGGTGAGATCTAAAAACAAATAACTATAGATATTTGAAATTTTCACGTAATATATATTTGATAATTTTCTATTTATAATACAATATTCAAAATATTTCAACTCTTTTTAAGTTCTGTATAGTAATTTGAAAAAAAAATATTCGCTAAATAAAAATAATTGAAAATTTAGTAAAAAAACATCAAACAAGTTGTTCTTACTGACATATAAAATACATAGACACGATGTATTATTTTCATAAGCAGTTAAAATTTCGACATCAAAATCATGAAAATTTGCAAATTGTTTTGCAATTGAATATTTATAAATAATACACCTTTATATATAGCAAATCAATACTTATTTGCCTATCTTTTTTTTAAATTCTATTTTATATATTTTTTAACTGTTGTCAAGCCCGAATTGGGTCGCTTGCTAAAATATCTAACTAATATTAAAATTGGGCCGGTAAAATTATTGTGCTCTGTAAGTTTCTGGGTCCCAATCCAGCCCTGACCGTTGTACTTTAATGACCTAATAGGTACCATCTATTAAATTCTGAACGAAACGATTAATTTTTTGATTTTACAGTATAATGGTGTGCTTTCTTCGCATGTACAATGTACATGTACATGATAAAGCAAATAATTTATAAAATGCTTCAACTTTCAACTATATGGGTAGTTTTGGATAGCAAATTAAATCTGGTTTGTACTATAGTAAGATCAAAATTAAAATTTCCTATAATTTTTCCTTATGATACGAAAAAAAAAAAAATTAAGAACAAACAGGGATTTTTAAACAAATCCAATTGTCCATAAAATTGATTTTTTTTTAGGTACAACTCAAAAATGAATAACCAAAGAGACATGAAATTTTCACCATATGCTTATAGATTATTTCCATTATATAATAAAATTTAAAAATATTTTAAACTCTTTTTGAACTATTTGTACTATTTTAACTATTTAATTCTTTTTAGTTTTCATTCAATAATATTGTTGGTAAAAATTATTTGCTGAGACAAAATTTTTGAAAGTGTAATACAAGAATGAAAAAAGGTGATTGTTAATTTATGTTATATAAGTTGATATAATATAATATAAATAATGTATATTATTAATTACTATAATATAACAAAAGCTACATTTTTGAAAAAAAATTTATGTCCACCTACTGTTAAACTAAAAATAAAAAAAAACTTTAATTGGTGTATAAAAAAACACATCGCGAAATATATTTAATGAACTAGACTGACAGATCGTTTCCGCTCAGAATCATTTTACGTATATCTTGAAATAGGTTATTGAATTCAAATTTAAAACATCTATAAAAGTGACCCTCCATTCAACATATAGTATACCTACAGCACAATGTTATCCTTTTGCCTAACTCTTTTTTTGTATATTAAAAGTATTTTATAAAATTTTAAGCAGATTTATAATTTTTTGTTTTAAAAATATTTAAGTTTATTTTTGTATTATTATATATGTTGTAAGTTTCATATTTTAAATTATTTTTTATGTATTATTACAATAAATTTTTACAGTATTTAGGTACCTAATAAGTAATAATCGTACCTACCTATTATAAGAAAATTAAAATATTTAAAATATCGATAAGAGAGAATATAGGTAGTGAATTAAATTTGTTTGCCTATTTAAATGTTAGTTTTAAAAAATGTAACCATTAACCATATGTATGTAAGTAAATACAAAATATTTAATTATACGTATTTTTTCGTAGATATCTTTGGAATACAATTAATAAATAGCCCTCACAACCCACCATAAAATTTGACTGTATATATTTGCCTATATAATTAATAAGGTTATATTCTTAGATTAGATTAGACTATTCATAGATATTATCATTGTTTAGAGAATACTAAAACACAATAAATTATTGCTTTTAGACAAGCAAGTATTTTTTTTATCGAATCATTTACATAGTATTAGTATATATAATTAATCAAGTATCAGTATGTATTTGTTTATGTTTGACATGTTTGACTAACCTAATTAGTAATTATAAGCTGAACAGCCAATCAAGATTACAAAATTCATAAAAAATTAAATAATTTATTGATCATAAACTATAATATATAAAAAGAACTATTATTATAATAGTTTAAAAAAAATAACATATAGGTAAGAAATTATAATTATATTATATATGAGTTTCAGTATGATCTAGCTCTAAAGCCGGATTTGTTGCTGACCATATCTTTTTTTCTTTGATTTTATCACTTCTTTCAATTTTCATTACAAATGTTTTAGTTTTATCGGCAAAATGATTTTGGATGTCTTCTAAAGGAACACCTTCTGTTTCTGGCATCATAGTGTACAATACTAGGCATCCAATTAGACTTACTATGGCATATAACAGAAATGTTCCCGATAAATTAATACAATCAAGTACCATGAAATATGACTTATTTGCAATAAAAGAAAATATGTAGGAACTAGAACCGCTGGCACCACTAGCTTGCCCACGAATATTCGGTGGATATACCTTAAACAATTTCAGTTCAGTTAATTAAGTCTTATTATCATAATATTTTATCTTTTCACATCTTAAATATTTGTAAAAACTTATTATAAAAATTGAGTTTAATTACCTCTCCAATTAACATCCATGGTAGAAGTCTAATAGAAACATGTGACATAAAAGCAGCTATATTCAAAAACACTAACGGTATCCAAGTAACGTTAAGAATTAATTCTGCGTTGTATTGTTTTATGAATACGTATGCTGACACAACGAAAAAACACAAAGACGATCCCAGCGTGGAGACTATTGCTAAAGGACGTTTACCAGTCCAGTGAATTAATAATAGGCCTAAGATGCCTCCCATCAATTGTAAAATTCCGAGAACTAATGTTGATGTATAACCATTAATAGGAGACCCCAACGTTTCAAAAATTTGAACCTGTTTTATACACAATTCATTGTTAAGAATAATTTATATACATTTATAATTATATAATATTTGAATAAATAATATATTATTTATTTATTATGTATTATTGTAACTTACAGCATAAACTTGCAATGTGCTTGTCCCACCAAAACTTGCAAAAAAGAAACTAGCTGTTATGATGAAGTAAGGTAGTAAAAATGTTCGTCTCAAATAAAATGAATAAAATTTTTTGTTTTTCTTCATTCTGACTTTCTCTTCGTTTAATGCTATTGATTTACTTAACATCGACAATTCATATTGTACTGCATCTGGTTGAACCCAACCACGTAACCAACATAGAGACTTTTCGGCTTCGGCCATACGACCTTTGGCTAAATAAAATAAATACAATATATGTTATTAAAAGATAAACATTTATTTACAGTGGATTCCGTCTAATGTGGGCACCGGTTAATATGGACATCCGCTTAATATGGGCACTTGATTCGGTTTATGTGGGCAATTTTTATTTTTTCATAGCATTAGAATATACGTCACATATGTATTTAAAAACGACTAATTTAATTAGGTTTCGTCGTATCTATGCTACGTCGTGTTTATCAAAAGTAATAAAAAGCATTACCACCCCTTTCTGCATATACGGTCAGATTCGGCACAGAAAGGCGAACAATTTTGATGTAAGGTACAATTTTGAACTTCAGATGAAAATTAAACAACTGAAAATATTATTATTGTGCAAAGTGAAAAACTATCTACTTTATGTTATTACAAAAATAACAATTTAATATTAATGACACTACCGATGTTAGGTAAAAAAAATACTACCTTTGTAGTTAGTACCTTGTAGTACTTTTGTCCGAAATATATTAAAAATAAGTATAGATTTTTAAGTATAACACTTATTAAAGTATATCATAAACTAATTTTGTGCCCAAACTAACCCTTAATCAACTTTTAGGGGTAGTTTCACTTGAATATTTTTTTAAATAATTTTCTTATTATCCTGGTATTTTTTACAATAAGCATATTTTTTTCAAAAAAAAATAAAAATTCATGCAGAAGGGATTTAGTTGACTTTTTTGATATTATAATTTTTTTTTTTTTTTTTTACCTAATTTCAGTTTTTATGTCCAATCACTTAATGTGGGCAAACAGGGTTGGTCTCAACATACCCACATTAAGCGGAATCCACTGTATTTATTTTTTTAATATTTATGTATATATGTTAGTAAAATTTAAATCAAAATAAATTGAAAATAATAAAGGTTGGTACATTTTCAAAATAATTTTTTATTTTATAAAAATGTATTTAATTTATTATAAATTACTTATAAGCCAATGTGGACTTTCTGGTATAAATAATAATGAAATAATTGCTACTATGGGTACAGTAGTATTTAAAAGTACAATTGTTCTCCAGTGTAAAAAATTTCCTAAGATAAATTGCGATATAGATCCAAATATGACTGTAGTTGATGACAAAGCAGAAAGCACACCTCGGATATGAGGTTCAGTAATTTCTGCTACGTAAGTTAACACCTGAAAATTAATTAGTGATATTATAGCCAGTATTCTATAGAGTCTTCATGGTATTCTGATTAATTGTGTACTGACTGGAGCTTCTAGTAAACCGCCACAAAGGCCACATAGAGCTAAAGCTAAATAGAGCTGAGTTACTGTTGAAGAATAGTGAAATAACAACCAAGCTAGAATGAATGGTAATGTAAGTGCAATCATACTGGGTTTACGTCCGAAAGGTTGAGTAATAGTTCCAGATATCATACATCCAAGTGGAACACATATTAAATTGATGCTACCTAGAAAAATTTAAAAAAAATTGTATTGAGATGCATATATTGCAAGAGCTTAAACGTACTAATACAAATAATATAGGTCTCTATACTAACTGAACCACGATATTTGTTCTTTGTTCAATTGGAGCAAATCGTCATGTCTTACACTAGTGATATTTGTTACTGGATTAGAATATAATGCTGGAATAGCTATTGTTGGTAGTCCTAATGTCATTCCATATGTTAAAAGTAAACAGTTCTTAGCTGATACAGCTAATATCTAAAAATAAATACTAAATTTGTAGGTAATTAAACATTTTTATACTAATAGATTTCAATTTACTTATGATGAGACTTATTAAAAAAAAAAGGTACTATACTAACAGAAACATTTGTAAGCAAATGTATATGATACCTACTTAAATTATAAATTTAATACTCGAAAAAAAAGTATAAAGTCAAAGTTTATACATTTTCCTATAGGGTCGTAACAATAGTATTGACATATTACGAGTAATTGTTTTTCATTACCTATTTTTTGATTTGCTTTATAACAGTATCATGGGTTTTGCTCAATCACTTCCTAAAAACATAACGAATTTCTACACTGTTTTAAAATTCAGCGAGTAACTTGGACTTTAAACAATACAAATAAACAAACTAAAAGTTAGACAAAACTATGGAATTTGGATTCAAATTTTAACCCTTTAAACTTTTTAAAAATCTTTGATAACTTTACTAAAGTATGATCAAATCAATTTTTTACATTACAAAAATAATGTACCTAATTAAATAGGTACATACAAATCAGAATACAAAAATCTTTATCTCTTAAATTGTTAATATTTTAACTTATTTAAACAGTGAAAAATTTTCAAAATTCTAACTCCAAATGCTCATAAAATTATTATAGGTTTATGCTAAATTTGTTTTTTAATCGCAGCATCATTTACAACATATAACGAACCTTGTTTAAATCTTCAAGTTTTATGCTCTAATATATATATTTTTATTCTAATTCATAGCAAACAAATTTTAAAAAGATTGAAAATTTAAAACGTTTATAAATAACTAAAAAAAAAAACAAAAATAAACACGAAATTGCTATTATAAAAAAGGTAGGAAAGTGATTGGTTCATAGATGTCTTGTGGGCATACAAAAAAACTATAGATTTTCTAACCAGAAACGGTCTGCATCAGCCTAAATTGTTAAATACTAGTGAAATTATATAGTTTTTTGATATAACTATTAGTAATTTATTTTACTTTTAGTAATGCGTCTTTATGAATTTTTAACTATAAAACATTTTGCAATTTTTTGCTATTTTGATGAATTTCATAAAAATTCTAACTTTGAATGCTCGTACTTTACATTGCGTCTAAGTATTTTGCAATATTTTTATACAGATATGAGAATAATTTTTGTGCACTAAATTTAAAAAAAATTTTGCTCAGCGAATAATTTTCATCAATATTTATAAAAAAAAAAATGAAAATTTAACTATAAATAGCTCAAAAAGACTTAAAAATTTTTGAAAATTTAAGCATATAATTAAAAAGATAATAAAACATTTGGTGAATATTTTCAAGTATCTATTATTATTATTATTATTATTTTTAAATAAAATATAATATAAAAATAGTTGAAGAAGAAATAAATTTATTAGAGCTATCAAAAATATTTGAACTCGAAATGCTCATACAAAATGTATTTATCTTTCAAGTAAAACTTTTTTCATATATAAATTGAAAAACTTATAAAAAACCTAGTATATTAAATTTTCAGATTTTTAATGAACTTTGTTAAAATTCTAAGTATTAACCCTTATAGAAAAATATTGTGAATATATTTATTTAGACTTTCAATATTTTTTAACAATTAATTAATAATAATCGAAATTTATTGGAAAAAATGTTCTCATGCCTTTATAAATAACTTAAAAATAGTTTAAATATTTTGAAAATTTTATCGTAAATAGAAAATAAGAATAAAAACATTTTTTGAAAATTTCAATTATCTATAATTATTCATTTTCAAATTACACCAAAAATCAAAATCATTTTTGTCAAATATTGGATTTCCGTAAAAATTCCTATTTTTTCGATCATAGAATAAATTACTGGAAATTTTGGCAAAAAATTTTGTTAAGTACAAAGTAGATTCAGTTTTCTATCTAAAACCATTCTCAAAATTGAAAATCGAACCATTTTATTGTGTACATACATATATAATGTTTTTTTTGTTAGTCGACCGTCGACAGGCTAGAAATTAATAGAATTTGTACTATTGGTATTTTTGTGTCAGTTTTTTGCTTTTATATTTGAAATTTTTAAAATATTAACGAACGTATTTATCAATTTAATGTAAAATAACTATAGATTTTTTCGTACCTAGTGAAATTCTATCACCTTATCGGTAAATATTTCTGAAAAGTAAAAAAACACTATATAAAACAAATTATACATATGTTATTGAGTATTTATATTATATATGTATATGATAAACAGTTACTTAAAATTTAATACAACAGTTTTTAATTTATTGTTTTATACAGATAATAAATAGTATTTAGGTGTTTTTAGAATACATTTATTTGAACATATAAAAATGTGTTCATTAATAGTTATTTTTCGATATTAAGAATTATTTTCAGCTGAACTTTTACAATTTCAAGTTATATTTTTTTTGTAGCATTATTGGTAACTCTTTAATACCTTTATATTGTAGGTTTCAAGTGCATCATTTTCCTAACCCATTTAATTATCGTCTTTGGTAGCAGTAAAAATAAAAATTATATCAACCTACCACATTATTAAAAGTAAAATAAATGACTAATAGCTATATCTTAACTATTAGAATAGGTATTTATACTTATCTTCTTATATTACATTCTACAATTTTTTGTTAAAAATTTAAAAATATTGTTTTAGCAGTTTTTATTACGACGGTGATGGTCACATCTAAATTCAAATATCTATATCATTTTACAATAATACTTATTGTCGAGTTGCTCGAGTTACTCAAATAATTTGTTCATTAAATATAGCTAGTTTTACTTTTTATTGTTTATTGTTTATTTTAAGAATATATAAGTTACTACTATAATTTATTGATGGTTATTTAATTTTTATAAAATGTTATTGACATTATATACTTATTTATAGCTTTAAAAATTTAAAAATACCTATACTTATTAATTATACAATGCTCCGTTTTAAATATGAAATAGGACTATGGATAACTGGACACACAGATCATAGGTACATAACAAATTAACAAATATTATTTTTGAACTCAAAAAACCTAATTATAATTATATTCAGTCTTTTTTATACAACGCAGATAAGTTATTTATTATAAAATTACATAAATAGAACGAATACAAGACGTTAATATCTAACATTACCTTTAGTCTCCTGCAGTATTATAACTTTATATATTATCTACTATTTTATCATTAAAAATTAGTAATTAATTATAAATTATAATATTTAGGTAAATACCAATAAGTTATTAAATGAATTTAAAGTAATGATAATAATATTATGTTGTTTATTTATATTCACTTTTATTATAAATTATAAACAATTTAAAACAGTATATTATATACATTATACACCTGTATTTATAGTTATTTTTTAAATATTACATGAAACAATAAATTACAATGCCCAAGGTCTTATATAATAGAAATTCCGGAAAATGAATCTTCAATATCATGATTCTATTGTATTATTTAAATACATAAATACAGGATGAGTCTACGACCTTCAACTTGCATCACATCTAATTATAATTTATTAAAATAATTTGAATCAAGTTTATATTATTACTTATTACTTTTATGATTTTACAGAATTTTTCCAACATTTAAAATTAAAACGCTTATAAAAAATTATTATATCATTTATTTATCAACATTGAAAAAATTCTATAATTTTAAAAGTTTTTATATTTTTTTTTTTAATTTAAACATGTATAAAATATAAATATAAAATAATTTAAGTAGGTACCTAATAATGGAACATATCAAATTTCAACTAGATTAATATATTTTCAATTACAACAAAATACTTGTAACAAAATTATTTGAAGATAAATCGTTGATACGGATTAGTAATTTGAACTTCAAATACTCATAAGCAATTTATATAACTTTACGCAAAATTATATTTTTTTAATTTTAGTAAGGATGATTTATAAAGAACCTTAAACTTAACTTTTTTTGAATAAGCAAAACGCTTTTTATCGACATTTAAAATATATTAATACATATATATATATATATATATATATAAAATCTAAATATTATAATTGTTTATTAATATTAATCTGGTCACTATTTGTATTATTTTTATTACTGTTATTAGTTTACACAGAATTATATTTTTTTAAATTGCAATAATAATATAATTATACATGCCTTTGAATGTTTATCAATGATTTATCTGTAAAATGTAATATTAAATACTATATAAATATAATAATAGTATTTGCTTGAAAATAGAACCGCTGACAATAATAATAAACTCATACAAATAATATACCAACCTGTGGTAAAGCATTTTTGAATGTTTTCTTCGATTTAGTTCTGATGACATTAATGTCGTTATTATTATTGTAATTTTGATTTGTAGGTTCTTTTATTGGAGCAATACGGCAGTTAACGGATTGAGTAGAATAATCGTTTGGTAAATCATTTATTAATACTGGGTCGGTTCTCTCTCTAAAAACAAATAAAAGACGTAATTTATTATAACATATTAATAATATAAACAATACTATACCATAAACCTACCATTAATAATAATAATAAAAAAATTATTTTGTTTAATCGTGTAACTTATTTTTATATTTATTAAAATATATAAATAATATATGTTAAATATTTTAATTATTGATAAATACTATAAAAGATGCTACACTCGCATGTGTTGCATTTGTCTTATTAACATATATTCATAGAAAATTTGCATTCAGCAGAACATATTTTATTATATTGGCTTTAATATTGGAGTCAATTAACCTATCATCAAACTTAAAGGTAAGAGTTTTATCCAGGACATGTCATATACTTTTATTGATATTATCATTTTAACGTGAATTATGAACATTTTAAAGTTATAATATTTTACATAGGTAACTATAACTCACTTTAAAATGATTATATTAATAAAATCATACAACATGTCCTGGATAATATTCTTATTTTTAAATTTGATAATAAGTAAATTGATTTCAATATTAAAACTAACAACATGAAATGTGTTCTGCTGAACGTACATTTTCTATGATATACCTTAGTAAGACAGAGACAACATATAGACGTATAATGTCCTCTTAATATAGGTAGGTGCCATTTTCATATATTTACAGACTCAGAAAGAAATTGAGTTCTATACTTTCTCTTGCATAATCACTATAAAGTGTAGGTACTATAAGTACAAATTATACTTTCAATCACGAATAGAAATGCTAATTATAAGTATTCTATTCAATTAATTTTTGCTCAATTTATTTTACCTCATACCTTTTAGAAACTTTGCTGAAAGACTTCGAACATTCATCTTAAATTTAAGGCTTTAAAACTATTATATGAAATACCTATACATGTTGGATGTGTGACGTGTGTAAAATTAAAAGCCATAATTTTTACAATATTATTATAGATGTATTATGTATATAAATATATTTGCTTAAGCTACTTCTAATACTGTATTATGGTGTAAGACAGTAAAAAAAATCCTTAAAACTTTAAAAAATTATCTAAAAAGTTACAAAATTTACTTAAAAAATATAGATATATAGGTTTGTATGTTGTTGTAATATATTTTTAATAAGAAAAGCATCATCTATGATATTTAAAAAAAATATAAAAGTCATCAGCATCCGGGTTCTATAGTCTCTAGTAATGATATTTAGGTAACTGTTAAAGTATGCGATTAATAACTTTAAAAGCTATTACTCTGAAGTATTAAAACCATAACTAATTAAATATTTATACTATTATTAGGTATTAAATTTTATAAATATAGTACATATTAATATATTATACATATCATACTCATCGCTTTATTTAACTCACAAATATTTTTCTGGTGTATAGTATAGCCCAATTATTTAAGTTTTCAACGATCTATGATAAATCACTAATTGAATAGTTTATTAAAGAAACATTATTTATTAATTATTTGGTAGATTAGGTGTAAACTTAAAAATTAATTTAAAAACTTTAATTGCGATTATTATTCATAATTATTCTTAAAAGTCTACCTATTATACGTAAGTATACCTACTACTTATCTACTATCCTTATAATATTTATAGCTATCTTGGCGTCTCACCATAGTTTATGTTAAGTTAAATTATTTTTTAAATCATTAACAATAAGACGCAATGATTTAAATCGTACTTATATTACTTTAGAAATTTCATTTTGTTCGTGGAAAATGATTATCATGCAGATTATATTCTTGTATGAGAGGTGTTAAGGTCAATGTGAGGCGAGTCTAAAATTGTGCACGTCATACCAATACGTACAACGGCAACGCCTGTCATTTGTTGTACTTCGATGGGATCAAATTAAAAATGATTCTATTAGAAAGCTAAGTCAAACCTGTTGTGTGAGAAATAGACTTATAACAACCCGTCATTTTAAGTTTTAAATCATAATGTATAATTAAAATATCCCATTCCCGTTTCAAACTCGTTAGGTTGCACGTAGTATCAGGTGTACATTTGTATCAATAAGAACTTTAAAAATTTAGAAACACAAATTATATTACAATATTATATCATTATCAACTGAATAGTATTAATCTATAGTATGACTTACCCATATACTATATATACTCTTAACATTTATGATTCATAATTACACGCTTAGAATTCTAACTTGGAACGAATCTTAAACATTCATAATAGTAATATATTTATATAATATATTACAACTGTCAGAGAAACTGTTTAGTCAACATAGTTAAAGTTGACATATAAACAACTATTTTCTATTTAATTATGCAGCGTATAATATTGACATATAGACATATAGTCATATAGACTTCATGAAAATAAAGAAAATGAAAGTTATAATCACGAATAGTAGGTTATGAATAAAATGTGTTAATGTTTCGGCATTTACTATTATTGATAATATTTTACTATAGGACACAGATACAATATAAAAAAATATGTATTAAATCGCCACGAATACTTGTGAAGTTGAAACCTTTTTTTATGAAAATTAAATATAATAATAATATAATAGGAATTATTTTTAAATTATCAGATAATTGCATTTACCTAACCGTGGAAGGCAGAAAACTGACGACCCGTCAAATTATTTAAATTAGATTATGTAATTAATTTATTATAAAGATTTGAAAAAAAAAAGATGTTTTGTCTGGACCTCATTTATTTATTATTTTAATTTTCCGAACTCCAATAGAAAATACTTGCCAGCCTCTACTTTAAAGCATTAAACGATTAATGCTGATGATAAAAAATTATTATTGTTTTATGGAAAATTATAAATACTGGGCATACAATTTTGGTGTATTTGTTGATATAGGAAATCATTATAAAAATAACAATAAGAGACTATCGAAGTGTTAGTGAGAATAAGACGGTATTGACCCAATAATTAATCACAAATAACAATAAAAGCACAAATTGGGACAAACATTGTAGAGGGAGCGCTTCAATCTATGACATAATTTATAACTTTAAGAATAGGGTTATCAATAGGATAGAATCAGTATTGACTAGGTATTCATTATGATAATATATCTATCTGTATTATTTAATAAGCTCTCTTATGTTTATTAAGATTTTGGGAATCTTAGCTTTATAAGTTTCCAAATATTGATAATATAAAGTATATATATATATATAAAAAAATGGTCATTGGAGATCTATCACCCATAACCCCCTCTGTGTCTACACTCATGCAAGTCCCTCGCCCTATTTAAGTTATTAGATAATAAATCCGTGAAAGTATATTAATAAATATTACATATTATTACAATATGCAATCAGTGTTTTTATAAACATCGTTATTTATTTTAATACCTATTCAAAATAATGACTTGATTGATAATTGTATGTTTGTTCAACAGTATGATTCCGAAGTCCAATAGGATATTACTATAGTTAATACTAATAGTTATATTTATATCATCTATATCGTTCGAAGAAACATGGTCCTCTAAGAGTCAAGACAAAAATCGATAGTGAATAGTAATGATAACTAATTATAACAAGTAGGTAACAATAATTAATATTAGTAAAGTAAATATAATTGGATATAAAAAAGTATACTCAATAGCAACTATGCATACATACATGGTACATTAAGTCACTGAATTCAATGTCACGGGATAGGACTTAAGTATATTGGAAAGTATATCAAATGAAAAAATACAATAACATATTAACAATAAATGATACAATAGTACAGACTAAATACAAAAATTCATATTGGATATAATTGTGGTGTTTACTGTTTACTAAAAATCTGTGTTTAATTTTATGTTTAAATTTTAAATGTTATCTAAATGTGATAATATCTGGATAAGTTATGATGAACTGAGTCACGTATTTGAATTAAAAATGTAATTATATATATATATAACGTTTGTACTCTTCAAAAGAAATTTGACAAGTTCCGTGATCCAATTAAATATCGTATATTATAAAAAAGGAAATTCAAGTAAATCATATTTATTAATTTCATTATTATTTTTTTTAATACTTTATTAACTTATGTAAGATAGCTATCTCAGTATTGAATGAAATAAAAACAAAAGATCACCAAATAGCACGTGACATAAAAAATTGATTAATTTAATGGTTCACTAAAATGTAATGAACTAATGAATCAATCATTAACCAAGTTTAAGGGATCATTAACTCATCGTTGATTTGTTTAATATGAAGACGTTAAGTGATTATTCGTGTAACTCAGCGTTGTGACTAATGTCTCGAAATTGAGTTACGAGTTGATCTGTCTAAAATTTTTACAAACCTAAATAATGGGCTATACATGAAGTATAGTTTGAACTCATAGCTAACCAAAACTTAAAAATATTGTAAAATTGTAAACACGGCTGTACACAATTACATAATCAACTATTATATATTATATTTTATAAATAGTAAAACATTGTAAAAATACTTAGTGTATTGACACAATTATATTAATAAATAAAAAAAAATGAAGAATAGGTCTTGAGTTTCTGATTAAGTGCTTAAAAATATTATAATACCATTTTATTGGTTAAAATAGTTTTTCTTTAGAATGTTTATTCAAATTTATATATTTATAATTTTAATAAAATATACTGATAAATGCATGGGTAGGTGATAGATATTTTATGTTTGTATTTTTAGTTAACATCTTAATTTTTTAATATAGTATATCGCTATGTTTGAATTATTTTTATACGTCAACGTAATACAAACAGATAGAACGAATAATAATTTTGTATTTTATATTTACGTTTTATTTCATACTATTTTTATAAATATATTTTTATTTTTTTTTTGAAAAATCTGTTATACTTATCAATATATTTACGTTTATATTATATATTAATAAAACGTGTCAAATATTTTTTTTAATTTTAAATTTGTATGATAATTAATTTCGACAATTAAAATGTTACATTTATATTTAGATGATTATAACTTACAACAATAATTTGAAAAAATAAATATAAAAAAAATAATCATATTATATTTTATACTTAGTCACTTAGTCTATATTGGTTGAAATGTTTAATAATATTAAAATATAAGAAATACAGGTTTTCGGATTATTTAAATTTTAAATTTTTCAACAACATTTTAATATTACTTATCAAATACTTAAATTACTATAAATTACTTATGTAAATTTTCATGTATTGGAACCATTTCAAGTACAGCCGTACACATATAATATTGACTGTTGTTTATAACTTATACAAGGCTACATCCTACATAAAAATTTATTTGAAAAATTCGCATTAACAATTTAAAATTAAAAAAAAAATAAACGAAAATAAAGAGTCTTAAGCAGAACATAATTTTATAAATGATATATTCTGAAGTCTGAACTTGATATATAATTTTGATTTTAAATTTACAGGCATATGATATGTTGTGTCTTTAACTTACATTTATAAGAAAATTTATTTAAAGTTAAATAAATGAATCATTCTGTATATTACAGTGTTTTATTAAGTCTATCATGTATACTAATCAAATTTACTAAAATCATAATAATATTAAACCTAATCTAACCTAATCTACTATGGGTAATGTCAAAACGTATTCATACAATAATTAAATTATCATTAGGTACAGTATTTTAGACATATATTATATTCACTATTTTTTTTTATATGTACAAGATTTTTGTTACATTCTATCTTAATAGTTAAAATATTAAATTAAAATTTTAAAAGTTATCAGACAGATTAAATGGGATATTATAATTAATGACATATCAAATACTCATAATACTTAAATACATAATCAATACTTCAATAAAAATTTCAAGTATCAAAATACTTAAAGTTTTGATCCGCAAAGTAATAGACCCATATTTTATGGATCAGGGTATGTCACTCAATTAATCAAAGCTTTAAATACTTAATTGATATACCTATAATTAACTAAATTTGTTCGAAATTCAATTTTTATATATCGAAACTCTTAGAAGTATAAAATAAAAACGTATTTCATAATTTAAAAAAGTAAAAAGTAATGATGATAAAATATTAAAAAAATATATATTGTAGAATAGGTGTCTTGTAATAATTTAAAATTATATTTTTATAAATATTAAACAATAATAATTTTTAAGATAATGAGTTCATTTTTATTTTGTTTATTTTTAAAATAGTCATTCTACATACGTTATAACTTATTGTGTATAATTTAAAAAATAATAGCTTAGTAAAAATATGTTTGAATGTAATATTGTTAGACGTTAGTTTATAGAATATAAAATTCATATTAAATAATAGGTGAAAAAACTATTATTATATTAATATTAATATTCATTATTTTGATTGATTACTTAGAGATACATATTAACTTTTAATACATGTATACGCAAAGTCGATAAAGACAATATTTAATATTATGTAATGTAACTATCGCTATATTCTTAATTAAAAATAATTTATTTTTTTTATGTATTCATAAAAATATTTACTATTTTATATAAGTTTTTAATGTATACATTAACATATACATGAAATATTTAGTAATTCGAATAATAATATGTATAATAAATAAACATGTTGCATTTGTTAATAGACAGATATAGATATTTTATGTATACGATTAGCCACTAACTTAATATTTTTAAATATATAGGTACCTAGTATCCTGGTTCATGTTTCTCAAGTTTGTCCCATTAATATATAAAAATTAATACTAAAAAAATACCAGAAACATTTACACAACTGCACTCAAAATGTTGACGGCGTATACTGGCCATATGCGATACCAACCTGGTACTTCTAGATTATTTAGTATAGCCTACCTAGTACACCTACCAACTACGGCTTTCTATGATCAGTCTCTGTTTAGTTTTAAAAAAAACTTGAATAACTGTAAAACAATATTGGCAAGACTCTTAGGCAACATAATACTAAAGAGTGTGTGTTTACAACTAATGTTAACGTTAACTATAGTTGTACTGTACAATATAC
Source organism: Rhopalosiphum nymphaeae (assembly GCA_036289425.1). Lineage (NCBI taxonomy): Eukaryota > Metazoa > Arthropoda > Insecta > Hemiptera > Aphididae > Rhopalosiphum > Rhopalosiphum nymphaeae. Next base: position 7,453,278 of record JAZAQC010000012.1, on the reverse strand, counting down.
ATATTCTTAATCTAAAAATAATGGCATAATCTGATAATGTAATCATAAATGTAAACATTAATATTAATTAATAAATAAACTATTATTTACAATTTTTGTTAATCAAAATTAATGAATAAAAATTATTAAATAAATTCATAATCAAATTATAAATCAGAATACAGTAATAAAACTCATGGTGAAACATTTTAATAAAAAATGATATAAAATAATAAGTTAGGTACTAGTTTGAATATTATCCAGTGACAAACAGGGATAATAATTTATGTTATCAAAAACAAAATTCAAGAATCTTAAAAACAATAAAAGGCACTAACAAAAAAATTCACAACAATTTACCGATTACTTACTCATATTCTATTTATAAAATTGTTGTAAATTATTACTATCATATTAATTAATAAACAGTTATGTTAACCTATTATACACATTTACTGTTAACGGATCTTTAATTGGGTTATTGGTTAATTCATATGTATGTATATTTTTAAAATTCTTTCTTGATCGAAAAATTATACACACAGCTATAGATTTTAATAGTTTAATATTTTTTTTTGGTAAACATTAAATCAAGTAGATATCCACTTACATAATTCAAAAATATTATTAATATTTTTTTTAAATAAAAAAAATTAATCAAAAGGAAATTCAGAATATAATTTTAAATGGTTACTTTACATTATGGCTTATATAGATTATACCTACAACCTACCTATAATAATGATATGTATATTTTTATTTCAAGAATTTATTTAATGATGAATTAAAAATGTATTAATATTTACTGTCTAGTATTTTGTTTAATAAATATATATAACATTAGATTCTGAATGAATTGATGAATGTATTCATTTTACAATGATATAAGTTTTTTTGTTTCTATAAATATACGAGAAAAGTAGATGAAAAAATGCTTTGAACTTTAAGAATAAATTAGATTTTTTGAGAAGTATAAATTAAAAATTCATAGTATTTTTCAAAATAATCAAGAAAAACAAACAAAAAATTAAAGAAAAACGAGAATCAGTTATATTGTCAAAGTAATTTTTATTATTTTGGTGTAACTTAAAAACAAGTAACTGTAGATACTTGATTTTCAGCATTTTATAAACATGATAAGATTTTAAAACATTTTGATTCTTTTTAAGCTATTTATAGGCATAAAAAACTGTTGATATTTCTTTTATTTTAACTTTTTTCGATAAATATGTGTCATGACACTGCCAATAGAACGGTGTTAAGAGTTTATGGTATATATATCTCAAAATTACCCTAAATATTTTGAAAAAATCATTGTACATAGAAAATAACAATATACCTATGAATTAATGAAAAGTTCCAAATCCTCGTGGTTATATTTTTTGATTAAAAATTTCAACTCAATAACTAAAATTGGTTTGATTAAAAATTGACATTTTGAAATAAAATAAAATTAGCATTTTAAAATTCTATAAATAAAATCACACTTATATATTTTTGATATTATTGGAATGCTGTAAGAAGAACCTTGTAAAGTGTTTTAACTTTAAAGATTAAAATCAAAAATCGAAAATCAAAAATATTTTTATATTTTAACAATAAAATAATTTAAAGATTTTCGTGATGTAGACAAATAATTTGTAAATAAATTAAATTATTAAAAAAAAGTATAAACGGTATAAAGAAAAATGATGCATATGTATTTTTGTTATTTTTAAATAGCTTTAAGTTTAAAAGTAACTTTTTAGGATTCTTTTATTATATTAATGTGTTTTTTAACTAATAGTATACATTTTATCGACTTATTTTATATAAAAAAAAAAAACTAAAAAACCCAAAAGTATATGGAAAAAAATGTTTTTATAAATATTTTGTAAAAATTGCAAGGCTATATAGTATTTATTTTTCGATAACAACTTTTGACCCCTCTCACTAAAGTACCATTAACTATATTTAATTTTAAACCAGAAACCAATAACCATCCTCAACTCTCAAGGTTAAAGATTGAAATATTTTCACTGATCCTAATGGTCACGCCAGACACGAAAAATGGCTTAGAATCTAAAATTTACGAAACTTAGATTAACTGAGAAAAATTATAATAGATACATGAAACTCATTTTGTGTATCTATTAGTGAAATACTGTACTTATTGTATGTAAAGGTACTTCAAGTACTTTTAATTTGTAACGAAAACTTATATCAGTATTCATTATTCAGTGTAGTTACTATCCGTATGAGTGTTTAACTTTCGGCAAATGCCTTAGCTTTAATGGAACCGCCAATAGCTGGTGTAAATATGTGTTCATAGTTAAGGTAGTATCCATAATAAACAATAATACCTTACTTTAATTTCTATAGTGTGTATATACTATACGTCTATACATTGAAATGTATTTATGTATACACGCATAATGCATATTGTATCGTATATAGTTTATATATATATTATATATTGTTCAAAATAATTTTATAATGTTCTAAAATAGACAAAAGTTATTAAAACTTGACTAGGAATTCATTCAAGATTTGAATTTAACGATTGAAAACCATCATGCGTTTGAATCGGATTTTATAAAATAATAACGATTAAATAATATTTAATAATAATATATTTTATAAAACCAAAATAGATTTATGACTAAGCATACTGTCATACTGCATTAGGATTTAGGATTTAGGACATAATAATAAGCTGTATGATACAATACCTATACTACACAATTTAATTATTTAACAATACGTTAATACAAATACCGTATACGTTACATAAGGTTAGTGAAACTTAATACAATGTTTATTAGTACCTATTTACTATTTAGTATTGTAAATCTATTGATAAAAACCTATAGGTTTCTTTCAACTAGTATAACTAATAGCTATTATAGGTTATTCGACTCTAGGAGTGGAGTCTGAGTGACATGATGTAAGTACCTATACCAACATAATACCTGTAACAGCCATAACACAGTACATTACTATAAAGGTCAGTCATTCCTCTTAAAAAGTATTGAAGACAATTCATAAAGTGCTATGAAAACAATAGATAGCAATAATGTAGCATGTTTTACTATAAACAATATTGAATAAATTAATATATATTTACTTAGTACATACACGTAGATTTAAAAGTATATTAATGCATTATGCATGATTTAATATATATACTAGGTACCTATATAATAAATAATGGTTTACCCATTAGTTATTTTTTTTTTTTTAAACGTCTAATAAGATTTTTGAGAACCTCTAATTAATTATAACTTATATTTGTATGTGTAGAACTGTGTTTGTAGTAGGTAAGTACCAACATACTTATATTAATATAATATATAATACATTGGTTGTAGATTATAATTAAATAGTAATAAATAATAATAAATAGATAATAGATCATATTATAGCCTATAGGTAAATCACACATATATAAAACAATCTAGGTTGTTAAAGTCTAAAGTATAACTATATAAGCAATGAATCTTATTATAATATTCTATAGTATAAATACCATATAGAACAAGATTAGGTTATATGAGTATATTTTATCAAATAAAATATTTTGATTAAATAAATAATACCAACAATAACAATATATATATATACGATATAGATATGTATTTAGTTTACAACAATGTTAATATAGGCAGTTGCGCAACAATATATCAAAATGTTGGGTGGGTGGCTAAAGGTTACGGTCACATCTTCAGTTTGGGCTAAGGGTTATTTAGAACTCCCTAATATATTTTTGTGACTGAAGGTTAAAAATATTTACCACTAGCTAAAGTAACAATCACAACAAATGTACACAGTTTTTATAAAGGTATTATTGCTATTACTTAAATAAGTTATTATAATATTAATATATTTAATAATAAAATATAAAAATTAACAAATTAGGTATAATTTTATAGTTGATTTTCTTTCAAAATTTGCGAATTTTTCTATAATTTGTTCAGAATTAATATCATATGATATATTATATAAATATAATATTTATTTATTATTAGTTATTTTCACAAATTTTTCTCAAATAAATAAATATATATATACATGTGTTTAACAGTATTTTATTAATAAGTATGTATTGTCATAATACAAATAAATGCTTTGAACATTTTTAAAATCTACATGGGACGCTAATATTACAACATGCAGAGAGACACTATTAGTTTATAAGTTTGCACCATTTAAGTAGGTAGGTATTCAATCAAATATTTTATTGATAATGTGTTCCGAACAATAATATAATATAATTAGTGATAGTAAAAATAGTATTAGTTTGATGCTGTTACAATACATATATTATGTTTTATAAATACATTTTTCCGTTTTGTTATTGTGAAAAAAATATCAAGGTGGTAAACCTGAACCCCTCTATTACTATGTAACCAACCACTATTTGTTTTATACAACTATACTTAAAGAATGTGAAATTTGAGAGTTGAGTGCCCTATGGGACTATCTTATAGTATATAATATTGTGTTATGGAACTATATTATATTCTATATCAGTGCTTTGAAGAAACGCATTTAAAGGAACTCATTCTAATAATTTCGTTAAATATTTTTATTAACTTATTAGTTATCAGGAACGTAGTTCTCTTTTCAAATGAAGAAACATGTATAGTGAGACCGGTCTCGGTAGTGATAGACTCAGAACGATTTAACGACTAGGTCCACTTTGTCGTAGGTCTGCTTCGCTGATGAATAAGTTTGAAGAAAATAAATAACACGTAGTAAAGTTAGAAATAAAGTTTATTTACTAAGACAAGAAAAGATAATGATAACGCGATAAATCGTTAATGTAGAACAATTCTACCGACCTTTACATAAATGTGGTCAAAACGTGTTTAATTTATAAAAGAATCTACGACCCCTTTTATACAATATATATCGGCGTAGTACCCAGTACCCACGAGCGTGTCATGATGTTAAACAGGAAAATACAGGAAAAAGTATCTATTTCGTCTACGTCATTACGAAGGTTCAAGTTCAGAGGTTAATAGATATACAAAATAATATAAAAAATAGTACTAAAATAATAATAATATACATAAAAATAAAAATACAGTGTACTAATCCAGTCAAGGTAAAGTACAAGGAAAATCCGGGTTACTACAAACATATTAGAATTTTGTTCATTATTTTAGAGGAATATGAACGATTTGTTTTTTCATTGGTTCTTAAATGTGTAAAGGAATTTAAATAATTTGTAGAAAAAGATTTAATATATATGTATATATTGACACTTAGTTAATAATATACTATACTGCTATAACATTAAACGTATACACTATAATATTAACAATGTTTACAAAATGTCAATTTAATTGTGGCTAAATATAATTTTTAAATGATTGAAGAACGAAAAATCTTTTTTTTCGTAAGTTCCTTATTATTTAGGAACAAGAAATTGCAAACTAGTTTCATTATGTAAGTTAAGAAAGAGAAAGGATTTAGTTTGATAGTAATAAGATAAATGTTATTAACGTGATATATTTAGTTTTTAAAGGAATTTTCAAACATGTATTGTTCAATAAATATTGTAGAATCGGTGGCGTATTGGTGGAAAAAATGGTAAGTATGGTACAAACCTTTTCATAGTCAAAAAAAAAATGTTCACTTCTCTCAAAATAATTATTTCACCTCTTGTTATGCAAACTTAGTACAGTATACAGTTTGTATTCTTAAACGGTCGTTTTGAATATTTTTTAAAGTAAGTACCAATTTTTCAAATAAAAAATCATAAAAGTTGTAGATTATATATGAATTTACTAAGCCAATTTTAATTAACTGATGCTAAAAAATGTACTTCACATATCATTAGATGTAAGATAATAAAATAAGCATAATACAATAGATATCTTTTAAATTAATTAAGATAAATAGTTGATAATAATTGTAGAAGTTATGGATTCTACATTTTTTTTGATCATTAGTTTAAATTTAAAATTGGGGAAAGTTCCTAAATAACTACTATGCTGTACAGTAGTCATTAGGTGTCGAGTATAGTACCTCATTACTAAATAATTCGCTTTAATATGTGTGTTAAATTTTTTTTTTTTATTATTATTTAATGAGATTTTAACATACATTTTAATATTTTGACAATTACATATCGTTAAAAACAAACATAAATATAAATAAATAAAGCTGACACTACTAAATTTGGAGGCCTGATTGGGAAATTAAATTAGTAGTAATAATAATTAGACTCACATTATTAGCTGAAACAGCGTTGACGAAGGAGAAATTGATTCCAGGAGTGGAAAAAACCACTTTTAGCTGCACTCTTTGGAGAGAGAAGGATAGACAGTTTAAGAACAGCCAACAGGTGTTGGAAGTCACAGTAATCCCCACCGCAGCTGAGTATGGGGCAATAGGAGCAACTTTTGAGTCTAAGTTTAAATTAGTGATGTGGCAGTAGGTTGTGGATCGTGCGTAATCTGGTATATTTAATTTAGACAGCGAGACTAATCTTTAGGGATTGAAACCCTGGTTGAGTACTGAGTTGGGATATTTTTAAATAATGATCTATTACCAGAAGCCTAAGATTATGTGTTAAACTTAAATTTAACAGTAAAATATTGCATTCAAAAAATAATTTTAAACATAATAACTTTTTTAAAAATATGATTTTTGAGAATTTGCTGACATGAGTATATCCCTTAAATTATTTACTCATCATAATATTATAATATTAACAATTTTTTTCATACGTTTAAATAGCATAATTTATTTTTATTTTTTTGGTCAAGTCTATCTGTTACACACCGTGTATGGTCTATAGACCTATGGCTATAGTGTAGGTATTTTATAATATATTTATATTGCCATTATACTATTATAGTTGTTTTGGAAACGTCAATGACACAGACTCACATAATTTGCCTATATAAAACGCCTAAATAAATAAGCATGTTTGTAAAATAAAATAAATGAAATTGATACTTACCACTAATGTTTGATTTTAGTTTAAAACATAATAATTATATAACTACTATAATAATAAATATAATACTAAATATTCATATTATTATAAATATTAGTTTATTCATTAATCATTGCCACCAAGAGATAGTGTAATATTAATAATATATTTTATACTTATATTCAAACTATTTAAAACGCAAATGTTGCTCCAATAATGGTGACCGCAGCGCGATTCATGCATGTAAATTATTAATAAACACAAATACTGTTTTTTCGGTATTTTAACTTTAGTGTGATCACGCATCGCGCACCACTCAGTCGCAGTCATGGATACGTGATTGTAGGAAACAGGGCTTAAGAAAGCGCATTCAATCAAGTATTAATGTACTTATTACAATGAGCAATAATTTTATAAACAATTATCTATTCCAATATGGACGGTAAGCCATTCGTATCCACCATGTCTTCTGCAGTCTTGCTCACTCAGTCACTCGTGGCCGGATATATAGTTACCGTGATGTATAATATGCAAAGTACAATCGTATACCTGTAGAAAATATTGTAATACCATCGATTACAGAATAGACTATTCAATGGTACCCAATACTTAACCAACCTATAGTCCATTTAAATTTAGAAGCGACCAGGGAGGTTGACTTCTGCTCATGAACGGGGTATTGACGTATCGTTCTGTGTTATATCACTGATAGTTGTTTAAGTAGGAAAAACAGTTATACCTTATGTGTGTGACCTGCGTGCCACTGACGAAAGCTGGTCGCTGTCCGATTCGCTTCTAAACGTGAATGGAGTATAATAAATGGGCTAAATACCTGCAAATTAGAAAATTGGCCTAGGAAATTATTTAGAAACTATATTATATATTTTATACTTTGTACATTCATTTGCCTTACTGTGATGAATAAACGAAATAAAACTATAACAAAGCAAAGGTGATGATGGTATTGCTGTGATAACTGATAACTATTAATGAATACATATTTTTTCTTGTAATATTATCATAATACATAGTACATCTCATAGACATATAAAATATAATATATTTTTATATGTCTATGGTATATCTCTATAGTCTATAGTATGTATCTATTATCATCATAAAAAATATAGATCATAGGGATAAACGGGAAAGTTTCAAAGTTCAATTACCTACTTATTGATATTATAGAGAAGAGAAATATTAGATGGGATTTATAAAAAAAATAAAGATTAAATTGAAACAATGAAACATAATTGTGCAGTGTTTTTCTGCAATGATTGTCTAAAAAAAAAAGGTATTTAAAATTAAAATTGACTGTGAGCTCACGGAGTAATAGCAAATAATACGTAACATATATATATATATATATATACCTAAATATAAACATTATTATAAATTATAATAATATAATAGTGAATTAGTGTCATACACGTACTTCTCCAATAATAACCTACTCCAAAATAAATAGTAAGCAATAAACGAACATGACAATCTTTATTTTAAATCAACACACAACACACACACACAAGCTTAATATATTAATATTTTAAGTTTATACTAGCTAACTAGGTATACCTACATAGATGTATATGGATTTACTATTTAATATACCTACATTCCGTGCATTGAAAACTCGCTTAGTAATTTGCAGACAACTCGCGTAACGCCACTACAGCAGATATTAGTAAAACAAGGTTTGTCTGTTAGAGGTGTCACGCATTACCAATAAGAAGTTATCAAAAGAGAGAAACAAAAAAAATCATTTATTTATAAAAAGTATGCTCTGATGTAGGTATATTATTGAGGTATCTTATACATTCTTGGTTGATGATTATAATTACACTTATTTATAGCACACAAATATTGCGTGTATAAAATAAAGTTGAAAGTGGGATGCATAGAAATATTTATAGAAAAAAGCATTTGAAAATTTGTAAAGAAATATAAACAATTGTATTTCACTATCTATATATATAGCTATTATTTATCTATTGTTATTCAGATGAAGAAACTATTAATAATAATAATAATAATAATAAACATGTGTTTTAATTGAACACACAAAATTGGATTACTTTATTAACTTAGTTAACATATTCAAATTATGAAATACATTATTTATTAAATATTTTAAGGCACATAATGTCCTCGAACTTTATGATAGTTTTTTATTTTTTCAATGTCTACTGAAGGATATTGTTGTTTGACAGCATCCATGTCCAAATTTGGATATCGTTTCATCAAATGCATCACATGGTTACGATCACGACTTAAAAAAAAAAATATATACATAAATATTATATAAAATCAATGAAAAATTATTTATTTAAGAATGTCATTATTATTTTTAATAAATTATAATCAAATTTGCTAGAAAATGAGTATTATCACATATACATTATGTACATAGTTTACGGAAAAAAATAAAATTACAGAAAATCTTCATTAATTGGAACTAATAGAAATGAATATAATCAATTTTTTGGAAATTCAAACAATGATGAATAGTTTTAAAAAAATAAATATTTTTTAAATTATTTTATCGATTTTCAACATTCAAGTAACTAGTAGTAATAAAATAATAAGAATAATAAGTAATAATATTGGAATATAATATTATTGATCTTTGAGTTTATTTTCAATGTAAACCGAAATAAAGGTTATATAATTGACACTACTATATAATATAAAATGCAAGAATATCTTTCTTAATATTAAAAATAGTAATAATACACATTTTTCAGTACTCTATAGAGATGTATAACTGCATTAAGCATTATTATCTCTAGTATAATAAGATAATTATAATTGAAACTTTTTAAAAATATTGAGTTCATTAAATATCAAAAAAACCTATTATTGAATCAATTAAAGAGAAAAAAATATTAGAAATAAATTTGAGTCAAGAATCTTAAGTATGTGATTTAGGTTTATTAATTTTTAATAAACATGTGTATTTTAATTATTATTAATTATTTAATAATTATATAATTAAGTACTTACTTTCTACTTTTTCTATTAGCGTTATGTAATTTTTCTCTATATAACCTTTGGAATTTCTCAATGTTTCCATTAACAATATTAAATGTATGTTTATTTCTCCATTTTTTATTCAAAAATTTTGGAATTAAATGTTCAAATTTACGATAAAAAAAGTTTAACCCTGAAATTTTAATAAAATACATGTATTAATTTTACAAACATTATAATTATGCTTAAATTTTGTTTTACATGGTCATTGGTCGTTGATAAATATAGCTTAAATTATTTTTCAACTAAAATTTAAACTAAGCAACTAAAATATTATTAAAAATTAATTACTATATAAAAACACATAGATCAACTAAAAACTTTTTTTTAACTTATTATTTTTTCAGAGTATAATTTATTTTCTAAAAAGTAATGATTTACCCAATAAATTAGTAACTAATTGTCCAGGTCTTTCTGCAGATTCTCCAACTTCTAATTTGTAATAAGCTTCGTTACGTTCTCGCACAACAGTTTCTAGATTATTCATACTTTCTTCAACCTTACAATAATATAAATAAAAATGTTAATCATATTATGGATAACAAATAAATAATCATATTAATATAGTTAAAGAATACCTTATCAATACGTTCTGGATTTGGGAATAATTCAATTTGAGCTTTGCATTCATGTTCCATTGTCAACAACATATTGCGTTCTTTCAGTAACACATACCTGCACAAATATAAGAAAAATAATAAAACTAAATAATAACAGTTATACATAACTATATACTTGTACATGTTGTTAACATAAATTATAACATAATAGATTATAATGTAACATCAAATATAATACTATAGGTTACTTGAAACTGTTAATAGTATTTGCATTACCATAGGAAAAGAAATAGTTAAACATTATAATTATACAGTTTCAAAAGAGAATAATCATTTTTCATACATACCCCCCCCCCCAGAGGTGAAACCAAATTTTCCCTACCTTGCCAGCCAATGTTTTTCGAAGACAACGTAAAAACATTTAAGACTTATATTTCTAATTAGTAATATTATTTTACTTAATTAGGGGACTGCCATAAAACAGTTCATTTATGGTAGGAAATGTGTAGAAATAAACAGCAATTAGTCGGCCAACTGATTATTCTCTTTTGAAACAAGGTATAGGACATTCATTAAATTCCTTACTTTCCTCAGTATTTAAAATCTTAAATTGAAATTAAGTTATTTCAACCTTTGAGTAATTATAACATAAAATATCTAAAATAGTTAAAACGCATTGTTTAAAATAAAACTAATCAATGAAAACATATTATACTTCATAGTTGTATAAAACAATATACAATAGTTAATTTTCTTAGTCTATCAAATAAAAATCATATATTTTAAATACATGATTATAAAAAATTAGTTTTTATTTACCAAAGTTTATGTAAATCTTGATTGCTTTTAATGCGCAACTCATCCTTTGTCCACGATCTCCCAACTTTTATATGTTCAACAGCCCAATTCTTTTTATCATCAAAAAATTCCATTAGATCACGATGAACAGTTGAAACATGAATACCATTTGATCTAAAATTATCATTTATTTAAAATAATAGCTGGTGTATTTATAATTTAAATCATAGTTAAGTCTATAAAATTAATTACATATATTGTTCAAAACATTTGATAATAGATTACAAGTTAATTAATTTCATATATGTTTTATACTTATTAATATACCTTATATTAGTGTGTAATGTTGTGTTTGAAATATTTTGAAATATACGACATTTCGATAAAATTCGAAAAGCCATAGTTATATAATTTTACAACTCTTATAATAAGAACAGCAAATTGTATAATATATTATGATTGTATTATTGTAATCGCGTAATTAAATATCCATCAGTTTGTCCACTGAATTGAATACTGAATGCTAGTGAATAGTAAAAATTATCAAACTATCAATCCTAGAAAAGCAAAAACAATAAAGTAGCGTCAACTAATAACTTGATCAGAACATCAGATAATTATTACCTAAGTTCGTGGTATATAGTAGCATTGAGTATACTTAAAAACAAATAGGCGATAGCACGATGCCAAAAAGCTGATATTATCCTTCTCTACATCGTAGGTAATCAGCACGGACCACGGACTGAGATAATATATGATCCGTGGTGATAAAAAATAGTATATTGATATTAATATGAAACTGATATAATTTCAAATTTTTTTTCGAACGTAAACTTATATGATTTTTGTGAATATAAAACAATTAATAATATAATATAATCTACTTATATTATAAATTAAAAAAATTAAAAAAAAATTTGTTTATTAAATTCTAATAAAAACTATGGTTGATGTCAATGAAGGGGTAAAAGTCATTTATTTTTATTGTTATTTTATCTATTGGTAAATTTTCAAAACGTAATTTATGATGAATAACATAATTATGAAATTTGTTTCACGTTATTAATAAATAATAAATATACAGAAATGGAATATGTTTTACTAAAATTGGATGATATTTTAACAGTTTAATGTGTTTAGATAATTATTGAATGTATTGAATTAGTCATAAAAAATAGTTTATTGAACTAGTTACTTTAGTTTTACCTTCAATTTTCTACCCATAATTATAATTAAATGTTGTAGTATATTATTTATAACTAATATTATTTATTTTAGACACTTTTTGTGGTAGACGAAGTCAGTGACATTATAAAGGACTCAATTGAACATTCAATTGGCAGTCAATTATACCAACAAAATATGGTAAATAAATGGACAGATTCTGTAGTGGAAAACTGTCTTACGAAACTTTCTAAATTGGCCAAACCTTTTAAATATATAGGTAAAATAGAAATATTAATATTATTTGTGTTTGTAATATTTAATTTTTATCTGCTATAATATATTTAACAACTATTATACTATTATACTTAAGAATATTTTTTTTATTTTAGTAACATGTGCTATCATGCAAAAAATTGGAGCTGGTCTTCATTCAGCAAGTTCATGTTTTTGGGATAATTCAACTGATGGTAGTTGTACAGTTAGATGGGAAAATAAAACTATATATGTTATTGTAACTGTTTTTGGCCTAGCTATATGAATAGTAAAATAAAGTGTTGTACAAGTCTAATAATATATTTATACCATTAAATATAAAAATACCTTTTTTTAATGCATTATGTATGAAACAAGAAAATATTTATATTTGTTATTACCAACAGATAACAGTAAAATTATTTATGATATTTTGAAATTCATCTTTAATCAAATACTAATTTAGATTTAATTTATGTATTGTAAAAATTGATATTAGTTGTTTCAACATTGATAATTACTTAAATAACAATGCATCAATAAAAATTGTTATTTATAGCATTTACGTATTTTGTACTTTAATTTTAAAATGTATTTTATGTCAATGATTATGTAAAATTTAATATTCTGGTCAATTGATTGTAATTTACATTAAAATAACAATACATTTTGTATTATATTATATTTTATATTTACGGTGTATCAATAATTTTAAAAATTAAAAAATATTTAAATTTAATTATGAATTGTTTTCTTTAAAATTTACTTTTTTTTTTTTTTGACTACCCTAAATCAAGGCTCTCATTTGCAACTACAATAAATTTTTAACTGTAAATAACGAAATCATGGCAATACTGTTGAAATTATATAAGTAGTTATTTTTCATTGGTTGATGATTTGTATTTTTGTGGTAGCATAGATACCTACCAAATTAACATCAAGTTTTGGTTTTGCTCAATAACTTTCTGAAAATTTAGCTAATACTGTAATACCTATTACAATTATTCAAAAAGCCAGATAAACTATGAAATTTAGGTTTGACCAATTAAAATTTCAAAAACTTTTTAAAACCTTTGACAACAAAAATTATTTATTTTTATTAATTGTAGTTTAAATTTTTAAGCTTTTTAACCAATTATAAATTTTTTACTCCAAATTTTATCTATTTAAACATTTCAAAATTTAACCATATGTATTATTTTAGGTGCCCCTTATACAGTGGATACCGCTTATAAGACTCAATTTGGGACCAACGCATAGTGAGTCTTATAACCGAATGAATCTATTGGTAAAGTAGAAAAAAAAACAAAAAATTAGTTACATATTTTATGAATTTTATTTTAATCTACTTAAATATTACATTTTGCTAACTATTAATAAATAAATTAAAAAAATTGAATTATATTATTATACAAATTATTAGGTATATGTTAATAAAAAATTATAAATTATGTATGTACCTAGGTACCTACTTAATATTTATGAAAAAAATTTGTTATTTTAATTTATTTAAAATTATGTTATAATACAAGATAATTGTGATAAATGTGAAATGCGATGAAATTTGTTGTACATAATACATACACACATTATAAAGCATGAATCGAAACCAGTAATAACCAATAAAAATATGTCATTTTTGAAAATCAATTTATTTCCTAATTTTAACCAAAAATGTTTATTTTCTAAAAATTTTTTTTTTTTATATAAAATTTGAGTCTTATAAACGAAGTGGCGAGTCTTACAACCGAATTTTTTATAATATATTCGGATACGCTCCAAACTATTTTGAGTTTGATAAGCAGCATCCACTGTAGTATGTGACTGATTAGGCTCTTAACAAAGACTTAAAAATAAATACTATTTCTGAACTTACAAGACTTTATTATAAACGATTCCAGATTAAAAATTAAACTCAATACAAATGTTAACCTATTAATTTAAATAATGCTATCTAACTCTATACATAACTCAGGAGACTTCTCAGATTCATAATATATAGACGTATAGTGTGAGTAGTTTGACCTATACCTACATTTTTTGTCAAAAGTAGGGCACTTACAGATAGATAATTAATATATAAAAACATTTTACTTTTCTCCAATATTAGTAGAACAACATTTGAAATATAGTTAACGTAGGTACTTTTTCTTTTATAATATTATTAACAATAACACATTTTAATTTAGATAATAAATTGCTCGTAAGCTAATTATGATTATACAACTAAGTATAAAATGAATACAATCATAAACAATTTTTAAAAAAGATATAAATATTATTATCAGCAATTTTTATGAAAGTGGGACAAAAACATGACAACTTAAAAATCGAGACTATCCCCCCTAATCTGGGGTGTCTTGTCACAGTAATTATATACTTACTAAAATTATAACTATATTTTTTTCTGAAAAAATGTAGCCCCCACTCCCTCCCTTAATTTTAGATTTCTAAATTCACGCCTGCGTAAATCCACTTTTTTATTGGTGACCAAAGAAAGCAATTCAAGCACAGAATACAATTTTATATTGGTTATTATTATATTTATATTAAACATCTTGTGACAATTGAAAAATAATTGAAACTTTGAAACTTTTATTCCAGGTTGCATGAACAATTACTAATTTTTTAATAAATTAAAAGACAATAATGAGTTATTGGTCCCTTATTCTGTCAAACATGATTTCATAATAGTCCACGAATCATAATGAATCCATTACATTTTACAAAACCGTCAAAACCATTAAATTTATCAATTTTTTATGCAATCTTGAATTTAGCATGAGTATTTAAACTTAAAATGATTAAACAAATAAATAAAATACAAAAGTACAATAATAATGTTACAGTGTATTAAGTACAATGAATAATAAAATTAAATAAGTTTTGATGCTCATTTATTATTAAATATATTATAATGAATATTGATTAAAATAATATTATTATTAAATAAAATAGTTTTGTTTAATTTTTATCTCTTATTTACAGCTGATTTCATTATTTTTTTTTTTTTTTTTTATATTTATTTAATTGTTTCAATACACAGGGTATTTTTACAAACTTATACAATTACAATTACAATATATATATATATATATATATATAACTATAATGATAATGGATAGTGTTTACAGCAGTATTTACATTATTAACAACTAAAAGTTTTAATTTTTGTGGGATTATGAGTCTAGGTCGGAATCTGAGGTTGAGATGTTATCAATGGGTTCAAGCAGGATATCCTGAGGTAGCCGAGGTTTGAGTCTTAAGTTGGTGGATCTTTTGCCGATTTTGTAATGACGTGCCCCATCGACTTTGTGAAGATTTTCGTGAAATTTTTTGAATTGTTGCGTTATCCAGGTATTTAGGTGTGGTAGGCCCGTATCGTTGTGAAGTTGTTTATTTCTCATAAACCAAGGGGCCTTCAAGGCTATTCTTAGAAATTTGTTTTGGAGTGTTTGTAATTTTTTTATTTTTGTTTTTGAGGCAGCTGCCCATACTGGACATGCATAGGTAACTAATGGCCTTATTATTGCTGTGTATAGGAGTAGAGAGCATTTCATTTGTAATGTTGAGCTATGATTTAATAGAGGGTACAGTATTCGTAGCCTAGTGTACCCTTGGTTTAATTTTTTATTAATGTGTATTTTCCAATTAAGTTTTTCATCGAGGTGTAGGCCTAGATACTTAACTGAGTCGTCTTTGCTGTTCCAGTTGATTGCTTAGTTGTTAATTTGTAGGAGAGTTGGATTTATATACTTTCTGAATGTAAATATTTTTGCTTCGCTTTTAGTTGGATTTAAAGTTAGCTTCCATTTTGAGAACCATAGTGATAGTTCATCAAGGGAGCTTTGTAGGTCTCTTATTGAGGACTCAAGGTCTTGGTTTTGCGTTATTATTGCAGTGTCATCTGCGAACATGGCTAATTGACAGTGTTGTAGCGTTGGTATATCGTGACAGTATATATTAAATAGGGATGGTCCTAGCACAGATCCTTGAGGAACTCCAGCCTTTGCTCTATGTATTTGTGATATATCAGTTCCTATTCTGATATGAAAGTTGCGATTTGTTATAAATGATAAGAGTGTATTGTTAAGGTATGTGGGTAGTTTTAGGGTTTTTATTTTTGAGATAAGTCCATGGTGCCAAACCTTATCAAATGCCTGTGATATGTCTAAGAAGGCTGTTGTGATAAATTTTTTATTTTCGTAACCATTTACTATTATTTCAGATATTCGTTGTAGCTAATGAGTTGTCGAATGGAATGATTTGAAGCCAAATTGATGTAGTGGTATGATTTTTCGGAACGGTTTAATTCTGTGCAGCAAGATTCTTTCGAGGAGTTTTGAGAAGGTTGGGAGTAGACTTATGGGTCTGTAATTTTTGGGTGAACTTTTTTGTTTTCCTGGTTTATGTATAGGGATAATAATTGCAATTTTCCATGTGTCGGGAAAATAGCCTAGCCTCATGGAGGAATTCATGAGACTAGCTATGTATGAAAGTGATTTTGACGTGAGATTTTTGAGAATTTTGTTTGTAATTAGGTCGTGTCCTGGGCTTTTTTTATTGGCTAGCTTATTTATTATTTGATGTATTTCATTAGGGGTACATGGGTTAATGGGATTGACTACTGGTTGATCGCCTAAGTTACTTTGTTCGTGGTTTACTACTTCATTTTGGTTTGTATGATTTTCGTCCGTTGTGAAACAGCTTTCAAAATGTTGGGCAAAAATTTCGCATTTCTCTGTGTTAATTTCATATTTTGCTAGGCCATTTTTTAGGGGGGGAATTGTTTCACGCTGTTTAGTGATTCTTTTGGTAGCTATCCAGAGACTTGAGTCGTTAGGGTTTATGTTTGACACGTATTCTTTGTAAGAGTTATATCTTAAATTATCCAGTTCCCATTTCATCCTTCTTGTTAGTTGATTTAGACGTTTTTTGACTGCTGGTGAACGGTGTATTTGCCAAATTCTTCTTGCCTTATGTTTTTCTTTGATTAGGTTTTGTATGTGAGATGATATTGGTGTGCTATTCATTTGAGGTTTTTTGTTTTTTGGTGGGGCTAGAGCTAGGTCTATTGCTGACTTGATGGATTCGGTTAGGTGTATTATGCCAGAGTTTATATCATTTGTGTTAATGTACTTTCTGCAAGGTTTTAATATTTTATCGATATTTTCTTTTAAGATTTCCCATTTTATTGGTCTATTTATTAGCTTTTGTATTGGAGGGTTAGCTTCAGCTTGTATTTTTAGGGATGTTAGTACTGGAACGTGGTCGGAGTCTAGCTCGTTCAATACTTTATGGTATAAGTTTGTAGGGAAGTTTGAGATTAACATAATATCTAATATGTCCGGAGTTGCTCCTGTACGGTAGAAAGTAGGGCCCGGTGGAGGGGAAACCAATATGTTTAGGTCGGACGTATACTCGTATAACTTATGTCCATTTGGGTTTGTTTTTTTACAGCCCCAGATGGTGTTTTTGGAATTGAGATCACCTAGGAGTATGGTGGGGGTATTGTTGAAAAGCTTGGGCAAGTCTGAGTTTTGAATTTTCTTGTTCGGCGGGTTGTATGATGATATTACTCGTAGGTCATGTTTATCCGTTACTAGATTTATTGCCACTGCTTCCATCTGAATTGTGGGAGGTAGTATTATTGGGTTGTGTTTTAGGTTTTTTTTGATCAGTATTGCTACACCTCCGGAGGAGTGTGTATGTTTCCTGTCATTTCTGTATATTTCATATCCGGGTATTTTGAAAGTTTCTGAGTCTTTTAGATGTGTTTCGGTGATGCCAGCAATATCGATTTTGTTTCGTGATAGAAATTCTGCTAAGGTAGACCTTTTGGATTTTAGTCCATTTGCATTTCAGTTGACTAATATGATATCTTTAATATTAATTATGTTCATTTTGAGGTTGTTAAAGGTTTGATTGGGTTTGTTGTCATGTTGCTCGTTATTGACGTGAAAATGTTCTGTATGATTGTTTGGACGCTTTGTAGTATATTCTCGACGAATTCTGTAATTGTCTTTTGGAGGTGCCCGTTTAGGAAGTCTTGGAGTGTTTCGTTAGCATTTTGTGTAAAGAGGTTTGGTGTATTGGTTTTGGTTATTTCTGCGTATGATTTTTTTTTTTGATTTTATTTGTGTTGTGGTAGTGTCAGTTGTGATCGGGGGAATATTTATTGGTTGAGGTTTCTTTGTAATTGTTGGTTTAATTTTTTTTGATATATTTTTAAAATATGTGCAGCCTCTATAGTTAGCCGGATGTGGTTCGTTGCAGTTCACACATTTGGGTGGTGTTGTTGATTCTTTGGGGCAATTTAAGTAGTGGTGATTTCCGTCGCATTTTACACATCGTGGATTTAGTTTGCAAGATTTGTTTATGTGTCTATATCTTTGACAGTTTGTACATTGTGGTGGGGCGTTAGATTTGCGTCGTGGTTCAATGGAGATTATACAGTTTAAGAATCTTTTGAGTTCGAAAATTTTATTTGATTTTTCCGTTCTGGTTAGTTGTATGGCTGTTAGAGGGAGCGGGAGTTTATTTTTATCTGTCAGCTTTGTGACTGATATGATAGGATATTTTAGGTTTTCGAGTTCATTAAAGATTTCCGATTCAGTGATTGACATTGGTAGGTTTCGTATTACGGCAGAGATGTCCTTTTCGCTTTTAAGTCTATATGTAAAGTATTCATATTTTTTTTCTTCGAAGAATTTTGTGATCGTTCGAAAGTCGTCGACTGTCTCAACGTTGATTTTTATTTTGTTGTTTTTATTTGTTGCTGTGAAATTATTATGAAGTAATGGCGAGATATCCTCTCGGAGTTTTATGTAATCTGAATTGTTAATTACAAACACCGGTGGTATTTTTTCGTTGGTATTGATTTACGTTTTTTCTGTTTCCATATGTTGTTGTGAATTATTAGCACTAGTTAGAATTTCTTCGGTTTGGGAGTTTATTAATGGCTCGTAACGATTTGGCGTTGTGAAAAATATGTTTTCGGCTGTTTTGTTTTTGTTTTTGTTTTTTGCTGTTTTGATAGGTGATCTGAAATCATTGTCAGAGTTTGGGGATGGTGATGATGATTCTTCATTTTCGGTTGTTAGTCTATTTTTTTTGATGATGAGAGGTGGGACCTTTCGTTCCGATAGATTTATATTTTTATGAGTTGTCGTGGTTGTAGACGTATTCATATTGACTGTACGTAGTTTGTTGAGCTACGTATTAGTGATGGGCGATTCGAATCGATCTTTTAAATGATCGATCTTTTTCATGCGATTAATCGATTTTTTGAATCGATCTCTATGGTCCGATCTTTTATGTGAATCGATTCATTTTTGGGAAAATCGAATCGAATCGTTGATCCGATCTTTTAGGTGAATCGATTCATTTTGTGAATATCGTTTTGTATATATTGATATTGTAAAAAGTTTATGTGACTTTAATTTCTACATTATATATAATTAATTATTTATTTTATTTTATAACATTTTGTTATTGTTATTCTAATTTGGTATCAATAAATATTATTATTATTATTATTATTTGCATTGTATGAGGTTCTTACTAATTATTAATGTAATATTTTACATTTTGATTTTATATACCTTAGTACTATTTTATGTTACTTCCAGTACACACTACACACTAAACAACAACAGCAAGAATGTTGCTTCAATGAGAAGAAATAAAATGTGTTTATTACAGAATATTTTAACTGAGTTAAACATTTTCTTATAACTAGAAGTTTAGTGTTTAATATATTGTTTATTAACTAATAACTTAACTTAAATACTTTTTCTCGTCAACCTTTTTTGATAATGACAATTCAATAAAGTTTTTGTCTACAGAATTTATTACTAC
Source organism: Rhopalosiphum nymphaeae (assembly GCA_036289425.1). NCBI lineage: Eukaryota > Metazoa > Arthropoda > Insecta > Hemiptera > Aphididae > Rhopalosiphum > Rhopalosiphum nymphaeae. The sequence continues at coordinate 7,432,701 of JAZAQC010000012.1, read as the reverse complement.
AAAATTATATTATACTGACTTCTGGGTCTCTATACTCTATAAGAACCCCGTGGCCCGTACACTTGCTATTCAATTAAAATCAGTTTTGAAAATGTAATATAGTATATACTATATACCACTAAGTTAATTATTTCTTACCTAGTAAAATAATTTAATTAATTTATGATTTTATTAACAAGCGTTTAATTATCAAATAATATGTAGGTATTTGAAAATTATTATACATTGCAAGATTTAAAAAGTCGTTATTTTTGAATCGATCTTTTTTTTTCGATCTAGATCGATTCAAAAGATCGATCTACTTTCGAGAATCGCCCATCACTACTACGTATTAGTCTGTTGGGCTTATCGCCCGTGCGCGTTGGATTTTATCTATGCGGTGTGTTGTGTCGGGAATTGCTCTATGGACTTTATATTATAAAAATGTTTATACATTACCAGATAACGGCGTCGCGGTCGCTGCTATAATTACTGCTATCGAGAGCTATGAAATACGGTACACGGAATTAATTAGCGTGTGGACTCTACGGTGTCCAGGCGCGTACGATTTCATTATTAAATTTGTCAAGATTTTACTGAATTAATTAAAACGTAATAATCGTATATTCAAGTATGTCGAGTTAATCAATATAATTATTTTTATTTTATATGGAATGTAAGTGAAATACTTTGTAGGTATACATAAATTAAAAATTATTCACAAAACAAATATTATTACAATATAATACAATAATACATATAACTAGGGTTGCCACCTCTCCGGGTTTACATATAAATCTACGGGCTACGGGTTCAGTGAATATTCTTCGGATCGTTATAACATGACAACGTATTTTTATATAATTATAAATAGTTTGTCAATAAGTAACAATTTTCATCAGATTATAGATTATATTACGTACTGGTGTATACTGGCTGATGACTTTGACGGGGTTGCTATCTTACATATAAGTGATTGACATCCTCACCCATTGACCAGCCACATTGCCTGTTCTGTTATATTTACCCATGTCTGTCTTACTCCTTATGGAGGGTACTACACGATTGCGTACGTTAAACTAACTTTAATATTTACCCCAAAAGTCAATCGATTAATTATGATTTACTGTTCAGCGTTGCCACATTTAAGTTTTTATTTGTAATCAGTAAAAATTAAATTTTTAAAAAATGACTCAAGTCAAAAATATAAGTCAAAATATTTAAAAATAATAAAAGGTTAAAATAATGAATTGTAAAAGTCTATTGAATTTAAAATTTTATACCTTGGATTTAAATAATTAATTTTTGACAAATGTTATAATTAGGGCTAGGATTTATATGCATTGGTATGTTTTTTTGCAACTTCTGATTACTTATTTTGTAAGTAATGTCCACGAATTAGCTCTAGCTGAGGTAAATGGTGGTATTTTTATTTGTCATATTTTTACATATTTTGGACAAAATGCATATTTTTGCATATTTTGAACAACATGAATATTTTTATACATTTCGACTACAAAAACACAAAAAGTGCATGTTTTATAGAATATTTCATTACAATTAATTTTATCGCAGTACAAAATACCCAAATGTAATTTTATCTTGTCTTATCTTACTGTCGCATACTCGTACGCTTACTAAATAAAAGCATACAGCTAAAAGTTAGTTTGTGTTTGACAGTGATCGTCGTATATCGTGTGTAGTGATACGTTGCTGTGTTGTTTGTTAACTGTATTGGTTTCGTTACGTACTTACCTAATACCTACATTAAATTATAAAATGCCAAAAATACAAAGTATCAGTGCAAAACTTCGACAGTATATCGAAGAGTTTTCTAGTACAGTTTTTAAAACCGATGGTAAAACACTATTTTGTAATATTTGTGACCAGGCAGTATCATTAAATAAACGCTTTCAAGTAACTCAGCATTTAAGTACAGCAAAACACCTCAGTAATTCAACAAGAATAGAAAAAATGAAACAAATATTTACTAAAGACTCATTGGAAGATCAGAACTCAACATTTTCACTCGATTTATGTCGTGCATTTTTAGCTTCTGGTATCCCTTTATAGAAATTGCATAATACAACTTTTAATACATTTTTGCAAAAGTATACTGGTAAACATATTCCGGATCAATCTACAATACGAAAAAAATGTGTATCAGTTCTTTAATTAAGCCCTAGTTATAATATTTTTATGAATTTTGTATTTATCATATTCTTTCATGGTTTTTTTTATACCACTATTAAATCAGCATTTTCCGTTTTTTCAATCAGATCTTTAAATACTGATTGAATTTTCGTACATTTTTCCAGAAAGATGGAAGGTATGAAATTGAGCGTTATACGTTCGATGAAAATTTTCGGATTAATTTTAAATTATACGTTCTATTAGTTCAAATCAAATGACAACAGTGCTTTAAAGTTGCAGATAAAAATCGTACGCAATCCTGAACATCAAATGTTCATCACGTTTATATGTGTGGATAAAGACAGTACACAATCGTGTTTCACCGCCTATCATCGGCGTAACTAGGAGGGAGGAGCTTAGCCCCCCCTGTATTTGTATTTAGCCCCCTATAAGGTTTTACTTTTTAGCCTCAATTAGCCTTCAAATTATTTTTAATTTTGGTTTTCTAGGACTCTAACCCCTGTAACTATTAAATCCTAGTTACACCCATGCCGCCCATGGAGTCTTAAAAATTATAAGTATTTTTAAATATTTATAGACTAATAAATTCTAACAGACATATAGATGTTAAAAATATTCACTTTATTGTGTTATTCATTTTTTAAATAAATTAATAAAAAATAACGATTTTTTTTTATAAAATAATATTTATCATATACTGAATATTATAAAAAATTATCTAGATAAAAATTTAATAGTATACCTTGATAAATTGATATTTGGTCGGGCAAAGTCATTTTCAGTGAAATGGACACTACAAGTCGTATGATACCTACTTAGGAATAAAATTGTCTCCGTGAGACTGTGAATAGCAAATATAGTATATTCAAATTATATCTACTGTTTTTATCGTTCAGAGCATTGAGAAAATTTATATTTATTATAAATCTAATAACTTATATATTATATCGGATATCCTACATAAATTTGACCAAATAAATGAATACAAACTTAAGGAAAAACATATAATTGTATATCTTTGTCTTGCCCACCTCTACTAGAACAACCAAATGGTAAATACATGTATGAAACTGGCATAACGAATTTTTAAAGTATTTAAAATATAACTAAATAACTATGTATCTAGGTACCAATATATAGTATAGACTATAGTAATATATTATCACAGTAATAATGTAATATGATATACCAATTATTAATATTGTTCATGATGCTATTTTTAAATATGGCTGCCAGATTAGCCTTTGACCACAGAATACTATATCTTCATAAATATATAATATAGTAGAATAATAAAACGTGAAGGTATACAAGTCATAATTATTATTAGTTTTATTAGGTACTCTAAGATTATAAGTAATAATATTTGATATCATGGCATTGACATATCAAAATAAATAATAAATAGGTATAGGTACAGACTACAGGTACCAAAGTGACAAAGTCCTTACATCATCAAGTTGAATGTCATAAAATAAAAATTATTTTATATTTAAATTTTTATTGGAGGAAAATGTTCCAAAGATTTGATAATTTGACGTCCTGAATAATAATATAGGTAGTATAAAGGTATAATCATATAATATGTTATTAATTTAATCAATATTATTAAAATCTGATAAATATAAAAAAAGTGCTAAAGTTAGGTACCTATATAACCTCGTTATTCATTCACTGTAATTTATCAGTAATCATAATATGTATTTATAAACGTATAGTATTCAATTTGAATTCAATGATAAATCATTGAAAACGATTAAAAACGATTTTGAGCGAAAACTGTCTGTCATCAGCTCATATAGGTAATACTAAATACTTATATGGCTATATTTTATGATATATTTGTATTCCTATTATTGTAATTTAATTTATTACTAGTCAATAGTTGAATTATTTTTCGTCGAAAACAAATACTGCTCGTATAATATTTTTTATAACAAAGTATTAAGCATACTTATATATAATATCATATATTATTTTTATTATTAATTATTATACGTCAATATGGTTTTACCGTAGAAACTATAGAGTAATATATTTTATGGTAAAAACTTGTGATTAGATTCGTAGTATAAATTTATAATAGCTTAAAAATAATTAAAATGTTTAGAAAATAACTTATATATATAATGATTTTAAATTTCCACAAATAATTTTATTCAAATTGTAATTTCAAATATGTATTAAAACAATTGTAATAAAAAATGTTTTAGAGTTTTTGGATTCCGTATAATTGTAATTAACATAAACACCGACTCCACGGAGGCCAAGAGGGCGATCACCCACGTGCATTGATTTAATGGGGGCAAAAGTATTATTTCGCCTTTGTTGGGTACAGCAATAATTATTTGGTTAAAATCATGAAAATATTCATAAGAACATCGACGATTGTATATTTGCCATTTATCGCGTATAGACTAATTTATAACTTATTTATAGACTTAACTAAAACTAAAACCAATAAATAAAATTAAAATAATATACATGCGTAATATTTTAATTTGTACCCTAGATCCTAGTGGAGTATTAAAAGGAGGTTACGGAGTCATCAGATAATTACCCTTCTCAGTCAGCAAATTTCAGAATATTACAGAATTTTTTTCGCGTAACAAATGGGTTTGCCCTCACAGTAATATCTAAAAGTTGGTACCTATGATAACTAACTAATAGTTATATCGGACCTTATATTAAATTTTCTAGTATTATTAGCATAAAAATTGAATATTTTCTAATACATATACCTATATATCTACAGAATTATTTGCAAATATTTGTGATTTTTACAAAAATGTTAAGTACTTAGCTACGGTTATTCGTTTTAGACATCAAAATTGGTTTTAAATAACCGAAATAACTTAAGGAAAAACAAGAATATTCACGCAAAACTGTTTATTTTTCTTGTGACTCAAAAACAAATATTTATATTAGAATTTTCTATACACGATTAACATTTTAAAAATATTTTAAGATTCATATATAACTATATAACTATTTAACATTTTCAATTAGTTTTTTAAACATTTCAAAAAGTAATTTTTGATTTGTCAAAAGTTAAAATGCTTGTAAATTTAAAGGAAAGTTCTTCATATTAAGTTGATAATATATAAATTAAAAAGTTACTAAAATGCATAATTAGAATTTTTTTTAAGTTAGAATTTTGACTAAAAATGCAAATCTTTTTATAGTTAAAAATGCATACAATTTTTAATATTCATACGTAAAAGTTTTAAAAATTTAATACAAGATTTCTCATACATTTTTATAGTTAAATTAAAAAAAAAGTTGAGCTTCATTCTACGAAAAATATTTTGAGAGTTAAAAGTTTAAATTATGATAACATTTTTATCAAACTATTGAATTAAAAAACGAATAAATGTAGATAGGTAAGTGAAGTTCTCATAAAATGTTTATGTTTCCATTGCATAAACACGATATAACACATATTTATATATATATATGTATTTATTCTATTTTTGAGTTAGTTATAGATATTTTTTATAGTTTTATTCAATAAATATCGATAAAATGGTTTTCAGCATTAAAAAGCTTGAAAATTTAATACATCCTCATAGTTGTTATTAGTGCTATTAAACATTTTTTAAATAAAGCATGTCCTTGATTTATTTAATTATAAATATTATTTGAAATTCAAATGTTGACAAAATTCCTCAAAATTATAAACATTCCAGTGGGCGGTCAAACGGTGGGGGGATAGATCCCCCATGACTTTTTTTCTTTAATATTTATAATAATCAAATTTATGTATATTGTACTATAATGGTAATGTATTAAATTTTGTTTTATTATTTACACCACTTTCTCTCCCTTCCCTCGCTCATGAAAAAATAATTTAACCGCCATTGATCAGCATTCTTAAAATATTTTGAAATTTCATAACATTTTAAATATTCATATCTAAAATCTGAAAATCTGAAAAAATGTCACTAAATCATAAGTAAATCATATTAAAATAAAACACTTAAAAATATATAAACATAATTTTTATTTTTACATAAATAATTTGAGTTGAAATTTTATGAAATTACATAGGTATTTATACGAAGAATAACCATATTAGTATTATTTTGTTATAATTCAAAAGTATTATTTGTAGGACAAAACTTTCACATGTATTATGAATTTTACTATACGAAATAACATTTAAAAAATATATAGATTAACTATTTTAAGCTATTACAGTATTACCTATTTATACCATGAACCTATTCTGGCCTATAAAATGTACAAATTAAATCTAATTTACTATCAGAAATCATCTTCAAAGTAAAAGATCGAAGCATATTTGCAATTATTTATTCTGTAGAATGTATACACTACATAAATACACACATCACCCACACGGCTACACAACAAAATTTCTTGGTAAAATCAATATATTCATTTCTCCTTTCTGAAACTATTACTGTTTCAAATGTATTAACACATAATTATAGCCTCATAGGTTTCCTAGGTGACTGAAGAATTGAGCACGTTAATAAAAAAAAATTAAATACAACATCCTACATTACTTACATTATTTGAGTTGCTGGCTATAACAGTGTTGACGTATCTATTGAAAATAGTTTTGATCGCCTTCTTACAAATTATGTCTATATTTAGTTTAAAATATAAAAAACTAGCTAAAAATCATCCTCATGTTATTCACTAGGTACCATAAAATATATTATTACAATGTTTAATCAATGTACATTTCTAATTTTTTTTTTGTTTAAAATGATAATTTGCGCCTTTAATTAAAAAAAAAAAAATTGAAATTCTATTTTTAGGCGGTAACTTGTAATAAATTAAATCTTTAAGTGGTATACTGGGGTACAAAATCGAATTTTTTTGTACTTGTTCAAAAATGAATATCCAACAGTCATCCTGTATTTGAACCAGATGATTTAAATAGGTGTATTAAAAATATTATTATTATTATTATATATCAATACAGCATAAATTAATTTAATAACTTAAACATTTTGTATTCTAGGTTTATAAAAATATATTATGTCCAAAGCGGCATAGCGCATTAGCGGGAACCCAAGATACCTTGATTCGAGGTCTACAACTAAATCATAAATAATATGGTGAGTGCCGTCTTGTACTCTCACTTTGGTGTCTAAACGACGAGCCACGTTATTACGACAAGCGCTATAGTAAAGCAGTGAGTAAAAACACCTATTTGATAAAAACGTTTTCCGCTTTAGATTACGTGGAATTGTATAGATAGTCGCGTAACCAATCGATCTATGTACAAGTACAACTACTATGATTCACTGTAATGTTAAAAATGATAAGAGTAAAATGGATTATTCGTTCTGAATCACGACTGTGAAGGTATATTATCTTAAATAGTTAAATCGTGTCTGAACGCAGAAAAAGAAGATATTACGTTAGACCCGTGTTCGTGTTGTTTATATTGTACACACACTGTTTTACACTGTTTAACAAACTGTTGTTTTTGTGCAACAACAGTCAACAAGCCAACGAGCGACAACTTCAATGAGTGCAAAGTGGCAGGTGGCAGGTGCCAACTGCCAACTACCCAGTGCCCTAGGGCTCCGACCCCACCATACACATAAATATAGATAGATATCGTTGTTATAGGTCTACGGATCCCACAAATTACAATTTATATCGATTGCAACGCACTCTAACAGCGATAGTGATTATTCCTTATCTACTATCATCAGCAATGTATAAATTGTACATATATAATATTTAAGGTCTATTGGCCAAGTTATTACTTATAATTATTTGTTTCCAGCAGTTGTTTCTTATTACAGTTACCTTGTCTAGTCGTAGGTCGTTTTTGTTCACTAATAATTAACTCTTAAATTTTATTTCGCACGTTCGATTCTGTTTATTGTTTACTATTAACTATGCATTATTAAACCTCTTAAATTGTAACATTAATCTCACATTCACATAAGTGTTTTCAACTACATAAATAATTATGACGTCTAAACGTTTTTGCTGGAGTTTATCTATTATTTTTCTTACAATCTCCACAGTGTCTCCTCGCGAAGGTAATTGACTATTATATAAATACCTATTATCAATAACGTACTTGAGTTGATTAATGATCTATTCACTATTTTTACACATACATTTATAAATTTTGTGTTTTGATGTTGTACAGTTTTTGTTCTGTAGTTAATTGGTACTTTATTTTAAACCAATATTTCTACGTATAATTGTACTTATTTGACACTATTTCATTTAGAGGTCATAATAATTATTAGGTATCTACTTTCTTATTACACATTTGTATGATATTCTTTAACATATTGATATTATTTTGTTTTAACATAAGTAAACAAGTCAAATGAAAGTAGGACATTTTCCTGCGTTAAAATTATTATATCATAAATTCATAAACATTTAATATAAAATGTATTTTTTATCACTTGCATCTTAATGTATAATGTATCTAAATTATGGATATGTTAAGGGTTATGACTACTTAAAAGTGATTGTTCACAGTCACTAGTGATTGTTGATATTTACCAACCATTTTGATGGATGTTATCAATTTTTAAAAATACCTCACAATTCGGACATTTACCAGTGTTTGTGTTTATTGACATGTACAGTAGTTATTCATTAAATATTGATGTACGAATAAAAACTATAAAATTACAATTATTTTGCTATTAATAATTAATTAGAGATGCAAATAGATATAGATAGTATAGAATAGATAATCTATTAGATAATTAAATAATAAATTGATAAATTAAAATATCAATGAATGACATATGAAAATATACTTGTAGGAGACGTTAACAAAAAATGTAATAGTTTAAACATTACACTGATCAAATTGTAATGCATTTAATAACAATGTGCCAATTTATTATCATCATTCAGCATATGTGAATGATATTAATTAATACCATTTGAAGTTATTTGCAGTGAACGTGTCAATGTACATATTTTAATTTAAGTAGAGAAACAGAAAATGTATGATATGAAAGTATTGTTTTCATGTATATAATTTATTGATTTCCAGTCAAACTATACAATTTTAAAATCCACAAAAAATGACCAATTGTGTCATTTAATATCTATAAAAAAATATATAATATAAGTGTAGCCTTACTTTTATTTAATTGAAGTCTTTAGTTTAATTTTGATAATTTGATTAAAGTATTTGACTAAAGAATTGTCTTATAAAATTAATTTTAAATGTTTTTTAAAAAACTTTTGAATATATAAATTGGATTAGCTATTATCATTGATCTTCCTATAGTTGTTTTTTTTTTTAATATCTGTCTATGCACTTAAAAATAGATCTAAACTGTGAATTAAGTTCCATGTTTTTAAGATTTGACGGGCTGAGTCATGTTTACAAATAACTTTTTAAGTTTCCTTCATCTAACCATCACACTCCTAAGTAGTATCATTTACTTCTGTTGAAAAAACAAAAAAATAAATAAATATTAAATACCTCACACAAGGTTCACAATTAGCAATAATTAATTTATATTATTATTACTCATTAGTCATTATTTTAAATCTTAAAAATGATTAGTACTGAAAATATCTAACACCACTAAACAAGTTAGTAGATAAGATAGTACAATTGAACCACCTACTTGAGACGGAAGTTGATAAAAGGCAATTCTAAAAAAAAACTTATAAAAAATTAATTTTACATTATCAATTATGTACGGTAGATAAATCGAGAGGTCTAATGAAAAGAATTTGTCAAGATATACAATTTCAAAAAAAAAAAAAAACTATGTTTTGGCCGGAGAAGGTGCATGTAAAGGTCCTGGATTTACGTTGTTTCTACTATATACGATTCTTTGTGGTATAAAAGTGTGGATGAATTACTATAGGCTTATACTATATTTATGTTTATTCTCAAATACACATAGTTAGCCCCAATTAGTCTTATAAAATAATATTATTTTAATTTTTTTTTATTGATAGGATAAAAAGAAGTAGTAGGTTACTGTAATAAATTAATTTTATTAGTTATTATTTTGTCATATTTTAAAATTAAATTTGTTTAAATTTTCACACATGATTAATTTATCCATAGATAACACATTCTATGCATTATATCAATTTTCAATATTTTGTGACTTGTGTAGTTCTTAAAATTGGTAGTTCAGTTAGTCATCAAGATATAAAATTAGTATGTAGGTAATAGAGGACATTTTTTTTATAATAACAGTATAAAATATAATAATTTCTAAAAAACTATTTCGATTTTTAGTTTATTTTCCTCACTCTAATAAAGATTCTGAGTATACAATTAACTAAAGATTAATAAAAAAAACGGCTTAACTAGGTGAAAGAAATTTACATCAATTATTGTATATTTATTTTTATTTATTAATTTAAGTAGAATAAACAAGTTATAGTTATGGCATGTAAATATTTGTATCAATATGATTCCTATATTTTTATTTTGTTATTGTTATTTTTTTATCAATACCTATAATTTTTTTTTTTTTGCAGAATATTTTTATAAAACCTCCTCATACGATAAGACTTTTTTAGACACCGATATAATTACACTTCCAAATGTACGAATCAAAAGATTAGCTGAATCTCTTATTAATACTAATACTACCACTCAACAAAAACAAATTTCTTTTCAAGCAATCATAGACAAAAACAATGGAACAAAACAAACAAAACAAGGTAAGTACCTCTAATTTATATCTTTAAGATTAGGTAATCATATAATAATATAATAATAAAAAAAAAATGTTATTTTTCTTCAAATGATGGGCATGTTGATTTGAATTAAAACCTTAAATAAAAATTAAGTTATTTTTTAAATGGAATAGAAGTTTCTATTGATTTAGTGCAGACACATAAAATTTAAAGTATCTTGATAAGGGATTGTAAAATATATAGGTAATGTATATTGTATACATTACTTTACCATTTTAAATTTAAACTTATGTTTTTTATAATACAAAATTTAAGTGTTACCACTTCTATTAAATGTAAATGAAGAATATACTTGTATATTAAACATATATACCTGTGTATTTGGTTTTGTATTAATGAATATTGTTTTAAATCTATAATTTCACTATTAATAGCTGATAAATAATTGTTTTTAAAAATAATTGATATCAAAATATTTATTCTTTTTGTTTATTTTTAATTTGTAGAAACAAACCCATCAAACATTTCACTTTTTATGAATGATTCTGATAAATTATTTGGAAAAAATTTAACTACAGTGACGCACGAACCTCCAGTTCAGACGAGTTCTGACAATATAAGTTATATAGGTATAGTTTGTATAGTGTGTTATAGTTTAAGAAATTAATTTTGCTTAAAAATAATATTTTATTTTTATTTATAGGAACACCCACGCCTTTAGGTCTACCAGTTGACTTAGATTTTCCTTCAGCAATTACCAATGAAACACTTAAAAATCATAATATCACAAAATCAAAAAATGTAAGTTGGATTTTAAGTCTAATTTAGTATTAATTGTATAATTTCATGAAAAATGCCAGTAAATAAACCAGGGATAAAGTATTATACTCCAAAAAAGATTCTAAACAAAGCTTAGTTTACATGTTTTAATATATCCTTATATATCAGTGGTTGTTTTAATTTAAATAGTTTTTTAGAATTTCCACAAAAACTATGAGAATTAAATTTAAACAAGTAATTTAAATTTAATCGCCTGATTAAATTACAGTATGTGTTTAATTTTTAATCTAGATAAGTTGTAGATAAATTATTTACTCCTAAAAAAAAAAATAAATAAATAAACATTCTAAAACATAATCACTAATATATTATTATAGTAACTGTTTTAATGTTATTTATTTTTGCTTAGGTTCACAAAATATGATAAAATAAGAATGTACTTATCTGAAGATAAATTAATAGTTATGTTATTTTTTTATATTATTTTAATTAATTTTATTTAACAATATACATTTTTATCATAAGTGTGATTGATAAGTTTGAAATTTTTTGAAGAATATGCATAATATAAAACAAATTAATTAGTAATTTTATTTTAAAATCTTTACTATTTCAGTTTTTAATATTAATAATTTAAATATTTAAACTTAGAACTATTAAATACAAAGAGTTCTTTCTTTTGTATTCAAAATATGTAATATAATTTTGAAAAAAGCCTTCCATCGATCACATTTAAAATAAAATGAAATTTAAAAAACTATCAAATGCTATATTTATTGAGTGTATAATCTTTATAACCATATGTAAATCATTATTTATGAAAAAAAATTAGATTAATTTAAATTAAATACAATTTAATATTAAAAAGTAAATATTTTTTGTATACTAGATGAATAATATTATAAATGATTATATTATACATCAAGTCTTAAAAGATTATTTTTATTTCTTAAAATTATAATAAATGTTAATTTATTTAAACAGTATTTTTTAATTCAAAGAATATTATAAGTTATGATAACTTATATTATAATAACATTAATCACAATTTTATATTGTTTAAATTGACAAAACATTTAAAGATTACTTTCAATGTAATATTCTAGATTCTAATTTCTGACTATAAATAATTTATATTCATTATTGGTTTTACAATAACATATTTGTATGAGAAATCCTAAAGGACAAAAAAAAATTTAAAGAATAGAGTGCTCTACAACTTCCACAAAATAAAAAATTGATTATAATTTATTTATTTACATTTTTTTTTATCATTTTTTTTCATTATACTTACTTTTTACTTTAAATTTTGAATCTTATAAATAGAATAGAAAATAAAACTGGGAAATTTTTATATATAATAATTTTTCTTTTATTTCAATTTTTAATGATACTATTTCGTTGTTCTGAGACAAGACAAGTAAAGCAACATATTCAATACTTGAGACTTGTACCAGGTTCTGTTTTTACTTCAATATTTGAAATAATAATTAATGTTATTTAAATCATTAAAGTTGTTTATAATACTATGTATTATTTTATCTAAATAGCATGAACCTTGACCACAACTGCATAAATTAAATTTGATATTTAACATAATTGTCAATTTTTTATATTATGTTTGGTATTGAATGCTCAATGTTCAACAACTATTATAAAATTATTTTGTTGCTTTAAAATATATTATTTTATTATTACAGTGAAATTCATATTTAATGAAATTTTCTATACAACAAAATATTTTTGAGAATCATTACCAAATTAGGATTAAATTTCTCTATAATACAAATTTATTTTTGCAAATTTATATATTAGATTATTATTATAGTTCATAATAGACCAATTTCACTTATTATCAAATTTGTTAAGGAAAATATAAACAGTATTTGAAAGAAGAGTTTTTGTACTAATTTTGTAATTTTAAAATGAGATATTTAAATTAAAAAAAATGAATTATTTAAGTACTTAAACTTGAAATTTTTTTCAAGTAATGTTTATATTCTTTTCTATACATTCCATTATAATTAAATTTGTTCTAATATTGAATATGAATTTAATACATAAATATGCTATGTTATTCAATACACATATGTTAGACAGTTTCAACACATGTGGGTTCAATTCCTCTCGAAATTAATATATTTATTTAATTTTAGGATTCTCATATATACTATAATAGTACAACAATTAACAATATAAAGGTATTTAATGATTATTGGGTTGATTTGGTGAATCATCCTGATGCAAATATACATGAAATGTTATCAGATTCTCATCGCAGAGCTGCAGTAAGATAACAATATAATTTTAGACAAATTTATTATTTTGTTAAATAAAATGTATGTTTCCAGACAATCAACTTGAAATTTCAGTTTCCTTTCTACGGGCATCTATTAAACTCAACTACAATTGCAACTGGAGGTTTTTTGTATTTAGGAGAATACATTCATTCGTGGTTAGCAGCTACTCAATACATAGCGCCGTTAATGGCCAATTTTGATTTAAGTTCATCAAACTATTCAAACATTTATTACTTGGAAAATGATACTGCATTAACAGTTACTTGGCATAATGCCACTTTACAAGATAAACCTAAAGTTGGAGGATTTACTTTTCAAACAACTTTACATTCAAACGGAAACATTGTATTTGCTTACAAAAATATACCATCTAAAATCAAAGAAATTGATTCTACAAATCATCCAGTGAAAATTGGATTATCTGATGCATATGTATTAGACAAAACAATATTTTGTCAGTATAATTTAAATTATTTTTTACTCTTACAACTAATAATGTTTCTGACAATCAAAAATACAATTTTCCATTTTTTAATAATTTTAACAAATAAATCCAAGTATCCAACATTTAATTTCTATAAAATATAATTTTTAACATTTATATTTTATTTTTTATGTATAGTTGTGAGAAGAAAAACTATTTATGAATATCATAGAGTAACATTTCATGAGGATGAAGTAACAAATGGAACTGTTATAATTTTAACTGCTTTGCCAACATGTCTAGAAAAGAAAAATTGTACTAGTTGTATTAAAAAAGACACAAATTTCCAAGTAATATATATAAAACAACCTAATTTATTCTTATAATTAAACACATACATCTTAAAAATGGATAAAATTATTACAATTTTTTTTTATGTGCACACTAGTGTTTCTGGTGTGACAACCGATGTTCTTCTGGAGTTGATCGTAATCGTCAAGATTGGCACCAAAAAGATTGTGAAAAATTGAAGCTTGGTAATGAAGATATGTGCACATCTGGAGTAACAACTGTTACTCCTCCCACTTTTGATAATTCTAGTGTTGAATCATCTATTAAATCTGAATCTCGTAATTGACTATTAATTATTATTATTATATGAATAAAATGTATTACTTAATACTTACTTAACTTCATATAATTTAATTTTTAGATACAAACTCTTCATCTTCTAGTACAAGTTTATTCTTCATTGCATTGTGTGTATCATTGACTTTAATGTCTTTAGTCTGGATATTTTACGCATATTTAAATCCACATACACGATCTGGACAAATGCTAATAAGAGTAAGTTTACTATTTTCAATTATATATTGCTTAATATATTGAAAAATAATATGTATATTATTATTATTTTAAACAATCTAATAAATATAATATTTTATTTAATTAATAATTTCATTAAAATAAGTTAAGTCAGTACTTCTGATATATTTTTTAAAATGTATGAAGGCGAAGGACAACATGAATGAATGAATTTATCTTTATCAAGTATTAATTATAATTGAACAATAATATTATTATTAAACAAATTTTGATACCTTATTAACAACATATTAGTGATAAATAGGGAATGAATTTAAATGCTCTAAAAACAAGAAAAATCCACTAAAAAAATGCTTTTAAAATTATTTTTAACATTAAAATAAATTGTTTAATAATATAAATTCTTATTCTTAGGTACTAATTATTCATGTATAATATTTTGTATTATTTGCATATAAGATGTATGTATGTATATTGATAAGTGTACACGAGTCAACAATAATTTTGTATGGCGTCAAATTTATCTGATTGGTAAAAATAGAAATATGACATATTATAAGATAAATAATATTTAACTTTATTCTTTTAGAATGAAAGTTATCTAAATTTTCATCAAATTTTATCCATTCCTATAAAAAAATGTCTTAAAAACATAAAAATTCAAAATAAAAGTTATATTTTTTAATTTCTTGATCTATGATATGAACTTTGTGCTTGAAAGCAATGTTTTCGGATATTCAGAAAAAAAATGCAATTTGCATTCAAAATCGTTTCCTAGTGATAAGTGTCTACATTTTACTAAATTTAATAGCAATACTTGCTTACTTCATTATTTAAGAAATTAAATATTCTATTTATTTTTAAAAATATAAATAGTTTTATTAATTTTTATATTATCCTAGTTAATTCTGTATATTGCTCAATCATTCCATTAATTTGTTATATTATAATTCAATATTTGATGTTTATTTAGTATCGACCAAATCAGTGGGGTTGGAGAAAAGGAGAAGCTCGCTATACAGCTGCTACTATTCATATGTAAAATGCAACTACTAATAACATCATTCAAATAATTGATAACAGAAAGGTATTTTTTTTAAATATAACATAAATTAAAAAAATTGGCAATTTTTTTTTTTTTTTACAGTGTTGGTAGTTTATTGGTTGAAGTTATAGATATTGAATATTAAATTGATAACAAGAAAAAACATGCATAATAATGATTTTTGAAAATAACTAAGGTTTTAGTAAAAACTTTTTGATGTATGAATCATAAATATATATAAATATATATATTTTGTATAATGCAGCTTATGTTATTTTTTAACTTCAATAGACTAACCTATTGTTACTTAAAACTTTTATTTTTAAATTTTTATAAATGTTATTCAATTTATTATGTGTGTGGGTCCTTAATTGGGGAGATAGATTTGTGGATATAACGTAAACTATTATTTATTCTGTATGAAATTTTGTTGTCTTGCATTTTAACAACTATAAAAGTTTGACAATTTGGAAAAGAAATTAATAACATACCTCAATACTTTGAAAATTTTTTTCAGTAGCTTAGTTTAAACATGTATTCATGAATTATTCAAATGGTTATTATAGATTATTTTTTACAAATTTTTTACAAGTTTAGTTTCTATTTGCGCTTTTTTTTATAACAACTTACTAAAAATATAAAAATTGTATACATTATTATAGTACTTTAAAAATAAAAATTTTTTTACTTGCACTTATCTTAAAATTAGGTTTATTGTAAAGAGATTCAATATTTTTTTTTATACAATAAAATAGCTTTTGTTCTGTATACTTTCAATGATTATTGCAATAATGAAGTATTATTAACAAATATTTTATCATTTATCAATAATTCTCTATTGAGTATTAATGCACTTAGGTTTATTTTTAAAATCTAATTATAATTGTAAAAATACATTAATTTGTTAAATACATTCACACATGCATACAGTAAAATTTTTGCTGAATGTAACATATAATATAAATTTTTATCATTGTACACTCAGCTTTTGATAAACCCATGCTAAACATAGATGACATGGTCTGCATTATTTTCGTGTATAATTTTTAAACATTGATTTTAATATAATTAATATCAATTGATATGATTGGTTTATAAATTGAATTTTTGAAATCACTTAATGCAAAAGTGTTTACTCAAGAATACTTAATGGTATTCAGATAGATTAAATCAGGTATACAATTAAAATTTTAAATTACCAAGAGGCTTTGATCCTTGATTGCTATACTAACCAACTTTCATTTTTAACTCAAAACGTTTTTATTGTTATTATTTTTTAGTTGTGATAGAAATAATATATTCACTAAAAAATAATAATTTCAACAATTTCTTGTATTATATTAGATAAATTTAGCTACCTACTGAACAATATTCTAAATATTTTTATGGATACATATTTTAATTATTTTTGTTAGAACCATAATATATAAAATTATTATGCCAGCTTTGTAATTATATATGGAAAGCATACAAATTTATTTCCCTTGGGGCTAAGCTTGACATCTTAATATTATTATTAACAAAACAAACATAGTTTAGATCATTATTAGTTATCATTGTAAGTCTGTAACCCATCTCCCCTCATTGAAAAATCCATCCTAATCACACCGCTGGATAACGCACATTTTGTTTTGTACTTGTATGTTCCAATTTTTTTTTTTAATAACACAAGTAAAAAATGTTAAAATAGTGATATTCATTGTATTATATTCTTAAATTAAGTTTATTGTTTTTTTTCTATTGTTGATCTTTTAAAATTACAAAATTTGTAACATTCTTATATTTAATTTTTTTTTATTGTTAAATGTAATAATGAAATATATATTATACTTACATATATGATCAGAATGGGTATCAAACAACATCTTTATTTGTTACTTTATCAACCATATGATTTATTTTTTAATGTAAAGTGATTCATTTTAATTGATTGTAAAAGATAATGAACAACTTCGACTATTTTAAGTAATGTTTTATCTGCTAAACTTATAATTATATTTAGTTAAATTTATTGTAATCTGATAATTTCTTAATTCTGTAATAATGAGCTTTATAAATATTAATGAATTTTATATAAATAATTGTTAAAAATAAATGTTTACTGGTATATTTTATAACCTAATTTTGGCATTTTTTTTATTTATTAATATAAAAAATTTTAATTGGTAATATTATATGTGAATCTAATCTAGAGCAGTTTTTCTCAATCTGTGAGTAGTCATATACATAATATATATGGATATATAAAATATGGGACCAGTCCAATGTATGATCTACCGACTTAATGTATATGTATGCTACTTAATAAAGTAATGTACATTGTACTTACTTATACTATAATGTTGATTGTTAATTCATACAGAAAATTTTTTTTTTAATCTGATAAAAATCACCAAACATTTGGGTTTTGTAGGTTTTATACTATAAATCATACTGACAATTTTGTGGTTCCAAATACTAGAGCTCACACTCAAATAATAGAGTCATTATGAAAGTTAGTTAAGTCCAAATATAATATAACAATTAATGGTGCATCTTCACTACTAGAACGCCAACTTAAAGATTTATAAACTCAAATATTTAAAAAATACTTTTGCTGTATTAATACAACAGTCAACATTATAATATGAGTAAGTACATTACTATTGTAAGTAGCATACTAGCATACATAAATATTTAGTCAGTAGATCACTCATTGGACCAGCCATTTATCAGTAGATCATACGTTGGACTGGTCCCTAAAATACATATTTAGATATCACTAAAAAATTGAACATTCATTAGAGTGATCATCAATGTAAAAAAATTAAGAAATATTGATCTAGAGCAGCAGTTCCCAACCTTTTTAGTTGTGAGGACCACTAATTTTGTAAAAAAAAATTCTGAGGCTTACTAATGATTAATAGCACACTTATATGTATATGTGTATAAATAATATGTTTAATATTATTAGATATATAATAAAAATATACAATAATATTATTTTAAATAAATACGTTATTAATGTTAATATTGTATAGTACACAGCCCATGGGTTAAGAACCGTTGATTTGGAGTAGGTACAACGTACAGAATTGTATGTTTTTACGATTTAAAATTTATTTAACTCCATAATAGTATTATTTAGATAGATTGGGTAGGCGACAGGCCAGTCAACGATTTTAAAACTGTGGGCCATCTCTTATCAAAAAATAATGAATATAATAAAATTGATTTTTTATCAAAATATTATTATGTTTTCTTACCACAGTAATTGTTAATTATTTATTCATTTACATAAGTGATACATCTGAAAGATCGTAAATACATTTTAGTGATTTTACTATACTACGGATAGAAAAACAAGATTTAAAATAATAATTAGAACGACATTATATGAAAAGTATAAATATTTGTATTGGTATAATAATTATTCTTGAATAAATAATTATAAGAAAAGGGTAGGCAAGTGGGTATTGCTTTGTTTTATAGTAGTGATGGAAATTAGGTCACTATAATGGGTGTGTTAGATTTGAATGCAATAACAGGTATCATTGTATACGAAAAACGATTCTGAACGGAGTTGATTTGTCAGTTTAGGTCCTAAAAAAAGGTATTCCTAGTTTTCATGAAATTGAGGTGGTTCCGCGACCTATAAAATATTATCGAAGTGGTCCGTGGTGGTAAAAAGGTTAGGAAACACTGGTTTAGGATAACAAGTGGGATATATTATATTATTACCTATATTTAAATTGTAATGTATTGTTATTTTACGTAATTTTATACGCTAATAAAATTTTTTTCTATATTGACGCTAGAATTTTTTTTTATAGTTACTTAAAGGAAAACTTATGGATAACTTTATATTAGATTTTTAACCTTAGGTATAAATCACAAAAATTTTATGAATTTTCAACTTCAAAATTCCTTGCAAATTTTCGCGATTTTGATATATTTCGTAAACATTTGAACTTTAAATGCTTATAAACAAAAATTGTGATTAACGATTGTATTAAATTTTAAAGATTTTTTGGGATATCACATTTTTTTTATAGCCATTTCAAGAAAAAAGTTTTAGAAAAATCGAAAATTTAATCGTGAATAGATAACGCTATATAAATATTTGATGATAATTTCAAGTATTTATAATGACTTGTTTTTGAATTACAGCAAAATAAAAAAATCGATTTTGTCGAAAACTGGTTATACGTAAAAATTCCTGTTTTTTCGTTACTTTTTCAGGGTTTTTCTCAACGCTTTTGAAAATTACTGGAAATTTTAAACTTCCCTCACCCCCATTGTACCAACTAGATTCAATTTCCTCTTCAAAGAGGGGCTGAAGTCAAAATTCAAAGCATTATTACTACTCCAAAACGTGATGACAGACACAAAAAAAAAAAATAAAAATAAAAAACACTTCGTTGTAAAATCAATACATTCATCACTTGGTTCAGAATCTAAAATTAAATAATTTCATACCAGAAAGTGTTATAAAATTATTAGAAAATGTTTCTATCGTAAAGCTATCATCTAAGTCTGAATCAAATGAAGCCGAATCTGTGCTACTTAAAGTAAAGGATCATTGGGGGCAACATTATTTACTATATCAGCTAACTATATATCCTTTATAAAATACAATTGATGAAGGAATGGAAGAATGTGTTCATCTTTCAATATAAAATATATTGTTTAAATTCAATTATTTAAAGAATTTCATTTTATTTCTATTCTTTGCATAATATATGATTAATGTTTATGTTTGAGTATACAAAAGAAGAAAAAAAATAATGTTGTCAAGTTAACAAAAAAAATACTCTCTGTTTACCAAGAGACCAGGACTATTTAGCGCATACAAATGATGGAAATATGGGCGATCCAACAAAAATCCCCTTACTATGACTTAAATTATTTTATATCATAGTTTTCAAAAAATACCAATAATATAGACTCAGAACTCGATAGGTACATGTTGCTCATGAGTAGGGAACGGATTTTAATTTAAATAAATATTTTTATGTAGTAATAGCATCGGAAAGTTTTTGATATATGTATACGTTTCATTTAATTTCAAGTAATTTTATGCTAATTTTATTTTAAATATTTTAGAATAATTAAAATTTTATAAATAAATACATAAATTATGTAATATTTTTAAATTTTTGTGTATATTTTAATTATTTTACAAATAAATATACGAATTCTGTATTATTGAAGAATTTCCGTTTTTATTTTAGTATTTTACAATACGATATGCGATACGATTAGGTCTCTGAACTATAAGCCTTTGACATCAAACGACAACGATTCAATATCTTATCTAAGTAGTAGCTAGTAATTTCAGTATTACATCGAACCGCCGCCATTTTACATTTGAAAATTTTAAGTTATGTGTCATTTCTAACTGTTTCCCACGTGAAGACTATGATAATTCAGAATAAAATTTTAATTTTTTTAATATTTTTTAATTATTTAATAATTTTATCTTATTTTCAATTTAATTTTTAAATATTATACATTTATAAATAAATATTTATAAAGTAATAAACAAATATATATTTAAATATTTTTCATTTTATATTAAATTAATATCCACGTTCCCTACTCATGAATTATGATATAGAATATGTTAATGAAAATGTGACTATTGATGTAGTATCAATAGAGAGAAATGTTAGTAGTGATTCTTAATGGAGAGTAACAAGATAAAGATGAAGATTTAAAATCTCTTTATTTGAATAAATAAGAATAACGAAGAATACACATATACTGTTACTACTTATTAAAATAATACACAAAGAATTTAAATAAAAAATTGTTAAAAAATAAAATATTTACAGTATTTTTTTTCTAAATAGGTCAGATATAAAAATATAACATTAACTTAATATTTATACAATAATAATTATAGTATCTGCTTATCTATTTTTATTTTTGACCATGTACAACAGACAAAAAATCATCCACATCTACGTTTTTCAACAACCGTTGATGTTCAACTTTGGAAACTTTAGCTAGAGTCTACAAAAGTAAATAAAAACACTTAATAAAACATTATAGATTTTTAAATATTCCGATTTCATAAACTATGACAAATAATTAATTATTGGCAAACAGTATAATTACAAAATTCCTATTTTTCCACTAGTTAAAAAATGAAAATTGTATGAAGAATTAAAATTATTTATTAATTTTTATGAAAGATGTATTGTAATATCCTTAAACATTAATAGAATCACAATCATGAAATTAGTAATGTAAATTCAGTGACAGATGTATGATTTTTTTTTTTATGGAGGGGGGATAAAACATTTTTTCATATTATTATATAATTTTGTCATCACAATATTTAGGATTTGATGTTAGGCCTTACAAGTATAATATAACTGTCCAAGGAAAACCCCTCAGACCCTCTTTTGTTAAAAATGTTGATTAAAAATTATTTGCTGGATAGAAATGCTTGATATTTTTATAAAAGACTCTTCATAAATTGTTAATTCTCAATTAAAAAATATTGAAAATGTATAGACACCTTTTTTTTTATACTTGAATGACATTTTTGATTTATTTTAAGATATTATTTTTTTAAAAATATTTTGGAGTCAACAATTAACATAATAACACCGTGAAAGAAATTTTTTAGAAACTAGTATATACACTTACCTTATTATGTACTGTTCGATCTGCGGGCCTTTTAGTAGCCTTTTTAACAATATCTTCTGATCTAGTTAACTTTTGTAAATCATTTTGTGACCTGAAACATTATTAGCACATTTAAGTCTAAATTTTACCCAAAACAAAAGTTCATTTGAAATAAATTATATAGTTTAAAAAATAGTACAGTATACAGTTTTCAGATTGAGAGGCATTTGGACAATACGCTCTAATAAATTTTAATATATTTTCTATATATAAAATTATTTGTATACAAAATGGTACGCAATAAAAGTATTTTATAATAAAAAAAAACTAATGGTTTAGAATATGATAAATTACATTCTTTGTGAAATTGAAAATCGTTCATTTTCTTCAGGCCAATTTCTTCCTTTACTATAATCATGATAGCTACGTCTTTTTTCATCTTTGTGCTTAAATCTATATTTATCTTTTACTGAATCTTCCCTAAACTCTCTTTTCACGTTTTGATGATGACTTCTTTGAAAATGGTTCCAGCTATCAAATTGCAATCGTTCATCGTGGTATCTAAATTTGTTTGGCCTATCAACATAACTTACATTTAATTATAATTGTTATACATAATATATAAATGAATCAATCAGTAGTTCTCAAACTGCACTCAATGAAGCCTTAGGGCTCGGCGAGTGATCTAGTTCTCTATGGAGAAATCCAAATTAAATATTATTAGATGCATTGTAATGATTATAATTTATAATTTCTTTATGATTAAAATCGATATCTTTGGTTTATGGGATTCATAAGATTTTTTTAGTAATTTAAGGGCTCTATGAATAAAAATTTTGAGAACTACTGGTATAAATGTTAATAAATAATTGTTTGATTAGTTATTAACTTGTGTTACAGAATTTAAATTAGTGTGAATTATATATAATGTAGATCAACTAATATTTACCTATGTTTTTTATCATATTTATGATGTGTTTTATTTTGCCAACGATTTGTATCTCTATGTCTATCATCTCTGTGTTTTATTTGGTAATTGTGAACAGAATCATCCCAAAAACTAGGGCTTCTTCTAGTTCTGTCGTCTTTTTCATTTTTTATGTCAACATCGTCTTTAGGAGTGCTAGTCACTGGCATGATTAATTCTTCATTATTCTCCAACTCACCGCTTTCCATTTTCGGAGTAGTGTCCAATATTTTGTTTGTTGTTATCAATGGTGATGTAATCGGGTCAGATGGTTGTATATTGTTTAATTCTGAAGGTATATCAAGAAAAGTGAATGTTTCTGATACATTTAAATACACCATCTGAAAATACATGAAATAAGATTATATAAATAATTATTAATTAGGCATCATTTATTACAAAATACTAAACAGTGTTATAAATAATTCATTTTAGCACCTAAAAAGTTTTTTTTTTAATTCGGACAGTCAATACATTTTAATTTATACAATTATAGACTAATTTTCATTATAGTATAGGAAATACATTTTAACAAAGCAAAAATGCATGTCTTTTATTTTTTTATTATATGACTTATTTTACATTAAAATGATTCAGGATTATTGAATAATGTTCTTATATTTAGAAGTTATTGAGATTAATCTAAAGGGGGAAACAAAATTATAGATAAAAATAATAGCATTAATATTATTAATTAACATACCTCATGGTCACCGTCTTCAGTAATGACTTCATATACTTTTGGCTTTTTTAAGTATTCCATATTATTTAGTGGATCACAGATCTTGTTTATCTGAATATCTAATTTATCATCATGTGTAATAGTAACACAAGAAGTATTATTAATACTGCTATTGTAGTTAACGCTAGATGATTCAGATTTGTCAAGACTGGTATTAATTTTATTTTCAGAAGTATAATTTGGATTAGAAATGTTGTTATCCATAGGGGTAGTTTGAACAAATTCCAACGGTACAATGGATTTATTATGAACTATATTTTTTTCTTTTCTATCAGATACTTTATTTATGTTTGTTATACAATTCTCAATTAATTTAATATTTTGATTGTTCATTTCATTAGTTTTTGTTTCATTATTAAAATAACTTGTTGACATATTCTTACTGGATTTATCTATGTTATACATTTCTGAATAATTAATATTAGAATCACTATTATTTAGTTTAGGAGTCTTAACCATGGGTTCAATCAATTTGATTTTTTTCTCTTTTGGACTACATTCATAAACTGTAGGAGAAGTTTTATTCAAATACCTACTTAACCCAATTAACTGTTCAGAGTTGTCATTAGCCATGGTTTTGTTTGGTATTTTATCAGTATTTTTGTTATTGAATTTATCCAGTGTAGGACTTTTAGATAATCTAAAGAATTTTTCAACTGGGTCATCAAAATGTACCATGGATTTTTTAATTTTTTTTGAAATTGTTTTCTTAACTTTTTCTTGTGTGTTATCATTATTATTCTCACATTGTACTATTATTGGTTTAATAAATGAAGTTTTAACAGGTTGCATGTTTAATTCGTTTGTCAAATGATTTTCATTACCATTATCATTTACAACTGATGAAGATTCAATTGATTTTCTTTTAGGTATAGGTTTAAAACCAGATTTTTTCTCCTCTGTTTGTGGTTTTTTATTAATAACTATTGTCTTGTGCTGTTCATTAGTTTTTAATAATTCATGTGTATCAGGACTTGTTGATATTTCACTTCCAAATAGTTCAACTTTAACAGACTCATACACTTGTTTTTTTGTTACTTCAATATTTTTTATTTTTAATCCTTTTTTTATCTTAGGTTTATTCGAAATTTTTAATTTAGATTTTAAAGGAGTACATTTAACTTTATCTTTCTTTGTCTTGATAGATAATTCACTATTAGTAGTTGTCTGAATGGATTGTGTAGCCTTTAAACTGTTTTTTTTACAATTTATATTATTTGAGGTTTTAACATTATCTTGTTCTGGTGGAACTATTAAAGTATCAACGGACATTGAATTTCCTGGAGTAGGAGGAAATGGTGAAATTGGGGGTCTATTTAAATATGACGTTTCTCTAAATATTTTGGTCAAAGGGGTTTCTGTCAATGAATCATCATAATGTTCTGGTGTACACGGCAATGGTGTGACCATCTTACTTGGATCATATTCACGTATCATTTTTGAAATGGGAGTTTCAGGCACATCAACAGCAGCGTCATCACATTTATATGGAGTTTCAACTAGATTGGGTTTAACTGGTTCAATGTTAACGCATTTTACTGGACTATTTAATTCACTTGAATTTTTTGTATCAGTTTGATCAAATAAACCTTGTACACTTAAATGTTTAATTGGTTCATTTGATTTCTTTTCAGATAATGAATAATTATGATTATTAATTGTTTTTAAAAAACTTGAATCTTTTTCCCGATTTGTCATTTCTGGTGTGGTATTTAAAATAGAAGAGTTTGTTAGTTGATTTTGATTATTTTTCTGTTCATTAACATCAGGCTGTTCCATGTTAATTTGAGTAGCATTCTGGCTTTTTAATGAATCAGATTTGATACACAGTTGCTTATTTTTAAATTCAGTTATTTTATCTGGAGTTTCTAAAGAAATCATAAATTGATTTTCTTTTTTCAGTGAATTTTCATTACTATCATTTTTTAAAGAATCAGATTTAACTGATGGTTGTTCAGTATACAATTCTGTAGTTTTATCCGGAGTTTCTAAGGAGATTGAAAATTCATTTTGTTTTTCAGTGGGTTTTTTATCATTGATGCTTTTCAAAGAATCAGATAAAGTTTGTGGTTGCTGATTATATAATTCTGTTATTTTATCTGGTGTTTCTAATGAAATAGAAAATTCATTCTGTTTTTTTAATGATTTTATATTGTTCAAGTTATTTAAAGAATCAGATTTAATTGAAGTTTGTTCGCATTCTTCTTCAACAATTTTTGAAGTTTCCAACGAAATAGGAAGTTCTATCTGTTCCATTAATGGCTTCTGAATATCTGGTAATGACTTATTAGAGTCTTGCACATTTAAGCCATCATACGAGGTTTCAGAAATATTTGATACACTGATATTTAATCCATTTTCCATAGTTGAAATATTACTTGATTTTTTTTGTTCATCAAGCAAAACAACAGAATTATTTTGTGCATTGGCTGGTTTAATTTTTTTTCGTGGTGTTTTCTTTTTCCTCGTTTTTCTTCCATCAGCATCGGACGTTAAAATTCCAGCCCCTACCATTTCTCTAATATCTGAATCCCAGTGTTTAATATTATCTTTTTTAATCATTGATTCAAATCCATTAACTGAACCCCAATCAGCTTGAAGTTTTGGTAAAGGACTAGATGAAGGTTCTTCCACACATTTTTCAAGTCTTTTTGGAGTATCACAGAAAAGTTTTGAACGAGCTTGAGTTTGAGTCATATTCTTAGGTTGTGGAGTACTAAAATCTAAACATCTAATATGAGTACTTCTTCTACGAGGTGTACTCATACTTTTATTTTTTGGTGGTTTTAGTCTATCATCTGGTGTATCATGAACAATTACATCATTGACTTTAGATGAAACTTCAGGTAATTTGACCATATCATTTATCTCACTATGATTTTTTTCTTGAGTTTCAAATGAATTCTGATTAGGAACTTCAATAATGATTGATTTAGGAGTCTGAACAAGAGGTTGTCTAGTTATATTTGTTCTCCTAAATTTGCTCCTTATACCAGGAACTTCTAATGACTGTCTTCTTCGTTTTGGAAATATATGTTTTTCAGGAACTAAAAATACAAATTATTAATACAATATTAATTATTAGTAGATATTATGAAATATAATAAATATATAATTAAATGAACATTTTGTCTTGACCGATACATTTTTACCTAAATTGTTATTTTAAGGTTTTGTACTTTATTCCAAATAACTTTTATTTTTAGCGGCTTATGTTCTTAATACAATAATGCTTTTTAAAACAACTTAAAATCAAATTCAATTATTCACATTATTAATAATAACTAGAATTTAATAATAATCATTATAATTTGCTTAAATGTTGATAAAAAATTAATACAGGGTTATCCAAATTTTGCTTTATAAAAACTGTGGGAATTATTTTAACCAATTATATACATAATCCCAACTAATATTGAAATAAACAATGTAGATGTTATACATATATGATTATAATAATAAAATATTAACATTTATTATTCATACATAGAAAATAAATTATTAAATACCTTGGTGAGTCTTTAACATGGGAGTTATTTTTGGAGCAATTTTTACATAGTCAGCTTTAGCTAAATAATCTTCTCCTAAATAAAAAAAAAATAAAAACATTAATAAACATATTAATCAATTTAACACAAAATAATAATGATGACATTTTATGTCTTAAACTTCATATATTTTAAATATATTTTTATATATATGAAGAATCTTGTATACAATTTTCAGTGTTTGAAAAAGAATAAAACAAAAAGCCACACAATTTCAAAATTTATGAATAAATCAAATATTTTAAAAATTGTATCCTGTTTATAAAATGTCAGCATAAATATTTTGTGACAATTTCAAGTATCTGTGGAATTTTGAATTAAAATAAAATGAAAAATTGAAAACTGGTATTGTGTAAATATTCTAATTTATTTATAAATTATTTTTTTTTAGTTATTCCTGATTATTTCGAAAATCGTTGGGTATTTTTTATTTTAGATTCAAAAGACCAAACTTCAAATAGTTTCTATCAGTAACCACTCACAAAGTTGAAGATTGGAGCATTTTCTAAACTTAAAAAGGTGATATAAATCATAGAAAAAGAAATTAAAAAAACAAAAGATTCATTATTCAGAAACTATAAATTAATTATTTAAATTAAATTTTATAAAGCATACCTGGTTCTATTTTAGATGAGTCAAAGTTATATGAGTCACTTGGTTGTAAAACCAATTGATTTGATAATAAATCATAATTCTCAAAAACTGTTGTTCTGATATTTCCTTCGTGTATCAATACAATATTATTGTCAACTTTTATACATTCTTCATTACCATAAACAATATGTTTTGGAATATTAAAATTATTTTTTTTTAATTTGTTTGGTACATCATCTGTACAAATAAAGAAAACAATAAAAAGTGTTAACTATATATAATTATTGAAGATCAATTTTATACCTTTTTTTCTGGCACTACGTAAACGAGATTTGATTGAATCTGGTTGATCATCATTACATGATTTTTTAATAATATCAGCATTATCAACATTAAAAACTGAAATTTATATTAAATATTAATGACACATTTTAAGTAATTTATAATTAAAAATATATTATTTAAATAATCTAAAACTTGCATTGCCTAGACTTACATAATTATAATTTATACTACCCAGTACCCAACAAAAAGTATTTATTATATTTTAGTACTTTTTAATATAATTCAATAATATCTAATATTATTATTATTAAAATCAAAATATTTTTCATAATCGTTATAAATGGTTTAATTATTTACAATTTTATAGTTAGAGGTTAATTTATTCTATTTTAGTATTAAATTGTTTACACGTTATACATTCCCTTTTAAAACTATAGCTATAAAGTAGTATAGCTTTAAGTTGACTACTACTGTATTGTTGATTTATAATTTCTAGCTAATAAATATTTTACAATAGATATATTAAAACAATTAATTTTTATAATTTTAACTAATTAAAAAAATTAAGTCACTTTTTTAATTTATTATTAGAATGTTACTTAAGTCATTAAAATTAGGTGTTTTTTTAAAATTTATTTTCCATTGCTGGTTTACTAAAGTTCCAATCTATGAGTCTTATAATGAATTTCTGGGTAATAAAATCTAACTCACTATCAAATGAAACTGGTCCACCTACAACGTTCAAACATTTTAAAATATTAATTTATCCAAAATATCAGGTTCACAAAAAATATATTTTTATTTTCAATTTAATAATCTACTCCTTCTCCAAAACCTTCAACCAACAATATGGTTTGCATCATTAAATTATATCTGATTTGAACAACCTCTGTTAATAATTCAAATTTTTAATTTTATTCTAAATTCATTAATATTAAAATGAATAAAACTCTGAAAAAACTAAAACCATATAGTTTTCTTGTTATAATTTATAATTAGGTATAAATAAATAAGTTAATAATAATATTAAATAATATATTACCCTTATTTAAATTAAGAATAATTAATGATAAAAAAATAACTTAAAGCATATTTTACTTAGCATTCTATACAAATATTTTTAATGCTAAATAGTAAATAGAAAAACGTATTCACTAAAATTATAAGTTATGTCTGTAAACCTCATTGTACTTTTCTAAATTTAAATTTATGAAACATATTTAATGATATTTTATACATTATTTATTATTTTTTTTACAAATTTGTTGATACACAAGTGTCCTCATGGAGGGGGGAATATAGTCATCCCTCCTATGACTTTTTTTCCTTCATTTTTCATAATGTTTATCATTACCTAATTTGTGTGTTTATATGTATAATAAAGTTTGCCCCTCCATAAAAGAGTCTAGGGATGCCACTCTAATGATAATTAACTTACCTAAAAACTCGTCCAGTATGTTTTTAATTTGTGGATCAGACTGAGTAGAGTCTAATGCTTTTTCAAGTGTAGGAGAATCTAAAACTTTAGTTTCTAGCACATTGTCAGTTTCTTTTTGAGCCTCAAAAGATTTATTTATAGTATCAGCAATTTTTTCCAACAAACTTTGGTCATTCAAAAATGTATCTACTAATTCACCAGTATCAATAATAACTGAACTATCCTTTATTCTATCTTCTTTTGACAATCCTGGCATAGAGTCAAGTGAAGTTGCTTCTGGTATTTGCTGGAATTCAGCCTGATCACTATAAAAATATAGTTTTAGATATTTTAAAAACTATACAACATACAAACAAATAATTTATACAAATATGAGTTAAAAAATTTATGTTGAGATATATTTTTTTATTTTAAATATCTTTTGTTTTACTATTTTTTTAAATATAAGACTGATATATCACTATATAAAACCGTTAACTAAAAATTTGTATCGATTTCAAAATAGATCAAAAAAGAATAATTAACTAAAACTAATACCAGATATTTATACATACCTAGAAATTAAACTATGAATATTTTTTGGACTAAATTGTGGCACTGACTCAATATTTAATTTTGTTTCTTCATTTTTCTTTGCTGGAGTACTACAAATTTGTTTGTTTATTTGAAATATTTGTGGATCTTTGTCTTCATCAAATTTAGAAAATGCCATAGTACTTGTATTATTTTCTATTGGCTGTGTCATTGAAGATAAACAGGGTGAAGAAAATGTAACCGAGTTTTTGTCATCAGTTATTGACGTCTCATTATTAATTGGATCAATTTCTTTTGTCTTAGAAACATTATTAGTAATTACCTCAGTAAATGATGGAATTTCTAACTCTTCTGATATACTTTTATTTACTTCTATATTTATTGTTGTATGTGTACTCTGGTCTTTAGTATTGACTGTATTACCAACACATTTGTCAACCATATTTAGTTTTGTTTCAACAAAATTATCTTTATTCATCGATATATGGTTTGTATCTAACAAATATTGTAATTTCTCAAGTAATGTTTTGGATTCACATGTTTCAGGTATTCGTTCTTCAACTAAAATTAATACATAAAGAATATTTTTTGAATTTATAATTTTAATAAATTATACATTTTTTATTAGTTTAAAACAAATAATATGTATAACTTACTCATAGTACACATGGTTCCAAAATTTTCAAATATGTCATGTAAATTAAAACCATTCACTTTAATATTAAAGTTTCTTTTAGCTTTAAACATCTGAAAACATTCAGTCAAATGAGGAGAAGTTTTTAAAAAGCATTCTGCAGCATCCTCATTTTTTTCTTTTTTTAGATAACCTGATCGACAAATAATTCATTAGTATAAAAATACAATAGGTAAAAATGTTTAGTATCTATGTATACTAATATTAAGATTTTTATTTTTTTAAGCACATAAAAAGTAATTAAATCTTTATTATGGTATTATACGACCACAAGTATACAATATATAACATTGAATGGATAAGCCATATAGTGAGTGGCTAAAATATACAAATATACACTTTGGTGCTCTGAGTTTAATTGATGACAGATTCAAAATAAAAGTTCTTAGTATGATGCAGTGTCATTATACTGAAAATAAATACCATCAACATATATAACTTCCAGACGCCAATCCATGAACATTGATAGATATGAGAATTTTTTAAAAATCTAGGTAGATACTAGAGGTCCAAGAACCTAAATACTCACCGTACACTAAACGAGCGACTTCGGATGGCATCAATGGTTCCATTTTTTGTTAAGTGTATGGGCGAATGTTGAGTACCAGATCGTAATTTTTTAAAACAAATGCAACAAATGAATACTGTAACATTAAGATCTTTTTTAAAAAAATATAAATTTATATAGTGATGACCAATTTGTGCTAGCAAAGAGCATCATAAACCGTAAAGTTCAAATATTGTTATAAGAACAATAAATAACTTAATAAGGAGAATACGACTATATTATGAGTCGATAGGAAAAACGGTTCATGTGATAACGAAGTTAAAATATTTACACAATAATATATCATTTGTAAAACTCTAAGAAAGAGCGGGAAAAACGACAGTGTGACCATCGAGTTATCGATTGTGATTTGTGACTATAGTTGGGCGCTAAGCCGTCAAGTGTAAGTAAATCATAAAAAATGTTATTTTTACTGTTTAAATAGAAGATTTTATTTAAATAATTTATCAGAGATATAAGAAAATATAAGTATGTGTATAGCATGAACTAAGAAGATATCTTCTTAGTTCATGGTATATAGTATAACCATTGACTATAGCATAGAGTCATGAGCACGAATGCACGATACCACATAATACATGAAATAGATGAAATTTCATCTATGCTGTGATGATACCATAATAGTAACTAGTTACTACTAACTATTTTAAATTTTGATAAGAAAAAAAGGATTGTAAAATGTGGAGTAGTTATTGTTATTAGTTGGGCGCCCGAACGCTCGATAACATAGAACATTAGGGCCACAGGTGACAGGTCCATAGCCCATAAGGCAGTGGGTACTGTTGACTAAATACATTTCATAACATATATTTTCAATTTTATTTTATATGAGCACCCGACTATTGAATTGTAGCATCGTACGACTCTTGATTCAAGAGTCTTGAATAACGATAGAAATTATTTTAATAGTAAATTTTAAACTAATAAACAGATTAAATTAAAATATTCTAAATTTGGTAGGTATTCTATTCTGTGATAGAAGTATAAAAATATTTGAAGTATTTTTATTTTCTACTGTTTAATATATACTATACATAGAAGGTATAAGTACATCGTCGTTATAACTCAAAAATGTTAATACATTATGTTTATAATAAAGATATTTTGTTTTCAAACATAATATTAATATATTATGTCGATTTAGTGCAAAACGAGTGCAAAATATAAACGTATATTATTAAAATTTATGCAAGGTATAATACATTGCATTTATACAATTTATATATAAGTATTTTTTGGTGTATCTATAGAAGAGAATAAATTAATTTTCATCAATTCTATGCCAATAGAATAGTAGGGCAAGTAAGGGGACCTTAACTATTTGGGGGCTATGTTCTTATGCACAAATCAGGGGCAGACTGCATGATGGTAACTGGTTATGAGGCATATTTTGAGAAAATAATTCACCTTCATTCCAATATTCCAAATAATATGAGAAAAAGGTAGCTAAGTAATAATTTAAATACTTCATAGTTTATACGATTATTATTATTTATATTTTAGAATCATGATATATGATGTTGATGAAGAATCTAGAAAAAAAAATGACATGGAAAAAACGTCAAATGCATTTTACTTTAAAATTTCAAGTAGGTATTAATTTAAGTATATAAATATATTAAAAAGCCAATTGTCAAGTTAAATAATTAAATAATAATAAGAATAAATTACAAATATCAAATAGTACATGCAATTGCTATTAAAAACTTTGTTGAATTTCTTTCCCCACTTAAATATTCTTCACATAATATTTTGAGTTTATTCTGTAATTCGGCACTTATTTTTTGTTCGTGAATTTTACGTTAATTTTGATTCGTCATTTACCACCTCTAATTGGATTTTTGTTATTAATATCCATATAGAGGGATGGTAATAATTTTTATTTAATATAAATATTAACATCAGTACATCACTAAATTAAAACCCCAAGTGCAAAAATGAATATGAATGTAAAGTTTATTTTAACAAGCTTGCTTTCGGATTTATATTTATATTAAAAATAATTTTATTTATGACAGAAATTATTTTATTAACTTTTAACCTAAACTAATATTTTTTACCGATTACCATTTTTTATGAGTTGATCCTTGATCATACTGATCATATAACACGGTCTTAGATTGTTAGATTAATTAATAGAGTACTATACTCCGTGATAAGAAATGTATAATAATATTTTCAATGAATACCTATTATCAATCCACCTTGACTATCGCTATTATTATCACAGAATAGGTTAAATGTTATTATCGCATTGCGTGAGCTCACCTTATCATAGACATAGTCGTTTCACAGCACTGAGCAGCCTGATCACACGGGTCTTATAAATTACAGTCGCCAGTCGCTTCAAATTTACATTAAACTTGACAGTTTGACACATTTCCATTGTTAATGGCTAATGACCAATGTGTATCGTGTATGATATATATTTATACTTATAATACTTAATAGTCTACCGTCAGTGTCTAAGGTATTTGATATTAACTACTTAGATACAGCCTACTTAGGTTGCAGACCATAGTCCTTACTTAAAATTTTAATAGTTAGTTCTTACTAGACATATTAATTATTTGGTCTTTTCTGTGCCTTGCTTAACATTGCTTCATTCTTTAGGCCTAGTGTCAAGACTCAAGAGTTCTGTGGTTCGAATCAAATGCGTGATGAATATTGAATAAGTCCTTGAGTCATAACCAGATTTCAGCATGTCTTGTTTTGTTCTTTAAATACTTGTTCATGTTTTCTGTGCATTATAAACATCAGTGGTGCATAACACAAAATCGTAAATAACGACAAGACCGCCAAAAACATGTTTTCTAGGAAAATACTGTTTTTTAAGAACACTATCCAACCATCATTTGTACTTAGAACGTACAGAAATGTGAAGGCTAAACCTAACAGACAATTTAAAAACAATGATGTCAAAGGCAACCCTGGTAGTAATCGTATGTTGGCCATGGTTCTAGATGGAGAATCTCCTGACGTATCTAATGTGACATTAGAAGACATTGAAGATGGTGATAATGATATGCTCAATTCGCACTTGTTTTATGATCAGCACATGAAGTAAATTATATTTAGCTTAATAATTTATGTATTGTTTGGTAGTTTAATGCATACCTTATTCTTATTAAATTATTTTTAAATTTTCTTTTATTATAAAATTTGAATTAAATGAAGAACTCACTGGTGAAAAACTACATTTTATTAATTTTTCTAAATTATATTAGTTTTTTAATTAATTATAAATATAATTTAAGTTTTAACTACCTATGTATTATTTATAAAATTAATAATATCTTCCAACTTCAAAGTTCATTGATTAATAAGTTAATTAATTCCGTTTATGAATGATTATTCTAAATTAAATATAATTATGTGTACCTTTATAGTTCTAAAAATATTTATTTTTTAAGTGTACTATTGTATATGTGTTTTTGGTAAAAAAATTTATCTTTTTTAATGAGTTTTTTTTCACTTTTAGGGAGATTGCAAAACAAAAACAATTTAAATCATTTCAGAATATTAAACGTAAATATTTCAAAAGTAATATTGTACAGCCTAATTTCTTAACATACTTTGAAAAACAACAAATAAAAACTTTACATGATAAGTCGCCTAAAGAATGGACTCCTCAAACATTGTCAACATGCTTTCCAGCATCACCAGAAGTTATTATTGTAAGTAATTTTAAATATATATTATTTAAATATATTTTTATTAATGATCAAGCTAATTTTGTATTTTAATTCATAGAAAATATTGAAATCTAAATGGACATCAGACGAAGGCCAAAAAATATTAAGGCATGATAAATTGGTACAGCAAAATTGGGAACGTTTTCGTAATGGATTGTTTAAAGATATTTTATCTGATGAACTAAAAAATCATTTGTTAAAATTTTCAGAACGACGACCTACTTTAATTACACTAGAGCGTAAGTAATTAGGTATAACTTATCAATAGGTACATTTAATTAACATTTAATATAATAAACATTTATTTAAAAAAAAATACATTTTTGAAAAGTAAGAAAGGATAATATAGGCAACAATATAATAATCTTGCTATGTTAAATTTAACGACTTGATGTAAGGTAATGTTTATAGAATGACAGTTTCTATATTTTTTTAGTTTG
The DNA here is from genome assembly GCA_036289425.1 of Rhopalosiphum nymphaeae. Classification (NCBI taxonomy): domain Eukaryota; kingdom Metazoa; phylum Arthropoda; class Insecta; order Hemiptera; family Aphididae; genus Rhopalosiphum; species Rhopalosiphum nymphaeae. The sequence continues at coordinate 7,396,431 of JAZAQC010000012.1, read as the reverse complement.
ATATCAGTTATTTAAATTACAAATAGCACTCACATCTATTATTACTTTAATAAAATATTTGGTAAAAAAACTTAAAGACAAAAACATTAATTATAGTTCATATTTTTTTAAATTTAATTAAAATAACATAAATATATAATTAAATAATATGGTAAGAAATAAATAAATGTTTTTATCTACTTTTTGAAGATTAAAACTAGGTATATCTTAATAATTATGCATTAACCTATTTTACAGAAGCTGAAGCTCATATTCCTAAGCTAGCTGCAGATTATTTAAAGCCTCGGGAATTTGGACAAATAATAACTAGTTACCTAGGTGAACCCAAAAATCCAATTAATGAAACAATTCAAATTGAAGCTACAAATAAACCAAACATTGAGATGATTTATGAAAATAACACAACAACTAAAAGTAGTAAAAAACATTTTACATTAGATGAATTCAAAAATGATTTACAAAAAGAATCTTTTTCATTTTATAATACATCACAAACATTGTCGTCAAATAATAAAATTGTAGAGGTAGAAAAGGTTGAAGCTAGTTTACAAGAGAATACAAGAATTATTTCACGCAAAGAAGTTTCTGAATATATTGATACAATAAATGATTATCCACTTGCTATTCGAATACCCAAAAGAGTTTGGAAAGAAGGATATGTGTATAGAGTTAATGATTGTTTTTATGATGATAATGGAGACTTTTTATATAGAGTTCCTGGCTTAATTAGAGATGAAGATAGACAACAAACGCAATAATAATATTTAATAGTATTTATGTTTAATAATAATACTTATTTACCCTATAAAATAAATACTATTTTTATATTTTAAAAAATTATTTTACTATTTACAAATTATATTAATTCATTAATATGGTGAGTTTCTTGTGTTATTGTTATTGACCTGATACTATATTAAAATATTACTGAATAACCATGTATAAAAGTAGAAGCATAGTCCCAATATTCAAGTGAATTATAAATCTGTATAGACTATGTGTCAACAAATTAATTTGGCAATGTCGACCGCATCAAGGCATGTGTTAATTCTATCATTGATTATAATTATTAGTTAAAAAATTTATTATTAATGATACTATATTACATATAAATAACTGTAATAGTTTTACACTATAATAAACAAAAGTAATTGATCATTTTAAAAGAATAAATAAATAAACACAATATAATATGTCTGGACATGAGTATCCTTCCTATGAATACTTTATTTAAATATTACTTCAATTAAAATTGGTCAAATATTTATAATCAGATTAAATACTTTATAATAGCCCAAAATATAATGTAGTACAAATTTTAGATAGCAACAAGAAAATGTAAATTGTAATGAAAAAAAAAATCAAAAATATATTTTTGGATTTGAAATTATTTTCATATTATTAAGACTGCAAATAAGTTTTAAAAAAGATTATTTATTATTACATACAATATTTTAAAATAAATTACAATTAGTTTATCAGAAAGACAATAGTATAATACATTTTACATTTATGCTTTTTGTTAAAATACGGTTAATAATAAATAATGATCATTTTAAACGATCATTATACTTTTAACATAAAATAAATATCAAAATTAAAATACAAAATATTCAATAGCTATAAATAGAAATGACAATTTTTTATTGACACATTGTCATTTCATTAGTTATTAGTTAATAATGTTTTATCAACCAATAAATATATTTATATCACATAATTAGATTTATATAAGTATCCTGATATAAGTATATTGTAATAAATCAAAAATAATTCTATCTATTGTAATATGACAAAAATAAAAATATTAAAATTATTTTCTTGTTTCATACATATTGTATTTAAAAGTAAAAATGTATAATTAATTTTTTATTTAATGGTATAAACATGTAATTATTTTTAAACAGAAATTTAATATGGTTATTCAGATAGCTAGGCCAAAAACGGATACTATTACATACATAGTTTTGTTTTCCCATCTAACTGTACAACTACCATCTGTTAAGTTATCCCAATAACACGAACTTGCTGCATGAAATCCAGCGCCGTTCTTTTGCATGATGGCACATGTTACTGCCAAAAAGAAAAAAAACATGAATAACTATATTTAATAATTACATTATAAAAGTTAAAAATCAAATAATTTAAAGTATTAGAAATTATAATATTTCTTCTTTACCTATATATTTAAAAGGTTTGGCCAATTTACAAAGTCTTGTTAGGCAATTCTCAACTACAGAATCTGTCCATTTATTTACCATATTTTGTTGGTATAATTGACTGCCGATTGAATGTTCAATTGAGTCCTTAATAATATCACTCACTTCATCCACTACAAAAAGGGTCTAAAATAAAAATATTATGATTTAAAATATATAATATACCTATATGAATTATATTTAAGACTATTCTAAATTGTATTACTATTTAAGACAGTAATTTAAAGCTACAGCTAATTTAAGAAATCATCTTTTATTTGTCTACAATAAATGCATATCAATCATTTAAATTCAATTTTAGTGAAATGAATGTTGTTATATTATGATTGCTAATTATGTGCAACGTGTTATTACATATTTATCATGAACTACATTTTTTAAATATATTAATATAAAAACAATAATAACAACAATATATTATAATACATGAAACTTTACCCCTTCGTTAGCATCAACCATCGTTTTTGATTTGATTTGAATTAATTAAATATTTTTTTTATGATACAAAAAAAAAGGACAAGGGATTGTCTAAAAAATAGATATGAACCTATTGAATTTTTACGTTGTCACGGCAATAAGGTATAGTAAGTAATATTAATAGTGTTCGCCACACCGACGTGAAATCACAGAGCACAGAAATACCTATAGAATTTAATTGAACAAAATGTATAGCCCGAATGTAAATAGATACACAGAATATTACAATCATAGACCTTTTGATTACAATAGATACTAGGTAGATACGAATTAAGTAAGTTATCATCGTAGACCTTGTATGGTATAATCAATTTTTTAACTTATCAGTTAATATTTTGTGCACCAATGAAAACTATTTAAGTTATATTTGACGCCAAAATTTAAATGTTTGTTGGTTTTTTTTTATCTTAAAGCTTTCCTTTGTAATCTGTATAATATTACAAAATACGGAATGATTGTATTTATCACTAATTTATTATGCTATTCGTGACAAATAGTGAAACAATATATTATTTTGACGTCCTAACCTGTGAAATATGAATGACCTTAATCATAGTTGTTATTACTTATTAGCTGTGAGCTATACTTTCCCGTGGTTCATCTGTAAGAAGTGTCATATTTGAGGTGTGTTTTCCTCGCGATTGAAATTCACTGTAAAGATGTCAGAATGTCACTAAATCAAACACTGTATAAAATCGAACACTAGACATCTCTGGACCTCCTGGCAAACTCGATAAAAAATAGCATTTTTAGTGTTGCCTAGTTACTCTGAATTTCATTTCTTGCAAAGTCGCAAGCACCATAGAGAATTTTTAAAACCACGCGTTAAAAGAAAATTAAAAAACAAACACATCTCCCAGAAAAAGACCCCTTCTTAAATTTAGCAAATAAATAAAATAATACTTTAGTTAGTAACGACTTATATAGAAGTCTAAATCTAAGCTTTAAAGGACTAATCATAAGCTGAAATAACAAGTAAAACTATTAACAAAGTATAACTGTATAAGTATTATCTCACATCTCACTGAGACACCGCACAGTCCACACATATGTTAATCGTTCGCCTCTCCGCTTTTATCTGCTTCCGATAGCAAAGTCATTAGTTCTCGCTGCGGTCCCCAGCACAAGTCGCGGGACCTCTAATTACTGGTAATGTATAAACATATTTATCTACCAAGGTCACTCATTATAACAATTTTACCTAACTACTTCGATACCTTATCTACGTCATTATGAATTCTCGTAAAAGTAATTCTATAAGTCCAAAACTCAAAACCAATAATGAAACTAAAATAAATAAAATGCCACCAACGATAAAAATACCAACTTCATTATAAAATCAAACGGGCGACCTCTCCCCATTTGATTTCTCAGACAATGAATAAGACTGGCAAATAGTCTCATCAGACTCAACCAAACGTGTAAGATCTCCAGGTCTCGCCACATCTCCACTTTCGAAAAAAGACACGAGCATTTTCACCTTCACAAATCATTTTTTTCCTTTAGCCTCTCCTGACGACGATACACAAATGGTCACGGAAGTCACTGAACAACCTCAGACACCTACCGAACAACCACAGACATCTACCGTAATCAATCCTCCAAACCCGCCGCCTATATTCGTAGAATCGGACCTTAATTTCAATAATTGTATTATTAAAATTAACGAACTAAGTCGTCTCGTTTTGAGTGTAAAGCTTCTTCCAAAGGCCTGAGATTACAAACGTTCAACTCGGATTCATAAAGAGCCGTTGTAAAATATCTTAAAGAAAACGAAGTTCCCCACCACTCCTTCTAGAACAAAGAAGATAAACTGTACAAAGTAGTGATTAAAAATCTTCACCCATCATGTGTATGATATTTTATACATAAAAAGTGAACTTTCAGCCCTAGGCTTCCAAGCAAGAAATATAAATAATGCGCGTCATAGACAATCAAAACTTCCCCTCCCGATATTTTTTATTGATTTAGAGCCTGATTCAGCCAATTCTGAAATCTTTAAAGTAACCTCACTCTGCTTCACAAAAATTAAAGTCGAAGCTCCGTACCCCAAAAAAGACATTCCACAATGCCTCCGCTGCCAATCTTATAGCCACACACGTACTTACTGCAGCCACCAACCTAGATGCGTTCGCTGTGGTGATCTGCACGACTCTTCTTTATGTCAAAAAAATCGAAATGAACCTGCCAAATGTGCCTTATGTGGTGGCCCGCACCCAGCAAATTATAAATATTGCACTGTCCATAAGGGCATCATCAAAACACGAAAGCTCCAGTCTTCTAATTCTTGGCGTAAGAATACGTCAAATTCTCAAGAATCAATCACTTCTTCCAACATTCAAAAACCAAGCTAGACTGACTTCCCTCCCCTCCCGAAAATCAATGAACATACTAATCTCCCGCAGAATACGCCTTCTCCCACCCAACCTGCCTCAAGCAATATTAACGAACAAATCTCTTCTTTTATAAATGATTTTAGATTATTAATCAATCCATTAATTTCACTACTTACAACACTCATTGACAAACTCATAAATACCAATGGCCGCCAATAAACTATCCACTTTAACCATTCTTCTTTGAAATGCTAACGTAATCTCTAATAATACAAATGAACTTCAAATCGCCCTAAAAGAAAACAATGTTGATATTGCCCTCATTACGGAGTCCCATCTCACCTCCAACTCAAAATTTAAAATTTTTGGATACGACTGCCTTCAAGCAAATCACCCTGATGATTCATCCCACGCTGGTGCTGCTCTTCTAATTTCTTCCAAAATCCCACACTCTCCTTTTCCTCCTAAATCAAATCAAAACATGCAACTAGCCGCTACATCTATAAATATAAATTCCATACCTACTTCAATAATATCTGCCTACTTCCATCCCAGCTGCCAATTCCCTGCAGAAAGTTTAGCCCTATATCTTCAATCACTCAACAACACTTATATCATCGGCGCTGATTTCAACGCTAAGCTTGAAGCCTGGGGATATCGCCCAACGAACACAAGAGGCCGTACCTTGTTTAACTTTATCACAAACAAACGTTCCAAAATTATTTCTTCAGCCTCTCCCACCTATTGGCCAACTCATGCAAACAGACATCCTGACTTCCTTGACTTCTTCCTTTCCAACCTACCAAATCACATTCACTCTATTATCATAAACAAAAACGATCCAGCCTCTGACCATACTCCGGTCATCCTCAAAATACGAGCCTCCATCGACTTCTGCCCGCTCATTAAAATCCGAACAAATTGGAACAAATTCCGTAATACCATGTCAACTCTATCCTCTCTTAATGTAAGTTTTAAAAACTCAGATGATATTGACAATGCCGTAAGTATCCTAACAAAGAATATTCAAGACACCATAGAAGCATCTTTCACCACTTATCCAGCTCAAGATAATCACAACATAAATACCACGCCTGATATAAAAGAGCTTATCATCCGGCTTAAACGCCGTGCACGGAACATCTGGTAACGGTCCCATTACCCAATAGATAAACAACGATACAACTTCTACTCCAACAAACTTAAATCAATTCTAAAGAAGCACAGAAATCAAACATATGCCACCCATCTCCAATCTCTCTCTCCCTCAAACGGTTCGCTATGGAAATAAAACTGTCATTCCCCCTCTCCGCTACCAAAATAACAACCTTGCTATCACTCCACAAGAAAAATCTGAGCTTTTGGCTTCCCACTTAGCAAACACATTCAAACCGCACAACATCTCTCCAGACACTCCACATCTACTACTAATGGAAGAATTCATTTCATCACCTCTACCAATGGCTCCATCAGCATCGCCTACGTTACCCGGAGACATTTTTTCGGTTATTAAAAAACTGAAGAAAAACAAATCACCAGGCCACGATAACATAAACAACTCAACAGTCAAGAACCTACCACCAAAAACCATTATCCATCTCACATATATTTTTAATGCTATTTTCCGTCTGTCCTATTTCCCAAACTCCTGGAAATCAGCCATGATAATAACCATCCCAAAACCTGGAAAACCTCCTGACACTCCTGAATCCTATCGACCAATTAGTCTCCTTCTCACACTCGGTAAAATATTTGAGAAAATCCTTCTCAAGAGACTCACTTCCATCGCTATAAAGCAAAATGCTCTTCCCGATTTTCAATTTGGTTTCCGCGCCAATCACGCAACGTTCCACCAACTACACAGAGTAGTAGACTATATCGCTTCAACACTCGAAACTAGAAAATACTGTTCCGGTCTTTTCCTCGACATGGCTCAGGCATTCGATACCATGTAGCATGACGGCTGGTTATTCAAACTAAAAACCATCTTCCCGTTGCCATACTACTTACTTCTCAAATTCTACCTAAGCGACTGAAGCTTCAGAGTAAAAATAAATACAACACTCTCAAGTTTGCAAACAATCTCAGCAGGTATCCCACAAGGTAATGATATCGCTCCTTTCCTCTATACTTTATTCACAGCAAACATCCCTACCTCAGTCAATATCTTTATCGGGACCTACGCCGACGACACAGCCGTACTTTCCTCCAGCCACGACATTCATGAAGCAAATCTCCGACAGCAAAACCACCTGGACATTCTTTCCCACTGGTTCAAGTCTTGGAAAATCAAAGTAAACGACTCCAAATCAGCTCATGTTACATTTGCACTCCGCCCAGGAGTACCATCCCCTTTAACGTTCAACAATGAAATCATACCTCAGACTAATGAAGTAAAATACCTCGGTCTAGGTCTTTGACAAAAGACTCATTTGGGGTCCTCAGCTCAAAAATAAACGGAAACAACTGAACAGCCGCCTGCATATTTTAAGACCACTCCTGAAATCAAAAATGAGCACCTTTAACCGTCTAATATTATGTATAAGAGCTTACTTCTACCTATTTGGTCCTACGGAATCGCCCTCAATCGTTCAGCCAAACTAGCTAACACCAGAACTATACAAGCTTTCCAAGCTATTTGCTTACGAATGACTGTGAATGCCCCTTGGTACGTCACAAATGTCAGACTTCACAACGAGTTAAAAATTGCTACTATCAAACAAACAGCTGCCAAATTCTATACTCGCCTCCATTCCAAAACGGCCGACCACCCCAACTGCCTCATCGCTCAACTTCACTCAAACCATCTTCCAGAAAACCCGCCAAGACGTTTCAAAAGAAAGTGGCCTAGAGACCTACTCAACACTTAATGCATACCTTTTAAGGAAATCAAATCAAATTAAATTATTTTAAGCTCAGGGGCTTCTAATGTGAAGCTCCTTCATGTCATTAATCTAAATGTCTTTTAATCTTATGCTAAACCTTTTACTTATTGTGCCTCCTTGTACAGATTGTAAATATTCATTTAAATAGTCGTTAAAAAAAAAAAGAAGTATTAGCTCTACAAGAGATCCACATACAAGAAGTATAGACATGATGAACGAAAATTTTTAGTTTCAGACTGATTGACTACATATTATGTCATCTCTAGAAAACGTGGATTAGTAACACATATCAACTACAGAGTGAAATATCTAATAAAAATACGTCAATTTGGTAATTGGCGACAAGCATGTAATTGGTGTTCGTGTAGACAATTTAGTCACTTCTACAATATTTATAAGCCTCTTTCGAGCAACTGGATTTAAATCAATAAATTCAATACAATAATGTCCAAAAGACAACAGTAAATATCTAGGAAATATTTTCAATTCACATAGTATCTTTTGACTGGAACTAATCAATAAATCGAAAAAAATAATGAAAATCGGCTATGTAGATGGGCATCAATTAATTATTTGCAATTTGGATCTACTCTACTATGTTATACAACTAATAAGGTGGCATTTTAATTATGGATAGGCCGTAATTTATATCGGGGTATCCAATATCGGTAAAAAGTGGTACCTATCGGTCCATCCCTAATTTTAATGTCCGGCAAGTGGAATACGGCATGAACTACTTCTGATCTGTGTTTTACTGTCTTATAACAGCTGATAGCAATTGATGATCAACCCATCAGATTTATCAATATTATTATTTTTATTAAGTAGGCTATGAATTTGTGATCTTTTTGAAAATATACATTTTAAAATAGTCATAACTTGTTTAAAAATAACTATATCAATTTTTTTAGGCTACATGGCACCCTAGATAATAATCTTATTTTTAAATTTTATAATAGGTCAATTTTAATATTAAAATTAACAGCTAAATTTGCCATGTCTTACGTATGTAAGACGGAGACAATAAATGCAGGTGAGGGATTCTCTTAAGTTTTTTTTATTCATGCAATTTTTTAATTTAGAAAATTTAATTGAATTGATATGTTGATTGTTGCCATGCATGTTAAACTTTACCATATAGAAACAACAATTATAAAACATGATACCAGTAAAAGGACTTGTTAAAATTATGTATTTTAAGATGTGGGGTACAAGTGTTTTCCTCTTGATACCTTTTAATCAATACTTTAATAAATATCAAAATATAGTATAGAATATTGAATAAAAAGGATTTTTAAATCTAAACATCATTAGCTTATTAGCAACTACCAAATTTTTCTATGTGAATACTTATTTGTACATTATACAAAAGTTTGATAAAGGATCATCTTAACAATCATTGAATGATAGTTTATTTTACATTATATGTGTTACCATTTAACACTTAGACAGTTCTCAAGATGAAACATATTATGTAGTAATTCTTATCAAAACTAATTACTATACAATTATAAGTTATGACACATACAAAAAGTTAAAAATAATATTTCAGATATTTTACTAAGTTATAGAATTAACTACAGTTATAATATAATAAATTATACGAATAAAATAGTAGTTATTAATTATAATAATGCTAAACAATTTTTACTATTGTAAATACATAAATATTTTTAATTATCAAGGAAATTATTTAAAAATTACATAAAATTAAAGAAAAAGTTCATCATAAATACATTGACATCATTTTTTTTTTTTTGGTAAAATTTAATTAGTACTGAATACTTAATTTAGCTTGTATATCATCTAGAATTTGTTGTAATTCATCGTCATCAAATCTGCCTTCTAAACTGGGTATAAGTGATTTGGCTTCATCAGCGAGTTGAGGACATAAATTACCAATTGATGCCAGTTCAAACTTGTGCAATTTTTTTCCGGCAAGTAAATTCCTTACAGCAACAATGGTTTCTTTGTTTTTGAATTTGGAACATTGTTCTGTATATGTCAATGTTTTGTTAAACACTTCCGAAAATTCTTGTTCTTCTTCAGCACTTTCATTTTGGTTCTTGCGAAATTTCAACAACATATTAACCTAGATTCGAAATTAGATTATTAAACTTTATGATAAGATGTACTTTTTATAAGTTATATAGGTTTACTTCTGAAATAAGTAAGGTTTCGGCGTTTTCAAATTCTTTGGGAAATTGTAATAGCGCGGCGTCTTCGTCCACCGCAGCGTTCATATGTTGCGCCATGGTAAATATTGATGTATAAAACGCAGCAGCTATACACACTCCGAAATCAAATTATATATTTGTATTTTGTAGCCTTGTAGGTCCAGCTTTTTATAATTTTAGTTTTAATTTTTAACTTATAAGTTTTTAAATTTTAATCGTAAATTTATATCAAACGTAAGATAAAAGATAATAAAAATGTAGATGTTACCAACATGTTTTTACAATATAAAAATATTGTATCTTTTCTAAATATTCTGACGGTGCTCTAAATAATACATTTTACAACTAACTTGTTCTGTGCTTGTATTGCTTGTAATTTTAGGAGTTTGTAAAGCACAAATTTTAAACGTGTTTATTTTTTTTTTGTTAAGTATTCATTGGATCGATTTAGATGACAACAATTTATTTTTAAATATTCATTACTTGCATACTATTTTAACTGTATAATTTTATATTTGAAAATATTTAATTGATATTTTTTTTTAACTTTTTTGATGTGAAGAAGTAGCATACTTACTATATTTTGTTCCAAAAGAGAATAGACAAGTTCTGCGCACTTTTTTCCCTTTCCCTTTCTACTACCTATACAGTTATGTCGTTATGTGAGATATGTGCGCAGCCTGGTGTATTTTATTTTGGAACAGAGTATACAAAGCAGTGGCGCTGAACTCTTTTGGGAAACGAAATCTAAATTTTTTGTCCCAACTGGCAACTACCCATCAATTTAAGAAGTAAATCTAATACTTCACATGACATGAGTTCAGTCGTTCAGCGCCACTGCTATAAAGTATATCATTTTTAGAAAACAGATTTCAATGCTATTAAAATTATTTTTAACATCGAAAAAATTTGTTTAATTTTATAAATTTTTATTCTTAGGCATTAATTATTTGTATCATTTTCATCATCTTCTTTTTACTTTGAAAAAAATAATTAATATCCAATTAAGATAAATACAATCATTATACTTTTACCTTATGTTTCATACTAGTATTGTAAAATTAGGTACAGCTTAATTTTTATCGAATTTTATCTATTTCCAAATAAAATTACTTAAAAAGTTAAAAAATGCAAAGTGCAATTTACATTTTTTATTCCTTGATATATGAAATGAACTTTGTGCTTAAAAAGACAAAAAAGAAAGAAATGAAATTTACTTTTAAATTTGTTCCCTAATCATCTCTTAGTCTAAAAAGAACTTTTTTTTCATACATTGACAAATTATTCTTTATTTTTCTCACCGTATTGATCAACATATAATAAATTTAGCACATACACATACATATAATTCAATGTCTTATTTCTACTTCCATCTTTCCCTTGTTTATAGGTTAGTATTTTAACTTATCTATCAATTTATTGTTTATTGCTTGTTCTTAGTCAAGTTATGTTCAGGTCAATCTATAAAAGTCAATGCATATATTTTGTTTATAATAGGTGTATCTTCATTCCAGTTAGTGATTACAACAAATTATAAATACAAATCTTTTTTAAATGTTGTAATTTATTTAAATAGTTTAAAAGTAGGATATAAATTAAAAACAAGCAAAAACAAAATTTACATCATAAATGAGGTCGATCGCATTAAAGGTCTGAAATCTGGTATGTTGGACTGCTCTAGTGTATTAATTGAATTATTTGGCTTATTAATTACAGCCTGTGAAGATTGGTTAGACGATGTCGAGGCATAAGCATCAACCACTTTTACAAGACTTATTTTCACTACTTTATACAGCATAACTATTAATGATGTTTGAAGTAACAATGCTCCAAATCCCTTTAACAAACCTAATCGACCTTCTTGTGCAACAGTTGTTGCCAAACAGTCTAACGGTCCTTCATATCCAGTCAAAATTGGCATTACAGAAGTTCCAGTATCTAAATTATCAATAATAGTTCTTGTGCCTTGCAAATAAAGACGATGCATAATTAACTCCAAAGGAAAAAGAACAGCATCACTGAATGCAGAAGCTGTTAAATCAGAAACCGCTTCCAGTCGTTCATCATTAGAAGATGGACAATCAGAATCTTTTGATACAACTTCAGACTTGCAGATACGTATCTCATATAAGACTAATGCGTGCTTTACACTTTTACTAACTAATATATTAGTTATGTACCTTAAAACACCATATGTTACTGTGGGCACAACTATAATCCAAACTGGCAACATCCGACCTAAATCAATATATAAGGATCAAAAATTATTAATTATATGCACTATTTTATTTTAATTTTAATTATAATTGTAATTATTATAATATAGCTTAGTTTAAATTACTTGAGAGTGATATTAAATTATTAAATTGAGATTTGAGAACAGTAATTTGTTATTAACTTAATTGCAAATGAAAAATAAACTAGAATAAAAATCCAAAAAAATGTACTTGAAAAGTTTGTTTCTAGTCTGTTTAATTCAAGAAATGTATTAGTTTTATATTTTTTCTTGTAATAAAAAGATTTAAATTTTTTATTCGGCACTTCTATAGATCACATATTTTATTTAAGCAAACATTTTAATATTTCTTAATGTTGTATTATAATTTCGAATTACTATATAAAAATAAACATAATGGTTATTTAATATTTTTAAATTTTGTAGTCAAACTGTTAATATTTTGTAAAATATATATAGACATATGTGGTGTTTAAAGTTTATGGATTAATTTATGTAATGTACCTTTTTGTGGACAGTTCCATTGAAGAAGTCTGATAAAACCTTCTTTAAAGACATCATAAAATGCAGTTTTTTCACTAGCAATATTACTTTGAACAGTTTCCACTAGACATGCTGAATAAAATGGAGTGATAATACTCAAACTTGCACTGCAAAAATATATTATATATTTATTTTATAAAAACGAGTAGTAGTGCTTGGAATGTTAAAGCATTTATATAACGTAAATATTTATGCATTTATATTCAAAAAATTAATAAAATATGTATTAAAAATCATTGAGTATGTACACTTATCTAAAACATAGCAAAATATAAAATAAATCAATACATTTCTATACCTCAACAATTAAACATTTTTTGTTAATAAGGTGTTTTGATATTTTTTCATTTTTTCAGAAAAATATAACTAATATTTACTATTTTTTGCGCATTAAGCTTTGCTCTTTTGTAATAAGTTTATTATAATAAAGCTATTATTACCATTTTAATAAAATATGTTTTCCAAAACTTTTTGAATTATTTATGGAATCAGTATCTCTGAAAAATATTAGAAAACATAAATTTATAGGTACCTACCAATAATAAATAAACTTAAATAATTTACTTTGGTAAATCGAAAAGTTCTGACAATAATGCTTCAATTGCCATTGTTATCCCTTTGATAAGTAAAACTGTTCCAAATCCTTTCCACAAAACACTAATTCCTTGACTCTTGACAAGTCTATAAACCACTGGAATTAATGTAAATGGAACAATATGATAACGAGTTGAAGCATAATGTAACTGAAATAAAAAATAGTTTATAATTAACTACCTAATAATTATTAATCATAAATAAGTACTTAACATATTATACAAATTGAAAATACTTAATTAAAAACTTATTAATATAATTAAATAAGGTTAGAATATTATGTTATGAGTTTAATGAAGTATGCATGGTTAGATTTGGGTCATGAGGATTGAATATCAGTATTAGCATAATTTAAAATTTTTATTTTTGTTGTAAGAATCGCTTGCTATTTAAAAATTCTGTGTATAGGATTCAGTTAAAAAAAATTTAAAGGCTTGTTAAAGTAAAATAGCCAGACCAAGATATATATAAAACTATATTCAATTTATCAGATACATAAATACAAATATTTTAAGTAATTTATTACATTCCTACATTTGTAGTAATTGGTCAGGATAAGAAATTATTAAAAAATACACCCATTTTAATAACTTGCATATGTAAAATGATTCATATCTTTACTTTATTAACTTATTAATCATATTAATTTTTAATTATTCTTGTCTATAAGTATACTAGGTTGGTAAAATGGGTGATCATTTTATCATAATACATTGGATTAATGAGTTTTTTATTTAAAGTTTACAAGAGTGAAGTAGCAAACAATATATTTTGAAAGATACCAAATTGATTTATTTATATGTTGAATATTTTGTTCTATAGTTCCAGTATACAAATCTAACTAGATTACACTGTTATAAATAACTGAATTAAAATTAAAATTGTCTTTAAGCTGAAAATCAAAATTAAATGAGACATACCTGGCATTGTCTTCGTAATACAATAAATGGATAGCTCACAACATGTTGCAATATTAGACAAGTTGGTTTTATACATTTGTTCACAGTATCATTGACTAGAATATCTAGTTAAGAAAACAGCAGAAATGGAATATTTTTCATGACTTAATGGGTCTATTTAATCTATTTGGGTACTTATAAATCAATTTTGATTATGATATAAATTTGAAATAACCTTTATTTTTAGACATTTTCATGAGTGTTTCACGGTGTTGTCGTCTAGTAATTTCGGTTTCATTGAAATTTGGTTGCGAGGGGTGTTCTGATATACTTCTCGATGGTCGGTGTCTTTGGAAGTCCATATTGAACGATTCTAAACCGGCCATTATTAACAACAGTATAAAATTCTCAGTTTATAAGTCTACATATATATATCTAATTACTAATTGCAAGAATTATTTCATTTTACAAACAAATCATAATAAATGAAATATCTTAGAGGTATTCCGAATTCCGATTGACCGATTTCCGAATTACTTTATTTTTTAACAGATGATAAAAAGTAAAAACACTAAAAACTATAACACAAACCCATTATAGTGTTTATAACTTCTTATCTTACTATAATTTCTTATCAAGGGGTCGAACTGTACCCATCCCCATCCTGAAGATATCACTTGTGGTCGATGTTGGTCACTCTGTTGAGTTATGTTGAATATAAAATGATAAGGTATCGAAAATAAAAAAAGAGAGAAAAAGTATAAACAACCGACGGCCGATGCGCGGACATTGGTATTTACTATTTAGTAGTATAGTCCATTACTACATAATACATTAGCTATTCACTACTCACTCATTTTTAAGATATTACTTATTAGTTAATTGTTAATCGTATATTTTTTATAAGATTCCAATTTGTAAGTACTCAACACTTCGAAAATTTTTTTTGGTTTTCTCAAATTTCGTATCAGATACCGGTGACTGGGTGTGTAGTATAAAATAATAAAATATATCAATTGTTTGACCATAGTCAAAATTTCCATTTTCGTAACGTTAGTTTTCTATTTTTGATCTATTAGTGCTGCTATAGTGTTTTTCATTGATTATGTCAGATACGAGTAACGTCAACAGACTCGAAGAACTCGGAAAAATGAAGGTAAGTACGACTGTGGCTGTAAGAAACGTGTTTTCTGTCATGCATGATAGACGACGATTGTTAGTATAATTATTAGTTTTTGTACTAGTGAAGAGAATTATCAAAAATAGTATATAAATGTATAAATGTTTTTTGTTTTCCTTGTTTGTATCTGGTTAAGGCTGTTAGGAATAATAATTTTCAATGTTCTATCAATTGTAGTAAGCTAGTATTTATTTTTCTCAGTTTAATTCTCTCTCATTTTTGTATTGTAATTTGTTGACAATTTATCGTAGATGTTAACTATTTCATTGTTAGTAAGTTGATCAAACAAATCATATTTAATCAGTGTAACAATTTATTATTATTACTTGATTTATTGAATTGAATTTATTTGATATTATAATTTGATTAATCGCTACACAATAAAAACAAGTGTGATGTCACCAATTGTGTAGATATTTGACCAATATAATTAGTTTCTAATCTTCATAGTTTGATGTATAGCATTAGGCATTTTATAAATATTACATATTTTAGGTAGTTAATTTATAAAATAATACCATTCAAAATTATTTTGCTCATTCTTATGCGTGTAAATTATAAATTATTTTTTTATGTTTAATAATTAAACTAAATAAATATATTATTCATAGGTCAATGATTTGAAGAAAGAATTGAAAGCAAGAGGCTTAAGTACAGTTGGAAACAAACAAGAACTCATCGATCGCATGGTTAATCATTCAGAATCTTCAGGTTTGTTTGGCATAAAAAATTTATACAAGATAGAAGGTTTAGAAAACCAACGAAAATTCAGTTTTAGATATCGAGGACACAGTGCTGGATGAGCACGACATTCTAGATGAAGATGATGCCTTAGAAGTAACTATTGTTAATATAATTGTTCATTGTTAAACATGTTTACTTATTTTATTTAACTTTTTGTTTAAGGATGATTTGGGTTACTCCGATATCGATGAATCAAAAGTTCTAGGTGACATTGCAGAGAAAGAAGAAAACAATGTGGGAAATGGCAATATTCATGAAGAAAAAGAGGTTAAACAGGTATTTTATTTAGTATGATTTATAAAATAAATCTAAAAAGATTTGTCAGGATTATGGATTTTAAAAATAATAAATATGTTGGTTGTGTGGTGCGATATTTAGAGCATTGATATTATTTTGGTTACCACTGTGGAACTGTCTATTTCATTCGTTTATCTTTTTATTTATTTGTATGCAATGAATGATTGTACTAAATTAAATGTATAGCTTTAAATTAGGTAAACAATAAAATAGAAAGACTAATAATGATAACCATTTAAAGAGTTAAAGAAAAATATCACAAGTATCACATTAGTGTGATTAAATTTCAATACCCAGAAAATCTAGGCAGACTACTGTCTTAGGAGGTAGTTTGATAAAAGCCTCCAGATAATTGTCATACCTTAGCTGGCATTGCAGCATTAGGAGTTGAATTGGTTGCACAATTGTGCTGCAATAGCATTAGACTTTCTTTAAACTTGCATCTATGCATAAGTTTATTACATCTTTCTTATTTTGTATGTATGTGGTTGTGTTTGACTAATATCAGTTTATTGCCCTAAGAGGACATTATACTCACATTTGTTATCTCTGTCTTACAAATGTACATTATACCAATTTTTACAATTTTGTGTTAGCTTTAATATTAGATGAATTGATATATAACTATATATCAACTGTGTTTTTTAATAGTATTTCAATATTATAATTATTAAGAGTGTAAAATATTAAAATAAAAATTTTTTTAAATAATTTAAAAATTAAAACTTCATAAAACACCCCAATAGAAGGATGTTTCATTTACAGTTCAGTTATCTCTTTCAACTATAATCTGTTATTTATATGTATATTGTGCTAAAATAAACATCCAAACATTTGAATTTAAAAATAAATCATAATTGACTAATTGTATAATTAATGCATTTTAGTTAACATTTAAAAATGATCGAGAAAATTTCTTACACGACTATTAAAGTTTAAAAAAAAAATACATAACAACTGTATAAAAATAATATCTCTTTTAATTTATAAAAATTGATTTTCTTTTGATTTGTATTATCTTAAGGTAATACAACCTAAAAAGGTAACATTAAAACGTACTTCTGTAACTGTGTTGAATGGTGATGGTATTAAACCACAAGAAGAAGAGAAAAAAATTGAAGACAATGATGAATCAGATATTAAAGATCGCATCATCAAATTAGATGAAGTTGAAACTATGAGTCAAATTGAGGTAAATATTGAAGTATTTTTATTTTTAATTAATGAATTTTAGCATTCAAATTGGTTTATAGAGAATACAAATGAGAGCAAAGAAATTTGGAGGTGAAGTGTCGGAGGACAAAAAATTAGCCCGACTTATTAAATTTGGTGCTGTAACTGATCAAGTATGTAAAAGACCATTATTGTTTCTAAATTTATTGAACTATTTAATATAAAAAATGCAGTAAATTTTCTAATTTTATGCTACGTAAATGATTTTCCTCCATTTTTGTGACCATTAAATATAACCAAAAATGATTAAAAGGCCTAATTCACTATACAACTTGAAAGTAATAATCAGTTAAATTATTCTGTTGTATATTCAAAGACACTTTTCATTTACTTGGTTACTTTAATGGATATGTTAAATTTGAATTCAGTGATAAATCATTTACGAAAAACGATTATGAGTATTCTATCAGCCTATATTTCTAACAATATTTTAATATATATTTATATTTTTGTAAGTAATTTATTTATTTTATTAATAAAACTATAAGTTAAATTATTTTTTAACAAAACCAAATTGCATTTATTATATGGTAATATTTTTATAATATTATTTCACATAATATTACTGGTTGTTAACCAACGTCAGAGTTTTGATGTAAATTAAATCTAAAAAAATATATATATATATAGGTGTGTATATTATTTTAAAGAAAAAGTTTCTCATTTAAACTATGTAAATGTTGATGTTTTTATTAAAACAAGATAACTATCTGTGTCACCGAAACCATAAGTCAAGGGTAGCAATCACCACACTTCTTTTAATGGGTGGGTGTCTGAGTCTCTGAATAATGAGGTTGATACTTGATTATAATTCATAATAATATAAAGTATAAGCTAAATGTTCTATCATTTAGCTTATTAATTATAAAGATAAAATAGTGTATACACTGTATGGTTATACATATGTTATATACTAGTCTATTATACATTATATTATATACTATACCAGGGGGGTTGTGTTGCATATAACTTTTTACCTACCAATGGCTCACCTTGTTAAAATATGGTTTGGGGCCACTGATAACTATATTATATTATTTAATGAACGATAATATAACAAAAATACTACAAATGATATTTTTGTAATGATCATCTAAATTGCGTGATTATAAATTAAGTTACTGAATAAAATGCGCAACATTTTTAATAAAAAATTATAATGAAATCTGGAATTGTGATGTCTGGTTATTGCGTTATCCAATCCCCTCTACGTTTTGTTCATGCAATGCGATACCTTGGTATACTATATGAGAGAAAATGTCAGCTATCAAATACTGCTATTCAAAAGGCACTATTTTATTTTTTTCCTATTATTCTGGAATATACAATTTATTTTTTATTTTTATCTTTCAAAAATACTAACTAGATTTACTTTCTTACTAGAAAAGATATTGAAGTTAAAAATTAATTAATTCATTGATATGCTCGCTGTTTATAATTATTTTATCTACTTTAGTCTATTTACTCCACGTTTACTATTGATATGAACACCGTTATAATTATAATTAATTATGTTTTGAAAGATTTAATATTTATTACTATTTTTCCATTGAACTCTCAATGTTCTACTTTATTTCTTTTATATGTCCATTGTCCTTAGATCTGTTATCTACCCATATGTATTTGAGTAACCTGAAACAGATTGTCAATATATCAAAAATCAATATTTATTTATAAGTATTTATGAAAGAAAATATAGGCAAATATTTACACATGTTTATAAAATGATTCTCATATTATAGTATAGTATAATTAATAACTACTATTTTAAATTAGAAATCAGTAGCCAATGCGGATAATGACAAATTAAAAATGAGAGCTGAGAGATTTGGCGAAACTGTTTCAAAAACTTTACATGATGTAAGTATATTATAATTTGTTATATAGTTTTCATCCAAATTAAAAATATACAGGCCTTAAAATATAAATTCCAACATAAATTTCTTCTATTTTTGTTCCATAAAATTTAGAAGACTATAATTTTTAGATGTTTTATAAATTACAAATTTAAATTATGTTTTGTATAGAATTTAATCACGTAATTAGACTTGGGTTACATTATTTTTAAGTCTTGACTTTATCTGATATTATTATATATGTCTAAAAGAAAATAATAATAAATCATATTGAATTTCAGTATTTTTTCAATTATTTGTTTTGTTTTTCAATATTTATAACTTTTTTTATTGTAGAGTGAAAAAGAAGACAAACTTAAAGCACGTGAGCTTCGCTTTGGTTCAATTGACAAAACTGTATTAACAGCTATTAAGAAACGCACTAATGGTGATGTTGGAAAACAGAAGAATTCTCGAGGTGGTAAAAGGAGTTTTCCATACAAAAAACGGTATTAATATTTTCTTTAGCGATGTATTTACAAATTGACTGTACATTAATATTTTTTTTATATTGATTCCCACTATAATCAACAAATTTCCCTTAAGTTTTTTATCTGTATCAAAATTGTTATTAGTAGTGTATCCGGAATTATTATAATGAAATAAATTAAAGGAATTTGTACATTCCTTTATTAATCTGAAAACATTTAAATTAATTTAGTTTTACTACACAAAATAAATTTCTTTATGTGTGTTTAAAATACTTAAACTTTAGTAAAAAAATAAAAAATTATACATATAAATGATTTGGTTAATAGCTATTTTACATTTTTATAATGTTTATTATGTTACATTTTGTTGTACTGAGTTCTTGTCAACTAGTGTTGCCTGACTACCGTCATACTAAAACTGGTCGTCTCCGAGGTTCCTTTTTTTAGCACGAATAGAATATAGACGCATATAATTCTTAGTATTTATGTTAGGCAATGAAGCATTTAGAAGTTTTTGAAATCTATGAAAATAGTGTTAACTGGAAATTGATTGAGAGACAAAAATAAGGGTAGCGTTACTACATGACATGCTCTACTAATTTTAATTATTTAATAGTCTGCTATATAAAAATTGACCTCTGACTCACATAACCTGCATGCCTCTCCTTTTAGCCATGGGTTCTGTTTTCAAATGAAATCAGTTGTTGTGCATGATACATTGATACATACTAGTTGCCTCTCAATATATACAAACTGCCTCCTATCCTTAGAATTAAAAACAGATTAATATACAATAGTTGTCTCTGATGACCAGGTAGTTTCCAACTAAGTAGTGATTCATAAACATCACTAAATAATTATAATTATAATTATATAAACTATGTTAGCAGTAACATAATAATTTGTATTACTCTATTATTCTATTATCTATGTACAATTATAGTTATAGAATTATTTAATGTTTTGTTTTTAAATATTATATAAATTTATGATTTATACAAATAATAGGTACACAATTATATTAAAAACAATAATAATAATAATAAATCAATATTTGTACTTCAATAGTTAATAATACAAATGTATGGTAATCAGTAGTGGCTCGCGGTATGGTACACAGGAGCACGTGAACTACCCAAAAAAATTATATAAAATTTATAAAATTCCTATATTAACATATAATTGATTATTATGTAAATGGTCTGTAATATAAAAAAAGTAATATATCTTAATAAAAAAAAAGTTTTTGCAGCTTTTATGTTAAGAAATCTGTCTATAAACGATTAAATAATTTCGCGGAGAACAAATTATTAGTGTTCCGGGCGGCCGTGTAAAAATTAGCTACATGCCTCGACATGACGGTTAGTAATATATGGCTATTTGGAACACATTTAATATGTGCACGGAACCTATTTTATCGTGTCGCGGTATCGCATCATTTGTCGGAACGATAACGCATCGTTGTACATTATATCCATCAACTGCACTGTACATTATTTTGGTATGTACCTATAGCAAAATTAATTTTTTTACCATCTAACATAGATATCTTATACATTTTTTGTGCACCACTTGATGTGAACTTCACGAGCCGTCACTGATGGTAATATAATGGTAAAAAAATATTTATAACATTGCTTGGGCTTATATTATATTTTAGCCAATATTTGTAGGTACTTGAAATTCGATTTTTTTTTTATTTAGCTTTTTTATTTAAGTATCAATGAAAATTATTTTGTTTTTCATTTTCAACAGTGCATATGGTTTAGGCTTATTAGAACTTAGTATTAAAATTACAGTCTTGGTATAAATTAGTTTTAAGGCATCAATAAATGTATGTGTATTGTATATTAGTATGTTATGCGAAGACTCAAAATAGGTATTAAATTTTCTATGGAAAGATTCGTTGTACGCTGAATGCTTGAACATTTTTCTGCCCATGAACGTGGAGGAAAAATCAAATCCTCTGATTTCGAAATAACAAATCTATGTTGATTCATGAGTACTTGACGTTTGAAATTGGTACCACTTATACATTTATTAGTTTATTACCAATCCATTAGGCAAGGCTGAGCATTAACGAATTAAAAGTTAAAACGTTAAGTTAATTAACTCGTTACTTTTTTTTCAAATTAACTTTTAACTTAATAAGTTATTTTTTTTAAAGATTACTGTGTTAACTTCAAGTTAATTTTATTCTAAATTAAGTTAATTTTTGTCTGAAGAATAATGCAAGAATAATTCAGAATTTTAAGATTTATTTTAGAAAATCAGGGTTTTGATAACTAATTGGTATTTGAATGTATTATTTTAAATTTCTCCGGTAATTTTCTCGAGTGTAAAGAAAAACTATCTAATAAACAAGATTAAGTGTCTGGAATTTTTCTTTTTTTCCAATTAGAAAATTTTAACTTTAAACTAAGTTAAGTTATTTTTTTTTCAAAGTTAACTTTTAACTTAATTGAATTTTATTATTTTTAAAATAACTTAACGAGTTAAAAAAAATCGTCAACTTGCCCAGCCTTGCCATTAAGAGACTACTGATATCCTTTTTGTTCACGATAAAATTTTGGGTACGTCGGGAGGCAATTAGTATGCGCACATTCTGCAATTGTGCGATTAGAAAAAAAATGTAGTATAAAGTTTTATTGACTGATATCAATTGCCGACAATTTTTAAAAACTCGATTAGATCTTTTTTCTAAAATTTCTCTATTTAAAATCGTTAACTACTAAAGGTTTTCCCTAAAAGCACGCCACTTATTTTTACCATTTTCATGACCACTAACACAAAACAGCCGCTGATATTCATGATGGTAAGAAGCCGGTTTTCGTGTTGCAGACTGTAAGTAAAGTGTGTGATCTAATTATTTTAAAATATCTAATGAATACAATTATTATACTGAGTGATTCATTTAGACAGTCATTAGTCATTATAATAACCTATTGTAAAAAGTATTTTTTAAATTTTTTTTTTATTATAAAATGAATTTTTAATTTCGTATCTCTAAGCAGAATATTTTTTGGAGAACTTCGGTTTGTATACAAATCGAATTTTGGACGGATAGCTTATGAGTTATAAGTTATAATAAGCGGAATTGTGTGACACTCCATAAAACGTTAGTCCATTAGTCTGCTCATCTAATAAAACCTCTACTATTAAATTATAATTTTATATATTTTATTATTATTTTGTGATGAGGAAATATGTGAGCATTATTTAAAGGATGCTATGGTTAACAATAACGCTTGTGAAAAAGAAAAAAACGGTAAAAAATACTACGAAGAGTTAATAGAAATTACGAAAAATAGAAAAAGGAATTATAATGGAAATTTAAAAAAAAATTGTTTCAATAAGAAGCACTAAAAAAAGTTGCTAGAAAGATAAATAATATTTATTAATATTATTCACATTGTTCAATTACATAATTTGATTGATCACACGTTGCACCGGTACCTAAACAAGTAATAGTATAGTTAGTATAAAGTGTAATCTATGGTCTACATATATATATATATATATTTAAACATTCTAAAATGAAACGTGTATTGTCTTGTAGTATAAAAAGAGTACCTGAGCCATTAGTGCCCCCATTACGCAGTTGCCAATATTTGAGTATTTATACTGTAAACTGTATACAAATATATTTTATAATATAAATCAGTAAATTATATTATTTAGAGTATTTATTTGTATTATATGGGTATTATACTGCAATTGTGTATATCGTTGTTAGTTTGTTCACACAAAGTGATGATTTAAACATGATATATTAATAATGTATGAACAGAAATGTATTGTATTTTTTATAGAAAACTTCAATAACATTTAAGGTTGTTTGATTTTGTTTTCATATGACTCGCAACTATACATAAATTATAATTTTTCATGCATAATAATAAATAGGTATAGTTGACTATACAAGACTTCTAGTACATATATATTATATGTTGGCTAGGTAGGTTGGGTAATAATAATAATAATATTACACAATATACTTATATATATACTTACTCATATATTACATTACTATAACTCTAGGCTGAACCACTGGTGGTACAAACACTTTTAACAGCGAGTCACATCTCTATATTCATTCAATTTTTAAAATTGATTGTTCGTTTAGTGGAATTAAAATTCGGCATGGTATCCGTTTTTATTAATATATTTCTTTATAGTTAATTTAATTTTTATTGATTTTTACAATGCATTTGCCAACAATGAACAACTTACATTTTTTTTTTATATCGCAAAGTTATTTTTTATTCTTTGGCTTTCAATTTATTAATAAATAATAATATAAAAACGAAAGCATATATAAAATATGATCAAAGGTCAAAATAATTATTTGAAACAACTATCAAATGCTTTTCTTTAGTTATTTTTATAGTTTATGATCGCAAAAAAAAAAAAAATTACTTCTGATATATTATTCTAAGCATTTGATGTGATAGTGTATTTGCATTACAATTCATAATATTATAAGACAAACACAATATTAAAACACGAAAGATCTTATAAAGCGGCATATAATCGTCGGAAGTAGGTATGTATTGTTATTTGTCAATACCGTATGAAGAAATGGTTAAGGGAATTGAAGCTGTGATTATTTTATAATAGATAGATATTATTTCATAAAATCCTAAAAATGTTATATTGAAAAGAGTAATTAAAAAAAATGACATATTTCAAGTTTTAATGAAGTTAAAATCAATAAATCAAAAATATGGGAAAGTTGCAAGAAGACTTGACGAAAAATTCAAATCTATTTTCAGAATTCTTATTGCTTCATCATATCAATCGGTACGTTGGAAATAGAACACGTCTATAGTTCTACGTTACGCGTGTGTTAGATAAAAACAGAAAATAATCGTTTCCGATCTTTTTAAGTTTTGTATAGGCGCTTACATATATCGTATAAATATCTCCGGCAGTTTTAATTCACGTAACTATAGATAATTTCCAACCAGTGGTTTTTTGATCAACAACATATTGTAATATGATATGTTTTATAAAATTGATAAAATGTTTTTGAATATTGTTTAAAAAGTATCATTTCTACACGACAAGGAAATACAAATGTATCAAACTTAAACTAAGTGTAATAAATGTGTGACCGTTCATGTCCAGTATTTATTAGGTTCGTATTGTCATAGAATTATTATTTAATATATTGTGGGTTATAAATATAATAATAATTTTTATTATCTATGATTTGTCCACGAAATATGGTGCTAAGTCGAGTTAAAAGTGGACAATTTGAATGTTTATAGTCGCATATCATATAGCAGAATAGGTATAATAAAAAATAAAACACTTTGAACAACGAAAACGAGAGATACGGTAAGCTGTCTTACTAGAATTTTGATGTTATCGAAAGTTACTAGAAAGGAAAACGATTTTCAACTTAAAAAAGTAGTGAATGCATACATAATTGTTAATTGTTATACCTACCTGGATTATGTTAAGTCGTTAAGACGATTTAATTTTCTATTTTATAAACACATTAAACTTGCAGTTATACACAATACGCATATACACGTACAGCGTTTTAGTTTTGTACATAGTTTATAAATTTATAGTTGAAATAATTTATTTCCTTTATTAATGCTATAATAATAATAATAATAATAATAATAATAATAATAATAATAATAATAATAATAATTACAATAAAAATTCAAAATCAATAATAATAATTATAACAAAATTGCAGAGCTAAAATTAATATAGTAAATGTATAATAATAATGATACAGTATTAAATGGCGAACGTGATCGTTGTGTTTTTAAAACGTTATAAATATTTTTATAAATATGTTTTATTGAATATATAATATAATTTACCTACTAAAAAATTGATAGTATTTTACTAGGAAAATTGTATTATTAAAAAAAAAGCATATAATATTTATTATTATATAGTAGTAAACACAATAAGCACCAGTCTTTTTATAATATTATGTCATATTATATTATGTAGACTTGTTATTTTCAAAAATGCTATTAAAAGACCAAGAAATGATTTATTTAAATTGAAAAATGATTAAGTTTTAGTAAAATGCATACATATTATAGTATATACGTAGGTATGTCATTTTAATTTATTTTTTATTGTAACTGACCGATCATAGTCGTTGTTCAAGAGAGAACAGGTATTGTTTGAACTCAATTTATTATATTTTATGTATTATATATATTATAATATACATATATAAACCCCTAATGATAAAAATAAAACAAAATTTTGTTTGACTAGAATAATAATAATAATAATAATAATAATAATAATAATAATAATAATAATAATATAATAATAATTTAATAATTATATAGGTTAAGTATTATACAAGTGTGAGGTGAAAGAACAATATATAATATAAGATACTTTAAAAATTAAAAAGAAAAGAAATTATTTTACAATTTAATTTACATAGGGTACAACACGCCTATAAAATATTGTACGAATAATAAGTAGGTATTAAAATTTTTTTCTAAATTGATTTTTTATATTTAACAATGAAAAGCATTTTATATCATTTCGAAAAAAAACATGATATTATCGCGATTTAATTTTAAATAGATAAAAACGAGTATAAAGAACAAAAATGTATAAGCAGGTTCTATATATTATGTATAAACCAATTGGTTGTATTTCAAACAATGAATTTGATAATATAATAGATATGTGTTGTAGTTTGAATAATATTATATTTTGTGTATGAAAAGTTAATACGAAAAAAAACATTTTATGAATTATACAATATAATTAAATAAAACAATTATTGTAATCATGTATTAGGAACATATACATATACAAATAAATATTTATATATATATATATATATATATATACAACTGTAATAATATATATTTTTGTTGATAGTGAATTAAAAAAAAAAATATCATAAACCTAAAATACTTCAATTACGCGCAAGTCTTTTTAAATATCAGTTAGTATATTTAAATAAAGAAAAATGTATATAGTATATGGAAACAATAAATATTATGACAAGATATAAGAAACAACTGATTTATATATATTTCCATAGGCCTAAGATAAAGGTAATAATAAATATTGTTGGTTTAGCGTTTTGTACGAAGTATTAATATTACATTATTTTTACGAATGATTGAAAAAAGTAAATTAAATGTAATAAGTAATTGGTATTTTTTAATTGACTACAAGTAATATTTATTATTGTATATATATTATATATAGATGGGTATAACTACTAAAAATGAATATAAGTTTAAAAACGTGGCATGCCCAAGCCAAAATTATTGAACAATTTTTTTCTTAAATCTTGACATCTTACATAATGTGCAAATTATTTGAATTTTCATAATAATTATAAGTGCGTTTTAATTTTTTTTTCATACGTAACTTTAATGTATTGTAATATTATATTTATAGTTTTGGCTATAAATTTTGAACTATTTTCCTTTATGTCTTTAAATATAGCTCTGTTGCTCACTTATTTGTTAACAGAATTTCAATCATACTGTAATATTTTATATATTATTTGTGTTTTGTAATATATATATATAATTATATATATATACACACATATATAACCGTAGATAATATATATAATGTAACGATATTATCAACTTTAAAATCAGTCAAAATGAAAAAAAAAAAGATAGAAGAAAAGAAAGAAAGATAAAAAGGAACAAAAACATTGTTATTATAGTGGGCCTCATCGTTTGTTCTGTATGACCGTCGATATATTATAGCTGATAATCGGTTATTTATTGATGACGGACGGCGAAAACGCGCTGCTAGTGGATGCTACCGATGCTGACCGATGCGAATGTACGTTTTGCCATTTATTGTCACGCCTGTGCCATACTCTGGTCTCTTCATACTGGTGCGATCTAGGAACTCCTTGTCTATAATAGTAAAACAAGAAAACAGTTTTGCATTATGTCTTCAATCTGTTTGCGTGTGTGTGTGTGTGTGTGTGTCTGTACGTGTGTCAATTTTTAATATTAAATATTTTTTTCAAATTTTACACAATTTGTTATATACTTATATTCCAATAAATGCAGAAGACGGATTTAAGACAGAAAATTAAATGCGTTTAATACTGTATGATGTACATTATGTATTAATTCAATATATTTTTTATTTAATTTAAACAATTTGTAGGTACTTTGTTGAAATGATTTGATTAATTACACTATATTTTTTCTTAAACAAATTGAAAGAGTAGTTCATAAAATTCCAGGACTCGAACACGTTTAAACAAAATTGTAAAACTTAATTATGCACAAAGAGTGTCAAAGCAATTGTGTTTTTGAACACAGGAATGTACCTATATTGCCTATATAAAACGCCGTGTTACATATGTTTGTGAATACATAAGCTATACTCATGGGTACTCAGGGTTAAAGTGAATTATTATTATAATATATTTGAAGTCCTAAGTTAATCGTTAATAGATACATACATTTTTCCACGATTTTATCATTTCCAAGGTTCATTTAAAGTCTTTAGGATTACCTTATAAATTATGACAAAATAACTAATACTGATTTTGTTAAAAATGGATATTCCATAATATTTATCAAATTAGATATTTTTTAATTTAATAAAAAATGATATACCTCATTATCAAAAATAAAAAATACCATAAAAATGATTTAAGATTTTAAATGCATTATCTATTTCATTTTTTTGTTTCTTCCTATTTTTCACTAACAATGAAGATTTTCTTATACTTGCAGAGTTTTCATTTTTTCTCTTCCTAATATTAAAATATTTATAAATTGATTTTAAATTACCAATAATAATAACTTGATTGGGGAATTTGGGGAAATTGGGGAACTTGATTTGGGTTTTTTCTTCAATGAAATTATCCGAAGGATTACACGTAGGCAAATATAACTATATACAATACAATATCAATATTATCGTATTTTAATATATAAATATATCATATTAAAATATAGTGATAACTAATGCATTTTATTATAAAATAAGTATAACAAATTTAACTTTTATATAAGATCATTATAAAATGACATTAGAGAATTTTTAGTGTTGAAAATGGGAATCGAGATTTATGTTCCTCAATATCAATTGTGTTACTGTTTCATGTTTGAAATGCCATTTTTTTGTACATCCTATGGTTACATTAATTCACTTTGTCGTATAGTCAAAGAATGTAATGCGTTGAAATATTTTTATTTGTTTAATTTGAGAGATTTATATCCAT
This sequence comes from Rhopalosiphum nymphaeae, assembly GCA_036289425.1. Taxonomy (NCBI): domain Eukaryota; kingdom Metazoa; phylum Arthropoda; class Insecta; order Hemiptera; family Aphididae; genus Rhopalosiphum; species Rhopalosiphum nymphaeae. The sequence goes on along the minus strand of JAZAQC010000012.1, from coordinate 7,367,062 downwards.
CAAACCCTTGTTTTCTGTCAAATAATATATATTTATATAATATATCATACAATTTGATTGAGTATCTATTAGTATAGTATTTAGGATATTTTTATATTTCTTCAATATTTGTTAGATTGTTCAATTATTATTTGTATCATTTTAATAATGCCAATATTTTTGTATTAATATTAAAATAAGATAATATTACCATATTGTACTTTAGCTTCATGGGCGTTTATCCAAATAAATAAATAAATGTCTATATTAAATATATTACTTACTTGTCGATGTATTGTACGAGTATAATGTATGCAATGCAGGCTGCATCGTCACCAAGTAAATGCACAGTAGGGTTCAAAACTGTAGTATTAATGCCTCGATTCTTACCTAAAACTGTCAAAACGGATTCTATACACAACCTAGTGAACTGTGTGCTTGTGAAAAATCTTAAGTTTAATACAAAAATAAAAAAAGCATAATTATACCATGGTCGAAGTAAAATTTATGAAATTCCATGCCCTCCAATAAGTTTCCAAGCGCTTCCGGTTCAAATGCTGTCATGTGCGGATCACAAATTTTCCTAAAAAATATTACAAGCAATAAACACAACATATTATTGATGCACATGACTGTCATATAGTAATAAAAAGTAATAAATATACTACACAATTAATAATGCACGAGCAATAATATTATCACGTTTTTATTGATTTTACTACTGTTACAATAATATTATTTTGAAATTAATTTTTATAACTAGGTGTATAGTAGGTATACACTATGTACAATATAAAAAACAGCTATAAGTTAACACAATATTTTAATATTGTAGGTACTTTATTAATATTTATATTCATGACTGAAAATCTTCTTTATCATATTAATTGGTGATCAGATTTCTGATGGAAAATAATAATTCAATATAGTTTTATTAATATTTTGAGATTAATAGAATCAAAATTGTTTACATTAGATACTTAAACATCTGATAAAATTTACAAATTAAAGACCATTTTTGGTTAAACAATAAGAAAAAAAATACGACTATAGAATCAATTTCATTTTCATTTTGCTTAGAATTTGAACATTTGATACATCCTAATAATAATTTAAGTAAAAATAAAAATTATATCTGTCTGGACAATTGACAAACAGAATAAGAATCTTACATTAAACAATTTATAAATATGTGTATACGTATTATACAATGAACTCGACATATTCATTTTTTTATTAGTATATTTATATAATTATCATACGCACGTATATCCTTCGAAATCAGCATTGTTGATTGATTCAATAAGTTGTTCTGTGATTTTAACAATTTCTTGTTTGCGTGCTGAAATAAGACCGTTAAGGTTATAAGTTGTTATGATTACGTATTGACACTGTGTTGGTTAATTTCTAGTCTCGGTAAATCCGACAGCGGTATTATTTTATTATTTATTTTTTTAGACTTTTAAAAGATATTTTAACACCAATGTGTATAAAATATTATATTTAATATCAATATAATGTATGTAGATTATAAGGATGTTATACAAAAGCTTTAAATGCAGTACGAGTGGATTAATAAAAATAAAGTAAGTGAAATAATCATAATATATACAGGTATTGTTAAATATATATATATATATATATATGGGTACTATAATAATCAAAATAGGTTTTCAACAAAACGTAGGTATAAAAGTATAACAATATGTACATTTTAATATTACCGTGTGGGAAAATGTGATATTGAAAATTGAATATAAAATACTATCTAGATTTGTATTTGTAGTTGTTTGAACTCACCTGAACCGCAAGAGTTAGTCGAGTGCTGCGAGAATGTCTTGTTGGGACAGACAATCCTCACGTCTTAGTGAAAATGTGTGAAAATAAAACATAAAAAGAAAAAAAGAAATGCAAAAAACGAAAACCGATATAGATATGAGAAACAGAAAAAAAAGAAAAAAGAAAAAATAGGAAAACACGCATTATATTATAACAATGCGTGTTTCATCCTATATATATATATATATATACATATGATTATATATATTGTATAATATTATTATGATATATAAATATATTAATCATACTTTGTTATATGTTTCTATATCGAGAATTTTGGTTATTTTACGCGTATATGCATTGTTTTATTGTGTCGTCTATTGTGGTGGGGTTCGAGTGATAATTACGATGATACAAACATGGTTTAATACACTATTGAAAATTATTGATTATTATAATTAGGGCTGCGATTTCAATGCACTATTTAATTATTTCTACAGCGGTACGGTGCTCGTTTCGGTTCATATTTATATTATGTTTTTTTAAACATATGAACAAATTTAAAATTCAAAAATGTTATTTCAAGGTTTTTACCAAAGTTTTTTCTTGTATTCTACTATCAATGTATTAAACATATTTAATACAATTAAAATTAATCTTAAACTTGAAATCCCATATAACTAATATAAATTGATACGGAACAATATAGAAGCACAAAGTAACTTAACATGAGTACCTAATACTTTCACAATATCAGATCGTAAATAAACAGAATTCATCATTATAAAATCAATATTTTCCAAATTATCAATAAATATTTAAAATTAAACAATAAATTATTTAAGTAATATATTACTATGTACAAAGCATATTAAATTTAAAAGTTTTTGTTCACTTAATATTTTTTCCGTAATTGTAGTCTCTTAGTGTTTTTATAAGTGTAAGTAGGTATCATTATACATTTTTAGTGTATTATTGTGACATTTTTAGTTTTTCTAGGGTATCAAATTCACAGCCTTAATTATAATATATACTTTACCTGCCTACCTACCACAGCGAATTGAATGACAACGATAATAAGTAAATTAATTACTAATTGATAATAATTACAAATAAAAACTACTTATTTATAGAATGCATCAGTAGGACAGATATACATATATCATTAGATGTTGTGCGTAAATGGATGTAGGATGCACGTTAAGCGTGTACGTAGGAGAAATTATATTGCATACATATGCATAGGTATAAATATAAGTCGTAATTATTTTTTCACTCGTATTTTGCTATTATTATTTTTAAATTTGAACTGTATAGAATTCATAAGCATATTGTTTATAGATTTGATAACAAGAAAAACGAAAAAGGGTTTCCAAAAGTTGTGAAAAAATATTTCATTAACAATATGCAACATAATATTATATTAAGTATTTAAATATGTACGTGAGTTGACAATTAAAATAAGAAATCACATTATCATGAGCCAAATTACGGGTACACACAATCCGTTTAATGAATATCAATGACTTATTAATGGGCATGATATAGTATTATAAACGTATTACCTAGCTGTTAAAAACCATACGATAACTGTAAAAAATAGACCGAGAAAATACGTGTCGTATATATTTACATAGTAAAATAATAATCACTTCACATATAATATAGGCAAATATGCTCATTACAATATAATATAGTCGATATTATATTTTATTTTAAATTAAGGTACCTATGTATTATATTCATGTATAAACGATTATTTTCTCCATATACTTACAAGCGTTTTCCGAAACAAACGATTCCATTGAGTTACCGGGTTCCAGACGTTCTACGGCGGGTTCGTCGGAACAGTTACTGCAAAAGCACAATACCATACTATGGAAGGGGTGAGGGGGATGTGATGTGAGAGTGGGGCTACGCGACGTGGCAATACAGCTATTTAAGTATAACTATGTTATTATGATAAGTAACGTGTATATATATATTTATATATTTATATATAGGTATATAGGAGATGTAAATTATTATATTATATAATATACACCTAAGGTTATCTAAAAAATACATTTTTGGAATTTCGCATAAGATGATTTAAAATTGTGATATTATGGTAAAAAAATGTACGTGTATTTTAGGTAGGCAACTCACCAGGAACGTGGTCACAAACGATGTATCAATAACCGCAGCAGAAGATGGTGACTGGAGCTTATATTTAAGAAGGTGTATGATGCGTATTATAAGTACTTTACACAAGAACGGAATAGAAAATGCTACAGCGACGATAATGACCGGAACGACGATATGATTGTTCGCGAAAAATGATACATCTAGGAAAACACTTACACGAAAACGACGACGATGATGTTAATATGATACCTCAAATTTAAGGCGTTTAGACGATGATAAATATATTATAATATGATAACGATACCGTGGAATTCATATCACGAACGACGGTAATGACTAAATGACTAATGAGCAAAAAAAGAAAAAAGAACATTGATTGAGAAAATTTATTATATGATAAAACGTGGGGTACAGAGGATATATAATTTATATCGTGTATATAAAGTAATGGTAAAATATTATACAGTATAAGTATAGCATTATAATAGCTAAATAGCGAGTGTGACGTGATGTATGTTTAAAATTAAAACAACTGTGCAAACGTTTTTTGTTTCGTTACTTTATACGTGTTTTTATCACCAAAAATGTCGCTATTGCTGCGCGACTTATAAAAAAATGACACGTCTTTCCTATACATAATATACTTATAAAATATAATATATCATATTTTATTAACTATGTATTCTTGTACATGAAAAGGTCGCTCTCAGAATTTTGCGTGAAACACATTTGTATACAATGTGTTATCAGTGTAAAGGTTTGTATATTAGTAATGATGTCAACCCACCCACTATATATACCTACACACTGACATTCCATTCCATATGATTGGTCGATTGTGTTCGCCCGTGTCTATCCATTATATTATTGTACCTTTGTAAATATACATTATATTTATCGCCATATTATCATTTGTAGTTTTTTTTTAAGTATGACCAAAGAAAACGATATATATATAAGTAGACCAAGCTACCAGAAAACAACAATAAGCCTAACGACTATATAACAGTCAAGACCTTTACATATGGGTCAAAGTTCAAAATTGCTATACCTATATGATTAGTAGACTTGTATGGAACTTTCGTGGACTCGTTGCAAATTGATAGACGTGTACAATGTACGGTAGGTATAAATAAATATACAGATAAGAATAAATTAATAATTAATTATAATTTATTTTAATGTGATAAGTCCCCATAAAATACTCGTGGTTCGTACTCAGATGGCATTTCTACCCTTCTACTGTACCGTTGTTATGTCACTCTCAATTTATCAGTTGCCTTATTTTTTAACAAGTAACTTGTTGAAGGTGTCTTTCCATTTACTTGGAAAACTAGTTGTGTCTATATTAAAGTTTGTGAATACGACCGAAGTTGCCAACTACAGACTCATTTCTGGCCTATCTTTCCTTGGTAAGTTGTTATTATTGTACATAAAAAAATCGAGAAAACCTTTTTTTAACTATATCAATTTACCAATATGGGTTCTGTTCTAGTCACTCGACTGCGGTCGGTCTTGTTGATTTTATCTTTTTTTTTCATGTTCGATAATCAAGCTGATGTAATATACACCAACCTTTTCAAAGCGTTCAACTCTATAGATCATAGGTTTCCTTTTTATGTTCGTAACAAACGTAGTGTTTGTGAACCACTCTTATCATGAATTAGATTCTATCTTAGCGAGCGTTGACAATTTGTAAGTCTCATAGGTAAGTTATCTAATCTATTCCGACAGTCATTTGGAGTTTCCTAAGGTAGCCACTTAAATCCCCTATTATTTGATGTTATTATTAACACCATGCACTCGTCATTTCTCTTCGTCGTATTCTTCTTTTTGCCAACGATTTTAAATTTTTAATACGATATCCTCACTCAGTGATTACTTCACTCTCCAAAATATCCTTGATAAATTCACTAGCTGTTAATTTATCTCTTAATATTATCAATTGTAAAGTAATGCATTTTTATTGTATTAGATCAGTTATATTCTTCGTATTTTGATTGAAAACTTGGCGGACTATCTGTTCAGAACGTCAGCTAAGTTCAGGACTTTATGTCCTAGTCCGATCGGTTCTTGAATATGGAATCGTCTTTTGGTCACCATACAATGCCATTGAAATTCGTTGGATTGAAGTCTGCAAATTTACTTTCTCCTCAATATTCCTTGAATATATCACGATTACAAGTCTATTATATAAGCTCTTAAACCCAATTCCCTTTCAGCTAGGCGTGATAAATTCGATTTAAATTTCATTCACGATTTGATTGAGGGTCAAGTAGATGTTCCTAAAATTCTTGAATTACTTTTTTTTCGTATTCCTAATAATACTCGACTCCAGGGTTCTTTTTACCCCTTATCAATAAATTTAACTTTTTCAGAGATATTCAACTTTCAAAAATGATGTACAATAAAAACTTATTTTAATATTATATAAAGGCTCACTTTTTATTTTTCCCATCCTTACGACTAAATTTAGTCTTAAGTCTACTTTTTTATTTTATTTTGTTGCCATTCAAAAAATAAGGAACGCGTGGGAACTGTTAACCACAATACTACTATTTACTACCTGTGTATATAGATATACTATAGTATAGTACAAAATATTATTGAGAAATATTAAGTGTTTTTAGTCTAAAATATAACATTTATCCTACATCATACTCAATGTATGTGACGTGCTTATGTTCTGAATGATATTATAAATAGGTTTCTATATTATATCACGTAAAATTTATAAGTATTTAGTAAAAAAAATTATATCACTTATCAATACACGTAAACAAAATAAATTCTTCAAAACACTCAAACCCAGTGGTTAAAGATAAAACAAGAAAGACGGAAAGTAGGCATCTATTCAGATCTAAAGTAAGTGTCATATGTACCTCATAATTGAGGAGTAAGTTACTGTACAGTATATGTTAAATTTAAATTCAATGATGATTCATTGGATACGAAAAATAATTCTGAATGAAGACGGTTTGTTAATATAATATACTAGTATATCGGTTCCCAGCCCATAGGCTGCGGTCAGTGTGGAACTGGGCTGTAGACCATATAATATTAACATTACAGACGTATATATTTAAAATAATATTATTAAATATTTTTATCATATAGGTACTTAATATTATTCTATTATTTATTTACTAATTTTGCGTAAAAGTTTCATTGTTTCTTAATTTTTTTTTTTACAATTATTTTGAAAATTACTAAGAATTTTTTACTTTTACATTCTACATATAGCACCATGCAAAGAACTTATAAGTACACAGAACCCAATAATTGCGGTAATTTTTAAGTCTAAATATGAGGTGTAATTTGAAAGTATGGTGGAGCATTAGTAATGATTCGTAATTAAATCGATTGCAATGATTGGATTTTGTAGATATTTGATTTTTTTGCTACTATCTACAATTGGATACCGTTTAACCAAATTGGCTTAAGGAGGGGTTTTTACAGTAGTAATTAAGATTGATATTTGATTGTTTTTTTATAATTGGCTAGAGACGCAGAGTGCTCTTCGTCTGTACTTTAGTATAAGTCATTTTTTTTTAATATGTTAGGCCCACATAAACATTTTGTCTAGTGTCAGACTCAAATATTTGCCATTCGAATATGGAATGAGTTTACTGTTTAAATAAATTGGAGGTGTTATACTTTTGTCGAGAGTGAAAGTTTTATGGAAAGATTTTTCATTTTTTATTTGTATTATCCATTTAAAATACTAGTCAGCTAGGAGATTTAAATGATTTTGTAAATATTGGTTGACAGGAAGTGGATTTTTGTCTGAAGTGTTTATGACTTTATCGTCCGCGAAGTCAGCAAGTATGAGAGTAGTTTGTTGATTGGCTGTGTATATATTAAACAATATAGTGGAAGAAAGAGCCATTCCTTGGGGAACACCGGCTAGGGTTGGGGCCAAATTTTGTGGCAAAATAAACTATTTTAAAGATATAATTTAAAAAATAAGTAGTACCGAAGAGGTAGAATAATTTTTAGTTTATAGAGGATCCAGGATGTCAAACTATTGAAAGTTTAAGCGACGTTAAGTAGAATAGTAGAGCAGTATGATTTGTTTTCCAATTAGTAGGCGTTCGAATAAGTTAGATGGAGTATTTGATGGATAATAGAGTATTTATTTTAAAAAACCGAATTGCGTGTGTACAATGATTTGTTTATAGTTAATGATTTTTGGATATTCGTTTTAAGATAATTTTTTTACAGTTTTACGAAAAGTGGTAGTAAGTTTATTGAGTGGTAATATGACGCAGTATCGAGAAGTTTACCAGGTTTAGGAATCAAAATTATAAATGATATTTTCCATTGAATAGGGAAATACGAAAGTCTTAAGAAAGAGTTAATTATGTGAATCAGGTGAATTAATGCAGTTTTTGATAGTTTACGAGCTGCTTCTGGAGTTATGAGAACTATTCAGGGTGATAATTTAAGTGAGAAGGAATTAATAAAATATTTGAACATATCCGGAGAAAAAGTTTTAGGGGCATAATAAAATGGTAAGGCTAAAGTAAGTAAGTCTTAAATATTGTTTTTGCAAATGTGTCATTGTGTTGATGGCATTTGAAAACTTCTGAAAAAAAGGAAAATAATTCAAATTTCTCTTTATTTGATTTGCACCATATGTCATCAGTATTTTTTTTAAACAAGTTGAAGTGGGAACTGTTAAAGCTTAAATAAATAGAAAATAGAAACTGTAATGAAATGAAATCGAATATCGATGTATTTTTTTATAAAATTAGTCACATCGATATCAGTAAAATTGGTTCGATATCGTTGTGCATCATAAATAAATAGTAGGTATATAATTTGAAAAAAAATTTGGCAAACCTGAATATGGTTTTTACGCACACATGTTGTGTGAATATAGGAATCACGTTATTCAATTTAATTAATGTTAATACAACGAAACATTACGGGCGCATATTACTTTTGAACTACAAAATGTAAACCTGACCTCAACGGGTCATACCTATTACGTGTTATTGTTACATTAAAAAAAAAAATTATCATTAAGACAGTAAAGTATAAATATATGTTTGTACATTATATTAAATGCATTTAAGTGGCACACGGTTTGTTATTTATTAATGTGTTATAAAATGCAACCGGAAAAGAAATCACGCGTATATTTAAACGAAACATCGGATTTTTTTTCTAACCTTGAGCTAAGACATTTTGGGGGTTGGCGGCGACAATTATCGACAGTTTATTATTTGTCTTGGACCCAAAAGACGTGGACGAGGAACTCTTGAAGCAGCCCAGCACGCTACCGACGGAAGAGGACGACAACGCCGGTGACGGTGGTGGCGTGCTGACGTTCCCTAAACAATTACATACTATAATATATAATGTTATGTGAGTTGGATGGGATTTAAACACTGTGGCAGAAGCGATTACTGGTTCTGGAAGTACGGACACAAAAGAGACATTAATATACAAAGCATAAAGTAAATATTTAATACAATTTTTTTTTAAGGTCAATAGGCCTTATGTGATTCAAATTTTTAGTATGAAAAAAATCTTAAGTTCCACAAATTCATACTATCCGAGTGTTCTAGACGTCTATCACTTCAGTTAGCAAGTATCGTTTATGTATATAACTCACAACTCTGTAATGATTATAAAATTGACATGATAAGTAAGTAATAAACGTTAAAAAAAATTACTATTAAAATGAAGTATTCGAAAGAATGCAATGAATAATATCACAGTACATCTTCTCTAACTTATTTCAGAAAATCTCCATCACTATATTATTTCCGCTCGCTTCAAAAGACTTGTAGCTTAAGTATAGATAAAAAAATAATTTCCAGTTCTATATTATCAGACCTTCTCCTTTTTTAAATCTAATTGTAAGTGTTAGATGTATATATTAATAGATAGATTGTAAATATTTTTCAGGTACAAATTATAAAAATGTGAAATATCAATATTATGACGAATAAGACGTAAACAAATTATATATTTTTGTTATATATTTATATTGATGAATGATAAAACAATGCATACACAATAAAATAAACAGTTAAAAATTATTTTATGATCTTATTATAATGATATTAGCAAACAATAGTATAATACATATTACGTTATGTTTGTATTAAAGCTAGGTTTATGTTATGACATATATATATATATGTCATAATATATATATATATATATTATTGTAACATATGTTTATTATATATATACAGTTTATCCCAAAAGTCCATCGATACTATAAGGATATTCCAGGCGCAAATCATTTTTCATCATGCATATTTTCAAGTCTTGGTCTTTTGTCTATAAAAAAATTCTAATTTGATAACTATTTCAAGATTTGTTTTTCAGAAAATTAGTTTTCTCGGAATTAACTTTAGAAACTTTCGAAATAAATATTTTGCAAATCTTTTTTCCAACATTTTATTTAGAAGAAAAATGATTGAAATTAAATAAAAAATTTAAGTTACAACTGTTTTATTTTGATTCTTTTAAATTTGCCTACAAATTAGCAATATCAAATTTTTTGTAAATATATTTGAACTTAATTTAAAATTTATTTAATTTTAGAAAAACTATGTATTGTAAATAGTAATTATAATATTAATATAACATTTTCTAAATTTTCTAAAAACTTCTAGTTTTAAAAACGTCTAAAACATAGCTTACTTAATTTTTATTCAGTTTTAATATTATTTTTAAATTGTTAACAAAATTTTGGTTAAAAATTGAAATTGTCATTAAATTGGAATTTTTCTATAAATAATTACTTTTGAAACTATATTTAAAGGAATTGATTAGTCGCCGAAATCCTTAGCTGTTACTGGATTTATGGAATATACTATATCCATATAAATCGACGTGAAAGCGGAAAATATCAACTAGCTATATATTAGTATGTTAACTCCAAATTAAATATTAATACTTCGGTAAACAATAAAAGTATAGTTGATTACTATACAAAGTAATTTATCATACTCTCAGCATGAAAAAACTCAACTATTCTTAACTTGTAAATAAGAACAAAACTTTCACGTTTCCGCGTTCATATTGTTTTTGTGAATATAATATTATATAAAGGTTGGTTTTATCATTGTTGATATTTACCTTCCGCATCTTTGGCAATTACTGTAGAGCTCCGGTCCACAGTCCCTTTTTTGTCCTCTAAGAGAAAAACACACTTTTCACATTGGAGTCGTGACAAATTGGTAACACGGTCGTATACGATTTTTTTTGTTATTTGTTTGTACGTTTGTTTGTTTATGTTTTTTTTTATGTTAGGATAGTGAAATGTGTTTACAGAACAGGGTTTCAAACACGTCACGGGGGTAGTATTCCCTACGCATGCATAATATACACAAAACGAGAATACCAAAAAAAAAAAAAAATAAATAAATAATAGTAAAGAAAAACCAACAAAAAACCTCCTACACCGGGTTTCTAAATGTCATATTATATTATTATATGTATATTATTTTATGTGATGATATTATATGGTGTTTTTATTTTAAGAGAATATCATTATAGTCATAAATCGAACGTCGGTGGTCCGTTGTTATACGTCATAAATATGTATTCAAGATTATTCACGGTCGTGTTATGATAATAATAATAATAATAATAATAATAATAATAATAATATAATATGTGTGTCCACGCGACGACTTTGCTAATATTTTAAAGGGTGTTCCTAAGAGTGTAAGCGTAACTCTGCTCTTATTTACACAAGCAAGCAGTTTAAGATTATGATAATATATATATATATATTATATATTTATTTACAAGGATTATATTATATTTCAGGTTGACTGATAATTATTATTTTTTAATTACAAAGTATTGTAAAGGTATTCATGTTTCTTATGCGTAAAAAATATAATTTTTTTTCAGATATTTTATGCACGAATAATAATTAATAATATATATACATACTTACATAATATTATAAATGTGTATCATATAGTTACTCATAATCTTTTATATGAATATGTATAATGATTATATATTATATTACTTGGTAGTGCAAAGTTTTGAAAAAAAAATAAGAAATTAGTTATTAAATAAGATTATTATACCGTTTAAATAGAGAGCATTAAAATGTTAATTATTATTTAAGACGATGTAAATATATATCGATGTGTATTCGTTTAAATAGGCTTATTTGGATTTTTAATTATATTTTTAACATCGCGAGTATGTTTGTTTATTAAATGTGACCACGTGCAATTATTTAATATTAAAATATTATAAATTTAAAACTCGAGTAATTTAAATATATAGACGTGTAATACAATATTATGGTAATGGTATAGTTTTAAAAACACCATAATGTTTAAAATCTAATAAAGATTTTATCATAGTTTATATTTTATTTATTTTACTTACCTCTGACATCATCGTCTTCCAATGTTGTATTGCTCTCAGTTGATTCTTTTACTTGAGAACCATCTCCTTTTTTGTTAGTTACAATACTGCGACCTGATAAACAATATACATGATAAATATCGTGGTATATTTAATATAATTTATTTATAAAATATTAATTAAAAAGCCAATTAGGTAGTAATTAAAACATCTAATAGAATAAAAACGAATTTCTAATACAATATAATATAATAATATACTTATATTATAATGTATAATGAAGTTGAAAACCATTTTGTATCAGAATTTGTATTATATTTATAGTAAAATTAAATTATACGATTTGTAATAAAATATAAAAATTACAAGTAAATGATTTAGGGATAACTTAAGCAATTTAAACAGATTATAGTTTAATAATAATATGTAATTTATAATATACAGGCTGGTTCACCAAATATGCTAACCCAATTTTTCTTTTAATCATGAATGTATTCAAATTTGAATTTTGAAATCTACTCAAAAACTATATTTGAAAGTTCTTGAACTTTTTTCTACAACTTTAAGAGTGTTCTGAGATGAATAAACTTCTATTTTTCAAATGAAATCTCCCTCTTTTTTACAGTAAATTATTTTTATAAAATTTTGATAGGATACACCAATATTTTTAGAAAAATGATGCACTAAATAATTTACGGTGGAAAAAGAGAATCTTTATTTGAAAATATCCACAGAAAATTCCTTAAGTAGTGCTAGAATTTGAATATGGTTTTTAAATTTATTTAAATCCTCCAAAAATCAGATTTAATATAACAGCATTATTCAAGTAAAAATAGAATGAGAATGCTCGGCGAATCAATTTTTACACTATTCATTACACTTTAGTGTATCATAATATTGTTTAAATTAAAATGTTATTTATTATTTTGGTTTTCAACTCAATACTTGGATTAAAGGTATACTAATTAATTCAATTTTAAAGAATTCAAAATTTTTAAAATATAATTTATTCTAATAGATGTTAAAAAAAGTTTTTATTATTTATATGAAAAAACAAATATATAAATAAGTAAATTCAAAATTGCAAAAAATTGTTCACGAGCATAATTATAAATTTTACAGAACTTGCTAAAATCATTATAAACGAAAAGTGCAAACATAATTTTATTTAAAATAAAAATAAGTTACTATAATTTAATAATAATGTATTAATTTATAATTTTCAAATTATAGAATGGATTATAAAAAAAAACATTTATTTTTGTTATAAATTAATAATTAATACTTTATTTGTAAAATTATGTTAATTACTACAGTTGGCTTTATTAAAACTCATAAAACTATTGAAATTATTGATATAAATTATTATAAGTTGAATTTAATTTTATCTATAGTTAAGTTATACTCATCATTTCTAATAAAAGTCATCAAAGTTAGTAATATTCCAGCAAAATAATACTATTGAAATTCAATAGAAAAAATAATTCAACGTGCATAATTTTATTCACGAATAAACATTCCATAATTATATACCATTATCATACTGAAATTGAATTATTATAAAGTATAGTTCGTGCTTTTATAAAAAAATAAGCTTCATATTTATATCATTGTATTAAACATGCGTTATGGATAAGCATAACAAAAATAGTTAGTGGAAGAGCTAAAAACGTTTCCCATTTTCAACAACAACCCTGCAAAATATGTTAGAATTAAATTTAGGAAATATAAAAATATACAACGTCTATAGTTTATCTAGAGTAATAAATAAAATTAAAGCAAATGCCCAAAAATGACTTTTAATGCCAAAACAATGACGTTCACAAAAATGTTAATGTAAATTGGAACAAAAATATAAATATTTGTTATAGATATAGATACAGTCTTACCACTTCCTGTTCCGGAAAATTTTATGGTAGATTTTGAAGAAGGTATAGAAGTGTAGTGCATTTAGAGAATATTCGCGAAGAGTACAGGGAAGAGTGAACAAAAACAAATAAAATCACAAAAAAAAAACAAATGATGAAAGGTAAAAATAATTTATATGTGTTGTGATTAGACTGATGAACATAAAAATTTGTTCAACATCAATTATTTAATGCTCAACAGATTATTTTTTTTTTATATTCATCAAATCGTAGGTAATAACATTGTAGGCATGTTTATTATTTGTATCGATATCAATAGTAAGCGCCTCGTATAGAACCTCAGCCTTTTAATTTTAAAATTATTGAAATAGTCAATTAAACAATTTTATCAGATATACATATTGTAATAACTAAAAATAAATAGTTTGGTCACACTTCACTCTCTCGTCTTACTACGATCGTTCCAAAAACCGATTTCTGTTGATTTAGAAAACATGCATCATATCATGTTATTATAACAACTGTATTTGGATACTGTTAATTGTTTGAAAATTATTTTACTATTTGTTATTTATTTACATTCTAAATTGCCGATCAAAAAAAAATATTTAGTTCGAAGTGAATGATATTGTGTTTTTTTACTTTTAGCTTTTCTATCCTAATTATTATACCATTATCACTTGTTAGTGTTTTTGTGTTTGACATATTGCCTATACATTGTGTATAAATACAATTTATATAATTCTCATTAATATTTTAACTTAATGTTAGGAAACTATCGCATGACAAACATAATTTCTATTTCAAGGTATGTGTAAGTTCTATCAGAAACAAGGACTTGTATACCTTTGCAATGAATTAATACATCATATTATTATATATTATATCAAATTAAAAACTAACAATTCCTAGTAAATAAATATTCAAAATCTAATTTAATTCATCGTTTTCTTATTCGAATGAGTGAACAAAATGTAATGTTTAGGAACATATTATACACACATACCAATAATAATACTGCACGAAACTCGTGTGAGAAAATAAAAAATTTTGTTATAATAATTGTTATTTTATAACAACATTAAAATATGTACATTTACATAGTACTATAGGTAATATATGTATATAAATACTCTGGATCATCTAGATTATCTAGATGCAATATATTATATTAAACACTAACTAGTATTGGAAATTAAAAATACAGTTGAATTAATAATATTAATTATGAGGAATTTTTTTTTTTATTCAAACTAAACAAATAAGTATAGACATCTTGTGCAGATACAAAAATAGGTTTATTTATGCCATGACAAAAGACATTAAATACTACTAAATAATACTATATTTATACTCGTGTTATATTGTACTATTATACAGAGGTATATTTCAAAAAGGTCCTTTTGGGATTCGACCTCCCGGTTTGCTTGTATAAAAACATTAAATATTTGTAAAACATACTATAACAAGTATATAATAAAATCGATAAAATGTATAAATAAAACTTCACTCTCACTTTGTCTTAAATAATTACTTGAATAAGTGTTCGTCAATATTATTATAATGAAATTAAAATGTGTAAATACTTTATAAAACATATTGTGTATCTAATGTAGTTCAATAGTTGTATAATATATAAATACCAATTTGGAAAAAATAGATATGCATAATACAATTAAGTATTTATAATATAGATAATATTTATTACATACAAGTATAGTTGGTAGTTATTCTATCTATTTGTATAAAATTATAAGTAAGTAAATAAAAACAATTATTTTGTAATCCTGCATTGATATCTGATGAGTGATAACACAATAAAAAAATAAAATCATTCTAATTCAGTATTTACTTTATAGTGATAAGAATTATAATTATTTTAAGTATATGGTAGATATTATGATTATAATGTGAATTATAGATTATGTTTAAATAAATATTATATTAATTTTATTTTTAAACATCTATCTATATTCATTAGCGTTGTAGTACAAAACTTATTTAATAATTTTTATATCAGGAGTGTTTTATGTATATTTTTAATAATAAAACCTACGACATGCAGCTATAATGAGATGTTAGGTAAGTGATACAAATGTGTAGCTTTAATGTTTTAGACCAATTCATACAAATACATGATGGTTTGTTTTTATGATATCCACACATATGTTCAATGCAGCACTACCTATATGAATACACAGCGTTCAAAACTAAGGTAATGCATAGGCGTAACTATTACTTTAAGTTAGGGGGGGCTAAATTCCTAAAAATGTTTTAGGTGTAGCAATTTTTTTTTAATTTGATTATTATTTATTGTTTCTATTGGTGTTTATAACTTTACTGATTTGAATGATTATTCGTTTATATGAAACAATATATTATTTTGTTATATTGTAGGAAAAAATAAATTTAATACTAATATAGACATACATTATGCACATATATTTACCCAAAAATTCTGAGGGGGCTGAAGTCCACCCAAGCCCTCACCTAGTTACGCCTATGAGGTAATGGATGAAATAAAGGTATATAGAATATAATATAATTATAGTATTGGTGCATTCGTGTACCAATAGTATTGTAGTAAATACATTATATAGGTATACGAACCTGTTAAATCTTTAGGATAGAAAAGATAAATAAATAAATAGTGTAGATAGGTAGATAGATAGGATTTTTAACTGTAAAAATCCTGTTTTGGCTACTTTCACATAAACATCAAACAAAACCCTAAAAAAACTTAATTTCTCTGCCATTCGTAGGGGTATAAAGACCAATTAATTAGCTTATATACAGTGCTGTACCCATTCGTATAAACACCTAAATTGTGTTTCAAACCAACTTGTTATGTACACATATATATTTAGTGTATCTAATTAAAAACAATTCTAAGAATTACAAAAAAAAATCACGTCGTCACCTATATTCATTCACACGTAATTGGTCTGAGGTTCCTGAGGCACTTACCGTGTACATCATACTTACTGGAGAAGTTCCTTGTAGCCAACATCGTCGTCAAAATGGCACCCTACAAACATGTAAGAATATAGTTTGATTCGGTTCGCACTTAAAGTGATCGGAAAAAATTTAAATTTACTTTTAATTTTCGTCTGGCGTTGAACTTCTTCAAGCAGTCGACCGTTTCCTGCCTGTGCACAGCCGAAGCAACTTTCTCACGATACTGAAACACAACGGGCCATCAGAATTACATTATGAATACTCGAGATGTTACGTTTGCATGCAAAATGTTCATAAAAATCCAAAATGGAACGTATTTATATTTTATAAGTTTATTGAACACGTGAGACGCAAGGATAACAGTGGGGTGTTTTCAATAAATTTATTGTCCACGCAATATGCGAGTATTATAAATGACGACCGCGTGGTACCATAAGAAAATGTGCCTTTCTTATAAGTTGATTATTGGAAGTTCGATACGATTATTAACATGGCATAAAACAATAACACGAATAACTTTAGGAATGACAGGTCTTTTAGAAATATGAATATTCAAGCAAATGACCATAGTTTGGTTGAATTTATAACTATAGTTTTTCAAAGGAAACATTGTATTAAATGCATGATGTACGGGATAAAATGACATATGTATATTATATTATAATTGTTAGTTGCAAAATAAATTTTTATTCGAAAATATCAAATGAAACGTGGAATATATAAAGTGTTTAAAATGTCGAATCATTGTTTGTTAATAAAAAATATTTAACAGGAACTTTATATTATACACCACCGGAAATATAAAATAATCGATGGTCAATTGAATTAGTGAAGTTTCAGGTTGGGATAAAATTACTCACGATTCGGTTTCCTTCTGAACCTCAATAGGTTTATTCTTGGTTTGATTACCTCCTTTGGGTACATGATCATTTATTTATAAAAATCTATGAAAATAAAAACCTAAAAGATGAATAAACTTACGCAAATCCATGGGTGTTTGAGTGCATCAGATGCTGTGACCCTTTTAGCGGGGTTCACAGTTAACATTTGATTAATTAAATTTTTTGCGTCTGGTGTAACTGTATCCCACTCAGGCGATGGATACTAAGAAATCATACAAAAACAAATTACATTTTCAAATAAGAAAACCTCAGTTATTTAATTGAAATAATCAAAATTATTTTTACTTTTTTAAAATTTAAAAATAATATAGGTATCTACATCAAACTAAATTAATATTATATTACATTTTTATAATTATTCAAGTTAATATTTTAATCAGCCCACAATAATAAAATTCTTTCATTAAAAAGATGAAATGTTAATTAAAGTTTTTTTAATATTGTTATTTTGAGAAACTATAATTATTGACTGCACTTGTAGATTTACCTTGAAAAACAATACTGTTATGTATTTAGATTGTAGGTATACTTTTTTCACTTTACATTTTTATATTTTCAACTAATCGAAAGTATTATTTAAATTTATAAGTTGTGTGAAAGCTAGAAACTAAGTGTTAAATATAACCATCAGCCATAATTAATAAACGTTTTTATATTTATAATTTTTAATAAACTGTATTAAGTACTTTTACGATTTATCAATGTGTCTAATCCATTAAGCAATGTATAATGTTTGATTTATATCGGTTATTTTTTTGATAAAACATATATTGGATAATAAACTTTTTAATAATATGAGTATTTTAAAAGAAATAGTTATAATTGTATTTTTTAAAATATTATTTTAGGTAGTGTTGAGGTTACAACTTACATCATAAGCGCCAGCTTTGATTTGGGCGTACAATCTATGTTGATCTTCGTCCCAGAACGGTGGGTATCCAACCAACAATATGTAAAGTATTACACCTAATTAAATTTTAAATATTAAAAAGTATTTTTATACGTCTAAATAGTTAGATTAACTAACCACATGCCCATATATCAACAGGTTTTCCATATGGTTCTTTCTTTAATACTTCAGGTGACAGATAGCCTGGAGTTCCGGCAAAACCTGAAATCGACGCTTACAATAAAATGCTATAATCGAAAAAAAATAATTTCACTTGCCAAACCACGCTTGTTGTTCACCCTGAACCTCGATGGCCAATCCGAAATCGGCTAACTTGACGGCAGCGCCTTTGACTTTGCTAGCCAATAACAAATTTTCCGGCTAGAAAATATATAATTTTAGTTTTAATGGAATTAATGACTATTGTCACACAAGTAGGATTGGGATAAGTTTATATAAATCTTTTGTGGTATCTTATTTAGGTTAAATATTTATAGTGTTTAACATGTTTGTGGTTTTTGTTTATTATCAACTAGGACTTAGGAGGTGTGCCAGCAGCAATGATGGGCAAGTGATAAAATGTGTAATAAACAAAAAATAGAATCTAGATGCCTTCGTAGATAGTACACTATTATTAAGTGTATAGTTTTAAAAAATATTATTTTTTGCTAGAACATCGAAAAATAAATACCTAGTTATGTATTGTTCATGTATACAAGTATAATATGTTTGGTTAACTGTTGAATGTTAATTTTAGATTCTGATTAATATATTGATTTTACAGTGCTGTTTTAATTTTTTTTTTTTGTATCTTATGATACTTGAAATGATTATTTTTTTTTTAATAATCGAGAAAACTAAAAAAAAAACAAAAACGATTAAACGGTAATATTTATGAAACATTAATTTTGTTTTTATAAAGCAAAATTATTTTTCATAATTATTTTTTTTATATTTTTTATACTGTTTTTATAACAAAAAATAACTAGTTAATTTAAATTTCTATAAAAATAATTATAATAGAATTTTAAAGACATAATATAGATATAAAGTACTTCAACAGTTCAATTCTTTTTTAGGTTTTTATAGACATTTAAAATTGTTGTAATTTTAATTTTTTTTTTATTCATATTGATAATATTTTAAATTCTAAGCGGAGCGATGAATATATTAGTATTAAAATAAAGTATATATATATATATATATTATATGTATGTCTATTTTTTGTGTACTTGTATATACGTATACACAATAAGTAATTGAAATACTTAAATTTTCACTTAATGTTTATGTCAGTATTTTCTACATATAATATAAGATTCAAAATATTTTAAATTATCAAATTATTTGGAAAATTTTAATTTTTTTTATAAATTTATAAATATCATAAACATATAATCACGATATATTTTTTATAAGCGTTTAAATTAAAAATTTGTATTTAAATTTAATATTATGATGTAAAATAATTATTTATCCTCAACATTGTTTTGTTATTTTGTTGTAATTTTAAAGATATTATTTGTAGGGCTTTTAAAATAATTCTAGGTATCTCAGTTTATGTATAAATTCAAAATTTAAATCATTTCTTTTTAGATAGTAAACATTTTATTTTTGAATGCAATATAATTTAATATAAATCAAAAATGTACAATGTAAAAGAAATCTAAATTTACAATAATTTGAATTTCTTGGTTTTTGTATACGTACATTACTTTTACATTTAATTTATAAGTATTTAAATATTTACTTATTTGTACATACGCACAAATTTATATCTAATTAAATTTCAATTTTTCGGTATTTTATCTTATATTTTAAAATATATTATATAAAAATATAGAGTATGGATATTTATTATGAAAGAAAAAAATAATTATATTTGTGGCAATAAAACATTGAAAATTTATTGATTTTATGAATTTGTGCATTATTCTACACACAGGTTAAGATCAATGTAATAAAATGGTATACATTTCAAGTTGAATACTCGTTTTTAATATTTTTTGAATACAATAGAAACTTGTATCACGCTACTAAACACTTAGTATTGTAAAATAGTGCTGCGTGTTTAAATGTCTTATGAAAATCCATTATATTTACTGGTATACTTGTTATTATAAATAATAGGTTTAAATATCTAGTAACTTTAATGTTGCAATGATAAAATAACATCATTAAAAATCTGCTGAGTTATTTTCTTCGAAATATAGATTTGAAAATAAAATAAAAAATGATATCCTAATGTTTGATGGACAGGGAATAAAATAGAAAAATATATATTTTAGGAATAAGAGAATAAAATCAGAAAGGTCTACGGGAATGATGATATATAAAAAGTAATTTTAAATCATTCTAACGGAAATAATTCCGTGCTCTTCCAAGATACAGATGTATAACAAGGATAAAACACCGTGTATGATTAAATTAATGAAGATTTTTAGAAGAGGTCTCTTTAATAATCACAAAGTTAAAACATATTTCACTGAGAGAAAGTTTTTTGATGTATTTCAAAATCGTAAACATACTCTATTTAAATGTTAAACACATAAAGTGATGTATTTTACAACAATAAATATACTCATATCATATTTGAGATAAATTTTTAGGTAATAAAGACAGTTATAATAATAAAATAAACATATTATGCTTTAATCAGTTTTTTTTAAATGTATTAAGATAATTTATATTTAAAAAAATCTATGACATTATTATAGTTAAATAATTTAATATGATTTTTAATATCGTTACTGAATTTACAAAACTTAAATATAAACGATTCCATATGAAATTCAATTCAAACGTTAATCTCCTATATACATTGCTTAGAAAAAATTATAATATTTGAAAAATTCAATCATAAATATATAACGCTAATATAAACATTTGATGTAAACTTCAAGTATTTATAATGATTCTTTTTTGAGTTATAGCAAAATAAAAAAATCGATTTTGTTGAAAAGTGGTTATGCATAAAAATTTCCGTTTTTTTGTTACTTTTTTAGGGTTTTTCCTGATGCTTTTGAAAACTATTGAAAATTTTTTAATTTTGACCTCCCAAAATACCAACTAAATTCATTTTCCTTTTAGAAACAGGGCTGAAGTAAAAAATCAAAGCATTATTATTTCTCCAATGACAAACACGAAAATAATAAAAAAACACACATTATTGCAACATTTATCATTTCGTTCAGAATCTAAAATACATTTTATTGATTTAAATTCCTTTTTTAAATTAATATATATGTATATATGTATAACCCTTTGTTTTGAAAATTAGTTACTTTTCAAAATCTGTGTAAAAAAATATTAAAAATATGCACATACAGCAATCGAAGTTTCAACATTAATAGAATTTATTGTTAGAATTTTACAATTTTATTGGAGTATTGATGTTTTCAATTGTTATGATGAACTAGATTATTAGAATTCAAATTATACATCGTAATTTTATCAATTTTCTTGATTTGTATTAATTTTCTAACTTCCATTTGGTGTAATTTGAATTGAATCGAATATAATACTTAATTCTATAATGACATTATATAATGCGATATGTAGATAGTGTATAATTTAGCAAAGTATGAACAATTAATTTTATTTTATAGTTTTAATTTAATTAGTACATACTCATAAAAAGAGTAAAACAATAAAAAAGTTGACAACTAACTAAAACAAACTATAACTCAAAGTGTTAACAGGATAAGTAAAAGATAATTATAGATAAAATACATTTAATAGAACAAAAAAGAACAAAAATCAAAGTTGTCGAACAGTCTATAAGTAAAATCGTTATAACTCTTAAATATGTTTAATCATAATTCATTAAAGTAATTAATTTTTTTTTTAAGAAGCACATAGGCGCTAATGTCACTAATACACTATAAGAATATATACTACAACTTTAACATGAATTAATATGTAATGTTAACACATTAAATAAAAATACAATATTATATTAATCAAATAGTTTAAGTTACATTTTCAGCCTTTTATTTCAACATTAATTTAATTATGGTGTTAATTAATTTTTTTTTTTAATTTAAAACTAATTTTGGAATATCAAAACAGTATTATAAAAGTAAGATAATATCAAATTTTTATTATTTTTTTAATCGATATTTTGATAACAAATATTTTGTTCTACCAGCACATTCCAGTAGGTACACAATTAAATAATCATAATCAAATATTTCGCTTTGAAATTATTATTTAGTATTTTAATTTATTTAAATTAGTTTAGCTGGATAGTTAGTATATTTTTTTATAAATATTTGTACATAGCGAAAATGATACCTATACCTATGCATTTAAAATATCCGTTGAATACATAATACGTAAACATAAATTTTTATGTACATACAAAATACAAACATTCAGGAATATAATAATATTGATTTATTTTATTACACCTATTCTAATTTTTTAATTTAATTTAACTTTTTATTATAATTTACTTCAAAGGATTTGTTATTGAAAATATTTGATAGTTAGTAAACATATTAAAAAAAAATGAATAACTTTTGAAATATAACGCTAAAACTAGGTCATAACTTATAAGGGTAAAAAAATAACGTTAAGGATTTCCATATCTATTTTTTCTACGTATAGAAATATAATTTATTTATCTAAACTTTGTCATTGTGTATTAACTTACATAAATAAATTTGACCTAAAAAAAATGTTGGATAGAAATTTACCGAACCCTTTTAACTATTCAAACAATCAATAGATCATTAAGAATCGTCGCATAAACAAAATGTGCCAGCAACCATACAGTCATCTATGAAAATGCTCAAAAACTGACTTTCAAAGCTCTACAACAACAACGCTAATAAAACTTGACAACATTCTACAATTTCATTATCAATATATAAGTATATATATTTTACCCCAAGTACCAACACATAGTCATTTTATCTTTTCATTTCCACTCGTTTTTAAAATTTAATTCCTTTAGAAAATGTCTTGCCTACCTTTCTTATTAATCTAAATACTGTAATTGAGTACCTAATATATTGCAACACTAACATCATTACTAAATACATTTCTCCTAAAATAACTTCATATATCACTGATACTATACGTCGTATACTCATGTACGACTATTTTTATTTTTGTATACCTACACGTGCACTGTGTTCGCGTATAGTCAATGATCATTACACATAGACATATCTATTTCATTTGTCTTTTTGGAATCCAATTAAGACTCTTTTAATTTACTCCAATCATATAACTCTATGTTATAGACTATAGTGCATTCGTATAAAGAACAATATTACCATTTCTCAGTGACTATTTACTTATTTTATATGTGGTATTTTTAGTAGAAAGTACTAACCTAGATTATTCACCATTGTCTGGATGACAAGTAATGCCCACGGGATTTTTTCAGTGGAAAAAAATAGGAGTATCAAATTTATTATTAACTTCAAGAAACTTTGAAAAATAAATAGTTTGCAAATCGTCAACAAACGCATAATTTTCTTTTGCCATTTTGATTTATAGAAAAAGATTATAATAGAGCGGGATGAAAAACTTGTTCCTGTATGGTCTTTCATTTCTATGCACCACTATACCACAGTTAGAATATAACAATGTACTTACAATGAAGAGAACATAAAGTTATAAATAATGAAGTAGGAAAGAAAATCTCACTTTTAGATCCCTGTGTACTACCCCGTTTGTATGGCAGTGGTTTACACTTTCCAGAATCTGCTGAATACAATGCGATGCATCAGCTTCACTATAGAACTCTCTTGCTACGATGTCTTCAAATAACTCGCCACCTGTCACGCTGTATAAAATAATAAAATATTAGGTTAACTTTATATAAGATAAGTTCATTATGATAATAAAATTTCAAAAAAATTTAGTAATAATAATTAAAAATTCATTTATTTATGGTTATTTTAATACGAAAAAAATAATATAATAAATGGTGATTATACTCGTAACATTTTCTTTATTCTTCTTGTCCTACTGATTATGAGTATTAAAGTCGTTAAAAAAATAACATTCATTTTTATTTGAAACATGGACACTGTTCTTTTAATCACTTTGAAAAGTCGTAAATAGAAAAGGACAATGGTTGTTTTCAAAAGATGAAAATGTACGAGACACACCCTTATTTGAACTGCACCCTCTTTAATTTCGATTTCATATTATTAATGATGCGTACAGAAGTTTTATTGTTTGAAACTATTCATTTTCAAAATTATCAGCTATAACAATACTAAAATTTTAAAATTTTAATTTTAATTTAGTGTTTAATTATTCTGAAATGTTAGAAAACCAGTGTTATTGTAATTTAAATAGTATTAATTAATACGAAATACGAGTAACGTTTCATTACGTATCAAATAAATATAAACACGTGTTCATTATTTTGTATATTATTGTGGGTGTACTACGAAATTTCAAGATTTATATTTTTTGTCATTGTATTTGATATCATTTTATTTGTAATAGCAATGTCCTAAAATAATTATATTAATATTTTATAGAACTGAAAATTATACCTAACCGATAGATACTTACTTTAAATACCTAGTTTTTTTTTATATTTACAAAAGTTTTCTTATGTAATTTATGAAGTTAGACTGATATTGACATAACTTTTGGATTTAATCTGGTTAATATTTCCATGCGACAAAAAAATAATTATTGATTTAAATCTTAAACAAGATGATTATTTTAAGATAATACATTGTTTCTAAAAATAATGTTTTTATATTATTTCAATTAATTTGAAGTAAATAATCATAACATTAGTGTAATTTTCACTTTTCTTGTGTTGATTTTTAACTTTTTATATTTTTTTTAAAGAATATAATTTTAAATATAATATTTTTATCAGACTATCAATATATCAAAACCAAATATTTTTTATTTCATAACTAATCGTATAATATTTAGGTAAGTAATTATTTTATCAAATGCCTTAATTAAATTTGTAAATATGATACAATTTGAGTTATTAAAACTATAATAAGATACTTATTATGCTACTAGCAATTAATAGATATAAATTATTGTATGTAACCGGAGAAGTCCGGAACATAGATTTTTAATTACTCAATTTATTTCCATAATAATTGGATTTATTCATTAAAAAAACACTATTCGCATAAATATCCAAATTAAAAAAAATATTATAAAACATAAAAATGATATTAAATATAATGAAATTTAAGTAAAAATATGTTCTTTTTACTTCTTAAGTGTTGACTATCATGTCATAACCCCCTACCACTCTAAGAAAACGTAACTAGAATATATCTGTGGGTGTCTTTGACATAAATTTATTAAATTAAAACGCATATAAACATGCAGAATTGACTGATAAACTAGTGACGTTATCTCTAGAAGAGTGGGCGATTGCAAACCCAGACGCGTGGTTTATAAATATTAAAATAACAAATATTATGTACCGTTCGTCTGTAAATGAATATCGATTTACACTGGTCCAGTTGATAATTAAAAAAAATGGCTAGATTAAACTTTGGCATCCTTTATAGGAAATTGAAAATAACACTGGTGAGATAATTTAACGAAATGTAATTTCATTATAAATAATGAAATAACAACGAGGAAATTTATAATATAAAATAATATGTTTAAACGTTAGAAATTTAAAATTTAAGTTTAAATTCAATATAATACAATACAATATTATAATATATCCCAATAAATATTTTATAAATTATTATCTACATAATTATTCCGTTACTATATAATATATATTGTTATTGTATAATTATTTTTACGTTTAATGTTCGCCTTTGCCAATCGTTGCAATATTGGTCTCGTGTCTGCAAGCGTAATCTATTTCTGGGTCTAGTCCACGTACTATTATATTTATATAGTCAAGGCTTCGCGTTATATGTGCACGGTTCTTTCGCATTGTAAAATAAAAAATACCGTAGATCTACCTACACGTATTATAACGGAAATTGTTTTATACAATAAAATCATCTACTTACAGGTCGAAAACGAGGTAGTGGAACAGTTCTTCTTGGATGCTATCGTGTAATCTCACTATAATAGATATTATAATAACAATTCATTAAAATAAATTATTTAACTTAAATATTTGTAAAGAAATATTATTACGTCATAAAAACAACTCGCCTATATTTGGATGCTGTAATTTCCTGCATATTCTTGCTTCCCTCTCTAATTTTTGAAAATCTGAAACATTTTAAATAATTGAATAATATATCTAGTTATCTGGTCAACTTACATACATTCAAAACTGAACAAGTCAACCAATTTTTTTAAACTATTTTAAATTAAGTTATTCTAAAAAAATATAACTAAATTAAGTTGTAGTTCATTTTAAGATATAAATTAATTTGAATAACTAAGTTAAATTACAAGTTTTCAGAAAAATTATAACTTAGTCAAGTTAAAAGTTAAGTAATTTTTTTTTAAATATCCTTAATTTTAGATACTCATAAACATTTATATCTCATCGAAAGTAAAATAACTAGTTTGGTATAGTATAAAAATATATTTTTTATTACTATTTCTAATCAATAGACCGGATCGTCCAAATGATTTGGACGTCCACGTCAATAATAATATTATTATCACTACACTCATACGATAATATTTACAATTAAAATATTATTCGATTTGAATATGTAACAAAAAAATTGATCACAAATCTGTGCAAAAAATATATAGTATATAACACAAAACAATTTTAAATAAATTTTTAAAAATAACAATAATTTTAACTATATAATTAAACTAAGTTACAATTATTTATAAAAAGAAATAGGTAATTTAGTTATTAACTAAGTTATTTTCTTACATTCTATTTTTTCAATCAGTTAAATTAAAAGTTATCAAAAAAATTACTTTTTACTTTTTAAATAGTTACCGCCTTGATTTGCATACATTATAGATAAGTGTACAATGTAAATATATTGCATATTATTGTTAAATGTATTTATATTTTGTTTATATATATTTTATATTAAATTTAATAACATTATAATTGATACTTTCCTACAAGCACTTCATTTAAAAATGATTATTATTAATTTGTCTTAAAATAAATTAAATGAGTATACATTTTTAATTTTTGTTCTCTAAGTTTAATTTTATAAGTACTTTTGTATTTTAATACATATTTATATACTTAATGAAAGTTAACTGTGTACATTTCAAATGAGTATTAATATAATTTAATCGTTTGACCTTTGTTAATAATTAAATACCTAGTTAGATAACTCCCCCTAGTGTAGTTAAATTAATTTAAGTTTTCCATTTAAAAAGCTTTTTATTTAATTGATATTCCAATACATAATATATAACTGTTATCAAGAGAATTTGTTAAATTGATTTTTTTTCTCTGACTATAATAATACAGGTGCTGTGAAGGACGAATCAATAGTAATTATTTTAAAAATTTTACAATCACTTATCGAAGTTTAAATGGGCACTTTCTACACACGTAAAAAATATGTAGATATAGAGATCATTTATCTATACACGTGCGTTATAATTTGTATTACAGTATTAAATATTAAATGTATACGTGTATGTAGTTGTAATGTACCTATAATAGTATAATATAAGTTTATTTTACTATTTTATCTTATAATAGTTATTCTTCTACATTTGTGTTTTTCAAACAAAGGTTTAAAATATTTTGTTTAGGAATATATAAAATATCTGTTTATGAATTTAATTTATGATAATATGTTCATAAAAATAAAGATAGTTAGTAACTACCTATGGAGGTAACTCTGTAGTATTAAGTTATCATTATTTTAGTACAAAAGGTTTAAGAAAGTAACAGTTTCAATATTATAAATCGACTGAGTTTGCAGTTGAAAGTCAAATTTTAATAGGACGCGAGTTTTTTATAGTAAAATCTAATGATAAAAAATTCATTCAAAAAATAGTTTTAGTTATTAACTGTATATAACTATTGTATTTTGTTAAATTAGAAGTTACTTTAAAAACAAAGTAACTCACTATGTACCTATAGGTATTAATATTGGAATAATATATAACTATATATATTTTTTTCAAAGGTTTATTTCAAATATTAATCATATTATTTCATAATTGTTAACTTTAAATAATAATACATGTACTTGTTTCCTAAAAAAGTTACAGGTTTTCAGGTATTTATACCGGATAAAAATAATGCGCAAGCCCAAAGCTGTTTTCCACCCGGTTAGTCCATCGGTCAACTTATAATATGGGGTGAAAACGGGTCGATAACATTTAAATTTGGATATTAAAAAGTAAAAACCATTTTAAACGTTCATTGGGTATTTGTTAAGACCACTTAATCTTCTTTATAATTCATATTATTGAAAAAGAGTAAAAACAAAAAGATTAAAGATATGATTAATATACCAACATAATTAAAATATATTCACTCGAGCGAAGGGTTGTATCAAACCTCACGTGCGAACGTGGGGATCCGTTATGTCACGTTCGACGATCGTGTAACATCGTACAACACTACAATACATATATTTATGCTGACGGATTTATATATGATTAATATTTTGTATATATATATATTATATATACAGGGATCCAGCAGATCCAACTCGTTACCCCGTCTGATTAATATACTCACTGTGAAAAAATGAGGAAAACTCCCCCATTGTGATCCATTACCCTGTACATAACTTAACTTCTCTGTTCGCAACGCCGCATCGACGCGTATGTGTAGCACGATGTATAATACATATAATATACAATACGTGTTTTGTTGTAGGTATACATGTATCGCCGAAGAAACGTGACATTGGCTAAAAACAACACGCGTTGTCCGGTCATTCAAATCGGCGTAGTGGCCCGAGGAAGTCATTTGTATTTATCGAGTCTTACAAAACCCTCTATAATATTATATCCCTCACATGCTCTCACTCTGTATTCTCGATGATTTTTTATTTTTCTTTTGCTCATTATTTGAGAATCGTTAAAAGAATCGCTTTATAAATATATACCTCTCTCTCTATCTCTCTTCATCCCACCCACACCCACACCCACACACACACTGTATACATGGCTTGCGGTCAGATTCGTGTCGCGCCGACTTCCGCGGCCGTGCCCGATCGCCGTCGAAAAGTAAATATAAGCGGCACATCGCGGCCGGTCGTCGCGGAGCGAGCCGTAAAAGCGCGCGTTTAATCAATACCGCGCGCCGTGATGGTGCGAGCTGCCTCTTCGCGCGTTACAGACGCTCTTGTCAGTCAGCATTCTTTGAATCGTCTTTTTTACTTTTTTCAACGTGGCTACGTGCCAGTCCAACGACGTACCCACCCCAACCGTTTTACAATTTTAATGAAGTGGCCTAGTTTAAGTTTTGTTTTTTTTATTTTTTTTTACTTTTATCTTTGCAAACAAAATTTAGAGTCGATAAATTACAATCGATTAATTAAATATTCTAATATATTACTATATTTTGTTTTTTTATAATAAAGATTTAATTTCAATTTTTTGTTAATATAAATATTACACATTTTGCACACTTTTTTGAATTGTATTTTATATATTTTTACATCATATGTAAAAAAAATACAAATTGTTTTGATTCTGGGATAAGGTTTTTACCCTTGTCACTTATGTGGAATATGCGTATTAGTATATATATATAATTGTATATTTATCATAATTTATTACCTATATCTACATTGTGCTCTTAATAATTTATTTAATTATTATTATATTGTATAAATTGAACATTTCGAACTTTTTTACGGTTAGGCAACACAATAACACAAAAATGACTATATAGGTTTTAGCATACAGGAAGAAATGTAATAATAAGTGCTAAGTTCGGGTCCCAGTTATTTATATTAGTGACAGAAAAAGGAGCGCACTCTTCCTTATTGCCATGACACCGCATTACCACCGTGTTGTTGTACTCGCGATTATTATTAATAAATCGCTACACTTATTTTAACTATAGAAAACTGTGCATTCAACACTAATTGCTTATTAAGTCACACGTATACATCAGGTTATATTCATCATAAGAAGTATACTGTTATGTTAAATGTATAATTATATAGAAATTAAAGTACAGAATTTTATAATTGAACAATATTAATACTAATTAAACATATTGCAGTTGAGTTGTTTCCAATAGATTTCTCCGAAATTTATTTTTAACATGTTTCTGCATGAAACTTATCAAAAATAAAAAAAATGTATTTGTAATAATTCTTTACTACGTGCAATCGGTACGAAATTTCGTAAAAAAAATGTTTGGTCTAAAACCAATTTGTCTGTATTTTTTAGCGTCTAACGCGTTAAGGTACGTTTATGTATAGCTGCAGTTATACCTATAAATAAATAAATAAATATATATATAAGAGCGTCGAGTTGCTAGAGGCTGACATACAAAAATTTCCAGTATGCTATGAAAAATGCATACAAGTGAATGGCGGTTATGTGGAAAAATAATTCATTTATACTGTATACAAACTCGTGTAAAGCATTTTAAAATATAACTTTATTTAATCGTTATTATTTTGGAGATCTTACTTTTGGACATGATTTGTATATATGTATAAAATTTAAAAAATATATATAGTATTATGAATTAAATGTATAGAACTAAATAATCAAATAATAATTGGATATTATATTTTGTAGAAAACGCACATTACATAAGATTATATAACATATAATATACTGCTATAGTTTTATTACTTGCTATCGTATCGTATAATTAGTAATATTATTTTTAATTATAAAAGTTTTTATTGAAATATTTTATTGTATTATAAAGTTGTGTACATACAAAATTTTAGGTACATTTTATAGAATAGTTAAGAAATGTGCTAAAAATTTTAGAATTAGATTTTCAAATTTCCAATATACAAATTTATTTTAGGCTGAAATGTATTAATTTATAACAAAAAAAAATAATAACAAATATGCAAACAATATAAGTCTATAAGTTATCTATGTTTAAATTTAAGCACAGAATTTTCTGATTGTATGAATATTAATTATTATATAATAAACATATTAATTATATTAAACTTCTAATTTTTCTCAAATAACCGTGTAATTTATAGAAAATTTAATTTTTATAAATATTTTGTAATTTATAGAAAATTTAATTTTTATAAATATTTTGTAATTTATAGAAAATTTAATTTTTATAAATATTTTGTAAATCGTAATACCACACTTCTACATTCGTAGTTTTAAATGTAATGGTTTTTTATTTATTAATTTAGCTTAATATACTTATATTATTAGGTTTGTAAAAAAAAATTAATTTATCTTTATAATAGTATAAAGGTACAGCAAGTTTAAAAAGATGATCTCAATCAACTCCCTCCTCCTCACGAAAAAATGCTTTGAGTAAATTTTTCAAATTATATTATTAAAGTTCATTTTTTCTTATTATTATTCGTGTCAATAAATTTTTAAAATGAGTATATACGTATATAATATTATTATGTTTAAGATAGAATTTGACATTTTATTGCTAAAATTAATTCTACATTTATAGTTTATAAAATTTTTAAATATTTTCAACTCAGCATAATTACTATTTAATATTTTGATAAAATAAATATTACAAATATTACAGTTAATAATAATATTTAAAGGAGGCTTATAAATATTTTGCAGGTTAGCATTTAAATGAAACGTACATAAAATAAAAATCAATTGAAAACACATTTGTGTTGTATATAATGCAATTTCCCATGGTATTTGAACATTATTGAATTTTAGGAACAATGAAAACTCCATTACCGTACCACCCAAAAATATTTTAAACACCAGAGGAGAACACCGAGTTTATTATATCATAGTGATTATATTTTGTCAATTTTGAAACGTTTGTTATACAAATTTAAAATGTCGCGTATATTTATCTAAATTATTATCTAATAAATTAGAAATTAATATTAACAATAATTTGATGTGAATAATGTCAGTTCTTTATTTTTTTGTATTACACGTGAATAAAATGTTCAATAGATAATATAATATTAATTTTAAATAGTATTACTTACTTTTTAATTTGCATCTATTAATTTTGTTTACAATGTTTGCATATCTGCATTATACTGTATTAGAATTAGAATAATTGTTTTTTTAAGTTATTAAATACCTACATATATTTATAAAAAACCAAATGGACTTGATAGATTTTCTTAAAAAATGAACAAGAGAAAAATTAAATTTTCCTTCGCAATTTATAAGTATAGGCAATTGGATTATATTTTCATTGCTTATCCGACCACCAAAATATATACAATAACTTGTTTTTTTTTTCATTGAAAACCTTGATAGGTCGGCGAAAGAAGGTCAAGAAGCTATCTCTTGACTTACACTCGTATTTTTAACCCTACCTCCCTCACTACTAGCAATTTTGATTCTTGACTCTTTCTCTAAAAGCTTTAGGGTTTCACTGTTCATGGTACAAATAATAAATAATAATACCTACTACGTGACCTCTTTTGATAGTAAACCCTTATAAGAAATTAATTTCAGATCTCATTTTAAAACCGTTTTTAAATCATACTTGATGTTTTCCATTTTGTTTATTCAAATTAAAGATAATAATGTTTTTAGGTTATTAAAAGAAATAAAAAAATAATTTACCTCGGGCTGATAATTTTTTCGTATTTATAATTTTGGCGGCGAATTCCAATCCTGTGTGCTTTTGAATGCATTTTCTTACAACAGAAAATGCACCCCTAAAAAAAAAACACCATTTATTTGTAATATATATTTATATTTCATTTATATTGTATAAACAATAATACAATATGATATAAAGCGTAATATTATTATTGCGTGATAACTATTACCTATATATCACGTATATGGCTATATAAATATTCGAAAAGGTTAAGTACGTAAATAATAACATGACCTATTTTCTTCATGGTCTCAAACTTTTTTGAAATTAAATATAACACAAATATCGTTTACAAACAAAAATGTAACTTTTATGTTATCTTTCTCTCTCTCTATATATATATATATATAAAGTTTTATGCTATAAGAACGACGGAGATTACACAGTAATCTAATGTAATTTCCACTATTTTTAATAAAATATTTGGAAAGCTCTATATAATAAATGTATTATATATGTATAGTGTGTTTGTTAAACAAATTCATATTATACTTAATAGTCAATTTTTATGGTGGTAATATCAAAATACCTGATTAAGTAAGACACATATTGACATTTTTCAATAGAACACTAAACTTAACATAGAAAATACAATATTACTCATGTACATAATATTGGAATAATTTTTGTAATTATTGAATAAGTGAATAGATGAGATCAAACCAAAGTATAGATAATACATAATCATAATTTCCTCTGACTTGAACATTTATTATAAAGCTAGTCATGAGCTATTAATAAGAAAACCAAACATATGTAAGCATTTTATCTATCAATAATTTAAGTTCAAATTTGGTTGAAAATAAATAATATTTTAACTATACATAATTATTGTTTTATATTATTCTAATATTCTTTTATAATAATTCAAAACATTATTCGCGAGAATTTATAACTTTTATGTATTTTATTATATTTTATAGACAAAATGGTATTTGTTCTTCGATAAAAACTAATTTAATTTATAGTAGTAAAATATATTACTTTAAAGCAATAATAAAAAACATAACAGGAAATACTTTTATAACAATATAGGCTGGTAATCTGTCTCTACTCAGAACTGTTTTACGTATATATCATTGAATTCAAATTTAACATATATATCACAGTTATCTACTCAATATCTATATGCAACAGAGTAAAACCCATAAGCTTACTTTTTAATTAATTATTTTATTTATAATATTATTAATATTATATTTTTATCATTAACTTTGACGGAGTATAATCTGATAATAAAATGGATCTAGTTGGTATATTTGGTAGGTTAAGATTGAAAATGTTTAGTTTTTTTTTTTTTTTTAATTAACGTTTAATATTTATTAAAACTGTAATATTATTATTAAAATAATTGTTTATTAACTTTGATCATCGTTTTTCATTGTATACATTAGTTTATCGTGAATTCAAATTAAACACAGAAAATTACAATACCTTACTTAATAACAAGATAGACTTGAAATCTATCATACAGCAGAGGAATTTTTTTATTTATTTAATTTATTATGTCAATACATTTTATGTTTTTTTGATGATACAATATTACATACCTATATTTATGGATCTTGACTATTATTTTATACATTTTATAATAAAAAATAAAAGATAGTAATTTACTTTTAAGCTATCTGTTTTATCTTCATGATCTTCTATAGGAAGATGTGTTTTGGTAAGCACAGTTTTAGCTTACAGGTTTTGATGATTTATTTTGATAATTTTGAGATCTCCTTCAATTGTATTTAGATTGTGGACATTTTTTAATTGATTAACTATCTGAATTTATAGGCAGTGCAGCTTGCCATTATGTTGCTGTTTCTTTCACGTTAACCAATACACTTTTAGTGATATTTTGTGGAATTTTTTTTATTAAGATTTTGTAATTTTCTTCGTTTGTGTATCGGCAACCCATACTGAGCATACGTAGATTAAAAATTATCTTATTATTTCCATATTTTTCAATAATGAGAACATAAATTATTTTTTTTGTAATATATTAAGTTATATTTTTAAAATATAATTAAATCGAGTGTTTATAATTAATGTTATACGAGTATTTTTAAGATATAATAAGTATATGCTGTATGCACATAACCAAATCTGGTGTTTTTCTAAATGCCACGATACATGAGGATACACTCAGAAAACTAGTTAAAATTATTCCGAAATAGAATATAGTGTTCTTGAAAATTGTACTAGGTATGTCATCTTGTATATATCTTTACATATTCTTATCGTTTTTTGATAAGTTTTGATCAGTTATGAATTGTGAAAAAATAATTATAATATAATATATAATATATTTATTTAATTTATAACATAACACAATTAAGAATATTCATAGTGTCTTATAAGATTTTTATAAACGATGATATATATTACAATTTAAAGCTTTTCTATTCCCACACTTTCATAGGTAATTAAATTTTATACTAAAATGTATAAAACAAAAATACCTTTATAACTTAAAAATTACCTCTAATACTGCTTTCTCCTCTTCCATTAGAGTATTATAAACCATAGTTTATATCCATATCAGTGTAGGATTTAAGAGTTAAATGTCAGTCGGTGGCCTATTATAAAAAAGAAGCTTTGACCAATAAGTGTGTAATTTTTTTATTTAAAAATGGTAACTTACTAATATCCTCTACAAAACATAGATATTCAATAATCAAGTATTATTAAAACGCCCAACAATAGGCTACCTAACGATTTACACTATTGAATCTACTACTGACACACAAATATACGGATGTGGTGAATTCGTCTTGTCCCAAGCGATATTAATATATTATTATAATATTGTGCTAACGGGCTACGTATAAATAATATAATAGTAGTGTACCATATTATAATATGGTCGACAACGTTTAAAAATATAACGCTTGACTCCTGCTGATGATGAGACGGCGGACGGTGCCAAACGGCGAAAAAGAAACCAGCTGGCACGTCGTATATTGTAATAATATATAGTATTATACACATCACATACAAACATATATTAAATTGCTGTACCGATGTAGGTAAGTCGTTGATGGTACCTATACTATGTATAGTACTATCTATATTATAAAGCGCACACGCGAACGCGCCGTGCCTAAAAAACACTCTTTACTCGCGCGTGCTCATCAAATCGGGGAGACACAAGTGTGTTGCCAACAAAAAGTCGCGTCACGTGACGTAAGGTTTGTACTATATATATTATTAAATTATACATACGCATAATTGAATAATGTAATATTATTTTATAATGTCGATGTAATGATGATCGCTGTAATATATAATACAATATATAGTTATTTAACGATAATATTATATATATATTACACCACACATTATTATATACTTACAGGGTGTTTCACCGTATTTGTTCTTATACACACCCACCCGACTCCTATAACCTACATACTTCTCTTTCACCACCGGACTAAAGTCAAAATGTACGTCATAACTATTGAAAGTTTAAAACACTAGCTGTTAGATACAATAGAAATTAGTTATTTAAAAATGCATATTTACATAATTATTAGCTCGATATAAATCACCTATCGTTTGTAGTCATTAGCTAATGCTTATTGTTTAAAATAAGTCAGTTACAATAGCTGAAATTCTTATTTATTTAAAATTGTTGTTGACTTTAAACGATCGACATGAAACAGCGCTCAGACACTACGCGAAACAATAATATTAAATCCATTGCGTGGGGAGGGGCTATAATACAAGCTATTTGTAATTTTATTTTTATGTTTAAAGTGTCGAATTAAAGTCAATTTAAAGGGATTGAATTTTAAGTCAAGTAATACACTGGGTACCTACATTTAGAATTAGAGGTATATAATATATATACTATGTATGTTATACATACTGTTACACATCTTGTCGTCAAGGAGAATACCTCCAGGCATATAATTTAACAAAATAAATACAAAATTCATTGTATAGTGAGCTCATAGCGGTGACGATACGACAACTATCAGAAAATCAATTAAACCCCTTTAGTCTTTACCTAGTATTATTGGTTGTAGTGTGTATGTAAAAATTATGATATGTCTGCATTGTGTATTCATTGACCACGCTTATATTACAATTTGTACTTATAACGTAACGTACAGAGTATA
Organism: Rhopalosiphum nymphaeae; assembly: GCA_036289425.1. Lineage (NCBI taxonomy): Eukaryota > Metazoa > Arthropoda > Insecta > Hemiptera > Aphididae > Rhopalosiphum > Rhopalosiphum nymphaeae. Next base: position 7,329,428 of record JAZAQC010000012.1, on the reverse strand, counting down.
TTATAAATACGTGTGTGTATTTACCCTCTACTCCCTCGAATCCTTACAATTGGCCTAATTATCAATTGTAAATCTAATTTCTCGTTCATTCCTCAACTAGCGAAGACCTACCAATAGTCCTTGGAACGTTGCAGGAATACGTAGACAATTTAACAAATATAAATATATGTGTGTACACACGAGTATGTCTGCAAATTGACAAATAAAACGATTTAAAGGTTATGCACTGTTCCGCTATCATTTCTTTATATGATATGTTATACCCACTGATAATCTATTTACATTTTGAATTAATTTTTGTACCTACATTGTTATTTGTAAAAATATCAGATTTGTTTTCTAATTTAACCAATTTAGGTTCCAATAACTAATTAAGTTTTTAAATTTTTGGTGGTCCTTAATTTTAATTTGATACATAAATACTCAATACCTATAATTAAATAATATGGAGTTTGTTGTTTTCAAATCAAACACGCCATAAACATTTACAATTTAGGACATCAAAAATTGAGTATTTTGGAGGTATGCCAACAAAATAAATTTAGTCAGTTAAATTAAAACATGTTAAAAAAGTAATTATTATGAAAAGTATAATATACTATAATATGTAAACCTTAAATTGCAGTAAAATATTTATTGAAACGTAATTCATTTGAGCTTTATAGGAATATTACAGCTATATATGTACGTATATAGTATATACATCATAATACTCAAATTACTTACGATTTATTTATTTCTAATTCACATATATTTTTTCTATAATTTTGTGACATTAGAAATATATATCAGTTAAAATGTTATAAAATTAGACTAAAATAATGAACTATACAATTATCATATTAACTTGAAAAGATAATTTTTAAGATTTATAGAAAATATAACATACTGAGAAATCGCTTTGTAAACCGCTATACCTAGCAATGCACTCTCGTCCTTTTTTATACATATATTTATTTCATACATATTATATTGTACATACGACTACAATTTTATGATATTTTATCTATCTCAGAAAAAATTCATATGATCATTGAAATTGTTTTAATCATATCAAAAGAAGTACAGCTAAATTTTCTTAAGCTCTATCCTGTCATCTCCCAGCTATCTTAGTTCACCATTTATGTAAAACATACATAAGTTAATAATCGCTGTACACAGAGGACAGATTCTAATATAATATTGATAACTTCGTTAAAATATTATTAAATCATAACTAGTTGGGTTAATTTATTGCAGTTTATATACCAACACTGCCAACCTACAGGAATTTAAACGAAAGAATGAAGGAAAGTTACCCACTTGTTTTTTACCTTTATAACTAACTAGCTCTGCACATGATCACTCGGTCATTAAAATTCTTCATTGCTCAATCGCATATTGCCCCATCAAGTTCGTGGTGAACACGTCTAAACACCACACCTACCCACTTCGATCTCGTAATTTGACACCATGTGATTTTTTTCCTGTAGAGATACACTAATCACGATTTTACCAGAACAAACCATGCAATTTGTTTAATCTTAAAGATATAAAATATCAATATATGATCACGTGTAAGGCTATTAAGGGCCGCAGTGGCGGATAGGCCCATCCGGTAGGCCGCTACTTATACTGACGAAAATGGGCCGATGAAAAATATCTGAATTGAAATTATCTAGATCTTGGGTATGATCATGTGGGCCGCTAGATTTTATTTTTTCGGGCCAGTCAGATTATGCCTATCCGCCCCTAAAAGAGAGGAGGCATATGCCCAATATAATTGTTCATGTTTAAATCTCAACCTTTTCTGAAGAGAATGATATATATTTTTGTTATTTTTATATAAATAAATTTTATCTATAGCAGTTTTAAATCCAGCATTATTTTTAAAACACCCTACATTTATAAATAGCTATATGAAAAAAACACAAAGATCCCTTGAATTTTTATACTAAGGGATTTTAAAGATTTTTAAACATTTTAATTGAGTGTAATGTTTTTTATAATATTAGATAAATTAAATACCCGTAAAATTACTATTAAACTCAGTTACACGTAAACTACACAGATTTTTAATACAGTAATTTGGATATTTTTGACTAGATATAAAATACAGTCTTAAAATGATGTACAATTAAAATTATTAAAAATGTTATTATCTGTAATCTTTTATATATAAAAAAATATTCGATTTTTTGAGCCTAAATTCGCTGCAGTGCTGTTTGAGCTCTTCTATAAAATACAGTATTTAAAAAGTTGGCTTCGAGATGCACATAATCGGGATTACCTATTTACCAAATAAGAACTATAAGTGCAATAGATATAGCTTTGAATCGCTTACTCGCGCGCACAAACATTATCTTTATTATTATGAAAAAATTAAAATAAGTCAAAAATCTAAAAATCTATAAAAAGCTTAAAAATTATATCATGTATACAAAATGTTAATATAAATATTTGATGAAAATTTAAAGTACATCTATGTATGACTATTTTTTTAAAATAACAATAAAATTAGAAAATCAGTTTTGTGTAAAAATTCTTTCACAATTTTTTTTCCCCCCAATAATTTAAAAAGTATTTGGAATTTTTAATTTTGACTTTTCAAAAGTACCAACTAGATTCATTTTACTAAAATATATTAAAATGGAAAATCAAAACATTTTTGTTCTATAAAACGAATAAACATATTAACAAAAATAAAATTACACACATCATTGTAAAATCAATTTGTATTCATCGCTCCGCTCAGAATCTAAAAGTTCTGTAACGTTATAATAACAACTATTGTCAGAAATAATGATATCAAAATTAAATTTTTTCTTTTTTTCTCTTTATAATAATATTATAAAGATTGAGGTTAGTTTTTGCTAAAACAATATTAATTATTTGATCAATACTCTGCGTGTATTTTTTTTTCAAAGAGTCTCGAGCGTGCATAATAAATATACAAACACACGAACGATGAATATTTTAGAAAACCTTTTTTTTTTGTTTTATAGGTTCTAAAATTCACTTGAATTTAGAACAGCAACTGCTTAAGGTATAAATATGAAATATATAAGCAAATATATGCATATACTTTTTATATATAAATTCTCAGCTTCCGAAACATTTTAATAATGAATGGTTCAATTATCACTGTGCTGTAGCGTATTTTGTCGCGACGTGAAATCTATCTGCCATCACGGCACCATTTTTCTCAATAGACCGTTTATCTAGTATATATATACAAATTAGGTGGGGATTCGATGGTAGGGTATAATGTATTAATGTTGATTTACGGTGACACTAACCTAACCACACACCACCCCCACGCACCATAAACCAAAAGGTTGAGCACACCTGAGTTGAGTACAATGAAACTGTCGTCATAGCGACAGTCGATACGAATTGATTTTACTCGACGCAAAACGCATATGTCGCACAACCGTCTATTATAATATGTATATTATTAAGTATTATTATACACAGTCATCGAGATAAATAAGAATACTAGTATTCGATGTATATAGATAACAAAAGATCAAAAGACACATAAATACACAAATATCATATGTTATTATATATATACATTACTATAGTACATACTATTCTGCTGCAACAGATACCGACCTCGATCGCAAAATAATATTTCCGGTATTACGTCAGACTTGCATTATAATATAAACACACCTCAAACAAGGTCTTATGCTAAACATTTTTCCCTTTTCGAGTTAAGCCCAAGTAGAATGTTTTAACTTGAATAAGTGATGTAATGGAAATATGGGGGATGGTTTCTAAAATCAACAAATTTTTATTATTTCGATATTCTAATTATTGTAATGGAACGGAATTATGAAAATAATGAATCGAAATATGAATACGCCAAATTACTTCATTTCAACTGCAACAATTTGTATTTATCCTCAGTTAACTGTAATTATTTAAGTATTTCTAACTAATTTAACAATTATTAAGTTTTAGTCAGTTAGAATAAGGAATACATCGTCTGTTGTGGAAAAAATAAAACAGACAAGTAGGTACACCAATATTTACAACAGTTGACCATTAACATAATATCTGCCTAAGTGTCAACAGATAATTATATTATGTTTGACGAAATGCAATCGACAAATATTATTATTATTAGAATTGTTTAATTGTTATAGTCTCGCCACTATAGGTGTAACTAGGATTTAATAATTACAAGTCTAGAGTCTTGAAAAACTAAAGTTCAAAATAAGCAGTGTGAGCATTATAAGCGTCAATTAAGTCATAAAGAGTCCTTAAAAATCTGCACAGTCGTTAAAAATAAAATATGTTTAATACATATATTTTGTAACTACATATACCTATATTTAGATATAAATGTTTATAAAATGTTATTATCGATAATCTTATAAAAACATTATTTTTCTTTGTTTATTATAGCTTAATAACTGAATCAGATTTTTGATGCATATTTTCATTATTCCCATACATAAACTTGTACTATAGTATAGTAGTAATTATACATATATGTATAATTCATACCTCTAAAATAAGACTGTCAAGACAAAAAAATTATAGTTTTAAAAAAACCTATTCAAAATATAAAACTAAGATATTTTAAAGAGTTTTTTCCTATAAATTTGAAACTATAAACCTACAAACATACAAATGTGCGTTTTAATATAACTTTTTCAATTATTATAATATTAAAAACACTCTCTTAAACCTCAAAAATTAGACTTATAACATTTTAGATTATTATTTTTTAAGTGAATAAAAGACTTCCATATTTTTAGATATGGTGATAAAATGTATCTATTTGAAAATACAAGATTGATAGATTGACATATTTCATATAACGAAGCTAAAATAACACAAATTATAAAATGCATATGCATATTGTTTTCAGAACAACACAAAAATAAGTTGTTTTTTTTTTGCTCAAGAACCTCTTCGAAATAAGGTAGTCTTAAATTTTGACTTCAGTATAATTAACTAGGTTAGTGTTTCTTAAACTTTTTTATCCGTGGAACCCTTTTTGATGTCCACTTTTATCATGGAACATCTACTTTTTTTTAGCTTTTTAGCTTTTTTTAGGATTTTTTTGAAAATAGATTATAATCATATAATGATATTGCGTTAAAAGTATTTAATTTAAAAAAAACACGTTAAAATAAAAATAAAAATAATTATTATATTATATATAATAAATAATAATAATTAATTCATACATATACAATATTCCTAATATTAACCTTTATTAATGAAAGTTGTATTAGTAGTTTAGCTTCGTGGAACCCTGATACGATCTCCGCAGAACACAGTTTAAGAAACGCTGAACTAGGTGAATATTTAAACATTTTTCTATCATTGAGTAAGTATAGCTTTATTACTTTTAAAAGCATATAGTACTTAAATTAATGAATTTTGAGTTGTAATAATCTTGTTCTAGAGGTTTTATATTGACCATGAATTATTTTTACTTCTAACCCATCGTAATAGTTTTTTTCATGTTAGAATTTAAGTTTTAACCAGGTGAAGCTAAAAATTAAAAAATTTTAGGGGGTGCTATAAATGTAAGCTCATCCCTCCCTCCACTAATTACGTCGATGTGTTATGTTCAAACCATTGCTACATATTTGACAGGGATAAAAATGTGTACCGAAATGGAAAGGGGAGGAAGATATACTAGTGATCTCCAGGCTTACATTACGCATCTTCTGCTTCATGCCGAGAACAAAAACTTACCCATTTATCGGATTCGCATTAGGTACACTACACATGCTGCGCATATCGATTCGCCCTTGCGGTTTCTACAGTGCCGTGAGTTTGTATGCTCGCCAAACCACCGAGAAAAAAGAGGGGAAAAAATGAAAATTCACACCAGAATCATGAAGTAATAATAATAATATAAGCGCAACGAAAGGTTAAGGACTCATATAGAGCGCCACTCCAGAGAGAAATAGTGTCATAAGGGTCATTAAAAGGCGCATGCTTGCTAAAATTCACAGTCGTATTACTACTGGTATATGTAGTAGTGTTTATGTGCATAAAGACATGGAAGGGTCCAAAGTGGTGGTGGTTGGGACGTATAAAACTGAAGTAGGGTAGGAAATAGAGATGATGAGAGTACGAGAGAGTGAAGAGGGTGGTTAGTAAAAGAGAGAGAGAGAGAGAGAGAGAAAGAGAGAGTGAAAAAGATAGAGAGAGAAGTTCAATAAACCCAGCACCCGGTTGTCCAGCAATGACAAGCAACACGAATTGGCGTCTACATCCTCCCTTTCTCTACCTTTCATCATCTTCCGCTCACCATTTATATATATATATATATATATATATATATATATATCATGACATAAAATATTTTGTTTTCATCTCATTCCAATCACGTTTATCATATTTTGTTATCCTTTCCAAAAATGTTATCGCGCGATTGATAAATATATATATATATATCTATTATATTTCATAAAATTAATAATAGTATTAAAATGTATAATCAATCTGCAGGATGTTATACGCATTTATTAATTATAAAAAGCCAATGATAATAAAATACATTATATAAATTTCACCCCAATTTCGTGCTGAGAATCAATTTTTCATTGTTTATATATTTACTTACTCAAACGCGATAATAGTAATAATAATGATAATGAAATAACTAATAATAGTTTGTCGTATGGATATAGAAAATATGTACCCATTTTAATAATATGTATGTCAACGGCATCCTTCGATCACTGCGCACGTACAAAAATCAAGAGTTGTCGATCGACTACGCCTCTCGTGATAATAATAATTTTATAATAATATGTATAAAAAATATAATACCTATACACTATAATAATATTATGCAGTTGTACTTCTATATATTTGTATATTATACCTACACAAATTATATTATACATGATTTTAACACACATCTCGGTGAGGCGCCGTTGTCCTAAAAGCGATGGCACGTGATTTATGAGCACGTGCATAACGACAATTTAACGTCTATGACGTATGACATATATAGTATATAATAAACTCTGTGTGTATATAAATATATATATTTATATATATTATATATGGTACGCGGTTATAGAGCCGGTGGAAACGACGGAGGAACGGAGGGTCTACGTGAGTATGTGTGCGTGAATGTGTGATTGTGCTGTTATGTGTGTGCACGCATGAGTACGTATAGTAGACGAGTTTGTGGGAGGGGATAAGAGGGAGGCCCCGATGACCTGATCTAATTTTGTAAACGTGTTGTTGTACTGCTGCGGTTCGTCAGTCAAATCCCTACAGTCCTTGCCACCGACTAATACATGTAAAACGCGTATGGGGCAATGACGGCGTGTGTGTATAATATGTGTACAATATATATATATTATATACATGATGTCTATAGCACACAGCCACACGATGTAAACTTGTTTTCGCCTAGGGCACAAAGTATATTATTACTCTTACTTTCACCTTATAGGTATACATATATATATACATATTATATCTTATACCAGTTATACTCGTATGTGTGTGTGTGTGTGTGTATGTGAGTTCACGCATATAATAAATACACACACATGCGCGGCAGTAGAACATTCGCTGGACTTAGATGCTACCGCCGCCGCCACCACCGACGACGACGCTTTATCGATTCGCGTTGAATATGTGCGAAATCCCTAAACGAGGATTACGTCCCCGCCGACGCGCAGACGGGAAATAAACCATTGGGAATTCGTCGTCGTCGAGTGGTTGAATTCCTATTGTTTTATGGAGGAACAGAGGGGCACGTAATAATAGAGCAAACACTAAAATAATAACGCATACATAATAATTTCATAATATAACATGCACGTAATCGGCGGATGTCGATGGAATAATCAATGCTGAACAGGCGTCACGAGAGAAACACGAGGGTCCCCAGCTAGACTGAAACGAATGATAGGAAAAAAAAAATTGCAGGTGCGCTAATACGAAAAATGTAGGTAAATATATGTGGTAAGAAAAAAATTCGTATCTATACTCGGCGCTCACTATAGTACACTGTATATACTATACTAATATTATGTCACTGCGGTGTGTATATAATATTACAGATAATATTATCGTATAACACATCGTCGTCGTCGATATCCAAGGCGACGAACGTAGGTAACAAAAATAATGGTACAAAATATACATCGTCCGGAGGTAAGTATATACGTACAACACGAGACGTCACGATAAGTGCGTATGTATAATATATAGGTACTTACTTTCCGAGTTCTTCTTTAAGTTCGTAATTGTCACTAAATCGCGTACATACGAGCGGCGCGGCCATCGTGTCGTGTGCGGTGTTTGTGTGCCGTGTGTGTGTTTGTACGTGGGTGTGTGTGTATGTAGTAAATGTATGGTTAGATTATAGTTTATTTAAAAAAAAAAATTAAACCGAGGGGTCCCGCGTTCGGCGTTCGAACCGTGTGTCTACTGCGTGCAGCACAGTACGTCGGCGTGCGGTGTAAGCGTGTGCCGCGTTAGCGTTCGCGTTTGCGTTTGGGTGCGCGCGCGATCGTGTGTGAGTGTGTGTGTGTATAGGTGTCTGTGTGTCTGTGTGTCTGTGTGTATATGTGTGTGTGTGTGTAAGTCTTGTGTGCAGTGCGTAACGCCGCGGACGCCGGTGCGGGTGCTCTGCGGGCGCCGTTCCACAATCAATACCGCAGACGGCGTCGGCGGCGGCGGCCGGTCGGCAAAGTTCGGCACGTCTCGGGCGGACCGCCGAGCTACTTGTTGACATCCCTCTATTATAATGGTGTAGCGTAGTGGAGCCGCTGCCGCCGCAGCTTGTGCTCGATATCAGACGCCGGCGCCCCTTTTGTATGTGTATGCGCGCCGCCGTCGCTGCTGACACAGCCGCGCGTGATATGTACAGTGTACACTCTTCCCCCTACCAGTCCTTCGTTCGCAACAACTTCCTCGTCCTGCGTCACCGACATACAACGTCCTCGCCACCACAATTCGCTCTTTTTTCTTTAAATTGTATATATATATATGAATGTTATATATGTACATAGATAAATCGTACTATTGTCAGCTTAACCTACCCCCTCCTAAGGGTGTTTCTGCCCTCCGCGTATGTGACTGGGACCAATACAATTCTTTGCTTTAATGAGCTATAAAATGGACTTTATTCGTTTAGATGAGAAACTATACAAGAAAGAAAAAATACTTAGAAAAACAATTGTTGAATTAATTTTTTTTTTAATGGTTTGTGAATCAAAATCGTTTTAACATCCAATATCCAACGTTCATTACAGTTAGATGGTTAGATTACGACAATAAATGTCTACGATCCGATCATTCGAAAGGAAATTAAGATAGTAATGAAAGCTTTAAATAAAAAATGATTAAACAATATAATAAAACACTTTACCTATAGCTCTGCCTTATTATATTAAATTATAAAATACTATCGGAATGATCAACGATAAAAGAATTTGATTTTTATCATATTTAAAATAAATTAAAATACAGAAAAATTAGAATTATAGTAAATTTTTTACCTATTGTCTTATTATCTCTTTATATAATACTATATTACTATACGGTATATAAATGCTGTGCTATTAATCTTATTATTTATTTTACAACAACTCACGCTTAATGTAAATAATAATTATTGTTACGTAGTTATAGACTATTGTTAATTATTATTTATAATAAAATAATAAAATCGTAATTCGTTATTCTAGTATATTTTTGGTAAATGGTAAATATATTATTGAATACATCTTACATTCAAACCACCAATGACTCACCATATTTATAATAACCTATCTAAACTTTTTCAAAACATTATGTTAAAATACATCTATGTATTAGATTCTGAGCATAGCAATAATAAATGTATTAATTTTACAATTATATGTGTTTTTATTTTAATGTAATTGTTGCTATTATTTGGACAGTAAAAATCATAAAATCATCAAGTTTGTGAATGGATATCTGATAACAAATCAAATTTAATTAGTACTATTTGGGAGGGAGGGATAAACTGGATAAACAGAGGATAAAATCTGTATTTGTGAGAAGAAAAGCTTAAAAATTCAATATAAAGTTCTTCAAAAGTTGTTTCTAAAGCAAAAAAAAAAATATCAAAAATATATAAGAACAATTTTTTATGAGATCAAATTTTTACAAATTTGCAAGAAATGAAAATAATATATATCTAAATTATTTTGTAATTAAAAAATCATAAAATATTAATACCTAAAATTTAATATTTAATGCAAGATTCCTCATAAATGTATGTACTAAATATTTAAAAAAAAGTTTATTATAAAGGCACATACATTTTGATATAAGCGATAGAAGTTTTTATGACATTGAATATTACTATATGATCCTAATTATAACTAAAGATAAATAATTATTTTACTTAATTCTGAATTGTATTTAAGGTATTCAGTGAAATTTAAGCCTAATCGTTGATGTAAACTTAGCTATGGTTTTAAAAAATTGTTCATAACTTATTAATGGCCGACCTTGTTGGACGTATTTTAAAAAACAATACAAAAAAGGCGGGCCAGATGGAACCGCTTTGTTATGTAGTAGGTGACGAGTAAGTCACTATGATGGATATGTTAAATTTGAAATCAATATGTCAATATATCATTGTGCAAAAAAATGATTTTAAGTGACTATCTGTCAGCTCATATCAATAAATACATTTCACATCTTTTGATATTTCTATTAAAGTAATTTATTTTACTAATTATGGTAGACTGATTTAATTGCTACCACAAATATTACATTTAACTTATTACTAATTTTTGACTATATTATACTTATTTTATAAACTTTGAAGTCAATAGGCAATATTGCAATGTGAATACGACGTTCATTATTCTACTTATAAATCTACATATTTTGAAATTTATTAATATGTAAGTTTTATGAAAAGAAATCAATTTTGTAAAAACTGGTTTAACGTAAAAATTTAGGTTTTCCTTAATTTTAATTTTTATATTTCCCTATCATTAATAAAAATACTGGAAATTGTTAACCATTGAATCTCCAAAGTAAATGTCTACCAGGTTCAATATACTGCCACAAATACCTTGTTGTGAGAGTGAATTAAATTGTTGTTAACATTTATCAAAAATGTGCAAATAATTTTATAAAGATTTTTCAAAAAAAGTTTTTACAATAATCAAAAAATCTCAAAAAGAAAAAAACTTAATTTTTATTTATAGGCATTTCAAATTCAAATATTAACGAAATTAAATATTTAAACGATAAATAATATTTTTGTAGTTTTATAATTATAATCTATAGGAATATGAAACTTTTTAACAATATATAATTATTATGTATATTATTTACTTTACACACTTTAATTTTTAAAATATTTAAATTAATTTTAAAGAATTTATACTATTATCCTCTATACACACTAGTGTGTGGTGCGTTGGTATTAACTTTTATTTGTATATTCAATTGTTTTTGACTCAAATTTTTACTAAAACTATAAAGTGTATTTATTATTATATCGAATTTATAAAAAAATAATCATTAGAATTTAAATAAATTACTATAATAATACCTATAAATGCATGATAGGCCGTTAAAAAGTATGTTAGTTACAAATTGCCTAATTTGAAACTTTCGATCGTTCCGAAAATGTCAATTTTGAAGATATCAAACTATAAAGGTCAAAGTTGCTCAGAAAAATAAAGCAATCCAAATTCCAGTTTCAAAAACAATAGTTCAAAAATGTTTTATTTTACTGTGCATGCACGGAAAATGGTTTAACATTGAAATTTATCAAAAACATATGTATTTATATGTTCTGTACCCAATAAGAAAAATCAGAATCAAATTAAAGTTACTCGTTTGAAATATTTCCTATTACCTTTAAAATTGAGCATATAGTATAATAAATTATTCTTAAAAATATAGACCGACAAACTGTATTCGCTCAGCATCATTTCCTATGATTTATTATTAAATTCAAATGTAATATATATATATATATATATATATATATATATATATATATATATAAAAAATCACTGTGTTGAATGTATTAACACTCTACACTTACTATAAAGCAAAAAGAGTTTCCCAAGTTTTTTTTAATTTTAGAAATCATTTGTAAGGTATTAAAATATTATAAACCATTAGTTCATGAAAAAAATACAAAAAATAAAGATCATGCAATAAAAATATATTATACTATAAAAATGTCACATTTAAATTGTTATACCCGTTTATCATATAAATTTAGGAAGGCATAGCAATAAAAATACATAATTTATTTTGTAGAGGACACAGGTACTTGCATTTTAATAATAAAACAGAATAAACAATAACTAGACAAAATTATAAAACATATTCTATGAATATAAAAATCATATTATAGATATATTTCAAAGTAAATTTTCAATTCTTCGGTAAATGTTTAAACGATGAAGTACTTATCCTGCGAATAAGACTGAATTAGTACCCACTGTTAACATTTATATTGTATTTATTACCTATATAGGTACTTATTTATATGTGTATGAAAAGTGAAAACATGTGTAGGTAATACCCTATATGTTATGTCATATAAAAATAATATAAACCGTTTAGCATCTTATTTATTTTTTTATCACCCATTTTTGCAATAATTCTTAAACGATTACAAATTTACAACTAATTAATCAGAGTTATCCTAAGTACCTATAGTGTTAAATAGTTAATGATAGACAAATTATAAAGTACAGTGGTTTTCAAGTTTCAACCAAAGAAAATATAGTACATTTTATCTTTCACAAAATTGTCACGTCACATTAAATCTCACCAATGTAAAACATTCAGGTCAGCTGCAATGAGTATATACAACACGAATATAACTAATAATAACAGTAATAACTAATAAGTAATAATATTACAATTTATTCTTTATCTTAATAATTTATCACCGACTGGCGATAAGCTTTAAAATATGAATAAATATAATGCACGTACGACATACCTATTAAGTATAAAACTATTAATAGAAAAATCCAATTGACGATCCAAATATGTATCACGCTATTTATCTCATGAATATTTTCTAGAAATCACTATACGCTCTATGATACTCGTAAAAATTAAACACAGCAAACATACATGGCTTTAAATTTTCAATAGCTTTCAGAAAATGTAACAATTCCAATTCTCAAAGCCCGCGGCCGTGGCATATACATATAATAGATAGGAGATACCTATATTATTTGATAATAATATATATTATAATTAATAATAACATTTACAACGTATATGTATCTCTATTTAGAATTTTTCAATATTTCATTATATAATACCATAATATGATCTGATTAATTACATCGGAATATAATATTATATTAATTATTCTACTTATTCTAAATTTTAAAATTATATTTGAATATATATTATAGTCATAGATTTAAAAAATGTTATTTAATATATAATTTTTAGTGTACTGAATTTAAGCAAAATACTTTACAATGGTCATAATATTATATGACAAAGAATTTTAAACATTGGTTATTATTTAATATTAATTAGCTTAATGGCCATTAATATTGATAAAAAGCTGTCACTTGGACGAAAACTTAAGGTAATAATGTAATATAATATTAAATTAACAAAGAACAGCAATTTAAAATAAACAGACAATTGTAGAAAAGTAATTAGTTGGGTCAACAGTATGTGGTTTACTATAGGCGTGCGCAGACTTGTATCACAGGTGTTACTAAAATTTTCTACATAAAGTGAGCCATATAACTTCCCAGTATCATATTTTAAAATCTGAATACTAATCTTTACACTTTTTTACAATAGCAAATGTGTTCATTTATTTGTAATTAAATTAGATAACCAAATAAAATTGAAAAAAGTTAGTAGATAATAATAATTGCACATTATCGCTTTAATTAGAATAATTTTTAAAAGTATTATAAATTATAATAAAAGATCTTAATTATCTATGAATCAAAATTGTGGTTATATAATTCATAAAGATTTAAAATTACTAACTAAGATTATTATAATTTATATTAAAACTGGAATAATTATAAAACACCATCTAAATATAATATAATACAATTATTTTAATGAATATTTCCATATTTATTACAATTATTTTTAAAAGCGTTGGTTCTATTTATAAAGATTTAATATTTCTACTATTTTTGTTTTTTTACAATTTATGTTGATAACATAATATAGTATTTATAAATTAAAATACATAAAAATATCAATAATACGTATTCACAATATTTTATAAGCGATTGAAGTTCAAATTTTGATGATAATATAAGTATACTTAATCGAAAATATTTATACAGTATTACATACATTTATTTATAGAAACTTTAAATTTTATAACTGGTTTTTCAGTTTATAAATGATAACAATTTTAATTCTTAGTGTAAGAATTATTAATTATGTAATACAACATTTCTTCATAAGTTTAAAAATAACAATTTTCTATCAATTAATTCTAGTAATTTTGTTTTTGTAACTCTACAAATTCTACTTTTTTTAATTTTAATATAATATGTTAGTATACGATTCTTTATAAAAAAAAACTATATGAATCAAATGATATTTATTATTTTTAAATTACAAACAATTTATTGTTTTGGTTTAATTTTTTATGTAAAAATGGTGTAATACTAGTATTACACTTATTGAGTTACTTATTTTACCAATTATGTTATATAAGTTGTCATGTTATTCCATAATCTACTGTTATTGTCTTAGTCTTACATAGACAACATAATATTCAATTCCATTTAAGCCACTTGAATTAATAAATGCAATTATTTCAGATATATGATCCTATAACTAAAAACTTATAACTAAAGATAAATAAATTATTTTAATTAATTCTGAATTGTATTTAAGGTGTTCGGTGAAGTGTTAACGGTTGCTGTGAACTTAGCGGTGATTTTGGAAAATTACTCATAACTTATAAATGGCTATCCTTGTTGGACATATTTTAAAAAACAATACAAAAAAGGTGGACCAGATGGGACCGCTTTCTCAAACAGTAGGTGACGAGTATGTCGCTGTGATGGATATGTTAAATTTGAATTCAATAATATATCATTGTATAGTGAAAAGCGATTCTAGCGGAAACGAGCTGTCAGTCTATATCACTTTAAGTACTTACATTTTATTACAAGTATTTATTTTTTGATATTTCTATTAAAGCAATTTATTTTACTATTAATATCACGGTAGGGTGAAATTTTTCAAAAAATATTGTATTTATTATATTATTCATAATTAATTATTATTAATTATAATAATACATAATTTTACTATAATATTTTAAAATAAATCTACATATTTTGAAAATGTAATTACATTAGGTTTAAGTTTATACGTAAATATTTTATTTCTTCACAAATAATGTTTTTGAATTATAACAAAATAATTAACATCGTAATTTATCGTTTATGTACCTATGTATTTTCGTCCAAATTTTATTTTCAGATGTCCATAAAAAAAATAAACGTGTACCTATAGTGAGAATTTTTAATTTTGGCCTCTCTGAAGTACAAATTAGATATAATTTTCTATCAAAAACCACCCTCAAAGTTGAAAATCTTATCATTTTTTTAATTAATTATTGTGTATATATACACAAAAAAAATTACAAACATTATTGGAAATTCAATACATCAATGCTCCGCTCAGAATCTTAAACGGCCAGAAAAATTATTAAATTAATTAAATTAAATTTCATATGTGGTACTAAGTTTCTGAATCTGAATCAATAAAAGTTCCCTGATTTTTTTATATTGAATTAAGTATAAATAAAACACTGCATATAATATGATGAACGATTTATTTATTTATACATATATGGAACCACTACATTACAAAATAATAAAAATTTATTAAAAAACAATTTAATAAAAGTACTAATAAGATTTTACTAAAATAATAAGGTTTTAAAATTATGTCAATTATGATAACAATAATATATAATGTTTATTCCCAACGAATAACGAATGAAAGAAGTACTAAAAATAAATAAAATCGAAAAATAAGAATAAATACAAAAAACAATTACAAAATATATGTTACATATATATGTATATAAATAATACATCTTTTAAATTTTACTAAATACTAAATAATATTCAAATTTGTAGTGCTGAATAATCACTATAAATTAGTTTTATATTGTTCCCATCTGAAATTAAGACATTTGCTGATAATAAGTTTATTATTTTTTATTTATTTTTTTATAAGAAAAGGGTCTTTAATTCTAATATTTGTATATGAACTTTTAAAATATAGGTGTTTAAGTAAAAATTAAATAAAATGTGTTTTAATTAATTACTTATTTTTATAAGATCCAAACATAAAAATCATATATTATCTTTATGTATTTAAAATGTGAAGACTTGCCATTATTAAAACAGAATTTTATTAAAATATAAATTCAATTCTTCTAATCGTTATTCTATATATGTTTATGCTTGTTTGGTATTCGATAGAACAAAAAAATAAAATAAACTATAGTTGTATACTGTATATAGTTAGAAAAATTTACTTTAACAAAAAAAAAATTCCACTTTAACTAATAACTATAGGTATCTCAATTCGATATTGATGTCTGCACTATTTAAATGTTGTCAAGTGAAATATCATCGTTATTTCATATCTATAACCGAACAAGGTTAGATACTATTTAAATTACACCATAGGCCATTGAATAAACATTCAAAATTTTGTTTTTAATTTTTTTGTCATCCCACAATACCTGTTTAGTGATAAGTATTAGACAAACACTAATGGTCGACAAAAAGTTTGAAGTTTGCGTGCTAAATTACGTAGGTACCTAAAAGGTTTACATTGTAACACGCAGTATATAACTAGGTACTAAAGGTATAACCTCTTAACAGTCTCAACAGAAGAAACCAGATGTACAAACTGTACGTGTGTGTTTATTTAGATCCCGAAACGATGGATGGATTATTATTTTAACTATAATTGTATTGTTGTATATGCTATTTTGATATGTTATTTTATCAGACAAATAATTTTTACAAAATACAAGTCTTCAAGAGCATTATTGTACGTAACACCTATACAATATTATGTATTATTTCGGTACATATTTTGACAGCAGTATACTACTATAATACTAGTATAGTATATCACGTCAAATAAAGAGTTTCGCGTCCTATACTAAAAAAGAAACGTTTGATTAATCTTTCTGGTAATAATATAAATATTTTACAATATATGTTCAAAATAAAATATAGTCACCAATTTGTCTAAAAAAAACATTCAAACAACTTAATTAATTTCACCATTAAAATTATTAACAGCTAGTATTTCACTAAAATTGACAATTAATTTTATTTAATATTTTTTCAATCATTGTAATCACCAATCAAAATAAAAAAAACTTTAAAGTTACTCGTCTTGTTTTTCGATAGAAATCAATGTATTTAAATGAAATTAGTTTTAAATTGTTCAACGATTAATCATTATAATTTAATTTAATAATAATTTACAGTTAGATGAAAAAAAGAAACATT
Organism: Rhopalosiphum nymphaeae; assembly: GCA_036289425.1. Lineage (NCBI taxonomy): Eukaryota > Metazoa > Arthropoda > Insecta > Hemiptera > Aphididae > Rhopalosiphum > Rhopalosiphum nymphaeae. Next base: position 7,311,927 of record JAZAQC010000012.1, on the reverse strand, counting down.
TACTAAAATAAATGGTAGTATTGTTAAAATGTAATGAATGATGGGATGTGTACTAATTTATACCTATTGCACTCGTCCAAATATTGTGCTAGGGTTATATGAATGTTTGAAATTCAAATATAAAGTAATATAAAACAGATATAGTTTTATTATATTACATTGTATAAGCAATATTGAAATAAATAATTACATAGCAATTTTGGATAGTACTAATAAATTTATTCCCTATATATTTGAGTTTGCTAAGTTTGCTAATTTAATTCTTTAATGATTCATATTTTTAAGAACTATCAGATCATATATCCTAGTAATAAATGGAATTCTTTGATTACTAATGCAGGGGTCTCTAACCTACACGGCTCGTGAACCGGATCCAGCCCACTAACATTTTTTAACCGGACCGCCTAGCTTATTTATGTTTTGAAAATAATATATTAGCATTCATTGTTTTTAATTTATTTAATTAGTTAAATAAAATTAATTTATCATTTTTTTTTAATTCTGTGTTATGCATAACAACTTATTATAGTTATACTAGCTAATAATAGAAAAACCTGTCGATTTATTTGATTTACAGTGTATTCGCTCTTGGCAGTACGTAATTGCAAGTATATATTAGGACATATTAGTAAATAGTTAGGACTTATTTGTAATGGGTCACTTGATTTATAACTACTTACCTATTGGAAATTAAAGTATATGGCACAAATGTATACTTTATTTATTTGAAGTAATAATAATATTATTTTTTACCCTACAAAATAAATGCTAATATTTTCTAATAATAATTAAATATTTTTAAAAGTCTTACCTATTTTTATTGTTAAACAAATTCACTACTAAGCGTTGATAACCGTTTTTTAGGAGTTACAATTAAGGATTTATGAACAATTATTGTTATTGATTATTAGCTAAACAAATCTAAATACGAAATAGAGTTTTAATTTCATATTCCAAAGAAAAATATTTTTCTGAGTATTCTGATACATCAAAATCGAATTTAGGGAGAGTAGCTTATAAATTATACGTATTTAAAGTTTAGACAAACATTTTGCGAGGTAACCTCGTACCATTCCATTCCGCGCATCAAAACTTTAAATACTTATAACTTATAAACTACTCGCCTTAAATTCGATTTTTATGTATCAAAATACTCAGAAAATTATTTTGCTTTGGAATATGAAATTAAAACTCTACATAGTCCTTCAAAAAAGTAAAAAACTTAAAAAAAATACAAGGATAAAAAATATTTAAAAATGTAATTTTTTAATAAAAACGTTGTTTTTTAAAAACTTGAAACTATGTAGAAAAATGTTTTCAAAAACATGAATACTTTTTGAAATAGTGAGTGTTTCATGATAAAAAAAATCACCTTGTATAGCTTAATTTTTTTTCTTCGACATGATTTATTAAAAAATTGTTACTTATCTATATGCAGTGGCGTGCAGATGCGGGGATTTAGGGGTTTAACCCCTCCTAAGTCAAACATGTATAATGATTTCTTTTATGGAATATTACATTTAGGTTTGGATCATATATATATTTTATATACATATATAAATAATAAGCCCCCCCCCATAAACGAATTCTGCGTACACCTATGTCTATATGTATAATATTAAGTAGTTCAACATATTTTAAATAATTTTCTTTTTACCTGTTAAATCAGCTAATATAAATATTTGCAATTAACTAACAAATTCTTAGTGATATTTTGAAATCGATCGAACAAAATCATGAACCAACTTCATATACGTTTATTATTTACCTATGAATGGGTAGAAGATAGTTAATTGTAATAATTTGTGTTCCATTAAAAATAAATTTTGAATAATAATTATCAATTTATAATTATCAATAATTAGAGGTTATAAGTACAATAATATAATGTATGTAATAAATGTAATACCATTAATGAAAGTATGGCGTTCGAAATCGTTTGTCTATTCAGTATCCGTCAAAAATAATAGGTTTTCAAATTGTAGTCCGTGAAAATCACGAATACCAGCTGTAATATTGACCGGCCGTAAGAGAAAAATATTTAATTATTTTTGCTTAAGTTTACTAGGTACCTCTAATAAATAAAAATGAATTAAATAATTATGCGTAATCAAAAGTTGAAATTTGCCATCTTCCCAAATCTTTTCTAGGTAGATCATGATTCATAGTTAATGACTGTCGACTGATACAATTAATGTTAAAGACATGTGACGCGACACATGACATAGCTCTCTTCACACTTAATCATATTACGTTTATTTGTGTACACTCGACACACTGTTAACAGAATATTGGTAATATGCATAACATAGACGTAAATAACTATATGGAATGTAGGGTACGGTAATACGGTATGATAAAATGTGCAAGTTGGTAGACAGTATATTTCGAGGATTTTTCTCTCGTGCATTTATGATAAAACCCAAGTTATCTGTAATTCGCATTGCAACACCAACGCCACTAAGTAAATTAAGTAGATGATTAATCCATCTATTCTGAGACTATGCCCCCAATATTTAGTACAATATTTTGTGTGATTTTATACGACTATTAGGTGACGTATCACCTAGATTCTCTGTGGTAAACTAGATCCCCCATACATTACTTTGTTCGCCTGTCAACATGACGTTGGTCAATTGACTAACATATATATACTATGTAGGTATTCATATTTAATAATATAACTATAGCTTATTTAACTACTTATTCCATTACATATTATTCATAATTTACTATATTATCCATTATTTATAGTTTATATTTTTATATTAGCTAATAAAATCATATTGTTTTTATAAATGGAATAATAAATATGAGTTTATTCTAATCTCATACATAGTAAAAATTTAAATTAAATACACTATATATTATATATATTTATTAGTTGGCTTGCGTTTCACGTTTGATATTTTGTGTATACTTTTTATTACAATACAAATAACAATCAATACATACTAGCTGCAGGATCAGTACAGGTGAACGAGAGTTTTGTCCTTGCGGTATCGCCCCGTCAAATAACTAGCTACAACTCATTAGCGCACAATTTATAAACAATGGAAACCTTTTTTTAAAGAAATTTAATCACGTATAGGGTGTTTTCACAATTAGTGTAGTGCCAATTTATAAAATAATAATTATAGATGATGGAAAATTATAATACCTACTCATTCAACATTTCCCTTCACCTTTTATAAGTCTTAGGATTTTTTGTCTAATTTATTCTGGCGAACTTTATTAATTTAACTCTCGACGTATTAATTTGTTTTGAAGCATATGCAGATCATTTTCTGCCTTTCTTTTCAGCGAGTTCTTTACAGTTTCTAATTTTTATTAATAAAATATGATGTGAATATGGATCATGGTTATGCTCCAAACAGTCCAAACTATTAAATTGGTTGGCAGTTTGGGTGATATTACAATATACTAGCATTACACAAATTATTACCTATAGTCTATACTATAAAGAAAATTAATATTTTCATTTTTTTTTTTTTTTAATTGCTTATCCTCGCGAAATTTGAAATTATTCAAAAACTACCTATACATCGTTTTTTCTCCGTTTTAAATATATAACGTTCATTAGTACTACTGTGTTGTAATCTGAGGCTAAACCGTTAAACTAAAATGTATATGAAATTCTAGTCAAAATTATTATAAGGTTTATTAATTATCACCGACAACTTTTACCAACAAAAGTATAGGTATAAGCTTACAAATACAGTGGAAATATAGTTATAAATTCATTAAATATTAAAGTCTGTCCTATTAATTTATATAGATACCTATTATTATGTCACTGATGTGCAACAACTGATTGGAAAGTACAAGTCTTGTTTCGTGTAGTACCGTCTTTCCAAAAGTATTTGTAGCGCCTCTCGGTTTCATTCCATATTATATTTAACTTCAATGTGCCGCCATAACATTTCAATGATTTGAGTTTGGACAATTTAAGCACCAAAATGTTTTTCTGAGTACCTATAGTCTATAATAATATTTACAAAATTTTAATTGTTTTAACTTTTAAATATTATTGATCGGAATAAATTTTAGAACTTGGTTGCATTTCATTTAATATTATGGAAATAATAGGTAATTGTTTCTCGATCTTGTTTTTCTACAATAAAAATCCTAAAATATTGTTGTTATTATGACAATAATAGCGAAAATCCATATGACCCTTGTAATTTTTTACTATAATATAACGTACATTATTAGCATCATCTTCTGTTTCTTTGTCGTACTGTCATAATATGTAAATGAATTATTATTTCCATTAAAATCATCTTGTTCTATTATATTTTCTAAAAAAGGACTCATATCTCTGAATAATACACCCTTTGTCACCCATTGTATTACGTTTATCAAATATACTGATAGAAATATCTATGCAGACGTTTTCCCAGTCAACAATATTGTGTTACAGCTTCTATTTGTAATTTTTTCTATTTTTACTTCTGGAATTTTCAATACTCGGTGCCATACTAATTCCATAATTTAACTAAAATTTTAACAACTGCATTTTTTTGTTATTTACGAAAATTTATCTATATAAAAAATTGATTTTCTCCTTGTATATATTTGATAACCTTATAACATTTATTTGAACCCAACTTTTTTTTTAAAACATCTACACAATCGATTACTAAGTATATTTTATAAACATTTAAATATTAGGTATATTTCAATTTATTTATTTTATTATTAATAATAGAATAGCTATTATACGATAAAATAAGCTTAAAATAAAAATAAATATTTTGAAAATTTCAATGCGTATAGTAAAATATAATAATATAACTACATAAAAAGTTTCAATTTGATAAACTATAATATTATTATTATATTTTTTTTTTTTTTGAAACTTTCAAATTCTACAAATAATATTTTTAAATTACACCAAAATAACAAAATTATTATTCATTTAAATAACTTATTTCTTTTTTATTTCATCGACATTTGAACTTTAAATCCTTATAAAAACAAATGATACACTTATAATAAATTCTTTTTTAAATATCTATAACAACTAGGGATGAGCTGGTTCTAAGAAAATTATCGGTTCCGGTTCTTGTCCGGTTTCAAAATATTCCCCTTCGGTTCTCGATACCGGTTCTTCATTTAAAAAAAAAATCTTAAAATTTAAAATAGTAATTAATTTGTATACGATATAATATTATAATTTATAAAGAATTTAAATTGTTATTAATTAAACCAGAATAATAATTAATATTTAAATGTATAATATTATTTTACTACAGTAACTGAAGTTCATTGTAAATTTAGAAATAATTAATAAATATTAAATAATTATAATAAGTAATAACAATATAAAGTATGTGACATACTTTATTAAAATATCATATAAGAACCGGAACCGGCCCATCCCTAATAATAACAACTCACGAAGAATTTATAATCAATTTTCAAAAATTTTGATTCGAAACAATTTTTCAACATTTAAATTAAAAAAATAAAACAATATATCAAAAATTTTAAATGTATATGAATAGCACAAAAATAATCAATATATTTTGAAAATTAAACCATTTTTTAGAAAATGCTAATTAAAGCATTTTATGATAATTTATTTAAAGTATCAAATATTATTCGTTTATTACAACAAACCAATTTTGCATAAAAATAAAGATTATTTAAAAAAATACAATTAAAAATTTACTCCACAAAAAACCAACTAAATCCAACTTTCTATCAGAAACCGCCCTCGAAGTTAAAGATCAAAGAACTTTTTTTTACTATAAATTGTTTATACATACAAAAAACATACACACGCCTAACATTATAAAAAATACTGAGTGTAGCGACCTGATTTTATGATTTGAATCATATAATAGATATTTACATCATATTTACGATTATATAATAATTGAAGTTTACACATATCAGCATAGGAAATAGGTAGGTAGTAGGTACCTATTAAGATTAAGATATTGCCTTATCGGATTATCAAATTATAATCTGCAAAATCATATATTTTATAGATCAATTATCATTGTGTAGGCACTAGGCACCTACCGATTAATGCCTTATATATTTAGGCGAGTTAAATTTTGAGAATATTATGTCTGTATTTAAACAAATTGTTGATTCCAGAAACATTAATCATTGATGTTTATATTTTAATTAATTTAAAGGAAAACTTAATTTACTGATATAATTATATTGTTGTAACGTTGTGTACAGACCTAACGTAGATAGATAACAGACAAAAACTGGCTGCATAGTGCAGACCTTGCAATAAATATGAAATATCGTTGAATATATTAATTTGTCATATAATTTTTTCAAAAATCGGAATGTGATTTGCTTATTTTTTAATGTTTACGGTACCTACTGTAAAACAGGGTACACTTTATCACGCATTACTCATTACTTATTACTCTGTAAATATTTTTCAATTCTGTTTGCGGGGCATTAAACTAAACTCATTTAAAATATAAGTTTGAACTCGGGTATGGAATTTTTAACTATACATAATTTGTAATAACTACTGTTTTAAGATACATTAAAGATGGTAATCGTAAAACATTTTGGGGACTGGAAAATTTTTTATTAATTTTTATTTTTAACATTTAATTTTGAATTTTCTACCAGAAACCACCCACTTTTAGAGGAAAATCGAAGCATTTTCACTATTCCAAAATGTGATAACAAACATATCAGAAAAAATAAATTAATGAAAAATGTTACATTTATTACTCCACTCTGTAGGTAGCTAAAATATATATCTCACAAAAACGAAAATATAGAGGGACTAAATCAATTAAGTACACAAACATACAATTTTAAAACTATATATAACAAAATCGTATATTATCACAGTTGATTGATTAATTATTTATTTTTAAATATAATTTTACAAGAACTTAACACTTACAAATAATTTTTACACAATACAAATATATTATGTATTTATATATTATATACTCTATTCACGTTAAGATTTGTACACGCACCGAATTGTGTGCAGTGACGCTGTTCCACAGACATTTCACTCATAATAATAGTCTTTTTTATAGTCAATAATTAATCTCTATTAGATTACCTGGCTACTATCAATGAAAACTGGTCAATGCGTAGAATAGTTCTTATTGTTCCTAATGTGAATATAGTATATTATATTATATTTACTTAGGTATTTTTTTTTTTAAACAAAAAAAAATATAATATCTGTTTTATATTAATATAATAATTAAAGAGTACGACGTATCTGAAAATAATGAAAAACAATATTATGTAAATGTGTAAATGGTCAAACTTGATTTCATGATTAAATTACTTTCTTCAAAACACATATAATTAACCAGTATCCATCTTAGGCTAGAATAATCTATTTTTTTGTATATTAAAGTTCATGCTATAGAATAAACATAGCCTTAGCTATTAATGAAAAATAAATAAAGCTTTAATATTATTTATTAATGATTATAAGAAGAGATTTATAATTTATGTTGTTGAATAATTATTTGTAAAAATAATATAAGTATATACAGGGAGATTATTTTATCAAACAACACTCATATAAAAATCTATAAATGTATTTGAAAATATTTTCTATCGTTAGAATTTTTAAAACTTTTTACTTTTTAAATGACAACATAATTTTTACTTAATACTATATAGCAGAATATTTTTTGTTTTATTTCAATATACAAATTGAAATTCGGACAAGTAGCTTACGAGTTAAGACAAGTATTTTAAGTTTTGGTGAGATAAATACAGAGATACTCTGCAAAATGTTGGTCTATTACTCTGCTTACCAAAACTTTAAATACTTATAACTGATTAACTATTCGTTCGAATTTTAATGTTTTGATTTTAACTTTAAATTTGTAAAGTGTAGCTGCTGGGTTGCTTCTTTTATCACGCGATTCATATCATACTTAATATTCTAGCTCATATTCTTATTGTAAAAAATTAATTTACAGATCGTATATACACTAATTAAAAAAAAAAAAAACTATATTTTTCTTCAGAATATGAATTAAAAAATGTATGTTGTTATTCAAAAAAGTAAAAACTTAAAGAATTATTTTTCAAAAACGTTAATAGATTTTGAAATAACGAGTCTTGTTCAATATAAGAATCGTCCAATATATTTTTGTTTATTGTAAATTATTAACCTAGGCAATATTAGTTTGTCCTGAGCCCTGAGGAATGAACCTAAATACTTACATTAGGTAAATGTTATAAAAAACTAGATTATCTTAGCCTAATTTGGTTAGACTTTTATAGACTAGGCTAATCTAATTTATCCTGAAATCTGGTTTAACCAGTATAATAATTTATAGGTACAGTGGGTACCTACTAGGTAGTACAGTAGGTATTGTCTTATTGGTTTTTCTGATGTATTATGAATATCTTCGTAATATTTTAAATATAAAATACAAGTATATAACTAATTTCTTTATCCATTTTACCAAAATTTGAAATTTGTAAATTTAAAAAGCATTAAGAAAAAAAATGTTTTTCAAAGATAATAGTCAATTTATTTAAATACTTATAGTTATAATACTGTTGAAATGATCTTAAATTATAGATTAAATCTGTAATTTTAATTTTATGATTTTATTATTAAATATATTATACAATAATAAAAATTAACAAGGCATGTTCATCAATCAATTTGTTTTATCTAACTATTGGAAAAATATAAATTTATAATTTGCAAATTTCATAATTGGTAGTTGGTATGTGATTAACCCTCATTTGTTCAAAATTCAATTAATTTCAAATTTTTTTTTTTTTTTTTGTTAATATTATCATATAACAACTATATAATGACTATTTTAAATATTTTTAAACATTTTATTTCTGTAAATCATGATAAAAAGAAGGCTATTTTTCAAACTTATAATATTACATTAATAAAGATTGCACTTCATAATGGACTTAACTTATTTATAATTTAATTAATTAACATACACAATATATAGATTTGAAAAAAATTGACTAGGTTTGAAATTTACTAATCAAACAATGGTTTAATATAACATACTTTAAGAGTATATTATAAATATACAATTGTTAATATTTTTTACGATAGTTGTAGTTCCTAGATTTAGATTTATAATTTTCATTGCCTCTATAATTTTTGTAATCTTTGTAGTCTTTATAGTCTCTGTAAGTTGGTACTAATCTGAAAAATAATTAAATGTAATACATAAGAAAAACACTTCCAAGTTTTTGTAAAACAATAAAATATGTAATACATAATATTTGACATTATACTATAGTCAGGTTAAGAATAATTATCTATCAACCAGCATTAGTAACTAAAAACAACAAATAACAAAGTTGACAATTTAACATCAAAGCTTTTAATAATCGCCTAGAGTTGACAGTGTTTAGAAATTCAATCTGTGTACACAAGTAATTATTGAATTATTCTCAACCTGAATAGAGTATAAACTATAGAGACTCATAAATTATTATCTCAATTAGCTTTATACTTTATAAAATATTTATTTATTTATAGTTTACAAAAAAAAAAAAAATGTAATTTGAATTAAGATTAAATTATTTATGAAATATGACTAATCACTCCATTCAGAATCTAAAAACATTCATAATAATCATAAAAACTATAAAATTGATTAGTTGTTTAAACACTATATTTAAAATAATATTATTAGTATTTGCATGTTATAAAATTAGGAAAATTAATTTTTTTTATTACTTTATTTTTTTTGATTTCTTGAAATGTCTCGGACTTTTACTTCTAGACTTAGTTTTCAAAGGTGTTCTACTTCTACTTCTTTTTTTTATTGGTTTTCTATAAGATAAATTTAATATAATTAACATAATATATAAGTGTGTGTATCTAAAACTCGGGAGAAAATGTATACTTATTTGGGGTGGTTGAACTAATATTTTCTGGGATAGCAGCAGTCATTCCATTACTGGGATTAAACATAATTATTTCTGTTTGTACTACTGAATGAGCAAAAGCTTCTTTAGCTTGCTCCTTAGCATGATCATATTCTTTCTTTGATTCTTCTACACGCTTTTCTAAATCTTCTGTGATAGCCTGAAAAGTAACAACAAACAAATATGGTTATACTGAAGCACAAGCTATAATTTATTACTCACTTTTGGCCTAAGATAAAGTTTGAGTATTTTACGACAGATGTCCTGGATGTCTGTTTCATTTGAATTAAATAAAGAGTACCATGCTGGACTTTTGGGCAAAGGTATTTGTAATTTCCTAGCTGATAGATATATGCAAGCACAAGCAATAGTTTCTGGATCAAATTGAACAAATACATCGGTTTGTAATGAATCATTCATATAGTTCCAGGACATCTGCATTATTGATTGATGTTTTTCAAAGCCAAGAGCCTGTAGGTACATTACAATGAGTTTATGTGGATGTTTAACATGTACACAAAAGCCAAGCTCCTTGAGCACACGTCGTTCCGCTTTTATTACCTGCGTCTTTCTCTGGACATAGTTTTGATCAAGTACCAACGGCGTAATTAATCTGCAACAGTGGTGGGGTAATTTTTGTCTTGCTTTGAACTAGTGATGACATGATGAGTAATACCATAATAAGACAATAAAAAATGGACAGTATGATCAACCACAACTGACTAAATTTATTATTTATTTTGAAGAACTAATTGTTATAGAAAAATACAAACTATTTACATTTATCAATGAATAATGTTCTTATAAAAAGTTTACAGTTATTGTTAATTTAATCTTTATGTTTAAATTCTTAAATTTAAAATTATATTAACTATTGTTTTTATTGTATACATTATTATATTTTCTTAATAGAGCAGTTGCCACTTAATTGACTTATTTGTCTATTGGACTCAAATAAACTGATGCTGATTTATAAAGTCATAAAAAATTCAATGTATACTTATAATACCAAAAACCATAATAATTTAATATTATACACATTTTTGGTATGATATTAATAATAAATGTAAAAATCAATCTTTTCACTAAGAACATATTGAATACATTAAATATTATGATGTATAATATAATTAAATCTAAATCTAAATCTAATAATAATATATTATATGTACTAAACACAATACTGAATATTACATTCATTCAAAAATAATTAAGTTTCTGGTTATATGAATAAATATTGCTTAATATTAAAGTCATATATAGGTTAAATGTCATAATACTTAATCCAAAATACATTTAACATCTTTAAACACAATAATTATCAGACCCTTAGATAATTTAACAATTTTTAAATTTGTCATGTTATTAAGTTCACTTCAACTTCAGATTTTATCAGTTCTTTTTAACAATTACAAAGAAAAGTACCTTTTAAGATGGAGAATAATCATGTTCAAATGGTTCATAACATATTCAAATATGATTTGCTATCTTGAATGTCATTGTGAAAACAACAGTTACCATTTGTTTGTAAAATTCTTCATTTGCTTAGTACAAAACTTTTATGATTAAGTATAATCACTAAATAGAGCACATAATATGTTATGTACATTGGTTTTATACTTTACTTGTAGTTTTGATAAATAATATATTAATATATAAACATATTTATATATTTATATATTGAAAAACCCTAACAATTTTTTTAGAGGGAACCTCTTAGCTTATTTTTGATTAAATCATGTTATAATATAATTTTTAAAAGGTCCAACAGTATTCTTGACGTGACGACCATCAATTTCAATGTGAATCCACCACATTCGCTTTCCTCTCCACAATTCAAACCGAGGGTAATTCACCCGGCAGTTAGCTGTGGAAAGTATCTGCGAAAACGCAAGTTATAAAATAAATGTTGTGCGTTATATTTACACTTGAATTAACATTAATAAGTATTGACTTTGTTGCATTAGACAATTTACATATATAAATAAGTATAAAACAATCGCAATAAAATCAATGTATTTTTATACACCTCACAGTTATTGTATTAAGTCAACATATTGTAACTTTTTAGTAATTTGATTTTAAGTATTTATATGACTACGAAGTGTTCACTAAACATACTCACCCCTAATTATTTTATTAATTTTTATTTATTAAAATTCTGAATTATGTGATTTTTTTATACTACACAAATGATTTTCTTGATATATTTAAATAGAAATTGAATTTAATAATGTAGTTTCTAAATTATAAAACTTTATATATTAAGGACATAAATCCAAGAGAATATATTTAGAAGTGTTTCCTAATTCGAGTGATAAAACTATCTAGAGAGGGCAATAGAAGTTACAATTTTGATTGGGGGGAAGAGGGGTTATTCCATTATAAAAGTGGGTAATGGCTATTTCTATGTCAATTTTTTTAATTTAAATTTTCTTTCAACAGTCACATTACAGTAATGTTGACCAACTAATTGTATGTTATATATAATTATATTATATTTTAAAAATAATTATTATTACAGATCACTAACAACCCGCATTGTGTCAAAAAAAATTTTAGAAAGACATCAAGCACATTAATCTCATTAGGATAATATCAATTTTATTTATAATTTACATAATAATATTACACATAAACAATAAATTGTATATTCAAAATTGTTGTACTTTTTTTGGACAAATGTTTAGGAACTATTGCAACTAAAATAATGTTATCATGCAGAATAAAAAAAAGTAACTTAAAGAACTAATCAGGGGCGGTATAAAATTTTTAAACATAAAAGGTGTAGAGTAAAACAAATTTGGAAAACACTGGTTTAAAAGATTTGGAAACCATGACAATTTTAAAATTAGTTAATAATTTTAGTTAATTTAACTTGTACAAATATATAATATCATAAGAAAATATATTATTATTTTGCATTTATTCATAGCTAAAGAAATATTAAAAAATTTAAGAATTGTGCTATATGCGATTGCTGCAGGATATCTAAAAGTAATTTAAAACATCTTAACATAAAGAAAAATTAAATTAATTTCTAAGACTTATAAATAAATTATTATTATTATTATTATTAATGTATAAATGGTTTCAAATGTTTGATATTAGTATTTACTTAAGTTTCTAAAAGAAGGGTACTGTAATATTTATACCATAGTTAATAATATATATGTATGCATATTAATAAGGCATTAAAAATTGTGATTCATATATGTGTCTACATTTGTTATTTTGAAAAATTCTAACTTTATTGAAGATATTTCTTTTATATATTAATTTGATGTTAATTCATTCAAAACAAAATTTTTGAAAATTCTACTTTATTATAATAATTGTTTAACCTTTTACTTTTTAGAGTAATAACTAATAACATACATTTTTAATTTCATAGTCTGAAGCAAAATATTTTTTTGGAACATTAAATATATAACAATTTAATATTAGTGAATACTTTAATTAGTAAACTACTTGTCCAAAATTTGATTTTTATAAATTTAAATACTCCAAATAACACTTTCTTTCGGAATATGAAATTAAAAATGTATAATGTTATTTAAAAAAATAAAATCTTCAAATATGATAATAATAAAATAGTAAAAATGAAATGAAACTTTGTAAAAAATTATTTTTAACCAACATCACTTTTCAAAATAATGGGTTTAGGCACTTAAATGAATCATCTGGTATACTTGATAGAATCGACAGAATAATTAATTTAAGACTATTTATATAACTTATCAAAATAATTTTATTATGGGTACATCAAATTTGAATAATTTAATCCTAGATAATACATACCAAATATATACATTAGAAATTTAGAATATACAAAATGATATTTTAAACCGTGTGTTGAAATATTTTAACAAAAATCATTAAATTTGTTTAGTTATTTTTGTATTGCTCTTAAAATTAAAATTATCGAATACATTTACTGATTAGAAACAAATTAAATTTGAATAGAAGTTAAATTAAATATTACTGATTATTTTTTAGTGTTTGCCTATTATATCTATATAAATATATTTTGATACCAATGATAATGTTTATCAATCAGTAATTAAGAAACTAAGTTTAAAATAACTCATGATTTATTTATCATATCTTAAAAATTAATTATAAATCTTACGGTATAGCATGCAAACCAAATTTTAAACTGCGATTTAATAGGTAATGAACTGAAAAGATTTCTAGACTTCAAACATTTAATCATACACCATATAGAGTTAGGTTTGTATTTAAATAGTAATTATAATTAAACATATTATACTTAGAAAGCATTAATTTATTAAAGATAATATTTCAAGTTTGTGAAAATTAGTAAAAAAAATATTAAAAACCTAACTTGTGAAGCGTATACTCGAACTCTTGAGTTAAATAAGTACATTTTAAAAATAAAAGATATTTATTATTTGAGGTTCAAGTTGAAAAGTATATTATAAATGTTGAAACCTTGAAAATTAATTTGTGATGGAAGCATACGCTAACAGATTAGTCAGTTGTGATTAAAAATATTAAAACATAATTCAAATAAAATATATATTAATACTATAAAAATAAAATCACCTAAACTTACTTTTGATTTAAAACTTGACGGATATGATGATAAACATTAATAACATCACGAATACGTCGTGGTGATTCCTCAACTTTAGAGGCCAAACATGTGCATGCCATTGCAGTTATTTCCATTGGGTAGCGAACAAAAGATTTAGTATAATAAAATCGTTGAAACAACACTTGTCCAGTCGCCATTGCAACCTAAAAAACAAAAATCATATTACAAATAATATAAATTATAATTCCATGATTAAGTATACACATAGGAGATATTATTAAAAAAAATTTAAAAATAATTAAACATAGTTAAATTTAAAAAAAGTTCAGAACCAAAACCAATAAAATATAAGGTACTATTTTGTTAGCGTCCTACCGGCTATCACTGCATCATAAAAAATGTATAATTTCTCTTCTTCATCAGTTAACCATTAGTTATATTATATTTTTTTATATACCATTACAAGACTTTCAAATAAAAGTAAATAATAATATTATTATTTACAACTATGATAGCATATTTAATTATTAAAACTTAATAATTATATATAAATAAACACAACAGAATAAGATAGTTTTCTAAAGATTTTTAAATGTCACACTTTTTACTTGTTTAAACAATGGTTTTTGATACAAATTTAATGCTAGTATTCAACAATGAGTGAAATAGATAATTCGTTCAAATTAATTTTTAACGGTATTTCAAATAAGTTGATAATATTTATAAGATAAGCGCATACTTAAAATTACACATACAATACAGTGACAAACCAATAATTTAGTGAAATGATTATAATATAATAAAATACAATTTCAAAGAAGTATCTACTTTTTTTTAAGTAATATATCACATACTAGACTAACTTGCATTATTATTTTGGGCCTATATATATTGTATAAAAATACAGAGAAATATCAATCATAAATATCAAAATGTTTGATTCAAGATAACTGACAAAGGTTACTTAATAACAAGATGATATAAAATTAAACAACTTGAATAGGCAATAACAGATAAGTACTAAATAAAAGCTTAGTAGAAAATCAAAATCAAATTAAATTTAGGTATATAAATATAACTAATTCACATTTTAGGTAACTATTGTATTTTTGACAATATTTTTAATTGGAAATAAAAAAGAATCGAAAGATGTATGTAAAATAATTGATTTTTATAGATTTATTAAATAATTGTATGTGTATTGTGCTAATTTCAAACAACTACCAAATCAAAATTCAACTAATGAGTCAATTATTCAGAATAGTTCTAAAGTAAAAATATATACAAACATTGTGATGATTAATAGTGATTTTTCATATGTACTTTATAATTCATTGCTTGTGCGTAAATTCATTGAAAATTTTGTCAAAATTATAAATGATAGTAAAGAATTTATTTTTACCATCAACATATTTATCACTTTTACCGAGAAAATATTCTAATAACTTTTAAAATTAGCAATATCTCAAAATCACAAGGGAAAATTATACATTTAATAGTTTTTAAGGTTGCTTGCAACACCTACTTTTGGGAGGGGCTAATAGCTGAGTCCTCAATTATTTTTGAATATGTATATATTATGTGTATGTAAATAAACGAAGTAAAGCACACGTCATACATTAAATCACACCAGCTGCCATCCATCATTACAAGTATACAACACTTTCTATGGAGGCATGATGACAAATATATTCTAAAAATTTCACCTGGGGAAGTTTGAGCAGCATGCCAGCGGTCTGAATCCACTCACATCCGACGATCCTTAGGTCGACTTCGGTCTCGAAATCTAACCCGTCGATCATAGACGGTGTGGATGTGAGCTTTTCTTTTGGTAAAAGTACGTTACTTAGAGTCAACAGCACTTTAGTCGGTTGCTTCAATAAATGGCTGTCATGTGTCACGTCGGTACATGTCATTGTCATTGTTTCCATTTTGCACATCACCCACGCGTTTGCAGAAGTTGTGATTTCGTCGTTAACGATTTACACGCTATTTAGAAAAGTAAACAACCTAATACAATAATTTATATAATTATACAAACACGAATTACGTCTAGAGCAACGATATTTGCGTACAGTTATATTTTGGTTATATCATAGTTATACAATAGTCGTGTAAAAGATTGGTCTATAATGGTTAATAAAAATATATTATAGTTAAGCTTATTGCTTAAGTATACTTTAATTCGTTGATTTTAAGAACTAAGATATATAAAATATTTAAATAAATAATAACATGATAAATTGATAAGGCCGTATATCTATTATTTTTCTACATCAGTGCATTTATCTGAGATCGTGTTATCAAGCTCTAGCCAAAGTTTCCCAAATAAAAAATACCATATACATTGTAAACCCTAGAATTTTAGAATAGATTAAATGTATTAATTTTACTAATAATTGTATTATTTATTATCTATTTAATCTATTCTATGCCACTGTGGTAGAACTATAATGTTCTGGCCTTCTGGGATATAACAATGTCATAACTAGGGCCCGGAAATTCATGCATTATCATGTTTTTACCGAGTGCATCAAAAAGTTGTTGGATGAGATAAAAATTTGAGTCACAATCTAACGAGTTTAAAAATGAAATTTTAATGTATATATTTTCGCATATTTTGAGGTTTTTTAAAGATATATGCATACTTTAAAATAAAATTGCATTTGACTGCATTTTAGTATTACTTTTTTTTATTAATATTTCAAAATGTATTTATTGAAAAATATGTTCTTATAAAAACATTGCCAATATAAAATTAAAACTGATTAAAATTAAAGGTCGTTGCTTAGTCGGGCTGATAATTATTGTCGTTCATTTGTATTTGAAAACCTATCAAAATATTCAAAATCCCTAGTTGTAAATTGTAATTCTTGAAGTAAATATAACACATTATATCGTAATAAAATTGTGCATATTTTTACCCATTTTTTAAAAATTATTTTTACCTAAAACGAAAAAAACTTTTAAAAACACAAAATACATATTTAGCACATATTTTAATGATTTTAAGCGCATATTTAAATGTATGTTTTGATAGTTTTTAGTGCATGAACTTCCAGGTCCTAGTCATAACCTACTTTTTGTTCACACATTTGACTACCTATTTGAAACACCATGCCATACGGATCGTAATTCGTAGGTATATTCGTAATATACAGAAAAAAACCAAAATGATAATATAATCAACATTTGAACGAGCAACTTTAATTTTAATTTTATTGCAATAACTTTGATCACTTCTACTTGTCATGGTTCAGCTAGATGCTTATGAGGCGTTATGACCAAAGGTTCAGTTTTTAAAATTGAAGTTTTCAGAATAGCATTCAATATAGCGATAAAAATAGTATATTATATTATATTTTATAGATTGATTATATCATTTGTAGAAATTTTTCTCAATTATCATTTTTTTTTTTTTGTCCATATTTTATTACCGAAATAAAGCTAAAACGTTCGACGGTGACCATTGCAATGTCGTTGACCGTTGCTACATGCCCACATAATATTTATTAGATAAAAATATTGTTATTAAAGTACATATTGCGAAATAAACTTTAATTGGTATTTCATATTTATACAATTTACTTTTGAATAATTCTGTAACAATAATTCTCTACGTCATATTGCATAAAATGTATCTCAGTATCTCATCATGCTTAAATTATTATTAAATCTTAAATAATCAAAAAAGTTGGGAGGGCTAAGCCCCTTTAAGTCCCTCTCTAGTTGCGCTAATGGATGATACTAATACTAATTCTTTGATTATATTATCATTTTGAATTTTTTTTCCTTGTTTTTTTTTTCCGGAATTCATATTCGTATAGCCCTCAATAGTCAACTATTTGTACTCATACTCTTTAATATAGGGTACATTTAATATTGAGTCAAGAAAGCAGAAGAGTATACAATTTGGACTTGAATAATAAATTTAAGATCATTTAGGATTTCCATGACAGATAATATACATGATGTTAATAATAAAAAATAATAATTTAAAAAACCTGGCGAAGCAACCGGTTACTCGAATTACGAAAAAAATGGTGGGAAAGTGGGTATTGCTCCGCTGTATGGTAGAGGTGGAGAGTAGGTCAGTATATATTCGATGTATTAAATTTGAATGTAATGTAAAGTATATCATTGTATACGAAAAACGATTTTGAACGAAGATGATTTTTCAGTCTAGGATATACTTATATTTAAATTGTAATTTATTTTTCTCAACTACTGGAGAAAGTTTCAAGTTTCTACGACTTATACTTTTTGAATAACAACAAATATTTTAAATCGTTGCATGATATTATACATTTTCGAGATTTTGAACATTATATATTTTGTACATTTGAACTTTAAATGCTTATAAATAAAAATGTCGCATGGGCGACCCCAGACATTTTTCTAAGGGGAGGGGGCAAAATTAATTTTTTTTTTCGTTTATTTAAAATAATTTACAATCTATACAACAATTAGTATAATAAGCAAATTTGATAGCTAATAATAGTTAGTGACTGAGGAGATTAACATTTATAGGCAGGCACTCAGCAGTACCACTCGCCGGGTACATTTAAAATATTATTATAATTTTTTATTTTAGTAGGTCTTTAGGCCACTGTCTTTTGAGTCTTCTACGTACATTATCAGGAAGTGAATTGGGTTACTGTGAGAGTTTAAGTTGTTGTGAAATTTCGAGTAATATAATTTTGCTAATTGATTAAGTGTAGACATTTTTAGATCTTTGTGAAGATTAATGTTTAATTGTTTGTAAAGTACCAAAAAATTAATTAAGATTTTTTTATACATTTTATTAATAGTACATTAAGAAATACTACATTTAAGTGTTACAATTTCTATGGTATATACTGTGTCATCGTTTAGTCATATTGGCTACACTGTAAAATGACGCGTTCAATATTTATAGTTCCACGAGAGTAGTTGTATACTTGTATACTGTCTAGTTTGCTCCATGAGCTATATCGTCATGACTCACGCTACCCCGGCCGCGTAACGACTAACAAGTAACGACCGTAAAGAATAACGTCCGCCATTTTCACGGTCGTCTCATCCGCGCGGTCATCAATTTCCGATTTTTGTTTTATATTTTTGTAATTAGTACATTTGTTGCACGCGTTATCGTCGTCATGCGGTAAATACTGTCGCTCGGTATTTTACGCGTATTAAAGTGGATTTCGGTATTTTTGGTGTACAAAAAGGACCAGTTACCGCGAACACAATACATTTACGATGAGTTACAGCAGACCGCCCCCACGGATTGAAGGCATGGTGTCGCTAAAAGTTGACAACCTCACCTATAGGACGACGCCCGAGGACCTGAGGAGAGTGTTCGAGAGGTGTGGAGAAGTCGGAGACATCTACATTCCCCGTGATCGGTTTACTCGAGAGAGCAGAGGGTTTGCTTTTGTCAGGTATAAAATAGTAGTATGTCCTTCGACCAGATCGGCGCGTGACCGTAGTCGTTTGATTTTGCAAAAATGATTATAAAACTAAGCATTGAGCTCGATACAGATTATTATTTGCCACCACGGGTAGAGCTTCCCTGCTAGCCAGGTTGACGTTCCCTTTGGTGGCAATATAATTAAATGCTATGATCCGTAACTTTGATCTTATCTGATTTGCATAATCTTGCTGAAATTGTTATTACTTAGTTCCAATAAATAATTTGCCGGTGAATAATAATAAAAAATTTTTTTTCAGATTTTATGATAAACGTGATGCAGAAGATGCATTAGATGCGATGGACGGTCGTATGTTAGATGGTAGAGAATTACGTGTTCAGATGGCTCGCTATGGACGTCCAACTTCACCATATAGAAGAAGACGCAGGAGGTATAATATCCTAATAATAAGAAATAAATTGTTTAATTTTACAGCTTAATATTCGGCTTCTTCAAAACTATATGATGTGCAGTAAACCAAAACAAAATTAACATTAATTCAACTACATATAAACCCTTTTATCGTTGCTTGGCTTAAAAAAATTCATTTGTTAAATATATAATATACGACAATGATTTTGGTTTATTCTTAAGTATTCATCATAAATTTATATAAATTATTTATTTCATATTATGAAGTATATTTTAAATTAACAATAAATATTTTTATGTCAAGCAATATTATAACAAGATGTTAAAAAATATTGTTTAGGTATTTTCATTTAATACATAAATTTACATTGTTATTTTTTTTTTTATTATAGTTTTTAATAGAATTTGATTTTCATTGATTTTGTTTGTTAATAATTTTTATTTTAGGTATTCATTATCTGAATTAATTACATTTAATTTTTACTTGATACTTTAATTCTTTAACTTAATATCAACAAATTACTTTATTTTGTTAAAAGACTGAGCATTGTTGTAAACCCATTGATAGCAGCGACACTATTTTCAGGTGTGGGGTGTAATTGGGGAGTGGCGGCTGAGTGCTGTGGCTGAGGCTGAGGCTGAGGCTGAGCTAAGGTGTAATAATCGTGCTGACCGCAGTAGAAGGCGAGGGCGTTGTTCCTGCCCATAGCAGATGCATGCTGAGTGCTGACTAGCTGCTGATCAGCCGAGTGCCAGTTGCAGATTTCAGTTTGCTGAATTAAAAAAATAAATATAACTAAACAAAGCAATCCTGAGTCATCCTGGCAACTCTGTTTAGGGTTAGGAAATAGCTGATTTTTAATTTTTTACAAAGCCCACATTTTTTCTTTTTATTGCGCTTAAATAGTTTAATCCGTATTAATATTAAATGAAAAATAAATTAACCCCAACTGGAAGAAATTAATTTTAATGTTTTTAAACATAAACATTGTTGTATGTTATTTGATTTAGTTGTAATTATTATACATCCAATCATGTTAATGCTATTGATTTAGGTCTCGTTCGCCTAGACGTCGTTCATACTCAAGGTCCAGGTCTCGTGGCCGTCGTTCACGTTCTTATTCTAGATCACGATCACGTTCACGTTCTGGTAGTAAAAGTTCAAGAGGACATTCAAAGTCAGCCAGTCGGTCAAGATCATAGGTAAAAACTAATTATTTATTTTATTCTTCTTGTATTTTAAATAATTTCTCTAAGAAAATATTTATTATTGGAATCATTATTCTTTATGACATACATTTTTTAAATCTTTTATAAACTTGTAAAAAACAAATACAAATATTATAAATTGCCTTTTTGTTATATAAAAAAACAAAACTTCTACCAAAATAAGATTCAATTAAGTTATCTACAGTTAAACTAAATACAAATGTTAATATTTTTAAAATTTTGATTTTTACAGATGTGAATTTTTCAAAAATTATATGAAAAAACTGATGAAACAAACAACAGCTACATAATTTGTTTACATTATAATGATAAAAATATTTCATGCCATTTATAAACTTGAATATTTAAGTTCTTCAATAAATAAACAATCATCACTTTGTAGCCTAAATCTTAGTATTTAAATGAAAAAACAACTTAGTTTTTAAAATATAATCTAAATTTAAAATTATCATCCATAATATAATTAATGTATCAATTATTTATTACTATAATAGTAATAACAGTTAATCATAATTAACAGATAACAAGTACACGTTTTTTCTTTGATTAAAATGAATATAATTTTAAGTATTCTGTGGTTCGCGTGAACTATTTTTTGCTGTAATATATTAATGTTAGGGAATAAAGCCTTTATTTTATTACAACTTGCTGCTTAAATTTTATTGATTTCTATATTTTTGGAATGTCTTAAAGTGATAGCACTCATTATTTTGAATACTCATAAAATCTTAAAAATTCTGAAGTTTTGGAATTTCAAATAAATAAATTGTAGTTATTGTTTTTATTAATGTAACATTTATAATAAATATTATATTCTCAATAATCCAACTGGAAGATAAAATACTTCATAATGCAAACAATCTAAAATGTAATGATATAAGTAAACGGCTAAAACTTTAAAAAAAGAAGCTTATATTGTGCATGTTATTTACTAAGTTTTGATTAAAACTAGTAAATACTTTATGCTTGATCAAAAATTATATGATCTAATATGTATTTTGAATACAGATTTTATACTTAATATGTTAGACTACGATTGTAGTTAATAGTAAATCTAGTGCATTTGAATCCTAATTGTCTATTTATAAATTATTTCATAGACAGTTTACTATTAAAGTTTTATTTTTTACAACCAAATATTGTGTATTTTAATTCTGTCATGATTGTAATTTTTTGTTCCTTGTATCTGTTAAAATTAAATTTTATTTATGACATGAATATAACATGTTAGAAAAACCTATTCCTAATTAAAATAAAATTTGTAGATATTTAAAAGATACTTTTATAAATAAGCAATCGGGTTTGTATTTGGTAATTAACTGTTTTTATTATAGTGCTAAATGTATAATTGCTAGATGCAGATGTTTCTTAGTATTGTAACAATATACTCGTCATAAAGCTAAAATCAACCTATGTCCCATACCTTTGTTCGCTAGTTATGAAACAAAGATAATGAATATATGAATTATCCTAAACATTTTTAAAATCATTCGTATTTTATGGAATAATGGATCACTGAAAATGGCACGAGCGTCTCTTTCTGAACAGAAATACAGATTACAGATGGGTATTTAAAATAATATGTTAATGCTTTGCTAAAAACAAGCAAACAAACAAAATAACATAACATGTTATTCAGGCTCTTGAAAATGTTAAATGATAATATGCATATGTCTATATGAGTGGTACCACGGGTAATCGGTAAAAAAGAACAAATTTTAAATATATTTATTGATTATAAAAATTAAAAAATTATCATTTACTATCCAGTATCCATGCAATACGTACACATTTACAATTACACAATCCGCATACACTCACATCGAAATTGCCTACATTGAACTCCTTAATAACCATCAACATTTAATCTTTGAGAAAACTATAATATTTAATTTAATTTTAAAAACATTGAAATATAAATGTATTTCTTTTGAAAAATGTTGTTTTTTTTTTTATTGTATAGAATTATGTCAGAAAATTTAAACAAATATATCTTTAATTATTCATCTTATAGGTATCTAGTATATTTTTTAATTTTTATATATTATATACAATATAACTTAGTATAATATAGAATTAGATGCATTTTTATTACTAGAAATTCCCTATGTAGAAATCATAGCGCTCTTATAGGTGACCTTTTCATACTTTATCATAAAATAAATCTATTGGTAAAGTATAAAATATTATTTTATTACCCATGTGGACTTTTCATACTTTCTTTTATAATCAATAAATATATTTAAAAATTTTAAAAATTGTTCTTTTTTTTGGAGGTTCCTTTCAATTATAAAATTTCGATAAGAAATCCGTTTTAATTATAAAATCAACACGCTCTAAAATATTGTATTGACTGTATATATAAAGTTATTAAAACTGGTATCGGTATTTGAGCTCTTTTCTTTTTATTCGTATATAAACATTTGTGTGAGTTCGGTACAGGTACAGTGGAATCTCGTTAACTCGAAATTCAAGGGAAATGCAATTTTTTTCGACTTATCGAAGTTTTAGGTAAAATTCCGACTTAAAGAGTTTTTAAAATGTGTGTACATACTACATATATTATATGTTGATTTGCTTAAATATAAAATAAATACGTATTTTCGAATGTGTGGACTGTAAATAACGTTTATTAAGCCTTTTACATAATTATATAAAAGTAATATAATTAGCAGGCGGGGCGAATACTTGTTGTCACAGAGTGCCACAATAGACTGCGTAATAAAAAAAGATTATATAAAAAATGACCAACTTGGTCTATCGATATGATCGGCGCGATGATGCGGCGGTGCGGGTCATCTCTCATCGTAGCACACACGCGCGCCTATCGTTGCCGATAACGAAATAATACAATATAATAAAAAAATAGAACAATACCAAACAACATTATAGTTTTTAAATATTATATAATTATTGTACGTACTTATTACCTATATATAATTATAGCGTGTAGTGTGTATCTATTGTTGTTATTATTTTAAAATTATGATAAAATAATAAATTAATAAGTTTTACATTCGATACTACCGTACACGTGTAACCAATATATTACAACATTTGACAATGCCGAATGTAGGTAGTGAAAATAAACCACGGACTAAGAATATTTGAGAGATCTATAGTTTTTTTATTGAGTAATCGAGGTTTTCACAAGGGAATCACATTTATTTTGACTCGTTAAGGTTTGTGATTATTCGTATTTCGTGTTTTAGTTTTTGAGTCAAAAAGTTACAAACATATTAACATAATAATATGGACATTGCCTATTGCCTATTGATGTAAAAAGATATACATTGTACCATTGATTAAATTATAAATACTAAATAGTATTATTGTTTTTTATCATATAAATTGGACAGATAGCGCCACCATTATATTTTTATTTTCATATTTTACCTGTCATACACGGTGATATACTGGCACCAGTATTAGTGCATTACTACGAAATCATACGTGTACATTTTTTTATGTTAGTTTATAGTTTTTAACAGTACATTTCCAATTATTGAATAATATATCTATTTCCACCTGCTATGTACACAGGTGGTATTATTGGTTACGACTAAAAAAAGTGCTTGCGTATTAATATTATGTACTTAGATTATAGAACAATTTGTGATCTACTTTTAACAATGGTAAAAGTAAAAATTATCTTATTATATACAATATTTACACATTAAACATACATTTCATAACATAAGTTACGATGTCTATTGGTTAATAGTTTATCACCTTAAAGACCCATATTATTTTATTTTTAAATATAGGTAGATACATTTATACCTACTGCCAAACGGTACGTTTTAAATTATAGGTAAGTACTCAAAACGGGTAAAGCTATGTTCTTATATGAGACCTAGTAGGCAAAAAAATTCATACCTACCTACGTCAGTACACGGCGGAAAAAATGATACACGTAAGTTCCTACACTAATCGTTTATCTGTTATAATCATATACATAATAGATTCTGTTATGTCTATGGTTATTATGTATCAATACATTATATAATTTATAACATATTATAATAATAATTAATAATATACCTATCATAAAATAAATTTCATGATTCAATAATTGTAAAAAAAATATGCTTTATTTTATATACTATATAGGTACGATACCAAACTGATATTGTTTTAAAAAGAGGTGGTAGGCAAGTGGTACCGCTTCGTTATTTATTAGGTTTCGAGTAATTCACTATAATGGATGTTAAATTTGTATTTAATACGAATTTCATCAAATACTAACTTCAAATGCATTAATTTAACAATTATTACTATTTTTTTATCAGAAAAGATAAGTATATAATCTGTGATAATTTTTTTTAAAACAAGCAATTTTGATGATATTATGACGTACAAGTCTTGATGGCATGACTGAAGGGGGTGTCTCATGACATTACTTTAGTGGAAAGTTTTTTATTTCTTTAAATTTTTCTTTTTTATTCAATTAGTGTCGCGTGGCCAATTGCGTTTTAGACTACATGTTGGGTTATTAAGAAGTATGAGGGAGGATAGATTACATAGAAAATAATTATGATGCTTTTTTAATATTTTTATACATATACAAGAACAACTTACGCGGGGTCTTGTATTAAATTTTCAAGTCCCTAAAAATTTTTTCAAGAATTTTGGCCCAGCGAATCATTTTTTATCAACAATTATAGAAAAAAAAAATGAAAATTTGTCATGTCTATAAATAGTTCAAAAACAGATAACATTTTAAAAATGTTATAATATAAAGAAAATGATAATAAAAACTTTTGTTAAAAATGTCAAGTTTCTAATATTGTTATTTTTTAAATACTTTGAATAAATATTTAGTAAAAATTTTAAATACCTATTCGCGGAATTTCGACCGATATCATGTGCGTGATCGTGAAACATCTATAATAAGTATTAGTATAATAGGTATACGTATACCTATAAACGAAGTTGTAAGTTTGAAATTAAACAGAAAGTTAGTCTGGTTTTTTACATCAACTTCTTGTGGATTTTGTATGAGAACAGATTGATTATACTTTCTATATAGCTCAAACCTGACACCTAGTGATTTTCATATTTTCTTACACATGAAATTATTTTTTGGTGGTCAAAACTTTAACGTCGACGACAAGGTGAAAAAAGTTGTTAACACATTATTGCAATCATAAGCGGCATCTCTCTGTATGAAGAAATGCAAAACTAATACCTCGTTATGATTAGTACTCAAATAATGATGTGGCAATTATGTCGAAAAATAGCTTAATATTTGTACTGGACGTTCCAATAATTTGTTTTTATTTTTAATATATATTTTACTTATTTGTATTGCCCATTGGAACTTACTCTCTAAACTTACCTCGTATATACGAACATATATAAAATAAATGGCTATAATTAGTAATAATAAATAATAAAATCATTAATAATAATAACTAGATATTTATGTTGAGTTTGTAAAATATAATATTAATCCCCAACTACTCGTAGGTATATAATATTTACATTTATCTACCGTTTGTCGTCTTGTCGAGTCTGTAGTTGATTTTTCATAGAACGCGTGCATAATAATTTGAACAATTTGTGGGTTATTAATTTATTATTACTAACCTTATAAATTATTCTGATCACCACATGTAACCGTGAGCTTTATGTATTCATACTGCAAACTGTGTATGTTGAAACTTGAAAATAAACTAAATAACTATATTTTAATATTCATAATAAACAATAACAGTTAGTGATTGGTTCTTTAAATGTTATTTTAATGCTATAACGAGATTAATAACACTATATATTTAATAAAAAATATATTTTAGCCAGATATTACATTTTTATTTTGTAGGTATTATTTATTAATTTTGTACAGTATTAGGTAGTATAAATACAGTTGATTATCTGTCCCCCAATTAACCGTTTTTCTCGATTAACAGCCACTACTTGCACATTACAGTAAATCTTATCGCCTTATGTGTATAAGCTGATTTATTCGAAACTTTCCGACAATATCAACTAGATAAGTGATATATTATATATTTTATGGATAAAAACAATCAATTGCAATTGCGGATGTATCTTTGTTTTGAAAAGTCAGTTAGCCATAATCATTGAAAAAATAATAAATAATGTGTATGTTTTATGTTATATGTTTAAAAAAATATTCGTCTTTTCAATGATCAGTCAAGGCTCATCTGATCCAATAATTGAAATTTAATCGAGGCTCTACTATATATTGTATATACCGATTTATAACCTAAATTAATTTGATTTTGACTATACAATAACGATTACATATTATTCATTTAGTTAAAATATTAGTTTATTACTATTAATTATTCTTTATCATATTACAAGAGAATAAACCCGCTAAATAGTTTTTTGATAAAGCTATGAGCAATGCATTTTTAACTTTTAAGATTCTAAAATTCTATTTTTAATTTAGTATCAGAAACCTCCCTCAAAGAGCAAAGTTAGTAAGAAAAAAAACACACATCATTCATCATTATAAAATCAATAGGTACATTTATCGTCTGCTCAGAAACTAGTACGAGATTGAAGTACTTCGCTGTTTTGTAAATAATACACTACCTCAAACTTTTCTTAGTATAGTAATTCTATATTCAACTTATCCAACTAGAGGATAAGCACTTTTATTGCAGTCTGTGAGTATTTACTACTTACTAACGTCCAAATCAGTGTAAATTTCAAGAAATAATTGAACATTGTTAATTGAAATAGTCAAAAAAACATCCCTATATCTATAGTAGAATATCGTCATTGCAGTTAATTCATAAAAAAGTAGAGGTAGATTCAGAACTTGATTTTATTTTTAAAAGATAAAAAGAGAATAAAACCTATTATAGACGTGTGCCTATAAGTTTTAGGACCTATAAAAGCTTAGAGGTAAGATTCATTAGCATTTACAAGTGAATTCTAAATTTTACTCACATATTTACGTAATTCTATTTATTGCAATAACTTTTTTCTTACAAAGTTCACTATTACATTAATTAAAAATAATATTATTATTTATTGCTTTCGGTCTATACATATAATCTACTAAATTTACTAAATTTACTAATTATCAAATCAAATAATATGTTTAATGGAAATTAAGCAACGAACAATAATATTTACACTGTTTACAGTATCACTCTATGTCCTATACTATAATAATACAATCATTAATAAATTAACGATAAACACGTTGTGTTAATTGTATTAATTATTATATTTTTTATATTATTCAATTTACTTTGTTGTATCGGGAAAAAAGTACTTTTCAAATTTTCAAAAAAAAAAAAGTAATTGCATTATAGGAATGTTGAAGTATTTATTAACGGATACATAAGATGTTGTAACGACGACTAACTACGGTTTTGTTACTAAATCTTTACCTGTATACATTATAAGTAATTTAAAAGTATATAAATTATTAAAAAAATTTGGATGACTATAAATTTTAGATGTTTGCTTTTTATTGACACCTTGTTTTCAATTTAATATCGAAGAAATAGATTTTGTATAATTTTCTCATAATATCAATATTTGTATTTATTTATTTTTTGAATTTTATTTCGTTTGAATAATATTTAATAATACCTAATATTGGTATTTATCCTATTGGACTAATATATAAGTATTTTAAAATCGATTATACACTATATAACTACCTGCCACCTGGGTAGTGGGTATAATCTGTCGTTACAGACGAGTTTATAAGTATTGTTATTTGTTAAATGTATTTACCGAACGTGCTTTTCTCCCTCGAGCATTTCTCTCCCTCCGTATATCCATGGGTATTTAAAACTCAATAGGTAGGTACTGAGCTTAGGATTAGATTTTCGCTTAATATCGTACAATAAATAGAAAGAACATAGTATGTTGAATATAATAAAAGAGATAATAAGCAATAAGGTCGTCAAAATGATTTTTAAGATTTCTTTGAACCCCAAAAGACGGTACCTATAAACATGTCGCTTAACCAACTACAATATTATGCACCCCTATTAGTGTACCTTACATATGTCACATAAAAGTATAAACGGGTATATAATACAAATGATATTAACAATACATAAAATATTATATTTATTATTGATATTTTAAACCAGGTCACTACTACCTATATTTATCAAATGAAGGTGTAATGAAAATATAATTTATCTTATCTTTGTGAGTTAGTAACTTCTATTATTATTATTATACATATTAAATATGTTATGATATTGATGTATTTTGTTTTTGTCCCTACTTAGTGAAATATATAATATGAACTATTTTATATGTGATCTAGCTAGTTAGAACTAGTTTTTTATATGATAGGTATTTTGTTCAAGTAAATTAAAACTTAAAGGTTTGTAAGTGCTATGATATAATACTAACGAAAAAACGTACTATTATAAAACCGTATACTGGAATCATTGATTAGATATAAAATGTTATCATACTTAGTTTTTAGTCATATTAGTGCTGAAAATCACATATTTTTAATATTGATATTCAGCAGTATTATTCAGCACATTAAACTAAAGAAATTTTCACATTTCATAAGCTATCATAATATAGAGTATAGACCATATTATTCATATTCTGCTATGTATAATCAATGATAATAATTAACAAGTAAAGCCTGCTGTGGATACTGTGGACAAAGGTGGTGGTCGGTACTCTGAATGAGCGGAGTACTCTGAATGAGCGGATGGCAGTAATTATTGTATAATACACGACAACATAGGATGTAAAATAATATATACTATATTAGTATATCAATAATGGTAAAAAACGAATTAATTCAACTTAAACACTGAATAACGTTATATATAAACTTATTCATCAAAAGTATTAAGAAGTTTTTAGAGTTAATAATATTATATCATTACTCAAAAAATCGCAAAAACTCCATTCACATAATTTTGCTTCGTGTTAAATTCAGTGTTGGCTGATTATTACTACAGAAAATTTTAAATTAGATCAATAAATTTTAATCAAAAATTTTTGTATACATTAGAATCGAACGTTCAAACAAAGTAATTTTCGATGGATAGTACTTCTTATGTTTTATGCCCTTTCCAGGTTTATTTTTTCGCATTTGAAACTATTGTGCTCTCGCTCAATGTAACGTAAAATGCACCATACTAGCAAATTTCAGTGAACCAATTCCTCCCCAAAGAAATGCGCGTTATATTGTAGTTTCATCTAAACTCATATCTCAAATTATGACGGAATATCTGGTTACTTTTATTATAAATATAAATAAACACAATTTTATGCGATATCCAACTAATTTATAAAATACAAAAAATTAAAATTTTAGTTTTATTTGTTTAAAATGTTTTTTTCTTTAAGCACCAAAATATATTTTTAACTGGGAGCTGTCATGAATTCAATTAATATTATTTTTATATTATTACATTTTACTTGCTTCGTCGTAGGTGCGTGTATGTACCTATACAGAGCATCGATCCATAAGCTGAGCTTGGTGAGTTTTGATATTAATATTATATATAGGTATATCGTTATTTGTATTATTATTATTATTATTATAGCTTTTAACAAAAATTAAAAGTTTAACTTAAGGGCGGGTTGGGGAGAGATTTTAGCTCGGGACAATACAAAAGTACCGAACATACAATACACGAACAAAATCGACTTACGAAATCTTTGTTATGTTTTCATTTCAAAAAAAAATTGTTCTATGCTTGCAATTTTATAATTTAATACTTGAGCTAATTTTAATAGAAAATATAACGTTATTTACGAATCTACGTAAATGAATAATTTAACATTTTTATATTAATTGAGTAAATTTGTTTATTTAAAAAAAAAAGTTTACTAAATTTTTAAATTTGGATATTTTGACTTAGATTTGTCTTTTGCATCCATAAATGATTGTTGTTTGGTAAAAATCTAAAAGGAATTTCAAGGTTTATCTGAGTACTGTGTTCTTTAATTAGTAATTTGTTTAATAATCAGGCTAATGATAAATAGAAAATTATATCAATTAATATTTTAGGTATAAATACAATTTATGTCATGATTATATGACGTAATAAGCAAATAGTTCCATTATAATCCATCAATATCCCGTTACTAGAATAGTAGAATTAAAGGATAGTATCAAACGAATTATTTTATCATTATAAGATGTGTGAATAATTAAGTATTTAAGAATTAAAATCAATTGTAAATAAATCCTAACTCTAAATTAATAACTGTTAAAGTAAATCTTTTAAATATTTAATAATAAAAGGTGTTCATTTATTCATTGTAATCATACCTGTTACTACAGTCTACAACTAGTAATTTCAATTTATATCATGATTTATCTTTATATAATAATTATTATACAGTATGGTTAGGTTTTCTGCGAATGTGATTAACTTGATAGCTAATTACAATTAATTTATGTTTTGAACTAGTCACTAAGTCATCAAAATAAAACGCTTATGTTTATTATACTTGGAGGGTGAGGTTGGGAACACATAAATAGCCCCTGTTTATTATTGTCAATAAGCCCCTAACTGGAATACATAACTAGCAGTCAGACAACCGAGTAAATAAAATCCATTAATTTTTATATGAAACTAATTTAGACATTTTAAAATTTCTATTAACTATAGTCTTTCGCATTTTATATTAAAATAAACATAATTCCCTTTTTTAATAAAACGCTATAAAAAAAAAAAATAATAATAATAAATAAAATAAGAATGCATCTATATATAAATTCCGTTTGATTAATATTATACGGATCAAAATGTACATTTCACGGTTGGATTCGAGAAATCGGCGTTTGGTGAATGAACAGCTTCTGGACATTATTATAATATACCTACTAACAATTATTCGATAATATATAACAAACGCGCGTTTATACAGTTCGTGTGAAGGAATTCGCGAAAAAATGTCTATACAGTTGCATTACAGGTATAACATTATAAACATCACTCACTGTACACGAAACCACTTACGTCCTACCTATGGCTTTAAGGAATAGGTTATAATACATCATACATGTACGGCAAAGGCGCGCCGGTTCGTCTGAAATAACACGCGTAGTATAATAATATAGGTGGTATATTATCCACGTATATCAACAGAATAATATAATATTAAAGTATGTGTGTGTGTGTATACAGAAGGTAAGAGCAGTGTTAATAAATTTGAAAAAAATTGTATTATGAAAGTACACACACACACACATGCACACAAATAATATAATATAATAATATGATGTGTATAAATCGATAAAGATTTGCGGCTACGGATCCAATCGAGTGGCAACGCCGTGATGATCCGGGGCTAATTGTTTGAAAAAGCGGCGGCGGATAGGTTGGGTCATCGACACACACACACACACTTTATATATAATAATTACACAAGACCGACTACAAATAAACACACACACACACACACACACACACGCATAGGTAACGATAATATAATATAGTCGTATGTGTACCCGCCGCCGAGGCCACCCCACGACAACGGATTTTATACATAATACTGGTTTACAAGGCGGAGCCTAAAACTCGCATATTATAATATGCGTATAAATGTGTGCTCACACTCACACACTCGTATACGCTTATAGTAATGCACACAAACTCACGATGAACGATATGTATGTAGTGTGTGTGTGTGTGTACACAAATCCGGGGGGCCACCGGGGCGCAAATCCAAACTCCAATTTCACACTGGAGCGGACACACCGGATCATTGGATGAAACCGGCCGCCGCAGCAGACAATATTATATTATATAAAATGCGCCGTGTGCGTATACAGTATATAATATATCGGTTACACAAAAGGCCAAACAATGCGCACCGCGGATTAACTTATTTATACAACATGTGTTCTGTCGGCTTTAAACGGTTCAGATGGGTGGTCCCAAGCCCGGTGGCCGTACACACACACATACAAATCACACATATACTATACCATAATGGTATACCCAAACAGCTAGCCACAGTGGCGGCACAATATAAAAATATATATTACCTGGCGCGCGCGAGTGTTTGTGTGTGTGTGTGTTTAAAATGTAATCGCAGAAATTGTTGAGTGAGGAGCAATAATAAAGGACTATACTATATATATTACGGTGTGCATTATAATATATATTGGACATGGGCATTATTATAGGTATATATATATATATATATATAAATATTATATTATATAAAATGTATTAATATACTGTGTGCTGTGTATACATATAATAATAGCCACGTACAGATTTTGCTGCGAAGAACGCGCGTCTTCCGACTCCTGTAACACACCCGCTCGAAACGCTGTCGTTTGTCAATTTTTTTTCCCTAAACTCTGGAGGATTATCGCGAATTCAGCTCTTTTTACGCACATTGTGATAATAATATCATCATCATGTACCTATTATAATACACGTATCACATAGTAATATATTATACTGTGTTTATTGGTGTATTTAATAAGTAATCTATACTATGTATAATGTATAAATACGTATACAAAATAAGACCCTATAAACGCGCGCATTGTGCACGATTGGAAAACTTCCGTGGGAAAAATATCAATGGTTTTGTATTTATTATTGTATGAATATATTTTTACTCGAACGTTTATCATATACATAAAATATAC
Organism: Rhopalosiphum nymphaeae; assembly: GCA_036289425.1. Taxonomy (NCBI): domain Eukaryota; kingdom Metazoa; phylum Arthropoda; class Insecta; order Hemiptera; family Aphididae; genus Rhopalosiphum; species Rhopalosiphum nymphaeae. Next base: position 7,277,819 of record JAZAQC010000012.1, on the reverse strand, counting down.
CTAACAATTTTGGAGATTATTTAATATTATATGAATGATGAGGAAAATTAAAATAAATTTTAGTCTGAACACTGGCAAAAAATGTTTCTGATACGTTGTGTGTAGATAGGCCAATTTTAAAATTTTACTGTATCAATTTATGTATATGAATATATTATGATGTATAATTGTTTATCATTTTGTAATCCTAATTGTAGTTATCATTCTTAACAGCTAGTCACAGTGGCGGCGAAGTATAAAATACGCAATTTATCTGTCGTGTGTACCTATGTGTAGCGTGTGTTTAATATAATCATTGCTGAAATAGTTGAATGAAAAACAATAAATGACTATGTAATATACGAGTATATTATTATTTATTACTGTGTGATTCATAATATATTGGATATAAGATAAATGATGTTATTTTATCATTATTATTTTTTATTAAGAATAAAGGTAACTATAGATCATTATCATACAGTGATTACTGATTACATTTACATCGCTATAATTTGATCATGGTTATTCGTTTAATTATAAAAAATGATATTTACATTTATACTTTGTTTTATTATTGTGTTATTATTATATATAATTATCTACATTGAGTATATATGTGGTGCATATTATATGATAATATACAAAATAGCCATGTTAATAGCCGTGTGTTCTTGCAAAAGACGCAATCTACCCCCCTCCCCATAAATACGCCACTGCGATTAATTATCGATACCAGACTGGAAAAGTGTTATATACTTTTGTATTTACTGGATAAGCAAAAATAACCAACCAATATCAATTGAAAAATTAGTAAACAAAAAGTATGCCAAATCGGTATAAGACAAAGACTTTATAAAATTGTAGAATGGTAACAGACTGTAAGATTAATAAACAGAAAAAGGCAATGAAAAAATACTACTATAATAATTAATTTTTATGGTATTGTAATATTGATACGTTAAAAATAATAATAATAATTTTACAAATATTTCGATTTAAAATAAATATAATAGATTTATTAATGGATTAATGTTAAATTATAATGAACAAATACAAAAAGATCTCTTTACCTATTATATTTTGATCTATTTGTATTGAAAAGTTTGGATTTTTTTAGCGTTTTATTAATACTACACAAAAATTAATAATTTTTTATTGCTCTTTTCCGAGTGACTTTTTACTGGGTAATTTTTCTGATTACCAAGGGTAATATCTTTTGCATTTAACATGTGATTAATTTTTCGGAAGAAAAATCTAAATTTAATTTAGAATTTTGTTATATTATACTGACATACATATAGCCATATAGATATATTATATTGTCATACAGACCAAGGAGAAATCTACATTTTTACCTAGCAACTCCATACACATATAATGTAATTTTCTACATGAATAAAATAACATTTTTATACTACTGCAAAATATAAGATTATATAAATTTCGCTTTTCTCGTCGGGCTTGGCTGCATGCGAATATATAGTTAGGTAAATATTATGAGTTGCGCGTTTGAGGCGGTGCTTTCGTGGAGGGTGGTGCTCTTTCGAGTTCTCAGTATCGGATTTTGATTTTCACCATTTCACATTGCACCGTTGTTGTCACTTTGTGTTAGCATCGGCTGACACGGGGGAAGCGCGTGCTCGGTAAAATCCGATACGAGGAATTCAGGAGGTACTTTAACGATATGCGCACTGCGCATACATTACATTTTTTTTTTACGAACGATCATCATAGATAGTGTATCTAGTGATTTTAGTTTTTTAGACATTTCAGTGTTTCTAAAAAATATTATACTTTATAAACTCGTGATGAACAATAATCAATACAATTTATTAAGTAAATTACTGAAGTACTATTCTACATCCAAAATAAATTGATGTTAACGTGTAAATAATAAATTAGTTACTTTTACAAGTTGTGCGAGAGAGTTGTTGTTATTGTAAGTTTAGTAATATGCACATGTGCGTGGGGATTTGAGGAGATTAATATTTTGATCCGCCACCTGGTCAGCTGTTTATAAGTTGTGTAGATTTTAATAAAAAAATACAATATGGTTTAATGAATTTATATATTTAACTAATTAAAACAATGTACAAAACCATAATAATGCACATTAAGCCATATTACAATTGGTATATTTTATAATATTATAATAATACTTATTTGATAATGTTATTGTATGAATATGTTATATATTAGTGACTAGAAATCGAATTAAATAATACTATTATACCTATTTATGTATAATATATATTATTTACGTATAAATATAAATTTAAATTATAAATTAATTTTTAAAATATATTTAAATGTGTTGCAAAATAGCCAGTATAACGAAAAGCTTACATAATATTTTGCTAACTTTCATATCCTATAATTATTAATAATCGTACCTACAATGTGTGAACTATTTACTACAATACTTGTATTTTCTTTAAATGTTCGGAATTTCATAACAGATTCCGTAAAATGCATCGATAACATACATACAGTTTTACAGCTAAATATAATTAAAAACATGGACAATATACATTAACAATTTGAATTCAAATGAACATTTTAAGAATATATACACTATACTTAAAATCCTTACTGCCGACTGCTGTGGACATTTTTATTTAAAATTAAGTAATAATTATAATGTAAAATTAACATGTTGTGTAAATTATTTAATTTAACGATTATTATAATATACACAAATAATTAAATGCAAACAATTAAACATAATACATAAATAAATAATTCATAAGAATATACATTATACACGCAATGTTATTGTGTAGTAAAATAAGTAATAACATAATATATGAGATATATATTATATATATATATATATATATATATATATATATATATATATATATATATATGTTTATATAGCTTATATGAATTGCACCATTAGTATAATAAATAGCATAAGATTTTTGACTTTGTAAATTTTTCAGGAACACGAAACTTTAAAAGTAAAAAAGCTCGGTGAATATTTATAATATGAAACCAATAGTTATTAGTAAGGTACAAATATATTTCGTTATTAATGACTTTATTCTTTTACTACACAAACTTATAGACACGTAATTTAATATTGTATTATATTGTTATGTTATGTGTACATATATAACCTATGTCGCGTTAGATTTTCATAATACATATTATAATAAATGTAAAAAGCATATAGGTAACAAATGATGATATTTTTAGCTATTCAAGTATTTAATATTATCAATAAAAAAAAGACAGATTTTAATAATTATTATTATTGATTTAAAGAAACGCTTTTAAAATATCAAAACACATCTTAAAAATATATACGCATCGTTCTGGGTTAAAAATAAACCATCTCTTCAAGAAATGTATAAAAATTCAAACAATTATTTATTCAGTCGATAGAATTTACTCAAGCAACTTCTAAGTCTGAAGAATCGGGATCTTCTTCGAGTTCTTCTTCGTCTACGTGCAGATGGACTAACCGCATGGGATCATTCCCCCTAGCCGCTGCTGCCGCTACTGCAGCTGCTAGTCCATTAGACACTCCAGGCTGTTCCACTAGATGATGTTGCATTTTCCTCAGTCTATCTTGTTCTTCACGTCTTTGCTTTCTCCACTTTGCACGACGATTTTTAAACCATACCTAAAGACACAAGACATAACAAATTAATTTTAATATAATGCAACAAAGACTTTATTTAATACCGTGAATAAATTTTAAAATACCATATAGTATTAGTAGTAAATATTATGAGTTAACACGGGATATTGTTTATTAAACCACATTGAGTAATTTTTAAAGATTTAATTCGATGATTTAATTAGATTAGTTTTTTATTTCTAAAACAATTTTCCCAATACTTTGGAATTTTTATAGCTGTGGATACTTTTCATTTGTTAATAATACATATTTTGGAGTATATTTCTAGATTCGTTATTTTAGAGTCACTATTATGTTTCCATAAGTATTAATAATAAAAATAAAAATAAGCAAAGAACAGTAGGTATTTAAAATTTAGTTTGAAATTGTTAAATTAACATAAGCCATTACTCATTAACAAAAAAAATATTTAACTCTATTGTTCGTCACAGATTTTTCTGAATTATCGATTATTAAAAACTAAAATTAATAAAATTGCCGTTTACGTTTTACCTAGTTATTGACTGTAATTTAAATATATATTCATTACATTTATTATAAGTTTTATAAATAAAAAACGTATAAACACCTACATTTTATAGTTTCATATATTATGAAACATGTCTTAAATTTTAATATATTTTTTCTTTTACTTTATTTAGATAATCCTTGAAAATTGTAAATTGAATTTAAGATAAGTGCCTAATGATTAATGATTAATGAATAATTGGTATGTATTATTGTTTCATTATAATCTAATATTTTAGTATAACCTGGCGTCTGATAGTCTACGATGTAATCTACTTACACGAATAGATATTTTAACAATAAATATTAAATTCGATAATAATTGTTATGTGCATAATGGTTAATTTTATGTTTATTTAAATATTTGTAAATAAGCACAATGAAACGATCGAGTGTTTGATATAAAGAAAATTCAGTAATATAATAAAAAAAGGCTTCGTAATTGAATTAAAATGTTTTATTTCTATTACGTAAAAAATATTTCTTTTTTTAATTTTTGTTTGAATTACAGTAATAAATAATTCTTTTTAATAAACTATGATTAAATCAACATATCATTATATAGTATTTATGGTTATGATCATGGAAGACATAAATAATGTTGGTTAAACATTCACTAACACACACACACACACACATATATATTAACCTTATATATTATTTAATAAGAATAAAATTATTGTTTTTTTTTTCATTATCAGACTATTTATATTTTTAATCAATAGAATAAAAATAAATAAATTTCGGTGTTCGCAAACGTTGAAAATACATTTAATAATCTTAGAAATACGCTTTTACATAACTCTATATTATTACCTACAATCTACCTGTATTTTATTTTATTTCGAAGGGAATAGGGAGTATTTTTTTATTATGTTTTGCTTTTATTTTACATTTTTATAAAATATTCTTTTATAGATACAAAGAATTCTGATTATTACCATTGAAAAAATGTCACCACCTCCCTTGTCGCGTGCACGATGAAAATGTCAAAATACGCTACACATAGCAATAAGATAATAAATTGTAATATTATCATGTACACATATTGGGGAACATCAGTCAAAGACGGCCTTTGTACCAATTATTTCGGTCTCATAAACACACCAACGTTTTCACGGATCAGTTGAATTTTCCCGTGAAACACAGGTAGATAGGCTATATATATCGCATAATGGGGTGCTAATGTACTATAGTGTTCAATGGTGTGAGATTTGTTAAATTTTATACAGACATGATATTTAGTATTTATATACATAAAATTATATTTTATAGAATTATTTTTAGCTCTGATATAATCGTTGTTTTGTGTTAATGAAGCAATACAATGGGGAGGATGTTAAGTTGTATCTGTAGATAAAAGAAATAAAATATAACATTATAAATTTGTATGTAAAGCATCATAACGTTGTGTTATGCATTTATAAAACATAATGTTCTGAATTTGTTAAATTGTCATATGTACCTATAATCTATATATGAATATGATATAATATTATTTACATTTTATCTAATTTTTATGTAGAACGCTTCACATTTAAAAAATATTAGTTTATACTCGTATAGTTCTAGTATAAAATAAAATAGCTCTAAAAGGCTACGATAACAATGATATAAATAATGACTTAAGTTGACTAATAAAATACATAATATACATTATGGCTATTTTTTTAGGAGGTGGTGCTGAAGAATGTTATTATATGAAATGTATGCAGAAATAATTCAAATTTTTCTATTGGTTCCAAGTGTCCCTATTTCCCACGTCCGGATTTAAATGATGACCAGGGATGGCGGTGGCCCTCAGGGAGCTTATTGTATTTTCCGCGTTACAGTTGAATAGCCTTATGATAATAATAAAAAAAAGAATACTTCAGTCAGCCATATTCTTATAAATATATGGTATAAAAAAGAATATTTATTATGTATATAGTATTATAAAATAATAATATTTTATGAAAAAATAACACACAGCTCGCCTTAGTGCCCTTAGTAGTTGTTTATGTTTCGTTAAAAGGATTCTTTATCAAATTGACGTATTGTTTTTGCGTAATTCCTTCCCTTTTCCTTGCGGGTATCAGGATACATTTAATAAAAAGTTTAGGGTTCTTTCTGGATTTTATATTATTTTTAATTTTTCGTCTGCTTTTTTAAACTTATATAAGGATGAGGTATACTTATTAAGTCAACGAAAGTCGACACACAGATGAGCATTCTATACAATAAAAATAAACGAAGGAGAGCGACTTTATTTTTAAATATTACGTCAAAGTATAGCAGTATAAGTATTGATAAATGTTTTAAATTTTAAAAGCGAGACTAAAATATTGATAATAATTCTTTTAAGCAATAAAATAATTTCTGCCACACAATATTTTTATATTAATTATTATAATATTTCTGAGGAACATTTTGAATCTGAAGAAAATTACTAGCTGTATATAAAGTAAATTTAACATTGATAATTGTAATTTTAATAAATATAAGTACGTTTCGTAAATTGAAGATACTGTAGTTTATGTTAAAAAAATTTTTAACACATTTTAGTTTTGTAATGATGGTTAAATTAATATATTTTGATGAAAATCCATTATTCTCTTTTATGGGTTTATGAATTCTAATGGCAAAACAGCTAATAATAATAAAAAGCTTTTGACACAATTGGAGATTTTCATTTATAAGGGTTCGAAGATCAACAAAAGCACAGAGTGCCCTAAGTTGGTTAATCATCGCCGAGGAAACTGTATAAAAGCCATTTCCCATTAATTCGTCTTGTAAACATGCGAATATTGTTACGGAAATAGAGAAAACGAAACCATATCATGAAATTTAATTAAAATAAATCCAGAAGGTTCATTGTTACCCTAAAGCCATTCGACCGAACCCAATCAAAACACTTCAGAACGTGATTCCTCGCCCCTAAAATGAGCAGCTAAAGAGAGAGAAAAAACCTCTTAACCCCGACAACTACATTATATTATATAGATTTCCTATCAATTACACCCCTAAAATAATAAACATGTGCGAGTTTTCACAATCGTTTATGGCAGGCTTCGATAATAACCGCATTAGAATATGAGGGAAAAGAAAATATTGTACTACAGCGATATTTACTGTACATTTTTATCGTTAAATTATTAGATTATGAATTCTTTCTCTTTATGAATCTTTATTAGAATATATTGTAATCACATAAATTATAATACATTTTTCCAAAGCATTTTAGTTATTTATTATTATAATTAAATTTAAAATTAATTAAATGTACAACGGTACAATATATACACCAATATTCGAATATTCAAATCGAAAATTAAAACGATTTAAATCTATAATCTTGAGTTATAATTTTATAATACAATTTTGAAACTGGGTTTTATAATAAATGTTTAAACATTAGCATATTATTAATACTTTTTACTTTGCTCAGACTTTTATTTAATATGGTGGCTTTATTCTAAATTAAATTTGATTTTGAAATACTTATAGATTCTTAAATTATATAAAATAAAATGTAATTTTAGATATTAACAATAAAATTGTTTATAATGAGAGGATTGACTATTGAAAGGTATAAAACAAAGAAACTAATTTTATGTTAGTATTAATATTATTTTTAAGAAAGTTACACTAGATTTTATTTATAGTTAATTAATAAATAATAAGAATTCATAGAAAAATACCTATTCAAAATTATTTTGCATTACTATTTGAAACTTAAAATTGAAATTGTCATTTTGAAAATAAGTCGAAAAGTCTAGAATAATACAGAATTCAAATATTTATTATATGCTTCGCTCACCTTAGCGGAGGATATAATAGCATAATATAAGGGTATTTTATAACATTACATTTTATAAAAAATATTTTAATTGGAGTTCAGGGTATGATCGTGTTTTAAAATTATTCGACAGAAATCGGTAATATTTTCTCTCATTTTGTTTGAATAAAATTTAATTTAATTTATGTTTAGTTGGTATTTTTAAAATTTAATTATTTTTGATTTTTTTTTTTTAGCAGTTACTCTAAGAAAAAATTATAGTGAATGTTAAAAAATAATAAAAATAATATACAGACGCTGGTTTAACTTTGCTTAGCTCTAAACCATTTTACGAAAGCAGTTCAAATTTGCAGCCATCAAGTTTACAAATCATAATACACAACTATCTCATGCCAAGGTGATTCCTATAAAGCAAGTATATCCAAGTATCCAATACTCAGTTTTCCCACAAATTATTTTAAAATCGTAGAATGTTTACTTAAGAGTTAAAAGATATATTTATAGTTAATAAATTATAATTTTATGTGGCCATGTGGGTACATAGTATAGTGTTTCCAAACATATATGTTCAAAAAATCTGAATGTATAAGTGTTTAGGATCTACTTATTCTACTTATAAGTGGCGTAAACTCGGCTGTAAATAAATGTGTGATAATATAATACTTAATAGGTACTTATATACTGAATTAGCCACTATATATAATTTACCATAAAGTTTAAATGGCGACTAAAGACTAAGTTCTAACCTCAACTCGTTCTTCTTTTAAATCCACTTTTAGTGCCAACTGCTCCCTGAGCACCACGTCTGGGTAATGTGTCTTCTCGAAAGTTGCTTCTAATTGTTCGAGCTGTTCTTCGGTGAATATTGTCCGGTGCCTTCTCTTTCTCTTGGCCGGTGGGCCGGCGAACATGGACCCGGGACCGTGATGATGACCACCGGCAGTCCCGTGGCCTCCCGTCACCGCCATGGCCATCATGTAACTAGGATAGATGCTCTGGTAACCAGCCGCGGCCACTAAAACAACCGAGAAAAATAATTGCAAATTAAATAATCACCACAGCGTTTCTATCGAGAAAATAAAATCCAAAACCGATCATTGCAGCCGTCGTATAACGTTAATTTTTTTCTTTGGTTTATTTATATTGCACGTACACGTAGGTACCTATACACTGTACCAATGAACGATGCCCGCAGTGTTTTAGTTTCCGGAAAAATATTAGGTATATAATATGGTTATTCCTTATTATACTTTCGGTGACCGTATAGAAACTATTCGGCGGAGAACTTTAAAGAACAAATACGGGTCTTATAAATATTATTTGGTGTTTTGGCTTGGAGGGTGTGGGGTAAAGGGAAGCAATTGGAAGAAAAACCTGCGAACAGTGTACAACATAACACGGGCGGCGGAAGGGTCGATATACGTATATACTATATACATTATTATATCACGTACGCGCATGTATACATATGCATACATAACACAATACCGCCGTGCTCGGGGCACCGTTGATCTGATTTGAACCGCAGACGGGGAACAATACAAACATGCACGGCCGTCGTTGTGCATTACTTATTCATGGTTGATTAAAGTTCGATCCGCGTGCGCGGGCATCAGCGTAGTCTCCTCGACCCGAGTACAGAGGTGCGTATATGTACGAGGGGGCGAAACAAAGCTCTTAGGATTTGCTAGATTTAAGTATCGCATATGTATACACACACACATACATATATATATATGTATATAGATAGATTTGCTCACCACTAGCCCGGGGAGCCGAAACAAAACGACGAAAACAAAAAAAAAATAAACCCGAAAAGTCTGCCCGGAAGCTGTGAATAATATAAATTAAAAACCTTACCCGCCACGGCCCTAAGTGATTTATAATATACGTAGGTACCTACCTACTACACGGTATATAAAACAATATATTAATATGAAAAATGTAAACTGATTGATTGACTGCTTATTCTACTGGATGTTGTCGACATTTGATTTTGTGTTTAAAATGTATCTACATTATTATTATTGAGCAGGATACCTGTCTATGATATTATGATACAATGATCTTATTTTTAATACTTCTTCACTATTTTGAATTACTGTCTTTATAGATAATAATAATTTATAAATTTTAATTTTCAAAAAAATGTTTCATTATTGTTTTGATACCTGTAAGAAATTAGGTAAATATTTTCGTATAGTATGATATATAATTATAATTCATACTCAACACTCGTATTTCAAAAAATTATACTAAATGTGTATAATTATATTATTTTCTTGACGACTTCAATGTACTTGTGATTTTTCAACCATTTCAATAATAATTTAATGAGTATAAAAATGTGTATGAATTATGGGCGTATATGTTTTTATTAGAACATAAGTATTATTCAATACTGCAGTCTATATTATATAATATATAGCGTATAATGCGCTTGTATATATATATATATAAATACGAACGCCAGAATGTATTTATTATTTATCTAGGGATTTGGAAAAATCACTATTTCGTATTTTTATCTCAATTTATGGTGATGTTGTGTTTACTTTAAACCAACGCGTTCATTTAATACGTGTATCATGGAAGTCAGTGATTTTTTAAATGCTTAAGTACGAATATCAACAAGCGATTTTTATCAGCGTGTGTAGGGTTAAAGCGTCTTCGTCTACCCCGTGAATATAACTTCGATCCACAAAAATCCCTTTATGCTCGATCAGGTGTATTTGCATTACATTATTATTATACTTGAAAATATCAGAAATTGAATGTCACACTGTGCACAAAGCATTGCACGGCCGCGCGGCTTCACACGGTTCACAGGATCTTTTTGAATGCGTGAAGCAATTATTTGCGAAGCCTTTGCATATTGCAAATGGATTTAAAATACCGCACAAAACACAGATGTTTACTGGGTGGCAAAGGGGAGATTTGTGTGTAATATTATCGGCTGTCCACGTGTCGAAAAAACACAGTGCTTGGAAATAAAATATGCAATATGTTCTGCATAAAAGCATTTATATTATACGTGAGCCGAGTATATATTTTACACCGTGCCAGCATCGAACATTGACACTTCTGTATTATATTGTTACAATTTAATGCCTCATATATATATATTATATAATATTTAATTATTTGAAAATATATTAACATTTTAAATGTGATGTAAGAATGAATAAAATGAAGCCAAACCTAGTAATATTGTACTTTTATTCACTATATTTGTTTTAGTCACAATTAGGTATACTGTATTATTGGTTTTTATTATTATTATTAAAAAAGCCACGGTATATGGTCATAGATTTTACATATAGTTTACATTTTATTGAACATTTTTTTCAACAGACAATTTAAAACAAAAAAATTATTGTTAGATGTTTTGCATAGAGTCTCGTGCATTTTTCATGAAATTTCTGTTGTATGTTTTCAGTCATGGCTATAAGTAATAATTTTAATTATTCGCGTATAAATAATTTAGTTGAAGCATCTTAAATATTTGATCTGAATCGACAAAATATTAAAATTTTCAAATAGAAATAATTTTACTTAAAATACGTTAAATGATATGGTTAATTTTTAAATTGTCTCTTAATAAATAATATTACTTTTACAAAAAAATAGAAAATATTAGTAGTTATTTAGTTAAAAATACCACCCCTTTCGCCCACTCACAATTAATCCAACTCCCTTAGTATAATACTTATAACACTTATTGTAAAAAAATATTTTATAAATTGAATAATAAGAAATTTTAAGTTAAAAAACAAATTATATATTTATATAATACAGAAAAACTATTATACATTATTTGGTAATATTCAAATATTCGTATAAAAAAATAACATAGTTCTAAGATAATTTTTTTTTAAAATTCCAGTTAGAAAAAGTAATGAAGAATCTACTATTAAATTGTTATGTCTGGAGAACGATGTAATATATATTTTTAATTATTCAAGTACATAGTTCTGGGAAATGTAGAAAGGAAAATTATATTAATAATATTAGATAGGTACCCACTATTATAATTCCAGTAATTTCATATAAAGATAAAAATTAAGTCATATTTAAAAAGTCGCAGTTCAACATATTTGTGTATTCAGGAAAATGATAAATGCCTCGATATTTAAATCAATATTGAATTTTAGTATGTTATGTAGTATGAATATGATATAAGGTATAACATTGTATCATTAATTGTACAGATTTAATTTAATTTAATAACTTTAGTAGTCATTTTTAAAGGAATTGTTTAAAAATAAAATAGATATCCTTGAAAATATACCAGAAAAAAATATGAAATAGAAATCAAAAATGGTTGTATCTAACATACGAGAAAACAAAATTAACTTTTCAGTTATCAGATAACAATAACTACTTATTAGAATATAGTTATTACAGTTCTATTTAGACTATTGTGAAGAAATTCAACGAATTAAATATGTACGTAATATATATAAACATATAACATTTAGGAGGACTATATAAAAGCGGGCAAGTCCCAGCCGTTAATTTAGTAGGATTAGTAGGTATTTTCTTCTTCTAAAGATATTCTTTAAATTGTTTTAAATTAAAAATGTAATCTAGATCCCAGACTGGATATCATTAAGGATTTATTGATTCATAATTTAATTTATTAACGCTACCATACATATTTTACGTTTCTCACAGATATAATATATCCTGTGCCAGTTTATACATAATCGTATGGCGATTTTATAAGTAGAATCTGTCATCTTCATTAAATCACATGTTAAATTGCAAAATTGGTGTGTATAGTTCTAATGGTGTGTGTGTTCAGAGTTTATGAGTATATAATATATTTATAGACTTAGATTTGATGTATACTTAAAATATTATACGTCAGATTCTACTCGTATTCTTAAACAAAATGCCAATAAAAACATTTACATCACCAAAACACTGAAATATGATAATATAAATGAGATTTGTCTTCAATGTTCGCAAGAAAATAAAATATAAATAGTCAAATAATTGTATTATTTATAAAAGTATCATATAATTTTAAAAATAGTAAACATATAATAATACGAGAAAAAAATTATTTATTATTAACCATTGATTATATAGTGTATTATAAAGTGGAATAAATAGTACCATTTTACACAATTCTTATAATAGTACTCGTACATCTTATACGATACCAAATTAAAAATGTAAAATAACTAATTATTTTCAAGAAATATTATTTACATAAGCCAAAAGAGTGGTAAAATAGAAGATAAAAATGAAGACGATGGAAAATGGCTTAGCCCTTACGGAGTTCAAACACGGACATTGCTATTCTCACAGTGTTTATAGTAAATGAATATGCAAGTTAGCAAGACTATAATAAGGTACCTACCATGCAGGTAATCGACGCGAAAACTTACCTAAAAAGTTTGCGGCAGTGGAGTGCGCGTATCCGGACGCGGCCGCTGCGGCTGCCAGGTGTCCAAAGCTCAACGGCTGTTTGAAAAACCCGGTGGCCGCTGCCGTGGCCGCGGTCACGTTGTTGCGGGCCGAAGCTGCCGCGACGGCCGAGTCGTCGGACGATCTCGACGGGGCGAGTATACTGTCGATGGTGAACAGCGACGAACCTACTGCAGACGTCTTCGGCACACCCGCGGAACCGGCCGCCGTACAGGTGGCCATCGCCTGTCTCCGGGCGTTGGAGTCGCAGTCGCACTGTTCCCGCTGCGGCGGAGATGACGACAAGCCTCGCTCGTCCACCGCGGCCGTGGTGACGCCGGAGGCCGGTGGCCGTTCCGGGCGATCGCCGTTGTCACCGAGACCTGCCGATGACCCGTAAACAGCACCACCGCCGTCGCACGCAGTCCCGCCGAGTCGTCCGTCCAATTTCATCGGTTTTCGTGGACGTGGACGCACTATAATGATGTATTGTGTACCTACTGTTCGCGAAAATCGGGTGCAGGACAGTGGCTACGGCGGCGTTCACCGTATGGCCGCAATCGTCATAGCCAGTTTCGTGTAGTTGTCGTATTTTAAATATTATTAATCCTTAGTACGGCGGCGAACACTGCTCTCGACAATATATTTATATATTTATAATATTACAATATAAGACGACGAACGACCAAAATTAATAAAAATCGATTTATCCGATGTACCTGCCTAAATGCAGTCGCCCGTTGTAAACGTAATACACAAACGCGTATACTATTAATATTATGTATTATACTCAGTGTTTTTCAGTATTACGCGCTAACGATAAACGTTTAATAGAGCCGTCAATCGTTTAAGTGCCGCGCGTTACGTTTGATTACCGCCGTCGCGGACTAGTGCGCGGGCTACAGCGGGGTGTCGGCTACACCGCGTCGGGTTCGGGTGTCGCGCGCGATTGGTCGACTGCCCGTGGGGCTGGTACACCCCGGCTTGTTCTACGGTCCCGAGGGGCGTGTTCGGCGGCGTTCGCATAATCGGCGTCGTTCGGCATTTATTCGCCACCCTCTTCCCCTCCAATCGCCGCCTCTCCGTAGATCACCCCGCGCAACGTTTTATCAGTACCGCCACCGCTGACGGCACACCACCGGTCCCTGTCGTTGTATTTACACTGACACATGGGTCGCGCGCGCTCAGTTTCCTCACCAGCCACCGCCGCCGCCGCCGCTGCAGCCCTTGATGCTATTTTGTGATTTGTCAACATAATCCATCGCCAATGGCACCCTACCCCGGAGACGAAATTCTTCCGAACGCTCGCCGAATACCTTCATAATGATAATATCACGTTTTCCAAACATTTTAATTCGAGATATTTATAAATATACACCGATATACCGTAAAGCTTACTGCCCGCGCAATAGCAGTAAGTATTTAAATAAATATGTATATTATACATAATAATAATATAATATATGTGTAATAATACGTGCAACGGAACAAGTAACGGTTATGATAATTATTGTACGTCTGGCAGGATGCATATACGATTTGGATACGCTATCGCATAAAGATTTGTTATCGAGTATTACGGCGCTGCGGCGGTTTTCCATAAGCTAAAAATATAAGACCCAAGCGCAACCTAACTCCCCCCCCCCCCCCCCAAAATAAAACCATTCACTTTTTAATAAACGAAATAATCGCAAATACTTTCATTTCCATTAATTTTATAATTGTTTTAATTATATTTCCGTTTGGCGTTCTTTAAGTACTTCTAAGTGACCAGTTGTAATTCTGAATCATTCTACCTTGTTTGAAAGTTACTAATTCCAGAAATGTGGTGAATAACTGCTGTAATTTTCAATAAAATTATGTAGGTAATAACGTTATTAAAAAAAGCATTTGATGTAAGTTTATACTATATAATAAATTGTTTAATTATCTCAAATGATTATCAACTACTATCATAATTTGTTATCATACGTTGCAATAAAACTGAATCTCAACTGAACTCGATCACTGATGTTTTTGAACACTATGAATTAAATGTAATGAGCGTTAAATTTTAAACTGAAATTTATACACTGTAATAGATACAACATTTTAGCAGTTAGTAACATTTATTTTTGTGCTTTTGTTCTACTATAAAAGTATTCAATTTCAAGTTCTTGGGCTATCGAAAGAAATAAACAATTAGCGCTTTTGAATATCACTGATACATTACATTATTAATTTTTCCCAAATCTGTTTGGGACTTGGGTGTAGTAGATATTTATGCACTTATATTAGATACTACGGAGTAATTTCATTGGTATTCAGGTATAATATGTCATCTTCAATAAATCTACGTTATTAATATTATTATGTTACGAAAAAACTACTTTAAAAACTACTTAAAAAATTGACTTTTATGCATACATACATAAAAATTAAAAACATTTAGCCTTAAAAAAGATTAATCTTTAACGTAATATATAATATATTTTTGGTGTTGCGAGAAACTACAATAATTAATACTACACCTTATTGTATTTTAATCTAAAAAAATACACAATCTATTCATAAAGGCAAATGAGTAGGTATGTGAGATACAAGTATAATTATTTTGCATGTGAAGCCAACCATTATAAGTAAATACCGGATTTTGCATAAAACGCATATTGCTATTTTCAATATCATACAGTCAATGGAGTGTCCATAAACCATTATTTGACTAATTAAATATCAGAATTTTATACTGTATATTTTTGCATATTCTGACATTAGTGCATGTTCTGCATATTTTTGTATTATATTTTAATAATAATTTATATATTAATTTATAAGTGACACTTATTGACTATTAATTGATGTTCAGTTACTAACTTAAACATAAATACTGTAGAAACGATTGTAGTACATTATTATTGTGTATTCTATTATTAAATATTAGCTAATATAAACAAAAATAATCTTTGTAATAGTATCTAAAGGGAATCAATCATAGCCTCCCTTATGATATAAGCACACCCCTGTGAAGTGTATAATATTGAGTGTATAGCATATCTATAGTTTTAGTTTTTATAAATTTACGACGCCCAACAACGGTTGTAAAAATTATATATCATTTTTCAATGATTGGGATTTTATGTAAATCGTAATTAAATATTTCATAAATTGCAATCAACCTAATAAAATAAGACTATATATGTATATAATATATTTATACCCAATTATACATGTTGTTAAATATTGTATAACAATTTTTGGAAAAAGACGGAACTTCATTTAATAACAAACACATTTAATGTAATATTTTTAAAATCACATATTTTCATGTTTAATTTTATTGCTTTCTAAGAGCTTTTCGGAAATTGTTCTTGGAAATTTATAAATCACAAAGCATTCTTGTACATATTACCTAATATAATATTACAGAAAAGGTATACTCGTAAACTAAGGAATATTATTTTTAGTTATATTATTATTTTTTTAATAATTTTTAATATTTAAACTCTATTATAATAAAATAATATTGAGTTTACTAATTTAAAATTTACAGAAAATAATACGAGAGACTAAAATATTCTTATGCATTAAATATAATGTGTAAGTATTATTTGATATAGATAATAACGAAAACAAAATCCATATAGAAAATATTTAAACAGGTTGAATAAATTTATATATTCTTTCACAAATTTTAAGCACTCATCATTAGTAATCATTCGCTTGTCAGAGTATGAAAAGTATTTATTGAAATTCGTAATTTTTAAATTCTTAGCAGAATGATGAATGTATTTATTTTAAAATAAAGTATATTTTATTATTATTCTTATTTATGGCTGTCATCACCTTTTAGGGAATAATAAAAATGCTTCAATTTTTAATACCGAGTCGTGTTTTCTAGTAGAAAATTGGATTTATTTAGATATAAATTACTTAGCGATTGAAAATGTATAACTTTTTTAAGTTTGACAATTTAGGCTTAACAATTTATTACAAGATTTCTCATACATTTTTTTAAAGAAAAAAAAATTTAAATGTATAGTCACATTAATTTTTATAGATTTTTATGTGTACTTGGAACTCAAATTTTAAGACATGGATATTAAAACTTCAAAATGTAGGTTTAATATTGATTTTTATTATTTTGTTATTATTTAAAAATTTAACCACAGACACTTAAACTATTAATTAAATTATCATTAGCCATACATAATGCAATTATCAAAATATTTAAATTAATTTTAAATTATTTATAATTTTTAGACATTTGAATTTTTTTAGTTTTTATTTTTCTTTAAATGTAGAAAAAAGTATTATAATTGATAGAAAGGATATTCAATTCGAAATTTCTCATATGTTGTTCTTTCAGAAATCTAAAAATATTAGAAATTAATAGATAGCATAAATGGTTTTTTTAATAAATATTTCATATTCCAGTATTTACGAAATTTCATATTTAAACAAAAAATAACAATTTTAGTTATTTGAATGTAATTAAAAAAATATTATTTGAAAAGATTTAAAACTTTTCACCATAACGTGATTTATTATTTATTAAAAATCACAAAATTGTCATACATGAATACCTACACAATAAAACACATCATATAAATAGTATCAATTATCAGTATAGCCATAGGTACTACAATATTTTTTTATTAATCTAGCTAATACTTATAATAAATTACGATTCACAATTCACAGAATAATAATTCTTGTTTCGTCTATTATTCAATACATCATACAGTTTACACATATTAATTATTCTATAACTTATAAAATATAAATCATTTATTAATACACGGAAGTACTCTATTTCTATACCCACCCACCCATTTTACAGGGCAATTAAATTGAACTATCTTGAAGTACAAGTTCAGCGATACTGCAACGACCTATCTCGATTATATTTAAATAAACACATACGTGTAATATGTAAACTATAAAAAAAAAAAAATAGACACTCGGGATGGCGTTAAAAATAAAATTCTTTCACGGAAAGGTAACAAAATGGTGGTAACTATGTACATATTATATATGGTCAAACAGCAGCTGCTGCAGTCGCGTACAGAACTCTGCATAAACACAAATCGATTTGATCACAGTTGGAAAGGTACACCAAAATACATACCATAATACATATAATAATAAAATATTATAATGTGCTACTGCAATATTATACTTTAAAACGGTTTAGGACTTTGGCAATGATCGTTTTATTGAGCGTAGGTACTTATATTTTCGCTCGCACACACACAAACACATGCTGCACACATGTTGTATTAAAAGCACTGCAACGATGTCACGAGGGCCATAAGCAAATAAACATTAATCGTTCGAGTAAACAAATAAAATAATATACATAGCGGCAAACGCGACCATCGTCGAGAATGTTAGAATACGTGT
The DNA here is from genome assembly GCA_036289425.1 of Rhopalosiphum nymphaeae. Taxonomy (NCBI): domain Eukaryota; kingdom Metazoa; phylum Arthropoda; class Insecta; order Hemiptera; family Aphididae; genus Rhopalosiphum; species Rhopalosiphum nymphaeae. The sequence continues at coordinate 7,259,103 of JAZAQC010000012.1, read as the reverse complement.
TTTGTATAGACTATAGTAATATAATATAATGCGGTATTGCGGTGTAATACCATGTATTGTATCGTTCTGTATTATAATAATGTACATGTATAGGTATATATTATTATTATTATAATGTTCGAAGAGTGGCTGAGCGGTTCGCGCCAGTCAAAGGTGTATTGTTCAATCGACCGATTTGTGTCCTGGTGCGAGAATGCCGCCAGTCGCGGACGCGCAAGATCACCGCGGCACCGGCCAACCGACCCCAAACGAGCAGCGCCCACTCATGTGAACTACGACTGCGTCAACCGTCGAAACGTTTCTCGTGACTTCTCATCATCCTTCTCCTCCACTACTTGCTTAGTCTTATTCTTCTCCTATTTTTCTTGTCTTTTTCCTCGACAACTCCTAATTCTAACCATCACATTCGTGTCCTGCTTGGTGCGTAGTAAACGTAACTATAAGTATCGAAGCAGATATACTGCCACATAATAATATACTAGTTATCCCGAGACTTAAAATATACATATAAATATTATTATAGTCTTTATAGTCTATAAAAGTTATTACAATATGATGATTTGTTATCACCCTGTCGCGGTCGGTTAGGTTATATTTTATGTTTGGAATATATTAGCATTTCCTATGGAATATTAGCCGCGTTTTCGAAGGCAGATTTTCCAATAACTAAAAAACCAAATAAATTTTTAATATTTTGTTACAAATGTAAATATATTTGTAGTTTAAAATGCATAAGATTTTTTATTTTAACAACTTACTAAAGCTTTAAAATGTAATGCAAGGTTCATCAAAAGCTGTTTTTAACGGAATTTAATAAAAAAAAGTATAGAATATTGTCACGTCCGCCATTATAAGAGCTTAATGTTTGTTATTTAACAACAGTTTTATATTAATTGTAGTTAAATAATTCAAGGTTTTGGTTTTACTATAAATTTAAACTAAATACTGCGTAACAATATTGTAATAGTATATAGAAATTTAGAAATTAATTTTTAAAAATTATATAATTTTCTTGTTTAGTAATTGGTCTAAATGAATTACAGTATTTTTACACTGATCTAAACAAGTTTTTCCCATTATTTTGTTTACTAATATTGAAATGGATAACTAACTAGTAACCATCCATGCTGGCAATTCTACCGGCAGAATATATTGAAACTAAACATAGATTTCTATAGAAATTTGAAATTTATGTTGTTAAATAGTCAAATCTATGATGTAAAAATTAAAAATATGTACACATTTAGCATAAATTTACACGATTATTGTTGAAATTCGTATAACAATATATTAAATAATTTTTTGACGAATTCTCAAAAATAATATTTTTATACAGGAACATTTTATAATTCTAAGTTTTCTTATACAATATTTCCAAAAAAATATTTCTTAATAATAATTTTTGATTTCTTATATTTATCAAGAATAAAAAAAGATAAATTTTTTTTTTCAGTTTGTGTAGTTAATCATAAAGGTTGTTAAGCATCGGTCAATACTATACTTTAAGTTTCAAGTTATTAAGGACATGGGATTCAATTTAAACTACTTAATAAATGGAAAATGCTAAATTAGCACGTCTAATTCTATTATCTAATTTTGGAATTAATAGTTGCTTACCAAGAACAACTTTTTGAAACACAAATCGAGGCAATATAATACTATTGAAAACAATTCAGAATATTTCAGTCTACAGAGTTTCAACGCTTGTTTAATTTCTTGATAATTTTATAGAATAATACTAAATTAACTACTTTTGAACATAGGACCAAACTAAAATGTTTTAAATGTCTATTAGGTATGGAAACGTGGAAAATAAATATTTGAAGAAACCTTTTAATTTTCAAAAATTATTTACGATTTTCACAATAATATATTAAATAAAAATAATAATTGTATTACAAACTTAGAAGTATATTATGAATGAACTTAGTTTATGATGATATTAGTTGTCCATTCAAATTACGAAAAAAAAAAAAATTGAAACACAGTTAATCTTAAGTTATTACATATACTTAGGTATGAGCTATTACACTATCTACTGCTAACACCAGCTACTGAAAAAAGACTTTCTTCTCCGTTATTTCGATTTAAAGCGTACCTTTGAAATATTACAGGCCAAGAAAGATTATACGATTCGACGGTTAGGTAAACCTCAACATACATTATATTGATCCAGTGGTTAATAGTATAAATACCAAAGATTTAATAATAAATATCATTTGCACCAATATTAATGTTATATTTAATTAAAAATATTCAAAATCATTAATAATCAGTAATGTATAATCATAAAAATCTTTATTTTTGTTTATTAAACAAAATGTATAAAACGCCGTTATTCATAATTGTTTTGTAAATTTAATTTTAACATAGGTATAATTTATGCGAATGCTTAATTCATAAGTTCTAACAATATAATGTTATAGGTAGGTAATAAAAAAAGTCTGATGCCCTATTGTAACCGTGTAATATCAATTAAGATTATAAATGTTTGAGTTTTTGCACAATATAGTTCTACAATTAATAGCTGAAATTGGCGTTCTTATACGATACAATTCATTTTTTCTCATCTCTTTTTGGTGCTTATATCTTCTACTGTGTTCAGTAATGGTAATTTATGAAATAACAACAACTTCAAAAAGAATGGGATACCAAGTAGGTATAAGTCAGTAAGTAATATTGTTATGTATAAAATATGTATTTTTAATATGATATTGGTTTTTTATTTTATAATTATTATTACTAAAAAGAATAATTCATTTTTAACAAAGAGCATTTCATTAAGAAACGATTTGAAGTACTTTTTTGATGTATCTATATAATATATAGTGTCCTTGAGGATTTACCTATTGGCTATTACTATATCTCTTGAAATAATGGAAATATCATAATTCTGTTTAATTATAAGACTCACAGAGATAAAGAATAAAAGTATTTCATATTTTAATTTAATTTTATGTTTAGGAAAAAAAAATAATTTATAATAATAACAAAGGCATGTTTTATTATAACTATTGAACTTTGAACTTATGATTTTATCTATAGTAAAGTGATTTTGAAAAATAACATTTTTTTATTTTTATTTGCGTGTGACTGGGTCGTGTTTGTTTGATTGACAATCTTTTAATATCTGGATATAGTTTATTTTGTTTATTATTGCTGGTTTTTTTGTTTGTCTTGATAATCTGTGTATTTTGAGTCGTACATTGGTTAGGAATTAATAAATGTCTGCAGCTGTTCTGTGCTTATTCTTGCTCTTTTTGGTGTATACTGTACATTATATAATGTGTTATACTACTAAAAATGCCAGCTATTAGTTTTATGCTTCATCCAAAAGTCTGATATAAGAAGGATATCTGGATATGTTTAAACCATTGTTAATGAATGTCAGAACTATTCACCATATAAAGAATATTCCTAGAACGTCGGAGATAGATTCTCTAAAAACAATGAACCAGATCCATTATTCTGTTGATAGTTTTAAGGTTTGAGGTGTTTTTATTTCTGCAGTTAATATATTTAACTGATAATGTTCTACTTAGATGACTGGTGTATGACATGTATATGTAAATTTTATTTAAGGGCAGACAATTTTTTATTGGATTTGACTAAATGTGTATGTTGATTTATGTTATTGATCGAAGTAACGATGGATGTTGATATGTTATATTAAATTGTAAGGTTGTGGAATAATTATTTTTGGTGCACCACAATCGTATGCAATGAATCCAAGGGTCCTTTGTAGCAGTGTAAAGCTGATTTTAGTTAGATTTGAGTATAAAATATAACATACATTTGTGTTAGATATTCATTGTATACAATTACAATTTACAAATATAATTACGATACAATACATTTTTAACAATCCTATCTAAAAATATTCACATAATAATATATAATTCTGATATGAATAGTTTATTATTAGAGGTTTTACAAAAAATGTTTATAGTAGGAACAGCTATAGTTAATACCTTAAGACTATTGAAATATGATTAAATAGATAATGATTATATATAATATAAGTGAATGGTATAAGGTTGCAATTATAAAGATATTATGTTATATTTTTTATAGTTAATTTTATTTCTTTAAATGTGTTTGTAATGGTAAATAAATATTTTATATCTATGTAAGTAAATTATAAAGACTAAAAAGTAGGTAATATTTTGTAAGTTGGAAAATTTATTTACAATGTAAATATGATTATTATGTAAACATATTACAATAAAAAAAATGTATGTATATAGTATGTATAGTGTGCTATATACAATATACATGCATAAGCTTACACATATGTATATATAAGCATATATATATTATTTTTACTTTTTTTCTATCGATGAATGTATGGTTTCAACCGTCTTACGTGAACTATATTGTCAGTTAACTTGTTATTTAATTTTATAATTTAGGTTGCTTATTTATTTTATTATTATTTTTTTAAATGGGCCTTTATATTTGAAAGCATTTTTTATTTCGTATTATTATTTATTGAATATAGCATTTATGTTATATTATTGAACTTGTTTATTAGCAAGTTATACTATAAATTATATTAGGCTACAATTGATTAATTTAGATAACGAAAAGCGTGTTAATTTTGATTGAATTAGATAAAAGAGTTCTAATCTAATATTTGTATAAAAATTATTAATGTGTTGTATTTAAATTGATATTTTCAACTCATTACTTTATATATATATAATTAATATTAATATGACATCTTAAATTACATTTTATATTTTATCTTATGTATTAGCTTATAATAGTGTCATTGTATTATTACACCTTACCAATTAAACAATGATTATATAAAAGATTGTCTTAGAAGAAATTAATAATATTGACTATTGTAAAATTAAATGCACCGTTGATGTATCATACTAGAAGATAGATGTTATATTATATCTGTATAATGTATTATCAAAATTCTCAAAGCCCAATAAGATATTTCTTTTAATTTCAGTCGAAGTCATATGTAATTAATTTAATATTATATATAATAATAATGTGCTGTATGTTGTACATCGTGATGTAAAATAAAAATCTGAAGTCTACACATATCTATTCCAGAAGAAGTTCAAGAGTTTGTGGAGACAATAATCATATACAATAAATACAATTTGTAGATACTATATTATAGTATACAATATATATGTAGATGCATTTAGGTACATACAACATACAAGTATTTCACTCAAACTGAACATTCAACTACTATAGGGTCTACTACTGCGGTGGGTCTTCGTCACACATAATAAAATAATAATAATATATAATATTAAGCTGAATCATTACACACACACAACAGCCAATTGTCCGCGTGGCTGTCTAAACAACAGAAGTCTGAGTCTATAACTGTATTATATTATTATATAATAATAATATATATGTATATACTAGCTTGTATTACCCAACGTTTTCCGGTTTAGATTCGTTTTTGTGATCCGGCGTTGCTTGTGTATTACAGATTTATATGCAAGTAGTTTTTATGATTAGGCATTTCCCATTTATTTATTTTTTTAATTTTATTTATAGATTATTTCAATAGCTACCTTCTTAAAATTTGCTCGTGGTTCTGTTTATGCAGAGTTTTAGCTGTAAAGATATAAAAAAACATGTCATACTAAATATTAGCTTATAATATTTTACTTATAGCTTCCACTATATTTCGATGAAAGGCTTTAATTTTCAGTCAGGTTCCAGTGTTTATGTGGTTTCAATTTTCTCAACAACATAACAGGAGTGCCTACACTCAAAATAAGCCTATGATGTGGCAGACCTGGTGGTTTTAACGAATTCAAAAATTCTACAGGATAATTAGTAGCGTCACCTATATTAACCACCGTGTCTATTGAAGTGTATACAATTTCTTTCCTCCCAAAATACATCAGTAGTCAATCATTGATAGTCGTTGCTTGGTTGATAACAAAACTTATAAAACTAAAATATAATGTAGCCTACACCATGCACACGTGACGACTAGCGACGACGACATGTGATGTTTGCATATGTTTACATGCTCGAATAGTGGTGGTAATAACAGAATAGTTTTACTCTATTATTATTACATATCTGTACATTGACAGGTAGGATGATCGCAATCCACCGGAGCAGATAATCACTAGTCAACGCCCCAAACAATAAACCTCAAATTTTGAACCCCCTTTTACCCCTTTAGAGATAGAATTTTGAAAAATTATTTTCTAGCATACTCCTACGTTATAATTTATTTATTTTATTTGTCAACGGACGTAATTCCAGTTTTTACAATTTATAATATGATAACAATGGTAATTAATAGTATTTTAAAATTAATAACTGAAAAGTGAATAAAACTCAGAAGAAAGAATAAATAACATTTAAAGAAAACAAAATATTCATTTATCTAACAACTAAACAATTTATCATTCAAGACTGTATTACCAGCAGATTGAATTAAATTAATAGGAGCGAATGCTAAATATTTTCTAGAGTGTTGTGAAATATAAAAATGTTTATTTTTACGCATATTGTGATGATTTATTTTAAAATTAATTAAACTTAAAAGGTAGGAATCATCAATTTAATTTCTTAAAAGTTTCTTATTCTTTACATAATAACAATATTTTGTAAATCAAATTCAACTAGATCCGTCCAGCGTTTTAAGCTGTACATTGATAGATGAGTCAGTCATGCTTGCCTTTTATATATACAGATTACAGATTATTGTGTATAACTATTATGTAGGGACCAAAACTGTGTAAAGTACTAAATGCTAAGAGGCAATACGAAATTAAAAAGTCTGTAGTGGACTAACAGTTTTTTACAGTTTTTTTTCATTTAATTTTTGATTGATTCATCCATACATATCCATTAATATGTTTTGTAAAAATATCAAAAATTATCTTTTTTTGCATATACCAAGTGTTCGCGGAAACAGGGGGCATTTTATCACTCATTAATAGGAAACGGATTTAAATGCTCTATAAAAAAAGAAAAATTCTTTAAAAAATACGATTTAATGCACTCATAACAGAAATTTATTTTAAAAAAATGCACTAAAAATATGCTCTTAAAATTATTTTTAACATTGAAAAAATTTGTTTAATTATAAAAATGTATATTCTGAGGTATTAATTATTCGTATAAATTTCATCATCTTCTAATTCTCCTATCTTCTTTTTACTTTGAAAATTATTTCCAAAAAATGAATTTACAATTTAAATACATTTGTTATACTTTTAAATTATATTTCATAATAGCATTGTATCAGGTGCTCCTTAATTTTTATCGAATTGCATCCGTTCCTATATAAAAATAACTTAAATACTTAAAAACATAAAAAAATGTCAAAAAATGCAAAATAAAAGTTTAATTTTTTAATTTCTTGATATATGAAATGAACTTTATGCTTGAAAAGCAATATTTTCGGATATTCAGAAAAAAATGTACATTTAAATTCGTTCCTTACTCACTACCCTGTATAATTTTTAAATTCTGTTTGCGGGACATTAAATTAGACTAACGAATCGTAAATTTCTATGACTTACAATTTACTATATATATTGTGTTTATGTAGAGTACAATGATATAATTTTGAAATACCTAATACATTAGTATTAATTTATCATATTAAATTTTTATATTATTATGCATTTATAATTTAGAAAATACAATAAATACGACAATATTATACATTTTTAGATAGAATTATAAATAATAATAATGTTTTATTTAATTAAAATACAATTTTCTATATTATATACTGTACGGTTAGTGTATACCGATAATTGCTTAATAATAAACAAGCATATAATATTTTTTTTCAGTTTTTTTTTTTAATTCCGAGATTTTTAGATATGTAAAATAACATATAACAACATGTATCTTAATATCAATTACTTTTGTATGATATAATGGATTCTTAATATTATTGATTAACCATTCATAAAATATATAATTCTATGTAATTATTTAGATTTTGTTCTTATATTATTTTTAATTATTAAGCAGAACTTAGATTTAACATTCAGGAAACATAGTTAGTGGCTTCGACATTATTTTTGACACAAGATTTATTTTCTATTCACATAATAAAGTAGCATTATATTAGTGTCTTATACTAAAGGTTCTAAGTTTAAAAAAAAAACCAAATACATTAATAATTAAAAAAAAAAACATTTATTTTTCTGATAATGTATTAGGTATATTTTAAATTTCTGTTTATAAACAACTTTTATGGTTTTACAATATTAAATCGAATTAATTTTATTTACATTGAACAAGAGTCAAGAATATCAAAGAAATTGTCTTGTGTCTAGACGACAACGAAATCATACTTATATATGTGTACGCTTGTAGGATTACTACATATATGAGTCATCCTTTTAACGTCGAGTGCCCACGCACAATCGCGCGTACCACACAAACACCACCACTTACATGCACACGAGGTAATAAAATAGTCATTGTTGTCAAATTGTTGAGTTTTTATTTCGCTTTCCGATCTTGAGCTGTTTGTCTTCGAAATCCGCTGAGTGCTGCAGGTTAAAAAGTTTTCGTTTGTAACGGGTAAACACGCGGCAGCGTGTGTACGCCCCCCGGGAGTGATAGACAGAAAGAGGGGGGCGTGAGAGAGTGAAAGATATAAGATATATATAGAGAGAGAAAGAAAGTATTGAAGTAGGTAAATACACCGGACCAAACACTGCAGCGAATGCAGTGAAACTGAGCAGAAGACGTGAAATTCGAATAGCTCTAAAGATTGGGTGTTTTGGAGTATATGATGAAATAAGAAAAAGAAGTATAAGAATAGAGCAAAAGAGACGAAAGAAGCTTGCGATAAAAGACGAATGTAAAAGACAAAGATAGAAAAAGTGAAAAAAAAAAGGAAAAAAGGAATACTAGCACACTCGGAGAGCAAGAGTCTGTACTATACATTATATATATATATATATATATATATATATATATATATACATGTACGGTGTATATATGTGTGGTTTTTGTTGACACGGGAACCCGGTAGTCAAGTGGCCGATGCCTTTTATTTGTTTTTCGAGAATCACTGACATTATCAGCTGCCATAAGCCAGGCGTGTAAAACAATTAGTGCGCGCGTATACAGTTCGGGGGTGGCGTAGGGTAGCGGTGGTGGCGGCGGCGGCGGCGGGGTTGAAACAGAAGGGGATCGCCGCAGCTTGTGTTTCCATTAAAAGGGACGCGCAACCCAAGACCCTCCTCTACGATGCCACCCCTGTTGCCCTGGCGTTGCTATTATATTATTGTATTTATTCGCCGACCTAACGCTCAAAGTCCGCGATATTATCTGGCTGAGCAGCAGCAATCGTCGTCGCCACCGTCTCTAACCGTCAATACTGTGTACATATACACACCATAATATATACTCGCATGTAATCGGACACCGATTGCCGGAGCCTATCGTACACAACCGTTGTATACACACACACACACTACGATTTCTTTTATTGCCGTCGTAATGGGTTACAAATGTAGAATAAAATATATATATAGGCCGCCCCTACCGCAACAAATGGTTATACAGTGAATAATAGAAGCGCAGTATCGAACGGAAAGAGGAATATAGGGAAGTAAAAAAAAGAAAATACAATAAAACCAACAATAGTACTAAATGCTTTTCGGGGTGATTTTTGTGGCGGTTTTGGTAGGCGGTGATGGTAGTGCTGTAGTGGTAACATTTCGCGGAGTGGGACGTATAAGCGACAAGCAGAGAGTGACGAACCATGTTCTTCGCGCGATTTAATAATACTAAATGCTTATATATGTATACATATCATTATATTTATATATAATATACCACACACACCATTGTTAAATGTCAATTATACGCAAACACGTCGTAGTTATTTATAAGGGCTAATGGGCTATAACCTATAACAACGACGCTACACTTAAATACTTAATAATACTATACCGTAAATACTCGATTATTATTTATTATTATTTTATCACTGCGGTACGGAGAAACTAATAGCATACGACTATGTATAAGTATCGTGACAAGTACACGGCTTTGTGTACACGTACAGTTGTACTAATATTTATTCGATTTGCTCATTTTTGTCCTCGCCAACAACAAAAAAGTACAATGTTATCGTTATGATAATGATAATCTCAGTTCGGTTTTGAAAGTATATACATAATTTAATATACCCAAATGAATTCAGCACCCAAAACCCAATTTAAATAACTCGGGTGCAAAGCAGTGCATAGATGTATGCAATATGGTTAAATTTTGTATGAAAAAGCATTAAGGTAAGTTTTAACGTATATAAGTAATAAGTATATACACACTTACTGTATTCTCGAGCAACAGATAATTTATTTACATAAATATACCTAGCTATTGGTTTGTATTTTACCGGAAGGGTCACATTATTAATCATGCTCTTTGAATGTTGAATGCCTTTTCTATAGTTATATAATAGTTCCTAATATCTCCGAAAAAATTATTAAATCCATCCGACTATTCAAACATTATCTTTTAAGTCTGGTAATTGGTATATATTTATATTATACTATTTAAAACTTAGTATGTAATATACAATTATAATAGGAAATAATATTTCATCTATGATTATCATGAAAATCTAAATAATTCTTTTTTTTTTTAACTGTCGAGTTTTATATTATCATGCGGGTTTTTTTTGGTTGCGAATAGAATAATATGTATTTGACTTCTGGGAGATTGCGCATTGAAATTGTAATGCTACCGTTAGTGTTTTTGACAGTGGTTTAAAAGTTAATTATAGTTTGATACCATTTGATTGTGATGTTAATGAGGTTATTGTTGTCATAGGGTGTCAGCGCCAGGATCCAACACCCTTACAATTCAGTCTCATTCTCTCCCCCCCTGTTTTTATCACCTTTTGTGATATTATCGCCTACACAAGATTGAATCTACCCCAAAACCTACATATTATGATTAAAATAATTCATTCAGCAGTGATATTCTTATATGCAATTTATGCTATTTTAAGTGGTATAATATTTATGTAATATCATTAGCAGGTATTCTTATGTTGGGTCATATAAAAATTGATTAATGGTTCAATAAAATTTAATGAACCAATCATGGACTACTAAATCATATTTAATGGCTCACTATTAATTTATTTAATGTATAATGACCATTTACTCAAACTGGCGTATGTTATGTTATACAGATATTTTAAACTCTAGGTCTCTAATAAATCTTGTCTAATATTATAATAAACGAAAAAAAATCAAATTTTAACCTTTTAATTGAACATATGTACAATTTTGTTTATTTTTTAATTTTCAATAATATATAATAAATAATAAAAATTATTTAGTTTGACTAAAAACTTGAAAATGTAATACACAATGAAATATTAATCCGCAAAAAAACTTTAAAGCGTTTGAAATTAAAATTTTAACAAATTTCATAAACATTGCGAAAATTAGCAAATTATTTTATATTTACAAAATTATAAAATATTTAATATTCATACCTATAAGACAATAAGATTTTAAAATTTAATAATAAACTCTTTATAAGTTTTTTTTAGAATTCAATAAATATAAAAAATATGACGATTGCAATTTCTTTTAGAATCGTTTAAAATTAAAATAGAAAATAATCTAATATGTGAGTGTGTGTGTGTGTGTGTGTATCATTATATAGTATATTATTTTAGAAGGAAAATAATGTTTGTATTTGTATTATTTGAAAATGAAATTTATTTATTTACAAATTTATAATTCTGTTTAGCTGTCGAATCTTAGATATAAAAATTGTATTTGATTAATTAGTAAATTAGTAGATTGATTAGTAAAAACTAAAATCATATAAAATGATTTGATTGTTCTTTTATTGAATCTGAATATTTTTAAAAGACGAGTAAAATTTTTTAATAATTATGGTTATTTAAATAGAAAATCTATAACATTAAAACAATAATTCAATCAGATTTTTACGAAAAAATTAATTTCCAATTAATAAAGCATTACAAATGCATCTATTGCAGTTAATGGAGATTTCAGTGTTACAAAACGTTTAAAAGAAGTTATTTTTTATGGTCCTACATGATTAGTAGAGAAAATAGAATGTAGAAATCACCTAGTTCATAATTTCAGTAATTTCCAAAAATTTGAAGTATACTTTGAGACAGTTTATTGCAACCAAATTTTTCATTAAATTCTCTAAAACAAATCAAAAAGCGATTAAGTATTGAAAAAATGTAAAACGCTAGAGTAAGAAAAAAATATTAGGTGTCTATCTAACTTATCCATTTATAAAAATACTTCATAAATTCTATGTTATTAAATGTTTATTCAAAAAATTTAAATAATGATTGAACTATAGGTTTTATGTTAGATATTATTGATTATTAAAAATAGTTTTTACTATGTATCAGGTCAACATATAATAAATGTGATACATATATTTGTAATAATAAGCAAGATATTGGTGAAAACTTAGTGCTAACTACATTTAATTGTAAATTAATCTCAAAATTTAAATTGGTGGCCCAACAACTTATTAATAATGCTAAAAATCCATTATGTAATGTAAGATGTAACAAAAATTATTTGTGAATAATTCAATAGTGTGATTAATAAGTTTACTGTGGGAAAACAAATAAACTTATCACAAAGAAATTCCTATAATACTTTGGTGGAATGTTTCTTAGTCATATAAACACAAAAAAAAAATATTCAGTCGAGTCGTGATATCTCGAAGTTAAAGGGAGATAAAAATTCGCTTCGAGATATGTATTATTCCATATATTTAATTCGAATTTATATTAATTTATATTTCTAGGAGAATAAAAAAAATTCAAGTTGTCAAGTTTTTTGAGTTATGGCAACTCGACTACATTAACAATAGCTCAGGTAGACACACACATAATATATTATAATGATCATTTTTAGGTAGACAAATCACAAATCACATATGACATATTATATAAGTAATAGGTAAGTACTCAGTACAGGTGGTATGGTCGTATAGACTAATTGTGCCTAAAATAAAGTTTTTTATTTTGGGTCAGTGTACCAATTTGCTTACTTTCAGTTATGAAAATATTGTTGTTAGATCTAATTCCATTAACATCAACATAAACAATCTGCACACTATAATACTTGAAAATTAAAAATTTATTGATTACTTGATTTAATTGATTACTTGATTAGTGACTGCAGGTTATATAATATAATATTTAATACAGTATCGGGAATTTTATAAAAAATGTTATTATTATTACATACATTTAATCACAAAAGTACAGTAACTTGAAAAACTTAAAAAAAATTATTTATTCATTTATATTATATTATGTATTAATACTCGTAAAAAATCGGTTAGTGTATTCAATTACTATAACTAAAAAGTTTTTCTTATATATTGTAAAATGTTTTGAGCGCAATTGGTCTATCGACCCTAAAATGTTTAGAGCGTAATTGGTATATAAAAAAGTAATTTTTAGTGCAACTGGTAAACTGTCACTTATTACTACATCCGTTGACTATTTAGTTAGTCACACGAATTAAATTGAATTTAACTATTCCAAATTCTTTAAAATGTGCAAAATACTTGACAATTTTTTCGATTTATAGAAAAAATAATAAAAATGGATACCTACATTTAAAGTACATAGTTTTTAATAATACATACAATATATTATATGTGCTTACTAAACAATAACTAGGTATTCAAAAATATCTATAAAACAAATCAAGTTAAGTAATTAAAAAAAAAAAACTATGTATTTATTGATTAGTTATTATATACACATATAAATTGATTTATGAGAACTTTTAGCCATATTATGTGTCAGTCAGAATATCAATCAATCTCTAGGTGCTATAGAATTTTATTTAATCCTGCATTTAATTATGCTCACTTTATTTTTCTGTAATCAAATCAGACCTTGTCTACAGTTGTCAATTATAACCAACGTAACGGTATAAACAGTTTAAGTTTCAAATTATTTTAAAATATTTTTTTATTGAAAATATTATTAAGTGTTTTTATTTAATTCAAAATATTTCTTAGTAAAAAAAAAATACAATTCTATTATAGAATGACGTGAAAATAATCGTTCTAATTTTGGTAAATCACATTTGTAAAACTCTATATCTCGGGCTTTTCTACATAGATCCTCCCGCACTATTCTTGGTCATATCCCTTCTGGTCAAGCGATGCGCAACGTCGTGTTTCTATGGTTCACGCGCTTTTGGATTCATTCATACCACGGTACTATTTTATGACATCCGAATGACGTATTACCCATACTCGAACACGGCAACCACTACTGTTAAGACTGAATTTCCTAGAAATTGCTATTGTACCATATTAATTGATTGTAGCCTGTAGGACTACGATAAATTGCTTTTATAATAAATACGTGAATTGTGTTGGATCATTTTCCAATTTACGAAGTGTGTTTCCTTCCTTTTATTATTATTCAGTATATTTAGGTCTAACGTGTTTCCATTTTTCCAACTAAGATTTTATTAATACCTACATCCAATTATGTATTTGAATGTTTAAGTCTACACTTTACATCGCAGTATCTGTATCATTATTTATTAGAATATCAGTGCACATAACGCAAATACTTACTAATTATTAATAATGGCTATAATAGGTAATGTATGAAGTGCATTGCAACCCAATACAACTTATATTATAGTATTATACACTGTTGTGATTTTTACTGTAAAACTTATTTCCAACTTAAAAATATTTATGATACTCCTGAACTTTTTACAAAGTATTTCCGAGTCAAAAACAGAGAAAAAGATACAGAGAAAGGGAGTGAGAGAGAGAAAGTTTTAGATATACAGATAAACAGACAGATGCGACAACGACACGTAACACGACACAATGAGATGAGCAACTTTTCACGTACTTCGGGGCATCCACGCTGTAGGCCCAAAGGCTTTTACACTGTATACCTATAAATTACGATCTAGAGGATTTGTCTCCATTTTCATTTAAACACAATCCGAGATCACGTACTCGGAAATCCTTCTATAGCCCCCAGGATGGCCTGGCCCGTATTAACGTTGAACAGACCAAAATCCTTTTGTTACGTATCAATATATATATATATATATATATATAACATAGAAACATTATGACGTTTTCATTAGGATAATTGATTTGCAAACGACCTGCGGCAGTGGCCATAAAACGGATTAATCAGTTCTACATAAGTATAAAACGTGGGTGTTACCCGATATAGAAAGTGATATTATAATAATGTGAAAAACTGTTTTTGCATTTTAACCTCTGGCACAGTGTTGCGAGGGAATCAAAAAACAGAGTGTATCGTTTTTGGCGACCAAATATCTGCTTTGTATATGTAAACGTTCACTCACCCCTAAAAAGAACGCGCACGCTGTAAAAAAAAAAAATCAAAATCTGTCATCGTCAAAGGAGAGTGACAGAATATTATACTATGTATTATTATATTTTCATCGAAGTCCTATATACCTATAGATATAGATATTATACATCAATTACTCGCGTTGTCGGCTCAAATCATAACGCACAAAGGAGATTGATCAGACGAAAGTTTTATGAACGGTGCCGCGCCAAACATGGCACCCTTGCAAACGGCATTTTCTGCAGCGCTCCGTCGTCACTTGGTCCCCACCTTAATTAACGTACAAAAGCCCCGCGGCAAGGGATCGGGCGGGTGTCGGGTGGGAGCCGATGGCTTTTCACCTTTGTCCTAGATTACAACCGGCCTGACGAAATGCAATTTTAATAATGCGACAAACGAGCCGTTAACTCATTTGTCAACATTATTTGTACCTGTATTATTATTATTTTTTTTTTTACTTTTAATTATTTTTATAGTATCTCGTAGTTTTCTTCTTTATTTATTATTACACTGTCATTATTATTATTATTATTATTATTATTATTATTATTATTGTTATTATTATTATGTGACCAATAATGTCTTTGAGGAGATAACTATATAAATATTGTTTTTATTATCGTCATTTTTATTACTTACAGAGTTTTTTTTTTTTAAATTATACTCAGGTACAAAAAAATAATAATTTCATATTCGTTAAACACTACAATAGAAGGTCATAATAATTCTGGCATAACGTCTTTTTATTTAGACACTTATTCAACAAACTAAAAATTAAATTGGTTGTCATTTTGTTGATTTATATAAGTGTATATATTTATCGTTAATAAATTACTGAACATATTTTATATTTTAAAATGTATACTTATTGTTTTTATCCTTAACGGACAATCAACATATATCTTTTTATGGGAACTTAAATTTTAACAAATAATAATGTATAATTTATTTTATATCTACTTGTCTTTAAAATTATTTCATAATATTTATACTTAATTTATTTTGATTTTTATGATAAATATAAATTATCTACGAGTATATGATTTTATTAATATTGTACACTATGTGATGTATCTATTTAACTGTATTCTTAGCCAATAAATTATTATTTATCTAATAAAACATATAATGATACCTAATCAAATAATACCGAATATTTTCTGTTTTAATAACAATATGGTAGTTTTTAATGATGATATTTCAAATAGCAATCATTAAAAAAAAAAACTATATAATAATAAATAAAAAAATATATTCTGTAAAACAAAAAATATTCATTTTATATTTTATATAATTTAAATAATAATTATTAAAATTACCCAAATTTAAATTTATAATATTACATTTTACAGATACCTATTTATCTTTTTTAGAACAATAAATATAAAATACAAAAAAAATATTTTTTTAAAACCATTAAACGCACAATAAATTCTCACACAAAAATATAACGACTATAATAATAATAAAAATTGAATAATTATAAAGAATAATAAAATTGTGACTAAATCGACACAGATCATATATGATATCTAAACCTAAATGTATAATTTTTTTTATGTACAAATTCACAAAATTAGGTATATTATGTAAGTAAATTGTGTAGTGTGCCGTTCATTCATACAACGAAATAATCTTGATATTATAATGATACTCTGGATCTGACTCTAAGTCGTAGCAAAAAGTATGCAACTACTCTGGTGATCAGTAAAGTGATGACTAATGCATATACATCGTAGTTGAAATGATCAGTGGTCATAGCGACTTCATCTAAAAACTTTGTTGGGTACTTGTAATGGCAATACAAAGAGTAACATGGCAAAATGCCACGTTTATCGTAGATAGCGGCGACGAGTGCATCCAAACCATATCTCAAGAATGATATTTCCGTTCCCCACTTTAATAGATATGGGATATCACGGAGATTCACACCAAAGCCACTGAACATCATCAACAAAACAACGATAATGGGTCCAACGAAGTTACCGTTCTATATAAATTACATAACAAGTGAAATTTTTGTTTATTTAAAACTAGTTTCCATATAGATAACGCATTATTTTATTAAAGTGTTATCATAAATTATGATAATATATATGAGTAGATATTGCCTTAAAGTAGGATATGAATTTGTCTATAGATTATATCAAGTATGTTAAATACATGAGAATGTACAAAAAAAAAATAAATCGATTGGTCAGGGTACAAAATATGATGATAATATTCTTTATATTATGTAGATTTATCATTAATATTCTATATTTATATTTATGTTTAGAAATTTATATGTTGAAATAAAAAATAACTTTTCTATTATAACGGCTGATTTTTTCAAAATTATATCTACAAGTTATACGATAAGTATTATGAATGCTATGTTAGATAGGCATATTGTATTTGAACAAAATATTAGTTTATACGAGGGCTATTTCGAAATCAACCTACGATGTGTTACAATTTACTAGATATGGGCATTCATTCAAGCAATAAAGTGATAAGTGATGGTTCGATTGCGATTGGTGTAGATATTTTAAAAACAGATACACAGATGTGCATAATGAAAGGGGTCAAGGGCGCAAATTGTTCATGACCGAAGACGTGATTCGCCAAGTTGACTAATTTGTTCGAGAAAATATGTACTTTACAATTTTTGATCTTTCAACAAGATTTTCTGAAATTTCTCGCGGTACTTTACACAGAATTTTGTCTAAAAACTTGGGTTATCAAAAACTGATTATAAATAATTAAAAAATATCAAACCCAATTGTTAATAAAATTATTACATCATACATGAATATATAAAATAATAATATGAATGTCCATTTCATTACTTACAATAACGCTAAACCAAGCACCAATAATGAATCCTAAACTTTGAGAAATAAGAACCATTAACCAACTAATGAACGTAAACATGCCAAATCTATTCCACTCCAATGGTTGTCCTGTCATTAAATAAATTATCACGGAAAATATCAAACAACCAAGTGTCTAAAACAGAATAATAATAATATTATTGCTTATAATATAAAACAATTAATAATTATAAAGTATTTTCTTACCGTAATTGGAATGTCAAGTATGTTCGTAGCGATATAGTATGATTTTAATGAATACCATCTATTAAAATGTTCTTTTGTCAGTATAGAGATTTCGGCAGGAACTTAAAGAATACAGTTAAATTTAAAATAATATATTTTCTATATTATTATAACTTATGTTAAAAACTTACAGTTAATAATATTTAACATCAATGTCGATCCAACGTGATGCATGAGAATGGAAAAAAGTAAATTATAGTTATCAAAAATTTTGCTGCCATCATCGCCAATTTGTAAAAATAGTGTACCTAATAATAAACTTACTGTTATATTTACACCTATTCGTAGATAAGTCAAATCCTAAAGAAAATAAATATTTCAATTACTTGTAATACAT
Source organism: Rhopalosiphum nymphaeae (assembly GCA_036289425.1). Classification (NCBI taxonomy): domain Eukaryota; kingdom Metazoa; phylum Arthropoda; class Insecta; order Hemiptera; family Aphididae; genus Rhopalosiphum; species Rhopalosiphum nymphaeae. The sequence continues at coordinate 7,240,283 of JAZAQC010000012.1, read as the reverse complement.
TTAAATAATTTATACTTACTACTTACGTTCATAAAAAAAGTTTAAATGTAATTTAGCCAGTTCTATTGAATACTATATTAATAGTTAAAAAAATGATAATACGCATATTTGGGTAATAAAATTTAAAATTCAATCGTACAAAATTTAATAAGACTACATTTTTTTAAACTGATAACAGATTACTTATTTATCATTAAAATATACGTTTATGGATAATCAATTAAAAATAATTATAATTTGTTCTATATATGTATTATATTACTTTAAATTCTTAACAATAAATTGTAAATAAACTTATTTTCAACATACCGGGTCTCTTTTACATTTTAAAACTCCTCGATGTAATAAACATTTCAATTGGTTATAAGCAGAAGTTTCATGAACCACGTCGACTTCTTTTGATATTTTTTGAGTTTCACCCACTATAAAAAAATATTTTGATTAATAGATTATTATGATTATGTTTATAATTTTAAAATGCAAGTGTAAATTTTCGAATTAAAAATTAAGATTTAAAGGCTTATATATTTGTGATTTATCGTTTTTAATTCTTTACTATTTTTTTTTTTTTATTATTCATTTATAATACCTGTAGGTGCGTTATTGATGGTTAGTAAATCAGAATGTCCTGTCCATGCTAAACATTTCCCATTTTCGATTTCTTTTGCCATTTTTTGAATTTTGTCATTTCCATGATCGCCACAAGCCAATTCGATTACTATATTATATAGGTTATTTAGTTAGGTATGGAAAGAGTTACGTATTATTGTATTCTATTATTTTACCAAAATCAGCTGGATTGTGATAGATGGGACAAGGCAATTCGAGTTTTGATAGGTATGGTATTACATTGCCAGTAGACCCTTGGTACAAACATGTGCCTTGCGAAAGAATATAAACTTGATCAAACATTTGGAATAGTGATGCACTAGGTTGATGAATTGTGCAAATTATGGTTCTTCCCTGGTGAGCTAATAATCGTAGAAGTGATATACATTGAGAACATGAAGAACTGTCTAAGCCACTATTTAACCAGAAAATAATAATAATTAGTTGTAATAGCAATGTTAAAAACATTTAATACTTACGTCGTTGGTTCGTCTAGAAACATGACCATTGGATTGTTAATTAACTCTAGAGCTATTGAAAGTCTTTTCTTTTGACCACCAGATAATCTTGCGGTTCTAGTGGCTTTACACTTGTCGAGACCCAGTGTAGATAATATTTCGTCCACCTGAGTATAATAAAACTCTACTCAACATTTTGTAAATGTTTATATTTTAAATCTTAAAAAAAGTTTTACCACAGCATCTTTATATTTTTGAGTCTTATCCATAGAGAGCTTAAGGTTTGCAGCAACGGACATGTTTTCGTTTACTGTTAACAGCGGTTGCAAACGATCATCTTGTTGGATATAGCAAGACAATCTTCGGAAACTATCTAAACGCCTTTCTTCGCCATTTACAGTAACGTTCCCTCGGACACCTTTCAAACTTAAAACCAAAATATGATGAATTTAAACGTGAATTTCTTTTGGTTTGTCGTAGAATTGCATACTTATATCCGGATAAAACGTCCAGAAGTGAAGATTTACCCGCACCTGATGGTCCCATAATAGCAACCAATTGATTTGGTGCAAATATACCATTAATGTTCTTAAGAACATCTTTGGTTCCTATAGTTTAGAAGAAATAAATATGTATAAATTATTTGTTATAAAAATAATTTTAAATTTTTATTACTACTATTTTTGAAAAAATTGAACGGTGTTTTCAAAACTGTACATTGGTGATGAACAAATATAGATGTATATTGAATTCGAATAAAACTGTACAATGCATTACTGCATTAGTATTTAGTATAAATAAATATTATGTGTGAGTATAAAAACAGTCAAAAATCAAAATAATATATTTAAATCCATATTGATTAGAATAAACATAGGTATACACTGTATTGCCAATATATACTTAATAATAATACAGATTTCAAATTTGTATATATGCCGACTGTTAATGTTTTTATTGTGTAAATTTAGTTTATTATTGAATAGAATCAAGGTATTATATTATAATATAAGTCTTATTACTATTTATCTATGAATTTTAATAATACATTATGAAAATTAAAAATGCTATAATGAATATTATTTATGTGTTAAAAAATATACCTTATTACTCTTCACTTAGATTCAAAAATGTTGTTATATTGTTATTTTAAATTATTTTATTATTAATTGTAATTTTATAATATATTCTATATACACGCTTATATAAACGTCTATACACTGTAAAAATATGATAATTTTTTGTGGATTCTACTATTTAAATTACTTAACTGACTTTCTTAAATATACATCATTGGATCATTGTTGTGTACAAAAAGGATACTTTAACAATTAAATTAAATTATAAAAATAACTACGTATCAAATTGTAAAGTAGATTCACCTTTTCCAATTCCGAGTGAGACTGTATAGTATAAGTTTTTAAATCTTAACGTGACTTGATCTTGTTTCCTGTCTTTAATGAACAGTCCTTTTGGCTCACATAGCCCGTTTGAATCATCCTTCGGCTCCATCGACTCACAGCTAAAACATATAGATACCTACAACGTAAATAATGGCATAATACACTCAAATTCGATAAAAAAAAATAACTACACAAAATAAAATTATATAGATATCGTCTAATTTCTTTAATCAAGTTATAATGAGTTAATGACCACGAACCTGAGGTCGTCAAGGTATAAACATGCACAATGGACGGATATGTACTAATATAATACAAGTTGGGATCTCATAAACGACGTCCCCCACTTAGTAGACAAAATATTCGGTAGTGACAGCTGTTGGTGCGATAAAAGGGTTTGTGATTCCTTTGAAATAACCTATGCATGGACAATGAAATGCTTATCGTAGGCCTATATAACTGTATAAGGACACAAAATACGGTTGGTTTTTGTTTAACCGTATTTTTTTTGTGTACAGAGTGCTTAAAATAAACATACCAAATACGATTTGTTATGTTTATATTTAAACAGTAAATATACTTGATCGATTTTTTTATATTGATCTTGATTTAACTGCTTATTTACTGCTACATAATTATGTTTCCTCATAATTTATTTAATTTGAATAATAGTTTAAAAAATAAATTACGCAATTCAAAATCGTTTACCACCTGCTTATATTTTTCATAAAACTAACTAGGTTTATCAATATAATTAACTAATGATAATTTAGCTTATACAAAATAAAAGTTCACGTTAAATTACCAACAGTTTATAATGCATGTATTGTAATTTACTATACATTTAAAACAAACGATAAAACTGATGTATTATAATCTTATAGTAGTTATACTTATATATCAAAGTGGAAAATTTTAAATTTCAATTCAACTCCTGATCATAAAGCATATTTTCCAATTTGAATAGTCGATGTAGACAATTATACAATAGTCCCGAAATTCAACACAATGATCATACAAATAAAATTAATTTGAACAATTAAAGAAAAAATGGTTTTACATGCTATTATATTTATATTATTATTATTATTATTACTAACTATATAAATATTTATTAATAGGAATAATACTTAAATTTATTTGCACAGTTAGAACTGTCTACGAATGTATACATATATAACCGCTACAGTGTGCATGACTACATTCACAAATATTATTATTATTGCTTTTTTTATTGGGTTAAAAGGCTTCAACGTTTGAGGTCATTAGCCTATAAAATATTATTATTATAACAAATTATTTTAAATGACGTTTATTTTAACTCTGACCACATATTATGACTAAAAATTCTACACCACTCAATAATTTTGGAGATTTCTTGAATATCATTTTGATCCGAACAATCTATTTCCGTTGGTGCATAATACACAAATACCATCAATTATAGTTCACGTATATCTTCTTTTATTATTGACACACCATCTAGCTACTGTTCCCGATAATAAATAATAAAGGTAAATATGTATAATAAATAATACTATAATTTTCAAATTTATTATTTTGTTTAAAAATAATAAAATTTGTGAACTTTATAAAATTCTCATTTGGTCTAAAAATGATCAAAAATAACTGAAAATTCAGAGTAAAAATTAAAAAACATAAATCTACATTTTATAATCTAATCCTGAATAATATTCTATAAAATGACACTGCCAAAACTTGGCAGCATTGTTAGGTAAATCGTTAATATAAATCATTTGTTTGGTTATTCTTACTAATTGTCCATAATGCCAAATCTTCTGAGTAGTGTGTTACAAAACCTAAATCGTCAACATTGGCCGAAATATTATTAAATAGATAAAGTAGGTAGGTACTAAACATAGTTCATAAATAAAAATATGATGAAACTAATGATAGAGTTATTTATGTATACAGTAAATACCTACCTATTCATTATTATTTACAAAAACAAAAAGTACCTCTAACTCAGAATTAAATTAAACAAAATGTTTATAATCAGACGCAACAAATTTAAATAGTGTTAAAATATTTTCATTTTAAGATGAGTAACCATCGCGCAATGTATCCTTTCATTACAAACAATAAACTGACGTACAAGGCTCGGTAAATAAAATAAAAAACAATCAGCTTATATATTAGCAATAAGTAACGATCTGTAAAATAAAAATATATGCAAAAACAGTTATTTAAGTTCTCGCCTCAGAAATAATAAACAATATTACGTTATACGAATAACCATAAATTTAATATGATATCGTATGACGTAGTTAGTTCCTATCTGAAAAAATAACTAAATTAAAATGTCGTTACTATATAGTTAATAAATAATATAATATATAGTACCTACCTACTTAATGGATTACAATTCAGCACATTTTTACCTGTGCAATTTTTAATGTATGATTGAATTTACCAACTATAAAAGGTATCGTACTACAAATTATAAAATATAATTACGTAGCTACTTATTTTTTAGTATTATAGTATGATGTATTGATGTCATATTGAGTTTTCACTTTTGTAAATACTTAAATCATATATTTTAAATTATCATACTTCATTATTATAAATTATAATAGCAATGTTTAATAGATGCAGTTAACCTATGATTTGGATTTTTAACTATAGCGTATTGACATATCTACATGAGTAATTAACACTTCGAAATAATTCAATTTATAGTAAAATGTATACTTATAATTTAAACTACAATGTAGAAAAATGCATTAACTTTAATTTATTAACACCAAACAAATAAAGTATATTATAATATATTATGTGCATATAATTTGAACAATTATACTATATTTTTTTTAAAATATAAACAAATTAAAATATTTAGTTATTTAAGTTAATTAATTCTCTTTCTTTATTTCAACATTGAAAATAAAGTATAATAATTCTAAAAATATTTCAATAATTATACTTCCCTTTTTTGGAACATACATACGTAGTCATATAAAAAAATAATGAATTTATTAATTACTGTTTTTTTTTCGAATTAACTAAAATAAATAATTTTTATTTAACAAAATATTTTATACTTATACTTTTAATCAAATTATAAATATTTTTAAAAATAATTTTTTATATTTATGAAACTAGGATAAACTTACTTTTTTTAAGTAGATGCATTTTTGATTAATTTAACTAAGCAAATTATGTAGCCATAAAGGTAAAACATATAGTCTTACAATATTCTTGCTATATTAACTTATCAATTATTAACCATCTTTCAAATGTATTATATATAAATAGTTTAAATTTTAAAATTAGTATTATATAGTTTATATTTATATTTTTTACCACTTAATCAATATTATTGTGCACCTACCTTTTTAGATACACAATAATTATTATACTCGATAGTTAAAAATAATAGTAAAATGTTTATTTCTCTATATACTCCTAGAATAAATATAAAAGTTGTATCTATTCTGTAATCTCGAGTTATTACATAAAATTCTACTATTCAAAAGTTAGATAGGTAGCTCTTCTCTCTTCTACAAACTATAATCCACTCAAACAACCAAACAAAAAATATTTTTATTGTTCAAATCTTAGTTAAAATACTGACCAAATTCTCATCAATGTAAAATGTTCATAAATATTTCAAATCAAAATAAATACAAATTATATTTTGTTTTATGCAAATAGTAGGTTCCTTTAACAGACATAATCACACAACAAAGGCTCATACTTTTATATTAATTACGTAATTACTGTACAGTTCATATCTGAAACATAACAATGCAGTACAATCATATGATCATAGGCATATCAATATCGATAATATCTGTAGATGGTACAATGACCAATGAGTAAAACATAAATATTTATTTAATTTTTTCATTTATATATATATTACTAACATAAATGATAAATTGTATGTATTAAGTATTTTTTTTTACATACATCCTACATTGTTCAATATGTTTATGTATAAATCTATATCGTACATAAAGCATGCTGCGTTTTAATACACGTTTATGCTTAATATAAGCTGTTTAAAAAACTAGATTTATGAAATGTGTCTAAGTTGTTTAATAAATCTCAAGACAATAACATTTTACTATATTTTCACTATTCTTAGGGATAACTATAAACAAAGAATAGTACTTAGAATTTACAAAACAAAAACGTTTTTATATTGTAGTTCCAATAAGAGTGTTATTATAAAATTGTTAGTATTAATGTATGATTTATTTAATCGTATATAGCATACACATTTTATTAACATCTACATGACGTGGATATATTCGAGAGAAACACATACCAATATAATAAAATATAAAATTCAATAATCTAAACATTCCTATTAACCTATTATTATAAAACATTATTTAACTGATAATATAGGTAATATGATTTACAAATATAATATATACAGAAAGTTTATAATATTTATGTTAATTAATTACTTTTTCAATTTAATTTTGCAAATTAAGTTATTTATTTAACTTTTAAATTTAATTAATAGATACTATATATATCAATCAATCGATCAAATAATAATTTTAGATCGTATCAACACACTTCAACATTGTTTTATGTATCGTTCGAATGTGGTTGTAACATTATATTTAATTTCCAAACTAAACCAGATAAGTGATTTATCATTCATAATATAAATCATTTAAGAGCAATATTTAATTTGACGATAAAAACTACTAATTATATCAGAATACATAAGAGGTACCACTTTACTACTTGTTAACATTTAATTCATTAACATTTTTGAAAATTTTTACATTATTTTATATTCACTGATCATAGTTTATGGTATACATATGTAAAAGATTAATATTTTAAGAATAAATGCATAAATATAAAAAAATATTTGTTTGAAAATTAATAAGAAATTAATTGATTAATAACAAAAATTAATTTTAAAAACATTTATAATTTTATGTATTACATAAACTTTATTTTGTTTTTTATGCAATAATTTAACAATAAAGTGTATAAAAATGTAATAATATAAATTTCCGTAGTAGGACCTTTGTCTGGTGGAAATAGATATCGGTCACTATAATTTGTACAAACTCACTACACCCACAAAAAAGTTAAACATTTGTAACACTCTGTATACTAGTTGTTAACAAAGTTTTATCACAGTTTATCTGTTTTATTGAAAAAAATCTACTTTTATAAAACTCAAGTATAAATTATATTAAGCTAATAAATGGGTTAATATCCTGTATTGATAAGAATTACTTAAGATGCTGAGTTGCGTATATTTTTTTTTTGTATCTACAATAGAAAAATGGAACATTATTAAGATTCTAATACAAATTTATATGTGGAATTTAGCTTTAATTGATAAAATCACATTTTCAGGTAACAAAAATATAATAAATTATTTATGAACAAACTTTAACAAGAAATTATGATGAAAATATTAATTGGTCTTCCTAAATAATGTTTTCTCCAATAAATCGAATGTATATCATAGATAAAAAAAAGTATATATATATATATATATAAACAACAAGTTTGAGCGTTTTTAAGTATAACTTTTATTATAATTACTTTTTTTCAGTTTTGTGTAAATTAAGCAAAAAGGTCTAAAAAAATTGTATGATAAACTATCGAATAGCAATTCTTGAAAAAAAATAGTACGCATGAGTTGTGTGATGAACTTTAAAAGTTTCAATTTAATCAACGTTATTTCCTTTTAATTTTTATAAAATAAAGTTGCATATTATTTTCTCTTGAAATTAATGCATATATTATATAATATATATATATATAAGTGTAAATTTGAATAAAGTATAAAAGTTCTCCGCAGTAAACGAATACTGAAAATTCATGTTTAAAAAATGAATATACATTTTATAATTACGCTCAAAAAGGGGTTGATATAGAAAATAATATAAAAATACATAAAATAAACGAATATAAAAAAGTTTAAACTTTTAGTATTTAATAAAAATACTATTTAACTTAACGTAACTCTTTTCAAATTTTCAATATAAATTACCTTATTAATGTTAATTTAAGCAGGTGGTCGTGGGTAAATTATATGCTTGAATAATATTGATTCATCGACGTAAGTAACTATTGTTTGATTGACGACTGATCCAGCAAACAACACTCACACGCGACTGACCGGAATATAATAGATATAAGTTTATTACAATTTAATGTACTGACAAAATATATTATTAATGTTAAGAACAGTTTAATCTAAACGGTTGAATTTTGACCTCTGAATATTATTTTATCACGAGACACGTTTCCCACTAGCCAACAACGATGCGCCAACATTTCGAATATAAGCGATTTCAGTTTGGTAATAATAATAATATATTCTTAGTTTTATTTTTATATAAAATATATTAAACCAACAATTTTTATTATGTTGAAACCTCTTAATAAATAAATATTAATATATTATACTCTATTATTTTGTTGACTAAATCGGATTAAATTAGATAATATTGTGTGTATAGGCATATCATAAATGCTTGCAAGTTGCAATAATATGTATATATGAGTATATATGTAATAAATTAATAAAATGATAATTTAAAACTATAATATGTAAAGTTTCTAATTTTCCAATAATTGATAAAAAATTACAATTTATATATTTATACTTAAGTTATGCAATAGTTTTGAAATAATCTAAATTTATTTTTGAGTATTTTATTCTATGTATAAAAACATAAAATATATCTGCTTTAAAATATTTTAAGCTACATTCAATCTCATTTTTTATTAAGTAATTTCACTAGAAGTATCAAATCCTTACCTTTTTACACACAATTATATCTTATATTCGTATTTATTTTACACATATTTATATTTTGTATACAAATTATACAGATTCTAAATATTTTATAATTTTTCTCTATTAACAATAATACCAAAAAAATTAGGACTTAAAGAAAACCTTCCAGATACTAACGATTATTTTATTAATAAATACGAATTTTAAAGCGTTGATAAATTCTATTTAACTTTTTAATTTACTATATTATTTTTATGTAGAATCTTACTGAGAATTACATTATTGGTTATTGGTTTCACAACAACATGTTTATTTAATTTATTTACAAATCTATGATCATATATTTTTGGATAAGACTTAGTTCATATATTTAAATCTTTTTTAAATATTCATTATTATTAGTATAATAATATACATAGTATATATATTTCGTATGGAATTTTAAGCAACATATAATTACCCTATTTACAAATATATATAAAATATAATGTGAGGTGAATCCTCAACAATAAATAAAATAATATTCATTATTATTTTTAGTATTAAAAATTTTAATTTTGGATGTTAAAATTAATACCTACGATATATTTAATAGGATCATTATTTTTAATTGAAACGAGCAGGTATTTATTTTAAATTATACAGTCATAACTTATAAATTAACAATCCTAATTTGTAGAGGCGATAAAAAATATTATTTACCCAAATTACCTAATACCAATATTTATGTGACTACGTAACAATAGTTTATTTCTTTAAATTTGAAATCGCTGTTTATTATATTATGTACAATGTACAATACAATGCAATGTACAATAAGTGCAATGTACATACATTTGTGTAATTTAAAATGTATACGCCACAGATTTAAATACCTTACCTAATAATTACTTCGTTGAAATAAGAGCATTGTAATGTTGATATGTTATGTAATACAGTATTATATATTGTGTACACATAGGTTTTGCTCCTGCACTTCTGGTTTAAATAATTATATAATGTTAGGCATTATTAAATTAATTAGTTTAATTTTTTTAGTTAGACAACTCTGTAATAATACTGTAAATATTACTATTAATTTATTTGACATATTATGAGTTTGAGATTTTTAAGCACTACATGTGAACTATTAGATATATATTCGAGATTATAAAAATAATTACGGTAAATAAAAATTTAAATAGTTGCATATTACTTATTAGAAGTAGAACACTTCATGAAAAGTATTTTGTTGGTCACTAAACTAGAAAATAGTACAAAAAACAAATTTGTATGCCAAAGAACCACACAACCTACTTTAAACTTTTCACAAAAACAAAAATTAAAACACTACATACAAACACAATAACACAATACATAAGAATAAACAAAATAAAAAATTATACTAATCCATTGGTTATTACACAAAATGTAATACTTTAGATAATTGTTATAATATCAAAGTATACGTAGAGCTATGTATTATATTATTATTACTAATTTTTACTTGAATATATTTTTAGAATCATATATTTTTCTTTATTATAAATACAATATATTATGTATAAATATTTTAGTAATAAATATGTCATATTATATTAAATACATATCATTTATTCTTTTAAAAGGATATTATTCTACAGCAGGAATCCTGCCGCTACAGCCTCGCAAATCACGGTACAATTATTATACGACTATATTATAATATACTCGGGGTCAGAGCGGCGCAAACCCGCGAGAAATACATTTTGATCCGCCGCCCGTCACACCACTCTCCTGAACCCCTCCCACCGTGTCATGCAATAATAATAATATAATAACACGCGGCCCTCGTCCTGTTTCTCATCCTTGTCCTCCTCTTCGGCGCTTCTCTTAGCCACCGCTACCGTTTAAACGCAGCAACGATAATATTGTTACAATAATCGCAGTACAAAGGCGGAAGACACGCAGTAATGGAAAAGTAAGTCTTATTGTAAACGAAAACTCTATATATATATATGTGTACCTACCATATAATATATAATATATATACATATTATGTGAATTATGTTTACATGTCTCTTGAGTTTAATCCCACGAAGAGTTAAATATCATCGTATCGCATCATGAAAGCGGTTATAAATTAGAATATATATCTATACAATATTAATAATAACACGGTGCACGGGTGAAATTTTCCAGTGTTTATTGTTACAAAGTTCTTGACGCCGTGCTCGTAATCTAAAAGCGTTATTATTATGATACATTCAAATCTACATATATAGATACGGAATGATACACATCATGAATATAGTGTGTATGTATGTATCATGTATAGAGTATATTCGCAAAAGATAAATTTATCAGTTTCCATTAAAATATTTTCTTATATTATACTTTAAAACTACTGAACAACAATTTGTTAGTATTATGCATACTTAGAATTACCTGCACACTAGCACTCTAAGTGATTATATATCTAGCTGTCGATGGTGGTACCATTATTACCATCAAATTAAAATTAAAAAATTACCAAATGTTGAATTTTACTATTGGTTTTAAAATTTAGATGAATCAATGAAAATATACACAGCAGTGTATGAAAATAAAATAGAATATACCTACTCAGATAATTTTTTAGCATATAAAATAGATGCCGTTCCCACTGATAATTGAATGCCACCCTTTAGTTAATGACTAGTTGAGCGTGTCACTTATCCAAACAACAAATTACTCTCATTATGATTTATGACTCAAATAAAGCTTAATAATTATATAAATAATTAGTTTTATTATTCAATAAAACTATGTATATCGTTAACGATGAAAAATTGTTCAAGGGAGACAATAATCGAATATTGAACTTCATCACTCGGCCACTTCATCGACTCACTTACCTGATTTTATCTTAATATCTTATATTATTAAAAATAGATTTGCTTAAATTTGGGACCGGTCCCTGAGACATAGTACTGATAAGATTGTTTTAATATTGATATAAATTTATTTAATACAATCTGAAAAAATAAAACAAATTTTAAAGTCATGTGTATTCGTTATGTGCACTGATATTGGTGTTATCATACATCGATTTTGCCGAAAGTTGTTCATTATAATCTCTGTTTTATATTTATTTTAATGTCTGTATGTGTCTAATTACTTTTTAAATATTTATTTAAATCTTGTGATACGTAAAAAAACAATTGATGATAAAATATTTAATGTTTAATATTGTCCTTTTTTCGTCGTGTTTCCCGCAAAAAGTATTTTTAGGATTCAGAAATAAATGCGATAAAAAGTGCTGACAGCGAGGTAGAATACGCCTTTAGAACTCTACGGTTCCTCCAATAAAAAATTTGACTGAATTACCACCCAGTAAAAATTATTTGAAATATACTCTGTATGTTAAAGCGAAGATAGCATATATTATCATAGATACTGTACTACTACACAATACTATTACTACGTATTTGACCTATATATTACTACGTCGATTGTAAACAATTTCTTAGATTAATATTGTAGATTATATTATTAATTATAGGTACGTAGGTAAAACACTAATAAACTTAAAAAGGATATCACTAGTTTTTTCTTTAAAAAATAAAATGTTTTTAGACATAAAAATGTCCTGTCTGAAAAATAATTTGTTAGATTAAATATGTAGGTATAAAGTACCTGGCCACGAATTATAAAATCGCTTTTGTCGTTTTATTTTTATTTTCTTATTTCTGACCAAAGAATGAATTAAAAAAAAAATATTTATCATTATTATAAATTATAATTTACTTAGTTTTAAATATGAATACATTATGCATTTTAATAAACGGTATAAATAAATAAACAGTCTATCTAGAACCATATGCAAAAGATATAATAATAAAAGAAAAGAACAGTTAAATAATCAGTCTTAAATTAAAGAGCCGCGAGAAAGCTTTTATATTCAATTGATAGTTAACCAAGATTATTTTATTAAAGTTAAAGTGTTAAACACGTTATTGGACAATAAAAAATTCGACATTTTACTTAACGTTTTTATAAATTATTAATCTTACATATTATTATAAACATAAAACAAATTATTTTTTCTATTAATATTTGATAGGGACATTGCTTTATCAAATATAAAAAACCGTTGTTTATTTTTAGTAATCACTGACCAGATATTTTTAAGCAAATTTACATCGTTTTTGAATAAATCATAAACTAAGTTATAATTTATTTTTTGAATGACTTCCGAATTCTTAATACTTAATAACTTTCAATATTTCAAACATAAAAATGTTTAATATGTTATAATAGATACAAATTTCATTAATATCATAATAATAAATAAGAATATAATTATAAAGTCACATTTTTGATCAGGCGCATCAAATTCGACATCTGTAGTTTTATAGAAATTAGATTTTTACTTCCTATTCATTATTTTCAATATTAAGGTTAATAATATATATGCGATATGGCCTATGATTAAACATTGTTTGCAATACTCCTGTGTGTAGTCATTTTAAACGATAAGAATTCAACATATTCGTAACAACTTATTTAAATAATTTGATAAGAAAATATGTCAAATAACTACATAAACTATTTTTTCATTAACACGAGATAACGTAGAACAAACGTCTCCATCCACGTTAGAAAAATTACAATTCCCATGGAATTTAAAAAACAAAACAAAACAAGTTTTATACATGTATATTTATTTATAGGTTTTAAATATCAATCTGACATTACATCGTGAGTAAAAGTTAGACGGATAAAAACAACGCGTATAATTTTATAGGAATTTATTATGTATAACAGTCTTTAACTGACCTCATTTAAAATACGAAAGCCGGTACAAAACCTTGTGCTTTATCCACATCTATGACAAAAAAAAGATAAATATGTTCATACGATTTGTAAATAATGTTATTGTGATTGCATATTATTATGATTAATGATTATGTAATCAAAATATTACTTCATTACAAATCATATTGTTTTTTTTTATCAATGTTTTTTTGTTATTTAGTTCCATTATACGAACGCCAAGAGCAACATTATTATAATAGACTTGGTACGATGTTGAATTATTGAACATGACGATTTATTTTGTTTAGAACTAAATCTTTGTTCTTATTCATTTTATCGATTGTTATTATACAGGGTGAATCATGAGCTCACAATTATTGCTTAAAAATACGTTGTATTAATTAGAATTATATAGTTACGGAGTAGGTATGACGTCCTAAAATGTTAAAGGCCGAAAATGGATAAGTTCCCTTAGGCAACCACTTTAATTCACTAGTCTCAACTCAAAATAATAGACTGTTGATTCAATATTTATTAATTATACTATAATTTATAAACATTAAAGAAGATCGTCAAAGTAAAAATATAATTTTTCATTAAAAAATAATAACACTAGGTTGAAAATTATTAAAAATCCTTTAAATAAAAAGGTTATACAACTGAAAAAATTAAGTACCTATCAAACTTTGTATACTCCTGGTTCGTATAGTATCATTTTGTTATAAAAGATCATAATATTATATTAATTATTTATAGTTACTTTAGGTATAACTGTATAAAGTATACTATATAGTATGTAGGTAGATAAATTTTGGAGAAGTGTAAGATAACACTTATCCATATGTTGCCATATTGGTAAGCAGAATTACACAATTAAATAAATTAAGAATTATTATATTAAGAATTAGATTAATAAATAATTAGTTGATAGAAAAAAGATGGACGTATAATAGTTTAAGACATGGAATATTATAATGTATCGTAGTTTAAAGTGTTTAAAACAACTATATTTTTCACTTATATCAATCTTATAAACATTTATGACATAATTACGCCATAAGCCATAGCAACTTCGCTACATTTTGTATGTTTCTAACTCTTTGACTTATTTTGAAAAATATTTTTAATTGATAAAATTAATATTAACATTTTTAACTATAGACAAAATAACATAATTTAGCTATAATTTATCCATGTATAAGTTATATATATTAATATTTTGGGATGCTTGTTAAATGAATGTTAATATTATTAGTTATTAATCATTTTTGTCCTTCAAATAAGTGTGAAACCGAGTATAGATTTATCAGTATATGAATTAAATTTTAAAACTTAAATACTTAGTTTTCATTAAGATATATTTTTATAAGTACTCAGATTATATCATGTATAAAATAATTAATTTTATTTTTTAACAAGATTATAAGGTAAATTTTTAATCAACAATAATAGATATCCAATACTTACATTAAAGATTAAAATTATTCTAACATAGAAAATTAAACTATTATATTTTATATATTACATTTTTAAAAATATTGAGACCAGATAAATAATAAAAAAATGTTGTAAGGTTTTGTGTTAACATACCTTGAAAGTACATAGATAGTTAAAATGTTCATGATCAGAATATTTAAAAAAATGAGTGTTAATAAGCTGAATCTAGACTTACATACATTTTATATGACTCGTTTTTACAACATTGTTGACATTCAATCCCTTATGTTTTATGAATGTATGACATAGTTATGAAAGAAAATCAAAAACATTATCAATTATCGGCAAACATATAAAATTATAAGTTAAGTCTAGACCTGGTTTTAGACCTGAGAACTGCACTCCTTGTAGTCTACTTCGCTTACATCAACCCAAGTAAGTGGTAAATTGTATTTTCATAAATTTGAAAACAATGAGGTATATTTATTATAAATATTCATTAAATGATTCTTATTAGATCTTGGTTTGCTATAATACCAATTTACTCGTATTGCTACTGTTTATTAAACTTTTTAATTTCAAGCTAATATCTTATTTATTTATAGTTAATTAATGAATAATGATATTTAATACCTACTTATTGAGTATAAAAATCAGTAATGATGAGTGACAAGTGACGTCATGATGACTATAGATATAGAAGAAACTGGCAGTCTGTAACATTTATTTACTATAACATATGCGTATCTAAACATATTTATAAATACGCATGTCATACATATATAATACTACTATTATGCACTACGTAGATCAAGACTCTCCAAATAGCGGCTTGTAGACAATTTTTATCTGGTCCACGGAAGACTTTTTTTTTTTTGGTTGTAAATTTAACGAGCTTTTCATTCATTTTTATTTTACCTTTCCTGGGTAAACATGAATATCATTACTTTTATAAAAGTATCCATTGTTATTTTTAAGACTCGAAAATGTCCCTAAGTGATCTTCTTAAAACATTAATTGAAAACCTATTGCATTAGGTATAAATCATTATACCTTTATATATAAATAAATGACAAATGGAGTTAACTACCTAAGTAATTAATACTTTTAAATATACCTTAATAAAATATAGATATATATTTATTTTGGAAAATTATAATCCATTCAGTTAATAGTACGTAATTCAAAAAAGAAGAAAAATGAACAACGATGATAGCATGAAAGAAAGTCTCGCAATATTAAAATTTTAATATTATATTGTGGATAGAGGCGTATATAGGTTACAATAAGAAGTTTTTTATACGCGTATTATATATAGGTACAGGCACCTACCTACGATACTGATTAAAATCCATTTATTTTTACGAAGATGCTGTAGTAGTGTCGCAACAGTATCGCGGCACTTATTATCGTGCACGGTGTTTCTTGCGCGCGATCGACCCTAATAATATTACTTATTGTTTTCGATAATATAATATTATTAACATTATAATATTATAATATTATTATACTCGCACATAACATACGCGATACGTGCGTGCGCGCGCGCGCACACACTCACACACCTGTTTGCACGCTTACACAATAATTATAATATTATAATAGGTAGGCCGAGTAGGTAGAGAGGTATACAGATTACCAGTATTGTAATATACACGCGAAACCGACCGCCGAGGATGGAGTACTGATTTCTCGCGGTGTAAACATCATGCACGCGAGCCGACAACAAGACGGCGACAACGATCGTTGTATATTATTCCTACCATAATATTATATACATTATATAACCATGGTACATAACGCCTATCAGCTATGTGTGACTGTGTGTAATACCTACCTGCTATGCGTGCATTTTTACTTCTGCCCGGGAACGCGCGTTCTCCGTTCACCCGGTCGTCGCTTTATCCGCGATACAGCGTTTTTCGTCCGCCACAAACAGGTAAATAAATAATTGTTCGTCGGTTGTCGAGACGTGCACCGGCGCAACACTCGCAGAATATGACGTCGTTCGGGGACGCCGAAACGATTTTTCGACTGTGGGGGCAAACGTCGAAACGTAATATTATATAATTATTGTTATTCCTAGAGCTATATTCTAGGAGAGGCCAACCAAATCAGTTATGATTTATGTTTTCTTGATAAAAAATATAAGGCGATGTCAAAATTAATATTAAAACTTATTGTAAAACTAGGTAGGTACAATAAAAAAAAAAAAAAAATGATTTATAAATATCGTTGTCGATCACTATCGCACGACGAAGTAACACTATATTATAAATCAATGTTAGACTATCGACTATATAATTATAATATGACATAGGTTTTACGAGAACACAACTGAAAATAAATTCGAAGATACTATTTAAAATTAGATAATATCCATTGCCCCATGATACAATTATTTGCACCATTCACCCCGACTGCGGCCCATGGACCCGACGTTCCTGACGTCGTTTCTTGTGATACAAATGATACAATATTTTTTGTGCCTCGCCGAATTTTTCTGCGAGAGCGACAGACGATTTTCAGGTATCCATCATAGAATAAGCGAAAGGAGTACCATCATACCGAATTTCGTTTAGTAACAATTAATTTAAATTCCATCACACCGTTATTCACTGATATCACTTTATCCGGATACATATCGACGAATATTTTATTTCACTATTTTACTGCATAAATAATATATTATACATATTATATAATATAAATTATTATATATGACACGTCGACACCCAGCGAATTTCCAAGAATTACACTGTCTTCAAAAAACATATTTAACAATTTAAGATTTTGAAAGTAATATAAAATCAAAAAACGCATTTTGGAAGATATTCTTATAATGGACCGTCATCTCATGGTGTTTATTGGTCTATACCTCTTTAGGTAGGTAATATTAAAATATAAATGATATATCTTAACTAAAAATATATCGATGGACTTTTCGTTACATTAGGTAGTACAATTATATCTACCATCCTATGTACCTACACAATTTACAAATTTGTAATACGAAAAGTCAAAAGGAAGTGTAATTTTTATGCACTCGCCCACGTATCTATAACATAAGTACATACTACTGTCCGCTTTGTTAGTAATAATAATTAATATAAGTACTCCTTTATCCGTATCAATAGATTTACATTACTAATCCTGAATAAATAACTATTAAGAATGGAAATTAAAATAATTCAAATTAAAACAATTTACATAATTTATGTAGCTATTTGATAAATGCATTAAGTGTATCAGCTTAGATTATTATGAAACACAAAAACAAAAGTTTTTATTTGATATTATGTTTATATATAAATATAAATATATAATAATCCGAAAACCATTAACAAATTATAATGAATGCTTGATAATTTTCCGAAATAAAATTTCAAAAATATTAGATACCTAATTAAAAAAGTTATTGGTGGGCAGTGAGCACGATCATATTAATACACGCATTGATTTACATTCGGACGTGCATAAATAGGTATAAATATTAAGTATACATAATCTGAACATTCTTATTTCCATATCTTCCATAGAGATCAAGTCGTATGCAGTTATGTAGATACATTATAAGGTACCTAATAATATAATTACCATCAATTGGGACATGATTAACGTTGATCTCGTACTATTGTAAAGAATGCAAATCAAATTCTTATATACGATAAGAAATAATAATAATAATATGATAATAATATTACACATAACGATATAAATATGGATTTATTTTGACATTCTTTGTTTTTAGTATTCTAACAAAACCGCATATTAAAAACCCTTTTTGGTAAAACTTCGCAGACTAAAAAATAGAAAATCGATCATTGTTCTTTCTACACGTGTCTATAATAAATCTTGTCCTCGCCGTTGGAGTTTCATTGAAAAAATGGATGGATGATTTTGATGATCATTATTCAGTTATAATAATATTATACTAAATGGCAAATGCAATGTAGGATAAAACAAAGTAAGGTATAAACAAACTTCGTGATATGACTTTAATTATTTAAAACAAATAATTTACATACTTATTCGTCAGTAGAATTTATTTATTTAAAATAGTTTCAACATTTTTTTTAGTTTGAGGGTACTACCTACATTAATATTAGTTGAAACACCGTCATAGTGTATTATAATATTACTAATATACATTATAAACTGATACGTATTATGAACAAGGCTGTACAAAATCATACTGGAATCTACACCCTGCAGGTCTTATGATTTCATTTCAAAAAAACGTCATTTAAAAAAATATTATCTTAAAATCTTACAACAATATCGTCATTAAATAATATTGAATTTTCATTTAATTAATAGTGAACATTTTTTAAAAATATATTTCGTAATTCTAAATATTTCAATTAACATATCAGTATTATACAATAACTTTTTATCAATATTATATGGCGTATTATTTATAATGTTGTAATACACTTGATTTCCATAAAAATGTCGTGTTTTAAAAAGAAGGAACATATTAACAATACTCGCTGCAATTTTTAAGCCTAATATATTTTTATTTTTTGAAGCATATAGATGACTGTAGACTATAGAGTATACAATTTAGCTGAACAAATGGAGAAAATTAGATATAATTTATTACATATACGTTATACGTAAAAATGACAATGCATACAGAACTGTGAAAACAATAAGTAAGCATCTTTACACTACTTAACGATTATAGACTTAACAGACAATGATGCAATTAGACTTCTGTCTTCTGTATATATATTATAGCTTATAGGTGCAATGCAAAGTAGACAAAATAAAGAAACTGTGGTCCACTGATGTGTATTCTTTCGACCACTCATGTCACTTTGATCATCTCCGTGCAATATAAAGTATTGTAACTTATGTAGGTATATTATTTTAAATATGAAACCAACGATAATAAATATTTAATGTATTCAAAAAAGAATCGTACCACAGCTCTGTCTATTCTTCAATGTTTAATACTATTAAGAGTTTTTTTTCTTCAAATTTGACTAAAAAAAATTTGTTTAAAGGTACTACAATCAGTGGCGTATTTATAGTTAACCACCTCCAATTATTTTTATAGTTTTATTCATTATTGGAAGTATTGTAAAAAAATTATTGACGAATGACGAAATATTTTAAAATTGCTTACTTTGAAAA
Source organism: Rhopalosiphum nymphaeae (assembly GCA_036289425.1). NCBI lineage: Eukaryota > Metazoa > Arthropoda > Insecta > Hemiptera > Aphididae > Rhopalosiphum > Rhopalosiphum nymphaeae. The sequence goes on along the minus strand of JAZAQC010000012.1, from coordinate 7,219,719 downwards.
TTGAATAATGTTTATTGTTTCCTTTAGAAAAAGCTTAATGAATCACCCATATTATCAATCAATCCAAAGGGTCGTATTAAAACTTGAAAGTAATTAAGTATTGGACAAATTATGACGATAAAAAAAAAGACGTCTACCTTTAATACCTATATACTATCTCTTAACATATCTGTAACAATATACGAGTATATAAAATTAATTTAACTAATACAAAAAATGATTTAGTAAATTTAAGATTTAAATTAGTTTTAATATATTCAGTCAAATTGATTATACTTTATTCCTGTCATAATTTCAAAGATATTTTACAAAAAATTACCACTTATAGGTGTATTATAATTAATTATCAAGTATGAATTCGTGATGAAACTATGATAATATTTATGAAAGAAAATATTTCCAGGAGACAGGACACCCCCTTCTAAAAAAAAGAAGCCAATAATACACCACTGATTGCAGTAATATATCTTGTATTTCTAGTTATTTGGTACGATAGCACTAATCTAAAACGATTTCAATTACCGCAGTATTGAAACGAAATCCAAAATTACAAAGTTAAAAATGAGGGTTTTCTCATATTTTCTCGGATACTACAGAACAATTTAAAAAGTTCCTTTTAAAGTTCAATCCTAAGTTCAATTTCTAATTTATATTCTATAGAAGTTCTGTAAAGAACTATTTGAGCTTTTAACTGTCTCGAAAAGTTTTTTAGAAAAAAAAACACACATCGTTATACACTAGTACTGTCAATACCTAGTTACGTCATGTCTGTCGCTTAGAATTTAAAATGTATTAATAATATTTGTTGTACTAACACCAATCTACTTCAGACGTTAAATGCTTGTAAAAAATTATTTCCGATAACAACCGTTGAGATCGTTTTTCACTTTTGTAGATTTCACGCAGTATCATTGGTAGGTATATACTATTTACAAGTGTTTAGTCAAGTTTTTATAAACTAAAAATACATAGGTACATTTATATTATAAATTATAATTTTTCTGTTACAATAAAATTGTCAAATTAACAATAATAATTAATAAATACAACTTAATATAATATTACTAATTAAAAAACAAAGAAGTTTATTTAAGTGGGAAGTAAAGGGAGAACAATCTATTTCTTTGTAGTTGGAAATAGGTAGTGTACAAATAATTTGTGTGGAAAAGGACTAACTTCTTAAAATATCTAAATAAAAATGTTATTTATAATTTGTATGATTAATTAAAAGACTTTGTTATTAAATCTATTCAGTTGACTTCTACTAACAAGAGCCATCATACTCCTTTGTTCTTTTATTTTTTTTTTACAATTTTATATTAAAATCATATTTGACTGTGTCAGATCATTGTGATTTGTGATGCACTCTGTATGCCAGTAGCTAGAATGGTAAAAGTAGAATATATATTTTTATTTTTATCCGTGATAATTAATTGCATCGTTGTTCTATACCTGAAACCACTTTTAGATTCATAAATCTACTCAGAATCTTGAATGTATGTTTTGATGGTGGTTTCAAGTATAACCATTGATTATAGAATAGACTATTCTATTATCTATTTTATAATCAATGGTATAACTTAATTTGTAAATTTATTATAAATTAACTAATAAGCATTTAATCAAATATCAATATCCTAAGAACCATTTACCTACTTAATGATTCAAAACGTACAATACAGCAGAGCTCTTTCCCGGTTTTTCATTTTATTAGATTTAAACTTTTCATTATTATTTAGTATGTATCTATTTATATTTCTACAGTTGATTTATATAGTCTGTTCAAATTCGTAATAAAAATACAGAAGTAGAATTAGTTAAAAATGTATTAGGGGTATGAATTATATATAACATTGTGTATTAATAGTCTCGTAGTTTTTTAATTAAGTGTACCATTAAATACTTATTTAAAATAAATAAATAATTATATCCTTGGTATTAAAGAATTAGGAGAGTAGGAGACTTTGTAAGACTGAGAATTGAGAATCCCGCCTATGAAGGAAAATAAAAATAAAATATCTCTTAAAATTTAAAAGTTAATAGCTATTACTTTGAAAATTAGATTTTTCTTGAAAATGTTTAAAATACAGTTGAGACTTGCATAAAACAATATTTGATAAGTATAAAAAATAGTTGTATTAAACTGTTAAAGCTTACACGAAAGTCGAAAAAATATATAATTTCAAGAGCTATGAATTACCTATAATATATAAATCATGTTTAAACATTTATTTAATATTAATTTACAATAAATATATTTAAAGGTATAGTGCTTGTATTGGGAAACAGTTAGAAGATAGGTGGCAAAAAAGTGTAAAAATAATTTTTATTTCGGAATATATAAATATATATTAGGGGTGGCTAAAACAAGGCTTGCGAGCCGCATATGGCTCTTGAGTCAGTCTCATGTGGCTCGTGATATGAAGCGTAAAGTAAAATTATTAACTATTTTAATTATTTTATAAATATCTCTTAACAATACGGCTTGCTTAGAAATAGCTTCATAAATTTGCGGCTCCCAAAATTAATGTCAGTGGTCACCCACCCTTGTTGTATATAAATATTACTGATTAAAATATAATTAGAAATGGTACTCATAAATAATTTTTTTTTTTTAAAGAAGAGAAACTTTCAATTCAAAAACTGAAGGTAATATTTAATTCCGGATCTTGAATTCTGAGAGACCTGGTGCGAAAAAAAAATTTACCGTACAGTATTTTACCTTTGTATTTTTACTACAAATCAAATTTCTTTATAAATTTATAACCCTATTTTAACACATATGGGTAATAATTTAATATAATATTTAATAAATTATTTATTTAACATAATTATTATTTATTATATAAATATTTATGATAATGCCGTGCAAAGCAAATAGCTTATATAATATTTATAATAAATACAACACTTCTATACTAAATATGTTTTCAAATTTATTAAATAAAGCAAGAATTTTTTTTTAAATTACTTTATTTAAAAAAAAAAATTCCCTTGATTTTGCGTTGGCATAATTGTCAATTATCATCTCAATATTTAGTTTTAGTTGGTTCTTTTTCTATATTTAAAATTGCTATACTAGATAAACGTTCTTGTCCATATGAGTTTCGTTTTTTTTTTACTTTATCACCAAAATCTTGAACTAAAGCTAATAGCCCATCTTGGGGTACTACTGTCAAAAAAATTGAACATAGTTTGAACAGATTCAAAAAAGTTTTTTATTTTATTATGACATTTTGCTCATTGCTGCATCCGAAATAACTAGATTTAAATTATTGCCATAGCAATGGACATACTTGGCTGATGGAACAATATGTTTTATCCTTGTTTGTACTCCTGGATGTGCTTCACTCATCACAGAAGCTCTTGGTCTCGACGTTTTTTAATATTTAAATCAAGTTTCATTAAAACGTCTTGAGTAAGGTTTACATAATCAAACACCGATAGGAATAAATTTAAAATAGTTTCAAACCAAAATCCAATACACCATTTGAAAAAAAAAACAAGACAAATTTCACCAAGTACCTATTTTATTTTATGGTACTTTAATGTTTGATATACATGATATCGGGGCCCCAGTCCCCCTAATATTTCAAAGAGTCAGAGCCCTGGTGCAATGCACCGCTTATACTGGCGGTTTATCTGGCACTGATAATATTAATAACAGTATGTCAGTTTATACATAAAATCACCTAGCACAAAACTTTTCACTTAAATATTAATTTTAGTACCTTACATGCTTAAATAATATTGTTTGAGGAAGGAATACTGAAATTTATACATAGGTTAAATTAATGAGCAATAATTTACTTAATTCAATGTATTAATAAAATATTTCTAATTTTTTTTATAAATCAACAATGTCTTTTTTAGATGTTTATTTATAATTATAAAATACCTACCTATTTTACAGTTTATTTGTACTTTAAAAAATTTACTTATGTAGAACTTGAATTGTCTTATTTAATTTTATGAAATAATGAAATACTATTATAATGAATTTTTCACTTGAAAATACACTAAATTATAGTATTGATTGAAAAATGTGATTTGGTAGATGTGAATTTTACTTTTAAAGAAATAATCTATAACTTAATAATATATTAAATATTGTCTTCAATATTTTTAATGTATTGCTTAAGTATAAAAGTTCAAGTTTAACGCAAGGTTAAAGTATTATTATTGTGTAAAAATAACATAAAACAAATAATTAACATACTTTAATAGTTATAAATTATGATTTGTTTTTAAACAAAAAATCTTTTAATAAAAAAAATATAATCCTCCACTTTTTCTCATAATTAATTGATAGATTAATGTTTAAAATTGCTCAACAGTTTAGTTAAACAGGTAATTAATAATAATTTATTGTTGAATTAAGTATTAACCTTATCTTTTCTAATAGTTCACAGGAAATATATTTGCACGATTATAATTTTAAAATAAAAGTATGGTGAAATATAAATTGTTTACATATTTCTCTTAATTTTTGAACTTTATACTTTTCTGTGAAGAAATAGTTTTTGTGATCAAGAGTACATACTACGTAATGTATGGTAAAACAATATTTTATAATAACTTTAATAATACAAGTACACCAACCATTAATTCTATTTTTACACTTCATAATACAGTAACCTAGTCAATAAGTTTTCAATACGTCAAACATAAATATCCCAATGGTTGTTAATTAAATAGAAATTATCTTTACTGTTTCAAACTTATTATGGTTTCCCTTGACCTTATTTCAAACTACAGCAATACCATTGATAATAACTATTATGAATTGCTCACTGAGTAATTTTTGGTGGTTATAATTAATGATAATGCATTATAAAACTTGATATGTTTTTGGAATAGGATTTTACAAAACAGTTTTTTAATTAAAATATCACTTAATTTTTATTTTTCAATTTAAGACAGTCAAAATAACCAATTTAACTTTAATATACATGTGAATATCAATTATTAATTTGTAATTATATAAACAAGAAGAAAATTCAAAATAATTCTAAATTACTTTAATTTCTCAAGATCTTCTTGTTCTAAACTTGGGTTTTTTAACGGATTTCCAAATTCATCCATCCAAAACCATATTTTATTAGTAATACGGCAGTCTCTACAAATGAATAAATATTTAAATAATTTCTGTTGTACACTTTAAATGAATAAATATTTTACCTAAAAGGGGCATATGCAGCAATTGGATTTCCTTCTTCATAAATAGGTTGTTTTGTAGGATGACCATAATACATTGTTTTATAGGTACGTGATAATGCCCTCACCCATGGACCTACATGATGTTAACAATTCAAAATTAATTACAATTAAACATTATTGTTATTAATTACTAATTAATGGTGTATAACAATATAAATATCAGAGGCAATTTTTGGTAATTTCAAATTAATATTATTATTGATATCAATTTTAGTTTTTGATATTCCAATGCAATATCAATAATAATAAAAAAATGTTATTCATCATCAATAAAATAATAGTGATTAATTTGATAATTAGTATAATTACTTAATGTGGCTTTAATAAATAGTATTCCAGAAGCACAACAATATTTTTCACTATCCAACATAAACATCTTCACAGATTTACGATGAAACTTTGACCACCTGAAGTCAATTTTTTCAAATATTTCTGGAATGTTTTCTAAGTAAACAGGTTCCTTTACTCTAATTCTTGTTTTATCTGATTCTATTTTATTCATGGACTTTGCAAAATCTTTACAATAATTTATCCTAAACATTAACTAATAGGTAAGAATTCGTTAAAATATTTATTACATTAGTTATAAATTTTACCTTGATAAATAATGTTCATTACTAATATCAATGTTACCAAGCTTGTATGCATCTATAATGTGCAATACTCTTACTCTAAGTTGTCCTAGATCTTCACCTTCTAATTCAATAGCTAGTTCACCATATACAAGTGTGCCAGGACTCATCATTACACTCTTTAAATATTCATTAGAGACCCATTGATTATTAACTAATTCATATACTTGACTACCACCTAAACCTATAAGAATTGTTTAAGGAATAATTTATAATTTAAAATATTTTTCATTAGAAACATACTCAAAAAATATGTAGGAGGTTTAGAATTGTTGAGCAAAACACAATGCCAGTCATATATAGATTTGACATGTTTCTGTAAATTTTCTTTGTTTAAAAATTCTGGTATTGACTGTAAGAAATCTAAATATAATAAGATATGATAGAAAGTAATCAAATAACTAAGTATATTTTAATAACATCTAATTCTCATAATATGAGAATACGATTAATAATAATATGATTACCTTTTGATCCAGTTATGAGTGAATTACAAGTATCTTTCGGATCACTTCTAAAAGGAGCACGTCTTACACCATCTTTTACTTCCCACAATTCTAAACATTTTTTTCTTAGATCTTTTTGTCTTTCATCAGCTAAACGTTGATCTTTAGTAAAAGCCACAATTTTTGATAAACTCAATGCTTGAATCTGTCCTAATCTAATTAAAAATACATGTTAGTTTTACTTTTATATATTGATGTTTTTTTTTTTAAAATTAATATTATTTGGTACTTATTAGTTGTTTTTATATAGGTCATTTTAATTAAATATTATTTATAAGAAACCCTCATTATTATTTATTTTTTTTTTCAGCATTAATCAACATGCACTACTACTATTCATTAGTCAATTAGCTATAGTCAATAATTAGTTTTATTCTTTATTTTAAGTACATTTAAGTAAAACAAAATGTATAACACCTAAAGTATGAGGACCATAAACTAAAATAAAATGTACTTACTTATTATTAGAATCCCAAAGGTACTTAAAAAAATTAGAGTCTCTTTGAATTTCTTGCAATGGAACAATAGATAAAATATCTTCTTTTGAACTTAATCCATTCCAAGTTAAATTTACATTACATAAATATTGTTTTATATCTTGTACATCATCTAATCTCCACTTACATATTATATATCTAAATGCAAAAATTATATCTTATATATGTATATTGATAACTTAAATATATATTTTATTTTTATAAAAATGACCTTTCAGAATTTGCAGGGCGACTCGTGACTGGTTTATAAATACTAATTTGTTTGAAACTCTGGTACAAAAGGTACAATAATCCAGCACTAAATTCAGTGAATATATCAAAAAGTTTACACATAAAATGTCCACCAGGTCGTAGAATACTCAAAGCCGTCAAGGCTTGACATAGATACAATCGTTTAGACAAAATTTCTTGGAAACTTTCTTGACCATCAACTGAAAACCCCTATAAACAGATGTTAAATACAATTTAAATAATAGATATTGTTTTAGGTTTTTATACTACTTACACCATCAGCCATAACAAAATGTACACCTTTTCCCTCAGTCATCTTCATTACATACCTTTCTAATGACTGTATATTTTTTGGCTTATAAATATCACCATCTTCACTATGACCTAAATAAAATAATAAACAGTTTTTATTTTAAAACTTTATGAACTATAATATATCAAAAATTATTGCCAAATATTTTGCAACTGTAGTATCATACTTTTGAAAAATTAACATAGTTACTGTTCATTTTACAAAAATTAAGCTTAGTATAGATAGAACAATTTTTAAATATTTATACTTACCATAAAAAGCTTCAAATGACTCAGGGGAACCAGCATAAAAGTCATTCAATTTGAAATCATTTGCATTACGTAATGTAAATCCTACACCTTTTGCTTTCCAACCTTTTCTCCATAATACATACTCAGAAAAACCTCCAGGTCCAGCACATATATCAGCAAAATAGAGTAAACTACTAGGACTTGTTAGCATGGATGACTAGAATTATAATAATTATTATAAATAAAAATATAATACACAGAAACTTCATACCTACTCCATCGTTATATCTAGGATCAGTGAACATAAAATCACATGCCCAATCAATATTGGCCATTTTCATTGCAGCTCGGTTTTGGAATATACCGTTTTTTACTGTCTCAAATGGATTTGCTTTAGTTCTAGCATGGCGGAAATCATGATCATCAATATTATCTAAAACATTCTATATTATATGAAAATTAAATTTTAATATTATAAATAAATAAAATAATAAGATAATACGAAAAATATAAAAATATACCTTGCTACAATTAACAACTTTAAAAATTTCTGAATCTGCAAACTCTGTTGTTTGATTATACGTTAATTTCATTTCACCAGTTTCATACCAATAATTCATAACATCAATTGATAATGACACTGGATCTTCATTTTCTAACCAATCAGTCACTTTTAAAATATCTGTTGACTATGCAATTGTATATTAAATATTATATTTAATTTTCTATAATTGTCATATTTACTTCTTCTTGTTCAGGATCCCAGTCCAAAACAAAAGATTCTCTTGGTTCTCGTGATGCAAAACCCAAGCCTCTACGGCCTTTTTGAGTAGGTAACTGTACTGGATTTACTAATCCCTGAGCATTTTTCCCCAATCCTTCACCTTCTTTATAACCAGCTTTTTTCTACAAATGAAATAATTATTAGATATAAATAGTACATACTTTATTCAATTTACTTAATATTTTAATAAGTAATTAATAAATATTTCATAATAACTTATAATCACCATTAAAGACATTCCTTTGTTACCCTTTTCATTATTTTCAACAGTTCCATAAATCTTTGAAGGAGTATCGTCTGATAAATTAGAATCAGAATCAATTGTTCTCGAACAAGAAGCACCATCAAATTGTTCAGTCTTTGCTTGTGCTCCATAATTTGAAAAACCATCAACACTATCACTGTCTGAACTATCTCCAGAAGAAGATAATCTTTTATTTTTATGTTCTAATAAAAAATTAAAATTAAAATGTTATGATTTATCTTGATTAAATATCTAATACCTAGACTAATATCACTCTTCATAAATGCAACAGGATTATTTAAATACGATTTTTCGAGATTGTTTGGAGCATAGTTGTTAGCATACTTTATTTCTTTTGAGCCATCTATAGTTTTATTAGACTGTAAATAATAATATTAAGTGAACTTATGATTAGGTAACGATCTGTTATAATTAATTAGCTACTGTAAGACCAATATTAACTTTAGATGATGATTGGCTTTTGGATTTAAATTTTGTTCTATATTTGTTTTGTTTTGTTTTTTTAACTTTAAAAACATTATCAGCAACATATGGAAGATCTTCTTGGCTATCATCTTTAGTATAAAACTTTGATGTAGCTCGATCTTCTACTTGAATTTTCAATTTTTTACTCTTATGTTTAAGTACTTGCTCCTCGTCTGATGTTGATGAAGAAAAATCACTGCTATCTGACAAATTTTTTGCCCTAAATCATATTAAAATATATATAATATAAGAAAAAAAATAAACAAATAAATTCAATACTTACATTATGTTTATTATTTAACAAAAAATCAAAATAGAATTAATTTCAAAACACGCCACTTTCTCATAAAAAAATATTACATTAATTAGATGGTCCTGAAATTATGATAGATAATGCATATTTATGAATACTATCTATATTGTAAATTATTGTAAGAATAAAAAAAGTACTACCTACATTTTAAGTTTTATAAACAATGAGGATATTGAAAATAAAAAAAATAAAAATTGAAGCTCATTTTCCAATTGACAATTTTACAACACTAAAGTCCATCTATGTCATAGATAAAATACGTACGTCATACAATAGATACCTATAAAAATATAAAAAAAAATTAATTTTTTACAATTGGCCATACAGCATTGTTTATAATTTATAAAGTAATAATTAGTAATGTAGTAGCACCTTAATAAATAATAATATTAGTATAACATTTTTAATTATTCACAAACATTATTTTGAGTTTTGGCATACACAAATCCCAAACGAATCAAATGATAACGATTGAGATAGATAAGAATAAACTATTTTTGTATACATTCTTTTGTATATTCTTATCTGTCTCAATAAAAAATTATTTTTTTAATATGATGTTATTACTTTATTGATTAGCTGATACTGGTATATTTTATCTTAAATTTTTGAATTGTCTTAAAAAGTCAAGTTACAAGTATAGTCGCTATTTTTTTATAGGTACCTAATTAAAAAATATTTATTTTTCAATACATGATTTTTCACTAAGTGCTATAGAGTAGAATTATGTGGAAATTTTAATCATAGTTATTTGATAAATAACGATTGAGTATCACTCCGAAAAAATTTAAATATTTGATTAAATTTCAATCTTATATAATGCTTGGGCGTTGTCTATAACCACTTGAGGAGATATTTTATTCGAAATGATAATGATAAAAAAAAGATTTGAATTACTAATGAAAGATATTTGTCATGCATTTCGTATTTAAGTTTCTGAAAAACTGAACTGGAAATTACAAACAATTTATCGAAATATTCTTTTGTAAAACCACGATTATAGTGTTACAACTATCTAAGATAGAGTTGAAAACATGTCAATTATATTTTCTAACATATGGTTACCATTTATTAAAAACTAACTGCGATCCAGGAAACAAAAAAAATTAATAAGTACACCCTATAGGTCAGGGGTGGCAAATTATTTGAACATTACATGCTAAAAATGACTTTTTTTTTTCAAGGGTGCCTGAAAAATATTATATTTTAATATGCGTACTTTTCTGTTATCCCGACTACCAGGCGATGCCGTGACTACTGATGGTTTAATTTTATTATCTATACCAACCTTTCTCAACTTTTTTAGTCTCACGATCCTCAAAAAAGGTATAAAATATAGTCAATCGATTTGCGACCCCCCCCCCCTTCCTGGTTGAGAAACGTTGATCTAGGATATTCATGTTCACGACTGTCGTCTTTAGTCAATTTCCATTGTCAATACTGTTAAACGATAATATTATATTAGTCAAAAGGCAGTAACTGGGGAGAGGGTCCAGGAGTCCGGACCCCCCCGAAAATTTTAATAAGTAGACACATTTTAGCGGTGAATATAGTTTATTGACTATAAAATTTCAGTATCTATATTAATAAAAAAAGTTAAACCCCTCCGGGTATTATTTTTCAGTTACGGTTTTGATTAGTCGTATCTAACTGACGTTCAAATTTATTATTTTAGTTATAATTTAATATTTATAATTATGAATCTTTGAAATTTACCGAATAGTGAAAAAGATGCATTCTTTCAAAAGAAGGGTTTACCTCCAAGACACTGTCAATGTAAAAATGGTCATGAAAAAATGTATACATTCGGAAAAATGAAGTTTTCTGAAAATGCAATATTAAGGCATGTCAATATAAAAGAAATATGCGTATTGGAAATTGGATTGAAAATAGCCGTTTGTCTTTTTTAACGATACTTCGTTTTACATATTGCTGGAGTGCAGAAATTACCTCCATTAAATTTTGTAAACAGCATTTGAATATGAATCATGGCATTCTAATAATTATATATATATGACAAATTCATGTTGCTCGAGACTTTAAGGTGGTAAACGAGATAATGGAATTGAGAAGAGTGGTAGTCGGAGAAAAACCTTAATTTTTTATTCAATATTGTAAAAAAAAATTATTGAAATTTATGAATTTGAATAATTAATCAGGTTAATTAAGATACATCATATAATAACATTACTTTTTTAACTGTTTATTTTCTTAATTTGATTTTTTTTGTTTAATAGTTGATTCCAATTTGTTTGGTTTATAAAAATATTTTAATCTTCACATGCCATTACCTGTAATAGGTCCTACATTAGTATCATAATATAGAACTCAATATTCTATACACTTTACATGTATAAAACCATTAATTTTTATGAAAACATAATTTTTAGCTATATTCTCAACACACAATAATTATAAAACTGGTATCATTTTTAGAAATCAGTACTTTTTTTTCTATTTACCCTCTATGTAATATTCCCGAACATAATGTGCACTCCATCAACTATGCATATTACATAATATCCATTCTCTATCAACTTAGCTATGGAATATATAATTAAAATAGAATATCATACATTATAAACTCATATTACATAATATAATATATAAACAGCTTAAGATTACAAAATATACTTAAGTAAAACTAATCAATTAATAAATAATAACTATTTTGTTCTTGATGCTAAGATCCCCTATTGTAGTTAAATTGTCTATAAAATATAATATATCCTTTTTCCTCACTAGATGTTGTATATCATTATTGTATTTGATTAAATAGTACATAAATAATAAGGGATGCAATTGTGGAAATTGCTTATACCAGATAAACCTGTATTAATTTAACGTTATAGTCAGATATTATTAAATGTATACATTTTCTTAAACTTATTTAAATTTATTCAGTGAGAAGAATAAATATAAATTAGTTGGAATATTATATTATGAATAATAATAATAAACAGTAATTGTTAGCATACTAGGTATTATAATTTAAGTCTTGAAAATATAAATAATTAAAATACTACCCTAATAACTATTCCTTTATTCTTAAAATTAAATTAAATTAATTTTAAATAATTAGTACATATAAAAAATGTATGCTGCTTTTTAATAAATTCTATGCTAATATACAAAAAAAATCTTTTACTACTAACCAAATAGATTTAAAAAAAATGTACAAATAATTAATAAGTAATATAAAAAAGGTCATACGTTGGTTATATCAACTATAATATAATAATAATAATTCTATTACATCAAATACTCTCTTAAATTGTATAATAGTAAAATATATTACATAATTATTTTACGAGTTACGAATACCCAACTGATGTTCAAGTTCTGCCCGTTTCTGTTGAACTTTGGAATAGAAATAACGATTAACAGCTTCTTGTGTCCACGGTTGATAGTAAAATTCTGCTCTTCTTTCTTCTTCTGGATTTCCAACTACATCTGTCATCGTCTAAAATATTAACAAGTACAATCTGTTTAGTAAAATTTAATCAACAATAAAGATTGTGAAACAAAAGTTTAGTAAAAGCTCGTGAGGTTAGCGCTGCGGAACAAAGCCATGTCCATGTGCACAAGTCAACTGCCAAGGTACGATCTCATTCTGAACAGAGTATAATAGTTTTAGCGACCCAACGCAATTACTGTGTTTAGAATTGTACCTAGTATATCACACATGCGCAGAGCTATGGGATTGTATAACATGGGAAAAATGGATGACAAAAAAAAGATTATAATAACTAGAAAAGCAGATGACAGAATTACATGTCATAATATTATAAAAAAGTATAATTATATTTTTAATAATATATTATCTTGTTTTAAAAACATTTTATAAACATTTTAACATGTTTTAACATTTAAAACATATTGAGCAATCTAATGTATTATGTTTATGTAATTAAAAAATTGATTAAGAAAAATCTTCAATTACTTTTTTATTGTGAGAACCTTATTAAAGTATTAAGTTCATAGCTATGTTTAAAACTTTTTTATACCAAATTAGTTCTACCACTACACATAAACATTCCTATGTATAGGACAACTATAATTTTTTAACAAATGTATTTACTAATTGAAACATAATATTATTTTAACAATATATGGTGTATTTGTTTATATTATGCTAAATAGCATGTATTTGGTATAAATTGTTTTTATATAAATGCAACTTTCTGCAATTTGAGACTATTAACTATGTAAATCAAAAAATGCATATTAAATTTAATCTATTATATAATACATAGTATATACCTTTAAGTCTCTTGTTTGTGAGATTATCCATTTATATATAAATTGTTGAGGATCTTTAGCAAAACTCAAAAAGAATTCTCTATTTGTTTTTAATTGATTGATTGTTTCAACTGTTTCATGGATCTTGTTATCTAGGCTCTAAATAAAAACATAATATTGTATTATAAAAAATTAATATACATAATTTAGAAAATTACCTGTATTTCTTGCTGACTAGCAGTGGATAATAAGAAATTATTCATTTGTGCTTTTAAAGTATCATCTACTTCAACATCAATATCATAGCATGCAGTTTGTTTTTGTTCAACGCCTTCAACACTTAAAAATTAAATAAAATTAGTTACAAATAGCAATTATTACATAATTATTCAATTTTACCTTATAATATGATTAATTACAATAGGATCAGGCGGATGAAGTAAAGTATTAAGTCTCTGTGGGACTTCAGCAAATTTCATACGGGTACAATTAAATATTTGTTCCAAATACTTGTCACAGTTGATATATTCTTTTTCATGTGAATCCTAAAGAAATATAATTTATAAGATCAAAAATATTTACATATAAAAAATATATTATATTATAGTGTTTTACTTGTAGCTTATGAGTTTTTATAAACTGCCAGAGAGCACTTATAATGACTGGTCTGGTTTGAGTATGAACACCCAAAAGTCTAGCTAAACGTTGATCCAATTTAAATTGTAATGGTTGATAATCAAGAAGCAATAAAATAGTACAGCGTACATTTTTATCCCCAGGTCGTTTCACCTTAAAATTTAATAATGTTATTGTTAATGTGAAAAATAGAAAGAAAAAAATTGATATGCACTTGAAATCCGTCAGTTTCCTGAGTTGTTGCAGTTCGATGCCATTCAACCAGATGATTATCGGGTCCATATAAATCTTTATCAAGTTCAATGACCAGTGATTTAAAGAAAGAAGAAAATTTTCTTTTTATCTAAAATATAACAAATAAAATTAAAATTAAATAAATAATTAATAAATACAAAATTACCTTATTTGGCTCATTTTTAGAATCTTCTAATAAACGCCCTTCAACTCTTAATTCCCAAGAAGCAACACTTCCTTCTTCATTTTCTCCAGGCTCTTTTGCAGGATAAAATGTATTTGATATAAATATACGCAATTTACGTTTTTGTTTCATTGGGCGCTTTAATGCTTCCTATAATTAACATATTATAATATTAAAATTCATCATAAACTTAAGATAACAATAAGAATACGTTACTTGTATGTCTAATCTTTTTCTCATGATTGTTGAATCAAGTTTTCTTTCAAATGCCAAAAGATCCATATATGCTTGTGATTCTGGAACAAGATCTCTTACTTTTTGGGGTAATATTTTATCTGCCAATTTTTTCTTTTTTTTGCTCATTCCAATACTGCTATTTTGAACTTGTATGTTGTGAGGAAAATCACTAAAAAAATGATTAATTAATATTTGCTATGTAAAATACATTGTGTAACAAAACAAATGATGAGAATACTATCTGTATAATATTAATTTCAATTTTAGATTAATTCAAAAGTTTTGCATAAATAATATATATTTTGTGCATATACAATAAATAAGTGATAATTACAACGTTAAATTAATTAATAAACTTAAAATCATTTTTATTTTGTTATTATAAATCTCTAGTTTATTATAACTAATAGCCCTAGGAAAAAACATTTAAATCAACATTATTTTGTTTCATATTGTTTTCACTGAGAAGTATTGTACATTGTGCATTACATGATAATGTAAACATATTTTTTTATGAACTATAGTTGTCAAGTTACAATCAAAATTAAAAATGAGAAATCATCTCAATGAAAAAATTGTACATCACTTTGGTACTTAATTTTTTTCAAAAAACACATACCCCTTGACCATGGGAGGTGGATTACGATTATCAGCAGGTCGTTTGCCAGGCGTTGGTTGATTCGGTACCATCGGGCCAGCACCATGTCTCATAGGACTAAATCCTTGAGTGGGGGGTCCACGAGCTCCCATCATGGCATTGGGTGGTACACCTTGAGGCATCGGACCACCTTGTTGATACATGCCGGGCCTTTGTTGCATCTACAGAATATATTATGCAGTACGACATTGAAAAAAAGGCATTACAGAAAAAAAAATATATATATATTATATACACATACTAACCGGATACGTTTGATTCGGATATTGACCAAATCTATTTTGAACATTCGGGTTGGTAGGGGTAGGCGGAAAATTTGACATTTTAGAATTTTCAATACAAAAATTAATTTAAAATTACCTACAAAAGAACATTAATATTAAATATTAATGAACTATTAAAAACGTTTAGATAGAATGACTACTGCCGAGTAAACGAATGTAAATTGGTTTTCTATGATTGTAAACAAACTATAATTTGAGTAATTGTGTTATCATTGGCATTCGGCACAAACAAACTGACCACAAATTTTAGCTTGGTAAGAGTATTTATACCTTGGTATAACTGATTAAATAATAACCAAGTCGAATTTTATCACATTTTACTACAACTGCCATAACCACGGTCTTAGAAACTTTTAACACCGTAACTACAACTAATACTGTAGTTGTTTAAATTGTCGTGATACTATTATCTAAAGCCATGGTTGTGTACATCTTGTTCTATCCTGTTGGTACTGGTATCGGTATCTATAGTCGTGATCATCACGTAAATGGTAAATGTAAACATTAAATTCGAGTTCGACGTAACGATTAAAGACTATGGTTATTACTTTTTCTTCAAAAATGAATGAAATCTTAAATGCTTAGTGCCGGTAGAATCGTTATTTTATTCTTAAATGGTTTGATATTTGTAACTTATATTATTTATCATTAAAGTTTAATTTTTATTTAATTCGATATTAGTTTATTATTTTATATTTATCATGGCGTATTCTACAAGTGTGAATATAAGTATTGAAACACAAGCCGAAAATATAATCCAGGAAATTTCATATGATGGACAGGAAATCTATCAACCGTAAACACAATTGATTACAGTTTAATTATATTAAATACATGTTTAAAACTAATTTAATTATTTTGTGGGCTATGTTTTTAGGGCATTGTCTATGTCTGACAATTTGTCAAAGCTTGCACAGAGAATTGACTTTAGTAAGGTTGATGAGGACACTAAGCAACAAGAAGTAGAGATTAAAAGTGAAGAAGAATCCAAAGAGCCATCTCCTAATGTCCCCGTATCTGGGTGGATTGATTCAGTAGTTTCTAAACTAAAGTAATGACACTAACTGTTATGATGTTAAACAATTTAGTAAATTAATTTTTTAATATTGTTATTAAAGGAGAGCAGCAACAGAGATATGTGTTATATCAGATGTGTTAGCTGTTACAAAAGAAAAACGATATATGATACTTGATCCAATTCCTACTGATTCAACTGAAACCAAACCAATGGCTCAGATTTATCTCCGTAAAAAGGTTTGAAAATCTAAAATTTTAAATTATTGTACATGAGGTAATTTTTATGATCAAACCAAACCATTTTAACTGTTAACAAACCAAACTATTTTTTTTCTAGTATACATAATTTATATCAATATTAATATATAAGTATGTTACTTGTTCAGTAACACTTGGCATATAGCTATCTATTATTATTATTTCATTTATTTATATTTTTTTTTTTTTTTGAACTAAGCTATTAAGCATTAAATAACTTCATAATTTAAACTTAAAAATGTATAAATGTAATGTTATTCTCGCTGTATGTGGTGTACTAAGTGAATAGTAACAACTAATAAGCGATCAATATGTCCACTTTTATTTAATTATTCAATAACAGAAAAAAAGTATTATAGAATGTTTTTGAAGGGAACTGAAAATGTAACTGACATTTATTAATACCACAAATTGTACGCTTAACTTATTCGTGTATGTAGAATGATGGTGGTATTTGTAAAATAATTAAGACTACCTATTTGAATATTTTTAAGAAATGTTGAATAAATTATTTGGTAGGAAAAAATAATTTTATTTAAAGTCATAAAATAATTGTCTATTATTATAATGAAATGTCTTACCAAATTTTTATAATATATTATATCCTTTAATTATTATTATTATTTTTAACATTTATTCTACAAAAAGTGAATTACATAGACGTATATATATCTATATTATTTTAATTGGTATTATGTTTAATTTTAATAATATAAGTAGTAGTTAATATTATTACAATAAATTATATTCGTCAAAAATATCAATATAATAATTTATATTTTTTTTTGTTATTGAGAAATGAAAACAAACTGGATGATTACTGATTTAATCAACATTATAAATATAAATAATGGATTTTTAAGCCGGTTTTACATGAAACAATAGAAATACAGTGCTCTAACTTTAATATAAACGTCTAATTAAAATGAAACAATATATTTCGAGCTTTATGTTGTGTGAAATGGGCTTTAATAATGGATCTGTATTTTAAATTGGTTTGAATTTAATCATTGATCACTTATTCAAATTTTGAACTGTAGTAAAAATCAAAGTTTAAAATTTGTATCATTAAATTTTGCTATCTTGTTGTATGCGCTTTACCAGTAATATATGACTGCAGTATGTATTCTACCGTGTTTTACTATTATTACTCAACAAATATTTTTAGATTTTAAACAATATATTCTTATAATAGATGGGACAATTTAAAAGTGGTTTTAATGACAGACAAAAATTCTTATAAATAAGTAATATATTATTAAAAATTATTTTATAGTATCATCGTTTGTTGTTGTCTCGTCATTTATTTCATTATCATTAATAATCATAAATATAAAAGTAAAATAAATAAGTATTAAAATACCTATACTATGTTTTTCAGAATTGCTTCAAATTTGTCAATAATAAAAATATAAATTGGATAGTAGAGCGCATACGATAAAACAGTCTTAAACTTTTAATTATTGAAACAAATCTTTTGTATTTTATATAACTTTATTAGATATACATAATATTTAATAAAATATTCTGGTATTAATTATATATAATATTTATTTAACTAATGTAATTTTATTATTTTTGTATTAGGCATTAGCTAGTGCTTCAAATATTATAATGTCTGCTGTAGACCGATTAAGAAGTAGTCAGAATGAATTTATAAGAAACCGAACTACCCCTGATTTTCATATTGAGTTATTAAGATTACGACAAAATTGGAGATTAAAAAAAGTTTCTACAGCTATTATTGGTGACTTGAGTTATAAAACAGGTAATTAAATTTAAATCTTGGCTATTTCCCATATAAAAATGTGTACCATAACACTTTTCTATGTATCTTTTGTGATTGTAATTTTTTAAATATTGATAAATTGTAATTAGTTTAAAAATATAAACAGTGTTTAATAGGCAAAATAAAAGTTAAATAAAGTTTATAGGTATTCTTATTTACTTATGAAATAACTTTATTCCTATACAATAACAAGTAAACAAATAAAAACATAAATGTATTAATTCATCTTTTAATATAAATTTCTCCAGACAAGTTTCTTCTGTATCTTTCTTACCAATAATTATCCAAGATTTTATATAGTTTCTTGATATAATATTATTAATGAGTGGGTATAAACATGAATCATAAATGTTAAAATTATAAATTATAGAATCTAGATTATTAGTATTATTGCTGCCATCTTTTATCTTCCACTTAAAACAGATAAAAAAGGTATATCAAAAAAATGTCTGAAAAATTAATTAAGGTATTCATCCCCCTATATTTTCCAAAATTCAAATATTGAATAGGTATACCTAAATAATTATTTAAAATTATATAGTTGAAGATTAGTTTGTGTATATTGTATATTGTGCTTGTTAAATAGTATGAGATGTTTGCATAATCCTAGGCATTGATCCTACTAATAAAATTGAATTGAATTAATATTTTATACAAAACTAATTTTAAGCAAGTAAGAAAATAAAATATTTAATTCCATTTCTCCTTACATTTTAGAACATAAACATAAAAAATGTATTGTGTACAATTAAAATTTATGAAATTTACTAAAAATGTATATGTGCAGCTGGTTCAAAATTTGGACAGAGTGGTATGTTTGAAGTTACAAAAGCAGAAGATGATATTCAATCAAATTCTGGAATTTCTTCCAGTAGCCCATCATCGTCTCCCGGTCAAAATGTTTCAATCACTAAATCACCATCAGCACTTAGAGTGACTGTACCTACTGAACTACAGGGAGTATCTTACATAATGGTTTTATGCCAAAAAGGTAATTTAATGCATCTTTGTATTTTGTTTTATCAATAATTAAACATTTTTTATTTAAAAAATTAAGATTTATTATTTTAATTAAATTTACATAATGTTTCATGAAAATTAATTTATAAGAATAAACCAATTACCCATGTAATTGGTGAGCTATTCTAATACTAAACTTTAAATAACCTTTAAGGATGTTACAAATTTACATTCATGAAAACACTTTTTATTTGTTATTAATAACAACATATAATAACTTATTATATACATATTAATTATTATTTCAACCGAATCCAAAATTGATTTTTTTTGTGTATTAAATGATTTTATGAATTGATTAAAAACTGTCATTATATTTCTTAATTTGATATTTTAGACCAAGAGAATATTTTTAACACTTCGTTTAATTTACTGGGCTCAGCTCCAGCAACTCCTAATCCGGATATGCATTGGCAACAAAAATTAGAAGCTGCTCAAAATGTATTGTTTTGTAAAGAATTATTTAATCAGCTTGCCAAAGAAGCAGTTCAATTGCAAGCAACTATACCACATATGGTTGTTGGAAATCAAATTTCAGCTACAGTATGTGAATATAAAAAGTTATATGTTAAAAATACACATAATATTATGATATAATACAATAATTTTAATATTGTTTATTCTTGTATAGGTATTTCCTGGTATCCAGTTAATTATCGGATTATGTCATAGTTCAACAAATGGTAACCCTAATACTATTTTACCATCTAAAACTGATCATGATCATGTACTAGAACACTCTCTGCATCAACTTTTAAGAGAAGTGCACCATAGAAATACTCATCAACCATTTCCACATCCTTCTTCTGGACCTTTAGGTCCAAGTAAACGCCGTGCAGTTGCTGGACCAAATGCTGCTGATCGTTTTGAATTATTAGAAATGTCTAAAACGTAATAAATAAATATCTATAAATAAATAAATAATTAAATAATTATTATTATTTTAATTCAAATTTTAGCCAAACTTTATTAGAACAAATTATTGAACAAGCTCAACACTTTTTTATGAGATTACGTGCAGAATATGTTATTGATACACTAGCTAAAGAAGTAAATTCATTTCATTATATTAAATTAGAAAAATATATAACCTTTATACTCTTCATAGGTGAAGGATCCAATTATAATTTCACATTGGAATTCATTGAACTCTCCAACACAAGCTTGTGTTAAAGTTACTATTGTTTCACACGGATTTGATTGTATTTGTCGAACTTCTTTAGTTGTGCATGTAATGAAAAAATCATTAAAATGTATTTGCCGAGATGGTCGAGTAATGTATTTATCATATGAACCACAAGAATTAAGAGATCTCATTTTTTGTCAAGTAAATATAGATATTAACTAATTTTATATAAATACCAAAAACTTATATTTGTAATATTTGTATGTAACATAACTATAATAGATTTATCAACATCAAATAATGGGAGTACAGTCAGTAGCTAAAACACAAGGATGGCAATTCTTAGCTAGTTCTTCTCACCTTGGCCTTGGTCCAGTTGAGCCTATGGGAAATGCTAGCTCATGTCTCTTAGCTTCACCAATAGGAGATAGGTATGTTTATAGATATAATTGTTTTATTTGATTAAATTAATCATTTTATACTTTAATTTAGGTTGATATCTGTAAAATGTGAACCACAGGGCAATGTCAGTGTGAGTATTGCACACTCGCCAAAAAAAGACTTCTTTGGAGGGCAATTGGTAAAAGAAAGAAAATGGGAAAATTTAGGAGGTTCATTTAAAAAAGTTAGGTGGGACAAAATGGAAGGTAAAAACTTTTTAAACAAAATTGAACTTTTAATGGCTAGTTTAACCAATTCTACCTAATTTGTAAACATTAAAACCTGTAAATGTAAAATTAAAAAATGTATTTAATTTATATTGTATATAATTTTTTATTAGTTAGTTAAAAATAATTAATTATTTCTTTGTGAAAATAAATATAACTATTATTATACTAATGTGTGTATTAGAAATATTTCATTTATACTTAATGTGTGTTAATAATAAAAAATACTGATGCTAGATTAAGAGAATTATACTGACTAATTAGTTATTTAATAATTTATATCAGTGTGTTAATTTAAAATATTTTTCAATCAAGTATTCAAGTTATTAATTTATTATATTTTATAATTATAGCAAATAATCCTCTTATATAATTTAAATTATGAACCTCTATAGCGTATAATCATGGTGGTTACATTAATGCAATTATTATTGTATATTCTTGAAAATTATATTATCAGATGATATAATTCAAAACTTTTAACACAATAACATTGCCAATCATTTTTTCAATATAGGTATTATATTAATATAATTGTTAAAAATAAATTAAATTTATTTTAGTATTCTTATTTATAAACCCCTCTAGTTAATCTTATCAATATTGTGTTGTTTATAATAGCCCATAAGTAAATTGTATTATGTGTTTGAATTTGAACAGTTTTAGAATAAATATAAATCTACCACAACAGACTATCCTATTTTGAAATATGAAATTTTTATTATTTATAATATGTATTAAATTATATATTGGTTTTAAATCTAAAAACACAAATGTAATTTAAAAAATAAAGTAGGCAAATGGATACTGCACTGTTGTACATTAGATGTTGAATGGGTTACTATTATGGGTGTGTTAAATGCTTAAATTTGAATTCAATAATATATCATTGTATAAGAAAAAAAATTCTAACCAGAAACAGTCTAGCAGCCTATCTCATTAGATATATTTCATGAAACATTTTTTTGATGCAGCTATTAAAATTATTAGTCATAAATTAAAATAATAGTTTTTTTATAAATAATAATAAAATGTAGATTACTGATTACACGTCAAAAAAAAACAATTATTAGAAATTTGACGCCCTCCTCACACTTTAAAAATATCTTAAAAAACAAATTTTAAAACACATGATATTCATGCAAGTGCTGCAGCCTGCGAGTAGGTACTTCACAAAACAGTATATGAATAAATATGGTTTCTATAGTTGTTTTAATTATTCTGATGTTTTGACAACTTTGGCTAATATAAACCACATTAAATAATTTTTTTTACAGGTACCTATAGATTAAATTTGATAAGTTCTTAAGTATCCATGACTATAAAACAATTTGATAATAATATTGGATTTCTGTAACAATTGAGGTTTTTTCTTAATTTTTTGTTACTTTTAATATTACAATTTAAAGCAGGTTGATAAAGTTTTCAAAAATTTTGTATTCATTATATTATATTCAGTGGCATATCTAGGGGGAGCATGAGTGCTATGCCCTCCCTCTTTCATTGACAATATTTACTATATTTTTGCATTAAAAATATTAAATACCTAGTTTGTTGATTTTTTTCTTTTTGGTAGTACCTATATTTGGTAAAATTTTAGACAGCGTATACCCCCTTCTAAAAAAAATTCTGGACATGCTATTGATTATATTATACTTAATTATTTCAGTAATATATATTTTTACCAAGTATATCAACTTGTATAATTCAAAATGTAATAACTTATTTCCATAAATAAGTATACAGTAGCGGATTGGACCAATGTGCTACTGTACATCTGCAGTCTACAAATCGAGTCGGTATTGCAGTGGCGTAGCCAGGATTTTAAAATAGAGGATAGGCAAACCTAAAATACTAAAAAAAAAAACATAATCAACAATTAACAATAACAGTTAATTTTTATATTAAGTTGATACAGCTGATGGGGGGAGTGGCTACGCTACTGCGGTGTTGTATCCTCCTGGCTGATAAAAATAATTCGACGTATATTGTACTGTTAAAATTTTTTATTTTTTTTTAGATCTAAGTACTTAATTATTACTATAAGTGATTCAATTTTACACAAAATTGATTCCCCGTGTAATATTTAACATGCTATTATTTATAGGTACATAATATAACATATAATAAGGTATACATAATAATAATAAAGCAATGACATTTTAGTCTTTCGATATGTTATTATTGTTGTTTGGGTGAAATCATGCGACCTGGCTACTGACTAGTGGCTATAATCTTTATAATCATAGATAATTAATATATGTTGTATACCATTTACTTTTATATATTGTATTGTTTATATATGCACACTATAAATGTATGATAGAGGAGTCTTCAGCCCACTCTTTCCCTTTGAGAAAAAAATGATTGATCACTTTACGCCTATGAACAACAAATATTTGTGTCTAATACCATTTATAAATAGTATAGTAGATATATATTATTGAAAATAAGTTTTAAATTATAGAGTATAGACTATAATCTATATAGGAATAATACTTAATCATCTAAATAAATAATAATATACAATATTATAAACAATTTTATTTCTTAACTACAAATAACATTGCGTTTGGTTTATATTAATTTTTTATTAATAATTTAATGGGTTCTATCTAGTAAATAATTTTTAATTGATATTTATAGAAAAAAAAACTAAAAATAATGAAAATGTCTTATATAAATTCCTTAAAAAGAGTCGAAATATTATGAAAAATTTATCATGAATAAAAATATATAAAATAAACATTTGGTAAAATTTCAACATTTCAAGTATCTACGATTAATCGTTTTTAGTAAAACCAAAATGAAATGTTGGCTAAAAAATCTCTGTTTTTCTTGATTATGAAAAAATTACTTAATTTTTAACTTTTAAACACAAAATACCAACTAGAACCACCCCTATTATTGAAAGTCGATGCTTTTTTTATTGCCCCAAAAGGTGATGACAGATGTAAAAAATACATCGTTATAAAATCAATACTTTCATCGTTCCATTCAGAATATAAAATATAATATAACTTAATAACTATAGCTATATTAGGTATCGAATTCACAACTTATAAATAAATAACATTTTTATTTAATAATAATGTTGTTTTATGTTTAATTTTACAATTAGTTATGTTATTACATTTTGTAACAGGACGTAAATATGATAATATAATAAATTTTATCAATTGTATTATTAGGTTTTACTAAACTTTACTAATTTTATAACCGTTTGTAATTTAAATTTTTATGACATTGGATATTCATCAGTATAAAAACTATTTTTGTATTTTGTTGTAATTCAAAACAAATATTCATAAATACTGGAAATTTTCAGCAAATGCTTAATGAATCGCAATAAATTAAAGTACCTATACTTAATTAAATATATTTAGTACCTATCACAAGGAGCAATAATACAAATAAAATAAGCGAAAAACAAATATTAATTTACATTCAAAATAAATTAGAGATGATAAACGTGTATCATAATGTAGCTATGTAAGTACCTATATAGTTTTAGATTTTAAGCGGAGTGATAATTGATGATATTTTAAGTTTTTCAATGTGTTTGTTTTTACATCTTTTTAATCACTGCAGTGGCGTAGCCAGGATTTTAAAATGGGGAGGGACAAACCCAAAATACTAAAAACACATTATAAACAATTAACAATAAGTCAATAACAGTTCATTTTTATATTAAGTTGATACAGCCCATGGTCCAATGGGGAGGGGGCATGGCTCACTGCGCAGTGCCCACCCGCATGGCTACACCATTGTTAGCCTGTGAATATCTCTAAGAAATAAGAACAGTAACGTATTGCTTCGTTTTTAAATGCCAAGAGTGCAGATGTCTGTGGTGTCTGGTAGAAAATATTGTATCTAGCTCATTGTTGTGAAAGGATCAAAAGTAAACAATTACTATAACTATATCTTAAAATTATCAGGAAAAGAAGAATAATGATACAACATTTTTGACAAAACTGATTTTATCGTAATTATTAAATTAAATTGTGTGAAAAATTTCAGTTGGGGTCATCAATTGAACGCCAATATAATGAACAATAAATATTATTATTACAATTAATTAAAAAAAAAAGAAAAATGTTCAATTAATTATCTATGTTAGGTAATTACTATATTTAATGACATGTAACAATTTTTTATGAGATTTTTAAAAACCAAAGGTTAGAATCACCTAAAAAAATTAATTTGAAGTTTAATTATTTAATATAATACTTGATCGTGGTATTATTGGTATTACTGAAATGAAACAGAGATTTCAAAGTTTTAATTACGTATCATACTTATTTTAATGCTTACAACCGATTTCATTAATTAAATTAAATGATGAAGAATAATTATACTAGTCAGCAGAAACATTACAAAAAAAGTATAACCAAGATACTTCTTCAGGTTTTATTAATTTGTTCGTCTGAAGATACTATCTTTTCGATTACGTTTTAAAGACATATAATATCGATCAAGTTAAAGACAACAAAAGAAATTTCAGAAATATTAATTTACGTGTGTTAATGTAATTATTCATAACAGTATACTATATATACTATACATACATTAATTTAATTTTAAATGAAATTATAAATTACTACATTAAAAAAGTACCTATAATAGTGAACCTGATTTTCAATAAGCAATCTTTTTGTCCGATATATTATAACCGACACTAGCGACACTGCAGAATACTTTTCTTTATAATATAAAATAAATGAATAACGACTTTTTTATTATATTAATATATTGTATATTTATAATTTATAATATTATAAGTATAAAACATAATTATATATGCATATATAAATGTATAACATGGTTTAATATTATTATAATAGATATGGCCGGTATAGTAAAACTAAAAAGAATTACAAATTAAAAATAAATTATATTTAATTTAATTTTCTTGATTTTTTTCATCTATTTGTTAATTCTTTTTTTATATATAAAGACGAAAGATTAATAAATCTACTTTGTACTATACTGATGGTAGAAATAAGCGCAAATAGTGTTTGAAATTTTGAGGGCTGTAGCTCAGTTTTATACTGGATTTCGAATGTATTATGTAGTTAAATTATTAGTTTGGGGGGGGGGGGTAAGACCCTTAATTTACACCTATGCAGTGGTACGTAACCAAATCTTAATGCGGCGCATTGACGAAAATGACTTTTCATATGTTGCTGCAATGACTGATGAGATTGATATTGTAACTTGAATTAATTTGTAAAAGTTCAGACACACTTCCGGGGTACCACACGATTGCGAACGTTATACAATTAACTTTAATATTCACCCCAAAAGTCAACCGATTGCATATGATTTGCTGTACAACGTTGCCACATTTAAGTTTTTATTTGTGATGAGTAAAAATTAAATTTTGAAAAAATGAAATGTAAAAATTTACAATTTTATATCTTGGTATAACTTAAATAACTAGTTTTTGACAAATGTTATAGTATTTTTATGAATTTTGTATTTATTATATTTTTTTATGGTTTCTTTTATATCAATTAAATCAGCATTTTTTATTTTTTTAATCTGACATTTAAATACTGATTGCATTTTCGTACATGTTTCTTTGATGGATAGGAGCTATGAAATTGAGCGTTATAAGTTCGATGAAAACTTTCGGATTAATTTTTTATTGTACGTTATATTAATTCAAATCAAATGTCAACAGTACTTCAAAGTTGCAGTTAAAAATTATACGCAATCGTGTTTCATCGACAACTTCCAGATTACATGCGCACATGAGAACTTCCAGTAAATAATTTTTATTAGCACATTTTTTCAACACTATTATATATGCTATTAAACTTTTATATTAAGTTCCTAAAACATCTTAAATACATTAAGTTCATCGCTATTAAAACACCTTTTTTATTGGCCAAATTGTGTGGGATTTATTTACTTAATATTTAATTAGTAAAAACTAAATTGTAAAATAAAATTATTAATTAAACATTGACAAGCCGATAAGCACGATAGCTTATGATGTTTATCTCTTGTTTCCAAAATCCAAATAGGTACGTTATAAATAGGTAACATAGTAACATCGTAAACCCAAATACCCATATTATATTGTACACAGCGGTGTATTTAAAAGAGGGGTCCATGGGGCCCGTGCTCCCCACCCATTCATCGTATTTTATACTTTTTTTTATTATATGAGGTATTTTACAACTCTACACCCCATCTACGCAAATTTGGACCTTTTGTTTGTGCCCCTCCCCCTTATATGACATTTCTAAATACGCCCCTGATTGTACATAATATATTATACATATAGTATATACCATGTACGTCCGTGATGTTAATAGATTATCAATACAAACTCATTAAACTTATTTTTATAAACGCAAAATTACACTTTTAACATTATTTTTAGCTCAAAATAAGCTGGGGGTGCTAAGCACCCCCTGGCATCCCCATATGTGTGCTAATGTTCACATGACATATGAGTTCGGTACTTCGGTACGTTAAACCTCAAGTTGCGTTTATGCCTATTGCTATGATTAATGATATTCGATTATTTTCCATGAATCAGTGTAAAAAAAGAGTGAATATTATTTAAAATTCAAAATAATGTATTATATAGGTACATAAAAATTATATAAATAGATTATAAATACATAAAACATACAATACATAAATACATTAAATGTGAAAAATATGTTGTGTAATTAAAGAGCGCTTGTTCATCATACTTATATGTTACATACCTACTCTAGGTAAAACCCGCTAGACTGCGAGTACCTGCCTCGAATATAAATTCGCAAAAATGATTTAATGCCTTGTACCTACATCTAATTAATTGTCGATATACATATTGGTCATACTCGTAAATAATTAATGATAATATTATCATTAATTATTCTTGTAAATATTCAAAATAACAAAAGTGGATTAATGGAACATTTTTAATTAGGTATTTACAATATTAGAAAATTATAAATATGGTACTAAACCTTAAAATATTCACTATATGCAAATATAAGCAGAATAAGTAGAGATTTGAAATCTAGACTTCATTAATCGAATTTAAGTCATATTTTGGTGTAATTTTAATTGCGTTTAAGAAATATGATAAGTCGTAAATAACATACGAGCTCTATATATCATAACTATTTTGAAAATATAATAACACTTGGCGATCGTGTCCCGGGGGAGGGGACTTGGGTATCCCTAAATTATATGGAAATATTTAGTGTATACTAGATACGTATTTTACATAAATTGCCAAGGTCTCAACATGTGTCTAAACATTTTTTTTAAAGATTTTATTAAAAAAAAAAAAAAAAAAATAAACAATTATAAACAATTGCTTTAAATAATATTATAGACTACCATGTACGGTCATGTGAATATCATTAAATTATATTGAAATTATTAAATTTATTTTCACGTCATTTATTGTTAATGTTAAATATTTATGTACTTTATACAATAATACTTATAGGACTGCGGGAACCGAGGTAAAATACTCCCGTACTTAGCCCCTCCGAATTCTATTAAATATCCGCACAGCATGCACCTAAAGCTGGTATTGAACATTCATACCGTCGAACCGTCGTATACATTTTATACGTTTAGTTTAACACCACACACATATACAATTTATTAGATTAAATTCTGTACATAATAATAACTTAATTATGTTATATTAGATATATATCATATACTTTAATAATATAACCATCATAATATCTTATATTTATAATATCGGTGACGGAACGGACTACGGACTATCTGGAAACACTGTGACACTGTGCTCCCAACTATTTCCGCTACAGGTCTTGGCACCCTGCGCATTGGCCAAAGCAGCCAGCGCGCTCGTCTTGGCGCTCGCTCATCGCCAACAGCAGCTGCAGCTTCTCCCTCCTTTATCTATTTGTTTTGTTTTTTTTTTTGTTTTCATTTTTTTTGTCGTCTCGTATCTCGTTCATTACACATCTGAAGTTTTATTTTTACTCTTTACTGCTTTGGTTGTGTCGCTGTTATTATACTTACGAGTTACGGCGTCGTCGTCGTCGTCGTCGTCGCTACCACCTGGGCTGAAAGTACAACAAAAGTACAAAACCGTCATCAATTTCGAATCGGGCAAATAATGCCCCTTTGCCGCATTACACTGGTAAATCGAATTTTCAGAATACCTATAAAGTACACCGTGCACACTCGACGAACGATATAATATTATTTTTTTTTCGCTGCTGGTATGCCGTTACCGCAAATTGTGATCACCTTCCTATGTGTGCGGGTTTTCTGCCTTGTTTATGATTGTGTTTAGTTTACGTGTGCTCGTCTCTCACCTGGCAATAATTGTGGCATGCGATTACCCACTGTGTTACTACTATTATTGTGTTTGTTTGACAAAAACTTGTCAATCAATTTTTTTTTCATCTACTTATACTGCACGTATTTGTTGGAATGATTTTATAGCTCAGTTTAGTTGATTTCAGATGTGTACGCTTGTTTGTTATTGTAGTTGTTAATAAATTGTGAACCGATTGATTATGGATCTGAATGATAAACAATCTAATATTCCCGATCTCCATCTTAGTGATGTCAGTAAGTAAAAAAAAAAAAAAATAATTGTAAAATTATTCATTATAATATTAAGGTTATACAAATGTATCATATATATAGACTATATTATTTAATTGTTAAAACATATTTAAGTTTTAGTGTTTCTTTAATTCTGGGCTTTGAAAAATACTGTGATTTTTGGATCTTGAAAATTTCTTTAAACAAGTATAATTATACAAATTATACATTAGTCACTAGATTGTTCTTGAGTTTATTTCATCAAAATATTTTTAACTAATATAAATATTCAAATTCTCTTAAATATTTGTATTCACTTGTTGTTAAGTGTTTTGCTTGTGCACGTTATAATATTTAATTACTTATGTACTGTTTGCTGCATTAATGTGTGATTGTATCAATAAATATTTTTAATTGTATGAACTTATGGTAATAAGATATTCAATATATATAATTCAAAGATATACAAAATTATTTTGTTTAGAACGAAATATTTGTTTTCCAATATTCGTATAGGGTCTGGCAAAAAAACCTTCCGTATTTAGAGATAGCGTTGTGTGAGTTGTGTTGATGGTTTAACACTGGAGAAAGTATCAACGGATAGTGGTATACGTGCCATTTTTATTAGATGTAAACAATGAGGAACAAAAAAAAAATTAAATAAAATAAAACATAATTTTAATAATTTTAACATGGTCTCCCTGTGATTATGTTCTTTGGGGATATTTAAAGGCACAGTGTACACTCATTGCCCCCCCCCCCCCCAATCCATGCAAGCATTTAGAGAGCCAATCACCAGGCATTGATGGCCATTATACCAGAAATGACATGAAGAGTTATAGACAACTTTCAGAAAGGCTTCGTGAATGTATTAAACAATGGAGGACACCATTTAACCGATATAATATTTAAACTAAATAATTAAAAATGGCATAATATTTATAAGTAAAAACAAAATATAATTTTTTTATTTATTTGTTTGTTTATTTGAAACTGCTTTTTGAAATATGGTAGATTTTTTTGCCAGACCCTGTAGAAATAAATATTAATGTTTATTTTTGTATTTATAAGTAGTTAAAATTTATTAGTTTCTTAAATTTTAATTATTTTCATTAAACAAATCATTATTTAAATATTTTTCTTATTTGTTATTTGTTATTTATATTATGGAATATATTAATAATAATTAAAAAATATATTAAACATGTGGATAATATACCTAGATAAATTTTGCTTTAATTATATTGCATTTTATAGTAGGTAGTATATTATTACAAATATGTTAGAAAATTAAATTATTATATTTAACAAATAACATTATTTAGTCGAGGTCATTGAAGAACACGTAAGAACTGACACTGTGCAACAAATGGACGGTCCATCATTAAATAATGGGCGAAGACCAATAACTACTCCATATATCAAAATAGTTGAACAACCTGCATCAAAAGCTTTGAGGTTTAGATATGAATGTGAAGGTAGATCAGCTGGGAGTATACCCGGAGTTAATAGTACTACTGAAAATAAAACCTACCCAACAATTCAAGTAATACTATTAATAAAGTATTTTTATTAATCATAAAATTAATTTTTTCTTATTATAATTTTTTTTATTTCGGTTTCAGATAGTGGGGTATAAAGGGAGAGCTGTTGTTGTTGTATCCTGTGTCACAAAAGACAGACCATTTCGACCTCATCCTCATAACCTTGTAGGACGTGACAACTGTAAAAGAGGAATTTGTACTATTGAAATCAATAATGAATCAATGACAGCAAGTTTTCAAAATTTAGGAATACAATGTGTAAAAAGAAAAGATATCGACGAGGCTCTCAAAGTACGAGAAGAAATAAGAGTAGATCCATTTAGAAGTAAGTAAATTGTTAAACATATATACTATTTAGTTATTAGTTTAAAATTTTATTTAAATTAAAATGAAACACTAAGTACATACATTTTTAAATATTTTATAGCTGGATTTTCACATAAAGATAACCCAACTTCAATTGACTTAAATGCAGTAAGGTTATGTTTTCAAGCATTTCTAGGTGGCACACAAAAAGGAAAATATAGTATCCTTGAACCAATTGTATCAGATCCCATTTATGATAAAAGTTAGCTTGTTTAAATGTTATAAAATCACCAGAATTCAACTATTATTATCTTAAATAACTTACATATTTTATTACTTATAGAAGCAATGTCGGATTTAGTGATTTGTAGATTAAGTGATGCAGCAGCTTCAGTTGTAGGTGGTAGAGAAATCATATTATTATGTGAAAAAGTAACAAAAGGTAAAGTATAAATAAAAATTTATTTTTTAATATTTTAATGTTTTCTTGTATATATTATTAATTTAGATGATATCCAAATAAGATTTTTTGAGGAAAAAGATGGTGTATGTACTTGGGAAGGTTATGCTGATTTTCAACCTTCAGATGTACATAAACAAGTGGCTATTAGTTTTAGAACTCCAAAGTATAAAGTAATGCAGGTAAATTCAAATTTTTATAAAATTTCAATGTGAAAATTAACATATTTATGGTTGAATATTATCTTTTAATTTTTAATTTAGATCGATGGTCCAATAAATGTATGGATTCAGTTAAAACGACCTACAGATGGCATGTGTAGTGAAGCTCGTCCATTTTTGTTCACTCCGGTTGATTCAGGTATGTCCCCCCAGAAATATGATAGGCTACCAGAAAAAAGTTTCAATGACTATTGGGCAGATGATCAACCAGAAGAAAAAGTACCACTTAGCGTTTTTGATAAAAATAAAGATAATGAGGATGAAGATATTAAAGTGGAAATAAAAGATGAACCAATGGAGGAGGTCAATGAGGATACATGTTATGACATTAATAAAGAGAATAAAGAAGATTCAATTAGTTCTTCTTCAGAGGTTATGGGTGAAGATTTGCGTGGAACTTACTCTAGTCTTCAAATGGCATTTAAAAATCCATGTTCTATACCTGAAAGATGTCAGAGTTACGAGGATGTGTCAATTTTACCACCTAGACCTCCTAGCAGTTCTAAACCAAAGTTTGACAATAATACTGCACCACCGTTGCCACCAAAAAGAGTTAAAAAAAATCCTAGACCAACAAAATATCTTCCTACAGTACAAGAAAAACCATCAAAAATCAAACTATTGCATAAGTTATTGAGTATGCGGAAAAGAAGTAAATCAATGTGTTCATCAAATAGTAGTATCAATGAACCTATTAATGATACTCCTTTGACAGAAGCAGAAAATTATGCCTTATATACTTCCGTAGCACCTCATGCAGCCATGTCGGAGTTTGACGAATCATCTATGTATTATAGCACTGTTGAAGGGGGCACAGTTACAACTGTAAAATAATGTAATCGAAGGATAGAGTTAACTATCATCGTTTTGCTCAACATTTATTAAACAAATTGTTGAATTAAAAAAATAAACGTATCAGGGTTTTAAAAATAATTTAACTTAATTATTGACTGGCAGTGAACATTGAAATATTTTGCTTGTACTAACAATTCAATTTTACTTAGTTAGATACTAGAGTATAATTTATTATAGGAGTAGAGAAAATTAAGATCTAGTCCATAGTTAATACAATTAACATATTAACAACCTATTTTTCTTTTTCATTATATAAATAATTGTATAACTTTTGTTTTTGATCATAATTTTCATGTTCTTTTTCTAATATTGTTTATGGGTATACATTTTTATATTGCAGTTAAATATTGTGAGCCAAGTTAATGTTCAAAAATATATTTTATTATTTTAAGTTTATACAATGTTTATTGATTTTTTTATTGCGCGTTATAGATCCAGCCATGTTGAAAAGGAAAAGACAGAAATTATCTAGCGAAAGTGAACTTTTGAGGCAATTACAGAGTGACCCTAGTGAGTAAAAATAATATAAATGACATATAAGCTTTTATAAACAACCCTGGGCGATGTAAGGTGATTTAAAAAAATGTTACTATTCGGTGCCGGTGTCATTCAGTTTATGTCAGTTTCATTTAATTAGCATGATACTAGTATTTATAAATTTAACGAACATGTGATAATGTGTATATCTCTGTACAAGCCTAATTGTGTTTCTTTCCTTTTCTATACATGTTCAAGTATATATACATACATTATATACATAGAAATGTTGTAGTTTATTTAATATTTAGTATGTGAAAATACATGGAGAAGAAAGGATCAAATAAAATTGAGGAAGTAATAAGTAAGTAAAAGTAGGGTAGAGTATTTCTTGGTTATTTGTGGTTTTCTAAAGTAGATTTCAAGATACTAGATGGGATATAATGTGTATTAGATTATGTTTCCTATTATTTTATTTAAAAAGAAAAGAGCATGCAATACTTGAAATAAAATACTTATGTACGGTTTTAGTACTTGAGCGCTTACATTTTTATTCAAAACATGGTCCTTTTTTTCAAAATGAATATTACCTTCTTCACCTCTAGAAAAATATTTGCGGACACCTAAGCAGTTAATAAATTTGTATGTAGCTTCAATAAAAAAATTTATCATATAAAAATACATAAATCAGGATTATAAATGATAGCTCTGTATTTTTTTTAAAGTAAGTACAAGAATAAATTATATTTTAGTTGATTTGATACACCTGGTATTCCATCTTGTGTTAGATATACATTTGTTTTTCTAAAATCTTTCTTAAGTAATTGTAGATCATTATCATCTTTTGTTAACTATTTTCTTAAAACAATGTGATTTATCACGTTTAGAATGTTATTTCTGTTTGTATTGCTTTATTTGTTAAGTGTTTTCTAACAGTAACATTTGCATGCTATTGCTTTATTTTTAAATTGTAACAAAATTTTGTTTTTATTATTAATTCTATTATTTTAGGACTTATGGCTCAACCTTCTAATTTTATTGATGGAATGGTTATTGACCAATTGTCTATTTCCGTTAAAGAAGAACCAGGTTTGAATTATATATATTCAAATTTTTACATTTAAAAATTAATATTACTTATATTTATTGTATAGAAACTAGTCCCAATCCTTATAGTGGTTTATATCCACTTCCAAATTCAAGTGTTCTTGGTCAACATTCACCTATGTATAACTCAAGAACACCTTCACCACTTGAATACCAGTTCCCAAATGTAAATTCTAGCTCGATGTTTGGGCAGAATACATTACTGAAGACCAATATTATTCGACCACCTACAGGTAAAATAATTTTCATTCTATCTCTAATATGAAACATTATGAAAAAAAAAATAAAGTAAATAACTAGCATTAAAATATGTATTGTATATCAATACACTACTGCTAGATACATGCAACTTTATATGTCAATGATAAAAAGTAAAATATAAAAATATATAGAATGATTGATTATTTTTCAAAGTTTGTTGATAATAATTAATAAGCATCAATAATATTATTATTAAATTAATGTTACAATTATAAGCTGCCTAAAACTTCTTTTTTTTAAATATTTTAATTTTAAATTTACTTGACAAAACATTTTGTCCAAAATAATTTCATGATTATTTTTAAGTTGAAAGACATACTTATTGTTTTAACCTTCTATTTTTGATTTTGTTATAAAATACCTTAAAATCAATATATTTTTATAATTTTTATGGAATTGTACAGGGATTCAAACTAATTGTGGCACAATCAGTGGTTGTACTATTACAGAAGTGTGTCCTACACTTAATAGTCAAAATACATCATCTCAAAAAAATTATGCTCCACCAACAACCATAACTATAACACCTTTACCATGTCCAACAGAAGGCAATAATGAGCCTAATCTTATGGAAACTACATTCTCAAGTTTAGATCGTTTAGATTCTAGTGATTTGAGGGAATTTACCTTGTTGGAAGACAGTGAACACGTGTTGTCAGCTAATTTGTCAGCTAGTTTACATTTAGCTGAGAATAGTGCTCAAAGAAAGCCTGATGAAGAATTAGTAGTCCAAGAAAATATAAATATGTCGGACAGTTTTGATAGGATTGCTGACAATACTCTCAATGAATTCTGTGAGATTTACACCAAACGTAATTAATTATCGATTGTTAAAATATCTATTTATAATTTTGTTAGGTAAAATATTATATATAATATACATCGTTTTTCTTTTTACATTACTTCTATACAAATTTTATCCATTTGACATCTTTTTTTGTAAATAAACTATCAAATGTTTGCAATTGAAGAATGGACATCTGTTGAAAATATATAAAATAAAATATTGACAAACTCAAAGTTACCATATGAGTTAATATATTTTTTATTTTACCTGTTTCCTGATATATTTCACTACTAATTCAATTTGTTCTGGGTCATTACATTCTTTATTGAATACTCTACGCCATACCATACTAGCTAAGACCATATCATTACTGAGCCATCCTTCATCATAACCTACTAATGCCCCTCGTAATTGATCACTCAATTCCTTTATTTGGCGATGCCGAACATCTGAACTTACCTAATAGTATTAAAATGGTTATTATTTATATATTATGTTAAAAGTTCCTTTTTGTTAATTAGTAATAATGTTACTTAAAAATTATGATTAATCATTTTTTTTCTCAAACCATATAAGCTTATTTATAGATCTGTATGTTTAAAATGTAATATAATACCACTTACATTATGAAAGTCATAAATACGTGTATATTTTTTTAGCTATTAAAGAGCAATTTATCTCCCAAAAAACTTACAGTCGCTAATTTTTTAGAACGAAACTCAACATCATTCCATAATGCTTCCATGAGAAAATTTCTAATCATAGTTCCTTTAGTACCTTCATTCATTAAACGTACAAATATCATCCATAAGTGAAGTTCTGTTATAATAAACCATGAATTGAACGTATCTGGTAAGTTAAGTTCTGAAAATGAATAATAGTTTTAAGAAAGTAAATAAAATGCTTAATACAACACTTATTTTATTACTTAACATGATCTCATCAAAAGGAATTTGATCAACCAATTTTTCATATAAAATCCAACTATTTGCTTCATATTTCTATAAAATACCAGTGTTTAAAAAATTATAAATTATTAAATATTAAAAGTTATTAAAATATTAACATGAGAAATGTTGATAGTATAATATTATTTATTTACTTACAGATTTATTTAGCGGATTCATTATTTGAAATCTGTCAATAAATTCAGAAACCTTACTTTTAGTTTTAACACTAACAAAATCTGTGACAGCATGACGTTTTGAGATTACAAAGTTTGTATTATTTGGATATATTAAGCCATTTGATTTTATAGCAACACAAACTGATCTTGCCTGGAAAGCCAAAATATTTCTTATCGGCACAAGCAACTGAAAGAAAAATACTTAGTTACTACCTATTATTAGTAATAAGTTTATAAATTCTTTTTGGATTTAAATAACAGGTATTTGATTGACATTTTGGGGGTGGGGGGGTGGGGTGGGGGGAGGGGATAGAGCTAATTATTGAGCAAGTTTAAAAAACACCAAATCCTAATTAATTAATGTATTTTGTATACATTTAAAAATAAAATATGTAAAAAATTGTATTTGCCATTTTATTTTGTGCCTGAGAAGCCTAGGAATATATTTAAAGGTGACTAATACAACTCTCTCCAACATAATATATTGAAAATAAGTTTGTTTGAGATTACTGGAAAATGTCAAGTTAGAATATAATGAAATGTTTAATAATTAATTCTCAGACTAGAAACACAGTGTTCAATCACTTTTAGTTATTACATTGTTTTGGAAAATGAAAAATTATAAATAGTTTATATTATGTTTAACAAAAGCAAGAATTTAAAGATAAATATATTAAGTAGTAAGTACATTATTAATGATGGCAGTTTAAAAATCAATTAATTATTGGATTAAGTATTAATACCACAACTAAGATATTATATTTTTAATATCTTAATTTATGACAAATAATAAACAATAATTTTTATTCATTCATATTTTTGTTTTATTATTTATAACCTAAAAAATATGGAAAATTATGATTTAGAGGTTTTCTGAAACTAGGTGGACACCATTAATGCATCATAATGATGTATGATGTATTCAAAAGTGGAATATTAATATCACAGGCACTAGGTTTTAAAAATATTTTTGGGGCCAAATTTACTACTTTTTTGCTTTAACTTTTGCCTTTCAAAATAATTTAAATATGTGGTTGATGAGTAGGAGGCAGAAGAGAGACACACAAAGGAGACTATACTTTTTTTTTTACAATGAAAAATTATATGACAGAGGAACACTAAAAATTGTATGAAAAATATATGAACAATATTCTCAAACCTCAGATATATTATTCTGTAAACACGGTTTAAAAAAATACTTTTTTTTAGGAAGAAAGGTATTTTGCATCAGCAACTTCCACCGGGAGCTGCAACCCGGAGCCCACTATGATTATTACAAGATAATACGTATGAAGACAGACTTACCATTTGATCGAACTAGAATGGACGATTAACCTTGCACGAGTAAATAATTTATAACGTACCTACTAATTCAACTATTAACTACTGAGCAATTTTGAATATTGCGCAAAATTTTGTAATATTTCACTTGCTTGCAGACAGTCTAATAGTAGTTTGTATTGGTTGATGAATAAATTGGCTAACAAGCGGGTCTTCGATGGGACTATTGCTTATTATATAGTTGGTACCTTATAAGTACAAACCATGAATTAAAATTAAAAACAACATTCTTGATAACGCTTATCGGCCGTTTTGCAGTAGTATCACAGAATATATTTCATTCAATGGTCATATAACCGGTTATCATCGACGAACCAGGGTATAGACGAAAACTTGGAGCATACGCGGGTGTTACGGCGATAAGCGATAAGCTAGAAAACTGGAGAAGAAAATCAGACACCGTACATCAGTACATCACCGTAAACGAAGTCGGATGTCGAGTGATGAGCAGTTGACGAGTGACGACCGACGTAAAACAAATAACAACAATAACAACAATAATAATAGTAACAACGATCAGCAGTACTGCAGTAGTGACATTAATTACTAAGTTCGTCAGTCCGCCGCGGGTTTTCTCGCGCAAGTTGTCGTTGTCGCTGCCTTCTCAGCCGACTGCCGAGTCAAGACGGCGCGGAAGTTGCGTGCGTGCATATTGTGCGTGATCTGCGCCCGTCCTGTTTCGGTTTTCAGTGTTTTCACGGCAATGCGCCCCGCTGGCCAATTACTATTTGGTCGACGTTCGCTCAGAGGTGTTCTCCTATGCACGTCCGCCACCGTCGCGGATTGAACGCCGTCCATCTGTCCGGGTAATGGTCTCTAATTATGGGCGCGCAGCAGACCAAGGATCGCGCCCTGACCTCAGGATCGCTGACCGTGCGTAGCATCAGGTCCAAGCCGCGGTTTTCCAACGTCAAAGACGGAAAGAACCAAGGACTCAACATATTCACCGAACACAGTGGTGAGTATGCGCTACTCATGTATTATTATATATTATAGATGTATTAGACGTGAGTCACAAACACTATCAATGATCATAATCTATAGCTATACAATGTACTATTAAATTTAAATCATTTCAATTTGTCATTTTGCAGTATACAGCTAAAAGTAAAAAAAAAAAAAAAATAAGATAGGGAGATTCTCTGTTTAATTGGAAACACAATCAAGTACAATTTGAAATAATTTAATTTAGAATAGGTATACAAGAATTTAAAATATTAGTATACAATTTTTAATAGGTTATGGGTATAGTAGATTAAGTAGATACATGCTAGTTAGTACTTGAATAATTATTTTAAGCTCTAATTAATTTCTGTATTATTTGAAAATTTTAAAGTTATATTTGTAACTGTTAATTAATATTAAAGTAAACTATTTAGTAAAATATAAATTATATTTAGTATATATCTATATACTTTATCTAATCTAACTTGCAATAGGGATTATATCCAAAAATTTAAACAAAATAATGATAAATTAGGTTTAAGTTTAAAGGTAAAATTAAGTTCATGATTTTTAATTACAAGTTAAATATATATGTATTTTATAATTTATGATTTTAAACCAACTTTAAATTACTAAAATCATTTTAATTTTGTACCTATATTTAATTATATTATTTGGCAGTAAGTATATGGAAATAAATTAGTTTAGGAATAAAGTTTTTACAAAAATAATAAAATTATAGCAAAAAAGTTACCTATGCCTATTATAATATAATCATGTATCAACTATTTAAATCAAAATGATAGCGTAACCAAATTTAATTAAACATTGAATTAAATCTACTTAACTGAAATATAATAAATTATCAAGTAATAGGTTGTCTTATATTTGTAATTGTATTGAGATATAGATA
Organism: Rhopalosiphum nymphaeae; assembly: GCA_036289425.1. NCBI lineage: Eukaryota > Metazoa > Arthropoda > Insecta > Hemiptera > Aphididae > Rhopalosiphum > Rhopalosiphum nymphaeae. The sequence goes on along the minus strand of JAZAQC010000012.1, from coordinate 7,179,017 downwards.
TATTGATGTTAATTACTAAATAATTATAATATATGTACTGATTATTAAGCTGTAAGTTTCAATTAGTTTTGTTGACTAAAAAATATGATTGCATTTATTAATTATTTTTGTAGACTAAGTATATAGTTTATTATAGCTTAAATATTATAAAATTATAGAATCAGTTAATAATAATTTAAAATTATTTGATATATAATTAATATTTTTAATACTATTAAGTACATATTCTGAAATGTAGTAAATATTACTATAATTACAATTTATTTTTGCAGAAGCTTTATTACAAAGCAGACCTTTACCTCACATACCAGATCTTCCTGATGGTGATCCTCCGGGGACCATTCCTTCAGGTGGTGGGAGTTCAGGTGGTTCAATTAGTGGAACAATTTCAAGCAATTTAGAATCTTCAATTCGATGGACATCAAAAGAAAACTTATTGCAATCCCAAGAAGATGATGATCCACAGTTATTTGTTGCTTTATATGATTTTCAAGCAGGCGGTGACAACCAACTTAGTCTTAAAAAAGGTTATTGTTAAACAATCACTCATTGATTTATTTAGGTTATAAATAATGTTTATTTTTATTACTTTTTTGAATAGGAGAACAAGTTCGTATATTATCTTACAATAAAAGTGGTGAATGGTGTGAAGCACATGCATCACCAGGACAAGTTGGATGGGTACCATCAAATTATGTTACACCCGTTAACTCATTGGAGAAACATTCTTGGTATCATGGTCCTATATCAAGAAATGCTGCTGAATATTTACTTAGTTCTGGAATAAACGGTAGTTTCTTAGTTAGGGAGAGCGAAAGTTCTCCAGGTCAAAGATCTATTTCATTACGATATGAAGGGCGTGTTTACCATTATCGCATTAATGAAGATACCTCTGATGGAAAAGTATATAATATACTATTATTATTATTAGTTCAGCTATTAATTTTTAAATCAAAATGGCATTTAATATTTATAATTGCTCTATTGTATTTAGGTATATGTGACTACTGAGAGCCGTTTTAATACCCTTGCTGAATTAGTTCATCATCATTCAATGCATTCTGATGGTCTTATTACACAACTTTTGTATCCAGCTCCTAAACATAACAAACCTACAGTATTTGCACTTAGTCCTGAACCTGATGAGTGGGAAATTAATCGGACAGATATTGTTATGAGACACAAACTTGGTGGAGGACAATATGGTGATGTTTATGAAGCTGTTTGGAAACGATATAATATGACAGTTGCTGTCAAAACCTTGAAGGTAATTATCTTATTTACTAGGAAATTTTGTAAATTAATTTTTTTTAAATATTTCTATTGTGACGTTATTTTATTGCGGTATCAGTTTCATGTTAGTGTATTTATAACAATTTTTTAATATGATAAATTTAATAATTTCACAGGAAGACACAATGGCACTCAAAGATTTTTTAGAAGAAGCGGCCATTATGAAAGAAATGAAACATCCAAATTTAGTTCAATTGCTAGGTATTATATAATAGCTTAAAATTGAAATTTATTGTTAATATTTACTATTCATTCACATTTTTTGTTTATTCGAAATGTTTAGGAGTTTGTACTAGAGAACCACCATTTTACATAATAACAGAATTTATGAGTAAAGGAAATCTGTTGGATTATTTACGACAAGGCAACAGGGAAAATATTAATGCAGTTGTGCTTATGTATATGGCTACTCAAATAGCTAGTGCAATGAGTTATTTAGAAAGTCGCATGTTTATTCATAGGTAAATGTTTTTTAATAAGATTAATTTATATTAATTGAGTGAGTGCTTATAATTTGTTATTATAGAGATTTGGCTGCACGTAATTGTCTTGTTGGAGAAAATCATCTTGTTAAAGTGGCTGATTTTGGTCTGGCCCGATTAATGCGAGACGATACATATACGGCACACGCAGGTGCAAAATTTCCTATAAAGTGGACTGCTCCTGAAGGCTTAGCTTATAATAAATTCTCAACCAAAGTATGCCTTATTTAAATGGTATTTTAATTTAATTTTTAATGTAAAATATTTTTTTCATTTAAGTCTGATGTTTGGGCATTTGGGGTCTTACTATGGGAAATTGCTACATATGGTATGTCACCATATCCTGGAGTTGATCTAACTGATGTTTATCATATGCTAGAAAAAGGATACAGGTACGATAATATATTTTATAGAATCTTATTTTAAGCTTTGTACTTGTAATTTAGCTGCTAGACTCATATAATATTTATGTATTAAACATGAAGTAAATCAATATGATTAAGTTTAAATTACAAATGAATGAAATATATGATAATCTTATAAGTTTACATACATGTTGAATGATACATTTTGTGAGACCTTGGAAAATTGGTATTGCTGAGGTACTAGTGTTATGATAAAATTAGAAGAGAAATTTCTTTGTAAGGATAGGTCTGGTTAAATTTGAATTAAAAAATAATCTACTATAAAATTTTTTTAAGTTATTTTTAGTTTTTGATATTATCTATTAATTTTGAACAATAATTATTGTTTTATCCTCGAGTTCATACATTTAATACACTAACATTAATATAGTAATATTACTTAATTTTTTCAAGTATATGTTGGTAAAATGTAATTTAGTTGCAGAATTTGTATTCAATACAATTGATTATTAGTAAAATTATTATGAGTGGATATAAACTTAAAAAAGAAATAATTATTATTTAACACTATGGCATATGTGTTATTTTAAAATACTGCAACTGTCTGACACCTAATATTACATCTAGGGGTTTTTTTAATTACCCTCGACGAGTTGGGAGTGATTAGCTTATGAGGATGAAGGTTATCAGTGGTGGTAGTGGGTTGTGTGTGGGGGATTTTTCACCATCAAAATTTATTGGTGTTCAATTTAAAATAGAATATTCAATTTTTAATTCTATGCATTTTTTGTTGTTAAAAATTATAACAAATTGACAACCATAGATTACATTTAAACAAACATATTTTATTATTAGAATGGATTGTCCACCTGGATGTCCACCAAATATATATCAGCTAATGAAACAGTGTTGGCAGTGGGCTCCAAATGAGAGGCCGTCTTTTAAAGAAATTCATCATGCTTTGGAAAATATGTTTCAAGAATCAAATATTATTGAAGGTAAAATTAATTCAACATAAAAATAATATAATTAATTTATAATTTATATATTAGAATAGATTTGTAATAAATAAAGTTTTCTATTGCTTATTGTAGAGGTAGAAAAACAATTACAAGGGAGCACAACACCCCAATTGTCACATAAAAAGGCTCATGGAAATAATTCAAATATCATGGGTACCTCTTTGGAATCTAATGGTAAACTATATTATTATTTTAATTAAAAATGTTTGAAATATTTTATAAATACTAAATATTTTTCAGAAGCAATTACACAAGTTGAACGTAATTTATCTACGTTTGGTGGACCCGTGGTTAAAGGAAGTCTTGTGCAATTACGGCGCCCAACTAATAAACGTGGAAAAACAGCACCGGCACCACCAAAACGTACCAGGTAAGTTTTTTATATTTTTGGTTATTATCTAATTATTAAAAAACCCTACAATATTTAATATTTTCAGTTTATTGTCATCGTGCAGTTCATTTAGGGATTCACATTATGGTGGTCCAGTAATGGCTGATCAAAGTGATGCAGCTATGTCTCTTCCTCCACAACATTTTTTTGAAGACAACTTTCCACCAAACGGTTTGTTTAACTCAAAAAAGATATAAATAAAAGTTTAAATTTACACTTTATATTATTATTGAAATTTTACATATATTAATATCATTACTCTTATGGGCTTAATACATATTAACATATTAATTAACTAAATTATATTTAAAAGCTTGCTAATCTGAATTTATAAAAAAATACATATAATACTATGCTGTACATGTAAATTGATTAGCAACTAACAAATAATAAATTTAAAAATCTTAAAAAATATTTCATATTTAAAAATATATCTATTTTTGTTTCAGTTATTGAGGAGGTACAAATTGTATTTAATTTAAACAAATAATCAAAGTACAATGTTCTATACTAAAAACTTAAAATTTACATAATTTATGTGGGAGCACTATAATTTATAAATAAATAAAAATTAATTATTATTTTGTATGCATTATGAATCATTATGTATGAGTCTACTTCATGCAAACAAATTTTTGTTAATTTTTTAAACAGGCATTATTGATGAGTTATCATAATGTTTTTTTTAGTAAAAGTAAAGCGTTAATATTTGTTAGCGGTATTTGGAAATTTTTTTCGGAATGTCTATATGTATTAAATCATTATTTTGGCTTTAAATATGGTTGCAGGAATTACCAAAGAGTTGCAAAATGTAGTTAATAGCCTTGCCGATAGCGATGGTGCCAGTGAGGAAAGCGCTGAACCGGTAGATACCGAAAACGAGTGTACCCACATACCACAGTTGAACCGAGTTCATCGCGGTTCCCTCACTAAAAAGACGTCCAAACACCAAGCGTCACACCCACTTTACCAAAGAGACACTGGCAATTTAGACACGCCAAAGGTCGCGGCGCTGGAAGTGCAGAACGTGAAGCGCGCCATCAACCGCTACGGCACGTTGCCAAAGGGGGCGCGCATCGGCGCGTACCTAGAGTCGCTGAGACATGGCAACGGCGAGTCAGCGGAGACGGGAACCGCCAAACCGCCGGCCAGCTTGCACCGCAGTACCAATATGCCGTTACGTCGACCTTTTCAACAACCAGGTAATATGACTAGGAGTAACTCGTCGACAAATTTTCAGCCTTCCTCGCCGCGGACTGTCCGCGCCCAACCGACAGCACCTCCAAATCTCGCGGATCTCGAATTCCCGCCGCCGCCACCACCCGAAGACCTCGACCACGAGGAAATGTCCACGTTTCGATTTGGCGTGAGTCTCAGGCACAGAGAACCGTCGACGGATTCGTGCAACAGTGCCAAATCGGAACCGGCCAGACTGAAATGCGTCGTAGCACGCAAGGACAGATTGCATCCGGCCGAGCACAACAAACCTGGGGCGGCGGCCGTTGTCGAACCGTCGCCCGTATTGTCGAAAAAGAACATTGCGGTCGCCGAAGTGTCACCGTCATCGGACGAAGACATCGCCGCCAAAGACGTGAAAAGTCTCGTGCCGGACATCATGAAAGAAATGATGGAACTGAAACATCAATCCGCGGCCAGCGACAAGAAGACGACCACGACGGGCGGCGGTGGCGTCGCGGGCAAGGAAGATCAGCAGCAGCGGCCCGCGTCTCCAGTCGATTTCAAAACGAGCCTCAGGAAGGTGAACGCTAAGGACGACCGCGATCAATATCACCTCCTTCATCACAATCACCAGCAGCAACAGTTGCAGCGCATCGATAACAACATTGCAGAAATCAAATCACAATTGAAAAAAGTGAAAATCGACGAGAAAAAAGACGGCGGCGATTTGGTCGAATCTACCGGTGACGGCGGCGATGGCGGAGACGACAAGAGGCGGAGCACCGGCAGCATAAGCAGCTTGAAGAAACTTTGGGAAGGCGAGAGCCCGCCGTCGGAAGTGGCAGTGGCGGTGACGGCGAAGGAAAGACGGGTCTGGCCGCCCCCGCACGACGACAACCGACCGGCCGTGCCGGTGAAGCCGTCGTCGGCGGCGGCCGCAGCTGCCGCCGCCGCCGCCGCCGCCACCAAGTCCAACAAATCCAACGCGATATACGCGACTCCGGGCGCGGTGTCCCCGTCCAACATTGTCGAACAGTGGCAGACGGTGGACAACAGTCTGCGGGCCCTGCGCGCCGCGCCCACCGTCACGTCGGCCGGCTGGCTGTCGCTGTCCGACAAGGTGGGCGGCTTCCACTCGTCGTGCCTCAACTACGCTGACACAGCGGCCCCGCCGAACCTCAGGTTTCACCTGCGCGAGCTGCTCAACAGGTTGGAATCGCAGTCCCGGCAGATGCGGTCCGCGGGCGGTGGCCGTCAGCAGTCGGACCACTCGACCATATTCCAAACGCTGGACGGCACCCTCAAGGACATACTCAACGTCATACAGAGATAAAACTCGCGGGCCCACCGTCGCCACCGAGTGTAGTCGTATTGTTCTACACAAAACACTTACCTTACTACCTATTATAATATATTTTATTATCATATGAATATTATTATGTATTACACGCTTGCTCTGCGAATACCGCCCCGACGCCGTGGCGTCACATTCCTTTAACGATATATTCTATACGAAATTATTTATTATTTTTTATTATTATGGTTATTATTATTATTATAATTATTTTGAGTTTTGACTGTACAGACTTTATACTTTCTCTTGTCACAATATTTGAAAACAACATTATAAGTGTATACTTAAAAATTAGCATTATGTATATACGTGCACGCTATACGTGTAACGTGTGTTACTTCGATGTTGACAGATTTGTCGTTTTCATTTCCATTGTTATACGTTTTGACAATAACGTCCCGATGCAAATTTTCATTTTCACCGTCGCGGAATTATTTATATTTCTTTGTATTTCTCGACTATTGATCTGATCGGTTTTTGATCAACCGACGGTCAAACGTATACATATTAAATATTTTTGTTCTTTACACCGAGTTGTAGTTGTTCCCTTCTGTTGTAAAGTACCGGAACACCAAATATATTTCGGTTCCACTACTATATCCTTGCGCTTTTCCGTTTTTAATTGTCAAGTGTTCGTTTTTTTTTTTGGTTAAAAAAAAGTTAATTAACGTGTACTTCGTATTGGTATACAAATTAGAATCATAGACAATATTGTTTATTATACTACAATATATACAATACATTTTACATTTATGAAATCATTCCAAGTGTGTTGTGCAGCAAAAATGAGACATCGGCCTTTTGCTTAGTCTTTTGGTAAACGCATTCGGTCGTTTAATATTTGAACTGCTCATAAAAGGTAAACACGAGAGGTCCCCAAGAATAAAAAATAATATGTAAATTATAATAATAAGTAATAAAACCATTACACGTAATTTTTTTTATCGCTTTTGACTTGTTTTTTAGAAGTGCTCCCGCGACGTCATGTGATTTTTTTTGGACTCGTGGGTTTATTCATATTATTATGAAAACATATTCGTACTATATTTATTATGAAAACCAGTAGAGTATTATTTAAGTCCCAAACGAGTATTAGTACTCTACTTGAATTAGTTTTTATTTACTTGTGAGTTGACAGAGATTTATGTGAGCAGTAAGGTCGGCATACAAAGATTATTATTATACCTATTTGTTTTTTATTTTGATGTGTTTGGTCTCTACTTACTCCATTCTGAACGGCCGATAACTTGTGCGTTTGTGTGTGTGTGTGTGTCTAATTTTATTTCGTCACTAATTTTTTTTTTATATTTCTACCTAAAGAATTAAACTGCCCATATTTTGTTGCTCAATGATTTGTTAATTTTTACCATACCTGTAAGATTACACCATGATATCGATTTATACCCTCTTTGTGTTTTTTATGTGTATGATTTTTATTATTATCATTATTATTATTATTATTATTATTATTAATTACATATTTAACTCTACCCCACTTCCTTGTTTTCCCTCTTGTTCGATACATGTATCGTTAATGAATCGTACGCCTGCATCTTATTGTAAAAATGCGGTTTTTGAGTCTTTGATCAACGTAATATTTAATTCAATTATATATATATAAAAAAAATTGAAAAGACTGAAATGATTTTGTCCACTGGTAGGCCTTTATAAATTATTAATATTGCGGTAGCGTACACATATGTTCATCGCAATATTATGTGCGTATAAGAGAGAAAAAAATATCTTTAAATATACTATGTAGATCTACGTACCTAATCATATAATTTATATATATATATATATATATATAAATATATATATTATGTCTATATAATAAAAATAAAAATGTTTCATTTTAAAATACTGATCTAGTCTTTATAGTAGTAGGTAATATTTTTTTTCGTATCAAAAATGCACGTTATACCTAAATATTATATTATTTTCTAATTTCTATTAATGAATCTTACGATGTGTACTGTTTTTGCGCTCCGTCTGTCTTGATATGAGTTTTACGTCTATTATTATATTAGATATATAGAACTTACTGTGCGGAAGCAAATTTAAAACATTTATTACAACGATATTATTTTATTTTATAAATCAATAATGTATGTTAATATAATATATATATAAAAAAATAATAGTGAGTACTATAAGATATACTATTGACAATGTTACGATTAGAAATAAATGTAATTTTTATAATATTTAAATATTGTTGTAAAATCGTTTGTTTATTTTTTTCGTTTTAATCAATTATTGATTGACTACACTTCGATTCCTGACTGTAATAGTGTCTATACTATAAATCCTATAATAAAGTTAACGATTATATTTAGCGATTTTGCAAGTATGGTATTTGAATAGTTAGGTAATGCGTTTTTGCCACTGCTATCCATCATAACCTACTTACTCACCCTGTCTGGCAAGAGAAAACGCCGTGGCCTATCAAAAATTGGTTCTTCTGTGCAGCATCGCCAGCATCATATGATATCCTGCGTAAAACAATCGGTATCGATGGCAGGAATACACAGATTCCGCGCGCATGTTCTCTCGGTGGATAGAGCGTGTAGCCGTGCAGTCGTACGGATACGGAAGATTATAATAACGTGCGATTGTAAGTAACATTTAAGAAATCTGTAATCGTTAACAAATTGTTTACCTATCAAAGTGTAATGGATGGCGAGCCTTCTCGAAAATTAATTATATATTTAATGGTCAGTGAATGTCTACTGTATAATTAAAATCCTATCATAGGTGCGGTATAAATACGTTGTGGGGTCTCAAGCGAGAATACAGGTATTACCTTAGCATGAATATGAATATAATTATGATGAGGCATTTGATGATTCTATGTGGATCTATATGGTTAATTATGGTAGACTGCCTCGTAATAATAGGTATGTATTCAATTACAATAATTTAGGTATTTTGAAAAAAGTTTTGTATTCCTATAATATTTGTAAAACATATTAGCTACTGAGCAGACTGATGAATGTATTGATTTTACGACGAAGTGTGTTTTTATTTATGTATGTATCATCACAAAAATCATCAGTAAAAATGCTTAAATTTTTAACTTCAACATTCTGTCTGGTAGAAAAGTAAAACCTAGTTGTTACTTTTGGTGGTAAAAGTAAAAATTATCAGAACTTTTTTTAATAATTAGGAAAAACAAAAAAAAAAAAAAAAAATAAGAGAAAAAAGATAATCTTTACTCGAAACCAATTTTCGACAATCGATTTTCTTATTATGTTTTAATTAAACACGAATAACCACAAATACTTGAATTTTTAATCAAATGATTATATTAGCATTTCTATTTTTTCCCATACATATTGATAAAAGAATCTTCATTTGGTCAAAATGCTTGAAAATTTAATTTAAGGATCTTCATACATTTTTACTATAGCTATTTAAAAATATTAAAGATACTTAGGCATGATTTTTTTTATAAGTATTTAAAGTTTAAATTTAGATATTTAATTAAATAACGATTTTAAGTTATTTTGCTGTAATTCAAAAATATTATTCTTGAGGCCTTGAAACTTGTATTTTATATCATATTTTTTTATGTAATATAATAGCATTCTTAAAATATTTATATAACTATTTGGTCTATTGCTTATTTATATAGTTACAGTAAGTCAATTTAATTATTCAAAAGTTGATAAAATAATTACAATAATATGATGTACAAATATATACCATAACAATTATAAATATTAATGATGTAATAAATGCAATGTTTTCTTTAGAAATTAATTCAACCTACTGTAATAACAAAAGTAAAATAAATTATTTTAGTAAAAATATAAATTTTTATGCATAAAAATGAATGTTTATTTGTTTGTTAGTACTTAATAGACTCAAAATCTACTGAGCCCTTAAATAAAAATTATGTCAATAAATTTGTTAAGAATTTATAGGGTTTATAGCTTATACAATTACAGGTTCGTTATAGAATGGCGCACACACGGATTTAGAAAATGAAATTTTTTTTTTTTGTTTATTTAAATGGTTATCTTTGGACCTTTGGTTACAGATTTTACTAAGATGATTATTGGTATTTAAATTATTTGTAGAAATTTGTTATAAACAAATCTTAACAAATATATGTAAAAAACAAAAATTCAAATCAAATACTCTTAAAATACAATTATAATGATTAATTGATTAATTGTATGATTTGTTCTCTTAATTCTGAACATATTTTTAATGTAAATACTTGACAACGATTAACAAACTTAACGATATTTTATTTACGTCGGTTTTTAAAAATTTGTTAAATCTGTTTTTAGTTTTTTGTGCTTACATAAAATGTATCTAAAATAAAAAAGGAGTAAGTCATAAAACTAATAATTTTAATTGTGTTTATATTAGATATTTCAGTTTCCGAAAAATATTAAACGACTGAAAGAAAGATTAATTTTAATTTGGACGAAGTCAAGTAATACAGCTATAGACTATAGCATAGCATACAATTAAAAATATACTTAGGTAATATATAGGTTATCAGACTGTCTTTGCTCAGAATTTTTTTTCGTATGCAATAATTTATAATTTAAGTGATTAGGTACCTCAATGATGAGGTATAGTCAAATACGTTTTATACAGTACTTTCCACCTTTTGTTTGTCCATGTACCAAAAACACCACTCCAATACAACTTATAAAAAATATATTATGTGAATTAAAATCATCACTAATTTTGACGAATTAGTATTTCAGCGTGAATATAAAACCTTTCTAACGTCATAATGCATAGAAATAGTAATCATTAATCGTCGATCGCAGGATTTTGAATAATAAAAATCTCCTACATCTAAAACGTGCACGTCAAATAAAAGTATGACGTAGGGTTTTAATATTTAGAAAATAAAATTTGTTATTTTTGATATTTTTTCATAGGAATGGACACGTAAGGCTACGTGGATTAAATTTGATCAATTTAGTTACTGCTCGTCGACGAATAAAGTCGTGTCCGACTGAGTGTGTAGCACAGCGTTACTCACTAGAATTATAGAAAGAGCCAATAATAATTTCGAAAATTACTTGTGGGACACAAATATTTTTAATGGTAATGATTAAAAATAAAAATAAAATGTATTAATCATAGCCTATTAATTTATAATTATAATATTACAAAAAATGCATAGTTCATAAAATATATTAAACATATTAAAAACTATAAATAGATTTATAATAATAATTAGTATTAAATTGATATTGATTTATTATTTAAATAGAATTATAAGGAATTAAATGAAGTTTTGAGGAGTAAATTAGATTATTCAGGAGTTTTATGGATTTTTGAGGAATATTATGGGTTTTTGATGAATTTTATGGAATTCTGAGAAATCATTAGAAGAATTTTGTATACTACACTTGACATATTATGGAGATTTGGGATTATAAAAGATCTAAACCACTATATTCTTAGGAATTAATTGATTAATTGATTAATTGAAGAGTTTTATGGAATTTCGAGGAATATTATTGGTTTTTGAAGAGTTTAATGGGTTTTTGATGAATTTTATAGAATTTTAAAGGAATTATTAGAAGGCTTTAAATCATACACGTGGCATTACATGGAGATAAGGGTTTATAAAGAATCTATATCACGATATTAATGGGAATTTATAGAGTTTTGAGGATTAAAATGGGTTAGATAGGAGTTTTATGGATTTTTGAAGAGTTTTATGGGTTTTTGATGAATTTTATAGAATTTTAAAGGAATTATTAGAAGGCTTTAAATCATACATGTCGCATATCATGGAGATTAGGGATTATTAAGGATCTAGACCACTATAATCATGGGTATTAATTGATTATTGAAGAGTTTTATGGAATTTCGAGGAATTAGTAGAGAAATTTTGTTTCCTACATAAGGAGTTTCATAGAGATTTGGGATTTAAAAGGATCTAGACCACCATATTCTTAGGAATTAATTGGTTATTGAAGAGTTTTATGGGTTTTTTAAGAATTTAATGAGAATTTGATTAATTTTATGGAATTTTGTGGAATTATTATATGACTTAGGATCATACACGTGGCATATTATGGAGATTTAGGATTATGAAGGTTCTATACCACGATTATCATGGGAATTTATAGGTTTTTGAAGATTTTCATGGAATTTAGAGGAATTATTAGAAGGCTTTGGATCTTACATATGGTATATCATGGAGATTTGAAATTATTAAGTATCCTAACCACGATAACAATGGGAAATTATAGAGTTTAGAGGATTAAAATGGGTTATTTAGGAGTTATATGGAATTTTGAGGAATATTATGGAATTTTGAGGGATTATTAGAAGAATTTATTATTTTAAACAAGGAGTATCATGATAATTTGGGATTATAAAGGATCTAAACCACTATATTCATGGGAATTAATTGTTTTTTGAAGGTTTTAATGGAATTTCGAGGAATTATTAGAAGAATTTTATTTCCTACACATGGTGTATCATCGAGATTTGGGATTATGCAGTATCCAATCCACGATAGTAATAAGAATTCATAGAATTTAGAGGATTAAAATGGGTTATTTAGGAGTTTTATGGATTTGTGATGAATTTTAAGGAATTTTAAGGAATTTTGTGGAATTATTGTATGACTTTCGTATACTACACAAGGAGTATCATTGAGATTTGGGATTAAAAAGGATCTAGACAACTATATTCTTGGGAATTTATAGAGTTTTGAGAACGTAAAATGTATTATTCAGGAGTTTTATAGATATTTGAGGAATATTATGGGTTTTTGATGAATTTTATGGAATTTTGAGGAATTATTAGAAGACTTTGGATAATACATTGGCATATAATGTAGATTAGGGATAATAATGAATCTATACCACGATATTCTTGGGAATTAATTGATCTTTGAAGAGTTTTATGGATTTTTGAGGAATATTATGGAATATTGAGGAATTATTAGAAGAATTTATTATCTTAAACAAGGAGTGTTATGATAATTTTGGATTATAAAGTATCTAGACCACGAGAGTATTGGAAATATATAGATTTTTGATGAGTTAAATGGATATCTGAGGAGTTAAAGAGAGTTTTTAGAAATTTTATGTATTTATGGGGAATATAATGTATTTTTGAAGAATTTATTAGAATAATTATGGACCCTACACATGGAGTATCATAGAGATTTGGGATTTAAAAGGATCTAGACTACCATATTCTTAGGAATTAATTGATTATTGAAGAGTTTTATGGGTTTTTGATGAATTTAATGGGATTTTGATGAATTTAGGATGAGTTTAGGATTTAACGTTGTTTTCATATTAATGGATATTACCTGTGTTTCTTTTATTATTTTATTAATTGCTGATTTTGATGTTGAATACTGCAGTAAATTGATCTTAAATGTATGCAGCACTCAAAACATTTTTATATTTATTTTTGTTAAATATTAATTTGCTAAAAGTCGCTTTGCAGCTTTACGTTATGACCCAAAAAATGTTAAAATTGCTCTTACATTTGTTAAATGGAAAAATACTGATTTTCTTCAGTGTATTTGTTTCATACGTATTTGATTTAATTTAATATATTTAATTTTGAATTTTATAATGTACAATTTTAGATTTAGTGTGTTAAGTTGTTAGTGTATTAAGGGTTGCAATGGCTCACATATTGTGTAATAGGTACCGATGGTAAAGTGACTAGATCAAATACATTTGTGGTAATAAACCATCAGCGATCATTGAATAAATTTTTCCAATGTAATTCACGTTTAGTAATAAATTAGGTACTAATAATATTTTTATTCATTGGGCGGCGCGGGGTATAGGCAATTTTGTTACATTGGTATGAAGATCGCCATTATATTAACTATTATATTTTATTTTTAATAGTATGAAATACATAATATAGGAATTTAATATAGATAATTGTTTTATACAAAAGGTGGAATTTTTATAGGGGAGGGTGATAATCTAATACAAAATAAATTATCTAATAACAACAATTGCTACCGTGCCAGTTAATTATAACAATACTATTTTCATGCAATTCCGTCCATTGAGTGTATTGTAAAAAGCAAAGACCTCGGAAAGAACACGGAAGACATTTTATTGTTTTTAAAAAACTGATTAGAAATGTTTTCTGATCGAGTAACACTCGAAATAACATCACTGATTCGACAATAAATATCTATTGAACAAGTGGACACGAGCTACTGATATTAATTTGTGAACGACAAAAAATTCATAGATTTCAAGCAGCGCTACAATACGTCATTTTAGCTATATTATGCACAGTTATTTTTACGTAATAAACTCATATTACAGTTGTAAATTCAGTTTGTTATTAGGTACATCGTTATAGTAATGCCATTTCGGCATTGGTGATGGGATGAAATGAGTATAATTTATTATATAGTCTTACACTTTAATGACTGAAGTAATATTATGTGTAGAATAAAGTAGGTTGCATAAATAATATTTTTAATTTTAGAAAAAGGCATAAGAAATATATTCAATACTTATAATAATAACACATTACCATTGATTTTTCCTTGATATGTTAGAGGAGGATCGGGTAGATGGTTATTTTGAAAATTGGCATCATTGTCAAATTGTGGTAAGAATAGAAAAGTTAAAGGAATATATATTATTTAAATATATTTGTGAAATTAGTAGTATTATTAAATGATCATTTTATATTATTTTATATGGTTATTATTTACATATTATATATTTTTTAATACATTATATATATATTCAAATATCCAAATTAAATTATCTACTGTACTATATACATCGCAAGTACTACATACATAGTGACTGTATATTCAGTAAAATTTAAAATTATTTATCTTATAATATAATATAATATAGTATTATATTTTATTACAATTTGTAATTTACAAATTGTTATACGCAGTAGAAAATCAAATTATAATTACCAATCGGAGAAACTATTAGTTTAAATAGCATGTCAAGTACAATTATAACGTCTATACTACTGTGGTATTTATCTTTATGTGCTGGGGATTTAAATGGTTTTTGGCGACGCTATTGCCCAAAAAGTTTTTTAATTTTCAAGTATATTAGATATATGTACAAAGGATAGTGTACCGGCCAACGTCTGGTAATCGTCCTGGCATATTTTATTATTATCATCTGCACCAGTAATATTGCTGTAAATACTCGTTGGAGGCAGTAACCATGGTCACCGTGCCCATAATTTTACCGTAATAAGTTCGAGAAATTCCAATATTACTATTGCCATTATGATAATACTGTATGTTATTATTTATTTATTTATTTTAATAGTAATGACCAAGAAGGAAAGTGACTACATTTTAAATATAACATAATGTAATAAATCAATTTAGAAAAGAAATACTAAAAAACACGTATCAATTGTTTTAACTTAAAGCTAATATAAAATAAAAATGTATTATAGTTGCGTATGTATTAATGGGAATATGTACACCAAAATAACGATTACTGGTTGTAGTATAAAATAAGAAATTATATATGGTACAGACTGACTGTGATCTAAAATTTATATCAGATTAAATATAATTTCATAAAATGAATAAGTAACAAATTCAACATACTGTCATAGGTAATTAAATTATGAAAACTAAAAATCATTATTTATAATTATAACATTACAAATAGTACTAAAATTATTAGCCTTTTGAAATTATGTGGATAAAATGAGTAATTATAGATTGGGAATCATTATTAACATTAGGTTTGAATTTACATGATATGAATGATGGTACCTATCTTATTATAAATGTTTATAAATCTATCTGATACAGATGATAAAGGAACATATTAAAATAATTCGAAAAATCCTGAATTAATTGATAATTGTAATCCAGATTTGTTCAATAACGTATTTTGTTGAAAGATACCTAAAAATGAAAAATAATTGAACAATATGTCAACATAATGGGGAGAACGGTCGACAGCATAAGCAAGATCATATTGTTATCTAAAAATACATTTGATAAATTGTAATTACTAAATACAATGCATCATGCGGACTACCTATTGACAATACAATTAACTCTAATGTATCAACAAGACTCATAAATAATGTTCACGCTAGAAGAGGGAATACAATAAAAACATCATCATTGTCAAATTTTACACGTGCAAACAATAAACATGTAAACAATTTAAACAATGTAGGTATTATATTTTATATTTACGAATGGAATCAAAATATTATAATGATGCCGTGAATCAATTAGTACCAATTTGTTGTCGCCAGAAGCAGTATTTTTACTTCACATGAACTTATAGTCAAAGCGCATGGGCGTGTTTGTGTGAGAGAGCGATAAAGAAAACTAAATGTTATACAATATACAAATAATATAATTTATTTGTGTATGTCAACGAGTTATGGAAGTTCAATGAAACGAAACTAGGTGATTTTTGTATTTTTTTTCTGTAAAACATCATTTACAACATTGTTTTTAAAACAGTACGAATTTTTGTGTTGTAAACTGATTAAATTAGAAAAAATGACCTTAAATAGAAGGTATATAATATATAATAATAATGGAATGTTAGTGACATATAAATTTAAGAACAGATGTGTATATTATAGAATCAATATCATTATCATTACATATAGAATTAATTTGTCGAGTTATTAATTCATACAAGAAAAATGTATTAAAAGGGTTAATTTATTGGTAAAATTTCTTAACAATTTCGTATATAAATGATATCTTTCATAGTTTTTATATTATAAATAATATATAAATCAATACACCAAATTGACATTTTTTGGATTATTGTGTTTAACCACATTAGAACAGTTCATACTTAAAAATTGTTAAAAAGTAACCTTTGGAAATATTGAATATTATTTATTACCAACCGTGTTTTTTTGTAATTAATTAAACAAAAAAGAAATTCGTCATAGTACCTTGTACATTTTTAAATGTTACAGTTACTATTCAGTCACTTAGTGAGGTATTTAAGCTTTTAATATTTTTAAAAGGCGAATGAGGTGTAAGTCAGGAGAACAAATTAAGGTTTACCTTTAGTGCGTAACATGAGCATGGAATGAGTTGACATATATATTGTTATTTATTAGAGTATTAGTAGTATATATGTACTAGTATACTAGTAGAGTAGCTAGTAATAGACTATATTAGTGAGCGTAATATATTACCTAGCTATATTATAATATTTACTGAAAATTGGAATTGGTTTATTTTTAATATTATATTTATTAAAGGTATCGGGTAGTGGTATGAATATATATTTTTTTTTATCAAGGAACTTAATATATTGAATTCATAAAATTCCATGTAAATGTCCGTGAATTTTTTTTTATCAAGAATTTGGAATATCACTAAAATTTAATATACTAGTAAATTGAACAATATCAAGCGTTCAATAAAATAATAATTATTTACTAATTATAAATGTACCTATGTTGTTATATATAAAAAAAAAATAATGTATAAAATTGGTTTTTGGAATAATATTTAGTAATATTATAAAAGTTTTTAAAGTTTAAATCCAATATGAATTAACAATTGGTTAATTTTATTATATTTAAATAATATTTATATAAACAAAAAACGTATAATAAATTATATGTTTATAAATTTGTCTTAAATTCTCTATCATATAATAGATTAGTTGTATTGTTTATATGTGTATACTGTAAATGTTACATCTTCAATTTTATACGATCAAATTATAGAACTTAAATAATTAAATTCAACAGTAGAAGATAAAAGTTAAAGAATTTTTTTTATTATATCGGATTTATCTCAGAGGTTAATTGTATTTGTTTTTCAACTCCATTATGAATATTATTTAATGAATTTATGTCTCAATGATATTGATATGACATAGTGTGGGTTATGTTTTTTAATAAAAAGATTAACAATTATTAAAATATATAATTTATAAATGGTATATACCAGGGGTGACTAAACTTTTTTGGTCACGATCTACTAAAAATATACTTCACCTTTGAGGATCGACTTCCATAGAAAATTTTTTTATTATTGAATGACTATAATTATTAAAAAGCATACTTGCATAAAACGTATATAAACATACAACAAGTATTATAAACTAATTACTAATTATTAAAAATAATATAATAATAAATAATAATTTCTAAAATCTAATTACTTGATCAACTTTGAAATTGTCCACGATCGAGAATAAAAATTATACAAACGATTCCATAATCATTCAAATATTTTTATATAAAATTTATCCTCTCTAGACCTATCCGTACCGTCCGTTAATTAAAAAGAAAATAGTCAACAGACCTTTTAACTTACTCATTATTTATTATTCATATTCAAATTAAGAAAAAAAAATGTTGAATACGGATTCTTAGATAATTAATTGCAATGGTTATATTACTTATGTATATATATATGTAGGGTAATGTCGATGTATTTTTTACAATTGCTGAAAATGTTCGTCCACAAGAATGAATTATGTACACGTATATAATGAAAGCAGCGTGAGCAAAGCGAGTTATTAACGATTGATTAGGTTTAGTGATTCAGAAAATAAAATAAAATTATAAAGAAGGTTAATAATATTTTGTTATTATATTAAAATGTATTAATATAATATACAAAACAACATTTTAACGACAAAAATAATTCAAGTTTACAAATGTATTTTACATTTTTACGTTAAAAGTCACGATGATGGATAATGTGCGTGCGGTGGTAATGTTGTTGTTGTATAATATGATTCAATAAATTTGTCGGAAATGTAAAAGGATGCAAAACTGAAAATATGTTTACCTTTGTTATTTTATTAATTATACTTTGATGAATAATAGATGTTATGCACACACACTTATAGAAGATATTTGCAGCGATTTATCCAATTGTAAAATAAATGAAGTTTAGATTTGATTAATAAACCAACGGTTTTTTTCTTTCAATAATTACTTTTCGATCAAATGCAATGCTTATAGTTAGTGCAACACGGCTACACGATTGCATTTGTATAAAGTACTTCTAGTCATTATATTCAATTGTATATTATATCTACTACATGTCGTCCGAATACGAAACCCAAATGCTGTCATTAATATGTCGTAATTACAGCTTTATATATCAGCTATTTTGTAATTATTATTATATTAATATTATACAACTTCTTGAAGAGCTTTTCTTCTATTGATTTTATCCGTTTATATCAAAATTAATATTAAACTTAAGAGATTTACAACTGTAAATAGTAAGTTACAAGTTCCAAAACATTAACTAAAATAAAAAATAATGATGCTATTTATAGTTGATATTACATAATTAGTACAATTATTTGGTTTTATTAAATTATCATAATATGTTAACAATCGAAAATATTTCACTAAATATAAATATAGACATAAGACAATATTTAATAGATAATCACAATAGGTATACTCGTATTTTATAGTAGTTTACAAAAAACAATTGAAGTTTTAGTGATGTTGACAAAACAAATTCATATAAACTTAAAAAAATGATATGTTAGAAATTATATTTAAAGAATAATTATGTAATAATATAACGATTTTAATGATTATAAATATTATTTTTTGAGTGGTAGGTTGTTTGTTAAACTTCTTCAAATTGCATATATGGCTTTTATGGGAAAAAAATCTGTTAATGAAAAATTAATATATTATGTTTGATATACTCGCAAGTATGACAATAAAACTAAAGAAACTGTAACTTATTCATCAACATGATAATATGATGATATTCAACATAATGTTATTAGCATATTATACTTCAGAGCATAGTTTTATGTATGATATATCTAGGCAATCATTTTGCATTTACATTTAATGCGATCAGCGATACAAAAATCATAATATTACGTCAATAAAGTAATTCAACTTTTTTTTCATCGTATTTAAATCATAGTATTTATACTATAGTATTGTGGATTTAGGATTTAATACAATGCATTATGTGGAATATTCTGTATTGCAGCACAATGAAATGAAATCATTTTGTATAATTCTGTTAGTTACGTACTTTGTAGAAAATAAATTTAAATGGAAATTTAGTTAATTTAAACAAAATAAGTTGTTAAAAAAAAATATAATATTATTATATTGAAAACTAAAATGCCTGAATCAACAAACCTTAATAATTGCAAACAATAATAATTAATTTGTATAATAATATTGCTTTTGAGTTTTATCTTCAAGTATAGTATTTAAGTATTAATTAAATTCAACGATATTTTGATAATCAAGTGTATGAAGAATAAAGAATAAATCATATGTTTATTAAACCAACAATAGTTTTGATAACCAATTATTCTATATTATGTAGTATAAAAGTATAAAGAAAAATAATCCATTATCTTGAAGTACGTTTTTAGATGTTGATTTAGTTAGTAGTTTCCGTAGTAACATCTTTTATTTACCGTTGATGCTGCGGGTCATGAGAGAAAAGGAAGATAAGGTAAATTGTCAGAAATTCAAGTTTTTTCAAGAACGCGGGTTAACAAGAGCACAGCCTATTAGTAATAGCTTATTATAAATTTAACTACATATTTTTTTTGAATGGCAGTTAAAAATGTTTATATGATATGTTATTTATGTATAGACAGTTTAGTGCATAGACGTTTAGTAGTTAATAAAATTCAATTGTAAATATAAAAGTATCATGTATCTTGTATATTGTATCTAGATACACTAAATTCATGTATCATGATACTTTTTTTTGAGGATTTTGCCCAACTTTGATATTAAGTATTGATATAACACTATAATCATGAGTTATGAGTTATATCTGTTAAATAAAAAATAAAAAATAATAAAGCAGCTGCTTGAGAAAGGGGATTTTAAGTAAAAAAACACCAACTTTTTTATAGAGCAAATTCTTGACCATTATATCATGCATATAAGTCATGTAACTCTTTTTGCTTAAAATATTTTTTTATAAATTTATAATTTTTCTTTTATGATTTTAAACGGTATTTTCTTTAGAATGAAAATACAGATTTTGTCAATGGTAATTATTTTCAAAAATAACCCTCTTTTCTCTGAGTGTCTGGGTAATTAAGAACTTAATGCCAAAATAAAATATATTGCTTTCGTAATTTTTATTTCCACTAAGATGAAATATATTTACAGGAAAACAAGTTTAACTGCAGTTAGTATTTAGTAAGTGAAATAATAATAATAAAAAAAAAAACAATTCAAATTGCATATGATTTATACAAATATTAGAATATTTTTTTATACCAAACAAAAGAAATTGTAGTTAGTTGCCAACCTAATTTTTACTTATTAATTGTAACAAAGATATTTTTTGTACATCTAAAAATAAATAAGATTAAAATTTATTTTATTTGTTTTAACTTGTTTGGACATTTTGGTTTGTAGACTTTTGTATCTACTGGATAATAAGTAAATAACATTACGATTTGTGATTGGATTGCTGAGGATTACATTTACCATTAAAGAGTTTCCTTTCTCAGTATTTCAAATATTTAGGTGAAAAGGATATAAATTCTTTTTTATACTAAATGTGTTTTATAGTTTGTGTATTTAATGTAAAACCTTTTATTAAAAAAAAAAAAATTTTAAAAATTAATTATGACTATGGTTCAACATTTGTGTTTATGGTCTTACTTTAACTATGGATTTATTTTTTTCTTGATAATGTTTTATGTTCTTACAATTTTTGTTTTTTCTCACAATGTACACAAATCTTACAATTTTATTTATAATATTTGTGTACATTGGTAGTATCTGTAATAAATATTATGTACGAAATATAATACCTTGTACAATATAAATAATATTTAATATAAAACCAAATATTCTTTTTATTTATATAATAATTGTGTTTGTATTAAAAATATTAATCTACTTTTTATATAAATACATATTTAAAAATAAATTGTGGTAAAATACTATACAGGAACAAGCTTTATTAGGAGACACACAATTTTTCCATAGAATTTGTTAATATTGTATAATTAAATATATTATTAAATAAAGTTGCTGTTAACGGTATTTGTATTTTGTATAAGTTAAACTAATTTAAATTATATTATATATTTTCATTTAAAATAATAAGTAATATCATTAATTAAAAATATCGAATAATTTTTAAATTTTAATCAATGGTCATATTTCATTCAATAACAGTTTGTATGTTTGTTAAGCTGGGAGGTTAATGAAAACAATTATGCTGAGTTCTAGTTAGTTATAGGTAATATAATATAATAAATAAATAATTTAATAATTTAATTTTATATAAAAATGAATATGTATTTTATATTTTAACAAGGTATTTTATATTGTAAGTTTTTATTACTAATATTGGTAATATTTTTCTCTAAATTAAATTAATTTCCGAATTACCTACTCGTAGTTATATTATTGAAAAGCAGACGATTTAATTGAGAAATTCAAATAGTGGGTAAGTTGTAAATTTATAAGCAGATTGTGATATAAATTTGTTTAAATGCATATTTGGTTGGTAAATTAGTTATAAAAACAACAGCATTCTTTAATAATTTCAAAAAACTATTTATTTAAACATATTATTGTAAAATGTATGATGTGAGGAATTTTTCGAAAACTAGTGATAAAGCTAACTGACTAACTATAAGAAATTGACGATTTTTAGCATTAGTTGTTGAGAATATTGTTCTGTATAATATAGCACTATGAATTATTACTCTAATACGAGTAGCACTGTGGCGAGAAACACGAATGAAAGGGATATGAAGGGATTGTATTGTTATCGCATTATTGATGTTTTCGGTCATCATGTTTAGACTGGATATGTGTATATATAATGCATATTCTATACACTATACACATATTAGTTCTCTAAACACATACTTAAACTACACTAAAGTTACATTTGCACCTACTTTATTTTTCTTCAACAATGAGAACGTATACAGTTATTTATTTGTGTTGAGGGGCGAGAGAATTTTATATTTAATCGCGAAAATTGAAATCCTAAATTGTATTTGAAAGAACGCGTTTGGCTACCAAGTTTTCAGTGATATATAAAAACGAACTTTTAGAAAATCATAAAGTTTATTGTACGCAAAACTAAAATATAATATTATATATCATATACGTGCGATTCAGTCATCCACACGTAAAATATTGGCGGAAAGCGTTTCGTCAATTCGCCTGAATACACAATGGACTGGCGAGTGGCGAGACGAGACCTCTTCTTGATATGTTGAGTCAAATAAACAAACGAATGTATTATTACAATATTATAATACAATAATGGTAGTATATATATACATGTTTTTTTATTTTTGTTGTTTGAATATTTTATTGTGTACAAATGTTATTGTTTATTGTCGTCCCACTATTATATTTTATTCGATAAATGTCTACAATGTAAACTTATGTTTTAGAAAACGATTATTTAAATTAATTTTTCTAGCTGCAAAAGGAAACACAAATCATAAACCATGTAACATATAATTTTTTGTATAGAATTTGTAAAAACGTGGGATAATATTTATTTTTGAATTGTGTTTGTTATTTAAAAAAATTAGTGTTTAGGGATAGATTATTTAATTATTTTGCTGCAAAAAAAACTCAAATGATATATTAAACGCTATTTAAGTTTAGTGTTCACTTCCTGTGTCATGAATACCAACTACAAACTATATTTTTTTTATGTATATCGCGGAAATTATTTCAATGAATACATATTAAAATTAACTGTGGTTCACAAATTTTTGTATTGTAGTATTGTACTATAGTGTTATCCTTGCAATCTCTTTAACGACGTTGCCGTTGTTCATCATTACGCTTTTTGGTAGGATACTAAAATATTACAAGATTTTACGCAGAATCATTTAATAACATGAATTGTTAACTATTTCGTGAGAAATTTTGTGATGTACAAATAAGGGTGATGGGTAAGGGATTATATCGGGTTATTATATCAAAGAAGTTTTACTAAAAGTATTTTTATCCAACAAATTGAAATAAAAACCAATTTATATTTGGCCGAAAATTAAAACAAATGATTAAGCTGTCTAATTCTACTACAAGAGCTAAAAATCTAAAATATTACTTAGAAGACCAAACAGTATTTTATTCTTAAGTTAATTTTCAGCCATGCTAACTACATAAGTTGTAAGCATTGCTTTACACTATATTTATAGGTCCATCTTGATCGATTGTAGTAATATATTCATTTTATATTTAAAATATATATATCATCAAAACGTTTACTATGATATTTTTGATGGTGATTTGTTAAAAAAATTATATTTGTAAAAATATATTATATACATTTTATGATATATATATATATATATATAATATATATATTGTATACATCTATATATTCATTTAAAAAACGAAAGTAAATGGAAATTTTGTTAACGTTTTAATAACAAACTTTATTAAGTATAACACTAAACAATTTATTTTAGTTGATTTTTAATTGTTTATTACTACAATAACATTTAATATTGTAATTTTAAAATATAATAAATAGGTACTAAAATACATACTATTGTTTAAGCTTGATATATTTGGATTAAATATATATATATATATATTTTAATAGCTTTTTATTTTAAATATGGCTCAACTATTACAATAGATTAAATATATTATGTACTATAATAAAGTACAGAGAAAAATAGTTTTAAGAAAATGAAACGTTATTATGTTACAGTAACAACATTATTAATTGTCAATAAGTACTAAATGTTAATTAATCTTATTGAAAATAAATAAAAAATGAAATATTAAATTTTATATTAACACTACAATACGTGACAACAATATCGTTTTATAAAAAACGTATTAGAACTGACATTATTAATACGACTAATGTCGCCTTACAATCTGTTGGTTTCCATAAAATCTCGCCTAGAACGTCGTTCTGTCATCTAAATAACATAATATTACATAAAATCATAATATGAACAATTTAAATGTGTTATATGAAAATAAGATTTGTTTATATTTACGAATCGCCCTATAAAGGTTTAGTGATATTATAAACTCACTCTGACTTTTGGATGGCACTGCTCACATCTGTGCATCAATACAGTTCGCTGTCTGGAGCCCTGGCATTTCAAAACAAACCACAATTCGTCAACCAAGTCTCTCCATGTGGATCTCTGTGGTCCTATTCGCTATTTGTATTTGGAAGCAAACAAATAAAACAAAAAATAAGACAAAAGCACTGTGATAAGAACATAAACGGTATTGAATGCGTAAAAGAAAAAAAAAATCATAAGAAATACATCAAAATTATTAGGACTCAATAAAATGTTGTTGAAATATAATATTGAATGTGGTCGGTGTAAAGGCCTTTGGAAGAAAAACTACTTAACGTACAAGGTTTATCATCAGTCCTCACAAGCCGATGTATTATATTCAAAAATACACTGAGCTTGTGCAGGCTTGTGGTTTTATACGAATGGTTAAGCTCGCTAGGAATATAACTAATATTATAATATATTCGTGAAGTCCGTGGTATAAATACACGCAGCTTTTAGATGGACGACAAGTGCCGTGGTTGTTAACGATGTTTCTCCGACAGTCGTTGTTGCGCCGTCAAGAACCACGCGCCAGTGATTCACAAATAAAATATTACGGTTGTTTGCTTTATAAATTTTACCTTTTAAAGTCGAACACGTATACCTACGTCGGTCGGATGCTCGTGTTATAACGTGTATAGTATATATACGTGCGTATATATATATATATATATATATATATGTATTTATGTTGAATATAATGTATTCCTTTTGCAGACATTACGTCGTTTTCGGTATAATTTAGATAAACACGAGCACATTAGAATCTCATTATACTTAAATGGCTCCGTCTTGACTTTTTGATATGACTCGATGTTTGTGTGCACTCACCTACGGCTACAACACTGCGGACAGTATATAGAGTTCTCTTTCATCGGGCCATGAACGTAAAACTGTCTACACGTTAATGCTTCGTGATTTCCAAAAATACTTAAAACGTTTCAAACTGCTTTTTACTAGTATATTATATAGGTACCTAACGATGCGTTATCACGGCGAGTCTGAATACAACCACCACTACAACTCTATGGACTATATTGTTATTGTTGTTATTATTACTACATTCACAAGAAGTTAAATAATTTGCTGAGTTTAAACCTAAGATTTATAATAACAACATTAAATAATGTTTTTTGCACGTTTCTATAGTATATAGGACGCTCATAGAATAGTGGCGTAATTTGGAATTGGTTCTGGGGTGGGATTGGGATATCAGTTTATACTATCGTTCTAGTAGGGATACGCCCCCCACACCACTAATTACCATCTCATAGATCACAATATCATATTAATTTATTATTATAAATTAAATGTGGTAAATGGTATAATAATGGTTTTCAAAGACAATAAAGTAAACAATTAAATTAAATTAAATATATTTTTTATAGATTATAATATTAAGTAAATTTTCCTTTTTGTTTTTTTCGCCAAAATATCCAGTACGTCATTGGAGTTTAACTTAATATCTCGATGTACTGATAACACCGTAAGTTCATTCAAGCGCTCCTATTAAGTATTTAAGTTAATAAAAGTTCATAATTATTATGTAATTTACAAAAATGATTATTACTCGTTTTATTATAATAGACATTGTTATTGCACTTTGGTTCAATGTTTACAGCACGGAATAAAATATATCTTTAATTGTGGTTTACATTAATATAATATTCGAAAAATAGTTAATACCTTATACCACAGAATAAATAATAAAATGTTTTCATTCATTATTAGTCTATACCACGTTCATATTATTTATTTCTGTAACAAGTTTTAGTTAAAAATGATAACAAGAATCGTAAGTTGTAAATTTTATCAGTGTTATCTTTTAACTATGAGCTATACAATTTTCTTGTCATAGATTGTAATTGTTGAGCTATCGTAGTTTCAAATTCGTAAAAAAAAAATCTCAACTATGATAATATCCATGAATTCTTATTTTTTATTTTAAAATATTTCTGATCTTAAAAATCCTTTAAAGCTAAGTGTTAATTGGAATTTAATTATGGTTATTCTAAAAAAAACCGTCTGGGGTAGGATATATCCCCATATCCTCCCCCCGTAATTATGACACTGTCATAAAATATCTATGTGTAAGTATATAATTTATATACACGTATATGTTTATTTTGTAGTCATGAATTGTTGAAAACACATAAAATGTATTCAAATCATTTCAATTGGATTGAAAATAAAATATATATTTATAATAGGTAGGTATAAATAATGTATAAAATTGTGGAAATTAAAAATGTTTAATGTATTCAATTTTAATGTTCTAGAAATGTTTTGTTTTTTTAATGTATTTTGTGAATTTCATTATATTCCAAGCAGTTCATTGTTGTAATTATAAATTATTATATATAGACACCTAACGTAACAGATACTATTAAATAAAATATTTCGTTAATGTAATAAGTAATAATAATAAAATTATTTGTGCAATGTTTTTGAACATAATTCTTCAAGGTCGAACAATTTCAAAGACTTATTGTAATAAGATTAAAATTAAGTACTGAGTACTGACGTAGAAAATTATTTGTTAAATTACAATGACAGGTGTTCATCATATTTTTTTGCTTAAAAGTTGTAGATAGATACCAACATCTAGAAGATTTTTGATTTATATACAATGAAGAACAACCTAAGTTATTCCCCGAGCATTGAGGAAGCGATTTACGGAATTAACATGGATGCCATTTTTAATTTTTTCAACTCCACCAATCTTATAAACTCATCATAAAAAAAATCTAAATATTATACATAATACCTCTTATATTTTATCAATAAAGTGAAAAAAAAATGTAAAGTATAAACCATTGTAAAACGTATAGACTAATGACCTTGGAAATCGAAACCTTAAAATGAAAATTGTTCGATTATTGTTCTTAATATTTTGGATTCTGAGCTGAACGATGAATGTATTGATTTTATCATGATATGTTTTTTTTGTGTATAAGTACACAATAATAATTGTTGATCAAACGTTTCGATTTTCAAAAATGGGGGTTGGTTTTGTATATAAAATAGGAACTAGTTTGTATATTGACGAAATAAAACTTAAAAATTTCCAGTATTTTTTTTTATAATTGGGAAAAAACAAACAAAAAATTAAAGAAAAACTTAAATTTTTAACAAATTCGGTTTTATTTTTTTAATGTAATACCAATAATCGTAGATACTTGAAATTTTCACTAAATATTTATATTATTGTTTTCTATTTAAATAAAATGGTCAAAATATTTCGATTTATTTTTGTTTTTTAAGCATAAGAAATTTTCAATTTTTTTAGTTTTTTTTATATATGTCGATTAAAAATTTTTTTTATTTGAAAATTTAATACAAAGCTTCTCATAAGTTATGTCTTTGTATAATTTTACGTATATCATAAATCATAGTATGTGGTTTATAATAATGTTCAATTGTATGGTTAATCTGATAAATGTTGCATGATTTCTATTTTTTTGACGAAACATTGAAAATATTGAAAGAAAATTAACAGTATAAATATTGAATACACTAATTAATTTTATGTTAGAATATTAGTCAGTAGTTTATGTTTTATGTTAACTGATAACAATAGTAATATACGTATGATGACTTATTTTTTGGTGTACATTTTGTCTTTTTTTGTGATATTTGAGCACTTTTATAGTATATTATATAAATCCTATTGAAAATTATATTTAGTTTATATTTATAATATGCAAAAATTATTAAATAAAATAATATTTTTATCTGTTATAACTGTATATTATATAATTTCTGATACATTTTACATGAAAACTCCTTATTATAATACTCTAGTCATGTCTATGCTTGTTTTTCGCCTTACTTATGGAGATATTTCTACCCTTCTAACTGGCTAGTGGTGCAATTGATGTTCTTGACCTCCTCGTATCAATTTTATTTCATGTCCTTGCTTAGGTCATGAAAAACTACTCACTTTATGTTTTGTCTTATTTTACATGGTTACAATCATTACATACATAGAATACTCCGCCAGATGCCAGTTTTATAATTTAATTTAATTGTTTGACCATATAATTACTTTACTTAAACATAATTAATATGTTGTTTTAATTCTATTTTATGTTTTTACGATTGCATACTTCTAATTTTTTCCCATACAATGTATCACTGATATACTAATAATATGTATTATAAATTGTACACTTAATTAAATGCCTTATGGAAATATGGTATATTTGTGTTCCTCTGTAGTTATAATAATTTAAATAATTTGTTTATTT
Source organism: Rhopalosiphum nymphaeae (assembly GCA_036289425.1). Classification (NCBI taxonomy): domain Eukaryota; kingdom Metazoa; phylum Arthropoda; class Insecta; order Hemiptera; family Aphididae; genus Rhopalosiphum; species Rhopalosiphum nymphaeae. The sequence goes on along the minus strand of JAZAQC010000012.1, from coordinate 7,149,644 downwards.
GAAATGCCATCTAAGAGTTAATTTGTGTAATGGTTTAATCACTGAAAATTAAATGCATTAACTAAAATACAAAAATGAATTTTATGTTTTTATAAAACGTATTGATATTATTGAATAGGAATACAGGGTCATCATTCATTTCAATTAAGCAAATGAAAATATTTCAAGTCTTGGAACTTGCATAATACAAAAATCTTATATAGACTTCAGTAATCATTACGCTAATAGTCTTTCATATTGAATACAAGTTAGTGCTTTATATTAAAATCATCATTACTTTAAAATATAAAACGTAATAAATTCTCAAGCAATCTTAATTATTAAATAATTAAAGTAGATTTTAAAAGTTAATTTTATAATTTACGTATGATTTATGCATACATATTAAATACTAAGTTAAAATGTCATTCAACGTTTGTATTGTTTGGAAACTTAAAAAATATAATATTATTATTAATGATTTCAGTGCAGTGATTATAGTATTACAATATAAAATATAATATAATTATATATTATAAACAACATTTTTATTTAATTTAATAGATATTAACATATATATATATAACAAAATAACTTTTTTTACGAGTATTTGCAGTAATTCATATTTTTTTCTAAAAGAAATAGTAAGTATAGAGTATCACAGAATCTTTACGTGAAACGTGATTTTGTGAATAAAAACTATATTTTGTAAATACATTTAAAATTGTTCACAAGTATTCTTTGACGTGAGGAATATGAATTAAAAAATTGCAAAAAAGTTTAAAAATATGCATGGAATTTAAAATTTTATTTATTTAATATTTATTCAAAAATTATCCTTTAAATTTTAAAATACTATCCTTGAGGTATTTTATTTTTAATTATTTAAAAGTTAACTATAGTATACTATAATGAATAACAATTCACAGATTTATAGCATTCCAGATAAACAACAATATGAACAGTTTATCAGAAATAATGATACGTATTTCAATGAAATTATGATGAGATTAATATACTAATCACTATCACACAGCATTGGTTTTATATTATATAGCTTTAAGGTTTTCATGGTAATTATACAAATCGTATAATATTTTGGAATATGTCTTGTACGTATAATACTGTATGTGTATCTACATGATTATTTTGGTTCAAATCTATTAACCCTACTTTCCGTAAATCTGAAGAGTATTTATAATCTAATATTAATTGTAGTAGATACATGCTTTCAAGAACTTTAAATAAAAAATAGCTAAAATAATCGACTCAATAATTCAGGTTAAAAATTTAAATAAACATCAGCTACCTGTTCTATTTGTTTAATTTTCTTTCTGTAGTGGTAGAACTCAAATATTGATACCATAATCGATATAATAAGTCCCACTAGAAGTACTGCGAACACTCCACCTAACACAAATGCACAGACACATTTGAGAATTAAGGTATCATATAAAATATATAATAGTGTAACAAGAGAGGAGTTAATATTATATTTACATATATTTTTAAAGTCCAGAGTGTTTGTTTTAGCCCCGGTTCCAGACTCTTCTGGTACGCACATGTCATTGGGTGGCTTCCACCATTTGTTGTATAGCATTTGTATTTCACCCTTTTCTTGCAAATCGAGAATTGACAATGATATCTGGTCTTTCCATGGCGAGCCTGATAATAAATTTACACACGTCTTGAGGTTAAATTTATACATACGTATATTTGGTTAATACCAACCCATAGGTGTGGCTATTCCATATCCTTTGGAGTCTAATAGACCATTTATTTGGGTCAAATTACAATTTCTCTGCACCGCATAATCGAGCATTGTCGATTCCATTAGAAATGCAAAGTTACCTTGTAGAACCCTTTCAATACCTTCATCGTACGACGTCACGAACACTGACGGTTTCTTTTTCTGCATGTACGCCCACATTTTTTTATAAGTTTCAATCATGGAGTCCTAAAAGACAAAAATCCTTTATCTTTTAAAACTAGGATAATGAATAATTTAAAGAGTCCGTATACTTTATTGATGTATGAGGTATTTAAAAATATGTTATTACTTGTTATATCATAAAATGTTACAATAATACAGTAAGTTAACAATAATTTAAAAATAATCATACAATTTTCAGTAATGGAATAATATACCAAAATTAAATATAAATACAAATTATTTATACTTCAAACTATACAAATAAGAATAGAAATTCTAAATGTATATAATTTGCATCTTATCATAAAATGAACGAGAGGAGCGATGAATGTAAACTAATATATCGCTATAATGATGTGTGTCTATTTGGTATCTGCCATTATTATTTGGTGCGGTAAAAATACTTCAATCTTCAGAATGGTTTCTGGAGAAAATTTAATTTAGCTTATACTTTGAAGTGATAAAAAGTAAAAAAAATATACATAGCCAATATATTTTATAATAATCAGGAAAAGCATCAACGTGTCAAAAAATATCTTGTTTTTGATAAAATAATTTTGTTGCTTAATTTTTATTCAAAATTGAATAGCTGTAAAATTCTTCATTGTGGAGACTTAAAAATGTCATTAAATATATATTTATATTTTCTAGATATATTTTTTTGTGCTTTGGTAGAAATTTAAATTTTTTTATAAATATTGATAAAGTATTGTTCTCTTGGTCGAAATGCTTGTAAATGTAAAACACAATTTCTTATAAATTGTTCTTATAGCCATCTAAAAATATTGAAATTGCGCATTTAGCACCATTTTTTTAGATACGTTACATAAGTTCAAAATTTTACGAAATCAGGCAATTATTTAGACTATTAGACTAATTTTAACGTATTCACATGGTTTTACTTTACTCTAGTATTGAATTGTAAGTTAATAACAATAAGGTATTATTATTTAATATTTTTGACAAAATTTAGTTCAACTTATCGTATTATTAATAGAAGAATAAATCACTACTAGTAATATAAATAAATTATAAAATATTATTAAATATAGAGGATATTAAATAAAACAGTAGATATAACATTACCCTAAAAAATGTCATTGTAGTACCACTGTCTAGTGTGCCATATGCAATATTTGTTTGTGCAGCAAGATCTTCAGCATTTTCAATCGGGCTAACCATTCTATCCACTGTCAAAAAAGCTGCTAAATTAGCCGTATATGAAGATATAATAATCAATGTGAAGGACCACCAAACACATCCAATTATTTTTGTGGAAATCGCCTAAACATTTTGTTTGCAATATTTATAAGATTAATTGTATTTATTTATTTGAAAATCAATATCCATTTGTAAAATTATACTGTACTTATGATTGTAAGTATTTATAACAATATTTTCTATTATGGCGTAATGATTGCATTTTATACATGGTTTATCTTACAGTAAAATAATAGGTACACGAATGTAACTACTATTGTAGATTCACATTTTTGCATAATGTGTTCACATTGGTATTCCCGCGGGAAGAGGGAGATACATTTATAGAAGATTTAATCCAAAATAACTAATACTTTTGATATTTGAGCGTTTTTATTTTTCACCCACTTATTGTATATTTTGTGATAATTGATAAATCATTTTTATAATTAATTTTGAACCGTTATATTATTCTTTATTTGTTTTTATTGTACAAGCATATCGAATATTTGAAACACTTGTTACATTTCGATTTCATACAGAAATTAAAAACCGTTATTTCTAAATTTAAAATATATGATCGGTAAAATTAAATTAATCATAAATTTTCCAAATTGATGAACGATGCTTTATGTTTATGTAGACATGTAATCATTAAATAATTTCTGATATTTAACAAATACTTATTTAAGAAATTATATTCCATACTAGGGTGTCTACATCGACTCCTGAGATTTTAATGTAGTAAGGAGGAAAATGTATTAATGCAGTTTATAATTTCTATTAATTTAATATCATTTTTAGAAAAATAGTGAAACAATGTTGGCTATGTATTTATACACATTTTTATTAATCCCGATTAATGGTTAATGTCATGTCTTAAAAAAATCAACACAATTTTAAAAATTATAGTTAATATTTTCATAAATATGAGGCAAAGTAAGTCAAATAAATTTATAATATTGAAATTTAATGTATATTGAATTGTTATCATGAAAAGGACTGGGGTCTACGGTTTCACTACAAATATTGTAATCAATTATTCTATCCCCTTTCAATGAAAAATCATTAGAACGCCATCGCATATTCATGTATAAGACAAAAAATTAACAGCATTAAAAAAAATAATTAATCCAAATACTTTTAATTAGTTAATTAGTTAAATAAATCTTACCTTTGGACTTATGTCTGAACCTTGTTGCATGAGTGATCCAATGGTGAACCAGAAACTATTAGATAAAGTGAATCTATTGAGTTGTGGCATATTGGCTTCTAGAATGGGACTGCTGAATAATTTTCCGGAATTTTGGTCCTCCCATTCGTACGGTGAAAACTTGGCTACAATGTACAGTGTAACAGATACGACCACGTATGCTATTAGCCAGTAAATCCATACCTCTAGTGCTAGAGGGTTCATGAATGAAAAAAATTGAGCCGGTTGATTGCTGGGAACCTATCAAATACGAACATTTTGTGACTTACCAACAGAAGAACAATATTTATAAAATATCAATCAAACTTAAATTAATTGCATATTTTATCAATAAATATTAAATAATTAATTTTTAGAAACAATTACAAGTTGGTATTGTGTTTTACTAAATCAAAGTTTGTTTGACAATTTTAAAAATAAATGATACCGTATACGATATACTTTATTTTTTGATAAAGTGTTACAAATATGATGTTTTGGAACTGTTTATTTTTAAGAAAAAAACTTTAACAATTTACATAAAAGATTTTACAATTTGAATTGACTAGGGTATAGTTTTAATCAACACGCTACATTTATAGTTTAAACTTTACAAAGTCTATATATTAATTTATAATTAAAATAATTGGAAACTTTCTTGAATATAATATTTAATTAGTTATTGTTTATATAGTATTATTAAATAATAATTTTTTATTACTTAAAAATGTATTTGATTGTTGTACGAGTAAAATAAAAATATTTAAAATTCCTATGGATTAAAGCTTTTTATAAACTTTTAACTATAATTTTTTTAAATAAAATATTTATCAATAAATACTTCGACAGCACCATTCAAGGGCATTAAGTAAAGTCGGAATAACTAATCATTATGTTAAAATTTGACAGAGTTCATAAATAAACATTATATTTACTCTTACATTATTTTTTTGATAGATTTATATTGACATTAATTTAAATTATATATTTTTTATTTTTATTAAAATACACAATGTATGGTAGTGAACAGGGGCGGATCTACTATATTTTTTACTCGGGGTAAAGTATAAAATTAGCGGCTTCTTATAATTTAGCTCTATTATGACACTGTTATTTGGTAATTTGGAGCCCCCCGACCAAGACTTCCGGGGCAAGTGCTCCGGTTCGCCCCTCTCCTAGATCCGGCCCTGGTAGTGAAGAATATAATTTGATAACCTTATATAATATACTGATTCCCAAGTTCATAAACGGCTTAGTGAAGTCAATAACACTTTCTCTGACGTAGTTAATAGTCATTGATCCAACAGCTAAGTCTGCTTTCTAAGAAAAACAAAAATATTAATATGATATCTAAATAAATTAAATATATAGACATTAAAGATCATCGATATATTAAAAAATAATTTTTGCATTAATCATTACTTAATTGATATTTTATAATTATTTATATCTAGTTCATCGTAAATTAATTTTAGGCTTGATTAGATTAAACCAATGCATTTATATAATACGCCCTAGGAAAGGTAACATTTCATAATATCGAGTATACAAGTACTAGTGTATAGGTAATTTATTTTGTATATTATAGTTCTGTAAATAAACAACAAATAAACTACGACATTATATTATTATATAAGTAAAATAATAATATTATTATTAAACATGTTATAAAATAATTGTATTATCAGTAGTTGATAGTTTTTAATTAAATAATATTGCATTTGAAATTGTATTCAATATACCTAATCACATAATATAATTTATATGATTAATGTGAATATATATATACATATATAGGTATAATCTGTCTATATATAGTTTACTATGATACTACTTAGATGTACTCATAGCTTAATAAAAAAAAGTATAACGTATTTATATAAAATGATAATAATATAAGTAATTATACGTGATAAAAAACTTACGTGCTTTATGAGTTGTTCCACTATACCATTCCATTCTAATGTTACTGGATCCTGAGCACCGTATTTATTGTCCGGTACTAAATCCAAGATGTAATCAAATCCAACTTGTTTAGCAATAATTTCTAACAAATCGACACAAAAACCATAAAATCTTGCATTTCCTGTATAATTTTTTTCAAGATGCATCATGACATAAGGAAATTCCTAAAGTCAAAATATAAAATGAATATTTTATTTACTATAAGTATTAAGTAATTTTTTCCATAATAAGAAGAGCGTTATAATAATATGATTTATAATTGATTTATGTATGCAATCTTTAATTTAATTAAATTCTATATTGTAGAAGCGAAATTAATCAACAAGTTTTGTTATACTGTAATTTGAAAACTAACATTTTATAGGTGTTTTATTTAATTTTTATACTAGAAGTTGGATGCTTATTTATAAATTTATTCTTACTATTATGATTATAAATTTGTTTTATTGTAATATAAATTATTTGATTTATATGTTAAAATAAAATTATAGAGTAGTTAATTCTGACATAAACATATGCAGTATAGGATTAAAAAAAAATAGACAAGTGCGGTACCGCTCTGCTGTACATTAGGTATTGAGAAGTTCACTATTATGGGAGTATTAAATTTTAATTCAATAATATACCATTGTATACGAAAACGATCTGAGCGGAAATGGTCTGTCAGACTATATTTTATAATATCACCAAGTATATTTTATGATATGTTTTTTTATATAGCTTTAAAAGCCATTTATTTTACTTTTAGTATGATGGTAAGTTGATATAGTATTTACTCGGAGAATGCAGTATTTAATTATTATAATAATGTACATTTATACTATATTATAAACATTTATATATTATTCGAAATATTTAATTTTATCTTTTTTTAAATATCGTAAAATAGTAAAAATAGATTTTTAAAATAATATATATTATCTTTAAATAAATCAAAAATGTCATTGTGTACAGTAAAATTTCATAATAATATAATATACGTAGAGTTTTCAGTTTCCACGAATATTTTTTTCAGATTTGATAAAGAAATCAATTTAATTAAAATTCAGCTCAGCATAAAAATTCCCCGTTTTACTTTAAATTGTTTATTTTTCTTAAATAAAAAAAAAAGTACTGGGTATTTTAATTTTGATTTTTATAAAGTACATACAAGATCTAATTTACTATCCAAATCTGCACTCAAAGTGGAAAATCGACATTTTATCAATAACTTATCGTATACTCAAACACACACGCAAAAATCGTGAACGTTTCGAAAATATATTTGAAAAACGCGTGCACACATATGCACATTAGATAATACAAACATTTTAACAAAAGAAATGGAGATAACTTACCGTCGTTGATGAGTGTATATAAAACTTTAAAAGCTTGAACCTGGATAGCCGGTGGCGTAACTAGTATCCAAGAGAGAGATCCAGTCTATATTGCCGATTTTATTTTACCAGTTTGTTTAACTTTATTTAATTCGCAGATACGTAACTCGTATTTCAAGAGTAATTCTTTTATTTACAAAGTTATTCGAATATTGGGTACAATTATAGGATTTTAACTATTTTTTGTTACTCTTAAAAACATATTTGTTGTTTTGTATCATTATCAAATATATTGTATGTATATTTAAGATACTATTTGAACGTTTATTAGAATAATACATATAATATACATTTTATAGTTAATATAATTGACAAAGAAAAAACAACAACATATAAACGGAAAAAATATCCTCAATCTATACCACTGAAACTATCGTTAATAAATGGTAGTTCTATTATAAAAGCTCTTAAATACACTGAAAATTTTACCAACCAAAATTACAACACATTCACATTTACCGACTCTCTAAATACTATTATTAGTATTCGAAATAATTCCTATAGAAGCGACATCGTAATCAATATCAGAAATAAAGTCCAAAATTTAAAAGCTCAAAACGATAATATTCTAGCTTATTTGGTCATCAAAACATAGTAAAATACACGGAAATGACTAAATAGGAAAAAAAGTACAATAGTATCTGAAGTCCAAAATAAAACATATTACAATTCTAGATATAAAAAAACTCATAAAATTAACTATATACAATATCTGGTAAAATCATTGGTAAAATAAAAACACAAGGTTTCAAAAAATAAGTTTTTGAAAACAGTAAATTCAAAACATTAAAAAAAAAAATAGGAATAGAAATAAACAGATTGAAAATTAGTCACGCTCATCTTACATAGAATACCTCATGCAAAATCAATCAACAGAATCTACTAGATCCAACGAAGAAAAAATAATGCATATCAAAGAACCTTTACCAAATAATTGGGCATGTCTGTTAATTAAAAAATATCATATTATTATTTAAGAGTATTGAAATAGAAAATATGTAATACGCATGTGATATGACACAAAAAATACAGTTATAGTAGTTTTATTGTCCTTTTTATCATTCTCTAATTTTTAGTATAATTATATAAAGCTAATATCCCCTATAATTGAAGTTAGAATTTAATAAAAAGAATAAGTAATAATAATAATAAATTGTAGTGGAATAAAGTCATATACGTAAAATTCCTAAAAATATGGCTAAATTGTGATCTTAATGAACATATTAGTTTATTAATACATAATATTGTAACTAATGCATTTTATTTTGTGCTTAGTTCACTAGTTAACAATTGTAACCTGCCAGCTACGTTACCGTGGTATCCATACTGGAAAAAAAAATTACACCCATTCTGTCTCTTCATTTAATATGATAGAGCATCGACCTCCCTGTACATTCCACTCTCACATATCTAGAATTCCTATAGCCACCTTCCATTATTTTTTTAAATTTTATTATTTTTATTTTACTAAGTTAGTGTAATTTTCACTGTTATTTGAATAATTAATAATACTTTTAGCCTCAATTAAAGTTAATGATATGCCGTATTAAATTCTTAGGTACTTATTAAAGAATATTAAAACTAATTTAATATTCTAGAATAGTGAAGTTTAAGTTGCTACACCATTGTGGATAAAAAAAATATAATCAGAAAAGAGCCAAAATCATGTATTAAAATCCAAAAAAGCATACAACTTTGGTTGAATGCTGACTGAAAATAATGAACATTGATTAAACTTTCATGAGAGAAATAATTTAAATTTGTATTCATGTAAGAATATTTTAATCTTTAGTATTTTTTTGTATATAGAGTAAATAATATTGGGTTTTAGTTGTAATCATTTTTTTCAATAAAAATAATCAAATACGTTTTTCAGGATAAATACAACTTTAAATTGAAACTTGTAAATAGTAGTCTATAATAGATTCGTGTTTCTTTACAATATATATAACTAAAGTGTATTGTATGTATAACAGTTTTTAAATTGCATTTATCAACCTCTAATAATTTTCCAATACAATTTAAAAAGGTAGATTGTACTAATGCACTATTTGCAAAATATTAACAGAAATTGTAAATTGTAATGAAGGTAGGCAAGTAAGTACTGCTCTTTTGTACATTAGGTGATATGCGTGTGTTAAACTTGATAGAACATTCTATACTAAGACGATCTGTCAGCCTATATCACTTAGTATATTTCACAATACTAAAGTCATTTATTTTAATTTTAGTATTATAGTTGATTAATATACGTTTTTTAGAAAATATTGAATTTATCATATTGTAATTAATAATTACCTTTTCAATTATTATAATGACATGTATTTACGAGTATATCATATTATATCAACTTATATGACTTAAAATTTAATAACATCTTTTTCTAAATAGCGTAATTCACTAAAAAAAGATTCATATTATAAATAAATAATATATTAAAATAAATCAGGTATTATTGTCTCAAAATGTATAATAATAATATAATACACACACAAATCATAAGTTCCCATTTATTATTTTTTATAATTTTTATTCATCGAAACGACTTTATCAGTCTTTATCAATGTCAAAATACTTAGAAAGGGTACACTGTGCCTAGAATACTACTACCCTCTTACCTAAGATAATTTTTCATGTGTTATGGATGTCACTGCTAGTAGAGTGGAATTAGTGGTAGGGTAGGTTCCCACAAATAATGTTATTGATTTATAATACAATTAGCATCGTTTTATTTATCGTAATACGTAATATCATCCAAATTTGAATTAAATACAAATGTCTATAAAGAATAATTGCACTTGTATATTTTTTAAATTTTAAGTTCCAGAATTGAAAACTTATGAGGAATATTATTTTACATTTTCAAACCTTAGCTATAAAAATTAAAAAATTAATTTATTTTTTATTACAAAATATTTATAGTTTGTGATTTTCACGATTTTGAAAATTTGACCTTCAAATGCATATAAAAAAAAAATTGAGCTTTTGTAATTTTAATATATTTTTTTAATAACTCATTTGAGAAATAATTATTATACGGTGAATATTTGAAAAAATTGAACTCCAAATGTTCATGTTTTTAATTTTCTGGAAGAATTTTTTGAAAATGCTTAAAGAATTTTATATTATTTTTTTAAATCTTAGATATAAACAGATTTTTTTTAAATAATTTTTTTATTTTTGAGATTTTGCCAAAATTCTAACTTTCAATGCTAATAATGAGATATTGTGACTTTACATTTTCGTGTTTATTTCTTTTTTTTATTAGTAAATGAACAATAATTTATTGGATACCTTTTTTTTTAAATTTTCGTCATTTTTAGCAATTTATAATTTTTTGATCGATATTATTAAAATAATATATATGTATAAAATTTCAATTAATATTTTGTTTTTTTTTCTTTGATTATTTTAAAAATTAATAATAGTTTCTAATTTGATCTCATTATAGTAAAAACTGGATCTCCATTTTGATCTGATACTATTTTAAAATTTGAAAATTAAATCGTTTTGTCCACTACTTAAAATGAATAAAGATGTATGTAAAAAAAATACACTCACACGTTATTGTAAAATCAATACATTCATCGCTTTGCTTAGAATCTAAAATTATGATATCTAACTTTAAGTACAGTTAATAAAAAACTTCGGATTTTTATACAAAATATTTAAATATTGAATCTTATAAAAAGTATTTAAAGTAAATTTCAAATACTGAAAAACAATACGTTAATTCATATTTAAAGTCATATATTTTAATATCTAGTTATGGTGTATTGAATGTTATTAATACGAGAAGTTACCCATTATATATTTTGAAAAATAGATTTAACTCTATTAGGTATTAATTTTGGAGTATAAAATGTTATGTATTTACCACAATTGTCACAACAACAAGTGTAATATTGTAAGGAGCTGTATCGTGAAAAGCAGACATATCTGTGATATTTACACCAAGTCCAGGTGTCCACTCACCGACTTTTGCCAATGCATGTTGTTTAAGTTTCATCAAGTCCAATTTAAAGTCGGTTCTTTGACCATTTTTGAACTGTATCGGGCCAGTCAACCCTTTAATCTCTACCTATAGTTAAGAAAAAATAATTAATACATCAATATTTTATTAATATTCACATGATATACCATTATCGAAGAATAAAGAGTTAGGTATTTACAAAGAATAAGTTTAATAAATTAATATCTGATGAATTTATAAAGGACAAATTAGTTTGTGTTTACACAAATCATCACTATCATGCTGGAGTTACTGATTACTTTAGATATTTGTAGACTACTTAACTTCGGGAGATGATCAATTAAACATGATTTAAATCAAATGGAAAAATTATATAAATATAAATATTTAAGATAAAAAATTGAAAGGCGTATTAAGTAAACTTATTGAAAATCATATGCTGAATATCTAAATGAAGTATAATATTTATTATTAATTGTAAATATAAAACAATGAAAACAATGAACGAAATACCGCACATCATACATTAATTTAGTTATATATAGTTGCTGCTATTGTAACTAATTAAATATTGCGAATTTAATTGTGAACGGAAAAATACAATGTATAAATTATGCATAGAACTTTACACGTTACCCATCTATATTATATTTGACAGTCAATGTTTTTTTTAAATATTATTTCTGACTAAAAATACACCTGCAAATATAAATTTAAATTTACATGAATCTTTATTTGTTTATATTATTTTGATTGGAAAATGAATTATAATGCATAATATTATTATTTTTGTGAAGAATATAAATAAAATATCTTACACAAAGCAAAAAGTACCCAATGGTAACGATATGGATTACATTCAATTGAAATATGAGAACGATGGAAATATTAACCATTTATTAGTATGATAAAAATAAATACAATACAAATAACTTTAAAAACAAATTTAATTTTAATGTTGCTGAGTATTGAAAAATATCTTTAAACAAGAAAATATAACTTTTAAATATTATTTTTTTTTATAACATTTTAATCTTAGAAAATGATAGGTACATTTATGAATTATTATATATTATTTATTACAAAATAAATATACGTTAAATTATATAGAAATAAATAATATTATGGATATTATATACATATAATATAATATATTATGTATTAAATGTTTTTAATTTAAATTGGGTTATTATTTTCACAGGCTTATTTTTATTATTCGATTTTTATATTAATGACTCATTTATTTTGAAAATGTATGAATAAACTTAGTTATGATGTATAGATAAATCATACAGATTGAATTTAATATCCAATTAATCAAATTGTATACGTGTTTCGTGTGAATTAGTAATGTATATAATTCTATGGTAAAACTAGCATGTTAAGTTTTTATGAACTATCAATTTTTAACAATTCAAGAGAAAATATTATATTTTAGATTAAATTTTTACTAACCGAATTAATGTAGTTAATCAAACTGGAGCCGTTACTCCACGGAACTTCATCTTTACAGGAAATATTTGGGTAGTCGAGTGTATTGTTTTGTTGAAGAGCGCCTAAGCCAACTGCTAATACTTGTACAGAATCATACATAAGAGCTGGTTCACACTAATTAAATATAATTCTTAGTTTAAATTACACTTATAAAATATTACTTTTTCATTATATTTATAGATTATCTTGACAAACCTGTGTCAACATAAATTTGTTGATTGATTGATTCTTTTCAGTAGAATATTGTTCCATGTGTTTGAGTACTTCTCGAACACCGACATCTTCAATGTCTACCATTCTAAACGTTGTTAAGTTCACGAAATTGTACTTAAAATCTTCTAAATCGAACATTTCCATATCCTGAATACGGCAATGGCGTTAAATTAAGTTATAAACTATTAAAAAATAATACTAATTTGACGAACTTTGTATAGTGAGAGAATGTTGCTGTTAAATTAATGATGTGATAGCGATTTACTTATTATTCACTATGAATAACAATTTCAAATTAAATATTTGTATATTTTGGAAGATCCAATCATTATGAATGTTAAGAATTAAATTTGACTTTAGTAATATGACAATAAAAGGATGGAATATTACATCAACATGAATTAATAATTAATTGAATATTAATTAATTGATTACTGTTACTTACAAATGATGTAAAAAGATAATGAAATTTGTAATCATTCATTTGAAGTTGTAGTATCTATGTGAGAATAAAACACGTTATATGAAAAGAATAAAATTAATGATTAATCATCGAATATCCAAATGGAATATAATGATTTCACTTACACCTCTCAGAAAATGATCTACATGTTCCGATTTCGTATCGACCAGCATGTTATAAATTTCCATATTTTTAATTTCATTTAGTACTGATCTGTATGTTTCTGGAGTGGCATGTCGTAAGTAAACTTCTACTGTTTTTCTATCGGGCACGGTTTTCATGAAATCTTTCATTCTAAATAAATCTAAAATAGTAAATATCAATCGCATGAATATATCGCGAAGTTATATCCGTAGGTAGGTGTAATTAATAAAATAAATATAATTAATTTAAAAAAAAAATCTGTTTGATGAGTTTTGTTCATAAATATAATATGTGTATTTTAGAGTCACTATTAATTTATATACTACCATATAATTATCATGTAAGTGGAAATGGTTTTCTTTTATTTTCAAATGCAAATATAGGTAACTAATAATATATGATTGCATTGAATATAATCAATAATATAATTGCATAGGAATTAGTCATACGGTGTCGAGTGATGGGTCGTATATTTTCAAAGAAATTATTATAAATAACTAATAAGTTATAAGTGTAAGGCGTGTTATGTTATAGGAATGTAGTTTGGAATTGAGATATTGTGGTAATAGGATTAAAATTTGAATAATAATTGAAAAGTAGGTGACGAAGTATGTATGAATGTAATTCCATTAATAAACAATTATAAACTTCAGGGACAATAAAGTAATAGAGTTAAAAAATCAAAACGGATTGTAATATGAATTATTAACGAATTTATCAAAATTTTAGTTTGAAAATCATGATATAAATAAGAAGATTAAGTATGTATCGACCACCAGGAACCTATTACTAGAAAAATTGATTACCTGTTCGATATTATATACTATACAAATCTATAAATAATTTTTAGTTGTATCGTATGAAATAAAATCTGGTAGTAGTATCTATTAATTATCATATTCAGTTTATTTTTGTAGTAAACTTAATAATTGTTAACAACTTGGAATTACTTAAGACTAATTACTAGTATAGTAAGATACACGTATAATAACAAATCTTATCTGATATATTATAATACTTATCTTGTTTTGGAATATATAGTAATGTAACGTAATTGTTGGGTTTATTCTATGGAGTTCTGAGATGGACTTTAATTTTATATAGTTTTAATTTTTTATCAATGATAACATCATATGTTATTTGGATATTTAGATTAATGATTGAAAATATTATAATACAATTTTACCGTAATCATGTTCATATATAATAGCCATTTTCGTCCAATTCAAAAATGATATAACGTCATTATAAGCTTGATTCAGGAGACTCTGTTTTGGATACAAATTGATCGATAATCTTTTGGGATCCATTTCCAAATCTAGTCTAGCTTCTATGTGAGGTAAGTCCAGAGTATCGCACATAGATTGTAGATGAGATGCCAAGTAACTATTACTCGGACCGAATAAAGCCGCAATACCAAGATCAAGTTGGTTACATGCTATTTATATTTATATGCATATAATAAATAAGTCTAGGTTAATGATAATTATTGTCTTAATTAACTTATCATACCCGTTTTAATGGTGTAAAAACTGTCGTCATATGGTACGTACTGGATATCATATGACACTTGGGTGTGTGGTAAGAGATGAGCATCACGGTTTATTTGATCAACTGCAAATTTGAATGCGATTTCAAGGCTGCTATTAATTTGGTCATGTGTAAATAATGCTCCTAAAAGTAGTTAATAGCTGTTCTAATATCAGAATGAAAATAAATCATTAAATTATAAAATAAAATATTAAGAACCTATAGCTTAAAAATTAATTCATTGTTTATTAATTGTATAATTTAATGATATAATATATTAATTATGTATAATTATATTTTTATTATTGTATCGTAGTAAAATCAGAATGTAAAATAAATAAATAATATTTATTTAACTTAAAATTAAGTATAGTTATTGATTTGTTTCTTTTTGTAAAACATTACATATACAATTATAATTTATATATTGAAAAATAATCATTACGCATATTATAGAACAACAAACTATATCATATATTAAAAGTATTATTTGTTTAGAATGAAAAAACAATTGCAGACATTCCGGAGAACTGTTATTAAATATCTCACTTCACAAAAATATAAAAATAAATTATGATAATAATAAATTTTAACTTATGCTGCTATACAAATGAAGTGTGCAAACAATTGTTTAATACAGATATTAATTTAATAAATTATATACATATTTTGTTTTATAATATATTATGGTTTATAGATACTTGTAGATAGTAAAATAAGTGTAACATTTTTACGTTTCTGTAATTATTAAAATATACCATATTCATTATCTATATTTTATGAAAAAATTCGAAAGCATTTGCAAAATTATTTTTTAGTATCTATCAAGTTTGAGACCACTTAACTCACCCAACCGTACGAAAAGAAAAAAAAAGAATAATAACCATAACCACACTTAACGTTATGTCATAAGTTTGAATAAAGCTTTATATAAAATCTTTAAGGGTCGACTTAAAGTGTTGTATATAGAATAAAAGAAAAATGGTGTGAATTTGCCATTTTGTGGTGCGATGAGAAATCGGATATGAAACATTAAGAGCGTAATTTTCCGGACGATTTTCCAACTCTCTAACTGGGTATTGGTCGAGTTCCTGTTGTAAATTGAAATGTCCATTACCGGTGTCTGAACCTTTTTTTTTTTGAATAGACAGTTAATATAGTGGTATAATCAGTGATAAACGATCATAAATGTTGTCAAGCTCTATTGGTTTGTGAACATTTGAAACCCTAAATATTATGTTTAATTTTTGCAAAAAATACAATATTAATTGATAATTGATTTTTATTTAACTATTATATACTTTATTATATTTATGATTTGGTTATTATATAGTAATGAAATATAAACGAGATATTTAAAAATATTGACAAATCGTTAATTTGATTAGGTATGTACCAAAAAATTAAATTAATTGTATACATTTGGAATGAAGTTACAAAGAATTTAAGACGAAAAATTAAAAAATATATATTATTATTTTACTAATTCATAAGTTCAAGTATTTATTTTTTTTTTCAAATATATTATCTTATGTATTTAATCATCAATATTATCTTGTTTAAATTATTATCAACATAAAACATTTTGAAGCTGTTAGGTTTAAAATCGTCTTAAAACTGTTGTAGTTGATAAAAAAAAGAGGAATCCTATAAATTAAAATATTATTTTCAGTTGTAGTTAATGAGTTCTGTAGATAAAGACACAACATATTGAGAGTTGAAACCATAAGTTTAATTAATTTTTATAAGAAAATTTATTTTATTAAGTGATTATTTGTAACATTCATAAGCCATTATAAAAACACTACATTTTGAATTTTAACTTTTGACTCCAAGGGACATTATAACTTACAAATCAAAATTTATTATAATACTTAAATTACAGCTATATATCAATAATATATTATTTACTTTGTTTTATTTAACATCATATTACAGAAAAACTTAAAAACTAAGGCAACAGTAAAATGCTTTTTTATTTTACACCAGAATGGGCTTTCAAATGTTGTGACAGTTGGTTTTATCGTGTTATATTTTTATTTTTTTGTTATGCTATAAAAATAAAAGTATTGGAAAATATATTTCAATTTCAGTTTGATTGTTAAAACCATCCAGAACCAATCGGAATATTGCTGTAGTTTTGATACTAAAAATATATTTATTTTATTTTAGATAAAAAGTTTTTACATTGTATAATTAAAATACTAGATTTTACAGTATGGATCATACTATTTAATGATGATTTTATAATACTGATGGCTTATATTTAGAGCTTTCAAAATATTATTATACTAATAGTGTTTTAATTAAATCTATAGTTCATCTAAGGTAAAAGTTTTTTAACTGATATCTTCTATTTAAAAACAAAAAGTTCTATTTCGTTAAATTTTAAATTTCTTTATGATTTGATTATAGTTAAATATTTCCCAATTTATTATAAAAACAAAATATAAATATGCATATTTCTAGATATGTATGCATTTTATTATCGATTTTTTAAAACTCGAGAAAGATTTAAAAATTAATAATATGTATTATTTGTTGAAATAATGTCAAATTTATAATATTATATTTGATAATAAAATCATAATACATAACAATTTTTTTTTTAATTCTACTAATTTAAATATGATTTAAATTATGAATTAAATGAATAATATTATATATATGCTCATTATTAACGTGTAATATAACTAAAAATAAGTACTTTTAAAATATCTCACCTATTTTTATTTTATTTGATCGTAGTGTTCGAACTAACGACCAGCATATTAAAACTTCCAAAATTAAAGAACTCCAATGCCGCATCTTCATTATTTTTAACGACCTAGAGTCATGACTGTAACAAAGGTTATTATTGTGAACGTATGTTATGTAACTACTATATACACATACCATATATTGGACGACGTTTATAAGGAACGATTCACAGTTTTACAGTGCAGTGTTTCTCTTATTTCACCACAATACTACGAGTACCTTTGTGGATCACCTCGCATTCTGAATTTATGGATATTGATATATTATTGATGTCAATAGAATAGAATAAAATGAAAAAATAAATTAAAATAAAAACACTGATTACTGTATTCATTTAACATAATTAGAATAATAAATTTCATTGAAAGTATACGGTTTACAACCGCACAAATTCTTAGTTTGTGATGTGGACTATCGTTCGATTATGATACCATGTTTTATCTTGTACGTACCTGACAACAATTGCCGGTGATCGCTTATACCGCAGACAGCTACAGTGGATATTAACCCTTTAGAACACGCGGTACCACTGCGAGCCGTTTTACGTGTAGATATACTTGTTCGGCTTCGTGAGCGTGTTCGGACGTACATGATGGGGTATACATTAAACTCGGCCTGACCACCAGAGCGCTCTTCAAAAAAACATTTGCGACCGTCGTGATTTGTTTTCGCTATAGATTAGCGAAGCGGAAAACGATCTGCTTTACATAATTGTTTTCAGAAGTTGTAGACGTATCAATACTGTCGTATTTTAGTATAGTCGAATTGTAAACGTGAAATAGAGCAAATGATCGATAGCACAATAAAAAGCGATAAGATAATCGAAATAAAAATAAAAATAAAAATAAACAAACATATCTACGAATTCAATGGCACACTCGTTAATTTTAAATGAGCTTCAAACATATTTCTAAAAACTCATTTGCACACTGTAAAGAAGCAAAAAAAAAAAAATATTTCCTTGCTTCAGTAGGTTACTTAACTTACTTCATTAAATAAGTTCAGGTCTCTTTAGTTGCTTTTAAAACTGCAAGTATCCGTGGGATGACATCCGATGTGATCTCTTCTCGACCCGTGGGTCGTGGCATCGTGATTCGTGACGCGCACGATAATAGTATAGTCACGCACGATTCGACGACCGTCGCGGTATATAAACTATAAAGTATGGGCGCAAAAATCCCGTGATCGTAAAACTTAAATTATTCAAAACGTTTTACGGTGCCGCTTTCCAACTTTATATCCCGATGTATTTTTGATTTGGCGACTTTTTTTTAGCTCTTTTCCATTGAAATCAACGAAACAACTTTACGGACTCAACTTTTCCTACACACAATACCGATCAACTCACTGTAACGCAATACTTCTGTGAAATGTTTTGCCTTTTTCTCCAGAGTTAATTTTGATAATTAACTAACGATCTAATAATGTATTGAATATTATTTTGACTTTAAAGGAATATTAGACCAATTGCTTAAAAAACACAATAATATTGTATACAATACATTTTTAACGCAACTTAATGGATGATAATTGATATAGTTTTTTTTTTTATTTAACTAGTTGTTATAAAGTAATACTGGTACAAGACATTACACGTTTTACTTCACATAATTATACTGTCAATAGTAAATAGGTCGTTTGTATTTTGTATTGTTCCGTTGAAAGGATTCATAAAATAGGCTTAACTTAAATTGGGAACAAAACATAATACGATATTCTTTTATTTTAATTAAAAACTTTGCAGGGAATTTTATTTTGAAAAATTATATATTATATAAACAATACCTATCTATTCTATTTACATAACTTTTCAATCCATTGTGTATGTTAAATAACAGTTACATAATTCTAATGTTTAAACATAATATAATAAATTTAATTTTTATAGATTGTGATTGCTAATGTGTATTTTGTAATATGTGTTATTTTATTTGAGAAGTAAAACCTTTTACGTAAATCAACTCAGTATTTTAATGTTTTATAGTCAAAGATACGAAAAAAGATAGTGCTACAACTAAATAGCTTTATCACTCATGCTTTTCAAGTAAAACAATCTTATATCACATATTTTTATAGTGGTTTAAGCTTATTGATATCGGTAATTAATTTTTAAATTAGTATTACTGTAAATTGACTAGTGTTTACTAAAAACTCATTTCATATAATATTTTAATATTGTTTTATACAATATTACTAGTTGATATTAACTCAAAAGTCAATACCGTAGACGATGTAAACAGGATTGTGATATGAATAACTTAAAATTAATCTAAGTATTTTAAAAATTACATTGTGTTTTGTAAAGAATAAAATATACAATAACGAAAAGCTTTAAGTTCTTACAAATAATATTTTTTGAATTTCCAAAATTTAAATTAAATAACTTTTTTTTAACAAGATTCATTACTAAGCCATCTGTTACAGAGTTAAAGTAATGTAGATGCATTTAATTGATGAAATAATAATAAACAAGGACATTAAAATAAGATAGTGTAAGGTCTTTGATAGAAGAGGTATCTTTTAAAATAAAATGACTAAAGTCATTTAAATATCCAATTCCTACGAAATTTGAACCTGAAATGTCTATAAAAATGCATTATTGTAAAACCAATACATTCATTTCCCTCTCAGAACAAACAATGTAAATTGTTAGAATAATGTATTATTTATAAGATGTAACGTTAAAAGTCCAATTAATAAGATTTTTTGTATACCTATAATACTATAGCATTATCGTAAAATGCTTATAAAATAGTATAATGTAGTTATTTAATTAAAAAACTAGAAAGGATAACAATTTATATTATTGAAAATATTCTAAAAATGTAGCCTGATTAATATTTTAGTCATTACTAGTGTATTGATGGTTTTATATAATTTAAATATTTTTTTATGTTGTAAGTTATTTAGCTATGAAACTATGAGCATACTCATACTTTAATAATTTTGAGTCATTAAAAAATATAAATTAAACAAAAATTTGTCAATTATTATTATACAAATATAATAGTTGTTATTATTTACCATTACATTAGTACTCTTAGTTATGTTCTTTATCATTTATAATACATTATTTATTGTGAGTACAAAAACATTTCAAAAAAAAATTTATATACTAATTAAAGTAATGGGAAAAAGAATAAGAGAGAGAGAGAGAGAGATGGAAAAGTAAAAAAAAAATTAAGAATATTAATTTCCTGTTTTTTTTTTTATCCATATTATTGTAAATAAATTACCCATTTAAAAAAATACTAATATACTTTTATTCTGGATCGTCTATCTTTATCATATACCTTATAATATTGTTCTATGTTTATAAGTCAACTATGTTTTTAATGTTTGTTATACGTTAGAGATCTAAAATAGTGAAATTAAATTAACTCAGTATAATATTAATGTTATTCTTCAAATATCCGCTGAGTTGAATTGAATTAATTAGATAGATTAAATTAAAATTGTATTTTATATATAAATATAAGATACGTAACCATTTCCAGCTAAGATAGTAGTATTTAAAATATAATTAAATAGTACAACCTTGATTTCATTTAATCGGATTTTAATCATTTTTTAAGTATTTTTCAAAACTTTTGATAAACATTAATAAATAGAGGAGAAAATTTTATATTTCTATTTTAAAACGATAATTATGGTATTTTGGTTTGAGAGTAGCTTTATATTTGTCTTAAAAATTAATAATTAATTAACTTTAAGACTATAGAAATATAACACAATATTGAATGTATACATTATATTATTATACATATTATCTAATAAATTTGTTTTATTGTTTGTATTTTAAAAATAGAAATAATAAAAAATGTATAGATATAAAATGTAATTTTCATTAAATATATGTTTTAAAAATAACAACAAATTTTCACTTATAATCTATTACGAGTACCTATTATTGTTTTAATTTAATCCAAAATGCTGTCCGTCCATTATTAAATTTGTACTGAACGCGTCATAAAAATCATCAATAATTTAAAAACATTTCAATTTTATTTTGGTGTTTGGAAAATATATAATAATCACGTTGTGTTACGAGCAGGTTTGTTATTTTTCATTGATTATACATAATCATGATGTGTTGTTTAGGAAATTCAGTTTTGAATCAATGAAATTAAGCAAATACTTTTTCGATTCTTAAAGGCAGTAAAAACGACAGTCTAAAGAAACTTTTTATAAATATAACCAACTTTTCACCTCCAACCTATTTATATTATAATTTATAGAATTTGAGATCATGTATTGAATTTTGAAAGTAAAATAATTTACTATGAATGGCATTATATACATTAAATTTAAATATTAAAATCTACATATTAAATAATTTGAAATTCTAATTATGTGATTATGTGTATTTCCATATATTATTTTACGCGAATAAATATCCAATTCTTAAATACTGTAACCTAAAAAAATTGGGTACCCAAAAAATATCCAAACCTCTTTTTAATCAACAAAAATATAAATATAGTTACAAGTAAATTATGTTTCTAACATGCTAACGGTTAGTTTTATACATATAAATCTAAGACTATAATATATTAGAATATAATTTCAGCATATACTAATGAAGCAGTGAATAAAAATTTAAAACTTAAGACACCATGTATTTATGAATTAAATATCTACAGATTATTTTATAAATTACGTAATAGTAATTAATGGAACTATAAGTTACTGTTATGACGATTAAAGGAACTTTAACTGAGCATGATATTTTATTCAATAAGAAGTTTCTTTTATGATAATTTTACTGATTTAATGGGAAAAAGATATAAAGTCATTTATTAGAGGCTTATGTTAAAAACACAATTTTAATAGACATCTGATTTTGAAATAAAATGTTGCTCCTAAGTATTTACAGTGAATTTTGTCACCAATATGTAATAATAATAATTGTTACAACTTTTAACTTTTAAGAGTAATAGAATACTTAGGTATTAGTAATACATACTTCCTTTTGACTCAAATAATCTATCTAAATATAGGTCATTGTTATAAATTTAATAAAATTGTTTTAAAAAATTAATAATAAAATGCGTTATTTTAAATTCATTTTAAATAGATAAAAACAGTTTAATACCTACATATAAAATTTTATTTTCTGTCTTTTTGTTCTTTAATAATTTTATATTTATAATTACATATAATTACTAAAAGTTACTAGTTTGTGATTTATTTATCAAAAATCACGATATAAAAATATTTGTATTTATTTTAGTATTTAATGTTTAAATATATTATATATATATGTACATTATACGACAAGATTAAAGACATATGATATTATTAATACGAATATTATTATCATTATTATTACGAAAAAAAATACTCGACAGGGTTACTGCAATTGTCAGCTATAATTTTTGCGGAGCCAACGAGTGGTAGTTCAAAAGGTCGTAAATATCGGAAGCGCAAATGGCCATATCACCTCTCTTCCCTTTCATTGTTTATATGTTGTATCCAAAATAAGCTGTAAAAAATCTAAACACGTGCGTCGACCACTGACTAAAATACCATATTATCTCAAATAAATAACAACGGGTTTCGTCATAAAGGTATAAATCATATTTAAAGCGGAAGAAGGATTTTTCATTTGAGAAAAACGATGAATGTCATTTAGTAACCAAAAACCGAAACTATATCATGTTATATTGGCAACATCAAGATGTGAAATATAATCGAGATTTTTTAATACATTTTAAAATGTATAATTTTATATATAATAATATATGTCTATAAAGATATTTATGCATACATCACATAGTGTGTATACTGTATGTGTTATATATGAATATATGTCAATATTCACATTATATGACGTATAAGATATTTATGAATTTTATGTACATTGTACATGCGATGAGTACTGTCAAAAGACGACCCGATAGCGAGTGGGGTCATGGAAGCCGTAAACGTGCAATATGCCATATCATCGCTTTTCAGTGTTTGTAATAGTTTCAAATGGCAAATATAATAGAAAGAGAGAATATTTTAATAAAATAGTCAATTTAAGTTCCCACATAAAACTGTCAAATACATTTTTTTTTTAAATTTATTTAATGATTAAAAAAAAAAAAATACATTATTTTTTTAAAGTTGTGCACAAATCTATTTGTATGATTTATAACTAAAGTACAATTGTTTAACTTACTTTAAAAACACTATTAGTTTCTAAAAGCAATTCAACATAATAAAATATATACCTTTTACATATAGACATAATAATCTACACATTTAAATACCCATAAATATTTATTATAGAGTAATCATTATTGCAGCTTAGTCGAGAGTTGTACTTATATTCATTTTTAAAAAAAATTTGAATGATAATTTATTTATATGTTTTATATTTATACAAAAAAATGATTTTATTTCATATATTCCATATTTCCATAAATATTTTATAATGAGTTTAAATTTAATTCAATGTCATAAATATACTAGATTTATAGCTAGAATAATTTTTTGATATGTTAATAAATAAATAATTGTGTTTAAATACTTACTATCTGAGAATATTATTTTTTATATTTCCTATTTTGGTTTAAGACAAAGATATAAAAAAAATAGTAAATTAATGATTATTTTACATTATTTTAAATTGATTTTTTAATGTTATGTAATAAGTACATTTGTCAACATACAATAAACACTAGTTATGCAACTGATTTGCACTTTCAAGATACTAGACACTTACAATGAGGTAGTTATTTTAGTGTAATTACGACTAAAGGATGTTCTTGAAATAACGAGGTTCAATAACACCTAGGTCCATTAGACCTAGTGTTTTGTATAAAATATATTTGGAAAAGCATAAATATGTATTTTTTATATATCAATTTATTTTCTCATATAATTTAAGAATTACAATTATCTTAAAGACAATAAAAATTTAAAAATATTTTCTGATAAAAAATAATAACATCAAAAGTATGAAAATAAATAATTTTCAGCATAATTAGAATTGTTTAATCGTAGAAGAATTGTTTTAATCGTACTCAGTATATAATATTGTATGAGAATAATCATAATATATAATTATCGATATAAATTGAAACAATATACAAAGATATAAAAAAATAGTTAAAATCGATTCTATAGTAAAATATTATTTTAAATTACAAAAAAAAAAAATGATCGAAGTACGAGATTCATTGTAATATTGATAATATCGATTTATTATCTTTCTTACATGGAATGCAATCTTGTATAAGAAATATTAATAAATGTGGACACAAAACATTTTTTAAATACAGTTTGAAATATATTATTAGAAAATAATGGAAAAGATTAGTTGGATGTCATGGGAGACTAATGAAGGAGTGTTAGCAGTGTTAGCAGAATAAGATAGAATAGAAAACTTTAGATTGGACGTGAAACAAAGTGATTAACTACCTAAGAAATAGTATAAAAACAATGTTTGAGTTATTAAACGATAATATATCTAATGGAATTTAGTTCAAAAAATGTATTATGTTATAATATTTTAGAACTTATGGACATCCCTTACTGTATTAAGAAATAAGAAAATGGTTCATAAACATGGGATATTTTTAACGAACTCAGTATTAATCGATAATTTTTTGATTATGTAAAAGAGAGAAAAAAGTGTAAACTATTTACGTTAATTATAAGACGTGTTGCTTAACATAAAATTGTGTTTATTTCATTACATCGTTATATCTGAGTGTGATGTACTAAACATTTTATTTGAACTCAAAATGCTAACGAGAGGTCACTTAGGGCATAGAGCGGATTCTACGGTTCACTGCTTTTAAAATCATGTTTGTTATTGTACATATACATTTCAATTAAAAGTGTTCAATACATACCTTTAAGCTATACGTATATATAAATTATACATTCGTATTATTTTTGTTTTTTGTGCTTATTTTTTTTGAAATTCAACACATATTTTCAGTTTATGTGTATACATATAAATATAGATATATAATACATTAAGAATTATGCTTGAAAACAATAATTATTTAGATTTCACCATCACACGAATATTAAGAAATATTTCCTTTTCTTGTGACTTTAATCATAAATTATTCGTTATAATATTAAGAATTTCACCCTTTACTCACAAAAATATACTCACGTTTCAACTTAAACAATTTTCGCTCAAAATCATCTAATTTACCAAATGAAATATCTAATTTTATCACTTGGTTTTAAAATCTAAAATCTAATTTCACAATTTTGTGTTTCAATAATCTTACTTAGTAATCTGTAATATTAATTTATTATTTGCTGAATTATATTATAAATGTATACCTAAACTATTTAAATAATTTTTACTATTTTATTTTTTTATCTATTTTGATAGTTAATTCATTATTAATTTATTCTTTAAATTCCTTTGGGGCTTTATTATTTAAACGAATCAAAGGTAATTATAAATATGTTTAACAATTATATATATTTTACATATTGCTCATATAATTTATTTATTTTTTTGCATTTAACATAGGTAAATGGTAAGCTTCTGAAGAATATAAATACGGTATTGATATATTAATCGTTGTCCCGTTAGAGGACATTTCAGAGTTTTGTAAGATAATATGACAAGGTACTTTGATCAACAAATAAAATCACTAGATTAAATTATTAAAGAGTAAGTTATTTTTATTATTTCCACTACTTTCATCATACGTTATAAATGCTACTGGATTAAGATAAAAAATGATGATTTGTGGACAGATTTTCGTAATATTTCCTCATCGTTGTTTCTCTTTCAGATGCACCCCATCCAGTTATTTTTTCTGGATGACATTTTTCGTCTAAAAAATAACAATTTTTTTTTTATAATTATGATGTGATAATAAGATATACATATACAATACCAACTTTTCGTTGTTTAATCTATACAAGTTCTTACAGGTTCTATCAAATAGTTTTAAAATGATGTTTTTTTTTATAAGTAATTACAAAATGTTTCAGCACATCGTGTGCGATCTAGGACAAATGGATGTAGCCGTTTAGACGTGGTCATTTGGACGTCAAAAATATATATATATATATATAAATCAGTAAATACAATTAATAAGCTATTTATATTTATTATAATAAGTCAAAAATAAATATAAAATAATTAAATATATAAATTATTCATAATATAAAATATTAGAATTAAAAATATATTTAAAACAAATGTTTTATTTTAATAGGTACGACAACAATTAAAATAATGTATTTATACTAATTATATTTATTATAGTACATAAATATATATATATATATAAATACATATGAAATATATAAAAAAATATTTATTGTTTAAAATATCCAAAAAGTTTCTGAATATTAAACATAATTATTTATATTAATTATATTACTTATTTTATGTCATAATATTAAAAAAAAAATGATCAACATTTTATTTTAATACTGAGAAATATTTTGAGCGATTCCACGTAAAAATGATATTTTAGTTCTAGTGTCATAACTTATAACAATTTTTAGGTTAGGTAAATATATTTTGATGGTGATCTATTATAATATTAATTTTTTTTTTTGTTTTTTTTTTGGTTCAATTGTTCACATGTCCAAACAGCTATGTCCATTTATCTCTGTCTATTAGCATCAAGTGCTATAATAATTATATTACAATATACGGCAATGATAGCTAACTAAGGTATATTGATAATATATCTTGATAATAGTAATAATATTAAAGATAAAATTTAGTAATAGTATTGATTATCATATGCTAATGAATACTCTTCGGTGTCCGTTAGGAGGATATTTTGGGGTAATCCAGGCTTTAAACGTCTGTCGTGGGTTTTGCTTATTA
Source organism: Rhopalosiphum nymphaeae (assembly GCA_036289425.1). Classification (NCBI taxonomy): domain Eukaryota; kingdom Metazoa; phylum Arthropoda; class Insecta; order Hemiptera; family Aphididae; genus Rhopalosiphum; species Rhopalosiphum nymphaeae. The sequence goes on along the minus strand of JAZAQC010000012.1, from coordinate 7,121,608 downwards.
GGTTTTAACTATCTACTTCATCCGAGTTTATTAGCTTGGCGTATATGTTTGGGCTATTTATCAATATATTTGTGAAGGTATTTACGTGTCGTTGTTGACTAGACGTTTCCTCATAAAACTCTGGGCTTTTATAAATAGTCAGGCATAGGTTCTTAGAGGCTTGATTATTTAAGAGTATTATTGAAAGAGCATCCCACTTTGATTTGAAAATTACTAAAAAGTATTAAAAATCAACAATTTTTCATTTTGGTATAGATGTGTACAAGTTTTTTTTTAAATGGATATCCCATGTTTATTTTTGGTCATCGAGTCGTTTTTTTCTATTCTATTATATAGTCTGATTGTCTAGGTATAGTAATAAGGATATAATTATATTTTCATTTTAAGATTTACTAATATAGTGGTATAGATGACCAAAACTAACAATACAATAAAAATATTAAATTGAAAATTATTTTTTTCAGTTATATTAATTGTTTTATTATTAGGTATTCATTTTTTATTGTACCTAAAACTTAAGTAAAAATGACTAAAAGACCAAATTTATAAGTATACATGTGATATAATAGTTTATTTTTTTTAAAATATACCCATGTACATTAATATAATCACCACATCTTTAAACTATTATTTCTGTTACTTTGGCGATTTTCACTATATAGCGATTAATAGATAATATTAAAAAAATAAGGATTAACTGAAATATCAGCAATTAGAAGAAAAAATATATGAAAGCAAATAGCAACTAAACGTATCAAAACATAATGTAAATTCTTATTAAGAACATTGTATTGAAGAATATAAAATTGAAATTGCTCATAAATCATAATATTTACGATTACAAATGATTATTTTTAACACAATCTATAAATAATATCAAATATTTTTAAAACTATTAATTAAAATTAGATATAATTTAAGTTTTTACAAGTGAATTTATAAACTTAATATGCATATATAATATATGGTAGTATTATAATAATGTGATTATTTTACTTATATATTCATATTATTTAAAAACTATAACAATAAAAATAGGGAAAAACATAAATTTTTAAACAAAACTAGTTTTTACAAAAATTATTTTATTATTTTTTTGCGACTAAGATAGAGATTTTTTTTTTTTTGCAAATATTGATATTAAAAATACTAATTTTAGAACTATATATTCTATAAAGACATGTCATTTGTTTTTTTTTTTGTATGAATAAATTTGTTTTAATAAGTATGAAGTAAAGTTTGAAAATATAATACAAGGTTTTCTCATAAATTATTTAAACCTATCATATAAAACAATAAATTACTAATATAAATAAAAAATATAATACAATTTATTTGAAAGAATATGTTGAAATAATACCGTCTTTGGTCAAATCATTTTTCGTACGCAATGATTATATATTAAATTCAAATTGAACACAATAAAATTACTGTAATAACTATTCTATAATGAGATTAAAATACTAGGTTAAGTACACTTGATATCTTAAGAAAATTATGAAATGTATAGAAAACGGCAATAATAATATTTTGCAAAAATAGTAAATAGGTACCTATGGTTGTTCATTTTATGTCATATAAAAAAAAAAAAAATCGATTTATTTTTACAATAGAAGAAACTGCTAAAATTCAGATATAAACGATTCTGCTCCCGATTAACAAGCCACTCCAATCCTCCCATATTTTTTACTTTAGGTTCCGATACGATCTTTGGTAATCCTCCTCGTCGTTTGAAGAGAAAGTGGTGTAGAGATTTAAAACTTAATTAACATATATATACATAGGTAAATTTTAAATTTAACCTATTCTAGTTATAAAGTGTTGCCATTAGGTGGCTACTTTTATCATGTGCCTACGTCAAGCCCTATATATTTCTGCATGTATTGTAATAATAATTACAGATTGTATGCTTTACAATAAAAATTAAAAAAAAAAGATCCGATTTTTAGAAAACAGGTTTTGCGTAAGAATTTATGTTTATTTATATCCTTTATTTTTATTTGTTTTTCCTGATTATTTCGAAAAGAGTAGTGAGAATTTTAAATTTGAACTTCCTAAAAGTACTTATTAGATACAATTTTATTTGAGAAATCATTTTGAAAGTTAAAGATCGATATATTGTTTTCACTATGAAACATATACATAGACACCAAAACTAAAATACACACATCATTGTGAAATCAATTAATTTATCACTCCACTTAGAATCTAAAAAACTTTAATATTATTTATTTAGAATATTTTTATATTTTATTTGAACGTTTTATTTTTTTTTAAATAATAGCTACGATATAAAAAAAGTTTCATTTTAATCTTAATTCAACATAAAAAATACTTCAAAAGGTTTTGATTTAATATTTGAATTGTAAAATACATGAAAGTTTTTTAAAAATTTAAAATAAATCGCAAAACACAAAAATTAAAAAAAAATATTTTAAATATTTATTAATTAGTAATTGTCACTTGGTGTGAGAAGACTAACCATGATTATTATTATATATATTTTTTTAACCATGTAATTTTTTGTTTTGGAGAATTTATAAATGGTTTATTTTTCTATATTCATATTATTTGTTTAACATTTGACACAGAAGTATACATATATATATAAATGTGTATTATATAATAATTAATAATATTCTTACTTATTAAAAGGTTTCTGGTATTTTAATATAAGTTTCTGAATTATTTATTTTTATCACAAGGAAAATGTAATCTAATTAGTAGATAATATTTGTTATTTTAAAAATTCTAAAGTCTTGGTAATAAATAAGATAAATAATTTAATTTAGCATTTTTTATGAAATAAATTAAATATAAAAATAACAATTTTTATTTAAACTTGATTATGCAAAAAAAAAAAATGTATATTTTTACATATAAGACAAAACTTATTAAAATGATAATTTGTAATGAACTTACATATATTATAGTAAAATGTTAATTGTAATAGGGAATACATTTAAAAGTAGTCTTTTCAACTTTTGAGAGCTAAAGTTAAATTAGTTAATTTTTGGGTTATTTAGTTTCTTTATGTAGGTTTGTAGGTAGAAGTTTACTACTGAAATGAAATTTAATACATTACGTCATAATTTTGATTTCTATATTACACCATATATTACTATGATAAATATTTTATAGATGACCCGTGTACCTAAATTACCTTTATATATATTATATAATAAACATATTTAATGAACTCTTTAATATAGTTGGTTTACCTAATTATGTAAGTCCATTATATGTATTAGTGTATTACTATTAATATGAAAATATATATAAACACATTTTTATAATAATGAAATATAATAGCAGAGTTTATTTTTTAAATTTATAAAATAAAATCTTAGTTTAATTTTAAAAATAAATTATGTCTATTATGGTATTACAAATTGTTTATATTTGTTAATAAAAAATTGTTTTAGTAAAAAAATTAAATGTAGCAAATATATTACTTTGTTCTATTACATTCTTGTAAACAGTTTTGTTCGATCTATAAAGTTGATCTACTTCCACATTTGAATAAAATGATCAGAAAATGTAAAATACACCATTTCATTTTGAAAATTTATGTGAAGTCCTTTATAGTGGTATACAATTGGATATACGTTATAAACGCCCAGAACATTTTTTATCCATATTCTTTGAAAAGAACAAAAAATATATATGTTTATATGTGTATATATAATAAGGGTTATATATATATATACACATAAAGATAATATCTTTGAATACATCTGTCAATGTGAATAAGGTAAAAAATGAACCTTTCTCACGAGTAGTCATAATTGCGTCATTACTATTATTATGATGTCCGATTGACTAACGTATAGCATTCTTGCTATTCTTATTATTCACCAGAAATGCTTAAAAAATAAATGAGGACATTTATTGTAAACATGTGACTATGAGAGTTGCGGTTATATATCTTAATACTCATAGCATACCTTTTGGGAATTTCAGGTATGTCAACGATGTGATGGACGGGAGGTGAAATGAACTATAATACACATTGGGAGTTTTTCTACACGTCGCGCGAAATCGATCAAGTACGTTTTTTCTTTTCTCAGTCTTATTTTTTCTTGCTACCCGTTTCGAATCATCCCCGCATTATTGGGATATTGGAGATTCCCTTAGGCACACATGCGTATGTATAATCTTTTGAAAGAAAAGTTCATGCATTTTTATGAACTCGGCAATGCTCACAGAAAACAGTTTTCACAAAAACCCAATTTTTTATTTGTATTTATTATTGTCAGACACTATGTAATATTATAGTGAGCATGGAATGAGTGTGATGAATTCAATATACAAGTATGTCCATTTTATATTTATGAATTTAAAACTTCACATATTGTGAGTTCGAGAACTTTTCATCTGAAAATTCTAATCCATTATATAAGAATGAAAAAGATTCATATGATTGAGATTTCAAGAATTCATTTCACAGACTTTCTCATTCAATCAGTATGGTACGAACGTATCAAAATTTATTAGTTGTCACAAATATTGCTATCCTTATCGATTTTCATATGTAAATGGTAGAATACTATGACTCGTAGCATTGTTACCACTTATCAGTCATAAGCCACCAAAATCCGCTTGTAAGATTTCATTATCATTCAATCGTCGATAATATGTAATGAATGGTTCCTTTTTCTCAAGCTTACACATTAAAATTATACTTTTTTTACTAAAAAAATGTATAGAACATTAATTAAAAATAATAATTAAAATAATTATTTATTTTTATTTTTATATCAATGCTTGTTTTACTGAAACAAAGGGTATTCCAATTTTTAATGAATTTTGATTAAACCGCCTTTGTGTACCATTCGCAAGAACATAGAGTGTTATGCAGTGTGAAAGTCTTAGAAATACTTGGTCATCGCTGGCTTTTACTTCGTGTTCATCGAGTATTTGACTCGATCGTTTTTTTAGGATCAAATCATTTTCGCGTTTTCATCCACTAGAGCGTATTATTAATGATGGTTGGTAATTTAATTTCAGATTCTATTTTCATTTATCTGCTGACATTTGAGATATTTTTTTTGATCATATCTAGTATATTTTCCAAATAAATGTATGATTAAAGCAAAAAGTTGCGAGTGTGCTTTAAAAATTCACTCTATATATATTTACAATAAAAGTTGTATTGGAACCTTGCAGTGTACTTATTTTAAAAATAAAGACATACTTTCAAGCTGTAACGGCAGTAACTTCAATCGTAAAAATGAATTGTATGTATAATGTAAATAGAAAAAAAACAAATTTAAAAGAGTAATATTAACTAAAGTTTCATATTATTTACTCAATACCAATGAGTGATAGAAATTAAAAAATAACATTTAAAGTACAAAATTAATTTAATAAGTTTGTGAAAATTAATTTAGATTATATTAAATGTTATATATATAATATATTGCGTATACTAATTTTATAATAATTTTGTAATCGAAAATATATCAATATAAAAAAAGTACAACATAAGAAACGAGCGCTCTTTCTTTTTTTTTAACCCTATATTTATTCTTTAAATAGTATTTAATTATCTGTAAAAATATAAATATGTATATCACCTACAATTAAATTGAAAATAACTATAAAATCAGCCAAGTCCCTCTATAGTATATTAAGTGTAGAGTGTACCTTGTCATTAACTAGGTCACTATATATAATGCTTGTATCAATATAATATAATATAGTTAATTGAATATCCATATTAGTATAATGGAAGCAAATACTATGTAAAAATATTATAGTTTATTGTTTATTTTTCATAAGATTTAAGTACCTCTTCAACTAATTATAAATATATTAAACTTAATTATATATATATATATATTTATCATTTGGTACATTTTTCAATCAAATTATACTTATTTATCACTAGTACGAGCTTGTTATGTGGTTATGAACAGTGATTTTATTCCGTTTAATGGAGTAAATAGCAACGTACCGATTACAAGTTATAAACTAGAATAAAATGTTTTTAGTCATGAAAAACTTTATGTAAACTGGTAGAGATTTAGTGGTATAATGTTATGAAATAGTTATGATGACAATGAATCCTTGATTTTAACGGTTAACAAAAAAGTTTGAACTTTTATTTCTTCGCAAGTGATAATGCACTCCTGTTTGGATTATTTACCCAGAACTAAATCAACTAAATATTTATGTTTGTTTTTCTCCATCATAAAACTACTTAAGATAGATCTATTTTTCTGTAGAAGTTTTCAGTTAACTAAAGGTTTTCATTTTGTTTTTAAAATAGTATTGGCAAAATTGGAATGTTTTAGTATGTTTACTTAACTTAATTTCATAATATTTAAAAATTTAAGTCATTATTTATTTTTTTAAATTTAATATAAAGTAAGTATATTTATACGAAGCATTATGGAACATCAATATTTTTAATATTAAGAACACGTATCGTTTTGTTCACACCAAGTAGCACAGTAAAATATTATAAAGATACGATAATATAATGATAAAATATTGAACCTAGTATGAGTCAGAAGTTTATAGAAAAATAGAAAGTAAGCATTCAATAATATTATAGTAATAGAGATTTTTAATCAATTATTTACATTATTATGTTAATTCAGATTATTATATTAGAAACATATCGGTAAAAACGATACCTATTCTATACAGGTATATCAATAGAACATCAGTTTGTATATTAATGTTTTATTGCTATACATTAATTTTTAAATGCGTATATTATTAACTTTTATAAAATATTTATATTTTATTATTATTTTTTTTATTGTTATTTAATCTATATAGAATATTACTATTATAATAAATGTGTAAGTTTAAAATAGAGTCATCAATCATCTAATAAATTAAACAGGATATACTAAAATTAATTACAACAAAATGGTCATAAAAAGTATTATAATGTAAATTAACTCGGTAGACTTTATAATAATGTCATCAGATTTGACTTTAAAATATTGTAGGAAGACACGAAAAGTCGAAGGAACAATGGATCGTTTAAAACGGTTTTAGATTCACATGCGTATTCACCTTTTGTTCTATAGAGTAATAACACGTAATACTCATTCGAGGGAAATAACTAGAAACATCCTCCGGATAAGAATGGAAATGCACATTCAGGTGTAAAGACGTGTATCACTGGGGACAAACAATTCTTAAACTATACAGATATACGCATATACATAAAAGTGCGTCAACCTTCGTCACTGGGATAAGACTACAATTCCTATACGATAGGACTATTGGGACCTGCGTGATGTCAGCCGCTCTATACATCGTCTCGCATAAAACTTCTTACGTTTTCATTCATGGTTAATTTTGTACTCGGATATCCATTCTTTTTCATACAATGTGTATCGCCATACTTAATTTAATAACACGTATGCCTCACCTCAACGGCTTGAGCTTTCATTTAGGAGGAAGATGACATTTATATTTAATTTTTAGAGTGTTTCATTCTAGTCGTACAACGATCAAAGATTGCTTTCGTTTAAAAATTGACGAAAGATTTACTATAAAATGGTTTGAATTTATTCATTTTGAAGTAGAGAGAAAAAAAAATTATAACACAGAAGGAAAAACCCATTTAAATAAAATATTTGTGGTTGGAAATTATATATTTTTATATTAAAAATAAAAATTTAAGAACTGAGAAAAAATACGATTTGTTTTATTCATTCTAAATTAGTCGTATATATTACTTAAATATGAGCATGTGTCCAAAAATAACTTTGATTAATTAAAAGTCAGTTTATTATGAATAAATATTGTAATAATACTATAAAAAATATTTTATTATAGTGGAACTATATTTTAATATCAGCTATACATTGATGACGATGTAACTGCACACATTATGTTTATTCAAAATTATTGTAATCATTGTGTTTTTTTTAAATAATATGTCTGTCCTCAGGTAGTATGTTAGATCAGATTACCTTTGATAAAAATAAACTTTACAGTTTACATATAACATTATTATCTTGCTGGAATGAATTAACTAAATGTCAGTATAACGCGTATAATTTAATTAAAAATACTTAAAAATAACTGATCAGTTAAGTGTAATTAATGTGCTAAATTAATGAATTCTGTAAGAAAGTTTTCTAGTCAATCAAGTGTAATAAATAAATTACTTCAAAAATATTACTGTCAATATGCTATCGTAAATTCGTAAACAATGATATTATACGATATACACATATTTCTTAAGATTGTTATAATTATTAATAAGCTGCTTAATTAAAGTAAATGCATTATTATTAAATATAGATTTTGGTTACCTATTTAATTTAATAAGTGTAGTGTCTTCTTAATTTCACAAGTTTATGTTACTCAAAATAGAACCGATAGAAATATAATTTATTTGTTCTTTTGATTTTTTTATATTATCCTAAACACTATTGAGAAACTAAAAAATTTCATGTTTAAAGTAACATCTGTGTTCGATGTCCAATCGATAGTGAGCTATATGAAAACGTTGAAGGCATAAAGCATTTATAATAACCGAAATATTATGTACATAAATAACGTAATTGAAAAACCAATATCTTCTTCATTTCACTAAGAATTTAAAATAAAATTATACATGCTGGTTTCAAAAATGTTTTTATTCATAATTATTTTGTTTCGTCTCATATAATGTGTATTATGTATATAATTTAAGTTTAGTTGTATTGTTGTGTCCATTGTTACAAGATTAGTTAGTTGGACTTAATTTATTGGGTTCGCGTATTAACCAAGTACGTTTTTCAAAATTAATATTTATTTTAGTCCTCGATGAAGAATCTAATTCTTTTACATTTATTTACAAAAAAAAGGTAGACAAATAGCCTCTGCTATACATTAAAGTGTCGAGTGAATTGCTATTATGATCTTATGGTTCTTATGGGTGTGTTAAACTTGAATTCAATGATATGCCATTGTATAAGAAAAGTGATTATGAACGGAAACGGTTTATTACAATAATCACTTAATGTTTTTTTTTTTACTATAGCTATAAAAGTAATTTATTAATTATTTTACTTTTATAGGTTGATATATTTTTTCGAATATATTGCATTTATTATATTATTATTATTCAATTATTAAAATAATATGTATTTATACCATATTATATTAACTTATAGTACTCAAAATGTAATGATATTTTTCTGTAAGTACTAAGTACTAGTAAAAATAAATTCATAGAATAAATAGATATCTCGAAACAAATCAAAATAATTGTTATTGTATATAAATAGGTTGAAAAAAGTAAAAAATTTATCATATAATAAAAGTTATAATATAAAAATTTGCTTACAATTTCAAGCATCTACTGTTATTTTTTTGGAAATACATCAGAATATTAATAATTTTTTGAAGAGAAATAATTATTTTACAAAATATCTATTGTCGTAAAAATTTGAACTTCAAATGCTCATGAAAAATTTATTTGGTTTTTCGGTAGATTTTTTTCCTTTATTTAGGTTAAAAAATGTATACAGAGCTTTGTATTATTTATATTTTCAAATCTTCAGTATAAAATAAAATTGTATATATTTATAACTACAAAGTAATTTGTATATATTTGAGAATTTTTCAAAATTCTAATTTTTAACGCTTATAAAAATATATTAAGATCATAGAGTTTTGATATTTATTTATTAAGAAATTAATAACTTATGAGGAGCATATTAAATTTTACGGGTTATATGAGTAATACATTTTCGAGCATTTTTATTCGTCATTTATGGAAAAAAATAAGACACATTTTATATGCTTATAAATAGCTAAAAAGAGTCAAAATACTTTGAAAAATTGATTGTAAATATAAATGATAATATGAAAATTTAGTATACGTTTTAAGTATCTATGGTTAATTGCACTCAAGTAAACACTAAAAAAATGTAATCGATTTTATTAAAAACTGCATTTGTGTAAAAATGCATGTTTTTCTTTAATTTTTTTTTTGTTTTTCACGATTATAAAAAAAGTACTATGAATCTTTTATTTGGCTTCTTCAAAGTATCAATTAGATTCAATTTTCTATCTAAAGCTACTTACAAAGTTGAAAATTGAAGCTTTCATGTATATATAAAAAATAAAATAAGACATCAAATCATTGTAAAATTAATTAATTCATCGCTTCGCTCAAAATCTAAAAAATTGTTTTTACGTATTTGTGAAATCAATAAAATATCAAACCGAACATAATCAAAATATAGAATATTTTCTATCACCGTTCTTTGAATTTATTACTGCAATTAAAATTACAGAATAACGAAATCAATGCAGTATGACAAAACTGTTGATTATAAATTTTTTAAATATTTAGTACATTTTATTTGGTTTTATATTAGTGATGTAATTGTATCTATAAGTATATAGTTTTCATGATTTTTCACGTGTTTGGCAATGCAACACCCAATAGTAAACGAGTTGCAACTACCGATCTATGTATTCATTTTATTGAGCAGTTTTATTTATGTTTGTATTTATTTTAAATGGTTTTCGATATTCTTATATACATTAATAAACATATCAATTGATTAAGTCATCCGTTTATAGTATCATTGTATACTATTTTTTATTATTACATAACTGGTTGAAACTATTGTAATACATTAATAACATTAATGTATTGTATCCAAGTGAACCATTTGAATTTGATATTTTATTGTTATTTATCATACGGACATTGAATAATTTGGTTACGAATTCTTTTCACAGAATATCTATAATACGTATCCAGTTATACCATGTCGAACAACTTCCGTGTATGGAATCGCGGTGCAGCTGAATCTACAGTGGCGAAGCTGGTGAAAAAGTTCGAGTTGTTGGCCATTGCTGCACGTCCTTCGCGCGTCAAGACCACGAGAAAAGGAAAGGGTGGTGAAGTAGACGGTATACCGGTTCCAAGACTACAACCACGGGACGACAAGGACAAGCGCACTGTTTCGGTACACGTCTACGACACAGATAAACCGTTGGAAAATCGCGGGAGTGGCGACCACGATCGTCGAATTCGCCATAATAACTTTTCTCACGAATGCTTTCCCGTGGTTAGGTTTTACGATCGAAACGGTATCGAGTACGCATCACCAGAAAGATGTCCGACAAATCACATCCGTCGCAACAGCCTTCGTAACAATTTGGCCGCTTCTGCAAAAACGTCGGACGTCCATGATACTATAGATGTTGTCGATGTAGTCATTATCACTGGAAGTGAGAAGGTGAAGACCAATGCCGTTGCCGCCGATCGTGGGAATATTGGAAAGGCAAGTATAGTTCCACGTCGACTGCATGTCCGCATCTGGTTAGACAACTAATCGATTAGTAGGTATATGCAAATTGATATGTATGTTTCGATAATATATTAATATACTATATTGTAAGCCAGTTTTTTTGTGTTTTGATTGTGATTTATTTATATACGTTTTTGTCAGAAAAGTTAATTTTATTTATTTGTTTTTCCGAATGTGGATAAACTACCATCTATTTGGACATTATCTATTAATTAATCTGATAAGTTAATTTTAAAGAAAGTAAGATGTTCTAGTCAGCTTTAAGTTCTACTTAGTAGAAGGATTATAAAATAAATGAAATATTGCAGGCTTATATTTAATTAACAAGATACAATGTAGATTAATTGATATAATAATATCGATAAACAAATAATAATAGTTAAATGTGTCAAATATCTACAACTATTATAAAAAATTATGTTTATATGTATTAGGTATTTATATTTTAAATAAATACTGAAAAAAGTTATGTATAAAGAACTTTTAAAGAAATTTTTCCAGCTTTTAATATAAATTAAAAGAAACTTACCTATAGGATCCAACATTATTTTAAGATATATGAAATTATCGATTTTTGATACCCTAAAGTATCAACTAGTGAGATAAATAAACTTAAAAAAAATGAAATTATCGATTTTTGATACCCTAAAGTATCAACTAGTGAAATAGTATCAACTTTCTATTAAAAAATCACTTTTCACTTGTAAACTGATATATTTTTACTCCTCTGAAAGGTAATTGTAGGTATTTAAACTGTAAATCCATGCTATAAAAATTATAAATATACATTATGTAAGCTGCGATGAAACCTAAAAGAATAGTAAAATTTGTAACACACAATATTTAAACTTCAATAGTATTATATTTTACTAACCTACAGTATTAAACTTCATCAATAAATAGGTACCTATAAAAGGTATTTAAATCGTTCAAATCATATAAATATAACTAAAACTGTTTATCTAATTGACTGATTGTCCACGGTGGTACAAATTAATAATGGATAGTACCTTCAATATCAAAAAAAAAAAAAAAACAATCAATATTATCTTGACATTTGACTTCACTTGGTGATTTTTTTCTTCCAAGGGAATAATTTTGATTTGCACTGAGATAATTGGAACTTGGTTTCCGGATCGTATTTATAAACCCTTGTCTCGTCATCTGTGTGATAATGTTTTTTTATGAAATTAACACAGCAGAAAAATTTTTAAAATCTCAACAAATCGTTAAACAATTTTCCTTTTGTTCCTATGTCGACAATCGTGATGAATTTGGCAGCAATCCTTCTCATCTGTAAATGTTCTGTTAACATTTCATTGTAAGATACAATTGAGATTCTCGCCTCATTTACTTACTCACTAACGGTTAATCTGGGGTAATTTGATAGTTTTGCACTTTTTTGCAAATTTTTGCCATAACAACACTGTTTCTGGATGTTGACAGTCTTTCAGAACGTGGTCATCTTTAATTAACTGTCAATTATCTTTGAAACGTTTAAACCACTCTAAAGTTACGTCATTACTTAACAAAGCATATTCAAAAACAGTTTTAATTATCGTACGAGTTTTGTTTAAAATATTCACCAATACGTTGGGAATACATTTATTTATAATTTAAAATATTATCATGTGTAGATTAACCGTAATAATATTTGTCCTGCTACTTTTTGAATAGACCTCGTTTATAACCACAGCCTCAACTATAATGGCGCGTGTACGAACTATGACTATTCCCGCTGGTCGGCAATAACAACTTTCGAAAGACGCTACAGTGAGACCGTGGTTGATTTATGGACCTCGGGTATAGGAGAAGAGGGCCAGGGTAGCTACATTAAAGGAAGCACTCAGCACAGCATGAGCAGATGCACCAGAGAGCCGTGGAGTCTATGCCTTCATGCCTCACACTTATGTACACTTTATAAAACTAACCTGTATTTAAACATAAACAAATTATTTTCAAATTAAAATTGATTAAAACAATCGTTTCAATCTACAACTTGAAGAGACGGAAGTATGCACGCTACAATATATCAATTTAAACATTTTGTAAAATTCGACAAATTGATGTAATATATGATATTAGATGATTTTTGTATCAACTAGTGAGATTCATTATTGGCATTATTTTATCGCTGTTTATATAAAATACATTTTTAATTCTATCATGGTTCACATTATATACATTTTAGAAAAAGGTTTATTTTCTTGGAGTTTATTCCTAAAGGTTATGCAAGAAAACAACACACCTTTGTAAAATTAATAAGTTCATCGATTTATTTTGAATTTGAAAATGAGTAAAATGAATGAAAAATATTGATTGAATTAATTTTATACAATAAATAAGGTTGGTATAATTGATTAAAATCATCATATTATTAATAATTTTAAAGAATGTATTTATTTATTTTATTTTATTTTATTAAAATAATTTTTAAGAATGCTGGACTTCACCGAGACAAACTTGTGTGGTGGTCTAAATTAATTAATTTTATTAAACTTTTAATTTTTTACAATGTGTGGCTTAGACTCATTTTTAAATTCTTGGACTTTCTTTTTTTTATTTGTAATGATACGATTTTTAAATAAAAACTACACTTTTTAACTGTAAATTATTAAATATATATATATTTTTTGAAAATGTTGATGCATCTAAATAAAAATTTAAATAAAAGTATAAATTCTGAGTGTTATTAAACAGTATTTAAAAAAATGTTTAATAAAAACTTTAATAATGATTTAACATAAAATATTACACAAATTTACTGTTTAATCTAGTTCTTATTATACACGGATACATTTTATAAATTAATATTAATAACTGAACCAAAGAATCATAGACTATTATTCTTAGTGTTAATAAAATTACTCAGAAACTACGTATTTGAATTACAGTATATAAACATAAACATTTTCAAAACAATCATCTTCTTAAAAATTTACGATGAAAAAGGTTAGGTCGGGTTAGGTTGACAACAAAAAGATAAAAATTTAATTTATTTTTAATTAAATTTTATATTATACATGATATGGGTCAGTTTAACAATTTTATTAAATTTATTATTTAATTATTCATAAATATGCGTAACTTGGATTTGATTGAAAGTAAGTCATTATTTATTAGTTTAATATCAATAAAAATAAAAATAAAAAACCAATTAAGTTAATAAAAAGTAAGTTTATGAAAGTTAAAACTAATTTAATTTTAACTATTTAACTCATATAATATTTATTTTTATTATGTAGCGCGTATAGTTCTAAACGTTCAGAGTAGTGAGTACCTATATTCAAAATATATATTTTTTTAAGTTATGCATAACGGTAATCATTTTAAAATTAATTGTGGCAGAGGGTTCTTGTTGTAATGTAGATGAGCCATTCAAGTGTCCAACAACCTATTCAAAGTTTTAGAGTACCTACACTCTAAGTTCAAAGTGTGGAAGAATGATTATTTTTTTATATATTATTTATTTTTTACCAAAGGTACCTTTGATAGCTCTAGTTTTTTAAAAAAAAAATTATAAATGTCAAAGAAAGTCTACAACAAAAGAATTTTCTAAAAGATAATATTTATGTATTTTTAAAATGCTCATGTATCATAAAATACAGTAGTTCAAACTATGATTCAAATTTACTTATGATATGGCATAATATATAAACATAAATTCTTTAGAATAAAACAGGAGTTCGAGTAAATCCCGAATATATTATAAATAAAACATATTTGAGATTAATAAAAAAGAAAATAATTGCCGTTGAAGTTTTACCAATATTACTTATTGATTACTGCTTTCTACAATATATTATTTGGAAGTATTTATTATAATCAAACGAAATCGAAATAATTTATATACAACTTTAAAAGTTTTTATATATTATGGCCGGTCTATGATGGAATTTCTTATTTAAATCATTATGGTTATTAATTATTTTACTAACTTTATTTACTATTCTTCAAGACATAAATTATCATAAGTAGTTGATTTTTTTTTTCCATTTTATATAATGATAATTATAAATAAGCCTTCAAATACTGGATGTAAAAACTGATTTATAGATTGAATTTTATTTAATAAAACTATATCTATTAAAAAATATAAATAAATTCTATATTTTTTATAATATATTTTTATTTGATTGTTTACAGTTTTTATCCGGCTTAATTAAAATGTAATACCATACATTTCCCAAAATACGTTTGCCGGAATATATTCAGCCATGTGATTTTGTGCCCGTATTGTCATATTTCAAAATATATTATTTATGATTTTAATTATCTGATTCAAAAACAGGTCAACACACCTTAATATCTTTAAATTATAAGCGCATCAATAAATATATAATGAGATGTAACTCACGAGTAATAAAATGACTAATAAAGCATACATTTTCCAAACTCCAATACTGAGGTACAACTACTCATCTTAAGTCAGTGTATATCTTTATTACGTTGTATACTTTAAGTATAGATATAACTACTTATTAAAGATTAATGAGTTTTTAACGATTGTATTTTATTTATACCACGACGTTTATACACCACTATATGTATTATATTTAGTTCGTTATTTAAATTATTTTTTTATTTTATATCTTTACTTGTGTTTAATTTTTTCAATCGAAAATTAGTTAATATTACATTAATATTTCAAAATGTTTTGTTAGGTATATATCATGATTATAAAAGATAAATTATTTAGAGTACATATAACTTCGTGCACACTTAAAGAAAAATTTAAATGATAATTGGAAAAAATGATATTATGTTATACACATACACAGTATTAATTTCAATAATTTAACAGCAACATCAGTGATTCGTAAATTGTTTTTTGTATTACATATATGCACCTATAACCGCAACTCCTTAGAAAAAACCGAAAATAATTTTCTCGATTATACATACACTCAACGGTATTATTCCAAGTTGAGTAAATAAACGGTATTTGTTAAATGTAATAATTTGACTCTATGCATTTTCCAAAACGTAAATCATGCTTAATATATATTTATTACCAACAACCACTGCAGCTGTTGTCGTTAAGACAACAATGTGAAATCATTCGAAGAAATATATATATATATATATATATATATATATACATAAAAATTATAAATAATTTATAATTTCAATTATATTATTATGTATCCCATATTTAGTTCTATACGTTGCTGGTTTTAATTACGTCAATCATTTTTTATTTAGATTTTTAAATCGTGAATATAATAAGATTGGCACTTATTGATATTTTTATGATATGCAAATATTATCACATCTTTACAAATTTGAGTATCAAATCAATGCAAATTAAACACATTTTATTTAAGAAAGAATTACTTATTTCAGAGACCAGTTAATAAAGATGATATGCTTTTAAAAAATCAAAAATAATAGTATAGGGTTATATACTAGTGTATTTAATTGACACCTTCGCAGACTACTGTGATCGGTTGTAGATATAACATAAATTAGATGATATGAAATACGATTAGTGAGGATTCAAGCGCACTAACGCATGATCACTTGTTTATTACTGTATAGTATTACTCTAATAATAGACTACATAATATACAATTTGAGATGATCACAAGATCAAGTCATACATTTATAAATATTATCTCCAATAAAACAAGTTTTTCAAATTGAATAGCTGAAAAAGAATAATATTTTTTAATTAGTATTCATGTTTATTTTATAGTTCATATAATTATTATACGATTGTTATAAATACAAATAAAGATCGTGGTGAGGCTGTAAATTTAGATAGAGTTTTAATGTTGAATGTTGAAAGAGCTGTCATGATTTTTTTTCATTGAAATTGAAAATTAAGATTAATAATATTAATTAATAAATACAACAACTATAGTATGATAATTCGATAATGTGAATTGAAAGGACCTTTGATATTAATTATTACAATTAAGATTAAAGACTATATAAGTTCATAAAATATGTTTTAAGTTATTAGAAAAATATTTTTAAAAGTTCTTAATTATGAAGTTTTCTATGTACGAGTATTATTAGATAGATTAATCACGAGATTTACTTAAGGTTTAACGTTAGTTTTAAACATTTCTTGTTCATCAGATATCGTTTGATGTCTAAGTTTTGAAAAAATATTTACTGTATATAGGTAAATAGTAAAGGTTTATCTTATATCAAAACAAAATATAAAATAAAAGGTAAAACATTATTATCTTTTTCAGAATTGCAAAGATATAAATGAATATATTTTTTTAGAGTCTAAATAATAATAGTATTTGAATCTAAAATGTTCAAGTAAAATGTTTTAGTTTAAACGCATTAACGTTTACGTTTGTGTGTCTTAGTTTTTGAATATTTAAAATGCATTGTAATTTTATCGTTTTTGCATAAGGTGGATCAGTATGGTAACAGCAGTAGTCGGTAGATATACATGATATATATTATAAGTATGCAATGTATATATTTCCATACTGTGTTTTACTCCATGGAAGTTTTCACAAGCGGTGAGTATACAAAAGATAGATAGGGAAAGAGACAGAGAGAGAGAGAGAGAGAGAGAGAGATAGTGAGAGAGAAAGAGATATACACACAGATAAAAGGTTTCAAAAAAACAAAACTAAAACGCGCCAGTAGAAAAATGTCAGTTGGAAATATTGTGCAACGGCGGAGGGGGTGTTATACACTAATACTATGCTTTATTTTATTACATCTAATTAGAGATGTTAATATATATCATTTTTTTATTCTATCGTTTTTGAGTATTAAACTGTATTGTTTGATTTAATAATTTATTATCGAGCATTTAATATACTGTATACAAATGTTTTAACTATGCAGTAGGTACCTGAAGTATCGAAATTAGACAATGAAAATTGTATTTCAGAGGTTTTTCTTGTTTGGTTTTGAAAAATGTTCGTGGATGAGAAAATCTTATTGATAATTGATAAGTGGATAATATAAATAATCGTTAAGTTCTAATTGTAAATACGTATTTTGAATTATCATAAAATATTGGTATACCATTTATGCTTTTAATTTTTAAGCACCGTAATAAAATTACTAAGTAATAATACGAGCATGTTTCGTTATACAACGATTTAGAACGGTATGTATTTTTATTTTTTTAAGTTTTATTTTTACATATATTATGTTAATTTGGTTCATTTAAACTCATTATTTTTTATTTAAAGCTTTTTTGTTCTTTAATATTTACAAATTATTATTAAAAATAATTCTATGTTATTTGATTATCTATATTTACCCAGAATTCAATTATCTACTGCACTGATATTGAAGAAAATAATATAATTAATTGTCGATTTATCAGAATAAGATTTAATACAATTAACGAATTCAATACCACGTAGTAAACTAGTAGTTTAAGTTGTAAATACGACACGTATGTGATACATCGTGTCATAATACCGCTGTTAATTTCGAACTAATGATAATATTAATATTAAAATCAATTTTAAATTTTAAAAATGCGCAAAATTAATTCAACTGTTGGATGCCGATCACTCAATTTTGTGTTGGTATTTTTGCAACAGACCAAACAGCGTAGTGCACTTTATGGCTTATAATTTATAACAAATATAATTTATTCACAACAACCGCTCGTCCGTGAAAAATGTAAGCGATAATATTGTTATAATAGTAATACGATAGTAGTTACTAGTTATGATGTTATAGTCGTTTATTGTCATAGTTTTATCTCGATAAAATAATAACAATAACGAGGAATAAAAATAGATAGAAAGAGTCGAGAGACGAAAAATCGGAGGACTTTGGTCGGCGCGCAAAAGCGTAGGCGGTTTCCAGTCCGTCACCCTCCGCCGGCGTCGTCGTGTCGTCGGTGGCGGCGTCACGACATCGTGCGCGCTCAACCCCGCGCGATTTTAACCAGTCGGCGTCCGGTGTGCACGCCACGCTGTCCGTCGTCCGACGCTGCCGCTCTACACACGAGTGTTCCGACCGAAAGCGTATTTTTTTTATTTTTTACGAGTGTTATCGCCGTCGTCGGCGTCGGTGGCGATCAACGGCGGTTTTTGCGTCGTCCCGCGTACTCTCCAAATCAGTGTCGCGTAACAGCGTCCGGTCGTATCCTCATCACGCAGAACGACGAAATCGAACGCAAATCGAGATCGTTTAGCCGCCCTACCCTCCCACAAAACGATTGTTTCAAATATCGTCGATAGTCGGCGTCGGCGGCGGTATATACTGTAGGTCGTCGTCGATCCATACACCATCGTCGTCATTATCACTATTACTATTATTATTATTATTATCATTACACCTACGTGTACGATTTCGTGTCGTGGCACGGCGTGTCGCTGACAGACGCACGGCCGTTGACGCCGATGCGGCCGTGCGTTCGGACCTCGCGCGGTGCGTGACCGCGTCCCGGTGACGACGATTATTGCGCGAACGCTACGAGATGTGGCCGCGTCCACTGTCGCGCCGGTGGTGCGGTCGTCGGTGGTGATGTCGGCCATCGACACGATGTTGACGACAATGGGCGGTGGCGCCGGACCGTGTTGGCTGCAACTGATTGCCGTCGTGTGGTCGGTGCACGTGTTGGACGACTCGTCGACGGCGGTGGCCGCGTTACCACCTGTTATACGAATCGGTGAGTTTTCGAACGATAACCGTTTTATTGTTATTATTATTATTTTTTTATTGGGATCGCGATTAGGTTAAGTATCGTACTTACGTCAGCCAGATTTTTGTCGTTAAATTGTTTTTAAAATAAAACGCAATGGCTGACGATAATTCGAATTTTCGTTTTAATTCAAAATATTATGTAATAGTTAGTTTTTTTAAAAAAGTTTTTTTTTTGTTTATTTTAAAAATCGTTTCTTGGCTTACAAAATATACATTTTAAACTTGAGCTCAAATGGAAAAAAATACATGTGCATTTTAATGAAATAACAATAGCGCGTAAATTTTAAGCAAGGACTCGGGAGTTTAACCGTAAAGAATTTTTTGTATATGTTTAAACGTTATAAATACTAGAGATTTATACGCATGTTATTAAATTAACATTTAACATATGTATAACATTCTTTTAAGTTATAACTTACAAGTAAATTTTTATCATAGCACAGTATACTTAAGCCTTAATAAAATCTTAATGAGACCGTTGGCTATAGCTCGCTTCAATTATATAATATTTAATATGTATGATTGAGATAAAAAATTATTATGATTGTTATTAAACAAATATAAATATGTTGAATATATTTTATTTTACTGATTATTACAATGTATTTATAATTATTATAGATTATTGTTAGGTATTCCGTTATTGCATTGTTAATATATTTACTCTAATATTCTAAAAGTTTCAGACTTTCTATTTATACCTACTATAAAATCATATTATTATAATATTCTAAATGACTTGCCGTTGAATATTTAATCAATATAAAACGAAAGTTTAAATTCGTGTGGAATATATGTATTATAGTTATACAAAGAACAAGCACGGAACAATGTTAATAATTTTAAACAGAAATATTTTAAGTTAAGTTGCAAAAAGATGTGTATTAAATAAATATATACATAAGACAGAAGACAAAATGTTATACGCTGTGATGTGGAATGTGGAAAGAGAATAGAATAACATTAAATTAATTAATATACCAATGATAATTAGTTACCTACTTACTTAAGTATTTAAATTATTTTTGTATTTTCAACACTGCGTACTATGGACAAACTATATTACTAAGTATCATTCGTTGATTGTCGACTTACGAAAAAAGGTTATGGTATTTAGATTATTCTGTCATTAGTTTTTAAGCGCAGTTATGCTATGGTAGTTTCGTCGTTTGCATTGTTACTCCGAAAACTGAAAACCATAAAAAAATCATAATACTAAAACATAAAATAAAAATTATGATACCCATATTGATAAATATAATAATACTATATTTAATAAATAAATGAAATGGGTGTTTTTCGTTTGCATTTTTTACGTGATCTAACACGGTGCCGACGAACAAATAAGGAAGGTCCACTTATTTTATAGTTACCTTATCGTGCGTTGTGCCATAGTTTCACTATAGGTACATTGTATAAATTGGTAAACTAATAATAAATATTGTCTTAAGTTTAACCAAGTCGTTATAGTAATGGATAAACATTTCAGAAGTTACCCCTTTTATTATCTACTTCTTATGTTATTGGATAAAAGTGATAGGTACTTAATAATAATTATCTAGTTTATATTTATACAAGTATATAGGTATATTAAAATCAAAACATTAACATTGACAACGTTTATAAAATAATAAGTTTTTGAAAATTATTTATATCAATAACTTAGCATGCTTATGATTAAATAACAGATAATATATACTATTAAATTTACTCAAAAGAATAAGTATCTATATATTTATATTTATGTATAATTTAAAAATACGCATTTAATAAACTTGTTTAGTTATTTCATTTTATACAATTATATAATATATTTTATTATTTTAATAGTTAGGATGCTATTTAAAAATGATTTTGTAGTAAAAAAAATTCAAAAAATGTTTTTTTTATTTATTTCAAAATAATAAGTGAAAACATAATCTGATCAGAAATTAAGAAGATTATAGTCTTTTCACCCATATAGTCAGCAACCTGGGTGTTTAAAGTAGAAGGTTGATTAGTAGCATATATGTTATGAAGACCAGGGTAGACTTTAGTTAAGTCAGCGCTTCTCAATCTGTGGATCGTAAGTCAATTTTTAGTGAGTCTGAGTCATGATTTTTTTTTAATTATTTAATATTATATATATATTATATAATTTTTAGAACTACTTATTGATTCTGTAAAAATGAAACCATATGGGTCGCGATAGATTTTCAGGAAAAAATTTAGGTCGTTTTGCTAAAAAGATTGGAACCACTGGAGTAGAGTATTATCTTTTGGATAACACCAGCTAAAATATTATTAGCTATACTACAATTATTGTACAACACTGAAACTAATTTTAAAATGGCGATTTGACATAAATGATTAAAAATATACAAGTTCCAAATTTATTGTAAATTTTAAAAGTAAACCATCATTTCTTACCCTATTGAAATGCTTGTGAAACATCTAGGAAAGTGCATGTACTTTGTTCAATATAATTTATTTTGTAAGTGAATAGAACACGCGGGGCGTAACGTATACAAAGTGCGTATGTACAGAATAATGGCTATTGCAGAACTGTATCAAATAAATTATAATACAATTCTATAATATAGCGTTTAAATACGTTTTTGAAAATCATTTTACTTCTTATGCATTTAAGATTTTACAATACTAATAGAGTAATTTTTGATATATTTACATAACCTAGTAAATAGTAAGTGTTATTCATACAGAATATGTGTTATATATGTGTTATATACCTTGCAAGTAATATTGTAAATGTACATCTGTTTATGTCACATTGATACGTTTATTTTTCCATCATAAACCATGCTAAAGGATATTTTATGTATAGTTAACATATTAGGTTAGGTTATTTTATCGGTCATATAGCCATATTGCCAAAGTTGATTACCATAAATATTTGTAATTTAAATAGGTATTGGTACATAATATATAAACCTCAATTTTGTTAGGATATCGCCTGCTATTTAACTTATCTCAATTAAATATTAAATGGTTTAACGTCAATAGAATGCAAATGAGAAATATTTGATATTTATTCACAAAAAATGTCCAAAATTGTTATATAATATCAAAAATTAAATAGGAGTAAATACAAGTTTTCTTTAAAAATACTAAAAATATTGTTATGCAAAAACAGTAAAAAGTTTGATAATTATTAAGAAAAAATAAATGTTATATAAAGGCTATTAAAACTGTATGAAACATTTTTGTTTTCGAATCTTGTCCGTTAAACGAATCATACATTATTTATACATATATAATATAATATGTTGGTATTGAAAATCACAGCAGCGTTCGATCATTAATAATATTAGAGTATGCGGTGTACCTACTATAATAATATATAGCTTTCGTCCGTCCTCTTGAAACCCATACAAACGCGGTTGTAGCAGTCGACCGCGCCGTCATAATATGCGCCGGCAGACGGGTGAATAGAAATATATCTTTGGACAGTTCGATTCCGGGTGATAAAACATCATAGTCTCGTCGGTGACCAAATCTACACGAACACGTGCAATCAACATTTTCTCCGTCCGATTATCATCTGAACTACCAAGACAGTTTCATATAAAAAAAAAAAAAACATTTTATATTTACATAATATTTATTTAGGTGTAGTTACCCTCTAACGAAGATAATTGTAGTAGAACGTAGTGGTGTAACGGGAAAATGCTGTGTGCAATAACAATAACAATAATGAATTACGGGGCTACATGCATAATCTTATACACTCGAGATGATATATCTAAATTCCAGGTTCATTTTATGTGTGTGTGTGTGTGTGTGTGTGTGTGTGTGTGTGTGTGTGTGTGTGTGTGTGTGTGTGTGCGGGTGTTTACGTAATACATTTTGTATTTGTTATATCTGTTCACAAGAGCTGTTCGGAAAAAAATATAATATATCCTTTGTTACATATTTGTAAATTATTGTTATAATATATCGGTTGTAGTTGTCGCAGGTTTGATCAGTTTGATCAAATATCGACGATTGGTAATATTAAACAGCTTATGGGCATGGTTCATTATTGTGTTTAACTGCGATATTACATTCACATAACTATGGCCTGTAAGCAGCAATATTAAATATTAAAATTAGTTGGATGCACACGTGTTGTATGATATTAAGTATTACCTGACCGTTTTATTGCATATGATATGTGTATATAAGCATGCATGATGAATTTAAGTGGTAAAGATATACACTAAATATAAATTTTGTTTGTATTAGATAACTAACTGAAAAATTACACGTTTCATCCACTTTTGATGTCTAATAATTAGTGAATAACAGTAATGTATGTAATTTTTAAATTGGTACATTTTTAAAATCTCCAAAAGATAAAGAGTTTATAATTTACACATTAAAACATTTTATTTTTTAATTTAAAAAAAAATGTATTTATGAATTTAGTGTAAATTTAATATAATTTTAATGTATATTAATGGTGGTTTGTGTTTTATTAAATATTTAAATATTTCTGCATGTATGATAATATAGCATATTTTAGTACTCTGGTATTCTTAATGTATATATAACTATTTTTAAGTGTATTAAGTTCTAAGGCTTGGTTATATTTTTTTAATTTATAACTAATTGAATACACGTGTAATGTATATTATAATATGTATTATAGATAGAAGATTATGGATGAAAATACCTATATCTAAAAGTTATCAAGTCAGAAAATAAAGCTACAATTTTAATCGATTTTTATGGTTTAACAAAAAAATAACACGGATAATCTCACTAGGAGCAGTTTTTTTTTTTTTTTTTACTTTATAGAAATATTTTAAATAATAACTAATATTATTAATCAATAAATTAATTTTATAAATCATATAATTATTTTTTTTTTGTTTTTTAATATTATGTTATTTACAATGTAAAATATATCATAAAATAATTATGTTGAAAACTAAAAAAATAATTTATATTTTTTTTTAAATAAGATTTGTTGAATAAAAATAGAAATTTTTATCGTAAGTTTATAAATTCTAGCAGCAGATTGAAAAAATTATTAATAATGTTATGAGTAAGATTTTTTTTTTTATATTTTAAAGATTTTAAATTAAATAAATTGATTTAATTAAGAAAGTTTTTAGGGAACATATATAATACGATATTACCAATCTAAACATATGTTTATGCATATAGTAATATAGCCACCTTGGATCATTAAATGTATACCTTATAAATTTATGAGACATTATTAAAAAAATAATATAGGTACTATTTAATTTTTTAGGTCTTCTTAAGATCCAATCCTATCAGTTTCAAGTCTATTTTTTTTTTTTTTTTTTTTTAATAATGTTTGAACAAATACTCGTTTATTATGTTTTGAATCTTATTTAGAGTATTAATAAGTTCAATTTTCATAACAAATTGGGTATTAAGTGTATTATTTAGTAAAATTGTGCAAACATTCAAAGAACGCAACATTTTATTTAGCCATTAAATTTTACTGTTGAAGAAAAAATAATTACTTAAATGTTTTTAAAAATGTAGTTTGTTTTCACATTTTCTTATTACGCATAGGAATAATCAAAAGTCACATTGTATCATGGTTAACGGGCAAATAATTATAACCTATTGTTATGTGACTCATAGCTTTTGACATTTTTAACATCGAAAATTCCCTTTTAATATGATGCTTCATAGTATAAAAAAAAGTGTAGTACATGGTTTTAAGTAAGAATTTTGCACTTGACAAGTTATGACATTATTTTTTTTTTTTATTCAAAGTCTAAGGTTTAAAAATAAAATCTATTTTGACATATATGGTGTTCATAATTATAATTTATTGCTAGTATTTTTAAAACAAACTTTGTTTAAAACGTTATTCTCTTCATTCTTTGGTCAATATCCTAGACAATATTTGAAAAACAATTCGGATTTGGTAAGCTACTTTTAATCTATTTAATTATTAATACAATTTAATGGATTTACTTGGAAAATGTGAATATTTTTATGGGATATTAAAAATAAAATTACATTGATTTAATTTGATAACATGGTCACTAAAAATGTCAGTATATTTTAGCTTAATTTCCAGCCTTCGTAAATAAGTTCTAGAAAAATATAAAGTAAGTATTGTCATACAGGGTCCGTCAGAACAAACGCATGTTTTTCGAAATAATACTACGCTAAAAGCAATTTCTGTAAAATAATTTTTATTACATCAAAAAATGTAGAAACATATGCAATTTTTTTTTAGTGTAACAAAGTTTAGGTTTTGAAAATAATGTCAGTCATATGGCACCTTGAGTCGCAATGCAGGAATGCAGACGCTCCCGAAACGAGTCCAACGCGTCGGTCAGCATCTGTCCCGGAACTTCAAAATTTGATGCCAAACTTGGATTTTATAGGGATGAAACGCTAAATCAATTTTTAAAATTCGACATACAGTTGATTCGTTGATCCCAAGAGCAACAGCGTGCAAACGACAGAACGGTTGGGGCTCCGTAATGTATCCAATCTTACTCTGTCCACGTTTTCGGGTGTTCTAATAGCCCGATTTCATCCGTTAGTTCTTTTCATCAACACCGTACCTTTTGTGTTGAATGCTGTGACCCATCTCAAAATGGTATTACGGTCAGGAATCGTTCCATGACGCGGAATATCAAAGTTAGTTCGAAAATCTCGGTGTGTTTGAACGATAGATTTACCATTTTCGAAGTACCGCCGTACTACGAACACTCGTCGTTGCACACTCCACACCATGATGACAACTAAAACTGCACGTTATCAGCTTTACAACGAGCCGTCTCTCACACCGATTAGATTTCCCCACTTGAAGTATTAATAACTTTAAAAAAATGCGTTTGTTTTGACAAACCCTGTACTATAAAACTATGGTTAGATGTAGGGTTTTAGGGATACCAGATTTTGAAATTCTCCCAGACCAGGACATGATATTGGATGACCTTTTTTGATATATACATAGACACATTATTATACATTATTATTGATTAGTAATACTTGAGTACCATTTTTAAATTTATAATTTATATCCATTGTTAAAAGAAATCAATTAAAATTGTAATGGGATTTTTGAATATATTACATGCAGATTGTTGTATAGATAATTTATAGATTAGAAACATAATCCACCTCGTAATCCAATAATTAGTTGTCAACTTATTGACTTGGATGTTTCTAATAAATAAATGTTGAATATTCTAACTTGTTCCCAAATTTGTATACTATAAAACTAAATGAGAGCTATATGAGTAGTAGCTCCATAAGAAGCGTTTTATTTTTAAGATAAAGTTTGAGTTTTAAAATTGAGTGTAGAAGGTAAAAGCATGTATTACATTGTTTATTTTTATTGTAATTATATAGCATTTAAATATGGTTGTCGTTAATTTTTTATTGGTAGATAATATGTCGATTAAAGTTACCATTTGAAAATAATTATTTTTTATTTTTGTTTTTGAAACAATACTAATAAATATTGATCACGCGAATTAGAAAAATAACTTAGGATTTTATAAAAGTTTGGCAATAGTAATCTTACTTATTAAACCTAATCGTTTCTTGGAACGACGCACAGTCAACAAATACTTCCTTTATTAGATACTCTACGATTTATTTGTGGTATAACTCTTGAATTCTATTTCTGTCATTTTTTTATATTAATTATTCTAATAAATATTATTTTTACTACATATTTTTGTTTTTTGTGAATATATTTTTATCAAACTTATTTTCATTAACTATTGTGCTTTGGCAATAATTGTAAATATTTGATTTAAAAAAAAATTTATTTTCAGTTCAAGCACTTTTTTATTTTATTTAACCTGTTGCATTAATAATCTATTTCAGCAATTTTAATACAAACCAATTAAATCCTAATAAAATAACCAATTTGGATTATCATATACTGTCTATATAATAACTACTTTACTGGGATTGTACTGATTTAAGTAGTTTTATTAACACTACAAAAACGAGGTAATCAAATTTTACGACGTAACATTAAAACAAAGATTAATTCTATATAAGTACTTAAAACAATAATAATAAGTAACACACGTTTTTACCTTATCCCCTATTATGAGTTCAGTTATATTATATATAAACATTCAATATATATAACTTAAATTTTCAATGTCCACATATCAATTCTTCTAAATAAATATTTTGTGCATAGATTTATTCTACATTTTTTTTAATTTAGTCTATGTCTATCTATATTATTAAAAATAGTTAGATTATAAAATATTTGCATATATTAATTATTATAATGTTAATTAAAATAAATACCATTATTTTAGTTCATTGTTAATTTTATTTACCTTATTTCAGAATTTTAACAAGGGTCATTTGTCACACGAACATGTAAATAATAATTGGGAACCGTTAAACACTATTGTTCAAGAAAGTTCTACATTTGATTAATTTAATGGAAATATACTAAAGTTAGCACTCCCCTGGGGCTATGTTAAGTACTACATGCCTATATTGACAACTCTTTATAGAAATCTTACTCTTTAAATTGCAATAACATTAAGTAATTGAATATTTGTCTAATTATTTATAAACAATAAATTAAGAATAAATCAGTAATTTTAGAACTCATAGTCGTGTTCTTTTTCGTCCATCATTAAAATTGTTTGAACATAAAATTAAAATGACTATTATGGTATCCGAATTGCAGCAAACAACGTTTAAATTAAATTCTTGAGAAATATGATGTTTATGAGTATTTCATTTAAATAAAACAACGAACAATGGTTATAAATCATAATAATTTAAAGCTTAGATAATATGAGTACCTATTATAGAATAGTAAAAGTAAGGTGATTTATGACAATAGTATAACTTTTTAATATAATACACTTAAATTTAAATATAATTTACAGACACCAAACGATAATGACCCTGTTAATTGACGAGTTATCATAGAAAAAAAAACTAATAGTTTTAAGCTGGATTAAAAGTTGAAGTTTTAAGTAAAAACAAATATTTATAATACAACCAATCACAGTAATACATATTTTTTTCATAGCATAAATACACTTTGTTGAAGCTAGTTTTTGTTATAAGTACTTATCTACCAAAGTAATTTAAAATATAAAATAAATTTATTACAAGTAGATATCGTTTATACTTGTTTCTTGCGTAGAATATTTAGGTATTAATGTATTATTAAGTTTTAAGTACATACATTAAGGGAAAGGCAATAATAATTATCATATATTGAATATTATACAACCTATTTGTTAGTTGAATTAAAGACATTTGATTATTTGGACAAACCAAGAAGTTGAATAAGTAAAAGTGGTTATAGACACTTGACTTCTTATAATTTTTTTGTTTCAGGTAGTTACAGTTAAATGTATTTCAATTTATGCCGGTTTTGATTTTGTATTATCTTGTTTTTCATTTTTATTGCTAATATATATTAGTTTTATTAGAAACATTGTATTTCATAATATTTAGCATTAGTTAATACAACTATAGATCATTTTAGTGATTTTATCTTAATTAACTAGGCATTTTGACTAAAAAGACACCTTCATTTTCTGTTTTTTCAATGAATATTTCAGTATACTTTACTACAATATATATAATATTATATATATATATATATATATATATATATTTATATATCACTATACATATTAGAGCAAAATATTATGGCTATAAATTTGTTTTCTATACAGGCACACGGTGATTTTTATAGCCTTCAGGTAAGAAATATTAATATAAAAATTACAAACTTGTTATCATTTTTTTCTCCGGTTAAATAGATTAGTTATTTATTAGTCAAAAAGCATAAAATATTTTTGTTCAAAAATTTACTTGAAACATGCACATATTTCATAATTACATAAAAGTTATCAATGACTTAAAATGTTCTGTCCCGTATTAAGCCAACAAACCTCTCTAAATTGGGAATGCTGTCTATTCTGATACAAACAATTTTTCTGTCCTTTAACATTTACGTGGTACTCGGTTTTTTTGCCGGTAACTGTGCAAAGATAATATATAATTTAAATAAAATTCAAGTGTTCCATCAAAAATATTAAAAATAGTTTAAAATGATATTTTTGTAACTCATATAGAACGAAGAACTTCACACTAACTTCAAGCTACCTTCTAATAATTAAACTTTACATTAATAACTTTCAATAAACTTCTTCGACTAAATAAAACATGCCAGTAGTGCAGTATAATATCATCTAAATAACAAACTTACTAGTCGTTAGCTTTGATTTAAACATGAACGAGGCTCGAATTATTATGTTCCCGCAAAAAAAAGAATATCTTTATACATATTACTTTTCTATAATATATAACAATTTGTATTTTTTTATCATTCTCTCTTCCCCATAACATTATAATGGGGTAAAAAATAATAGCAATAATTATTATTGATTAAATATTCAAAACTCTATATTATTATTATAAAAAAAAAAATTTATATTTAATTTTCCTATGTTTTTGTTTTTATACATTTTTAATTTCAAGGAGCAAATGACCCTTTGATCGTGGGGTGAAGCCCCTAGGATGGTTAGTGAAGTGGTCAAGGGTAAAGCCACCCTAGTATAGAAACAAACAAGTAAAAAATCTTAAATAAATAATAAAATTAAAAAAAGACACTAATGTTAATCATTATTTTTAATATATACATTTGTAACTGTTATTTATAATTATTGTCATTATAATGCTTCCAAACAATTACACCGCAGATAATATTATTATTTATTATTATTACATAATATAACATAAAATATTAACTGATATATACTTTTAACTAATATATAAAATATGAACTAAGAATAAACTAAAATATTATTATTTTATCACAGAATTACACCACATTAAAAAAAAAAAATAAAACTTACATTCAAAATAATGAATACATAGTTTATAATAAGGGTTATTTTTACTATGGTATAAAAAAAAAATACTTCACTTTCATAATTAATTATTTAAACAGATTTCTAATATTGTTGTTTTATTCTTTTATGAATTATAAATAAAAAGTTTTTGTCCATCTACTCATAGTATTTATAAGTTACTGTATTCTAAAGTCCAAACTGTTACTTTTTAGTAGGTAAGTACAAAGTTTTCATTTACTTACTATGAAACTTAAAGCAGAATATCTTCAGAGTTAAACATTATTTTGTCAAATTATATTTAAAAAAAAAGTTATAATATTGTTCTTAATAATCCTATATGGAAGACATTACAGTGATTAAATGTTTAAATTATTATTAATTTACAAGATTAAGTACATTTTATAGACTAGGTATTTTGATTTTTTTTACATTTAAGTTTAACGTATAGTTGAATTATAGATTATAATATTATATTATAGTATTGAAAATTTTTTCAAGGTAAATTTATATGGTGTTCATTTGTATATGTTTTGATTAAATTATTTAAAATAAGTAAAATTGGTATGAATAGTTGTAACGTCTTGTAATTATTACCACTTAAGTATACAAATAAATAAATAATAAACTAAATAAAAATTATAAGTTAATTTAAATATTAAATATACATTCAGGAGTTATGGATTTAAGTATGCTATCTAATAATGTGTTTTAATTATGTTTGTTAATCAAATACATTTTTCGTGAACATTTTACGTTAGTAATACGTTCATTTTGGTAATAATTAAATAATCATTATTACTTCATTAAGTCAATAATTTAATTTATTAATCAATTACTTATAAATTTATAACCATATCTAATCGTACGGATAAGTCTAGTTATACCTGTTTATCAAATGATATTGAATTACAGAATAATTTATTTGTATATAAATAAATAAATAAATATATATATATATATATATGTATATTTACTTTGTAAAAATCAGACATATCTTTGACATTTAACCAAAGAGTAAAGACATATATTTAAAATAACATTATATAATACAATTTTTACATTATATTGTTGAAGATTAATAATGTCTATTATACTTAATTTTAGACAGTTGTTAGTAATATATATATATATATTATGATATATATTACTATAATTCTAGACATATTAATATTATCAATAACTGTCAAAAAGTTATAATTCAAGATAATACTTAGAAGTTTGATTAAATATAAGTATAGATTATATAAATACATCTAGATAAAATATATTACATTTATTTACGTTATTTATATAATTATTATAATTATAAAAGTAACATTTTTATTTTCAGAAAATGTATTCAACACTAAATACTTTATCCATTTTATTGTAAATAAGTAAATATTTAATATACTCACCTAATTTTATTTTTGTTAATTATTTATATAACCTTATTGCCTTAGTACCTTTAGTATTGATTTAACTTTCTGGACTGTTTGTCTAACAGGTATATAAAAATATAATATTTTAGTAAAACTAAAAGCACAGTAATGATTTATAGTTAATTTATATTTATTACAATCGATTCAACCAATTTATACAAATTCATCCAAAAAAATTAAAATTAGAATATACTTATAATAAATATAAAATGTTCTTATTCATTTACGAAGTAAGTTTATATAAAATTTTACAGTATATTGATAAATAATTATTAAATTAACTAAATCTAATATCTTCTTCCAGTCAGCACTTCATTTTTTTTTTTAATTTGTGTATCTACACAAATTTAAGGAATAGGACTGGAAAAATATTAAGATCGTTAAGTCAGGGACGACTTATTAATGTGTATTATGTGTTCAAATAATTTCACTTAATAAATGTATTATATTCGTGATAATTCACAAAATTCAATTTATAATAGAATGTATAACAAAGAGAATGTTAGTTAAATCTAATATGAAACATAGATAATAATAATAATAATACGTAATAAACGTTCCAGTGTAACTTATTTTAATGACCATGATTTTTCTTAGAGAATGTTATACTATTGGCCATTGTGTTTTTCAATTTACAATCAGTATATTTTTGACTCCTTTTTGATAATAAATTATTAATCAATCTTCCAATCATTTAATATTTATGCACCTAAAGTGAAGTTCTTGATCTTAAATTAAATTGTATAGTCAGCCATTACCATATAATGTCGTTTAAATTCTTTACAAACGAACGAACGACCTTTCAGGAATTCGTTTTGGGTTCAGATATCGGCATGAATTCCATTATTCTTTTCAATTTCTGCATTTTCATGAATGAGGTAGGAAAACAATTTTTCGCAGTTCTTCTGTTGGCTCATCTGGTACTAAATTTTATTACTACCGTTCCTTCCATCAAAGTTATCGTCCTTTACTAAAGATTACGACTTTTCATTATCTTATTTTACTTTAAACTGTGAAATGCATCCATATTATGCGAACTATTTCTCACCAGTTATCAAAAATGCTAATGGACTTCAACACATGATAGGTATAGACCTCTAAAAATAGAAGAAAAATTATTATAAATGTTTTATCAACACATCATCATAAATACTTTTAAACAAAAATTATTTTTAAATGCCCAAACGCTATTTTATTAAACAAGGTATACTTCTTTACTAACTATAATACTAAGATCAAAAGGTTTAAGAAACGAAAAATCGTTATAAAAATCCATTAAAATGTATAAATTACCTATTCATAATAGGTACTATATACATTTTTGTTACAATAAAATCAATTTGAAAATTAACAAATAAGTACCCTCCTACACTTATATACGTAAACAGTATACAATTAGATAAATAAAAATGTATCTTTTATACGCGTAAATAAATAGTGACTAGCACACTCTGTAAGTTTTAAATTAGTAAGTTATTTATTTATTTATTTATTTTTTTTTTTATATTAATTATTCAGTTTAATTAACTAATGAATTATTTAGTGATATAGTTGGACTGTGACCGTATACTCTTTATATATACATTATTTATTTATTTGTAAATGTAATGTGAATATTAATATATATTGTATAATAATTATTATTCACAGTCAATAAATTGTCAAAAATAAACCTGAAATTGTTATTAGTGCTACATTGTGTTTTGATTGTTATTATAATTTATAATTTTAATTTTAAATAAACGAAGCGCTTAAAATGTTACGAAATATCAATAAAATAAAATTTTATTTTAGTTTTTTATAATGAATAAGAAATTATCATTGAAGATTCATTCTGATAATACAAATAATTGTAGTTATTTACTTGCTTTCAAATCCAAACAAATAATTAGGTAAGATATTGCAAGTATTGTTAAATAGAAACCTATTTAATTTTTGTCTGAGAGAGCCAAATATATGCTTAATATAGCATTGTTTAAAAAAAAAATATAGCTGAACATATTGGAATAGTATAAAACTATAAAATATATATTTCCAACATATGAATTGTATACAATGTCGTATAGAGTTATAATTATATCATTAAGTAGATAATTATTTTCAATCATAGCCTTAGACTTTTTTAAAGCGGATAAACATGGATTTGTGTACCTTAATATTTTGTCTATTAATAAGAAAAAATACAAAATAGTAAACTTAGAAGAAATAATAATAATGAATAATTAAGTGAAATAATTTTAAGGATTTTTATTAAGAAATCTTGAGTAGGTTTAATATTTCATTAAATACTCAAAGTTAATAAAGATAGAAAAAATATATTAAGTAATGTAATAATGATCAATTAAAACACGGAACAAGTGGTTGTGTGCACATAATAACAATAACAATCACAATAATGTAATTAATAATCATAATCTCTACAAATAGGTGTGCAGGTCAACCTGAAATTACAGAATAATAACGATTGCGTATGATATACATTGTTCTCAACTGTAGTCGGTGGGACATAATGACTAATGAAATTAGTACGATTGACAAGACGATTGCCATGGATAAGTGTCTATATAAAAACATAGTTGTTGGACGTAAAATATTGATTTATACTTGTTTTAAATTTTAATGCAATTCCGAATTAATGCATAAAAAAATTATTTCTGGTGTAGCTAAATATAAAAAAAAAAATAAAGATATTGTTAAAAACTAAATCTCGTTATTTACATTATCTTATCGTTATATTGATGTTTTTTAAAACTTAGTTGAAAGTTAATAAAAATTTTAAAAACCACCTGTGTAAAATATTATCTGTATATAACTAATAGAAAGTTTAATGTAGTTTTGGTACTTTTTCTTATTTCTCAAAATATTGTTAACCAAAAAAATAAATCTAGAATTTAAAAATAGTAATAAGTAATAATAGTGAGAAGCAAGTAAAAGGTACAAATACAACTTATAATTTATTTATAAATAAGAAAAATGTTTCATAACTTCATAAGAGGGCGTGATCAAATTCATGTACATGTAAATTAAATAGATTATTGGCACGATTGTTAAAGAAATATATTTCTTACAAACACGAATAAGTAAAATTTGTATTTAATGTTATTTTTAGGTTCTTAATAATTCTATTCAAACTATTTAATATTTAAATATTTTGAATTTCATAATTGAAAACTTTTGATAATATTATATTTAAATTAAAATATTTAAAAAAAAATGCATTACTTAGAAAAAGTGTTTTTATTTGTTTTACTATTATGTTTATTTTGGTCTATCATGATGTATCGCCTTAGAATAAATATTTCTTTTTTAAAACAGTAAAAAATAGTATTAAAATCAAAGCATGAGTGTTTATTTAAATAAAAATGATCTAAAGCATCATTTATTTATTAGTAGGTGTAGATTTATATTTATTTTACTATAGATATTGTCAAAGTTAAATGTACGTTGTCAATAATTAATTGTTACTACTATGTACACTAAACTTTTAAAATAATAAATCTTAAATATAATAGTAATAATACATATAAATAGATATGGTAGAATAATATATTACAAGTTACCAATGCATTATTGAATATTATACGTAAATTATGTTTATTCAATATAATTATTTTATTAATATAGTATATGGGCTAAACTCTTAATACATGAGTTTGACGTTCAATTAATATTTACAATATAAATATTATATTATTTATGCACTTAAATTCATTAAAATATATACTAAATTAAAAATAAGGTCAACATAGGTATTTTAAATAACCGGTATATCTGAATTGTATACCATCTTTTACAGTAGTTTTTTAAACTACATCATGCCTGTACAATTTTACAATTTTTGTTGTATCTACTGGTATGGTTAAAAATATTTTTAAATTTCTTATTAAATCTATTAATGTTTTAAATTTTAAAATAATAAAACTATATCACAATAAAATATTTAAACACAGTGATGACAAAATTTAAAAATATTGACATTTTTAGAATAAAATATGAATAAAATAATATACATGGCGTTCCGATAACAGAAAAAATAATACAATATATTGATAATGTGTTGTCAATAATCACATAATTAATATAGCGTTGGATATAACAATATAGACTATATATATATAACCAAAAAAGTAAAATATTATAATTAATAATTTTAAAAATTAAAATATTTATAAATCAAACAAGAAATTTAAATATGTAGTATTTTTAACCACACCAGTACGACAATTAAGTTGTTACTGTCAGTTCTAAGTTTGCAAAAGTGAAAGAAAGATATCACTTTAAATTATTTTTAATTTTAATTTTTATATTTTTTATATTCTTAATTTTTTTAAAACAAAAATTTATGCCGTATATTTATATATATATATATATATATATAATAATTTATGTACAGTTATTTACGTCATGTAATTTTTACAGACGCATCTGATAGATGACTTTATGTCGGACAGACTAATCTAAAAAGTGACATGTATTTGGATGCAGCCATTAAGTAGTCAACAAACTAAGTTTGTGATATTGCCTACGCCCGGATTAAATTTCGCTTCTTAAAGAAAACTGTCCAAATTGCATATCGTGTAAAATTTTACTTATATATAAAACAATTTTTTTGTTTTTTAACCAACGAAAATTATATAAATTTAAATTTAAATTTAAAATAAATTAAAGTCATATACTAAACTCTTTGGTCATTTAACTAGTAGTGAATGTGAACATAAAGTTATAGGTTAATACAAAAAAATTAAAAAGGAGCAGTGAACCGTGATGGACGCTGAGATACCTTAAAACAAATTAGTGATACAAAGGAAGATTACTCAGTTTTATTACTTAAAAATTCGCCAAGAAATCTAATACTCGTCTACGCTCAGCCAAAGAAGGTAGGCTAAGAATATTAGCAACTGGGGTATAATCACGCAACACGTAGGGAATTTTAAGTACATAACTGGTAAAACATAAAAACTTTCGCTGATCTCTTTCAAGCTACTTTGAATCACCGATAATATGAGAATTCCAAACAGTAATAATATATTTATTGTATTTATTTAAGAATCAAGAAATATATGATAAGACTATTAAAATATAATATATTATATTAACGAAATACATATATACATATAAATAATGAGAAATCGTGTATATATTAAGTCTGTTATAACCTAATATTTTAATATACATATTGATTTGATAAGTATGATCACCTCCATTTTATCCGTTGATATATAATGGATTTATTCAAATTCTAATTTGTTATGTGTAGTTTAAGATATTATTTTTATATGTTTAGATTTTTATACCACTTGAAGAGTGTATTGTTTTAGTGATATCAATATATTTATATTAAAAAAATAACTATCCTTTTTTTTGTAAATTACTGGGTCAAAGTTAATATTAAAGACATACTAGATTCATTATTACTACTATATTACATTTTTATAAGACTATTTTTAAGAACTTATAATATTCTTAGTGTATATATTTTAATACCTAACTTAGAAACTATACTCATTTTAATGGATATATCAAAATTTTCGAAAAAATTGTCTACTTAATAAAACACTAAAAAATGTTTGTTCTCATTTAAAAATATGAAGTTTAAATCACCTCAGCATACTTCTTAAATAATAAAAAAAATATATTAGTCAGAAAATATTATGTTTCTAAGGTACACTTAAATTTTTAAATACGGCGATTAACATGTAAGGTGAATAACCATGTGTACATTTTTGTTGGTTTAAAAATATATAAACTATTAATTTAGTAAATAATTTTGATCATGCTATTTGTAAATTATTTGACCATCATAATAATTCTAAATAACGCAGTTTGTAAAATTTTCAATTTTCATTTTTATAACCTTGATTTCGAAACATAAAAATACTTTTCATCATACATTTTAAGCATCTAATAATTATGAATAAATAGTAATAATCTATTATATATTATATGATTATTTCTCATTTCTAATTTTATGTTTTGACAATCGTCAACAGCTTACCGGTGTCTATGAAATAATCGTAATAATCAAGCATATGCATTAAAAAAATTCGAATTATTTTTAGCGAAAGGTTCAGTTTTTTATTCGACAAAAATATACATACGAGTTACTATATAGACATATATTTATATACGACAAGTGCAATGGTAACAGATCGTTTTTACGTTAATACGTGCGAATGGTAAACCGGAAGTCGGGCGGCTATTGTTTGTGACCCACGTCGTCAGCATTATGTGAAGGGAGCGCAATTAATTGTAGAGCATTTTACCCCGCACTTGGCGGACAGTAGCTGAGTGACCATATCAAACGCTACGGAAATGTCATCATTAAAATACTACATTGTAATTGTTTATGGTAACGAACGTGAAACGAACGAAATTCATTTCTAACCTGAAGATTTTCAAATCAATTACCTATTAGGGTGTTAATTATGAAAGATAGTGTTTTGGCACGTGTATGTTACTGTATAATACGGTGTAAAAATAAAGCTACCATCAAACGTTACACACACGATAGTTATTAGTTATGTGTTTCAAAATTTTATTAAATATTATTATTATTGTTTTCAACGGTTATCCAGCGTTATTTTTAATGCTTTCAGTAAAACGTTCTAATACTATGTGTAAATCCACGTTTTCACATATTTTATGAAACGTACGGAAGTAGTCAAAGTGAAATCATAGTCTGATGGACAAAATCGATATATTCACAAAATAAAATTATAAATATGTAGTCAGAATCGTGAAGTCTTAAAATATAATAAGTGATAATATCATTTTATTCTGTGTTTTGCATGTGTATTATTTATTAACAATAATATTCAATAGAAAACGTAACAAATAAATGAGGATATATACCTACATATTAGTTGTTAAATAATTACAATTTAAAAGTTTTAAAATAACCACCAATCAAAAATATATATATTTTTATGGATGACCTATATTATGTAATGATAAATGATTTTATGATTTTTCGGAGAAGGAAACGTAAGTAGGTATGTCTCCCGAAATAGAATAAGAAACCAGCAGGCATCATTATATCAATGTGATTAATATGAATATTCAATTGCAATATTAAACCCATATCGAATAATTAAGGATCTCAATGCTAATGCGTGTAAATAACACTGCGCATTATATATTACTAAATTCACTACAACTACCGCTTTACCTTTGTTTACGCTGCCGGGTCTAAAATATCGTTATTGAATAATCAATATCGCGCCACTCGCTATTGTTGTCATATTATTTTCTCACATGTGTCTTTGTGCGGTTGAGCACGTTATAAGGTAAAATAATAGTGAAAATCCGTCGGTTTCCATCATTGTTTACCAATAAGGTATTTGGAAATGGCCCAGAGGGGATGTTGCGTATCTAGTTATACGTGTCTCCAATACGTTATCCATAGGTGCGCGTAGAAAATGTTGTTTATGGTCACATGGCGAATTAACTCATTCCCCGGACTACGTAGGTCGCATGATCAATTTCCATTACCCTGGCACCCTACTACCTATACGTTTATTGTACCAGTGATGTCCCTTGGAATAATGGCTGGGGTTAGAGGAAGTGAGATCATGTGTTACGTGATTTTATCAGATGCTTTACGCAGTAAATTGAGAAAATCAGTTAAATAAAAAAAGCAAACGTAAATTTATAACTTAGTTGTGGTCATTCGTGGCACTAATGTTTTATAAGTTTTTATTTATTGATGTTATTTAGTTGTATTTATTTTATAAGTAAATACTGGTATAGAGTATTTTTGTAAGTATTATTTACAATATATTTTGAGTTTTCAAAAAATTTATTATAAAAAAGGTGAGAAGTGAAAATATAGCGTTGTGAACATAGTGATTATTTTTTTAATAAAGACTGTTTATTATCTCAAAACTTATTATTTTTTAAAAATATTTTTTTTGTCATTGTATTGAATGACATCATACATTTTTAATTTCATATTTTGTAACAAAATATTTTTTTTCAAAATTTTTATGTATAAAATCAAATTCATAACGAATAATTAATTAGTTATAAACATATTAGTGAAGTATAATATACGTTGGTTAAGTGTATAAAAAAAATTAAGTTTACAATAAACATTATTAATGTAAGTTTCTTTTATTACTTATTACTCTTATTTTAGTAAATTATTTTTTCAATTTTTATGTAGCCATACATTTTTTAGTTTGTTACTTCATTAGACAATTTTTTAGATGCTATAAGAGTTTCACTATATTCATAATATTGACTGTTATTTCTTTAATTTTTGTGTTACTTTTGATTGTTTATGTGTTAACTCAGTTTTGTTATATTAACTATTACAATAATATTTACTTTACTCTATTCAATTAATATTGTTGTAAATTTGCGTTTAATTTCGTTATCATATAAATAAGAATTACTAAAAATATGACTATAACAGCGAAAATCATGATTGTTTTGAAAAATATTATTATTATTATAGCTTTTTGAAATTGCCTTTTATTTAAATTTAATACCCGACTATGTCTGAAATTCTAACATTGTGTTATACATCAACATTTAAAAAATCTCTATGTTTTTAATTTAAAAAACAGAAGAAGAATACATTTATAAAAATATTAATATACATGAAAACTATAAATTACGAATAATGAAGTAATAGCTTTTTTTTTAAAAGAACATTTAAATTGTTGATATGAAAAATGGAATAATGAAGGGGTGACCCACGAAATTGTATAACACTCTACTCATTTTATCTATAAATTATATACATAAACATTTTCAGAAAAATAGTCTTCTTTGGGTTATGAAATTAAAAATATAGGCAAGATTTTAAAAGTAAAAGTTGATAGTAGTTTTACAAATAAACATGAATAAAACAATGAGAGAAATATGAAATGTGGTGTATCATTACATTTTTTCCTAAAAGAAAATTTCAATAAAAACTAAATTATTATTTTCAAAACAATGAGTGTGTATTGTTCAAAGAATTTCTCCGTATAATAACATCAGAAATAACTAATGTTTTTTATAGAAATTGACGTTACTGAATAGTTATATTTTGTAAAAATAATATTTAAAGTTAGAACACTTTTTTAAAACACAGTAAAAGTTTTAGATTTGTTTTAATTTGTAATAATTTAACGTAATTTTTAAAAATTAATATTATAATGAATAAATAAAAAAATAACACGCGCCTTTAATACAATAATAAAAAATATTCACAGTACAAATTTTAATATTTCATTTGTTTTAATATTCTATTCATGCGACAATCTTTTATAATTAGTCCAGATATTAATTTATAAAAGTATCAATAATATTTTAATAGTATGTGAAATAGATGATAAGGATATTATTATGAAACTTATTTTTTTTTAATATCATTCGTCGTAAAGAGTTTACATGATTTATAACAGGGATTTCTAGGAATTTAGGTAAATTATTATTTATAACGATTTAAGCATATGGTCATATTATGGAGGAAAACGACGGAGACTGATGAAGAATAATTTTAAATTTAAATTTAGAGCAGACTTGAGTATATCAAAAATATGATTACTATATACGAATAATGATCACATTGATCAATGTAGAGAATATAATAAGAGAATTTATTACGGTTAACGTTTGAAAGGATATAACAATTTAAGGTTGTGACTTTTTTATAATAATTGACAATTGGTTATAAAATTACAAGACAATTTAAATTTAAAAGAATTAAATGAGTAGTCAAACATTGTCTGCCTATTAATTTAATTGTAAATGTTAAAATGTTATTTTTAATCTGTAAAATAAATTGAATTATTAAATACATGCAACAACGAATTAAAATTATATACCTATACAATTGTTTGTTTATATTAACTATTAATTGGTAAATCATTTAAATTAATTGCATATTTTAAATAAAATGTAATATGCATGCAATATTTAGACAATTTAAAAAAATCTTTAATTTACTAAAAATAGTTTGAATTAATACTTCTTAATTAATAAAATTGATGCACGAAATATAAAATATATTTGATATAAAAACATTAATAGGCATTTAAATTATATTATAATCAATAGTTATGTTTCATGCTTATAATTCAATATACATTTTATCTTGTCATAGCATATAATTTACTGTTATATGTATGATTAGTGGTTATAATTCTTATTTTATTATAAGTTAAACAAGCACAATAGTCACTTTACACAATAATATTGGTTTTCTTGTAAAATGTTAACAAGCCTGCAGATGCCACGTGAGATATATTTAGTACATTTTATTTATTGAATATATAAATACATACATTTATTTATCTTAGCATAGAAAGTGCCAATACCTATTTCTTAATATTTTACTCAAAATACCTATGTATTGAAGTTTTTAATGCTTTTACATAATATATTCTATACTGTATGATTTACTCCTAAATGTGCTCGTGATATTTATACGAAATAATCAATGAAGACAGTTTAATATTATTATGTAAAAAATAGCTTTCAAGTTTCAATATACATATAGCAGCATATAAGTAGATGCATAACATTTTAATTAATGATAGAGAATAATACATTAAACACGTTATTAATTTGGTTAAATTCTGCACTATGCTCGAGAAACACTAAACTCGTATAGTTTAGTTATATTAACATTAGAAACTCTACAATAAATTCATTAATTAAACCAATTATTCATTTTTAATTGAAATATTTTTTTATTTACATTTATATTTTCAAATTTATTCTCGAACATCATATATGAAATAAAATTGTTTAATGTATTTGCTAAGTTGATTGGAACTTTGAATTTATCCAAGTTAACATAGATTAAGTGTGATCATGAATATGTATTTTGTGTAACTAATGTACCATAGAAATAAAATAATTAACAACTTAATTTAATATTCAAAATTAAAATAACAATTTTAACATAAAATATTTTAAAAGTTTATTAAAACTTATTAATTGTGTTTAATACAATTTTAAAGAAAATAATAATAATTTAAAATTAGTTTTGTGATATGAATTAAATATATAAGATGAACTTTTATAAAATCTGCCACAGAGAATGTGTAAATTTTAAAATTAATATTTAAAATATTCCATAGCAAACAAATGTTAGTATTTACAACACTTTTCAAAATAAACATCTATGATATATCGTTATTTAATAAAAGTTGAATTTTATGTAGGTAGATTTTATTTACGATTTTCAGTTAAACGGCATGTGAGAATATCAATTGTAAATAATTAAATAGAGCTGTTGATTACCTAATTTACCTATTCGACTGTTTTTGGTAGGTACCGAAGACATAAGAATATGACAAACAACAGGATGGGGTATATAAAAAATATGGAGGCTGTTGTCTTAAAAAATTATTCAAAATATACACAAGATATTTTGTACCTAGTCTCTTATTTTCATTCTTAGATAGACAAAAAAGGATATATTGTTGGAATTTCAATGATTTAGAACTAGTTAGAAATAAATATTTATCAGAA
This sequence comes from Rhopalosiphum nymphaeae, assembly GCA_036289425.1. NCBI lineage: Eukaryota > Metazoa > Arthropoda > Insecta > Hemiptera > Aphididae > Rhopalosiphum > Rhopalosiphum nymphaeae. The sequence goes on along the minus strand of JAZAQC010000012.1, from coordinate 7,077,928 downwards.
TTTCAATAAATAGTACAAACAAACTAAATTTGACCTGTTGACTAAATATTTAAAAAATACATTTCAATTATTAGTATTATTAGAAAATAGGACTGCCAACGTATGATTTGGACACATTCGCACAAGAACATAGTACGTATAATCTAAGAATACCAGCACTGCCTTATCTTGTAAAGGATATAGTGAACTATATAAAAGAAACAAATAAAATAACGTGCAAACTTAAATGTCTTGCAAAGAAAGTAGATACAATTTATGAGTATGAAAGCATGTTTAAAATAATTTTATTAATCAGAACCACAAGATAATATAACTACAAAACTATCTAGAAATCTAAAAGAACCATTCAAGCTAATAAATGTTGAGCGATAAATGTACAAACCGCAGAGAAGAATAATATTTAAACAAAAGATAGTAAAATAATATTTACAATACAAAACTTAAACTGAAAATATTCATTTCGTATTAACTTTATTCTTTATTGAACAATTACATAGAAATGATTTTCAAATAGATTAGTAGATATTTATATTCTTTATAGTAACGTCATAAGGTATTTGTTACAGTGATATAAAATTTCAAAGTTTTTATAAAAACAAATAAATAGAAACGTTTTTATTTAAAAACTTTTAATGAATAACGTTAAGTATTTATTTTTATCTACGGCTTTAATCAAAAGACTTATATTTAAAAATGTTTTAAATAAAATAAATATATTTTTTTTATCAGCGTTGATTGAATATTAATTTATTTATCATTTTTAAAGTACACACTTTTTTTTTTTGTGGAGCATCCATTTTGGAATTAAGCCAAAACCTAAAATATCGATAAGCTAAAAAAAAAATCATGAACATGTAAACAAAAAGATAAGTTTGTATGACCTTTAGCCACAACATGATAATTTATTAGATTCGAATGGAAAAAGTTTCTCTTTGTTATAATAAGTATATTTTACAATAAGGTCAATATTGTATTTTACAGTACACAACATTTTAATAATCTTCGTAAATGATAAGTTTAAATAAACTAATATTAACCATTTTAGGTAAATTTATGTAGTATGATTTGGTAATAAATTATCATTGTAAATCATGTTATTAATATTAAATACTGAATATATTTCTTTCTATTAAAAAATCAACATGTGAATGTAAAATACAATATAAAAATAATGCTTTTTAACTTGAATTTTATAATTTATAGGTTTTAACTTATAAAGAGGTCAGCGATGTATAAAAACACACTCGTAATATAACAGAATAATGCAGTTTTTATGTTAATTTTCATTTTCATCTTGTATTTATTCTTTTTAATCACAACAGCTCTTGTTTTCATAATTTTTAGATGTCTTGAAAATAAGTAATTATATTTTTTGGCCTTTATAGGTAGGTATTAAGTTGAAAGTTTAATATTATTTCATTATAATAAACACAATCTAAGATAACTTACTTTTTTTTTTTAGATCTATCAATTCACATTGAGATTTTTGTACTAAAATTTGATATAATGTAATAGTATCGTTGGAGTTTTTATTTGTGTAGAATGTTATTTGGTTTTGCTTAAAATTAAAATTTTTAAATATTTTATGTTTCCAAATGTTATACCATGGTCAAATATTATAAAAATTATAATAATTATATAATTTGTATACTTATTTACCGAATACTATATTGATAGCACTTGAAAATACTGTGATTAAATACACGTTGTATATAATAGTTTTAAATTTTAAAATTAGTACAATAAATTGTCGTTGTAGAATATATTGTTTGAATAATTATATTTTAAAATTATGCAACTTTTCAATTGCGTATGTTTGTTTTTTTGTTGTTATTTAAAAAGTTTATACATTTCTAATAATGTTTTGAATTCATTGAATTATTTTGTTTTATTTAAAAATACGAAAGTTATTTTTTACACCGAGTATAAGTAAAGAATTATTTTATTTTTTAAATTTTTTATGGTTTAAGTTCTGGTAGTTATAAATTATAATAGTTATTTTAATTTTTTAGTTATTTAAATATTCAATATAATTTAATTTTCTAGAAATAGTAAAATCAGTCATACTTGAAAAATAAACAAAATTTATTAATTCACTGTTTTTCTTTTAGTCACTCTTTTGTTGATAATTTTTATGATTAAGTATTTTCAATTTATTTATGGAGATATACAACTCATTACACAAATAAATACTATGATACGTCAATTATGCTTACTCCTTTATATTCTTTAGTCATTCATTTTTCATATTCTAATTTTTGATCTTATACGCTTAGATTAAAATATATATGATAGAACATATTATTTTTTCAGCTTATAAGAAGTGTTTTATTGCTATAAAATATCATTTTTTATAATACATTGTTAAGAATATATATTTTTTTTTTTTATGTTGTTATATATAAATAAAAATTCGGATGAATAATTTCTAAAATGTTATTAAAATGTGTGCAATAAAGATAATAATCTTCAGATAAAATATAATTTAAATATATTTAATATTTAATATTGTATAAATACTAAACTAAAGTACGTAGAATAAGTTATACTCGGACAATTTTTACAAACTATAAAATGATAGTAAATTAATTACTAAAATGTGTAAATATCATAGTCTAAGATTCATCCTCTAAACCACTTTCGCTGTTATTACTCTTAATATATAAGTCTTATAATTTAAAAACAAGTCGTTGAATTTCAATCTTGATGTATTAACATTTTCAAAAAACTACGTGGTCGACAAATCATAATAAAAAAGATTTATTAAGAATTTCTTGAGAAAAAGGTGTTTCAATTACCATTCCTAATATAATATAAGAAATCAAATCCAAAATAAAAGTTTTAATATATACTTAAAAATCCCAGAAATAATTATAATCTTAATACATAAAATTTAATGACTTAAAATATTACCCGTTTGAATTTTTATTCTGATACAATAACATTTTCAAAAAAATTATCCATTAAATGGTTTTGTTAGGGGTTTCATTACATTCAAAACATAAATTTGTATCTTCACAGGACACTCTTTAGGTAGCGCAAAAAATCTTAAAATTTTAAAATATATTCTTAACGTATAAATTCCAAATTTTAAATAACTATATTATCAAAATAAAAGGAATTAAGTATACTTGGTGAATCACCCTGTAGGTACATGTATATATATTTTACGTTAAATACCTAAATATATATCTCTCATAATAGTTTGACTACAACAAGTTTTATTTTGTTTTAGTAGTTAAATAATTATGCAGTTTAGTTGAATTTATATTTATGTGATTTATTTAATTAGTTAATAATTCTAATAGTCAAATAATTGTTCACCTTTAAAATAAAATATACGAAAAACTACTGATTAATTCTCGATCACAAACAAAATATGGACGAATTCCATGTTGAATTATCTTTGTCTTTAGAGAAAGTTTTATCTAACAGGCTTGCGCCAACTATAACAGCGGTATAAAGTTTATGTCACTCATTGTTGTTCCGTTCAACGTTGATAGTACGACATATAAAATACACTCTTTGTGAAGCATAATAATAATAGTATCAAAACGTAAATCCGGTTTTATTCAATTCTAAAGTTTTTCTTCGAGCTTTGAAAAACGCTATCACTATTCGTATCAATTACCTCCAAAACAGAAGTTGTACTCGCGTCTCGTCAAAATGAAACTAATTACTACTATAACGCAACACACATTCTTGAGATGCACCGCAAGGGAGTATGAAAGAAAGTTTTACTCTTCTACTATCTGATAAAGTTCATTATGCCCTATATATCTCTATACTACATATATACACACATATATTATTATTATTTACGCCAAAGTAGAACGGTAAAATATCATATTATTTGATTTTGATAAAATATTAAACCCAAAGCATCTTTTCAATTTTCATATTTCAACCATTAATCACGGTGTTATATTTTAAATGTTCTTAATTTTTGTACTCTTATATTTAATTTGAATTATAACAAAAAAAAATAAGTAACAATGGAGGTGGTAGATTAGTGTTTACAAAAAAATGTGACTTGTAATTTGTAAATCAAAACTATTATAATTTTTGTTTTGATAAAAATTACAAAATGTAGATCCAGTTAATAATGGTTTATTGGGCTATATAAATATTATTATTCATTTTTTTTTTTTTTTTATTGAGTTAAAAGGCTTTAACATCTGAGTTCATTAACCAGTAATAGTTGCATTACAATATTGTGAATATCTATTCATTATTTGTTAGTAATAAAAAACGTATAGTGACATGTTACTACTTTATTAAACTATAAGCCATAACATATGATATGCACATACTTCACTTTATTAATATCCTATCATATTCCTTTTAAAACAATGTTTTACATAATAAATACATAATTCACAAAACACAACATTTACAAAATAAATCGTAATAAAAATTATGGTTCCACACTTGATTATTATGATATGGTGCGTATGGGCGTTAATTAATGTGAGCTATAATAATAATACCTAAACAAAGATATGACACGTGTGTTGAATTAATGTTAGTTATATATTACGTCAAAATTCGATTTATACAGTTTTATCTAAATATTATATATACTAATGAAAAACCTTTTAGTATTGATATACATGTATAAAAAAAACAAAATATTTTCATTGGAACTAATTTTAGATAATTCTCAATTCAATAAAATTATATTTAATTGTTTAGTAATTTGATCAAAAAATAAATCTAAAAATAATAAGTCGTTAAATTGGCAAGTTTATTAGTAATTATTTTGGGTGCCTAAACTCGAATTTAGCTGAAATCAGTGATAGGTAAATAATGTGGTTTATTATAATTTATAGTTTAAAAATTTAAACATGAATAAAATCAACTTAAAAAATTATTTTGAATCGACCTTGATTAAGTGTATTATTAGAAATTAAAGATAATAATTTTTTTTTATCTAACTAAACCTATCTTACCTTTTTTTGTAATGATATAACAGCGTTACAGATGAGCACTTAACCTGTTAGAATTTGCCAATATAACCTTACCTGCCTTTATTTTCTAAGTTAAGTATAAATATTTTTATTAAATACAATTTGATATAAAACTGTATTTAAACATTTTTCAAATATTATTTTACAGATCCAACCGAATATTAACAATGTTTTCATAATGCTATTTTACATCTAAAACATACTAAAATAAATTAGCAATGGAAGTTTGTAATATATCGACTAGCTTATTTGTTTTTTCATTCTATACAACAAAATATAGAACTAACGATAACTGAGTTTATTAAAAATAAATTTGACATAATAACCGTTATAACGTTTTTGCGTAATTTAGGAGTTTGTGTTTTATTTGAACAGGTAAATCAAAAAGTTATATAATAATTAAAGTTTTATTTATGTATTTTTATTTCATTAATATAAATATAATAATTCAAAATATAATTGTAGATAGTGGTGCTTCTTAAAGCAAATAGATCACTTAACCTTTACAGACTAAAAATGAGTTATTCGAAGAAAAAAATTATTACAATTTTAAGACTAGTAGATATACATACTGTATCAATTACACTTTAAAAGGAAATTGAATTAGGTATATATTATTGTTAAATATGATAATCATATTCTTATGATTATATTAAATTAATTAATACATTTTACTATATATTTGTATACAAATTTATGTAATTTTGATCAATACCTACTCTAACATTGTGTATGTATGTACTTGTTATACCATTTTATAATAATAATAAATTTAATAATTATGAATTATGAAAACAAATTTAATTTAAAAAAATAAGTATTTTAAATTTAGATAGATTTATCATTGTGAAACCTAATTAAACATAATATCTATTTACTCTTTACTTTTTAAAATTTTTAAATAATGATGAAGTGCATATGAATGTACGATTATTAAAATTACACTGCACTATTAATTATATTTTATTTTTAACGATATGCAATAAGACTATCAAAATTAATTTTATTAAAAAATGATTTTTATATTATTTATTTTAGTTATTACTTATTAAAATTAAAACTTATAAATGAATAATTTATATGAAAATTAATATTGATACAATTTAAATTCCTCTTGTTTTCATTACTAAGAACGGATAACAGTTAGGTAGATACATAGTGTTAGTACTAAATAAATTAATTGTAAACAAAGTAACTATAACAATATTTTTGCAATATATATATATATTATATTGTATTTATAGTCCTAAAATTAAATGTTTATTTAACGTTTATATTTTAAATAAATAGTTATAATATTGTCGTGTGTTTTTTTTTTAGGCAAATGTATTTTTTGATTTATATGTTATTTATAACTGAGTTGCTTTAATTTTTATTACCTATGAATTTGTTTTAAATATATTTTATTGTTTACTTGATTACGTGTTATGCTAAAATTTAGAATACATGTATAAGCTATAAATAATATAAATAGTCAATAGTCATATTATTGCTATGAAAATACAAATATAACTATAAATAAAACTAGTCAACTATGTTTTAAAACATAAAAAAAGTTGTACGTATAAATGTTGACATATAACAGATCGATTATCAAAACAATATTTTACAAATTCCATTTGGCTTTGTAAAGTCTGTTAAAATACTGTTTGGCTCACTCAAAGTTATTGTTCGTACAAATAGTATATGCAGAAATAAAGATTTATTTCCACAAGATATGTGTAGTAGCTGTACACGAATATTATATTTATCAATAGACTCAATTTTATTACCACTATTTGTAATTGTAATATAAATATAATATTTATAAAATATCCTTTTTTCTTATAAGTTAATTTTTGATGTTACTGATTAATTTTAAAAGTACTATTTTTTTACGATTGACCACCAAATTACTAATCGGATACAATTTTTTACCTAAAACATAAAACCACCCTTAATGTAGAAGAATGCAAAAGAATTTTTATTGTTTCTTGATATGAAATTAGACACATACAAAAAAAATCATATTGTAAAACGAGTACGTTTTCTATAGCTCCATTTAGAATCTAAAGCATAATATGTATTGTGTATTGTGTACATTCTTAATGTATACATTGTATACTTGTAGACTATTGTAGATCATAATTTATTTTAGTAGTTACCTTAATTAGAATAGGATACACATGATTATTATAGATGAAACAAAAAATATCCACACTTCCAAAATGTATAAAAAGTGAAAACGTGATATTTAATCAACGATCAATTAAGAATATAACTATACTCATGAACTTATTACATGGTTCTTGTAATTAATTAATTGTTAAGTTTAACAGATACAAATTTTCACACATCTACTATTTACCATAATATAAAATGGAAACCATTAAAGGCTTTATAATGTTAAATGAAACAAAATTCACAGTTTAGAGTTTTAAACACTAATGTATGATTATATTACAAGTTGTTTCTTAGTCTCAGTTATTCGGAGGTTCTCAGCTCGCTAACTGTTCAGACCATCTAATTTTAGCGTATTGAACACAAAAAATAATAAATATACACCTCATTTCAGACATTTAAAATGACATATACCTTAATACGTTAAAGTCTTAATATAATATTAAAACAGATTTTAATCAATGTATATAATATAAAATATTTTGATAAATTTCAATTATTAGACGACTTAGTTAACTCCAACCTAACAATACAGGATACCGGATAACACATAATACACATTCTGCACGAATATGCATTTATGATCATATGTTCTATTATGACACAACAAGGTTTTACGAAACTTTACATAACTATAACATTCTGTACTCCTAAATCTCGTTTTCATATGCACACTCTAATATACGGACATGTATAAACTAAACATTTACATTCCATTATATCGATATATATATACATCAAAAATATACAAGATATTATTTATACCATTATATGAAAGAATTGATGATACACGATAATAGCCGTCAGTCAGTTTTTATTAAAATCAACACATCTTACACACTTGTTCTGATCAATATATTTTTTTTAATTTGAATGATTAATAGATATCATTCAATTATTTTAAATCCTTACTAAACATAATAATTATTGTCTCATTTCAAAATTAAACCTATCCTATCCATATAATAGTATTCATCAGCGCATACTATAAACTAAATCTAATAATATTTGTATTTATTATATGTATTAATTTTGTTAATTAAACCAATTTTAATTACATAAATAAGATATTTACCGTAGCGCTATAGTGCTAATTAATTAGATTAAATTCTAGAGTATTAGTTTAGTACTCTTCTAATAATTAAAAGAACCATTTATATTTACTAGTATAAATTTAGAGTCCACTTTTAAATAATATTAGAATATGATTATTATGTTACTTTTGGATTTCAATCTATCCTTAGTTGGCTAATCGATAGTGTCAAAAGTATGCTGATATTTAAAAAATATTCTTAATACTTAAGCGGTCTTGAATTTGAATTATATCAACTTTACGAAACAATTATGATTAGATCAATATTTATTAACAATATAATATATCTGAATTAGTATAAATTTAAGTGGTGTTGATTTACATTAGTCCAATCATAACACTCAGGAGAGGGATATAGAACATATATTTATATTAACTTTCTAAGGTATGCATGTCAGCATATTAAAAATGTATGCATTAAATCAATACAAATCGAATAACGTTACGCAAATTTTAAAAATACCAAAAATCAAATTTAAAGTCTTAAAAACATTTTGAAATCACTAAAATTTTATATCGTAGAAGTATAAAATATATTTAATATTTTATTACGGATAAGGACAAATTGTGTAAAAACTGTATGTGGTTCACTAAAATATAATTGGCCAATCGTAAGCCACTAAATCATATTTAAGGAACCATTAGCTCACTATTGATCCATCGAATTTGTATTGGCTGTCTGTATAACCTGGCATAAGCATTATAAAATTGTATAAAAAAATATATCTAACTAATGAACGTTCAAACAGGTATTAAATTAGAAAAAATAGAAGCTGATTTAATAGAAAATCTAAATTGTAAAATTAAAAAAAAATAAATAAATATAAAAAAAAAAAATGGTTTGGTAAAACAGATTGTATTTTTTTTACAATTCCATTTTGTTGTTATTAATTATTCGAAAAACATTTACTAATCAAACATCCATCAACCCTGGTAGAAATTGGTAAAATATTAAATAGACCTACATATAGAGTTTGGTATGAGCTAATTTGATTATATAGATATCTGTACTGTGCAAACCTAAATTTAGTTTTATATTTATAGACCAACTACTAAAGAAAAATATTGTTTTCAATTTTAAAAACTTTGATACAAAAAGAAAAAAAAATATGATTTTGTAACTACAAAATAGTTTGTAATTTTTAGTGATTTTGACAACTTTCGTTAAAATTCTAACTTCAAATGCATATAAAAAATAATGTCTATGTATTTTTATTATTTTTATAAGATAGATATAAGAATAACTTTTGGGAGATATTGTATTCAATTATCAAGAATTTTTTATCGACATTTATAGAAAAATAACTGATAAAAATTGAATATTTGTTAGCCTATCAACAACTTAAAACGAGTTTAAAAAATTGAAAATTTTATCATACGATGCAAATTTTCGTTTTTCCTTAATTTTTTGTTTGTATTTGGAATTACAAAAATAAATATAGGAATTTCAACCTTTCTAGAGTACAAACTAGATCAAATTTAATTTTCAAAAACCACCTTCATTTTTGAAAATCGAAGCATTTTATCGACAACTTATCATGGTATTTATATAAATAAAAAATACATTATTGTAAAATCAATGCATTCATCGCTTCGATCAGAATTTAAAATTAATAATTGTTTAGAGGCAGACATTAAATAAATTAAAGTTTTCAAAATATTTCATTTTTGTGAATGTTATATTAATATGCTTTTATTTGTTATAATTTGTCATTTGTTATTTTTTATTTGAGTTGATTTTTTTTTTCTAAGCAAAATATTTTTTTTAAGTATTAAACTTAAGTTTTGACCATTACTACTACCACTATTATAATAATATTATATTGATACTCACATACAGACACTGCCGTCGCCGTCGTTAGTTTCGTTTTATTCGAATAATGTAGATTTATGATTTTCTTAAACGACATAAATTATTTATTAACTAGTAATTAATGTATATTGTCTATAATTTGATATGTAATTTTCTTTTACTTTTGAATAAAATTGATGAAGAATAAATCTTTTAGAAGTTGTATCAGTAGTTCAGTAGTCAGTAGTTAGTTAGTAAATCTACTATTAATCTACATTAGTATTTGAGAATCTTATTGGACTCAACCCAAACATTTTTGGAAGAAACTTGTTTTGGACGTCTTGTATTTTTTTTTTTTATAAAAAATTAGCTTTTAGTAGCTCAGTAATAAACGAATGAGTGACAGTCGAGTTTTATATTATGACAAGTTCTTTAACTATTTGTTTGTTTTCTTTTTTGAAAAATGTTTATTCTTGAATAGAAATAAGAATTATATGATTTAAAAAAAAGATTTTATAATGCAACTGTTTTCAGTTTTCTGATGAAATTGTCATGTGAAAAAATACACATAGGGTTTGAAGATTTTAACATAAAGGAGAGTTTGTGTTTCATGTTACACCAAAATAAATCGTTAACCCAATTTTTGATTACATACTTATTAGATAATTATTAGATATATTTTTCTATTTTACGCAAGTCACTTATAAAAAGTAAAGTTTATTAATTTATAGATAATGAATAGAAAAATTATTTTTAATATTATCTGTAAATAAAGACAAAAAAAAGCAACTGTGAATTAGATTTTTAATTAACAATAATACAATTTATCCAAAATAAAATAAAAATATAAACCCGAAATTGAATTTTTTACAAAATATAATATCTATTTTCAAAAATATTCTGAACTTAAATGCGGTATACAGGGTATACAGTAATAATTTTTTTTTATTGCTATTATTAAAATTATCATTTTTTTTTTTTTATTACTATAATCCTTCAAAATCGAAATTCTAATTAGTAGTTTCTGAGTTATAAAACTTAATATACTATATTGTATATATATACTTAATAATCCTTATTGTTTTACATCAAATATAAAATACATGTTATGTTAATTAAAGTATACTCGTTATACTCTGAAAATTTCAATACATAATCATAATATGCTAATATATTTTTAAAATCATCCCATATTTTAATGTTTGAACCTTTTATCAAGGAATATTAATCCAAAATAATTATTCTCAGTACTTACTTACATCATTTTAAATAATCTAAAAACTATTTATCTAAATGTCGATTTATAGGTATTAAAATCAAAGAAATACATTAGCTGTATCATAATATAATTTTATAGTTAAAATGAGTGGTCATCGTTTAAAAAAATAAAATACGATTTACCGATAAAAAAGAATCTTTAAATTGCATAAGAAAATTTTACTTCTAAGGAGTTTAAAAAATGGTGTTAAAGCAAATTTAAAAATTCCAGAAGTTGGAATTTGTATAAATACACCAATAAACGAGAAATACAAGAGTGAGTGAATAATAAGCATGCTTGGTGCATGAGTTTTTAAAAAATTAACCGGTAAATGGAATCCATATCAATAACTATTGTCAATAATAATTATTGAAAGAGGATTTATCGTTCAAACATATTTAAATTAATTCTAGTATAGGTAAGATAACATTTCAAGAATATTCAATATCTATAATATGACAATACTATGGTGAAAGTATGTTTTTTTCATTTCATAGAATAATAAAATTTAATTCTAGACTTTTGAAGTTAGCAATTCAGCGTTTTAAATTTCTCGGAGTATACGGTTTCCTTTACGAATCATGTGGAACTTTTGGATGAAACGTTATTTATCTCATCAATATTACAAATAAATTAGATTAAGTCTTATAAACAATTTATATTATTTATTATTTTCAAAGTAATGTCGTTTATTGTCGGTTTATTATTTACCATTGTTAAAAACTAAATAACACATTATACCATTTTTGAAAACATTTTCGTTTAACTGTAGAAAAAAAAATAAAAAATAAATATACACATAATATGCATAATATGCTGTATAATATTATATATACATTATCATATGTACTGAGTGTGAATAATTATAATGGAGCAGCGGAAGAAATTTAGAAACTGAAAAAAAACGTGATACGATGAATTTTAAATTTTAAATTAAATTTTAGGACTTATGATACTCAAAAGTCATAATAATCCATATTAATCTACTCAGAAAAATCTGTTTCAAAAACTGATTCCTTAATATTATGTTTGACTATTGGACAGATTTCGCAGTCCATAGTAATATGCTGACACATATTCTGCCTTCAAAGTCAACAATAGAAGTTGCAAATACGATTGCACGAAAATAATGATAATAACAAAAGCAAAATCGACGCCGTAAACTTTTCAGTTACCTAGTATTTTCGCAGTGTCATGGAGTATAATTCAATAAAACCATTTACTTTTCGTCATGATAATCGGTTAGATTCTATAATAATATTATATTATCGCTCTCATTGAGTCCGATAAAATGCAGTATCAGTGTTAATAATTATTGATTAAGGTAACTTAACTCTCCAAGATTTCATAAAAAACAAAACGTAATTATATTTATTTCAAAATAATAATTGCGATTAAAATCACAATTCTAATAAAAAAAAAAATTTAACCTAAATCCTGAAGTAGTCAAGTAATTATTAATGATTTAAACTGAACTTTATTTACCTCAAAAGAAATTAAATTAATATTATATTCGTTTATTGATCGATCGGCAAGTGACAATCTTTTAAGTGTAGCTCACGTTTACACAGTTCACTTTTGATGATCATTTGAGATAAAGTATGTGAATGAAAAATGAACAGCGTAAAAATTAAATAATCAAAAGCTATCAACTACTTTGAACGATAAATTAAATGAACAAAAGTTAAACACTGTCCAACTTTTATTCACTGTAAATACTTCATCCAAAATTATAACTAAAAGTGGCTTAAAATTAGATATCATTGATATCAACAACCAATTTATACATACCTCTTTAACTATACTTATTTGTTTCATAATGTATGTCTTTGAAATATGCTTGCTATTAAGTATATGTTACTACATAGAATAATAGTAAACAGGTTGCAGGTATATTTATGATTTTCGTTCAATATTGTTATTGTGCCTAGTTATTTGTATCCACAACAGTGGCGTACCCAGGAATTTTTATATGTTATACATTTTTAAGTAATAATAAGTAAATTTAAACGAATTATGGTGATCCAAACACAAAAACAAAGTCCATGAAGAGATTTATCTCCATTATCCCTCCTTGCGCACGTCACTGATCGCACAGTATCACAATTATCTAATGTTCCTTTTAGATAATCCTCGTCAATTATGGCTATCGAATTTTAAATTATACAAACTTGTTACTATAAGGTTATCAACAATATATATAGTAAATTATCTAATAAAGTCTCAAGTAACTTTAAAATAAATGGTTAATGGTTATACACTCCTGTATACTATATTTATTATATTATAGTATACAATTTAAATATATTATGATGATTATTTTAAAATTTCTCAGAACTCAATAAACGAAATATAATTTAGAACCAGAATTGTATCTACAAAAAAAATATATTTTTCGTTTAATACAGAATTATAATCAAAATTAAATAATTTTTTTTGAATTATTATGTGTTTTAAATTTATCATTTAAAGTTAGTTAGACATGGTGAAGCCTAAAACTTAAAATATTATTTATTAAACTTTAATCTTAATGTACTGATATAAATATCGATACACAATAAGCATAGAATATAAATACCTTGTTTAGAAAAAAAATAATAATAACACGGCGATAAAAATATTAAAATATTTTGAAATAACTCATAATGTGATTAATTAGATGTAATAAGAGTGTCTATTTCATTTGTTTTATACCTACAGTGTTATTTTTAAGATTTATGAATTTATAAAACAATTGTTATATTTTGTAACAAACTAATACGTTATTCAGATAGATATTATGCTATTACTTTATAATATTTAACGTCATATATATTTTAATCATGAAAATATAAAACTATATCCTTAAAGTTTTAAAAATACCATATCATTTTAAAATAAGATTTTGTCTGTTTTACAAATAAAGAAAATCACCCATTATATACCTACTATATTTTTTAACTACATCAAACTAACGATCATTTTTGTTGTGTTTTGGGATTCATGGGATTACGCATTTTAAGTGGTATGATATGAAGAGATGATATTTCTGTAATTTCGATTAACTCATAAAGTTCGATTGGTTGTTTTACTAAATGGAACTGTAATCCCTCTATAATACACGAACGTGACTCGTGTTATGTGTAAATACTGAATACAAACGCATAAATACAGATAACAAAGTACAATACATCGTTACATAATATTATAATATCCTGTATTACCATTTACAATCTTTATTCCTATAATGAACCCACTTTTTACAGTTTTTTAATACTTTCGTTTAAAATAAAAATCAAATTGTAATATATTATTACGAATTTTGTATTTTTAATAACAATTTACTAGTACAATAATAAATCTTAAAAGAAAAAGTTTTAAAATAATTTTAGGCAAATGAACGTCAAATTTTTGTAAAATAACATATTTTATAGATATTTTAAAGCCCTATAGATAACACAAATATTCTAAAACTAGTGTTTTCACTCATCTATTATCAGTTTAATATTTTAAAACAAGTAAAAAGATAATATACAAATTGTATATTTTTAAGCACGCATTTTTTATTCAGACATGTCATATTATGATTATCACTACCCAGAATAACATAAAATATTTACATAATTAACTAAACATAAAAGAACTTAAACTATAATAATGAAAAATTAACAAAAAAGATTAAAGAATTGTAAACAATTTGTTTTAGATTATCAGTTGTGATGCAAAGAATATATAGTATTAAGAATTGCAAGTTTTCTGAAAACAATTTTTAAAGATGTACGTTTCTAGTATACAAATTCCGTACAATTTAAATGTATAGATACTTAAATAATAATTTAAAAATTAAAAATATTCATAACTTTAGGTTACATTATGAAATTAATATAAAATAAGCACACAATTTCAAATGTAAATATTTTATAATTAATGTTATTACTATTATTACTATTTTGATTAAATGTACATTGAGATATATATATATATATACCAGGTGTAATTTATACACGTATATTAAATAATTTTTGTAGAGGTTTATTATCTTGCATTTTTTTTTAACCAAAGTAAAATAAAATTTGAATTGTCTATTTTTCAACACGAAATTTCGTAATAACATTATTGTTTTCATTGTCAATATATATATATATATTAATGTATTAACATTAATCAGTTATAAATATTAGAATATATAAAAAATATTAAGCTGGCTATTACTTGTTTCAAATAAATATAATAATAACATATTATTATAAATAAGTAATATAATAAGAATACAATATGAATAAGTTTGCTGTTTTCTCGAGTAAAGAACTTTTAGACTTATTAAAATCAGCTGGTTTTGTGGTACTTTCGGTTTTTGTTTTTACATATTTCATGGAACTCATCGTAGTACGTAACACACACCCTGGCCGTGGCAGTGGAAAACATTTTCATTATTTTGTAACCACAATATTATTCTGTTACACGATGTTGATTAACAGTCTCGAGATTTTTTGTAGAATACACACTAATATTTTTGAATATCAACCAACTATATTCGTAAAACATCCATGTAATATTTTATTATTATAATTATAAGATAAAATTCAATTTATTATAATATTAAAATATAATTATTTAAAAACAGTTATTTTTTTTTCCATTTTAAATGTAAATTGGATAATATTAAAACATATTTTTTAATTTAGATTATAAACTGCGAAATGTGAAGTTACGGAAAAAATAAGATCATGCAACGTGTGTTAAATTTAATACTATTAAAGTTGTATTTTTAATCACTCAAATTTGTATAAATACGTATACATTATTGGAAAAGCCTAATTGATAAATAGTGTAAAGGGATAAATTCTTCTATAAAATCACATTAGTTATTATCAAAATCCAAAAGTGAAAGGAAAACAAAATGATTGCTTCTAGTATTACAAAAAAAAAAGATACGGAAGTAAAACAAAAAAAAATAATGATAATAATACCAACCTCAAATGTTAAACTACCAAGAAAAGTAATAAAAACAAAAACTGTAGTTTTTATTACGCCGGTAAAATCGTCATAAATCTGGTCTGCTCTGGGGGGCCTTAAATTCCTTCTTTCTTCAGTGTAACCGCCATGGTATCCTTTTAACAAATATTTATCGTAGGTCCCTAGCACTAAATGTTCCCTCCTGGTTATATGTCATCCTCGAAAACTGCTGCCATTCAATTTATAAATTATCCACCGATTCAAATAACGACAATATAATACAATTTAAGCGTACTTAATCTATTTTAACAGCCATGCATTATACGCAAGATTTTTGTGGATAATTTAGCGATGAGTAGCTTATTATAAACTATATATATATAGTACATGCTTAACTACCTAAGTATGATCATTTAAATAATTTTCGAGCGTAACGTTCCAAAATGTATATATTATTTATTAGATTTGCCAGGCAGGTTAATATATCTAATTTTTTTAATTACTTTTCCATCAAACATCTTTTTTCTTTTTTTTTTTTTTTGGATATTTTTGTATATAATATCGATGTATATTATACGCCGAGAATCGTGATTTTTACCCAAAAATTACATTTCTTTCTATTTGGAATTTCCTGACGTTTTAATATAAATTATTACCACCATCAATAATGGCCTCAGTCAATTTAATACTGCTACTCAAAGAAGCACATCAATATTGACCTCTCTTTGGTCATTTTCATTAACGAAATAACTTCAAAATGTTATATGGTCTAATGATAATATCCAGTTCTATTTTCTTTTTTATGAAAACAATTTATAACTATACACAGTATGTACATGATAAAATACATTTATTTGGAAACATTTATATATTACAGTACATCAAAATCTTCCAATATATATATATATATAAATAGTATATATTCGAAGAATCTCAAATTTTAACTATTATTAAGAATGATTTCATTTATGATAAATTAACTATAAGAAATATTAAAAATAAGTAAAAGAAATATGGATTATATTATATAAAAAGTTATACCAAATTTTGAGTTTTTCATAAGTCAAACATAATTTTTAAACAAAAAATGAGCCATGGCTAATAGTACTACATTGTGTTTATTTAGTTTTACTTAATGGAATGTTAACTTCAACAATTTCAAAATATTTAACCGATAATATCACATAATACACAATTTTAGAATTACATATTTCTATTTTTATTTTTTCTTCATAAAAACAATATTTAATGTATTACTAAGGAAAATTTTAAAAATAATTAGAATACAGCATAACATATTATTATTAAATGTATTATATGCATATAATATTATTGAAGATAAAGATACCATGCCATGTAGATTATCTGTGTTAACTTCTGTACTTTAAATAATTCGAATGCGACAATAAAAGTTATTAAATGCATATCTTGATTGTATATTTACTATTATTTAGGTAGTTATATTATGCTTTAATTTATTAAAAAAAAAAGTAAATCGTTTTACATCAAAATGTACAAAATACACTTATTGTGTACTTACAAGCTTTAATTCTGATAATAATTATTATAGTGGTCTTAAAATTTGAATTTAAATTATATTCATATATACATAATAAAGTACCGTTTCAAAAATGTATACTTTATAACTTTTGTCAAGAAAATATCAATAATTTATGAAATATATTCACTTTAACCCATTTACTTGTAGTTCCTGATATCAAACAATTAATGTAATACAAAATCAAACAACGTATTAAATTAATAAATTCAATTTCTCTAATGTCTCATAACAATGAAAATTAATTTACAATAAATACATGATGTTTTATTAAAACTCCATGATTCTAAATTTAATAGTGTTTAATTTTCAAGAAACCTATCACATATTTTTGAAACATACAATTTCTGGATCTATTATAATATTATATAAAACATATAATAAAAAAAAATATTATCATACTTCATTTACAGAAAAATAAATTGCATTATTAATATAAGGATATTTTATGGTATATTTAATTAAAATAAATATAAATATTTTATAATTTTATATAGTATATGTCTTGTAAATAGTATTGCTATAAATATAATATAAATTTGAAAAAGTACAATTTCGTTTCTAAGTAAAAAAAAAGGAAGTTATGGATTTAATAATAATAGATTTTTTCTCAGAAAAACTTTCTTTCGGGATATTGAAAGTGATTATATGATTCATATAGCTCCTATATCAACGAAAAATAAGTATTGATGGTCCTAAAAAGAAGTTACTTTTGTAATTTATCTGTAGTTTTTGAGTGAATTTCAAAATGTAATACATATAATTAAAATGTACACCATTAAAAATAATTTAGTAGTTGGGGAATCTAAATCATATCTCATTACTAAAATAAATTATTTAATAATTAATACGTTTTAAAAATGCAGTCATTAATTATTAATATCTGTTTGTGTTTGACGAGCACTTATTACTAATCATATGTGAACTTTCACTTTATTGAAATATTTAAAAGATTTCATTCTTCTAAATTCAACAACTAAACGCGGTTTGTTTTTTTAACGTTTAAATTAAATTATAAGTTATTATTAAATATAATACACTGTTAAAATGTTTTGTTTTACCATTAAATCCATTGTTCACTTTATGTATACTATATATATTTCGTTGGTTTTTAATGGATAGTATTCAGTATTAACTAATAAATAATATAGTTACAAATTCCTTACATCTTAAATACAACATAGAATGTTCTGAATATATTTTTAAAAATCACTAAAAAATATAAAAACTAATTTTTAGATTTTAAGATATAAAGGGCTTTGAATATCAAAGTATAATGTGTAAGTAAATATATTTTCATTTTCCAAAAAATGATATTATATTCAAAAAATCAACAATTTTTTCTGGATGTGTTATTCAAAGTTTTTTGATATAAAATATACATACATAATGAAAATAAATTTTTAAACTTCGCTTTCCTACTTTCAACGTTATAATTATAAGTTTAAAATGTATATTAAATTTAACATTTTGCTTTTTAAGCAAATATATAATATATTTTTTTCTCAATAATTAGCCAAAACCATAAAATTTGAATTATCCAGTAAAGTCTTATCGTGTTAACATAAGATACAAAATATTTTAAATTCGTGAATTATTAGTATTATAAGGAAGTAGCAATAAATCTAACTATTTAAATGGTACCAAACAGTGGTATATTTAACAGTTCACCTCAGAGATAACCTACTGGTTTCAAAAACCGTATACTGTATGTTAATACTTTGCCAAAAATACTTCAACATATCACATGCGCGATATCGACCCTAAACCTAATATAATGTTCTATCTTATTCTTATTTCAGTAGCTTCACAACTACTATAAAGTCCAGTTAAAAATTGTAAATGTAATAACCACCATTGATTAATCTTATTATTTTATACAATCATCAGTATAGTTTATCTAATGATTGTAATAATCATAATAAACGCCACTAAAAATAATAAAAAGTTTAAAAGAACTTAATTCATGTATCTATATCACATTTTTGAAAAGAATGTCATTATTTTTTAATTATTACAATTTATCAAAATAATTAGTGTCGTACATACTAAAAAGAAACACTATATATCATATTTAACAAATAAAAATGATGACGGATATTATTAACATTTAAAATATAAGGCATATTGAAGTAGAAACATATATTTTAATGTATCAATTACAATACAGCATTTTTTTTCTCGATAAAAAAAATAACAATTACAAATTGTAAGCTAAAAATATGAGATTTTTCTTATAATATGGTGGTTTATTAAATGTTAATTAAGCTATATAATTCCTTATGATTTATCAATAAAGTGTTGTCAGAATAAAAAAAAAAACTAATAAAGCATCATTAAATGAAACAATTATTTTTTTAAACAATTCATAATTTAAATTAGTAATTATTTATACAGTTAATAAGTTAAATAATTAAAAAAAAAAAAAAGCAGTTACAAAATATTCATATTTATTAAATTATTTTCTCTTGTTTTTTTTTTTGCTTTTTTCTGTAATTAACATTTTGAAAGCAACTCTTTATGTTGGTAAACGAATAAACTGTCTATTTTTTTAATTCTCGAAATAAATCATTTAAACATTTTACCAAACAATTTCAACTAACAAGTGTATGATTTTTACTTGTTGTCTTTTTAATTTTACAAAACATAAACACTGTTTGCTGTACTATGTATATTATTAAAAACCAATAAATAAACGATTATATTATACAATTATTATTACCTACTATAGGTATTATATTTTAATAAATTTTATGTTAGGATTGAATACCAATCATAATATAGAAGTCGAATAAAAATTATATCATTAAGATTACTAGATGATCAAACATTATAAAAAAAAATTAAACAGATACGTGTTTAAGTAATTATTGATGTGTGTGATAATAATATATTTATTGTTTTTGTTGTTAATATCGAAAAAAATACTTACTTATTGCAATACATGAACAAAATAACTAAAAAAACCTTAAATATTTCTTATAAGAAAAACGGAATTATTTTAATATTATAATAAAATTGTATTGTTTATTTTTATATTTTATTCATAATTATTATTTACATTATTTTTATTTATTTTTCCAGCTGAATATTTTATTTAATTAAAATTAAAAAAAAAAAAAAATGACAATCATGAGATGTCTGTATTTCAATAGAATTCGGAATATCACAAATGTAAAAATACTACGTACATATACATATTGTCAATACGATCTGCAGTTATCCACAGTGGCGTATATGACGAACTCAGAATACATGTTTTTTTTTTCAAGAGTCTTGGATATTGTAAACATATTACAATATATAGGTATTATTACTCAAAAGTCTGAAAAATGAAGATACACGCTTGTCGTCAAATCCTTTCGAACATAGTACACAATAGTAACACGTCAGCTAGACACGCAAAAAACCTGAAAGACGTCTACGGTTTTCGACGACTGCACATATTATATTTTATTATATCGATAAAACAATTTAATATTAATTCATAATGTGAGTAACAATCCAATACATAGCTGTGTACCGGCTAGAAAGAAGTCAACCGGTATAGGGGTTTCTAAGATAGATTTATGTTGTATTATGGAGATGGATGTTTCTAGACACTATCGATTAAACGCGTGGAATATTTTTCTTTATATACATCAATTTCATATTATAGGTAGATATATAGACATATAGTACTTACCGTTCTGGTTAATATATAAATTAGATTATTTAATTTGTATTATCAAATAAAAATCATAAACGTAAATCATGTGAGGAGCAATGCTTTTTGAAATGAAAAAAATGTTTTTTTCCTTCTCACCTCTTGATTAAAATCGGCGTATCAGAGTAGTTCGTTCATAGTATACTATACGGCCTTATTTTCTTCACCAGTGCTGGCAACAGAAATCGAGCGTGGGGGGGGGGGTGCGTTACTCTCGAACAGTAAGAAAAAGAAAAAACTTTCCAAAAACTAAAATTCTGTTATTCATTTTGAAATGCATCGTCTATGTACGTATTATTACTCTGTAGATGCACATGCAAGCATAATACGAGTATGATGAAATTAAAAGGGAAAAATAATTATAAATTACGTATGAATGGTAACGCCAGAAAATTACAATATTTTTGCGTAATAACATAAATATTATTTTTTATGTATGAAATCAACGGTGAATATCATACATGTGATTAATATATATATTGTATACATATATTTTTTATTCATTAACTGTTATTATTTATTATTATTTGCAATCGTGGGACATCCTTTAGTCATATTGTATCCTATCAATTCTAATTTCTTCTTCTTCTTTTTTATGTTTATTATAATTTATATGACTTTTGTACACTTTATGGACTTTGCTTCGTGGTTTACAATTAAATTAAATTAACAAAAATAAATCAAATTATTTTTTGATCATATGATACTCAAATTTAACAATTAATTTCTAACAAAAATTTGAAAGGCCTTATATCCTTATTTTCTTACCGACCAATATATAAATATAATATTATACGTACAATTTATAATTTAATTGATCCATATTATACATGTATATATATATATCACATTATCATATTGTACTTATTATTGATTTGTATTTAAATGTATTGTGTCGGGTATTATGGCAACAATTTAAATCTTTTTGATTTCAATTTAACCTATTTAGTATAAACCGTGAGTATTATTTATTATTTATATTGTATTGAGTATATATTATTAAGTTTATTTTATATATAATTATGTCTATAGTTTAGTATTAAGTTATAAAAAACGCCGTCACGTTCATGGTATTTGTGAAAATCAAAATAAAATACAAAAATATTGAATACTTACAAAATGAATTATAATAATAGTAAGTACAATATAATACCATTATTCATTGGTATACAATCAATTGTCACTCAGTAAAGTGGGTATAAACACTTTTATCAAATAAAAGCAACGAAAATCAAAGTTCATTATTCTAACAAGGAGTTTTTGAAAATATTGTAATACCCATCAAAATTGACGAATAAAACTACTATACACAGAATTTGTACAAGTTTGGTAGTTATTTGGTATAAACTTTTGTTCACATTTCTTCCACAGCAAATCGTTTTACCATTTATAATACGACTACACCGAACCAAATACATTTACTGTGTCATTTCTGTTATTTCACAAAGTAGCGAAAACCTTTTTCCACCCCCTCTTCCCCTTAATATCGACTCTCGACACCGTATGCACCCCACAGTAACTGAACATTCTTTGGTCGTTATGCTGCATAGTTATTCAAGGGGTTGGGCGAGGAGTGTAGAGAACAATAGCTAAACAGATGAACCGTCGTAATTCATTCAACAATAATTTTCACGAATCGTAGTAAAAAAAAAAAACCTCCGATATCATATTTTAAATAATTACCATACTCTGACGTGTCTGTGCTACATAATTTAGTATTATTATAACAAGTCTTTATTATTGCCTACTGAAGGGTAGGAAAATTTATTTCAAATCAAAACAATTGTAATAGAATTAAAAAATCATAGTATATAAATTTGAAAATGTATTTATAGTACTGAATCAGGAGAAAAAAGTTAATATGGTACACTGGACTAGTACACTGCACTAGTCCATTAAAATAATCGATAATTATGCAATTAATAAACACTAATTAATAAAGTAGTCAAAAATAAAATAATTTATAATAAAAAGAAATGTATTATAAAAATTTGTTTTTTTTATAAGTTGTTATAATCATCATAATGTCATGAAAACAAATCAACTGTTCTGTGTGAAAAAAAACAATCTAAAAACAATGTGTCCAATTCATTCATGACCCAAAAATTATTAAAATAATGTAGGTACCTAACTTAATTTTACTGTGGCAAAACAAATTATAGATTGGAAAACACATCTCGTCATAACATAATTATTTAATAAATAGATGGAATAATAATTAATTAAATTATATAAATACTTTTGTTTAGTTATTGAGATAAAATATTTAATATACTAAGAACTATAATTATATAATTAAAATTATTATAAATATGTTTAATTTTTATTTTATTAAGGAATTACTCACAATAATACAAAATATATTAAAAGTTTAAAAATATAAATTACTATTATTTATTTATTTTTACTTAAAACTGCGTTAATTTTCATAGATTCTGATGTTAAAGAATAATAAGTGAAGAATATTTTTCCTATAGGTACTTCAATTACTTTTTAAAATTAAACATTAACTTATATGATTTTTGTAATACTAAATTATAAAAAATATAATAACCTTTCGAGTAATATACCTATAATAAAATTACATCATATTATTTCAAATATTCATATTTTCATGATTTTGTTCCTAAACACTTAAACACTAAGTATATACGTTAATATACAGATTTTTGTATAGAAAAGGAAAATATATAAATGTTCTTATTAATTATAGTCCATTGAATTTTATATACAGTTAATTACAAGTTGTGTAGTCATAATAAATATTTTAACCACACCTTATTCAAAAATATTTATACCTTTAAAAATCTTTTTGTACAGTGTTCATTTTTAATTTGTTTGATAAAGATTAATGACTATATTCGAATGTGTTATTTAAAAATAGTTTTTTGATTTTGAATTAAGATCTAATTTGTATTTTGTAGATAAAAAAATCAAACTATAATTAGTAATATATTTTTATTTTTTTTTTTGAAATAAAAATAAATAAATAATAATTGATACTTTTAAACTTGTAATATATTCTATACTATTTTGAGTAATTTCTAACTAAAATAAAATAAAATACATTAAAATATTAATTTCTTGCCTAAAGTATCAATTCAAATAATTTTGATATAATCACTATAATCTTGATATATTATAAATGGATGTTAATGGGTGTAAATCAACACGAGTTCGTATGATCGTAGTGACTATTATATTTATTGTTTGTTTGCAACTTGATTCTGCGTTTTCTGAGATATACGAATCAGTGGCGTATGGTTTGCATTGTTAATAATAAAGCTATCATTATGTTTATAATGGAGAGAATTTAGATTTGTCATTTGTAATGATTTATACTATAGAAAACAAAATGCAATACTTCAGATATTTTTAACTAACGAATTTTAAACATTATATAAATTGATGTCCTAGACCAATAATAAAATCTACAACCTATCTAAACTAAATACTAAACAAAGATAAACAATTACGTTTGTTGCCAAAATAAAATACATTTGTTTTTTAAAACAAAAACCATCAAAATAGTTCAAATTTTGAATATATTATTTTATCAAGTATTCTGAATTTTAATAATTGAACGTATTATAATATACAATTAATACTCCATTAATAATTTATTATTAATTACATTAGACATTTATTATTGAATGTTAAAAAAACTAATTTAATATTTATTGATTAGTAAACCTTTAATACATTAAATACAATACATATTTAATATGAGATAATTATTATTATAGGGAATATAGAACACTATTTCTTTAATTCCTGGGGCATTATAATTCTTATCTTAATATATCCAGTCATAATATAATTTAAATA
Source organism: Rhopalosiphum nymphaeae (assembly GCA_036289425.1). NCBI lineage: Eukaryota > Metazoa > Arthropoda > Insecta > Hemiptera > Aphididae > Rhopalosiphum > Rhopalosiphum nymphaeae. The sequence goes on along the minus strand of JAZAQC010000012.1, from coordinate 7,052,628 downwards.
ATTATCACCAATGTCGTGGACAACTATATAGTACTGGTATGAACATTAACCATTATTTTCTTAAGTAGGTAGGTTAATTATTTATTAACGTATCAGCTTTCGCTATCACATGATGAGCACACCGACGCTAATACACAATGGTGGAGGATAACCTAATATGTAACCAAATATAACACAATATATTACTGGGGCATAGTGTGGCGTATTGTCTGGCCGCAGTTACTAATTAGTGCTGCGGTTAAGCACCGTTCGGCGTACTAGCTCCCGGATGGATGACCAGTGACCACCCGGGTTCTTATAGCGACGAAGCCATGCCCTACATACAACAACACATGTTCCACTAAACTAATGTAAAATTTTAAAAAATATAAATAAAAATCAATAGCTCATAGCAATAGTTGGTGAAGCTTAAGTTCAAAAATATATGCGTATATATATAACTTTTATAATATGTACCTACAGATCAATTGAAAATATTATTTACAAAAAGCCCTTCATGCCATCACAAAATATTTAGTGGAAATCAAAACGACGAACGATTCGGTTTAACTTGAAGTGAACATGACATATTATAGGATCCTGATATGAAAAGATAAGATGCGATGATAAGATGTGACGTGATTGCACCATTCCAAATTTTTTAAATTTTATAAGATAATTTCACATAATTTTTCATTCATATATTAGATATAACTTATCTAATTATAATATAAACTTGTCTCCATTAAAACAACTATATGGACACCTATGGAATGAGTCAAAAGCTAATAAAAGCATTACCACCATAGGTTACACTTACATGATTAAACATAATACATGTTTGATTTTTATTTTGGTTTACGATAATAGTTCAGTTTATATGATCGTATTCAAACTTAGAATATAATAATTTGTTTATTTTGTATTTCTGTTAGGTTTTTAAGTTTTGAATCGGTTTCATTTTCCAACCATTAGAATAATGTAAAATTTCTAAATACATTTGAAAATAACTAAAAAAATAACTTCTATTAAAAATGTAACATATTATTTAGAGTGTTACTAAGCCACTCTGCTTGATGTATTATTTACAGCTATAATAATTTATTATTTTATTGTACATTGTTTTTTTATAATAAACATTTTGTAGTTTTATTTAGCATTTAATACTACATTACTACATATTTTTATCTACATTTTTTAAGTATATTGAAACAGCTTTACCCTTTGAAAGTTTTTTTCATAAAAACCGAAATTGATACTTATTTGAACTTTGAACTGTTTGCACTGTATATATTTTTGGTCAAGTTTTAAACAAAAAAAGAATATTCTTTATGAAAATATTACTATAAAAAAGTATTTATAAAAAATTAAGAACTCATCATTTCATAACTATTAACTTTCTCGTAATATATTTTTACACTTGAATTTAAAGTAGCTAACAACTTATTTTTTTCGAAAATAAAAAACTTCAGCCATCTGAATGCATTTAAAATATTTTTAAATTTTTTGCTACATTATCACTGTGAAATTTCTTATTTAATAAATGTATTCACCCATTTTTAATTACGATTATAATGATATAATACTTATTTAGTTAAAGTATCATGTTTACCTATTTTAAATATGCTTAGTCATTATTATAAAATGGTATCCAAAAGAAAGTTGAATATGAAAAAGATTATTTATAATACCATAAATTAATTGAATGATGTGCCGTTATGTTTTTCAGTTCACATATTTGTCAATGTAAAAAGCTTTTAGTTTAATTAAACTAAACAGGAAACTTTTTTTTTTAATGAATGCAAGTTATAAATGTTAAATAATATTATGTTTACTTAAAAATTGTTGCATACAAATTATATTATTAAACAGGTTTCAAGGTTTCATTATACAATTTGTCACTCGTTAAAAAGTGGTTATATTTTTAATTATTTATATTTACGTATAGTTACGTTAGCTTTTTTAGAATAATATAATATTAGGTCCATAAGGCATCTATTAGACAGATTATTAATATTTTCTGTTTTAATTAATTAATATGCACTATAAAGAATCATATTGAAATACTGACATATTACAATTATAAGACCAAGATTATACGTATAGAAATTACGGATTATATTTTTTATAGTGATTATAATAATATTGTTATTACAGTCAACATACACGAATTAAAGGTTGTCTTTCTATAAAATATCAAAACTTAAATAATGATATTATTATTAAGGGGCTAAAATATTGAACAACACTGTATATCATATGGTCAGATTGAAAAATAAATAATAAATATATGGCTATTAATTTAAAAAGTAAAGCTTTCCATCAAATACAGCTAAAAATTCTAAATTAAATGATTTTCACACAGTTAAAAGTTTAAAGACGTATTGCGACTTTTAACATTAAAAACATCATACAATTTATTTTAAATTAAATTACATCTTATGTATTGTATTTATATTCCATATTGTAGTCTATAATCCCATTATCGAACACGTAAACCAAATATATGTCGCAATTTGTTATAGCAGTATTACAACATGATATGTTATTGTTCGATGTTAAAATGTACACTATGTGATTCATGTGCTAATGTATGTTAAAATTGTATTTGAAAACGAACTTTATCCATTTAACGCGAATACGATGACCCTTTTGTAGGTAACACGTTATGTAATAAAAGCAGTATAGTTTATCTTTTATCTATCTAAACACAAGTTTGATACGGTCAAATAAAATTAAGTTATTTTTAAATTATCATTATATATCGTGCAATCGTATATTTAAAGATATTGATATCGACTGGCGATCATAATAGAACAAACAATATCGTTTATTATTTCTGGAGTAAATGGATATATTATTCCACCGGCTACATTATTATTCATTTTTAAAACGATCAGAACGTAACACTGTAATTCTGCAGTTTGTGCCCAAGGTTAATAATAATAATAATAATGGGCTTTTTCAGAAATATTTCTCTCGTGTTTATTGTCCGGGCAGACGGAAAGCCACAAAAACATTATTCTGCGACAGTTCCCAATGAATGAAAGATAGTCAGGCATCGTAAAAACGTCGTCGTTCGACTAGAGGGCGGAATCCGCTAATAACGCCGGGTGATTCGGTATAACATTTATTTGATAAGTCGTCGGCAACGCTAGATGTGGCGCCAAGTCCTCTTTCCCGGAGTCTATGTAGCGACATTCTCTCCGCGTCCTCCTTTTTATGTTTTCTGTGTATTATTATACACGAATTTTTCCCGTTGTTTTCTGCTTGTTTTTTCTTTTTCAAAATGGTTTACCCTCCTTTGACAATGACCTTTTTACACACAAAAACGATTTCGAAAGGAAACAGGCATCTAGTTTATTTATACAGTGAAAATAGTGCAACTAAAAATTATAGAACAAAATATACAAAAATCAAAGAATTTTTTAAATGTTTGTAAAACACCATTTGAATAAACGATATAAGTATATTTTGATCGCTTTTAAGTGTACATATACATTTTAAAGTTCAAAGTGATTTGATAAAAGCTATTGGTTTTAAAGTGGAGCACATTTTTTTATCAAAACGATTTCTAACAATTCTTCTGTGACTAAGCTTTTTAACTATAGTAAATATATTAAATATTTAATATAGGTAACAAATGTTTACTAAAAATCTATTTATCAATAAAAAGTAAATTATTTATGTTAACTGCTTTAAGTTTACTGATACAATTATTATGATTTTACATGAATTTAAAATTTCAACCACTAACAAATCCATAAAAAAATGTAACTTTTAAATTGCCATTTTTGATTTCTTTCCTTTTTTTATGTACCTATATAATAATAAATTAAAATATGTAATAAATAAATACAATTACTCAATTAAATGTCTACATGGATGTTTTTTTGAGAAAACGTAAAGTTTATTACTAAATCTGTTAATATCAAATGCGTTTAAAAACTAAACTAAATACATTATTCTAAAGATTGAATTTAAAAAACATAAGTATACATACACGTATTTATTTTTCTTGAAAAAATAAGTATTTAGAGAATATTGAAGTCTAAAAATATATATAATTAAAAAAACTTATTAGATTTCAAATATTCCATTTTTGGATTTAGCTTTTTCGTCCTATATGATGCTGAAAATAAAATCGTTTTTCACAAACGATAATTACAAATTTAATACCAGTCAACAACTTAACCATTATATGTCACACTAGTAGCACATCATTGTGTAGCCTAACCGGATTAGTAACTTACCCGTATTATCGTCGTATACATACCGTCGTATACACATCTCTTTTATTTATATAATTAAAAACCTTCTTCTCAGTAAACATAAACAGTTTATTACGATCTTAATTAATATTTATGTGTTGAAATCCATAACGTTATTTTTAATTTGTATATTTATATATATTTTTGAATATGGATCGATGAACGATGTGGTTGAGTAGGATAAGCCCATTTTCAAGTGAAGAAAGCGATGGAAAACCACACTATACTTATTTTTCTCTAGTATAAGTTATAACAGTCCAATTTTCAGTAAAATCAACACTTGTAAATTCAACGTATTGATTGTAAATTTAGATATATACTATACATATACATATTATATACATTTAACTGTATCTTAAAACTGTATTAAATAATATTGGAAAGAATAAGAAAATATAATATATTGAAATACATGAAAATTTTTAAGATTAACAGATAATTTATAATGATTATAATAACGTAACGTAATTATTTGTACACCAGTGAAAATATATATTTTAAATTGATGATTAAGAGAACACCACACCCGCATGTGATGACTTCATCTTATACATATAAAACATAGCAAATTTGAGTTAAAAAAAAAATCAATTTTATATTATTAGCTTTAATATTAGAATAAATTTACCTATTAACCAACTTAAAGGATAAAAATATTATCTATGCCATTACCTAGGATTTTATTAATATCATAACTTTAAAATGAGTTATGAACATTTTAAAGTTGTAATATTTTACATATTTATAAACCATTTTAAAATGATAATATCAATAAAGTCCTATGAGAACGGTTTATAGATAATATTCTTACTTTAAGTTTAATAATAGGTTAATTTACTGCAATGTTAAAACTAACAACATAAAATGGATTCTGCTGAACCAAAATTTGCTATGTTGTATGCAAGTAAGACAAAGACTACAAGGACCGTAAGAAGTTATCATTTATCGTTTTTAAATAAAAATTTAGAACATGAAGTATGTAATATTATGACCATATAACTTATATAAGTCGAAACAATACATTTATAAGTATTATAAGTATTATATTTTTTCCGTATTTAAATAGGAATAATTTCATAGTATATAACTTATGTTAATTTTCGAAATAATAAGTTACACGTTACACATATATTATATTAATAGATAAACTTAAAATATGGTATATATTATATTATGTATACTATAGGTATATAGTTACTATTTAAGATATGTCCATACTATTAATAAAATTTATTTTAAAATTGAAAGATATAGTATGAAATATATAGTAACAAATACTTATAAGCTGATAGGTACTTAATTATTATTAATAAACATGACATAATTATAGTATACTACAATGTACGTCAATCAACAGTATTAAAGGTTGGTGGATATAACACATGTACATTTTGGGTAATCTGCTGATATTTGTGTGTAATCTAAATTAAAATGTATACTAATCACATTATTTCTTTAATTTGGTAAACATATATTTTGGAAAAATTGAGTTTTTATACAATATAATTACATATTCAATTAAATATTTGAGTCACATTTAAAATAAATATCTTTATAATACTGTTAAACTATTATCAAATTATATTTTAAAAATGTGTGGTACCACATATTATTAAAATATCTAAAAAGATATAATTCCACAATACAACATTTTCTGCCACGAAATGTTGTCACAATATTGCATCTTTATTGTTAACAGTTAAATTACATTTTTAAAACAAAAGTTTTAAATGTTTTGGCATTGATGCCAATTATTGATTAAATATCTTTATAATAATGCAATGCTGTGTGGATATCAATTAGGTACTAAATTGTAGTATTATAAAATACATACAAATATATTAATCAAAGAAAATGTTTTATTTCTACCTTTAAACAAAAATGTTTATACAATCGTGTATCCATAGAGTAAATTACAAATAGAATAAGAAAAAAATGTGACTTAAGGGTATTCGATTTTAAAAAGTGGCTATAAATTACTCTAGATAGCCATAAACAATTTCCATTTGGTTGACCAACACGCCCGATGAGAACCAGTATAATGTAAGGAAAAAATAATTTCACTCTTATTGATGAATTATATTTTAATAAATAAATTAAAATTTAAGTTTACATTATTTCATAAATTATTTATAAAATATATTATATATTTATAAATGTGTCTTTGACAAAGATCGATAGTGAGTTCAATCAGTTCAAAGAAACATTTTATTTTATTTCTTTTATTTTAAGTTTAAAAATTGTTTTTTAACTACTGAAAAATGCGTACAGAATTAAAAACTAATATTGATTATTTATGTTTGATTAATAAAATTAAAACGTATAAGAACTCAGTTAATCATTGTAATATTATTCATAATAACGTTTCAATATTGTTATGTAAGGAGAACAGAATTAAACCAAAATAACTATTATAAATCATAAAAATTAAGAATAAATCTTTAAGAACTTATACTGGATAACTATAATTTGAGAATTTCAAATTACCACCAATTAATTTATTCATTTTATATTCTGAGTGAAGGTTAGATTATATATATTTATTTTAAAATGATTATTTTATTTGTCTATTTTTTTATTAAAAAAATACTCTTATCATCAACTTCAAGGGAAGTTTCTAGTAACAAATTTGATCTGGTTTGTATTTTGATGGAAGTCTGAAGTAATTTTTAAAATAATCAAAAATTACAAAAGAATTTGAACATTTCTTAACATTGTAATATTATTATTAAAATAATTATAATATACACGGCACCTACTGTTAGCAGGATAGTTACTTTCTGTTCAAATATTTTGTTTGAATATAAATATAATACAAAAATGTATGTTACAGTGTTCATATTATTGCAAACAATTTATTTTTACCAAAAACAAAAAATAATTCTTCAAGTTTAAGATCAATTAATTTCTTAATTTTTGTTTTTAGTTTATATGAAAAATTAAAACAAATTATGGGACATTTTTTCGTACCTTTTTGTCTTCACTATTTATGTTGCATATCACATGGTATTAAGTATTAACTAGAAAACACTTCTATGAATCTAATATAGTTAATCAATGACTGAATACCAAACATGAGAAAATGAGAAGATTCTGATATTAAATTAGACAAGGATCCGAAAAGGGACTATATACACTCAACCAACATTGTGGATTTATCATACAGTAAATTATTAAATTTCAGATTAAACTCATCATACAGTAAATTAGTATTATTAACATATAGTATTAATTTATCGTAAATTATTGACCTGAAATTATACAATAAAAACTCATTTTAGGATTAAGATGTTTAAATAATTTTTCATAATATGTGATATCTAAATAAGTTAAGTTCAATATTTTAATAAATGTTATGTATTTTATTTTACTCATTTCATTTGCGGACTTTACAATGTTTTCAGAATAAAATTAATTTTGAATTTTTAAACAAATTTTTTTTTCAAAAATAAGTAATGCGAAAAAATTCACACTTATTTACATTTATATTTTGTTTTTTTAATTATTTTGAAAAGTACTGGTGTCTTTTTCTTTTAATCTCCAAAGTAGATTCAACAAGATTTAATTTTTTACCAGAAAGAGTAAAGACATATCAAAGTGAATAATTTAAACATTTTTACAGCTCTAAATGGTGATGTAAAGTGAAAAATAAAAAATATTATATATTATATACTATAATATAATACTCCATATAATAATGTACAACAAATAAAATATTTATATAAAAAACTAAATAAAAACACACATTATTGCTCTTAATTTATTACATTATAATCATGATTAGATTATTAACTAAACGTGTTCAATTATCAATTATTATCTCCTATGAAGTTAATTGAATAATTAATAGTTAATTCATTGATGTACATCATATGTGTATATTAAATTATTAAAATACATATTATGTATTATTTATATACTGTATAAACTTTTTTTAATTTTTGTATACACTATTTAATCAGTATTACGAAATTAAATTCTAAGCATTATAATATAATATTTGATAGTTTTCAATGTTATTCTAAATTAGTATTTAATTTATTTAGGTATAGACATACGTATAATATTATTATAAACATTTATGTAATTAAATTTGCTAATTTATTTAATAAATAGTGGTTTACCTGATCTTCATATAATACGTATACGAGTACCTGCTACATATAATATGCTTACGGTTGAATTTATAAGCAAAGAACGAATATAACGTTAAAAATTATAACTAAATACAATTTTAAAATAAACGTTGAGTTTAAGAACTTATTTTTAATTATAAATATAAAAGAAGTTTCTTTAACGAATTTATTGACAGTTTCAACGTGTTTTACAAAAAAAAACTTTGTTACACGATTTATGACTATAACAATAGTATTTCATGTATAACAAAAACCTAATTTTTAACAGCATATTGTAACTTGTTTTATTTGTTTACGCAGAATGATTTAATAATTGTTTAATACGTTATTTATTTATTATTTATAATAAAAATAATATTATTTAAGGAATATTACAATTATTACAATGCAATACATCATGCAAACTAATAATATTTGATTAAATATTTAGCTACAATTTAGATATATTATGCACTGACATTTAGTCACACACCAAATTTAACCAGGCATAAACATTTTATTAGGGTCTATGAATTTGATCGAATTATAGTTTTAAAAATAGATATATTTGTCCATAAGACTCGAACACATTATAAATTTTAAATACAAATTTGTTTTTATAACTATGGATAGTATAATTAGTTACGATTTATTAGTTTTAAGTCATATACTTAACATATTATTTATATTAATATGCGTATAGATTTATGTATATTACAGTGTAAAATGTATGACTAAAATTTTTATTATTTACATAACATATCATATTTAAATACTGTTTAAAGTATATGTATACATGTGGTATTTATATCTGAGTATTTTGATCCAAAATTATTCCATACCGTATAAATTTGATTCAGATACAAAATGTTAAATAATGGATATTTTTCGTATTATATCAGTCAACCCCATCTAGGATGTAGTGTTTTTGCTTTATGATATAATCGATTTCAATATAATTTATTGGTACAGATTTTAAGGTTCTTGGGTTATAAGAATATAAAAATAAAACTATTGAATATTTTTATATCTAATATAACATAAGTAATGTAATTTATGTACAAGCAATAATTCATTATAATATACATTACACATATATTATGTTTTATAAATAATTTAACCCAATTTATATGTTGTCAAATGTTTCTAATAGCTAAAACAATTTGACTTTTACCCAACAAATTAATAAAAATGAAACGCGTTTTATATTGAATACCCAATACTATTCGATATTGCAAGCCATAATTAAACGAATAAAATGATACAACATGTGATAACTTTTAAATTAATATGATGATTATATATCTATTATGACATAAAAATATTTAATTCTAAAATTTTATTTGCTGTATTACAAGTATTAATTTATTTAGAAAATATATGAAAATATGTGTGTGTGTGTGTATGAGTTATAATCATAAAATAAAATAAATAATATTATTCTCAAATTGAATTATTTGTAAAATAGTTTATTATTGGTCAATGAATTTATACCATTTAATGTATTTAAATTATTTCAACTTTCGTTTGACTCTTCTTATATACCTTATATTTATTAAATTGGAAAAATATTTAAGAATACCTATTAAAAATTCTTTGAATGTAATAGATTCTATACAGGTAATTTTAGTACCAAGTCACACTCGACTACATGAAATTAATTTTTTCACAAACATGATAATAATCTTAATAATTATTTTTTCTAGAATATATAAACATAAAAATAATAGGTTTACTAAACTTGTTTTAACAGCTAACTTTGTAAAGTATGACTTGTGTATGAGATTAAAAAGAAAAACGTCTTTTATCCTACATAAATTAAAATGTGTTAAAAAAACGTGATAGCATTTGATTATTAACAATAAATTTTCGTGTTTTTATCTTAGATATTTTTTTTTCTTATTAACAATAAAAACTATTGATAAGATGTTTTTTCAATGTGAACCAAATATTTTATCTAAACCGTTCATGGTATCTATTAAATTAACCTCTTTGAATAGTATAAAAAAAAATATGGTTATAATATAAAATAAATATTATATACATTAATGTTTATTATATTATTGGATTTTTTTTTTTTTTTTAATTATAATTAAATATTTATTAGAACTCAAAAATTATAATTAACTTCGATTAACACTATAACCCAGAAAAAATGAAAACTGATAAATTACCACTCAAAAGACTTTCAAGCGCCAAATCGACTCATTGTCAAACTTAGGTAGTTTTATGTTCTCGCATAGTTTATTTTAGTAAATAAATAGTTTATTTTAGTAATGTATTAAAACTTGAACCCCATTAAAAATGTAATAGGAACTTAATCTTTTATACAAACACCATTATGTCGTATAGAATAACACTTTTTTAATTTATATATAATTATAAAATACCTTAATACCTTAAAAATAAATAAATTGCCATTTTGTTACAGGTATTTATATTAAAATTTTCCAAACAATAATATTTTGATTAATGCGATTTTTAATTTTGTTTCTTAACTATATAGATTTAGATTCATAATCAATATAATTTCCTGGCATTTTTATCACTCCGAACACTCGTTTTCAGTCGGATGAAGCACACAACAATCGTAGTTATGAATCAAATAATAAGAAACATTGATTGGTTAATCTCAATAATAGAGCTAACCATCTATCGTAACTATAATAACATCAAAGTAAGACAATATCGTGACTGGTTCTAACTGATCAAAGGAAAAGTGACTTACCGTTTCTAGACTCAATTTTGAAAAATCATGCCCAGTTACTTGTAGAACCAAAATAATAGTATTTGACAGAACGTACAACAGTGACATCTATCTACAACATGGTGGTCAACCAGTAACCACAACAATATTTGGAATTTCCCATCAATAACACGAATAAAAACTGACTATTTAAAGCCGATATTATTTTAAGGCACTTTATTAAGTTTCAAAATCAAATATTGCCATAAGCTTTACCACATACCCATGCTTGTAGACCCTTCTAATATTACCCATGACAGTAAACTTAGCAATGTATGAGCTAATTTATATCTATCTGTATATAATATATATATATATATATAAGCGTAAAATGAAAAATTAGTATTAGTATACTATAAATCAAAGTGGTCATATATATATAAGACTGGTACATATATGTATATACTATTTTATATTTGATAAAGTTTTATAAATGTTGAATGTTGAATGATAATACCAGAGATAAGTTATTTTAAATTTTAATTAATTTAATTAAATTAAATTTTAAAAGTAATTTTAGTAAAATATATATGTATATAGTAGACAATTTTATTTTTCTAATTATTTAATAACTACTGCAATAATATGCTTAATTAAAAACAATTCTTCAATAATAATTTAATTTTGATTTCAATATCATAATTATGATGACATTTTGTGAAAAATAAAAGTATATATAAAAATATATTGTCTATTGAATTTAAAAAAAAAATGTTTAACAATTGAAGTAAAAAGTTATTTACCTCAAATTATTTTTAATTTTTTTAATTAAAAATTAAAAATGAATTTATCAATAATAATACTCATTTAGAAACTGTAATTTATCTATGGCATGGTCGTATATGCAATTATATAAAAATGATTCGTTTTGTATCAATATTTATGTATTATTAAATATTCAATGAACAGTTATTTGAACAAGATATATTATTAAATTGTATTTGATTATTTACAATTTGCTTTATTTTATTAAAGTACTTAGCTAAACGGTTCTTAGTTTTATTTATACAATTTTAATTTGTTATTTAATTGTAAAGCCATACTGCATAAATACACAATGAATTTAACAGAGCCTCTAAAAATTAAACATATCATTATATTTAATATTAATTTTCATTTTTTGTTTGCTATATTGTAAATAAGAAATCTAAATATAATATTTATGTTACAATATTGATTTAGTTTTTATAATCTATTTAAATATCAAATCATTCGATGAAACATTATTAGACAGGTATATATATATAAATTATGTTGCCCTTGTATGATTCACGTCAATATTTAAGTTTACAACTATAGTATCTATCATACATATGAATGTATTGTGCTCGTAAAATAAATAATATGATAATACATTTTGTGAAGTCAAACCTAAAAGTTTGTTAAAAAGAAACTCTTGAAAACATTATTTAGCTTTTATTCTATTTGATACCACGCCTTTCATCATAATTTATCAATGTATCATAATATTAAATATGATTGTAGTAACATGTCTAAATGGATGGTTTGTATTCCTTGTATTACAATAAATTGATAAATCTGATGTAAACGTAAGGTTCCTACGTCCTGCACATAATGGATGTACTGTTTTTATCGGAAAACGCTGTTTCTTGCTTTCAATAATAGTATTTTTAATTTTATACTAAATTGCATTATTTTATATTTATATATAATATAATATATAAACATAACACCATAACTCAAGGAATTTTTTAATAAAATAATTATTGTTAGTAATAATAATAACACCGGCGGTTGTGACATAATACAGAGGCGAGATAGAAAGTATATGGTATTAAATAAAGCACATCAGCACCAGCCTTAGAACAATGGTGGAAAATGGGTGTGCGGGGGCTGGTCTGCAATTGTTATGCAAATATCTGTGGCGATGGGTAAATCAACCACCGTGTCGGTCGACACCCTACTATTGTAGCCACGAGAGAGTTAGAGAGAGTGATTATGAATGTGGAAAGAAGAGGAGTGAAGGGGTCGTGATGACTTTTATATTGCTCCGACCGCGCAAGCTTAGGTAACCCACTTGTATTTTTATCATTATTACACTATTAAATTCTGGTCCCGTATGATTATATAAGTACAATGTATGAATGCCGAACAGGGTAGTTGCATATGATATTTAAACTGCACTTTATATTATATACTGACTAAATCACATTGTTGTATTATACTTTTTCCATAACTTCCGGACTTTGTATTTGCAATTATCGAAGTTTGATTAATCTGAATATCGATGGTTTGTGTTATAGAACATAAAAAATTATAACAACGTATATACATGTATATAAATATATGTCATCTGTGTACCCGATAAAAAAAGGTTTCTAATCAACTAACAGTTATAAATATTCATTATAGTGATTCACGGAATGTTACTTGATTTTATTTTAAACACCATCATCTCTTATCGATATAAATATGACAAAAATAAATGAGCACCACGTGAATATGCACTGGTGTTGCAGTATTTGAATATCCACCAAATTATATAATAGAAGATAGACAAGTAAATTAAAGTTTTGATGTAAGCTAATTAATAGCGAAGTTTCATTGCCCTTCTAACTACATTTCTTTTCTAGCTTTCAATTCCAGAAACATTTTTCCATTTCGTATTCTCTTTAGCAATAATTGTAATTATTTGAACAACTGTGCATCATTCTAATGTTTATTACATAGTACAAACGCCATATAACTATAAACCAATATACCTTGAATTTATTTGAGTTCTTTGGTATTTGATATGTATGGTCATATAATTTAACTACACACCAAATACGTTGTAAAAATTATTATACTTACCTACTAGTTTTCTTACACAGATCTCCAAGATCGAAAATAATTGAACTATATAGGTGCTTAATTAAAAATGTCAAAATACTTACTAAAATATTATTAAAATGTAATTTAATACAACAAATTATTATATAGGCGTTGCTTATATTATGTGACACGCAATCCTATAAAGTAGCACATGGAGTTAATTAGGTTTTGAATAGTTATGAGCCACGTACCACCAAATACATTTTTAATTGCACAATAGAAATTATAATTAGTGGATGAATTAATGATTATAAATTAATAAGCTACCTATTAAATATATTGCAAAAAAGTATAAAACATAAAACAAAAAAATCAAAATAAAGATGAATGAGTTAGGTATCTCTAGACTCCAATTCACTCGTACATGGCCAACGGTTTTAAATTATGAACCACTCCATCAATCATTCTTCACGCAGTACAATATTATATTATATTTTATACAAAAATTATGTATGAAATGTATGTTCATGAATGTATTTATAATTATATAACAGTTGAAACTTTAAAATGGTTCATGCAGGTTAATGCACGTCGGTCATACTTTTTCAAACACGTCCATAAATTACAACTTCGGAAGGATTCTATATGAAATAACAGTAACAAATTTAAGTAAACTCTTCTCATTTAAATGACAATCGGGTGTACCTTAATCCACAAAACTCAAATATGTCACTGAGCGTGTGATTATGTGTAGTCATTATATTTTGTAGTACTGGAAAAAGTTTCAACAAAGAACAATTTATATTTTAGTTTTATTCATATTTTTACAACACGACACGAAGTTTTCATATTTTCAATTTGGTTACATCAAACTCATCTTATGTTTGTTTCTCATCGGTCCTTAAGATTTTCAAAGAAAATGATTCAGTTTAAAACTAATGACGTATTTATGGTAACACTTTTAAACGCTTTAATGGTTTACAAACATTAGTATTTTAATGAACACGAAATTCAAATACATATATACGTAGTATAGTGGTGTTATTATATTTTTTTTTTTTTAACACGTATATTTTTTATGCAGCCCACACAAACCCTGTTTAGAATTTTATTCATTTTTCAAACCAACCAATTTAAGAAGTAATTTTCACTATAATATTGGATTTTAAATACGAAAATATAGGCATTGTGTGATAAAAATGTCACGAATGACGTAGTATATATTATCTATGCTATAAATCTTTTTAAATATCATGTATATTGTTTCGAGATCGTGTTATTCTATTACTCTATTACTTATTATATTGTAGTTTTAGTTTTAATTAAAATCAATGTGCTAATAAACGACGAAATACTATCAGAAACGGAGACAGCTCAAAACACACTTCGTAAATTAAATTATAAACTCAATTAATTACAATGCTTTAAGAGTTAAACTTACTGTAAATTGCAGTCTTACATTATGAACTTTATTGGTACAAACTTATTCGTTTTAAATAGAAAACTATGACAATTAGTCGGCAACTAAAGGTTTCCATGTGTGTCAATAAAAAGAGGAAAAATATATTACACTGCATGATTCCAAAGGTCCAACGACTATAAAAACAATTTCCATAAAAATGTATTTAATTTATAATTATGAAATTTAGTTTTCCCATCCGGAACTTCAAGTTATAATATCATGTAATTCAATCTTGCCTCGTTTATTCTAGCACGTTTATTGTCTCTTAAAATTCGTTTAACCTAATACTAATAGGTGTTTTGAAATTTGACAGACTATTAAAACTACCTATCCGCTTCATGATCTGTAATTGTAATTTTAACACACTTGTCATTCAAACGAACCATTTTCCTCGTCTCATAAACATCATATAATTTAATTTTAATTCATGCACGCAAAGGTTAAAAATGTCTTAACTAATTACAGTGTGAATCGAGAACATTTACATTTGAAATGACTTTCATGTTGAGTTGTGGTTGATTATAATTACATCACTGGTATCTTTTATCTATACACAATTCTTGGTAGATATATGCATTAGATGATATAGATAAATATATTTAGGTATGACAGAACCATATGGTATGAATATTAGACCAACCAAGAAGGCTAGAATACTTTTAGCATTTGCAAATATAGTTTTAGCAGCCTCCCCACAAAAAAATAAAATTACAGATAATCAGTTTATTATTACATTTCATTGCTTGTATCAATGGTTTGTTGGAAATATAAAACATTGGAAATGTTTAACCCTGCTTTTAGTAATTTCCAAAAACGACAAACAATAGTTTCCCGGATATTGATGAGGCAGACATCAAATAAATCAATTATCCGAATAAGACATA
Source organism: Rhopalosiphum nymphaeae (assembly GCA_036289425.1). Lineage (NCBI taxonomy): Eukaryota > Metazoa > Arthropoda > Insecta > Hemiptera > Aphididae > Rhopalosiphum > Rhopalosiphum nymphaeae. The sequence continues at coordinate 7,036,396 of JAZAQC010000012.1, read as the reverse complement.
ATAAATTATTAGATATTCCGTGACTACTGGTATTATTATTGAGTTGAGTATTAGAATAACTGTTTTAGATTTATATTATACAGCTATTATTTTAGTTATTTTATGCTAAAATGGTTCGATTATAATCAACTAATTATAATATTTGTATATTATGGCCGCTCACTGGATTTAGAATTTATAATCTCATCAAGTTTATGCTGTGGAAGGAAATATCAAATTATTGCAGAATCACAGACATCGAAAGGAATCGAAACATACTTGATGTGGGGCTTTTATTTAATTTAAAGCCATAATATTTATTTTTCATTTATTTCAAAACATTTTACTTAGACCTGAAGAGTTTAAATTAAAAATTAAAAATTAATCTACTGCTCTACTTTAAACGTTTGCTTATGTTAGAAGTATTTATTTCAGTTCTTAAATTATATATATTGCGTTTGTACGTTTTCGGGTATTTAAAAGGTATAAAATGCTAATGCTAATTATACTTTCAATCGGTATTTGATTTTTCCGTTTAACATTATTTTGATTTGTCTTTTTAAGTTTAACGTAAAAAATAATTACAACATTATAAAACCAATGAAATTGAACATAAACATGAGAATTAGTTTATTTAAAAAAATATACTATTACATATGTAAATTATAGTTTGTTGAACGGTATTTAAATTGTTTCGTTATTAGCTTATTAATTTTATTAATGTTTTGAATATATTTTCATTATAACGTTATAAATTACTTTTTGATGCAATTGTTTATTTAGTTTCATTGTTTACAAATATAAAGATACTTCTATCAATAACTTTTATACAATTTATATCATACATAACTATTTAAAGTAATGTTGATTTAACTATGTAGGTTGATATCTAACTACAAATGTAATTACGTTATACATTACACAAAATATAATGAGCGATCAAAATTTTTTATAATATTTGTACGAAAATTGTAAAAATAACGTTTTGATCGCTTTCTGAAAAAAAAATACATATTATCCTTGAATAAATTTTATTTATACTATTGTCTATTAATGCAAATATTATGAATACACTAAAACAATAATACGTCAAATAAGTGGTTATACGTAGTAATAAAGCGTATATATTTTTTATTCACGAATCAAAATAGAATAATAATTGTAATGTATTCTGTCTTTCCAATTGTACACATTTTCTATGTAGGTTAGTATTAATGTACTGGTGTTGACATAATAAATTTGAAGTAGTTTATCGTTTCAATTCAAAAGCAATTTCCTCAATGTTGCAGTTTTTATTATTGTATACACTGTTTTTTAAAAAATAAGGAGATTTTTCGATACTCCAGAGTGACCAATGTACAACAGATTCAATGAAATAATGTTTTCATACAGTTTTAAATAGATATTTACTTAACCTATTTAATTTTTTTATATATTTTATCCTTACGATTTATTAGTTTCATTTTTTATATAGTTTCGTAAATTAAATTATAAACCTATTTTATACTACTGTATAATGTCTGATTAACCTGTAATAATTTTATTAATTATTTAATTATAAAAAGATTATTTACTACTAAATATGTTAAATTATTACAATATTAACATAATATATACAATACTATATTTTAATATATTTTGTTTAAATTACTGACATTAGAAGTTCCGAACAGATTAGATTTGGTTATATTATAGCGTTTTGAATGATTTAAATTGAAACTCTTCAAATTTTAATTTAAAACTAATTTTGCTGTACAAAAATATTATTTAAAAATATTTATCGTATATACTTACATACCTAATGAAATCTTTGTATTTTATTTCTAGTTATTTTTAGATATAAAACTAAATCAATACATGATAACCCAGTTTGACCTTGTATGGATAATTTTATATTACCTATAATATAATAAAATAAAATAATTATATTTATATAAAAATATAAATATATAAAATTATATTATTACTACTTGCATTTACATTTTAGAGCTGAATAAACCGTTTAAAAGTATTTATGGTAAGCAAAAAAAAAAAAAAACGAAAAATAAATTTATTTGATTTAAACTTATTTAATACGAGTAGATAGATACTGTAAAGATAAATACAATAAAAAATTATTCAATTAAGTGATTAAAAATGAATTTTTTACCACATTTTTTTTTTAAATTCATTAAATAAAACATTTTCGTAAATCGAAAAAAAATGATGATATATTCATGAATATTATGTAATGATTATCTAAAATAGCGCTACAAGAAAAAAAGTAAAATAAAGTTTATTTTATTGTTATCCAAGAGATACAAAACGTTTTTACCTATAGATTTATAAAAACTAACTTTCAATCACAATTTGACAAATCATATTTATCAGTTACCTATCTCATTTATTACGCCAAAAATAATTACTTTTTTCATTAACTACGAATTTAATATAAATTATTATGATATGAAAACTGTAGTACATTTTCTTTCTCGGCCGTTAGTAATAAAAATTAGCGGGGTAAAAATGTTTGCTGTACCTAACTTCTGACCTGAAACTCTGTACACGTTTATGGGTATAATATTATGGGAAAATTAGTAGAAATTAATGATTCCACAATTAAATAATGTGTATCTTAAACTTGGAAAAAGACCACCGTAATTTATTTCGCATACTAGATAATATTATTATATTATACATATACACTATATGTTTTACGAGGACGCACAATAATAAGATTTCCGGCTGGAATTATTCGAACGTCTCGTCCGGGATGATTTAATGTTCGGACGTTTGAATTGCTCATGTAGGAATAATAATGCACACGGATAGTACAAGACTGAATACGGGTAGAGCTAGGGTGACTGAATATACGTGGCATTAACCCCTGTGAGATAATATATGCTAGGGATGGCCAAACTCGTTTTAATAATGATCTATTCTGAGAACATAATATCATGTATTCTTCGGGTATCGAATTGTATAGCATGTACCAATAAAGTAGCGACTAACGAGTATTATATAATAGTCAATATGCCAACATAGTACATGTAATTCAATAAAAGTGTATATCTAATAAATGACGTATCTATAAGTGTATTGAGTTTGGCAGTAAATGTTCTGAAAGTAAAATCTGTGAATTTAATTCGGTATTAAACTGTGTTTTTAGACATTCGTAAATAAATGTACAACAATTTAAAGACATTACTGGGGATCATCTACTTTAGAATCATCTACTGTTGATCAATTGGTCACCCCTGATATATTTATTTATATTTTTTACGAATATACATATAAGTGACCCTTTTTTGTGAGTATTTATCTGGTTCAATGGCGTAATATTTAAGACGACCTCGACAAAACTGCTGTGTGTGCTTTTCGCGATCGGAAACAAACGATAAAAAATAGAAGAAAAAAACCAAAAAAGTTCCCCTGGGTGCCACGATAACGATCGTACAAGCTAAACGGTATCGTATCAGTTTTTAATATCAAATCGAGACACAAGAACTGAGAATAAATTCCCAAAACAGTTCTAGCTTGTGCCCTTCATGCCTTACGCGCGGACCACGGTGATTTTTTTCTGTGCCCACGTCGCAGTCAAAATACGATTTAATACGTCTTATGCAGTGAACACAGACGAGGCAATGTGGGCCCGTAGTTAAAGGCCGTAGAATAGAATACACATCTGGTTCTAGGCTTGGATGCGTTAATCCACGATGTTTACCGATTATATTCCTTCCTGCATATACAGTAGTCGAGCAATATTAGAGTTGTCTTTGACCCATGTGATCCAATTGTCTGCAAGCTCGTTCGTGCCATAAGATTATTGCAGTGAATTATGTCTATGACGATAATAACAATATGTCTGTAACATTACCGTTTGATTTCGATTGTCATAAGTAGTGTAATACAAAACTTATTTCATTATGTACAATTTTATTTTTTATAAAATGTTGTCTATTGAACATGAATTATTAGTATAGAAACACGCTGATATGAGTAGATATACAAACTCTAGAAACCCTTTTAAATTGAATTACAAATCAATTTTTTTATAGTTATACTTTTATGTGTTCACGTGTAATACTTTTATTTATTTGCTCGTTTTATGGTTTTGTAATTATTCTATGAAATAAAACGTTTATAATACATTTTCAATCATCAGAGTCGAAATAGGATATACTCACTTAATTCACTCTTTCTTCATTAACAAATAACCAGCTTCAATATACGACATGTGCAAGATAAATATGATTATCAATCACATTGTGACAAAATATCCTAAACACGAAGAATCTTCAATGACTCAACCTTATTCCAACAATTACTGAATGAAGAAAACCCCGAAGCGATTTATCATTTTTCAATAATACAATATTTTTTTTCTAAATAATGATTATAAAATCTGTAAGTATATTTTTTCATATTGAGTAAAAACAATGTAAAGTTAACAGTAATTTTGAAGAAATCGTCCATTCAGTGATTCAGTGATGTGACTTCACGACAATAAACAATGATTTTTAATCATTTAAAATATCCCGACATCATTTACATTTTAAACATCTTATGAGGTCAGCTGAGGATGATAATAATCGATAAATTTGAGATAAGAGGATTATGATGGTTAGACATATTTAATCAGATCGTGTACGGGGAGTTTTAGCTGCATGTTGTATTGTTAAAATAGCGAATACATTATGGAGTGTATTATTAAATACGTACAAGGGAATTTTGCTTATTTGTGGGAGCCAAATTTTTAGATTTTTTTTATACTGAATGACTTGGCTGAACCCCAGAATTATATTTCATATGGCCATATTAATATCAAGAGAACTTTATATAGGATTATTTTATTGTTTAGGTTGATATTTTAATATTTTTTATGGAAAAGAAAGGTAGGTTATTTTATTTAGGCGTGAATAACAATGAATGAATTTTAATTAATTTATCTTGTATCTAAACCTCGATGGCACACTTTATCAAACGCATATTTAGAAATGCACTAATCCATGTTTATTTTTTGCTAGTAAATATAATATTTTGTCGACTAAAAGATGAACTTGATGTTTGGTACAGAAAATAAATTTATTATTTGGGATATATGTATTAATTACTGGGATAAGGCGCTTTAAGGTAAACTTAATTAAAAAAAAATTGTAATTAATGTAATATTTGTTTTACTTACAACCTATATGCTTAAGCTAAAAGTAGGCTAATAACCCTCAATGTTGAAGCCTTAATTTATAGTCCATATATACACTTAGTTAATAATAAAAAAAATACATGCCTTTTTATAAGCCTTTTAGTTCTACTATGTGTTTTTGTTATACTAGTCTATTCCCAGACTCTTAGGTAAAAACAAATATCTAATATGATTTTCTACTATTTAAATATTTATCTTTCTAGATAAATTAACTTTCATTTTATGTTTCGTAGAACTAGAGGAAATATAAATTGGAATTCAAATAACTTTAATAATGCACCCACTCGTTCCAATTTACTACCCCTCTGAAAATTTTATTTTTTTTTATGCATAGATTTACCATTTTAAATGGAAAACAATTACTAAATAATAAAAAAATAATTTTTTTTTTTTTTGATTATTTTGTATTTTATTTTAATTAATTAAATATTAAAAATATTTTATTTTTAGTAAAATAAATACGCAATAATAGTTTTTTTACCAAATCAATTTTGTTTTTTTTTTGTTGCTTAATGCTAGGACTATACATTCCCATACATAATATAATTTTTAAAATTATTTATGTTCTTTATGTACTATTAATACACAAAATATAGATAAAATTTTCGACTTTTCTTAAGTTTTTTTCAATATTTTATACTTATACAATAATTTGTTTACTAGTCAAAAAGCTTAAAATTCTAATAAAAAGTATCTCATTAGTTGTCTTTGTAGCATTTAAAAATATCTAGTCACAATTTTTTATAAACATTTGTGGTTTTATTTTTTACTAAAGTCGTCAAAATTACATTTAATAGTAGAAACCATTTTGTAGTTAAAAATGCATAAAATGTTCAACTTTGATACTTAAAGCTTGAATATTTAATACATGATTCCGCATTAGTAATTATGATTGAAATGAAAAAAAAAACAAATTTTAGAGTAAAGCTACATTAATTTTTAATTAGTTTTTGAAGTTTAGATTTTAACATTATTCACACTAAAATAACGAACACATTTTAAATTATTAATAACCTCTTCACATAAGTTATAAGACTAAATAAATTAATAACATAATAATAATAATTATTATATATACATACGTATATAATGTATTTATGTGATACAAAATGAACATTTTGTACTACTAAAATAAAAACAAATTATTATTATTATTATGAATAAATTATGAAATATCCTTAGAAACATTAGTTGTTATACCAATATAATACCATTTTCGATCGGAATTTTCGAAAATTTAACATACCTATGCAATATACCGACCTACTTAATAATAATGCACGTATATTACAATGCACAATTCTCCCTTACCTATACCTTACCCCACATTTAAATTTTTAAAAACAAAAACTATATTCATAATGAACTTACAATTAACATGAAATTAGACGACTATTTTTCGAATTTATATGACCTTTTTTAATTATACATACTATAACCGTATAATTCACACAGTTTATACCAAAAATAATTATCAAAGTTAAATTTCGTTATTTTAAATACTAAATCAAATATATAAAATGATATCAGTATTATACTAATAGTATACAAAATAATAATTCCCAGAATAATAATTCTGTATTCGTCTATTATTAAATGCAGTACACATATACTGTAATTTATTTATTAATAATCGATAGTACACTAATTTTTAGCCACCAGCCAATCTTACATTACATTTCAATAGGACTACCTTACCTATACCTATACCTATACCTTACCTGAAGTGCGTGCCCAATGTCAATAATGCCTATATAACATCAACTTGGTTCTTAACTAGATACCTAACCGTGATCAATGCTGAAACATATTGACGTTAAGCTTGTAAAATAAGTTCAGTAAATTATTAACGTGACAGTTATAAAAATATAATTAAGATTAACTTAAAATGATAATAATTATTTTAAATTAATACAACCTTATATAACTTACCGATAAATTAACTACTGAAGCATATTATAATCCATTTTGAATTATTTAAATTTTAAAATTGTGTTCACGAAACTTCAAAATTGCTGTTTATATATGTTTATGTATTTATACGTATATATCATTAAAAATAAATTTTATTTACCTTATCCAATATTAGAAATTCAAGTATTCAAATTATGTATATATCATTATATCATATCATATAGATATACATAGCGGTACCCTTAACGAAAATTTTATGTGAGGAAATGCTTCAGCCTTAGGTAGTAGTAAAATGTAGTAATAACATTGTGTGACCATTTTTTGTCTCTTTCATTATTTTAAAATTAAGTGCTAAAGTTGGTCTCCTAAAAAAGAACTATCCAATCACACCATTCCAGTTTAGTGCAGAGTGGCTGAATATTTTAAAAATTTACCTAAAGTGTTCCACAACGTTCTTGCCACACCACTGCATGTTGAGCTACATGCTTACATACATGCATATGCTCATGACGTGTAAATGAATTAAACATACACTACTTCACTACTTTCCTATATATTAACATTCTAGTACCCATATATTGTTTAAATAAACAATAAAAAGTACCTCATAACTTATGAGCCATAAGCAACTTACAGCTTTGCTGTAGATAATCTATATTTCATGGCATCATGATTTATTCATCACTATTTTCACTTTAACATCAACCACATTATGTCGACATTTTCAAACGTATTAAAGTAAATAAATTGTATTTTGTACATCGTTCTATATTCATATTTTTTATGAATAACACCATACAAAAGAGTTTTAGACATTTTTCAAAACTTCTAAATAAATATTCGATAACTATTTCATAATTTGTATTAAATATTATTTATTTTTTTTTTAATAACATTTTATAAGTTTTATGGTTTTTTTTACACTTAATTATTGTTTATCTAATATTTTAAACTGTGATAATTTGTAAAAATTCAAAAAACAATACCTAAAATACGGTTTATTCTACATTAGATTAGATAATAGTTAACCTAACCATATTATATTCACAGAAACAAAATTATTCATACTGTAAACCTATAAAATAATCAAAAATCGAAATTTTCTAATGGTTAATTTTTCCCAAGGGTCTTTAAATAAATGACAAAAGGATAATATAAATAAATTAAATTCAAAATACTTTTTGATTACAAGTATAGATTGCTCTTAAATTGTAATATATTATAAACCAGCAGTCAAATAAATAAATGGTATACGGTAGTATTTTTTATATTATTATACCCAAGCGATATGTTGGAGGTAAATATTTTATAATTTTATAGGCTTATGTTCTAGATGTATTTCATGATTACAAATGCATATATTTACTCGAAATGTTATTTTTAATATGGTAAATACTCGTAAATTTATCATACATACTTTTATTATATTTCGAGTTAAATAATCTATTGTGAATATTCTTAAATAAAATTTAATTAATTTAAATTAGGGAAATTATGCGTATTAATAAATTCAAATTATTTATATTGTAAAATAAATATTAATAAAAAAATCGGATATTAATAACATGATTATTTAAAAATAAAATAACTCGTACATGATAATATATTAATTTGCGAAGGGTGATATTTATATACATATACTTATAATTGGTAAGAATTAAAAAAGAAGATAATTTAAAATATTAGTGTTATAAAAATATTATTATGTAGAAAATGGAACAATACAGCAAACATTATATTTAAAAACTGCGACATTGTGTTTGTAGTTTGTATACGACACTATGGGGCTTCGACGGGATAATTTGATTACGGTAACTATTGTAGAAATTCGATATTTTTATCAATACATCATAAAATTAGAAATGTTTTACGTATCAGTATGCTTCTCAATAAGTTTTTACCAGACGTTTTAAAATATTACCATTTTCATTTTATCATGAAAACGATATTCTATTTTAATTTCTTAATTTTTATACATTAATTACTACATTAGTGATTAGTTTCTAACTAATTTTACGAATAAATAATAAATATACTATTGATGCCATTTTAAAACGATCTTTTTATTTATATTTATTTACTCACTGACTTGTAAGTGTATTTTACATCATAATTAATTATTAAAAAAAAAAAATAAACAGAAAAAAAAATACAGTACCTTTTCTGTTTATTAAATAATTTCACATTACCTGCATACGAAGAAATGTAGCTATAATAATCCATTAATATTATTATTGTTATTATAGTACAACTTGTAAAGTATAAAAATAAAAATAAAAAGAAAGTAAAATATTTTTATTGTAAATACATAAATACCTAGGTACGTTTATATTGTTTTTTCAATGATCAAATACGCACTTAAATAAAAATTAGAAAAAAATGTAATTTTTGTTAATGTTTCAAGTATACTTTATTATTTATTTTAGAAATGTTTGCCCAAAACTTTTTTTTTAGTTCCAATGACTTTATAGTAATCAAATCATGTATATAGAGTCAATACATTATTAAAATTGTTTACCTTAACATCAGGTATCTTTAAGTAACAGTTACTGAAAATTTTAACTATAAATAAAACATTTTGAACGTACACTAAAAAAAAGGAGTTTATGTTATGTTGTTGAGAGGGTGTTTATTGAATAAGCTCATGATACTACAGAATTTAAGTAATTTTTCAAACTTTAACGCTTAAAAAATGGAATAAGTTTTCAAATCTGAATACTTAAAATAATTACAAATGTATAGCTAAAAATATTTATTTTTATAGAGTATAAACCTTCAATTTTTTCGATAGCATTTTCGTTGCCTGTAAGTTACCCTAAAGCAACTGTAATCAATCTTGAAATTTTTCAATAAAACAATTATAGTTGTTAAAACATATTTAAAATATGATAAATCAAACTGATCACTGTGAAATTTATTATAATTTTCGTAATTTCCAATGTTTATTTACCGATAACAATATGTTCTTTTATTTGTTGTTGATGAAATGTAAATTTATACTGCAAAACATACATGAATAGTAATTGAACCAACAAAAAATATTTTCTAGACACTAAGTAACTATAAATGAAACCAATATAAATTCACTCTTTTATTTTGAATCTTAAAAATAATAATGAAACAAACGTATTAATACGTATTTACGGATTATATATATATATAGGTATATATTAGTATGTTATATGTTACCGACATAACAAATAATCGGGTTTTTATATTTTGAAATATATTAAAAACTACCTAGGGTTTTAAAAAATTATGAAAATTCACTAGTTAATATTTATAATTATATTTACTATTACTCTGCATTAAAAATAAATCCAAACGAACAGCAAACGATGTAATTATAAATAAGCTCGCTAAAGAGGTATTAATCGTTTTGCTAATGGTACTGGTTATTTTATCAACTTTAACAAAATATGTCAAACAGTATTTTCTAACGTTGTTTTACTAATATGATTGGTATATCATTTTTGGAGAGCTTTACTATAATTCGTCATAACTATTTTAGCTTAGAGTACCATTTTGTTTTACTCTACTAAAAATGTGTATTTCGAATTGATAGCACTGAATTTAATTAGTGGTGACTGCACGTGGCTATTATATTTCATGAATTTAATAGTCAGTCATATTATTTTAATAATCAACATAACAAAAAAAAAATGTTTTTTTAATTGAATTCTGATTAAAAATTTAATTAATAACACAAAAAAAAAGATTTAATATTATGGATAATTCAAATACCTAATAATAAAACCTCAAAAAATACTTAACATTTTATACTTTTATGAGTATATTGTTACTGTGAAAATAATAATTAAAAGTTTAAAGAGACACTAGCATTGATACATTTTAAATAGTACAATTTCTAAATTTGACCTTTTTTTAAAATTAGTTGTGTCGTAAATTTGAGTGATTTTTTTATATAGTTTTTCCTTAAAAGTGGTAAATGAAGAAAGCTAAAAAAATTATTCATATAAAATCTAATCTAAATTTAATTTACAAACAGGAAATATAGTAATCATGAGTTGATTTTGTTAACTCTCAGAATCTAAAATTGAAATATTGTTTTTGAGTTAATAGGACATATAGGAAAATAAATAATGGTAAATTATCTTTAACATAGCGTGATTAGAATAAAAATATGATATAGAGCAAAAACATGGTTAGCAAAATAATTGATACCTGAAATATATTTTACAATCATTATTTTGATGTGAATGACAAGGTATTTTGTAGTACTTACAGAAAAATCGAACGTTGACAACCAAGTCTGTTAAACAATAATGAGTCTGGTGGTAGTTTTCTACACAGCGCAATTATATGGTGGTAAATCAGAGTAATATTATTTTATTCTACAATCATCTCAAATTTAATTTAATTGTCTTAGTAAATCTCTTACCTTCAAAAGGTTTTATAAAGGTATCTCCAAAAATTATAAGTATATCGTTTTCACCCACAGTCAATTTTTTTTCAAAAAAAAAAAAAACATACCCAGACCAATTATCTTGAATTATCAAACTAAAAATATTGTTTTATATATTTTTATATACGAACATTTTAATATTATAAAAATGATAATTTAAAGCTATGCAACTCCAAATTAATGTACAAAATACAGATTATTTTCAGTTTTTTTAATTCATAGAAGGGTATTAATTTTAATAATAAAATATTTTGAATACTATAAAATTATACTTATATGATAAAGAAAATCAAATAATAAAAACACACAATCCATACCTGTCAGATATTCATATTACATCAATGTATTGATGTATTTGTGTATAATATTAACAGCTAGATAATATTTATTTTCTTTAAACATGTATTCATTTGTTATTATAATAACACAGAAATAGAATATTATTATTGGAATACATTTTTTTAATGAAATTATAGTTAGATAATATTTTGACATTTCGACATTAATTATTTTATTAGTATTCAGTTTTTTTTTTGTATTATCATCATTTGTTATGTGAAATTATGACGCAAATATTATTAATAGTATAAACGTGAGTAGATCTCAATTAAAATTAAATCAAAGTTATGAGATTGTTGACTGTTAGTACCACGCTGAATACAATACACAACGGTAAATAATGTCAGTTCCAATATAAACATAATATCATATATTATGTAATAAGCATATAATATCATATGATTAAATATATTAGGTATTTTAATATTTATAGAAAAATACACACAATTTTAGTCGAAAAAACGCGTAACCTATAGCGTATACATAAAGTATATAGTGAACCACACATGTTGTAGATAGAGATTAGTTGTTTTTAATATTTATGTAACAGTTCTTGTTAGCGACTAAGATAAGCTAATCTATTTCTTTATATTTATATTGATAATTGTAAAATTAATTACTTATTTCACAAATACAGACAAAATATAATGAAAACCAGAGCAAGCTTAGGTATTTTTTTTTTTTAATTGTGATAGAAAATGCAGTGTTTAGTTATAACACCAGAATGTTTTTATTAATTTTCTTTAAAAATAAGCTGGGTTTTATCTCACATTTTAGTATCATATGAAATCTTTAAATATAATAAAAATGTGACATACGTTAGAGGGATAAGTTTTTAATTAAATAGTTTTGAAAGTACCTACGTTATTATTTGTTTTTCAAATATATATATTTTTTTATTATTACATCTTAACAACGTTATCATTGGTGTCCAAAATAAATTTATATTATTTTTTTAAAGTACCATGAAAATAAAAATTAACGATTTTACTATAGACATTGTAATTATGCTTTTTACAATATAGATATGCAATTAAAAAATTAAAACCTTATACTCTAGAGTATTTGATTAAAAATAAGTAACAAGTAAGTACGTAAAACTATTACAGTGTTCTTAAACAATTCTGTTTTTTTATACTGAAATATATTAGTATCCTTAACTCGAGGACAAATCACTCAAGAACTTCCGCTTCCATAATAGTTTTAATAAACAATTTGTTATTATCATGATATTATATTATAACAGAGTTAACCAAATACAAACACGCCCCGCTCAAATACAACGTTATTAATAGAATTATATTTAAGAATTTAGTACCTATATAATACAATGATTTTAATATATATACAACTATATACATATTTAATCGTTTCTCACTTGTCTTGATATTTAGTATATTATTGCCTAACGTTCTACAAAAACTACATAAAGTGATGTTGGATTCTTACCGTAACTAATTCGAACGCCGATTCATCGGTGACAGATTGGATTATACCTACGCCTGAATTCATCGACGTATACAAAACATGAAACCCGTCACTAAACATTAGCAAAAAATGAATTTACAACCGATATACTTACATCGTCAATGATTGAATGCGTGACGTGCTTTAAACACTACCGACCGACAAAATGCGTCTCGATTGGATTCCTTTAACATCTATATTCAATCTATATCATTTTACCCGATCGACATAATGCATACACTTAGGTACTTACAGTTTTGTTTTAAAATCAATCAGAATTCGTCACCACCAATTATTCTGATTTTGGATCTTTTTTTTTTAAAGCACTGCACAACAAAATATAAATCTGCCGTTCAGGTTTTCGGAACGACACATATTCAGCTGACAATGGATTTCTTGTTGACCGAGTTGCGCGAGTATATCAAACAAAACGTATACCACATGATGGTCATTGTTATAAATGTCATGTTTGTATCGTATGGTGTATTATAGTTGAGATTGTTCATAGAGTGTAAGCGTAGTAGGTTCAAAATATTGAAACCTATTCGTGGAATTACTTCTTGTCAATATGATTTCTTGTGTTGTGTCAGAGTTGTGGTTACAATAAACGAATCATATTCATAATAAAAATAGAGCTTAAATTACCGTCTAAATTGCGATCTGTATTTTTTCTTATCGATTAACGCTTATCCAAGTCGCATTCGGCATTATATTAATTTATGACAAGACGTAGTCGTATTCATGCAAATTTTTAAATACTGTATTTAATGCTCGATGAAATAGAAAATTTTACTTTTATTAAATAATCTAAAATTTAGATAATGCCGTCATCGTGTAAAATGTCCCGGAGTTACACTAATGAAAATTATAATGTGAAATTGTATACTATTAACGAAATATTATATGTTTTTAAAAACAACAAATAAGGATGAGTCAAATTAGGAAGCAGATAGTATTTAAACAATTAATAGACACAAAGTTATTACTCTGTGAAAAGGAAGACAGATTAAACAATATTTTTTTTAAATACTAAGTGACATAAGTAGACTATAATGGAAAAGAATATTGATATTTTAAATATATTAACAAACAGATGTAATTCGCAGAGATAAACAAATAAACATCTTAAAAAAAAATATTTATCAGCATAATTTATATGGGTTTGAATATCAAAACACCACATTTTTTTTGTAATGTTGTTATAAAATTACACTAAAAACATCTTTTTAACTCAGATTAAAATTTAATAAAAAAAACAAAATGTATGAAAATATTATTAATTTGTTTTTTGTTCCCTTAATTTTATAAAAAAAAATTCCTTACAATAAAAATTGTTGCAATTTACGAAAAATTACTTCAAAAACAAAACAATAAATTAAAAAATAGCTCAAAATTGACAAAATGTTATATTATAAAATATATTAAAATAACTTAATATTATAACTGTGAAAGTAATTCTGCCTGTCTTTACGTTTTCATGACTAAGCCGCAGAACCGATTTTGATGAAATTTGGAACATACCAAATCTCCATATATTCAGCCCTAAAAAAGGACATAAGGTACTTAAAAAAAATTATTCCATAAAAGGGTGAAACGAAATAACCACTCTAATGTGATGTGAAGTTAACTTCATGGATAGATTTTTTAAATATGTAGAGAATGTTGATTTTATATTATAGGTATCGATTATGACGGATTTTTTAGAATTTCAACCCTTAAGATATTCAAACAAATTTCTTATTAAATTGAGTAGTTGTTTGAAATACACTGTATTTAGTTGTTTCTTTGTTTCTATAACAACCTTTTCATATTTTTTTGAAGTTAGGTATAGTTGTATTAACCGTTTGAATATTATCAATAATAACTATTTATTTTACAATATGCATCACAAACGTAAGTCTACTTTGGAGTGTAGCTCTAAGAGAGCTCAAACTACAAAAGATACTCTAATCCAAGAAACCCTGGAGAAATCTCAGATCTACCAGACCTTAGATGCAGAACGTCCTTAATAGTTAGAAGGCCATTAGGATAGCATGGCGTCATTTAAATGCTAAATCATAAACAACAAGACTTCGTACATTTACGTTACGGCGTAAGAAGCTTTTTATGATACTGAATTTAATTGTTTTAAGTATGACAGATTAATTAATTACATTTATCATAGATTAATGATCACAATATTATATAATTTGTAATATGTCCATCAATTTACTATTATATGAGCCAGAGAAACCTCTAAAAATACTACCTATGTAACATGTAGGTATAATGGATTTAGGCGTATTTTAAATGGCTCAGGAATTATAATTTATACTTCCTAATGACTTTATTGAGTGTGATTATAAATGTCCTAATGCTAAATTTTTGACTACTTTTACAATCTATTATTAAAATACCACTTTAATTGAATGAAAAATTCATCTCATTCAAGCTTGGGTTTCCCCAAAAAGACGTAACTAGGTTACTAGTCGAATTTACTGTACCATTTCTATGATGCAAGTAAGAGTATATAGTAGTATACAGCTAATTAAATAACAAATGACAAATTTAATATTTAACATTGGAGCTTCCTGTTATTTAAAGTATTTAGACAATAAATTCAGCCTTTATCATTGTCCTAAAATAAAAATTTCTTAAAATTAGTTTACTTAACGTCTAATAATGGATATTATTTATTATATACATCGACTAATTTTAAAAAATAAAAATTATAATATATAATTATTAATTTGTGTTAGGTCAATGTCCTTACTTATATGTTAATTTAATCAAGTAGCGTATTGAACAAACAACTACACCAGCTAAAAATATGACAAGGACTTTGTTAAATATATATTTATTAAAAACACACAAAAAACTATAAGTGCTGGCAAAGTATTCAGAAAGACAATTTGATTAGTCACCAAATACATTATTTATATAGAAATGAGTTTAATCACTCCAAAATTACAATCAAGCATATAGTTTTACAACGCTGGTAATATATATATATATGTATAAGTTTTGAAAAAGTAACGTAATCTTTCATCTACACTGCAGTTACAACCAATTCAAATTTAATACTTTTTATTTGATAAATTCCACTTTCTGCTTTTTCAGTAGATTTTGATTATTTATTATATCTATAGCTTTTTAACTTAGTTTACTAATTCTTCTGTCAATTCAAAATTTTTTTCACAATACATTAAAATGTTTATTATATATTAATTGAATTTAAGTTTTAATTATTAAAATATGTTTTTTACTGAAATTTTAACACATAAATATTCAATTGGTTATAAGTATTCCATCAGAAGGAATATTTACATGGTCCATTTTTGTAATTTAATATTTTCAAATATATCTACAGTAATTAATATTTTCGAAAAAAATAATAGATTTTACTCAATGTACTAGAAAACTAATGATAGTTAGTCTAATTCTGTACCTAATACTCGTATATGAATAAATGGATAGCTACAATAAGATTATTGTTTTTGTTGTTAAATCAAACGTATTAATTATGACTTCATCTGACGTACCTTATGACTATCATTTATCACCATGTTTGCTTTTATGGTCAGTAGTATAGTAATAATATGTACATTATACATCAATCGTTAAATTGAAATTGGTTACTTATTTTTTTTTTTTAGCAGACTAGTGGATGTTATTTATGAAAATTAATTAAACTTGAGATTACTTAACTTGATAAAATGACCTCGATTGTTTCTCTAGATAATGTATAGCGTTAGGTTCTATACTTATCTCATTACATAGTAATTGTTATTGTATGCATATTACCTATAAAAACTGTAATTAATAATTTGTTACTAAAACGTATAATTAAATTGTGTTTTATTTATTATCTTTATTGTATATACACGAAATCTGCTTAGTAAATAAATCAACAGTAAAAGCACTTAAAATTTAATGAATATTTTATATTTTATAAAAAAATATACACTAAAAATATTGCCAAAGATAATACATTGAAAATTGTTTTTCAAATGTGGATTATAATTCGAGAAAACCCTATTAGTTAGTATATTATATAAAAAAGGATGAACGTTATTAAAAATATATAATACAGATGTATATTTTGTGAATTTGTGATGTTTGAGTATTCATAAAGTACTTCTTCTCAGAACAATTTTATAATTTAGTCCTATAAATAATATTACCATTAAAGATAAGTTGTACATGGAGAAAAAAATCAAACAAATACAAAAATCCAATGAATAATATATAGATTTTACTCATTAAAAATGTATAAATATGATATATATTATGGGGAAATAATATAAATAATGAAATTTCCTATAACATTAACAAATATTTAATATTGAATATAATGATAACTAAGAAACTACTCATTAAAATTAAAATGTGTATAAGTCAATATTAGAAAAAAACATATGATTAATAGTTTACAGTAAATAAGACTGGTTCTCATTGAAAAAAAAGTTTGAATTGACCCAAGATAATCCACACAATGGCATACAAAAACTAGAAATTATCTAAATTTACTTAAATTTTAATTCTAAATATATACAAATAAATTTGGTATAAATTACTAATATAATAATAAAATAATGAATTTTAAAATAAGTTATAATCATACGCGAGTTATGTAAATATATAATTTAGTCACAAAATATATGAAATGATACATTTCATCTATTCTGATTCTGTAATTTAGCTACATTTCTTCGTGTTTTCTGGCGGTGTATGTAAACATCAATGTAATATAATACTTTTATTTATTGGTTTAAAAATGATGACGTTTTAAAACATAGAAAATGTAATAAAATACATACCATTTGTTACAATCAATCATGCTGACATTGTTAAATATAAATCACTATGTTAGAACATATTATATTAGTAACTATAGAAAAAAATCTCAATTTTTCATGAAACTGACAAATTATTTTTAACTTCTTACTGTGGAAATAACATAGTTAAAAATGTATGAAATAAAAAGAATGCAAGTATAGTTATAAAAATTATATTGGTAATTATCCAAAAATCCATTTTTTTGAAAAATAAAATAACCGAAATTAATTTAGATGATATCAAGAATTATAATTACTTTACCTATTTTTTACATACTAATAGATTTTTACCAATTTCAAACATTTTCTTTAAAATATTAATAAATTAATGTTTCGGTCAATAAATACAACACAGAAATCTTTTAAAATACACATTGTTCTAATCTATATAAACGTATAATTTATGTCATTTATCGATTTTTATTGGTTCTATAACATACACGTGCAAATCTTAATTAAATTTAAAATAGATTATCATAATCATTATCATGTTGTTAACACGGGTAAAAATTAAATTGTTTTCATTCTGATGATAATATCCTGTACACCATCGAACTCAATGAAATCACTCATATAATATTTAAATCAGACCGACTCTATAATATACATATTATACAATACTACGTATGTACTAACCGTACTTAAATTATTCTTCAAAAATAGAAAAAAGTCTCCTTTGTTACCAACCATGTAAACGGTTGAATAATGGTTTTTAACGTTATGTACACGAACTAAAAAGGGTCTTATGATTTTGGGCGTCTGCTTTATGATTTATGAATCGATGTAGTTTTGTAGCATTAACTTAACTTTCAGATTTCTGTCTGTGAAAATTCAAAACAAACATCCATGTTGACTTTGTAATACATTCAACTTATCAAAGCTGACACTGAAAAACAAGTATTTTAGCCTCTATAGATTATTATCATCTTTAAACACGCAACTTAACTCGGCCGATTTTAATTAAATAAAAACATTTTACTAATTGTTATTAATAACTTAAAGTTTTCAATAATATTAATATTTAATTTTTTTCCAAATTTATTAATTCTCATATTTAAATATTCTATTTTCATTTTAAAGTAACATGAAATCAATATGAAGTTATACTAATATTTATTACGTTTGTTTATACCCACAAATTAAAACTATTTAAAAGATACCATAATTAAATTCCTATATATATATATATATATATATATAAAGATATTTTAAGAAACTTTTCTTTAATGTACTCGTATATATATATATATAATTAATAATTTTTAAACTTATCATACATACATTTTAAATTTCTTGTAATATCTTTATAAAAACATAAACATACTCGTATCATAAAAAGAAGTTTTTTCGTCAAACAAATAAATTATTATCGTGGCTTTTCAAGCATATATTGTCGAACTATCCAATAACTAACAATAAAATACAGAATTATATAATTATTCAATATATCATTCAAATAATCACCTATACATAATAAGCAAATAAATTATTTATCATGTAAAAAATAAAGAATAAAAACTTGTTGAATCAAGCTTGTAATACTATAATAGTGTAGGCAAAAGATAAAAATACACATTATGGTAATTTTACGACTTTTGAACGTTTATAGTACGTTCAACAGTTGAATTATAGTCTCATTATGTGGTTCAATGTTATTATAAGGGTATACTATGAATCTACTTTAAGGGTATAGTGGACATTAAAACCATAGATCATATTTATAAAGATCAAGCAGCAAAAATAAAAATTCAAAAAAAAATCACAAGTAATTATTTATTACCCTTTTTTCTATGCACATTTTTAATCTTACTTAAACCGAACATAACTATTGAAATTGAAAACAATCTTCAATTATTCGGTTTTCTTTTGATTTCTTGGTTGTTTAAATAATTAATATCTTCACTTTATCTATAACTAGTCGAATAGCCACTTTACGCAAAATTAAGATATTAAAATATACAATCATAGAAAATACCTAACCTTATTATTATTTACACATTACGATTAATTCCTATTACAATGGAATACGTTTCAGAAGTCCTTTATCTTGTATAAAAAAAATATAAATATATGTATGTATATATATAGTATTGTATTGCCATATTCTTTATGACCCTTTTGACATAATTGTTTTTCAGGGGCAATTTTCACTCAAGAAGACAAAGACAGTACTACAGAGGTAGCATTCAAATACGCTGTATACAGAATAAATAAAGATAAAGCAATATTGCCAAATACAACGCTTGTATACGATATTGAATATGTTTCTCCACACGACAGCTTCAAAGCTTCTAAAAAAGGTACGACTGGATTCATAATTTTTTAATTTCGAATGTAAATGAAAAAATAATATTGTAATTATCTATTTTTTATAGTTCAGAAAGAATATACTTTAAATATAAACCGTAATTCACTTTATAAAACAAAAAAAATTATATAACAATTTATTATACATAATAAGTTTTAATAAAATAATCAAGGTGGAGATTGTTGTACTAATTAAATATTTCGGTCGATTTTGTATGACACACTAATTAAACAGTTTGCACAGTTAATCATGCAATTCTGCAATGGATACTAGTTTTCAGATAGAATGAACGCAATTATGTCTTCTTGCTAGATTATTGAGTTTCATGTAAATTGCGTATATACCTATGATAGTATTACAGCAAATAAAGGTCGTTTTATGCGTTATAATATTATAGCTAGTATCAAAGTTTCATACATTCTCCACTCAATTATACTTGTCTTAAAACTATTAGAAAAAATTAAAGCCCATAGGCCATAGTAAATATCTTTTAAATTTGAAAGTTGCTATCATTTTTTTTCATCATAATTTTATTGTGGTATAATTTGTGTCAAAATTACTGATATCAATTAAAATAATTAAATATGTATCTATAAATGAAACGTATCGAACAAGTCTGAAACTTTAAATATGTAAAAAATATTATAAAGAATGTTTATTTATAGCTTGAATTACAATTTAGTGTATAAAATAGAAAAAAAATTGAAGTATAGTACAATTTAGTGTAAAACTACAATAATTATCAATGAGCATAATTATTACTAGTGGTATTTAGTTCTTGCGGATAATTACTTCAATAGCTACGTAATACATTAAACTGTATTCGTGACAACTATAATTCAATAACAATTTTACATTGGTCATTAATATTATGATTGAACGAAATTAAAAAAAAAAACAAAAACAATATAGCTTAATTCATTCAATGTGGTCACGACCATAGTTGAGACAATTTATTGCTGGTGCGAAAGATCATGTGTATGTCTTAATATTATTTTTTTTATCAGTCACTAACACGCAGAGTATACGATATGAATGGTCGCGTTGGTCGGAGACGAGTATTCTGGACAGTGAGCTGAGATATGAAAATGTTTATGTGTGTGTAGTAACAGATCACAAATAAAGCCGTATGAATGTGAAACGATAAAGGTAGGAGGCGAGTAGGTGGAACTTCACATAAATCATTCGAATCTCCCGAAATACCCACGTTATTATAGTTAATGTATATATGGTCTTTTTTATAATATATAATATATATAAATATATATTATAAACAAGTTTCCATTTATTTATACAAAATGTTGCAAATGGTTGTGGTCTTATACAAAAGATTTCCTGCGGACGTGGTGTGGCTTCCGGATACGAGATTTACTCCACCGTTCAGCCAGTTGTTTAATGTAAATTTTCCGCTGACAATAAATAGCCTTGGGAATTTAGTGACCATTCGCTTACTTACCTACCTTTACAATCCTAAGGTCTATACTTTTAGTTTGATTAACCATAATTTATCATTCTGTCCCGCTAAATTTAATAACCGTAAAACAGATTTAGAAAGATGATTTTGAATAATATTTGTTGCCATAACGTATTGTTGAAGTTTGAAGTACGAGTCCCTATTAATGACACCAATTTTGACTGGAAGATTGTTTTTTTCTTAATTCATATAAGCACATCCTAGCTATATCTGCGAATCAACCTATATTCTTATATTATTTGTAGAAACAACTTGCTCGTATTGTTAAGAATAACACGAAACACCAATTCTGACGTAAAAACTAAAAAAGTTCTATGTGTGTAGGTACTGTAAAATTGCCTTCATAATCACTCGACCGTACTTATTTTGTTTGTAATATATTTAATAGGTAAATAACTTTAGGTAACTAAAAACAGTATTGTAAGGGAATCACACTTCTCTAAACAAAAGTCTTTATATTACGAGAATGAAGTAATGTACACTGAAATTAATCTCGACAAACTGATATTGAAATCGGATAACCGATATTTTAAGAATATGTGTTATTAGATATTATGAGTGTTACGTATGAATTGTTAACATTTGTATGCAGGAAGTACCTATCAACTTTTGTACAGTTATACAATAAGTTTTATCGTAATAAATCTGGATATATTGCGTTACAACTGTTATAAATATCGTGACATGGAAAAATTATAGATTTTCATTACCACGTGCAATCTAATAATAACGACTAACAGATTAGCAACAATAACATACATATTTATACAATTTACAGTGTACATATTATTATTACACAAATCATTATTCGTGTAATCCTAACGTCTCATTTTAATGCTGTTTTTCGCTTAAGAAAATTTAATTTCGCAAAACGTCTTTGTTCTCGTTCACTGCATAATTTTTATTTGATGTGATGTAATTGAATTTCTAAAAAAAATCATTACTGCTCAAATGTTTTCGTCACAAGCCAGTTTTACGGCATATACTGAGGAGATGTTTAAAAACTAATTAATGAATTGTGCAAAATATTACCCACAATTAATATTGAATTGTTCTATTTGTATACAGGAATAAATTCCTTATTAATGTTATTTAATTTCTATAGTGATAATTTAATATATAATATACTTAGATAGAGTATAAAACCGAAATTCTTGCAAAAAAAAAAAATAATGTCAATGGAATCAATAAGATATTGAAATGACGAATATGAAAAAAATATACTAAAATCAATTAAGTTTTACTGCAATTTTTATTTGACATAATACACAAGTTTTAGAATTAAACAAATATAAAATATATATGTATATTATAATAAGAAATAAGAAATATATTTCCTTGTGATTACTTTTTATGACCAAC
This sequence comes from Rhopalosiphum nymphaeae, assembly GCA_036289425.1. Classification (NCBI taxonomy): domain Eukaryota; kingdom Metazoa; phylum Arthropoda; class Insecta; order Hemiptera; family Aphididae; genus Rhopalosiphum; species Rhopalosiphum nymphaeae. The sequence continues at coordinate 7,013,128 of JAZAQC010000012.1, read as the reverse complement.
TATTGGATTTGTTTATATCGTATCGTAAAATATGCAAACACTACACAGTATACGCGCACAATATACACAATTTTATTTATACGATCAAATATTATTCATATACGAATATCAGATATTCTATACACATTGTATTATTATATGAATCAAAACTCCATATTACTTATAAAAATAATACCATAAAAAACTTTTTGTTTCTTTTTTTATAGCATTTAAGTTAATTTTTACATGGTAACAGTTTGTATGTATTCTAACTATGTTTCAAAGCATCTACTGTAAGTTGTTATGAGCATTCTTTGTAATCGAATTGGCATGTGATTAATTATTTGAGTCCTTATAATTCAGTCTTGTAATTTAATTGTTTTTTACTTTTTCCACTTTTAAATTCTTACATGCTTAAGTATTCTAACGACTATAATATTAGGAATTTAACTTTAAATTTAATTGGTTTACATCACTTTACACAAACACACACACACATATATATATTATATATTTTTTTTTATATAATAAGTTGAATATATTAATATGTAAGTATAAATTTAATTCATGAATTAAAAAATAACATATATTTCAGCAAGAATATTTACATACAATTATGTTAATTAAATAATTCTCAATATACTCCTACAATAGGTACCAATAAAGTAAATTCATTAATGATCATTGATAAGTAAAATTTAATTATAAATTAAACAACTAAATTCCTTAAAACACAAACTCTCGTCAACTTTGTACCCTATAAACCCTAACATGATACAATAAAAGTCCTATTTATAATATGCGAACCACTTTGCATAATCTTATTTTCATAATGTTGAATATAATTACACCTATTTCTTCCAAAAGTGTAGGATATTCGTTAAAAATATGTAACGAATACCATAATAATAGTAATTAAATATTTTAAAATACATTTTAACTTATTACATAAAAACGTCGAAAACACATAATAATACAATACTATAAAGTTACATAATTTATAAAAGATGTTTTTATTAGATTTCCAAAATGTGAAAATGCATTGTAAACATGTAGTCGAAATATGATATTCTGATATCATTATACAATTGTTAAATTTTGATTTTTAGATAATATAAATAGTTGGTCATTATTTTTTGATGCATACAAATAGTATAAAAAATAACTATTCAAACCTAATGTGAGTAATATGTACACGCTAAAAAAACTGTGTTGTAAAGTGTTTCGCATATAATATAATATTCTTGATCACCTATTTTCGATATTATTGTAATTTAATATTTTTTAGACCTATTGTATATAATATATCCTAGTATATTTTTACCTAAAACTAGGATATATTTTATCAGTGGAAAAATAAAAATGATTGAAAATGTAATGAATCTCTTGTAATGTCACAGTCCATCGGCGTGCAGGTGGATTTTGAACGTTGTACTATGCCTCTATCGATAAACGAATATAATATTAATAAAATAAATAGGCACACACATTATTGTGTAATACGAATAAGTTATATCATCTCGTTTACGAAACAACTACATATTTGATTTTTCAATCAATGTCAAATTTTATTTAGCTTTATATTTTTTAAAACTTTTTTTTCCTAATAACTTAATGTACTGTTATTAAATATGAATAATGTTAGGTAGACACACTGTTGTCCAAATACATTCTTTCGGTAATTTGAGCTGCACACATTGTGGTAAATTTATTTGGTCACATTTTTGCTATGTAATCATAACTTATACGTTTTAAAAAAAGTGGGATAGTAGGAACAGCTCAAGACGCAGAATTTTTGTAAATGAAATTATATAATGAAGATCGACTTGAGCAATAAGAACTTTGTCTTTCATTTTTTTTATATATATATATTTTCTTCTTTAAGTACATCGACCTTGTGATCATACTTAGAAACCATAGAATACACACACACACACACACACACACACACACACACACACACACACACACACACACACACTGATCAATTAGCCATTATCCGTGATTCAACCTTTACAATTTATATTTACATGCGTATCTCAATTATAGGAATTTTCGTTGGTATACTATTATGTAACATAATATTCATAGTTATAGATTTTATATTATTCTAATAAATATAAATCATATTAGATTAAAATTAAAATAATAGAGAAAAAATTATTTGTTTTAAATTTGATTTCGATAATTTAAACTAAACGCGTTTGTAAATATACCATCTACTTACGAGATGTTATAAAATCAATATAAACAATTTTAGTTGTGTAAATATTTGCAACAACGCATGTTAATTGATTCACCCAAATATTATATTTATACTAAGTATAAGTATATGGACCATTTAGTACTATTCGGTATTCCACTGACCGAAAAAGTGCTTACTTTTTTGCGTAATTCATTTTTAGTTGTCACAGGTTTTCAAGTCATACTAAAATTTTCAAACATCGATTTCTATCACTCAATTTTAGATAGAAAGTGCAAACACTTGAAAAACATTAATATTCCATTTCAAAAATATATTTTTCGATATCATAAATATTATATTTGATTTCTTCAAATAAATATGACTACCAAACCGCTTTGACAGATAACATATAGTATGGTAAAACAATCTAAAAACTAAGAAAAAAAATTCCTTTATATTTATATAATAAATTTTTAAATTATTGTATGTTTAATAGTAACTAGTGACTATGCTAACAATATGCAAAAAAAAAAGTCCATTAAAGATGATATCATATAAAAGAGTGAAAAATTTTACTTATGAATTTATACCAAAAGCAAACTATATTATACCTTATTGTTGAAATTAAAAGGGAAGTAATTGGTACTTGTTTTATTTGGCCAATGATATTTGAATCTTTATGCAAAATAAAAGCGACAATATTAAGAAAATTAATTAATATATTTAGTGGTATTATTATTATCACAATGTGAAATGTTCATCTTAGTTATCAAATTAAAGAAGTTAAAATGAAAATTAATTTCGATTAATAGTAGTGCGATACATTTTAAATGAATGTATCAAAGATACCAAATAGCGTACCACCTCGTATATAAATCAATCAACGTCGCAATAAGAATTGAAATATAAAATAGTCTATTTAGTGATAAATGTTTAAAAATGATGTAATGACAGAAACTGCAATCATATTTTTTCATATTACGAGCTTATAATTAATTTCTTCAACATTAATATTCATAATACATTTAAACCAACTAAATTATAACAAGTCATTGTAAATACTATTTGCAATGTTATGTAGATACTATACCATGTATGTGTAATAGTAAATGCAGTATGCGTCATCGCTTATACATACTTATCGGCTATTCCAGACCTAAATACTTTAATACTTACATACTAAATTTAAATATTAGTCGATCAAATAGTTTCGAAAAACCCAAAATACTTTTAAAATGATAGTAAATTAAATTATTATCAAACAAATTTTATAAAACTGTAATTGACTTCAACTCAATTAACAAGCAATACTGTAGTGTAAAATGTATATACGTGTATAAAATATATATCATACTCAATATAATCAACCCTTAAATTTGTGTAAAATATAGACTATAATTATTATAATAACTTGTAGTTTAATTCATTAGAGTTGATTATCATACTATAAAATTATACATATTATAAACTCGTATTAAATAAAAAATAAAAAATATAACATAAATTCACTAATAATTTGACAATCTTATTAAATTATTAATTTATAACTATATTGCATGGTAAAATATAGTAATTTTAATTTTTTTTCATAGAAAATAATTTTAATCAAATGGCACAAAAATTAATAATATTATTTTAAAACTGACAAATATTTTTTTTAAGTACCTTATTGTTTTAGGCGATAAAATTTCATCTTCGAAAAAAAAACACAAAAATAAAATCTAAATTACTTTTTTGAAAACCATATATTTTAACAACATAATAAGGTTAATCATAAAACTACGATGAAGATACTAAATATTTAATATTTTGACACAGAAATTGTAATAAGTTATAATTGAAATTGTAAAACGTCATTAAAAATTTAACACGAGGTTTCTTATTAATATGTATTACTACTATTACTTGAATCAACAAAAAAATATATAAATACCGTATACCTGCGTATCATACACAATTTATTTAACACACACTAAAAAAAATTAGAAAAATAAGTATATCACCAAATACCTTACACAAAACATCGCTATTTTGTAACTAATTAACTACTCGTTAAAAAATTGATATTTGGACATTCAAAAAAAATCAAAACCAATTTATAAAGTGCCTATCAAAAATTTAAATGCGAGGTATTATGTGTCAAATTTATAGAAAATGTATTTAAAATATAGAAAACACACAAGCTTTAATATTAAATACAGCCTTTGCAGACATTCGTTTTTTCCCTTTTTTTATATTTACAATATTCATTAATATAAAATACAAAATATGTTTTACTAAAAAAACAAAAAAAATACAAAATACAAAATACTATAAATTTGCATTTGAATTGTTTGTCATATTCCTTTTAGAACAGTTTCGCTTTTAAATAAACGTTGGTAAATATCATCCTTTTAACTGATTTAAATTATAAAAGAATAATTTAAAATACTAAAAGAGAATAATTTTTACTACTCATCCAACACAATCCGGCATGTTTAAATGAACCATTCTTATATAATATGAATGACCTATGCATTACTTTAATAAAATATAATACTACTCACACTAATTTTGTTATAAATTCAACTGATGATCTTAATAAAATAACATTATTGAATGGAGACTAAAAAAATATTAGGCATATACAAATAATAATAATTATTATCCAATAATTTTTCTAGTCAACTACGGTTGTCATAATATTTATGACAAAAAAAATACAAAAATAATAAGATAAACTTCGCTTCAAAGTTAAAACATTAATAAATTTTCCATAAAATTAACTTAGCCGAACACATTAAAGCAAACCAAAATTTCACACTTTTAAGAATTATTATTCTTCATTGCCAACCAAAAATAAAAACGCTATAATATTTTATATCATAAAATGAAAAGTTTTACATTTTAATATAACACAAACAGAAAACGTCATCGAAAATTAATTTGTTGTGTTTTATTAACTTTCCAGTTTATTTTCATTAACTATATAAACAAATGGTAAAAATAAAATGATAACTTAAAATTATAATTTTATTGTATTTACTTAACTTACTAAAAATATTTTTATTTGAATAATTGTATATTTTAAATTCTAAGTGAAGCGATGACTTTATTGATTTTACAATGATGTTTTTTTTTTATTTATTTTGTCTATTATCACAAAACTTTTTTGAAGCAATAAAAATGCTTTGATTTTCGACGTCGAGAGATGGTCTCTGATAGCAAATTGGATGTAGTTTGTACTTTGAAGTAAAATGAAAAACGGAGGGACGCAAAGGTACTGCTTAGCTATACTTAAGGTGTCGAGTGGGTCCTATAGACTATAATGAATGTACACGAAAAACGATTCTGAACGGAGATTGTAGGTCAGCCTATATTACTAAGAATATTTCTTTATATAACTATTTAAGTCATTTATTTTACTATTAGTATTACGATAGATCAATTTAATTTTTACGGAAAACATTACATAAATTATTTATAAATGTATATATTTTTAATTAAACTTCAACAACAGAGGCTATTAGATGTAGAATTTTATGTTAGTTATTGAAGGGTATAATATTATAAATTTTTAGAATACGCGTGTTCCATATGTGAAACATGACTTTGTCGTTAAGAACTTGAGTGTCACCATTCCGAGAGCTAGTAATGTCAGACAGCGCTTGACCGCGGCACTTTTTAGTGATAACTGCCAAACAATACACTACACTACGCCCATTTTTTATTATTTATGATATTATAAGTATATTTAATTATTATAATAATATTTATTTATACCATATTAAATTTTGTTAAAAATTAACTTTTGAGTTTAACTTCCTGTGTATATAATATGTTTTTTAATTATAACAAAATAACTAACTTCGTTATTTATCAATAAATTATGAAACTTTGTTCAAATTGAACTTGAAAGATTTATAAAAAATAATTTTAATTGTAAATTTTTTAGATTGTTTTAGTTTCAATATGAACTAGGTATTTAAAAAGAACATTACATCAAATTGTCATGCTTTAATTGTAGAAGTTATATATTGTATAAACTTTCTACTACAAAATATTTGTAGTTTGTAAATTTTCGTAGTATTGAAGAATTTTGTATATACTTGAACATCAAATACGTGTAAAAATTGTATCTATTAAACCAGTATTTTTTGTTATATATATATTAAAATTAAAATAGTTATGAATAATGATATCGTAATATTATTTTTAATATCACAAAACTTTAAAGTTATAATATTATTAATATAAATCTACAAATAACCTAACCATAAGTCCATATCGATACAAAACTAAAAAAAAACAATTGTTCTATAGTCTATAGTGTATACAACTAATACTATTAATGATGTTTTAAAAAATATTTTTATAATATAATTTTTTTGTGTAAATACCATTTTTTTAAATTCAACAATCATAACTCCAAATTTACAATTTTGTAAAAAATTATATAATATTTTATTAATAATAAAATCATAGTTTCTAAAGTACAATTTAGCTATAATTCAAACATTAAACTCTTCCAAAAAAATAAATTAATAACAATTTATGAAATTAAATTATCTATTTATAACCATTTTTTTTTTTTTTGAAGATAGCGCCTTCAGATAATTGGCTCATATAAATTTAAACATTTAAAATTTAAAAATATTAGCTATAAAATAACAAATTATTAAAATTAACTAGGTATAGAACATAAAAATGGTGAAATAAGTTTTTTGATTACACGATGTAATTAAATGTTACAAAAATAAATAATATAGGGTTTACCTCATTGGAGGTATAACCCAACCATGTTCATATATACATATAAATCTGTTTACTATACCTAGTTAGTATAACTGTTATATCATACTATATATTATTTATTGACTATTATTTATTGACTATTATGTATACAGTGTATACTATACACCCTTTATGTATTGTATTTATAAAGACCTCTGGTTGTTTAAGTAAAGATGCCTTAGGGAAGTTTATAAAAAAAAATTAAAATAAATAAATAATCAGAAAAAAAAGTCTTCGAATTTTTAACAAGGCTTAATACATGTATAAAGTTTTTCTCGAGTCTTGGAATTAAACCCGAGTTTTCTACATGATTTCTGAAAAATACCTAAAATATCTGTATTAAATGTTCCACTGACAAAAAGGCTCTAGAAGAATCTTTTTGAAAAACTTTTTTACCGCAATAAATGTTAATGGATATACTGGGGAAAAAAAAAGATCATAAGACCGACAATTTCAATCACTTCACTCAGACTTTAATCTAATACTTAATATCTATAGTACTTGAAATGCATAGATAGTTGATTAAGTTATTGGCCGTAGCGTCAAACGAAGACAACATAATTATAAGCTATAACTTAAGTAAATCGAATACACATTCAACTTTACTTTATTAATATTCAACCAATTTATAAAACTATTAAAAACAAATTATTTTTTTCAACGAAAATTTAAAATATTCAAAGTACCATAAAAATAAACGTATTATAATTTTTTTTTTTTTATTGTAAAATAATAAAATTTTCAAGTAAATCAAATAACTACATGATAAGTTGTAGTAGCTCAGCTAATAACAAAATAATATAGAATAAATACATATAAATACATGAGAACTTTTCATTTTTTTTATCAATTTTATATTTTAAACAAACAAAATATCTACTAATTTAATTTGAATATTGTTCAATGAATAAATCTATCAATTTACGTATTCAAAGTTAACGCTAAATAGATTTAAGTTTCGTTAAAGTTAAGTTATTGAAATAGAATTTTGCCAAACTTTCACCTTTGAAGAATTTTAATGATCAACGGTAGTATAATAATATATTCTACCCTTTTAATCGTATATACCATCTATATGCACTTATAATCTATGTATATTTGAAAATTATACTTATCGACCTATTCAATATTGCCTATAGTATATTTATGTTATATTAATATAATAGTCATGGTATACTTAATTAAAATAAATAAAAAATATGTAGAAATCCCAATGAAATTTAATTCCAAATTTAATAATATTTAACTTAAAATCAATTATCACTTAATTTAAGTATATTGTAAGATAACTAAGATAAAATTATGTGCGTATTTTCCAGAATATTATTATAGATTAAAATATTTGTCAGGGAAACAAATTTAATATTAAGTTATAATTTAATTTAACCTATTTTATATTTGTGTTCATGATTATTTTTGATTAAATAACATTTAATAGAACAAAAAATATGTAAAACGTCTTACACTATGGGTAATGTAGTTTCAGTAAAAATATTTTTCAATATTTAATAGCTATAAAATATCTCATACACAATATAAACGTGTAAACCATAAATATATTATATAATATAATATTTATGCAATATAAAAAAAATATATAAAATAACGAAAATTATATGTAATTGTGATACTTAAACAATATAAAAATAAAAACAACTAAAAAATTTAATTTTTAACCGGTCAAATAAACCAGACATAAATTTTAATTTCTATTGTACAGAACAGTACAAATAATAAAACATATTAAATTAGGTACTTAAATAAATAAAAAATGCGTTCCCTTATGTATTCTCTATTATTTGAGCAAAATTTAATAATATTAACGTTTCGCTGGAACCTTATACATCATGATTTCCATTAAACCTTAATCATTTAACTATTATTGTAATGCAATAAATAATAACCCTTAGTTCATAAACATATTGATGTATTATAATTAAATCCACTACAGTTGTCACTTGATTCTCGACATTTCCACACACTTCCAAAGCTACTATATAATTATTATGTTATAATAACATAGCAATGTACGTTATGATTCACTGAATGACTAATTATGTTCTTTTATCAAACGAAATAATTTTTAGTCAATTATAAAAACACTATTTTTTTTAGCCATTGCTACAGTCCAGTGCATTGCAATTTTAAATTAGTAATTCTTTTATTAATTTCTTATTATAATTTCAATATAATTATTTTACGATGCTATGTTAGTACAAATTTAATATATAATGTATAGGTTTATTATTTTATTATTAACATATCACATTAAAATAATTGAATATCTCATAAAATTTTTCTCAAAATCATAAAAATGGTTATTACCTATTTTTTAAATGAATTATGTTTCATGAGAAACGTGAATTGAACAGTTTCCGTATAATTAATAGTGACAAAGTTGTACTACGCCCCTCAGCAAATACCACTAATATGGTTATTGTTACATGTATAGTAGATGGATGTTGTTCGATTATGCTATTCTAAGGGAGAACACACGAATAATGCCCTTTATGGCAAGCGTTCAAAATAAAATATATGCACATCATCTAAGAAAATGTATAAGCAAAACAGTTGCATTTATGATAAAGTCATACTCGTCAATCATAATATTAAGAAAACAGTATGAAAAAAATAATGTCACGTGACTTGACGAAAATCAAACTTTTTACTGGTTAGTAATAGATTTCTGTAAGAAAAAACAATACACATTCATCATCATAATTAAAATAATAATAACTTGAACATTTTGGGTAATTAAAATTTTAAATAGTCACAACTACACAATAGTATGATTACACGGACAGTGTACTCCGTACGTCTACTAATACTAACAATAATCAACTTCGATAAATTATTGAGCGCCTAATATTCAATCACATTGATCTCCGCTTACCACTGTTAAATGTTAATCAATAACCAATATCCACGAATTACAAAAAAAAGGTGTGCGGATGAAAGTTTTTCTTTAAGTCAGAATTCACTTTTCAACTACCCTAATATTAAATGTTAGTATTCAACGTTTTAATTGCATCTTAGGACAATCATTAATAGTAAATTCCAAAAGCACATCCAATTCGGAAATTCAAAAATTTACGAACTTCATAAAGCACTCCTGCAAAAATCTACAATCGATCAACGCTTCGATCGCAATCGGTCTTATATTTTAAAATTAGATTATTTTTTTTCAAATAACCATAAGAATTTCTAATGAATGTAAGAAATTAAAATATATTTCTCAGCAAACTCTACCAATCTATTTATTGTATAATGGTAATGTAAATGTGTTATTTAAAATTTTATTTATTGAAAACATTTATTGAGCTATATTCCATCAGTATCAATATTATTTTATATTTACTTACATTGTACATTTTATGTTGAATAATATTTATTAATACGGTATAATAATACTACATAAATAGTAATTATTATTAAATCCTTAATATAATCATGAAAAAAGTTTTAATACAACTATGTTAGTTTCATGAGAATCGTGCATGATTGATGATCAATTGATAACATACAAAACTAAAATATTTACACACTAAGTATTTGCTACTACACCTATATCATAGTTCTAAAAAGATGCAGATGCACAAAAATAATATAAAGGATTTCTATTCAGAATTTTATAAAGCGTCATTTAAAATTAGAAATATTTATTTTAAGGACTAATAATGAAAAACTGTAGGTTAAAAGTAGTGTTATAGACTATGGTATAATACAGATGTGAATTAATATGAAACAGTTGTAGTTGACAGGTGTGATTAAAAAATATTTATATATATTACTGACTTATGTACTAAAATGGTTAAATAAAAATATGTTTAATTTAAAAATATAAAAAGTACCTTATTATTTTTTATTATCTCTTTGTGTCAAAAGCTTAATTAAAACCTGATTATTGAGTTTGTTTGAATATTCTTATAAATAATTTTATTTTCGTAACACATAAATACGCAATATATGCATCATGTGGTTTTAATCAACTTGTAAAGAATGTTTAGTTCATTTATTTTTATCAGAAATACCATAGAACATTTGTATTTAGTTGTCATAAAAAATATGAACCATACAATTTTTTCATACCTAAATAGTTTGATTGCACCATTAATGTACTTAAAATTAACATAAAAATTACTATTGAGTAAAAAACATTAAAACCAAATTAATATTATGTGCGTTAATCACATTGTTCCACGCATTCACGATATTGCGTTCAGGCATTTTTGTACGTAATAGAGTAAGAAACAATGCGTAATATGTGGTAAGTGCGCACATTCCTCGGAGCATAAGAATAAAAATAAATAAATAATTACAATCAGTCACTATATTAAATCAGTTAATAAAGATTTGTATTATTTTCATTTATTTTGTTTTTTTCTTTCGTTCGTTTGACCGGCAGTTACACTCGATTAAATGAACAACAGGTCTCTTTGGAGATGTAAGATACTAGACACGCCGCCGAGTTATAGCTACCTACAACACACGTAAACAAACAGCCTAGGGAATATCATTATTTTAAAAACGATACGTACTGAACACAGTTTTGAACATTTTATTTGATTAACATAATCCAACTGGTAACTCAACAGTCCATTATATTCGATCATATATATATATATATATATATATATATGATTTAATAAATTTGAATATTAATTTTGTTGTTTTTAGAAAGAACATTTTTATAAAGTTTTAGTTTCTTAATATGTAGCATATTATTTGATTTTTTGAGTTAGTTTGAATGGTAAATTATCAATATACCAAAAATAGTAACATGTTTTAAATTATCGTTAAAAATCTTAAACTAGCAAAAAATACAGATATTGTATACTTCATAAAATTAACACTTTATCATCCAATAAACGTTGTTTTACTTAATTATTATTCATATTATCAAGCAATCTTTGAAATTCTCGTCTTTTTGCAAAGATCTAGACTCTTTGAAAAAAGTTGACGTATTTGATATTTTTGGTTTTTTTTCGGAACTATTTTGAATTATCTAATAAAGTAATTGCTATACTACTTTGATTTTTATTTATACACATTGTATTTTTATTTTTATTTGTTAGTATTTAACTGTTTTGAGAATAAGATTAATTATGATATCATGAGACACTCATTATTAATATTCAATATTTCTTTTATTAATTTATCCGTCAAACGTAACGTTTAGTACATATATAATATATATTTAATATTCGAAAATGTTTATTCCGATTTGATTAATTAATTTTTTTTTTTTGTCAGCCATCTAAAAAGGCGTTTCACCTCATGTCTCTTATTGGTGGCACGGAGAGAGGCTCGACTACCTCAATTAGCAAACGCACAACGGGTCTGCTGAACTTCGTGTTCGAGTCTAGTAGTCATTAATAATGACATATTCTACATTGTTTTCATTTACCACACACCCGTCTAACATTAAAGTTTTAATGGTTTTTCATCACTACCCTGATTAATAAACACGAGACCTGGCCAAAATACTTTTTGTCCACAACATATAATTTCAATTTATCCAATAAAATCCCAATGGGTCGTTCTTATTACACAATAAAAAAGGGTTGGAAAATTAAAACAAAATCATTGTGGAAAATACGTTGTAACCTCGTTGAAAAGGAATTACTTCACGGGGGTCAAATAAAACAAATTTACTTCGGGTCAAACGAAATGCATCGGTGAATATTACATTTTGGACTTATTAAAAAAAAATACAAAAAACATTTGACAGTTAATTATATTTAAACTTTTATAATATTATTATGTATACTAATTTTAAAAACTTTATTTACTATACTTTTACCATACTATTTGTATTATACACACTTTATATATTATAACGTGTATTCAAACTTAATTTAAAATTTCTTGAATTAATATTTTATTGTTTTGTTTATACAATTGTATTTATTCAATATACAGTTGTGAGTATTATATCGTAATTATAAAAGTTGTGCAACACAATATATTTATGACTGTTTGAAATTTTAATAACAGTAATTATAAAACAATTCGAAACTGTTATACAGGAGTTATGTATATAATATAGGATACATAGGAGTAATGCTGTCCTATATTAGACATATCGAATTCAATTTTATCCATGTGGGTAATTGGCATGGTACCTATTGAGACAAGAATCGTTTTTTTATGGTCAGTAGTATCATATATATCACATAAGCATAACTCACAGTATTATTAAAAGTACACTCTATACATTACCTACGGTAACATGATCTGAAAATAAAACTTTAGAATCAGAAGTCTATGAACTCTACAGTATAAGTTTTACGTATGTCTTCAATTCATCTAAAATGAGTTACCATCAAATTAATTACAACACACATTATAGAAATATAATTACGGTTTTAAATCATTCGTGGTATTTAAAATCTTCTTAACAGTCTTCTCTCCACCCTTTTCATTTATACCGTTTCTACTTCATTGAGAAATAATGATAATTAACAATTTATTGAACGCAATTAATAACTAGTATATTCTTACTTTTCGATAATAATTTAATTCTGCTATCATATTATATGATATGTGACACTTGATTTCTTGAGAATCTTTCATAGGCGTCCTTAAACATTTTTCTTTGAAAAGGAGGGACAATATTTATTTGAAAAGTAAATGAAGTTTTTTTATAAATTTTATTTATAGAACATAATTATGTTTCGTCATTATTACGATTAGGTATTATTATTAAACAGAGTACTCAAATTACGATAAAATACAATAATCCAATTATTAGTAAAAAGAATTGTATACTATTTATCAACAATTAAAGTATTCTGTGTCTACTATAAATTGGCGCGTAATAAATAATACTTGAGAAAACAAATTTAAAATTCTAGGGGAACGAGTTCCCTGACTTGTCCCCTCCCTAGGGATACACATGAAATTTTCGTAAAGCTTATACATGTACTGTCAAATGACTACTACCAAATTAACTATTGTGAAAATTTTATAAATTTTAAATACAATAAAAACTTTTTTTTAGACAAAACGTATATTATTAATAAAAAAGAATTAGAACGTGAATAATATAATATACAGTAGTTATTAATGTTGTTATACTCACAGTTTGCATATGTACATTGTACATACGTTTATTAAAAAATAACAATGAATGTTAAAATGTCAACAAAATAACAATTATATATTTATACATGATGAAACACAATTTAACCCGATATACGTGTACGTTAAAATTCAATTGAAGAAACGTATTCATTATTTAGAAAATATATGACTTTGTTCAATAATTTATCCCTTTCTATCGTCAAATAATCCTTAAAAAACCATTTATAGATATGAATAATAATAATAATAATTTTTTTATGTGTATTTTATTTAAAAGTATTGTATTTCATAATTTTATAAATAATATATGTTTAACAGGATATTATACTGACATTTTTCTATATCAACAATCTAACCGTCGAAATAAAATTGGACGGTAAAAAAATATTATACCAGTATGAAATAGATAATTTTTCAATAGTGAATATGATACGGATCTAAGAAAAAATAGCAAAGTGATATTGATATTCGTTTCAAACAATGGGTTAAATCCATTTTAATTTTTTACTAAGAAATCGATTGCGTTTAAATGTTAAAAAAAACTCGTGAACGCGGTCGGTTTATTAAACTGCTATAACTAGCTGAAATCAGTGACTAAACGCTTACACAGGTTATCATCTGTATAGAATAACGAATATTAGTTCGCATTATTATAATAACGCCGCTTGGGACATTAACACAAACGACCCTTTATCATAATAACGGTTTTATCAGATCAAACGCGTCAATAGCTTACATCAACCCATTTTCTTTTTTAAGCATAGCGCTTTAGCAGATTGTATCTAATCATCAATGAGTGATGAACAGATATTATGAAAAGATGAAACGTCTTCAGATATAAACGCTATTTTACGTAATAAAAACAATAATGCTTTAAAAGAATTTTACACGTACCATTATAGGTTTAGAATTAATTTCAATCGGCTGCATTGTACCTAATATCATCTATGTATCTGTGCAATTCTACTCCTAAATATACGATGAACGCAGAAATTTCAATTATAACAATTAAATTATATTTTTTAAGCCACCAAGCAACACTTATAATCATCCAGCGATCCAATACTTTTTTGCTTGATAAACTTCCAGTTCTCGTAACGTCACTTAATATTCACGAAATCTAAACTACGGATCTTTCTATCCAAAACACTATATTAAAGGAGCGAGTTTAAAATTTATATTTATAATATTGATATAAGTAATAGGTCTCAGATTCACGAGGACTCACGCTCGGTGTAGACGTAAGAACTAACTAAACTTTTATATTGAAATTAATACGTGTTTTTGTTTTTTACGATATTTTGTAATAACGATCTCAGTGTCACATTTTGTACCCATACAACGGTATTTTATATACGAGTTCTCATTCGGCCGGCGAATAAATTTTACGGAATTCAAACGGACGGAAAAAAACACATATTATTATTTTCACGTGTGTAAAAACTAGACTATACTTAAGGATTCAAGGAACGTACAACAATATAATGACTACAATAAAAACGCTCTACCGAGATAAGTATTTTCTTTCGTTTTTGTACCAAATATAAAACATATATAAACCTTTGTCTTTTTGCGCCCTTATTTTTGACTTCATCTAACCTACGTCGTTTGAAAACTTTTACCGAAAAATTAATTTATACTGCTGTGGTTCCCTTAAGAACGTATGTAGCGTTCCTATATACTCGTATATATATATGTGTGTGTGTGTGTGTGTGTGTGTGTGTCATGTATGTATTTTCTCTCCAAGTCGGTTGCTATTTAACCTTTCCCCTTTTTCACGTGTTAACTCAAACATTGGCTTTCAAACCTCAAATCTCTTAGGACCAACAAAAACAATGATCCAGGGTGACGGCAATAATAATAAATGTTGGCATGTCGAGGGAAAAAATCCCACTGTCACTTTGGCACCGTAATTTGATTACTTGGCGGATTTTGAGCATCACACCCGCTGCAGGGGCTTAACGTTCATTTCTTATATTTATTAAAAACTTATACATATTCGCAACGGATCGACAATAACTATTCAAACAAACCGTAAAGACCCATTAACAATTTACCCCGTTGATAATACACCCTATCCATATACGTTTCTTTATAAAACTTAGTAGCATGGCCTAATAGATAGGTATTGTTTTCAAATCACCCAATTTGTCTTATATATTATACACATTTTCATATACGAGCAATTAGTATAGGTCACCATAGTGTATCTAATACTTTGAAGGTTTATAATAAATCATTGTCATAATTCTATGACCATGACTATGGGTAAAAAATCTTCTGTGAAGTAAAACACATTTCAAAGTTTGAGATGAATAAGATCATACTTTTAATTGTTTTTATACAATACTCTCATTTAAATTTTTGTGGGTTCTTTAAAAATTGTATTATTAACTAAAATATAAAATTTAAAAATTTATAGTTTTAGATTTTTAATCTAAAAATAATTAATAATTACATTCTATAAACTTAAATATTTTAAACGAATTTAATCCATCATCGTCTAAGTTTAAAACTATTGTCAACTTATTATATTTTTTTAAATAAAAATAAAGTGGTATGGGTATTTACTTTGAATTTACTCATTATTAAAGTGTTACATTTACTAAAAGACTAGGAATTTTAATTTAATAATAATTTATAATTTAGACTGTGAAAAACGTTCTAATTAATATGTCAATATATTTTTTTTAAATATTTTTCGATTTCTTATTATTGATAACAGTATTATATGTTTAATATGAGTATTAATATTATATTATAGATTTATTTTATGTACCTATAATCGACAGAATATTATTATTAGTATTGTGTTTTAAAAACTGTGGAAATAAAAACTTGAAACTCAACTAACCACAAACAATATTATGAGACTTATTGTTTATGAAATTTTTTTTCTCTACTGATATATAAAAAAAATGCTCAAGCATGCGTTTGGAATTAAAATACTTAATGACACGTTGTTAAATATAAATACAAAAATTATTAACTGTTTATTCGTCAAATTAATAAATTTAACAGGTTTTAAGTGTTTTTATTTTATTTTTCATAAACATAATATTGTTTACGTGCAATTAAAATAAATTTGTATAAATATCATTAATATACTTAATATTTTATTATATCAACAAACAAAAAGAAAAATAATAATAACCGTACTAAACGTAGGTAACAATAATCAAAACCAACATTTTTCAGGATGAAAAACGACTACAACATCTTTGATAACTGTTTTAATGATTTACTTTTTTTTTTAAATCTCGTTACTGTCAATCAACAACGTCGTTGTCAATACAAATGTTGTGAGCAAAAGTTCTTTCTTCCAAGCACACACACTTATTTTATGCCCGTAAATCATTTTACACTCAAAGTTCTATGTAAATATTTTATTTTATAAATGTTTTTATGTCAGTTTACTGAAAACTAAATAAGAACAATTTCAGACACCTGGATTTGCGTGTCCGTCAGCCGTCATTAAGATTTTATTCACGGGCGCAATTTCATCACAAACCGTTTTTTATTAATTTTTTGAATTTTCGCATATGTACTGATTTCTTATATTATTTGGTCATAATTACAAACTCAGTGACATTTCACTGGTGAATTGGTGAATAATATGTTATTTATTTGAACTAAATGGATTTAATAATACCCAACTACGTGCACAAAAAGTTGATTAGACAATGTCACAAGCCCTAAGTATAGGATTATATATGGATGTCAAAATTCCTGAAATTGGAAGAAAAATTGCATTTCTATTTTATCTTTAAAAAAAATTTATATTGTATGTCAGGTGAATTATCCAACAATAATTAATCTATTCCGTCGATCACGTCCGAAAACGTCCACTATCGTCATCAATTTAGACGACTCAGATTCAATTGCGTGTCAACCTACTATAATTATATATATACCGAAATGCTACTAACGTACGTCTTTCTCTCCTTCTTCTTCGACTTCTTCTTCCCACTATTCTCTTATTTGACCATAATATCGAGTACACTGCAACATGCTACAGCCGATCCGATTATTATAAAAACTACAACGTTCATGAAAAAGTGCGTGAGACATATACATTTAATATAGTCCCGCGCGTACTCCCGTCGTGCGGAAACAATCGGGTTTTATGTGCAACCGGCAGTGGACTGGCGCAAAAAAATTACAGCTTATAGAATCTAATACTCCGAAGGAGAAAACGACGGCGAAAAACTGTTAAGTCGGGCGAAAATGGTTCCGGCCGATTTTCGCAAGCCGTGAACGGGGACGACCGTTAAAAGCCATGTTTAATGTCCCGACTGTTGCCAGTAATAATCCCGTCGTTGGAAATCGTCCAATTTCTCTCTGTATCAATGCGCTGGACACGGTCACATATACACACATCTAATAGTCAACTGCAAGGACCCACATAATAATTATTATTTACTTGTTAATTTTTTTTTCTATTTTTATTTGCGAAAATCTATTACCACTTGTCTACTTGTTCGATTGCTAGTACTGTTCACGATATTACTACTGATTTCAATGATGCCTATTGGTTCAATGAATCAAATCAAATGTTAAATAATAATGAATTGTGATATTATCTTTGTAATTTAGTGTTATGCATATCAAATACGGCAAAAGTTTAATAATAACTCATTCATACGATCAACTCCAAAAACACGAACAATTTACATAAAATAATTAGTATAGGTAATTTTTAATATATAAGACTCAACATTTGTAACTGTTGAAACTCTAAATGAAAAATATAAGTAATGTTACCTTTTATTTATTTTTATGGATCTGGTAATAGTGATAAATTATTTCATTATATGTTCTGGTTTCGGTTCCAGTTTTTAAAAATATAAATTAAAAGTGGAAGTTAAGATAAAAGATTTTGATTAAAATCAGCATTAAACGGTTCCAACACTTTTATCTTGCGCAGTTGAGTATAAATGTACAATATTATTTTTGCATAGTAAAACATTTATTTAACCTAAGTCGTCTAATTTTGTTTTTTATAATAAATAATTGATAATTATCATAAATCGCTAAAATGGTATTCACTATACTAAAGTTATATTATAATGGAAACAAAATTATTGTATTTAATATTGATTATAAATCCTGAAAATATTATTCCTAAACATATAACATGGCTACATTATTAATATTTATACATATATATTATCTATATTATCTATCTCATTAATAACAAATTATGATATCATTTACAACGAAATGTATCTTTTGAATAAGGAAGGTAAATTATACTTTAAATATATTTTAGTATTTTCTGATATAAAAACGCATTTCTTTAGTTAACAAAAATAAACATACAAATTTAAGAGAGAAAAGTCAATAAATCTAGCGATAAAATAAAGAAGATAAAATATATGACTTTTTTTTATTTAAAATGTATTGTTGAAAACTGTACAAACATATAATAAATTATTAAGTAACTTCAGCTGTGGAAAATATGAGAATATAACTTTGATAGTGTAAGACTTCATAACTACTTTTTTACTTTCAATTGGTATTTCCGTAATTATCATACATTACTCATTTTTTTTCTTTCAAAAAATCACCAAAAATTAAGTTACAACTTAATAATTTCAAATTTAACATCTAAATTTATATTTTCCATTTGAAACAAAAATTATAAGTTTAAAATAGTATAGTAATATACTTTCAAAATAAACAACAACAAAAAGTTAACATATTTCGTATTTTAAGTGATAGATATTATTTGTATTTCAAATAAGCTCATTTGAATGTTTATAACAATAGTACTACGTATAAAATATTTTTATTTGAATGAATAAAAGTGATATTTTAATATTTGTAGAAATATACATCACGTATAAATGTTTATTTACATTATATGTAAACGTTTAATTTGCTAAATATACAAGACTGTAAAATCTAAATAAAATCACTTTTATTGATTTATTGTATAATAGTAAAATAGTAATAATATAATATCCAACTAAATGTTTATTTTATATTTGCGATTCTTAACTGTTTATAAATAACATATATCTGATGAGGATATTTAGAACGTATACTTTAGTTAAAATCAATAAATTGTGTACCCCTTGTTTTTGTATATGTCATTCAGTTAGGAAATACAAATTGAATTGTATCCCTAAAAGAATAAACTAAAGCAATCTAGTTTTCAGAACAACGCACGTCGAAAGGACAAATAAGTCTAGAGAACTTTGCCATAAATTTCTTCAAAAAATTCAGCAGTAGTTTGAACCTTCATAATGTCGGCAAAAAAGAATTGGCCGATTGGGCGATTACAATGCTCTCCACGTTTTTCACTGATTTAAAACTTCGACCCGGACAAATCCCAAAAAAAAGGTTTACAAATTCAAAATGCCAGTGTGGTGCCTATATTTACGTAATATGATGAACCGGCGCGTATGCGTGTTATGTACGGTCGATATTATGTTGTATTTAAAGCTTAAAAAAAAGTAAATTTCAAATCAATTCACTTTGACAAAATTCAGTATAGAAAAACATTCCCTGTTGGTATGTAAATTTATTGTATTGATGTTTTAAAATAAACTTGAGGTTAAAATACTATAAAAGATAAAAGCTGAAAAAAATTACACAATAAATTCATGGAAATAACTATTATACAATATAACCTAGTAAAGTCATCTCATTCTTTATTTTTACGATTTTTTTTATTTACTCATTTACGACTCGTGTTATTTTAATTGAATGCGTTTAGGATAATAGCCAAACAGTTGTATCATAAGATATACTAGAAATTTGAGAAAATAAATTAAATCAAGTTCAATTTAATTTATTTCATGGTTTCATTTCAACTTTAAAACTCTTGGTTGAATCCAATATCCTAACGTTTAAATAAAAAACATATTATCATTCATGGATACATCTACTTACTTTTATCTGTCTCAGACGTAAACGTCATTCACCAACTTTTAATGTCCGTTTTTTAAGCGCCACTGTATTTTTTTTTATAAAGTTTTCTCTTGGCCAAAAAACGTAGCTCACATTTATACGCAAACTTGCAATACAATGTGGCAGTAACTTTCTAAACCATGGTTCTGCTCCAAATCGAAAAAGAACTTAGGTATTCGTTGTTTTATCCGCGGCTCTGACAGCCTTAGTGAATCGTAAAATATGTGAAATTAAGTCATCAGCGCTGTACAAACCGCACGTACAGGTTAATATATAATTAATCCTTTTAACGTGCGCTCGACACGATCATATTTTTGAAAATGACACACCTAAGCACGCGTATGTTCCGCTAACACGATATAACGTACTCGTGCGTATACACGTCTACATCCATCATTGTGGTGGGTATCGTAATAAAGGTAAATACTCAGATATAGCCATGGGAATTGAAAAACCCTCAGTTCACGATTCTGCAACTATCGGGTTATGTAATCAAACGCTTACCTACCTACTAACCTCTGCAAATAATACATGTACATATTATTATATCGATGATAATAACGTAACCAAAACTATTGATATAATGTCCGTTTTCGTAAATTTTTTTTTTTGATACAGTATGCCGTCTATTGGAGAGTGGCATACACGCGATATTCGGGCCATCTGACAGTCACTTGGCCAGTCACATAGTGTCCATCTGCGAGTCTGTCAGTATGCCTCTACTGCTGACTATTGCCGACCGCGTCACGGACTTGAACAGACGGCACTTCGTCACGGACATGTTTCCTGCGCGCGAGCACCTCGGACAAGCTTTCAGGGACCTTATCAATTTCCTGAACTGGACGAAAATCGCGATCGTGTACGACGACGAAGAAGGTAAGGAAAATGAAAGTCGTAGTAGTAGACACAGAGCTAGTGGGTGATGGACGTCGATCGCGAATTGACTACACGGATGTTATTGCGATTTCACGTCAAAACAATGTGGGGAAACGGTGTTACGTTTCGATTGTTGTTCTTTATTAAAAACACAGTTTGATTAATGACCTGGCAAAAAGGTTCGCTTTTATACCGTGTTCGATACGCTTCGGGGTTTTATTTTTCGAAACTAAAATCTAAACTGTCGATTAATGTGTTTTACTTATAGGTTTACTGCTGGTACAGAATCTAATGAAAATGTCAAAAATTGACTTTTATGTTCGACAAGTGGATCAGCACACGCATAGGCAAGTGATGAGAGAAATTAAAGATAAACATATTTTCAACATTATCGTCGACGTTCACCCGCGCAACATAAACGGATTTTTCAGATCCGTGAGTACTAATAATATATTTATAACATTATGATATTATTTAAGACTGTCCGTTACGAAATTTGTTATACCTATTTTAATCAAAATTTAACTTATAATTTTACTCTTATAAACAAATATAACTGTATTTTAGATTCTGAGCGGGGCGATAAATGTTTTGATTTTACAATGATGTGTTTTTGTTTTTTTTTTATATATATAAATAGTCGATAAAATTATTAGATTTTCTAACTTTGAGAAATATTTAAGATAGAAAATTGGATGTATTTTATACTTTAAAGAAGGTTAAGGTAAAAAATACATATTACTTTTTTTTATAATCGGGAAAAACAAAACAAAAAAAATAAGGAAAACGAGAAGTTTTACGCAAATCCAATTTTTGACAAAATCGATTTTGTTTTGTTAGTGTTTTTCAATAACGAATAACTGTAGATATTTGAAATACTCATCTAAAGTAAATATCTAGAGTTAACTATTTTTACTATAAATCAAAAATTCGACCGATACAATATATATATATATATGTATTATATATACATTAAATATTACGTACTTAACAAATTATTATTTTTAAAAGTAATAATAATTGTACGTAACATTTGCATGAATGAAATAAATAACCCAATGGGGTTCCATAGTTCTTTAAATTCATTTTATGATTATTATTTTATTGTGCTCACAGTAAAATAAATAAAAAATTTAGATAATTATGTAAAAATTAAGAAAATTTATGTATTTCCATATATCTTATGGTTAAACACAAGATCACAAATATAAATTTAAAAATCAAAATATTATATACTTATAAAAATAAGTACAAATATATACTTTTTATGATAAAATACAAAAAGGCTTAGTTAATCATTCTCGATTTATTCTTGTTGCATGATAACAGCAAAATAATACTTCTTATTTAACCATTTTTAAAAACGATTCAGTGGTCTGTTATTTGCAGAGACTGTTTTGTTTAAAAGAAGACATGTTTATCTGATGCAAAACAAAGAACTATAATAAATCTATCAATTGTTCAGACACTGTAATCATTGTTTGGTCCTTGCAGTAGAACACAAATACTTTACGTCTGTGTATTTCGAAATACGATTAAAACTATTCAAAACAGTTTATGAAATAAAAACGATTCGAAATATTTCCTGTTCCATTATTATCCGATGAAATGAATAACAAACATTTTCACTACCTACTGCTTTAATTCAAAACAGAATGTTTTGAATAAATGGCTATTGAGATTATTTTTTTTATTAATTTATTATTTATTATAATTTAGTTTATATCTACCTATCACACTAAACATTCATTGTAAGTAAATTATAAATAATCGTTAGTACATTTACTATATTATAAGCATATTTAATTTTTAATTTTGTTATAGTTAAAAGTAGTTTGAATATTAAGAAATAAATATTACGAGTGCTCAAAACCCAACGAAAAGAATGAATCTCGATATTAAAGAGTATATTTCAGAATAAACGTGAAATTTTGTCTTTTATTCAAATTAAACTGTTTAACGACTATTCGGGATCTATATCAATGGTTCTCATATATCCTATAGAGTATATATACAATTCATGTATGTGAAACGAATAAAAGTCGTTGAGGAAGATTTCGTTTGATTTTTTTTTTTATCAAGAATTTCAAATATCATTGTCGTTTTTTCAATAAATGTACTAGTAAATAATATATTTACTTAAATAAGTTGTGTACCGCTTTGCAATTGAATTGAGAATTGAACTTGTGATTTAAAATTTTCATCAGTTTTTATTACTCATATTATAATCCAGCTACTATTTTGAAGGCGTTATATTCTTTAAAATAACTTCTACAATATAATGCAAACAGTTACCGGTTTATCGCCTGTTCAAAGTATAAATACTTCAGAGAAAATTAATTCTCCAAAATATAAAATTATATATATGTACATTGTATGTACACACTTTACACGTTCTTATAATACGAGTATTATGCTATTTTATATCCGTTTCAAAAATAAATTATGCGTACGTACTGTGTACTGCCACTTTTGTGTTACAGTACCTAGTACCTAACTCAACGTTTTGGCAATATTTCAAAAGTAATTTTTTACAACTTAACTATTATCGAAATAGATAGGTTATCTGATCTCTTTTCACATAATGTTTTTATAATTTTAATATAATAATTATTGGTATCTGCGAACCGTGAAAAATGCAGTTTCTATACAATTCGACAAACAAATATAAGGCATAATACGTCAATACAATTCACTTTCATAAAAAATATCTCCCTATTTAGAAAAAAATTATAACAATATATAGGTACTTGATGGAATTTGAACTATATGAATATTAGTACTTAATAAATTTTTAAGTGCCTTACTGCCTTGTGAATTAGCTAGTAGGAATAACATTATTACATTGTTTATTTTCTTTTGTTCTTTACAATTTATGAAGATACTGCGTTTGTATTAAACCTAAATCTGAAGATGGATTTTAGCTGAATGCACTGAATGTAAAAAATAAACCATGTGCTCAGTTTAAGCATTTATAGTGTCCTTCAATCGTATACGTAAATGTTATAAAATGAAAAATATTCATTGTGATACATCAAAGACAATATAACATTATTTGTTCTCTACGATAGGTCATAATGGATCTTTCTCTGTGGATCTATATAACTGCGAATAGATCAATTAAGATAGAATTATTACGGCAATAAGATAAAAATAATTTTGAAAACCGGTAATATATTTTGGAGATAAGTTTACCTCGTTCATTACAATAAATTATCACCAATTAAACCAATTATAATTGGCAGAAAACATAATTTTTTCACGAGATCACTATAATTATTGTCAGTTTATCATCATGAATTAATTTCAGTAGAGTTTTGTCAATTTTTCTTGTTTTTGTATATTTTACATTAAAATACTGTACGTGTTATCTATTAATAATGCTTATATAATACACCAAAAATAACAAATTTGACTAAACATTGTAATGGTCTATAAATGTTTGTGTTTTATGTCAAATCCAAACACGATATGAAAAATGAATTAAAAAACACTAAAATCTCTAAGTATAATTTTTGCTTACATTTAAATAATATACATGAGTTGACGGTAATTTTCACAAGTTGTATAGAATGGTCTTAGATCGTTAAAGAACCTCTTGAAAATTAAGTAAATTCATATGTAAATTTCTTACGTTGACTACCATTTTTACATTTTTAACATTAAACGCCCCAACTAGCTGCTCGTTCGAAAATATTTATTACGCTTTTTTTATTATTAACAATATGCTTATGGAAACTTATAACATCGACTTATTGACTCGAAAATAAACTTTTTTGAAATAATATCTGTTATTGATAAATAAATATATTTTTCCAACATTTTTTACCAACAAAGCACATCAGCCGAGTGAAAACTTGTTCTGGCATAATATCTATGTTGTACGTTTATAACAAAAAAAAAAAAAAAAAAAACTTTCTTTGTCCGAAATCTTGTTTTGGCGTTTTTCTACGTTTCCTTTTTAACTTTTGATATTAACCGCTTTCCCATCGCCAAACTCTAATACACCCAAATTGGTGTACGTCTAAAAATTACCGTAACCCCGCTGCTAAATATACTGACGGCTTTTAATTAAAAACTCAAAGTTGCCGACAGCGAACAAACTGATTATTAAGTTGCGGCATGAAACATTTCTATAATAATAAATTCATCGAGCAATTTATCGCATTAACTGTTTAAAATCAAATTATCGATGTATCGTTGTATCGATAAATTGTAGACTGTCATATTATAAATATACTTTAAAACTTAGAACAAAACGTGTACTTATTCTGTTCAATCAATTAATATGTGACTATCTAATTCAGTGTCACGTCGAATATGATCATTATTTTGTTCTGATGGACAGCATAAACTATAGTGTATCTACAATATAACGTCGTACCAACTACCGAGAACTGCCAATTAAAAATATTTTCATACCCTAAAATAAATATAACACTAAAAATTAATTATTAACAAACAAATTAATTTTACTTTCAACACTATTAAATATGCTTGCCCTGTGTCCCAGGTGTTCAAAATAATAAAATCTGAAAATAATACAAAATTAACGATTTAATTAATCCACAAGCTTTTAGTCAGCGGAAAATAAATCATGTTATCCGTCTTTTACGCATTAACACGAACTTTCGTAAATTATTAATTATGTGTGCAAAAATCAAATTATTTTATTATTTGGACACAACCCACGTGTTAAAACGCTACGTTTTAGATTGTCCATTCTCTATAATAAAATAACAACTATTATACTTAAGATAATATTATTAAGAAAAAGATTAAAGAAAAACTTTTATTTTGTGTTTTGAAGGGTCCAATTAAAATAATCTCAATATAAGAAACATTATATAAATATTATCGCAAAACGTCATAATAACATGATTAAGAAGAGGATAATAGATAAAATGTTAGAGATAAGACTTTACATTAAATATTATTCTATTTCCGTATTTAATCGGGGAAGATTTGTTCAAAATGTTTCGCAATATTTACGTATGTACAATAAATAATATACAAATTGTAATAAGTAACCACTTTCGTCTACAATATAAAAATGATAAGCTATAATGATAATGCTGTTAATCGATTACTCGACGAGTTTGCATCATTTTGTTTACAATTCTTAACTCGTAATATAGTAGGTCATAAATAATAATGAACTACCGCCTTTAAGACGTATTTTTTATATTCTCAAATTTCAATGTTTGTCTCATTAATTTATTGTAAATGTTTGTACATTCACTAAAACACTAAATTTATAAGGTCCATGACTTATAAGTTATATTTGAAATATTAATCGAAATTGTATTACCTAAAATGGATTAATGGGAATGAAGTATATAACAATATTAATTATCATTAAAATAGTAAGCTATTAAAAATAACTTGTTTAAATAAATTTAAAAAAATAATTACATATTACAAATCATTAGAAGCTCAAACGTGGGTTGATATCGCATGCGCGTGATCTAAATATCCATACATTATTTTCGTTAACCAAGTTAAATAATTATCTTCTGTAATTGCCAAATAAATTTCAAACGACTTAAATGTGGGTGGAATTCTAGCGAGCAGTGGTTGTCAACACACAGTATTTGTGATTTATTCCATGACACATTTTACGCGACTACTGCAAAACAACAGACATAACTCCGACCACTTCTCTCTAAAGAAAATAATAATTAATTGGTCAGACGACTCCAGTAGATATATAGTTCCGTATTATGGTGCGCACTACTGCAGTGACGTAGAAATAAACAAAGTTGCACGTTCAATTATCAAAAGCACTATACACTCTAACCTTAATAGAACTTAAACAATATAATTTTTTTCCAGCGTAACAGAATAAAAACATAGATTCATGATGTGACTACAGTGTAGATTTTACTAAAATTCTACTACCTATTTTAAATTATATGTGTAAATAAAAGAAATAAAAATCACCATAAGTAATATTTATATTTTATAAATTAAAATATTTAAGCAAATACAATAATGTAATAATGTTAACCATTTACTTGAAACACGTTCAAACAAAGTTCAATGTAAAAGAAAAAAATATTTAGCTCATGAATTTATAACTTTGTCAATGAAAATTTTTTAAAACTGTGACAATTGAATACTATTATAACTGTGGAAAAAAATCTAGATCTGAAAGAAGTCCTTGGTACGAACGGCATTTTGCTGTTTGTTAGTCTGTCATTGAACGCTAAATGTCGATGTGGAATGGTATTTATTTTCTATTCACTCTTATTCGATAAACTTTTTGAATTTAATTAAGTATTTGCAATTTTAAGATGCAGTGATAAAATGTTAAATCTACAAAAAATATTTACTCGTATTAGTTTTTAGACTATGTGATTGTACTTTAATATTAATTAAGTAAATCAAATTAATATTGAATAATACAGAAACAACATTATTTTAAATGCGTGTTTGACTTGTTATATTTTTATCCAAAATCAGTATCATCACAAGAAGTAAATTTAACTATAACTTACAAGTTTTGAAAGGTAAGTAACAGTGGTGACTCTAGGATTCTGTAGTAGACCGAGGAATAAAATTCTTCAAAGCAGTATTAATAATATTATATAATATTTATAAAAAAAAAAACTTCTATTGCAATAAAGGTAAATTTTATTAATTACAATTTCCAATAAGTGGACGTTCTTATTAATGTACTTAATAAGTTTATGTATACAAAAAAAAATGTATTAATAAATTATAAATATAATTTTAAACCTATAAAATATTATTCATCAAACAAACCTATGACATTATTTATTACGTTTTATTGTATTTTACGCATTAATCTCACAATTATTATTTAATAAATTCGATCATATTAAACGATTTCTTCTATACTTGTTCTCAAATCCTGTTTAATTTTTTTTTTAATGAAAAAATATCTCACACTTGTAAATATTATAACTGGTAAATGGTACTTCTATAACGAGTTGTATTTGACGTGTATTAAATGAAAAAATTCATTTCCGGTCTCCTATCATCCTCCCTTAAATTCACCGTTGCTTATAAGAAAATTCCTAAACGCAGAAAATTAAGTTCTAACCTAAAACGAAAATGGTAAGCTGAGTCCACATATAAAAAGGACTGTTATAATTAAAACAAAATAATAAAAAAAAATAGTTTTTTGTTAATATGCGTGTTATAAATTAGGTTTTAAATGTGCACAAATGAAAGGATTTATAACACCGCCCTAAGACCTATTTAGTATGTGATATCTGTTCTTAAAAAATATTTAACATTGTTTTTCAAAATGTACAATCTACATTACACTACATGACTCAAAATAATTAATTATGTTATTGACATCCACATTTCCACATATAGCTAGTGCAGATCGATTATACCGTGTTTAATCATTAATTGAGTAGGTACATACAATATATAAATTATACGTACAGCAATTTTAGTACAACGGCTATATGAATAAACGGTTGTAATAAAAACGTCTAGACAAGAACAAATTGAGCTCTAAGGCTATGATCAATATATCAACACGACAACATTACCTGTAAATTAAAATCAGTCTATGCTCCGATTACTCTGTTGTTCTAATATATGTATGATCGACAGATTAGAAGTTTTTATCGTACTTAATAAAGCCTGTTTATATGATGCTACAGTGTATACAATAAATCAACGATTTACTGTAATATTGGAATATTATAGAGTATATCTGTATATACGGTGTTTGTACATGGCCGTGAAATTAACTAATCAATAAATGGCAGTTTAACCTAAGGTGACAATATTATATTGAAAGAAATATTAATTTCTGAGCCGCTTTTTGTCTCTTTTTTTAAAAAATAGTTCCATCATAATCTTGTAATCTGCATTATATTAAAATGTGAAAAAAAAATTGTAAACGAAACAAATTTAATATCGAATAATCGAGACAGAATAAATTTAATAATTATGGATAACAGTGCCAATGTTATAGAAAACAATATTTCGGGTACATTTTGTAATATCTACACCTATATAGTGTACCTAATTGTGAACCTCCATTCCGTCACCCTGTCCAAAAACATTTCTTATTTAACAGTCTAAAATAATTTATAAAATATCTTTAAAAATATAAAATATGATTACATAATTATCGGAGAAAAAAATATTTATCTGAAATTTTTTTTATGAATATAATTTAACCGTAAACATGGCATAATGTGATGTTCGATTTAAATAGGGCGCATGTTAAAACGTGCCTTTCTGTGTCCAATTAGTCCGTTCTAAAATCAATACAAAATAAACGATATTTGTTTAATCATACATGCGATCATCTCTAACATACCGTTTAGATATCATATACATAATAATATGTAGCTCCGTACGCATTTGATGTCATTTTACATTTACGGCATCGTAAATCATAAAATTAAGTACTTATTTCGCGAGACAATAACATCATTCCTGATCACCAAGCCACGCGTCAACAATACGACGATAGAAAGGCGTGCGAAAACGGATTCCGGACCGAATAACGATGTAAAAATAATTGTTATTATTGTCATAACCACATACAATATCGCTGCGTGTACGACTGCGGTATACGGATATACGAATACAATACAGCAATGATATCGTTTTAGTTCGCGTGGTATTTTTCGGTTGCGGGACGAGCGGCACCGCCGTCGGACTTCGGGCGCAAATTATCGCAATAAACGTTTCCGTTAATGCGGTCCGTGGCTCCGCCGTTGCCGCTCTCTGTTGCTGCGAAGATTAATACGCGATAGTCGTCGATTGCAACCGAACACGCGCGCCCGCGAAATCTCTGAGGATCAAAGGGACGACGTGACGGCCCCGTAAATCGCCGATGTCATGTCGGTTCCGCGTGTTTTATCGACGGCCGCGACGTCGCGAGAAAAAAAAAAAGATTTATTTTCGGTTTTCGTTCCGCCGCGTGCCAAACGTTTGGGTATTTTTTTTTTTTCCGCGCGCAAGCGTGGTGTCGCCCAAACAAAAGGTCCTCGCCGTATAGGTGAACACGTGTGTGCGCACATATTATACAACAACGCGAAACACATATTGTAGTACACGTAACACACACACACACACACGCGCGTATTTTAGTGTAGTGCCGGCGCGCAGAAAGACAACGATAAGCAGAAGCTCCCAGAGATCCACGCTCGGTGTATACGCTTAATATATATATATATATATATACATATGCTGAGCTTATACGTGTTATTATATACAGCAATGCCCCCGCACGACCTTTCTGCCGCGCCGCTCGCTGAACACGGCCTTCCCCGCCCTTTGGGTGGTGATAATAATAATAATAATAATAATAATAATAACCATTACTGCCGGTTAGGGCGCGTGTGTGTGCGCACGCCCGGACGTACAGCTTCCGCTGCTTCGAAGAGCGCGCGTGGGGTCGGTCCTTTTACACGGGACCTCCGCTATGGTATGCCGCGATGGTGGTCTTCGCGTATTATAGTCTTCTTAGTCGCCGTCGCCGAGATTGTCGAGATGTACATATTATATACGGAGAGAGTATATGTATGTGTGTGTGTGTGTGTGTGTGTGAGAGAGAGAGAGAGAGAGAGAGAGAAGTACAAGCGGTATATCACGTTTTATTGTTATTGTACTTTGTCCGTCCTTTCCTGACCTTATATATATTATATAAGCGTGCGTGTGTGTGTTTATCGGCGATTACACGGCGCCGCTACTCCATAATTCCTCGAGTTCGACGTATTCGATCCCCCCAAACTTCTAGTCGCGCATACGCTCCAATACTATTATCGCCCTTAGTTGTACAAGCAGCGCGTGTATATCATGCTATTTTAGCACGATATATTATTATTATTAAATTATACAGTGCCTACCTGTGTTATCACAATACTGTTCGTAAAATATGAATTAATAGTATTATATGGTAATATTGCAATATGTGAACGTCTTCACTGTGGTAGTCATTTACGTCCGGTGAGACCACGTGATGTTTACAATTTATATGTTAGATATTTGCGGTGAAGACTCGTTGAACAAAACAGAATACCTGGCCCTCTTCGTCAAAACTTTTAAATCGAATTATTGCCGATCGATTGACGATATTGTTCTTTGGGAGATTGGAAATCGGTTTCACTAACTTAATACGTAAACTTACCTAAAGAAAAAAAAATGTTTAAAAATATATTTGTATTTAATAAATTATTTGCTTGTGTGCAATAAACTATAAGTCTATAAACATCACGGACGGTTAAACATCACAACATTTTAATTTTCATAAAAGACTCCATGTCAACCATTATTTTGTTGATCTAACTAGATTTTTATTAATTTAACTATGTAATTTTTTCTATAATACCTATACCCAATATTCAAAATATTATAATTTATTAACTTATGAGTTAAATTACAACATTCAATATTATTTAGTAAAAATCATAATCAAATTAGTTCTATCCGATATCACGTATGCGGTATGTCACTGTTGTCTGGTGTCTGTTTCCTGATTCATTTCTTAAATAATACCGTAACATTTATCGGTTGTTCACATTTCTATTATGTATAATAAAACTATACATGTAAGATCGCTAGCTTTCAGTCATAAGATATGCAAATTAATACGGATGGTATAATAATATACAGATTAGTACTAAAAGGGTCTTTGGGATTTGTCTAGAAAACAATTATAAATTACTTCTAAAAAAAATAAACAACTCTTATGAAACTGACAAATCTTTTATTTTGCAACGTTCAATTAAAAACTAAACATTTATACTCATTCGTAAAATAACTTAATCATTACCCTTCATTTTCACTAGCAATTCCTTTTAGTTAAAATTTAATATTTTATGTTTAAGTATTTCGATAAACGTAACATTTAATTATTTTTTATATTAGATTATGAGTAAGTATTTCAATGAAAAAAGAGGTAGATATTGCATTTATTTATTTTTTACGGTTCACTTAAAACATTTTAATTTATATTTTACTCAGAAATAATTAACATTTATTTTTCTTGTATACGATAAAAAGCATTAAACAAAAATAAAATAACTGAAATGGTTGATTATCTTAGTTTACAATGTTTTTTTAATCAATTAATTGAAATACAAATACTAAACAGTAAGTGCCACTTACTTGATTTTCAACAATAATATATTCGTTGCAGCTAAAACACGGGGAACTGATGGTGTAATAAAAATGTAAAGAAAAATACGATCGCAAGTAATTATATAAATGGTTTTTTTTTTTCATAACACATCAACCGCGGTGGTATGATGTCAATATAATATGTATGCTGTAGCATTGTGTATAGAATAGTGTATTCTTTATATTTTAAATATATATTCTAAAACTTTTGTCAATTCTCATAACTTTACTGCCTATGTGTATTTATTATTTATATAGTTTGTTCACCTAATATTATTTTCTATAATTCGAATTATATATACGTTTCCCAGAACGAAACCGATAGACCATACGCGGCACGACACGTATATTAGGATTAAATACGAATCGGAACACAATTCCATATATATTTCAGGGTATATATCCATTGTATGTAATAATTACATAATAATGTAGTAAATAATATAGCATTATTTAACCTCTAGATGACAAAGCCACAAAGAGTATAATTTGCATGAATTTAAGGGGTAATACTATTCTACGTATCCCTTTCAACTACACTATTACTTTGGTCGAAATACTTTTATTTTTTTTATTTCGTATCGGACATTTAGAAAAAAATGTACATACATAGTACGTGATTTAGAATTATCATAATAATTGGCGTGTCGCCATTAATCGCGTACAATTTACCAATTAATTTTGAAAAAAAAATCTAATAATAAACGATAACGACATCGGTCATATTTACGATGGATGGCTATTATTTTGCATTGCGAAGAGAAATAAATTGATTTTAACGCGTTTCCCTTTTTTTAATTCGCTTTACACGCAACTCGAGGACGCAGTTTAACCGTACGAAAATAATGTTACGTTTTATGCCATGATATTTCATGTGTGAGCAATAATATTATATTTTAGACGAACATGGTTTTTATTTTAATGTCGTGTAAAATATAATCAAATAAATAATATCAAATACCAAACGGCACCTACAAGTATTTAATCCATCCGAGATATTATTGTCAATTCGCCTATTATTAAAACGATAAAAAAAAAGCTTTAAAGAAAATAACATTTTATTAGTGATATGATCCCGCGAAACTATAAAAAAAAAATAAAACATATAATATATATATATAATATGATAAATAATCTTCCCTACCCTCGTTTAACTTGGTCAAAAATAAAACCCGTACCGAGTGTAAATACGAGGTGGCGGAGTGTAATCGTTGTGCGAAATATTTTCTAATACGAAACGCGCACGACACTTGAATCTTAAACGGACCGATGTTATTAAAATCATATACATTTATTATCGCATGCCTAACAATAAAATAAAGCGAATAACGGGCGGTAACGATGTGTATTATAAATGTGTTCCCGTTATTTATTTATATTGATCTGGCGCTTCGACGGTTTCTGGGTCTTTATGGCGCTTTACTCGGTCTCGAAGCGATAACAAGAACGCGATTTGAAAACCGCACACGTAGTCAAGACGAATTATAAAATAAAAAGATATCGTCGTAGTTGTGTGCGTGTGTTTTTTGAAACACAAACACGTATAATCTGCATAACGTCAAATGAATTGCTAATATGATGGTGTCGTTCGAAAATTTTAAATTATACTGTACCGACTGTTCTAACTCGGTAGTAATATTATATATAAATATTATTATATTGTGTTACACTAATCGGGGCTGCCTTACAAGGGTGCTGGAGGACTTAAAACCCCAAAAATCGATATATTTGTATAAAAATGTATTTATTTATAGAATGTATAGGGGAGCAGAGAGTACAGTATAATATAAATCAATGTAACAAACAATCATATGAATAAAAAATAGTAAGCATTGTGAAACAATTTTTTTAACTTAAAAATACTACAGAAAAAAAAAATAAAAATAAAAATCCATCGCTATATCACAGAATATTTTTTTTAGATAGTAAAAGTTTGATTAAAACTATTCATTACAGTTATACTATGGCTATCATTTATTTCTTAGCAATGAAATTAATTAAAATTTAAAAAAATAAGCTAAAATCTACTTTATAGAGTTTTCTGTATTACTTAAAAATGCATAATTGATAAGAAAATATTTGTCTAGTATATTAGCCAATACAATTCTAATATTCTACCAAAAAAAAATTTTAAAAATAAATATTCACGTAAAGCTCTAATTTATTATTTCTTTAAAAATGAAACAATTTCCCGTGAACAGCAGCGTGCATGATAAACGACACACAATTTTGTCCTCCCTATAGTTTTACAGGATATACAGCTATCGTGCATATGTATTAATATTTCCACTGTGGTCCCAAGAAAGGTTACTGGTGAAAAAAAAATAAGATGAAATGTACTTCAAACAATACACACGCGGTGAGGTCACCCGAAATAACGATCTATCGCTTCATTCAAGCAGTATCTACCACAAAAATGTTAAAATTAAAAACGAACACTTATCTTCGTCTGGGTGTTATGTGACAGCCAAGCCGTTGAGTTAAAGTTAGGTAACTTGAAACTACTACGTGTGTATGTGTGGTGTGTATATTTTTGAAAACGATATTCTAATCGACAATACTCACGAGAGAGTTAGTCTTGGAAGACGTTTTCCGAATTCTTTATTTGTATATTATATAAAACACCTGACCTAGTTATAGTTATTTTCCATCTTCAATGGGTCATGACTCCAACAAACCTGTGGAAAATTCTACATCGTTCAGTTATCCTAAATATCCTCATTGCAATAAAAAAAATACCATACTTTTAGATACAAAACGTTTTTGGACGTTCAAAAAATAAAATACCCAAAAAAAATAATGCAAAATCGTAGTAAAAAATATCTAATATGATGCAATCATTTATGGAATTGGGCAACTATGTATACAATGATTCTTTTATCAAATAACTCTGATTCTATCAATTTTTGTGTACTTAAAAAAGCATCTATAAAAGTTAAAAATACGTATAAGTTATAATTCTGACATTTTTTTGTATTTACTTTTTATCAGAGATTTTCGAATGAATAATAATTTTGATAAATTTATATGTTGACATTTTTCTTATTTCCAATAAAGTAGTAATAGCTAAAAGTTGTCTTTACAAAAATATTTTATAAAATTCTAAAATATCATTATATTGTTATAAGCTAAAGTGGCTTTGAAAAAAATTAACCTATGTATTTAATAAGGACGAAATATTTATTGAAAAGCAATACGCTCTATGGATATGTTGTAATTGAGATTCAGCCACTGGATTAAAAAACAATTTACAACCTTTTTGAACGCTCATACTTTAATCTCCAACTTCCTAAATCCCATAAAAACAACTCTTCGTATACAAAACCTAACAGACTTACATATAGCCTACCAAACTATGTACCTCTTAACCGACAATTTTGCACGGACGGAGTAGAAAACGAAAAGACGTCATGCCGATATCATTATTCGTATATTATATTACACTTAGCTAAGAGAGCGAGTGACTGCCATAAATCCGAAGATTCCGCATGCGTAGTTGTCATCACGTGAAAAATCATTACTACCAATGATCGCGCTATGTCTGTCGATTGTGAACCGTCCACATTCATATAAAGCTATTACGTATTTGTTTCAATAAAAATATAATGGCTCATATACTTTATATGAAACAATTAATGCAACATTTCTAATTTAATTACTTCCAATATCCACTCGAACACTTGTACAAATACAAACTGTATACTAAAATCATTTTTTTATAACCATCTTTTATCTAATAAAAATAACATTTTACTTTTTCAATAAACACATATTTTAATACACAGACACACAGTCCAACTTAGTGGCAGACTATAACGACACGAGATATTTGCGATTTTCTTAGTTGTATACGGCCGGTATAGGGCAACGAGCTGTTCATACCAGTAATAATTAAAGACATTCTTATTTATGGTCGTGAAAAAAATAAATAATGAATGATATTGAAGTTGAATATTCATAAAGTATTTTATTGAATAAAACCAATGTAATTATAATTTTTTTTTTAATTAAATTTTATATTCTGTTTGCGTTAATCGAACAATTTTTCTCATTTTGTTAAATGCTTATTAATATCTAATTTAAGTATAATGTAGTGAATATATGTTCAAAATAAGCATATATTTACGCCCTAAATATCACTAAATATCCAATAAAAAAAAAAAAAATTAAGGAGACGATAAAATATTTTTCCCCGTCCGAATTTTCGTTATCCATCTCGATTGATAAACGTATTAGCTTGTCTATATCTAACATCGTTTCAACATTTTCGACTAGATGCCAATTAACGGAATAATATAAGCAAAAAGGTACAAGATTTTTTTTTTTTTGTACGCAGTGTTTGATTGCATTTTATTCGGCGAACGTCCGTACCGAAGAAAAAAAAACAACCGTGGTACGAATTAAACGGACTACCCACTCCCGCTGTGACGAAATTTTTCCACAATTCGTTTACCGAGTCTCGGGGCGATTGACGACGACGTTTTATAAAATTCGATTGTAATAAATACATTATTTCGTAATACGATTGGCTGCCGGCGGTTGGTATTTTTACCACGCTTCCGAATCGCACGATTCGTTTGTTTCCGGTTTTGCGCGGCGACCGTAGAGCGCGGGACACGGAATAGGACTATTATCGAACAGCGATGATTTGGTACCAATACAGTACAGACACCGATAGTGCCTATGTATCAATTTTAACGAAGCTGACCGACCGATTTAACGGGAGCGACGTACAGACATTTCTACGACACTACGTCATCACATGTTACGCGTGGGTTTTGGTGCCGAATCGTGTGCTCCCCGATTAATTCAATACTTGCGGCGCATGTAGACGTGGGTACGTCCGTGTTTGTATGATGAGTGGTAATGCTGAATAGTAATGAACCTAACTCCTAATTCGAATTCCCGACGAACGTCCTAATAATAACATGACATAAACGTAACGCATTCGTGCTACTGCTGTATTGCCTATATTTTACGCCGTGTTACTGTTCTATAAAATTTTATACCCACTCGGCGGGATCTACGCCACGCCCGCGTGTGTACGATTATGCGTGTTGATCTTTGCGTATGCTTATTTACTTTCCTCGCGTTAACTACATTATAATGTTTGAAATACTTGTATAGTTTTGCGATGTGGTATGTTCAGTCTTCGAGGCAAACATTAATTAAAACCATACATTTCGCGTGCATTGCTATTAATATATATATATATATATATATAATAGTACATCACATTTGTGTATATTATGCTCTAGTTTCGAGATTCTCAAAAAATAATGTATTTTGTAAAATGTACTATTATAATCATTAAATACACAAAATAGTAATCGAATTTATTGAACAAATTGTCCCGTGCGTCGACCTTACAATATCAATATCGTCTGCCTATATTATTTTAACCTTTAACGACTGAATTATTATTCACAATAATGCATCCGGGAATAGATTTTTACTTATTATTATTATTTTTTATTTTTTTTATATAATAGACTATAGATGACAGAATATATTTCATTCTTACTTATACAGAAAAAATGATTTTATTAAAAATGAATTTTAAAACGTTCAACCTTTTCGATCAACGGATCCTTATTATTTGAAAAAAATTCTTGCTGGCAACTTTCATAGTAAAAGCATATTTTATAAAACAAATTATTATTGTTGTTTTTTTTTAGTTTTATCAAGGCTATGCCTAAAAGTTGGGCTACTAGTCCAACTAGGGGCACTTTGAGTGTTATAATTATTTTATTTTAGTTACATTTTTTTTATTCACAACAAAATCATACAAATTAATTTCTTAAGTAAAGAGAAGGTATTGTTTTATAGTATCTTTATCAGGTGTCTGGATATCTGAAAATAAAGACTATACAAAATGTAATTTGAAATTCCTTATTATATAAACTAAGTTGTCGATGCTAACATATATATTAATAAAATGATGAATAAATGTAAAAACTGAATATCAACGACAAAATTATTCGTATTTTTTCATTTCAAAAAATAAACACTAATTGGCAGTTGGTATATGAATAATATTATAGATTTTCGTAATTTGATTTATTGCACGGTATTTAGGACCCCTCGAATGAGGTATGCAAATTTTGAAATTCGATTTCTGGGGAAATTGAGTGAAAAAAAATATTTATTTTTTTCTTTGACGTTAATAATGATTTTATTTGATTTTTACGCAGTTTTTATTCGGTAATATTACCAAAATATATATATACTTACTGTTTAACATATTTACAAATAACAACATTTACATTCATAATAGTTTAAAAAAAACATTAAATAACAGTTATCAATTTAGTACAAACAAATATTCAAATAAAACAAGAATAAAAATAACTATTTATAATTAATACAATTATTATTTATGTAATTTAAATATTTATATATTTATATTAGTTTAAATATTATATATTTATGTTAGTTTAAATATTATTTATTTCTTCTGTTTTAAGTCTTAACAATATCATACATGAAAATAATAATTATACCAAATAAATTTGCATAGCCTTTCAACTCCTTTAATCTTATTATGACTGTGATTTTTACATAATTTTGTTTTTATCATCGAGCTTTGTTGGTAATTATATTTTTAATTTTTGGTTTTAGTACAGTTATGATTATATAACTATATACATAGAATTGTATTCAAAAACAACTACAAACTAAAGAAAAAAACCAATTTTATAAATAATGTAATAATATTAAATAACTAATTTAAAAAAAGAATGATTTTAAAATGTATTATTATTTATTGCAACATGAATTACTGCCAAGACATTTTTACATAACTACCACAATATATCACATATCGCTATATATTATATATTATAATAAGTAATTAACTAAAATTAGAAGTTTAATATAAATTGTAGTTTAAGAAATTTTTAATTTTTATCACAACTCATCACCATTATGTACTTAAATAAATATCCATAATACCTATAATATTATTTTAAAAGTTCACATAACATCGATAATTTGCAGGTTATTATTAAAATTACCCGGACGTTATAAAAGACGTTTAAGTAATTATTTATATCGCCTAAAAATATGGGGTATATATTAAATTAAGTAGCCATGTCATCATGAACCATGTTGTATATGCAATATTATATAGTAACAAATGAATCAATCGTAACACGACGACGTCACACCCACGCAACGGCGGGTCAGGTTAGGTTAGGCAAGACAGTTATATATTTTGTGTTTTCAAGACGAATATTATTTTGGTGTAGGGTAACCATCTCCGGCTATTTAAAATGGTCAAAATACAGTATACGGGCATTATAATTAATTTTTGCGATTATTATGTATCAATATTAATTGGACACATCTCGAAAAGACGAAGGCCGCGGCCCATAGTGATGAACCGCGTTCAAGAATAAGTGACACGTAACCAGCCGACATACTCGTATTAAGTTTAATGTTTCACTCGTGAAAACAGCGAGCACTTTCGATGTGCAAACGAGAACACACACATAATGGACGCATGTGATGCAACAACAAAAAATACATTATAAATATAACGAGTGTTGGAAAACAAAAAACCGTACTTACAACGAGCGTGAGAGAATATAAAGCACATGAATTATTATTTTATTATTAGTAGTTATTTTTTTCCCACCACCGACGCTTATTATTATATTTGTTTTTCCGTTTATTCCACTAGCTCTCCTCGGCGGCATATAAAGTACACGCATTATCATTAAAATACAACAGACATATCCGTCACTCTTCCTTATGTTCAATTTCAACGGATCGTATCGTTATATTATTCGCGTCATTTACATTGTTAATGGACGTTCTTTTTTTTTGCGTCCACAGCAACCATACAATTTTCCACCGCCACTTAGTTATTGGTTCTTTACTGCGGCAGGAGGATGACCTTTATTGCGTGCGTATAAATCAGTCCATAAAAAGTGGTTTTATAAGTATCAATACAAATTATTATTTTATACATAATATACATACGAAATACAAATCGAATATGTGTGTGCGTGTGTATATGTGTATGCGAAAGTGTATATGCTTTGCAAATTGTTGTTAAAATATTTGCCTTCTCAAAAACGCAGTTTGTTTACAAAGCTGGCAAGTATCTATAAAGTAAACAAGCTTTTGTACACTTAACTTACTGATAAAATCGTTTGTTATGAGTGCACAATAAATCTAAATTCGAGAAATTATATTATGTATAGATTTGAAGTAAAGGCACGTGACACGGAAACTAGCGTAATAGTTGAAAACTATCAGTTTGCGTGATAACTGTCTGTTTTTTTTCCACCGGATCTGAATTGCAGGAATATATTGCGTTCTAAACCCGGCCACGACTGATTTTAAAAGAGCACAACTCGCTTTCCAGGGCGTCCTTCGTTCCACAAACGTTTTATTTTTTTTTCTACGACTACCGATTAAAACGTTTACGCATAGATATACACACCGGTTACAAAAAACCTTTCAACCACGTGCCCTAAGTCCGTTTCATGAATAGATTAATTTGGTCAACTACAACAGTCCACGCTCGCTATCCGAATGTAACCTACTATTATTGTTTGATCAATTAAAAGTTGTGATCTCGATTAACCGAAAACCTTAAAGGTATAGTAAAACAAAAGAGAAAAAGGTTTTATTCGTAGATATATGAAACGTTGAAACATCCGCAATAGAATTTCATTATTTTTCGAACAGTTCCTATAGAAATAATAATATTAAACTCGAACATAATCTAATGCAATAATAATTCTCGATATTACAGGTGATAATACTTCCTGTTGGGTTTTAAGCTGGTATGGATGTATAATAATTTATTTATTAGAAACAGCATGGTGAATACGTCCGGTCGAAACCTCATTAGTGCAAAACGTATTAATAATTAGAGGACAAAAAAATATCATTCAATAATAAATTTCAGAGCCACACAAAATCTAACAAATACCTGGTCATTATAATCTTATTTTATATGTATGTCGTTTTCAAAGATAAAATAAATATACATAAACTTTATTTTTTTTTTTTTACGTACAATAATTAGATGACTCCATATTTGAAAACATACTTTTGAAGAGCAACTTTGAAAAGAAATATGTCTATTATAAGCTACATCAACATAGTACTGACGCAATACATTGCGGTGAACATTCATTGTCTCGCCGTATTCGTCTTCGTATACCCATCACTCCTCCACCAATTACATAATTTAATCATAAAACTCTAATATTAGCCCAAAATATCAATAAGATTTAGTCATAAAATACAGTATATTTCTTCTCTATTAACTAACTTAGAA
Source organism: Rhopalosiphum nymphaeae (assembly GCA_036289425.1). NCBI lineage: Eukaryota > Metazoa > Arthropoda > Insecta > Hemiptera > Aphididae > Rhopalosiphum > Rhopalosiphum nymphaeae. Next base: position 6,970,889 of record JAZAQC010000012.1, on the reverse strand, counting down.
TTTATTAGTAAAATTTTGCAGTTAATTAGACATAATGATTACTATGATTAAAATTATCATTTTTATATTCCCTCTCAACATATTGAAAATTTCAGTTCATCACATTAATATTTATTTGACAGTATAATAAGGCATATAATTTATTCATATTTTCTATTAATTATTTGATATGGATATTCTCGATTACCTTAGATTTAATTCTTTAGTAAACTAAATAATTAATATTACATATAAAATATAAAAGAAAAAATAGCGTACAGTAAAAGTACCTGACCAAAAGTTTAATATAAGATTAGAATGCTAGTCAAGTATATAAAATAGTCATAATTATGTAGTCTGTAGTTTGCAATTTAGAAAATTCACATTTTTTGACAAAAAAAAAAAGAACAAAGCCGTTTGAGATGTAGAATCCTGTATGAATTTTTTTTACTTACATTTGATTTTCAGGCTTATATAAAATCAAATATTCACCGAAAAAATAAATAAATCCAAGCTACTCACACAAAATACCTAGATTCTTAAATACAAAGACTTTTTCAATTGATTTACGACATTTTTATCCCTTTACAATCTTTATATGTCCTCTACTTAAACATTAAATCTTATATTAAAGTAATAATAAGTAAAGAATATAATTACTATTTATCAAAATGAAACTAAATTGAAACTAATCATTAAACTTTTAAAATTATACATAAATCATATTTCAAGAATATTAATTATAAACAAAAATTCTAATTAAGTAATCACGGCGCGATATGTGATTAATGTAATAATATACCACTATACTATTTTATCATATGTACGGATCATTTCACACGTCCAGAGTAAAGTTGACAACTCCAGAAATTCTAGAAAACAATAATATTCCTTCTCAGGAATTACCATGAAAATCGGGAACATAAATTCCTGGGAATATCGAACACTATGAAAAGTGTTCAATCAGATTTGTTTTGAATATAACAGTCAGTCACGCATCTTATAATTTATGTATTATTTATAAGCTTAGGTACAAATATATTATCTTACATATTTTAAGAATTTCAAAATATATTATAAAATCCCACTTTAGTGAAATATAGTTATTCATCATGAAATACAGTAAATTTTACAAGCAGTAAAAAAGAGTATCTAATTTTGAATAATAATAGTACCTATAGCTATACCATATATTATTCAACCAGGTACTAATAGAGGAATGATGAAAATATAACCAAAAAACTACAAACATTTTTTGTTGATTATTTATTGTTATTACAACACTAAGATCATCAACAAAATATTCATATGACATAGATACATACTGTAAATTTTTTGAAATATTAAATAAATAAAAAAACGATTTATTCTATACATTTTATAACATTTAAATGTAATTATTAATAACTATATAATAAAATAGAAATAGATTAAATTATGGTTTAGTACATACCTGTCACCTGAATTGTTTATTGTTTAATTATATATTAATTTATATTAATTTAATAAAAATCAGAGAATTATTGAAATGGAATCCATCGATTTTTCCAATAATGTATCTACATAATAATTATATATATCTCAATTAAAATTATAATTTTTGTTTTTATATTTTTAAATAATATAAGAGTTCTTTTAAATGAAAATTCAGTGAAAAAATTAAATATTATAAATAAATACTTACGTCATAATTTAGTCTTTTAATCTATAATTCAATAAAATAAATACATAATATATTTGATTATATAACTCTGTCGGAATACCTAAGTATGGAACTACGTCTTTCATTTACTCGTTTTTACCGATCGTTGTATAATATATTTATACTCGAAAATGTTTTAAATTTAATTTCATTTCATTAGAGCAACGTTAAATGCAGTATACACAATATGTAACATTGTAACTTTCTTCCAAGACTTGTTAAAATGTTTATTATATAAATTATTTATTATCACTTATTATATATTGTATATTATTGTATACTGTATATAAATATATAGTATAAGGCGAGCCACATATTAAAACACCTGTAATATGTTACCATTATTAAAATAAGGAAATTATACCTCTGGGTACAATACGTATACAAGAGGTACAATTAGCATAGAATGGTTTAACCCCTCTATCCAATAATTTTATCCGTTTGAGAATATCAGATTGCTATGACACTGGTGAGAAATAATTTAAGTCAAATTTCATAATACATATATTATATTTATATTTAACTTTGTAAAGCTAAAATACCTCTAAATATCCATAATTATAAATTTAAACAATGTTAATTTACTAATTCGTATAATGTGACATTTTAGATTCTGAGCAGAACGATAAATGTATTCATTTTATCGGAATGCATATATTCTGTGTGTATGAGTACACAATAAGTCGTTGATAAAATGATTTAATTTCCAAAAATAAGGGTGGTTTTGAACATCAAATTAGATCTAGTTTTGTACTTTAAAAAGTTAAACTTAAGAATTCCGAATACTTACTTTTGTAATTGGAAAATTTTTCATCAAATGTTTGTATTATCGTTTTCATTATACGAAAACGATATTAAAAATACAAAAAAAAATTGAAATTACATAGGCACATTTTTTTTTTATATAGGCATTTAAAGCTAAAATTTAAACGAAATTACTTATTTAAACAATAAATAATAATATGTTAATTATTTAGTTAAGATTTTAAAACATTATTCGTGGAAACTTAAACTTTTATACATTTTATATTATTATGAATTTTACCATATGCAACAACATTTTTAGTTTATTTTAAAATATTATCTATTTATTAATATAATGAATCTATTTTTTACTGTTTTACGGTATTTACAGAAAGATGGTATGCATTTTTAATTTATAAAAGTTGATATAATATATTTTTTATTTTATATTATAATAATTAAATACTAGTAATACTATAATAAATACAATACTTTTGAAAAAATTTATATCATTCTACTATACCTAATACTAAAAGTAAAATAAATAATTTTAATAGCTATATCAAATAAGCATATTAGTTGACGATATTGACTGATCGACCGATTCCGCTCAGTATCTTTTTTCGTATACGATGATTCGTTGAATTCAAATTTAACACACACTAACTATACAGTAGAGCGGTACCCACTTACTTACCTTTTTAGATTTTTGTCATACAGTAATTTATGCTTAATATTATGCATATTTTAACATGTTTAAACATACACTGTAAAGATCTGTAAAATATAACATCATACACAAATAATAAAGATTAAAAAAAAATTCTATTCAAGTACAACTTACAACAATTATTGAGCTATAAATAACTTTAAATATAAATTTGAATATACTAATATATTTTATAATGTTCATTACTTTATTCAACATAATACTTTGAAAATCTGAACAAATAAATCATTATTTTTATGAACCTTTTTATATTATTCTATAAACATTAGGTTAGTTTAAAGGTAACACTATTAATGATTTATAGAAAAGGTGAAAATAAATTATTATACATTTTATAAATTAATGCATACAAGATAAGATAGAACAAAATAATTTATAATCGTAATTCACAAAACTTTTTGTTTATAAGTAATCATGTAATTGAATAGCCAAGAACCTAGTCTTGAAACTGTTTAGAAATATAAACCAAAATATTTTTAAAAAAAAGTTTTATTTTCACTAAAAGTCTAATATACAGTTTAACAGAATTAAGTTTTATACAGTTTTCGTCATCCGATTTCAGTCATAAAATCTATAAAACAAAATACTGTGCTCACAACCACTATTCGTAATAAAAGTTCGCTATCGATGACAGTGACGGCACAAATGTCTACGACCGCGACATGGCACACGCCAAATATATATAAAACGCGCGAAATCATCTCGTTGGCGAATCGATTCGAACGATAAGAAAATAATCCATTCCTCTTGTGTCATTATGCACTGTTTACTGAACAAAATACTAAATCCGCTGTCCTTTTTTTCATTTTCAGATACTTCAACTGCAGATGAACGACTTCCGCTATCATTTTCTGTTCACTACATTCGTAAGTGTATAAAATAAAAAATATTACCAATCAAAACGCGGCCGAAGTTGCCGTCACAGTGGCCTCGATCTGAGGTCCCAATTTATGTCTTATTTCAGGACCTTGAGACATTTGATCTGGAAGACTTTAAATACAACTCCGTGAACATAACATCATTCAGAATAGTGGATGACGAAAACCACCGCGTGGTCAACGTCCTGCGCGAAATGGAAAGATTTCAGAGGGTCGGACAAAACATGTTGCACAAGAGTGGAATCATCAGGGTAATTAATAATTACTATTATCGTTTACTACTCTATCATCTGTGACACTTACTATCCGGTTTTTTTTTTATTGTTACTCGAGAGAACATTGTATATAATAATATATTTTTTTAACAGTGAACACTTGTTATTTAGTCGGTTGTTATGTTTTATACAAAAATTGTATTTATATGATATGAAGGACTCACTGAAGATTATAAAAAAGTGTACATTAATTTAAAATCGCGATTTAAGATTTAGACGAAATAAATTCTTCATAAATTTCACGATGTACCGTCATCACTTCAAATATACAGACTGATTTTGTTAAAAACCGTTTTGTACAAGTTTATTTTGCTTTTCGTGTTAAAAACAAAACAACTATCTATAAAATATAAATTATGATCGATTCAACGAGAATAATTTAATAGCTGTATATACTTATTTATAAATGACAACACCACTTTATAGTTTTAACATTATTCGTAGACTCGTATAAGTAACATCAGTTAATTCAATTTTAAACTCCACATTTCCTGTAGGTTTATTATTTTTTTTTTAATAACCAACGTACCATGTGTCAGTTCTAAATTATTTTTATTTTTAATCTTTATTTTTATAGTCGTTAGTATATATTTTTAACGAGAAATTCAATCTTGTACTTAAAATACGATACCCCTGGTCCGCGAATCGTTATATTATTGTAACGACACAGCAGATATCGTATTTTTATCCGTTTTCAATGCCATTCATAAATACAAATAATGCTATCAATCGGTCGTTTTGTGTTGCACCACAGGCCGAACCCGCGTTGATGTACGACGCAGTCAATGTGTTCGCTCACAGTATCGGATCGCTGGACGGGTCGTCGAATTCTATGCATTCGTCAAACGTTTCGTGTAAGTCGTCAGATCGTTGGGCAAACGGTACGTTTCTGTACAATCGACTTAATGCGGTTAGTATTCAACTGTGACATAGATACACCAAACGGTATAACGGCATAATGGGCTTTTCATTTATTTGCATTATTAATTTTTTTTTTTTAATTTTACCACAACACAGGTGAGCATCGAAGGCCTGACCGGCAAAATTCATTTTGACGAAGGAAGACGATCGGATATTAAGCTAGACTTACTAAAACTACATCAAGAGAAAGTAAAAAAAGTCGGCTTTTGGACACCGTCGAATGGCATCAACATCACAAAACATTCCGTATTTTACGGACACCAGAGCTCAAACGTGACATTGATCGTGGTCACAAGAGTCGTAAGTTTACATTATAAAAACAGTAATATTAGGTATATTAATAATTGTATACACTTCAACGAGTAACTATTAAATACCATCATCAGAATTGTTTGATATTCTTCGTGAATACCGATAAGCGTCATTACTGTAGAATTTATATTTTTGGAATCTACTTAGCGATTGTAACAAAATATCCATTGAGTTGATAAAACGTCTGCTCAAATTACGCGTTCTTGGAAGAAAAAATATAGGCGCCACGGAACAAATAACAATTCCTATGCGTATTAAATCCCGTTTGTGCCTGACAACAACTACGCTGTCGCCAATGCGTTTTATGGAGAAATCATCCTTCGCAGAACAACTACTGCAGATGACTCCGCGTTTAAATTACTTCGACTTCAATAGTTCGTTAATTTTCGCACAATAACAATCGAAACTATAAAGTGATATAGTCGAATTATGCGATATTATTCTTTGGAAATGTATAATACACGTATTTTAATGCTCGGTGGGTAAATGAGACAAAACAGTACTACATCGGGCTTAAGTGAAATAATAATTGTTAAATCAATAAATTCGATACAAAAAAAAATACAAATATGATATTAATAAAAACACGCATTGTCAATTTTCGATTTATCCATTTGAAGGATTTTTTTTTATTTAACAATAAAATAAAATATTTTATGTGACGACTAAAAGCTCTATTTGTATATACCGAAAAAATTGATTTTAAACAATTATAATGCGAGTATATTTTGTTTTCTTTTTTTTTTATTGCCTTGCAGTTCTTTCATGTCATGTAATCGAAAATTGTACACATAAAATATTCTTTTATAAACAACAGGTGTTTTTATATTTGCCATGTATCAAATATTTTCAAAAAAATGTTGTTTACATTTGAAACACCTACATGATTGACCGGAATGCACTAATCGTGATCAACCTCCTCCGTTTACGAACCAATAACACCTAAATCATAAAATAATAAGGATATATAGCCGTTTATTAAGTACGCTCAAAATTATTACAAGCCCATTAAAAAAAATAATAAAAGCAAAAACATTCAACTCGCCTATAACTTATAGAAAAAACATCAAAAAGTATAATATTATAATAGGATAACGTTGTCACCGTGTAACAGTACTACAGTTACATACTAAATTGTAAATACCTATTTAAATAAATTCTATGAAGACTTCAACCTCCTCTAAGAGGTTTTTAGTAATATGTATAATATTTATATATATATATAATTTTCTTTCAACTGTTAATATATATGTTTGTTTTTATAGAATAAAAAATATAATCTTATGTAATTCTACTACCCTAAAACGGATATTATAATTAAAAAGTTATAACATATAATCCATGATCAGTTTAATTTAAAAAAAATACCATAAAAGCAAACATACCTAAATATTTTATCCGATTCCCCAAAGAAGAATTGCACCTTTACTTCACCAATTTTTCTGATAAGTATTTGTATCCAAACAACCAATCAATAACCATTATATATATATATATATATATATATGCCCATACCATTCTGCAACCTTGCCTGACCTAGACACATATAGTTTAAACATGACAAATTATAATTAACATTGATGCACTTAAACTCAAGTACATCATAAGTTATGTGCCAAATAAAATGTAAATTGTCATTAGATATTAAATAATATATTTTTCGGAATAGTCTTAGAAATGAAACAAAATTTTTTAGAAAGACACAAATAAATAACATACTCGTAATTATTATGTCAGACTGTATAAACATAAAATTAATTAATTTAATGATTCATTTAAATTTAATGGACCATTAACTTACAATTGATTCATTAAATGTTGAATGATTGTTATTTATTTATGCGACACGGCATTGGTGTAATAATCGACGCACAATTATGATACCTACAACCAAATCAGTGTTAATCAAGTGTACACTACTGCAAATTAACGAATCGAGTGTTTAACTTGATCGTTCGTTTCATCGATTTTGATTTTCGAAGTCATACGAAAATTCGATAACTTAACATTATTAAATAATTTAACAATGACCGCATAAAATAACCAAAAACAATTAGAGTTCCTATTTGAAAAACAGTTTTTATTATAAACAATTTCATAGAAACCGTTTGGCCATGATCGTGGGATATTATTAGACGCTTTCAATTTAACCCGTTTTGACATGGCGCGAAACGAAGAAGAATATTATTATTTTCGACAAATAACTCTTTAATAACGCCTGCGTAATAGAAATATAATTATTTTAAACAATAAGGTGAGATATGACATCAAAGATAATCCTAAGCTTGCCCGAAGAAATAGTACCGACGCCTTCAAAAGGTCTTACAATACACGAGTTAGGAGTATATACCTATATATTGCACATAATATATATATAAATAGAAATATAACCGTGTTAGATATCTCCAAAATAATAACGCCAATAATTTAATGCGTTCGCGGATGCGGTCGAATGCGTGTCTCACGCGCCCAGTAAATTATACGTATATATATTGTGTTATAAACAAAAAAAAAAAAAAATAACCGAAGAAATCATAAATAATGCGGAGTATAGCTGTTGTTGCGTGGTACAATCATAATATATGTAGGTATTTTAGAAGCTCGCGAATAAACAAGAAAAATAATAATTTACCGAGCTGTTATCAAAACGTACTTAAAAGTGCGTGTTGTATTCGTGGCCAGCCCGTATGATGTGCTGTACATCTATTTATGTAATATTACTCGCATATACGGACGCAGTTACGTAATACACAAACTGGACGATGGAATTCGGTTAAAGAAGCCGCAACAAATCAAAGCGCTTTCAAAATCAAAGTCAGCCGTCGTCGTAAAACCTAACGCAAACACACCCACGCACGTTATAATCGATAAGTACGTATTAACCCTCGGTCGTACACGATAAAGTCAGCTGAAACCTAATTCTAAAATAAAAATAAAACATTTAAAAACCAAGAAGGTCGTTCAGCTCAACTTTGTATAGTAAGTTTCAATTGTACCTCGGCTTCAAGGAGGTCAATATTGCATTACGGCAGAGTTAAATTTGAATTAAATGATAGACTATTACATACGAAAAACCGTTCTCAACGGATACAAGCCTCTATAGTTCTAATGATATTTCATAATACATTTACGTGCCTACTATCAGTAATTTATTTCTATAATATTAATACGATAGATTGGACTAGTTTTATAATAATTATTATAATATTGTCATGGGCTTAGTATAAGATTCTTTATAAGTTTAATTTAAAATATTTTATCTTTTTAAACTATTTATAAACGTGAAAAATTTTCGATTTACTTCTATAAATGTCGATTACAAAACATTCGATGAGTCAAAATGTTTATATAAAATACCACATAAGTTATTCTTGTATCTGTATAAAATTATTAAAAATCCTTAAGCACAATTTTTTTATATGCATTTTTCAAAATCACAAAAATTACAAACTATAAGTATTTTTACAATAAAGAGTTTACAAAATCTTTGACTTTTATAGCTCAAGTTTTAAAATGTGCCTCATAAATATTTTATACTGAAACTAAAAATTCTAAAAAATAATATACAAACACAATAATTGTTTACAGACATTTGAAGAAATTCAAATTTGTATAAAATATCGTATTTTAACAGTGAATAACTATCTTAGTTATATTTTTATAAATCAAAAACATTCTTAGGAACTTAAAATTTTGCGTTTATTGTATAACTATTAATTTTACTATAAGCGATGACATTTTAATTTATTTTAAGATATTATCTATTTATACTATGAATCTATTCTTATTGTTCTATGACATTTACAGAAAGATCTATTAAATTTTGAGTTTATATAATATGGTATAAATATGTATAGTTTTAATAATTAAATACTAATAACATAATAAATAATGCAATTATTACGGAAATAAATGATGATCAACCTTCCGTAATACTAAAATAAAAATAAATGACTTTAATATAATAACTATAACAAAAAATATATCATGAAATATACTTAGTGATATAGGATGACGCTCTGCTAGACCGTCTCTGCATAGAAGTATTTTTCGTATATAATGATATATCATTAAATTCAAATTTAAATGTGTATAACAGTAACACATTCAATACTTACTGTACAATAGAGTGAAAACCACACGTCAACCATTTTTACATTTTTTTATAGAGAAAAACTGAAAAATTCAAAAATATAAAATTTCTAAATATTATGAAGATTTATTTTTCTATAGAAAACAATAATTTAAGTAAAAAGTAAAATTTTTCAAGCTTTACTGTTAATATTTTTTGAAACACATTAAAATGAATAAAATTATTTATTGAAAAACAACAGTTTTTTTTATTTTAAATGACCAACATCTAGTTTTAATCCTCAGATTAATATAACTACACGAGGCTTCATTCATCGTGTTGTTATTTATTTTATTCCAGTACAATTTCTATATCACTTAAAATGCATCAACATTTAAAATTTTTAGGACAAACATTTTTCTATGTTTATTTTTAAATGTTTCTTAGCTGACTTCCAAACAAACGATTTTAATACCTTGAATCTTGATATAATATAAGTACATAAAAAAAAATTTCAGTCGCCTTTTATAAACACTGTCTGATCATATACGCAATCACGTAATTAAGATATTACATTTTTTTATATTTTTAAAAAAACCTAAGTATAATATTACACCATCAAATTCAAAGCTTAGTTGACTAACCCGTTTTTTAATTAATATTATTCAATACACACAAATCCGAAGTGTATGCGTTGGTTCTTCGCGTACTTATTCATTAACACGAATAAACTAATTATTTGTTCGCAACAATAATTGCAAACAAAGATACAATTTTTTAAATCTGTTTTAAAATTCAAGTCGGTTTGAAATATCTCAAACATTTCATAACTATAAATGATGGGAAAAAAAGAAAACGATGTCAGTATGATATCGTAAATGTACACGTACATAACGATATGCATACAAACTACAAAGGCTACCCGAAACTTTTCAATCAATGAGAAAGAGAGGTAGTAAACACTAAACATAGTAAATAAAAATTATGTATCTACTGGATTGAAGTATAATTATAATATATAGGTATATATTATTATAATAATAGTTTTATAATATATTAAATAATTGTATATACCTAATAGAACATATTACAAGTATTATAGGTACCTAAACAAATTGTACCTAGCTAATATTATGACAATATGTATACTCATAATTATAAACGTACAAATATAAAATATTTTTTAGAGTATTTCATAACATAAAATAATGAAAAACAAAATCAAATTAAAAGATAGATAAAATTTCGAATGAGTAGTTAATTAATTGCATTACAAGAACTTATTTAAAATTTAAATAAGCGAAGTAGTGGACAAACATCATGCGGAGTACTCCCCTCATTACAACTAAGAATACTCTAGTCCAGTAATCTAACTCCAAATACCTATAAAATACCTATTAATTAATTATTCAATTTTTTTCAAAATATACCCAATAGTATTCTACTATTAAATACGAATGAAGTTGTATACAAATATAAGTTGTCAACTACTTAAACCTTGAGAAATACTTTTCTTTCAATGTTATTTTTTCATGTTATACAAAACATGTGAATTTTGATCAATATTTTTTGATATGAGTGTTCTTTGATAAAAACAAGAACACACTTTACATATAAAAAATACATTTAAATTACAAACAGCGTATGATTTGTTTGATAATAGTAAAATTCAAACTAACAATAAACTATTTTCATATTTAGTAATCTAATAATCAGATATAAGACACGTGATTTAGTGGCAAATTTATAAAAGTGTGTTTAATATTTTGTTATATTATATTATTTAAGTTTTTGATGATAAATATTATTATAAAATATACATCAAACATGGCCACTATTAACATATAACACATATTGCCATATTCCAGAAAATTTATCGACTCGAATAAAAATACTACATGCTACTAAATCATATATTTATACTCATAAAAACAATAGGTAGGTACAGTACTACACACAGTAGGTGTCTAACAATACCACCAACGTGAAAACAATTTTTGAAAATACGCGTGTCGTTTTTTTTCATCGATTTTAATCTATATAAATAGTAATAGTATTGTTGCTTATAGTAATATACTTAACTAACAATACAATAATTTTAAATGGCTGTCAACCTAAATAATAATTCTTAAACTGCACTCATAATATTTTATTTATTTAGTATATAATATTATATTTTGTGTGCAGCTAATGTGACAACATTTTCTATACTGACTATTTTGAAAAATTTCCATTCTCAATCTACAGTATATGCTACAAATATATGAATATATAAATATATGTACGATTATACAAACTAAAACCATGTCAACCATCGATAACTTATTTCCAACTCTTATTTTTGTAAATAATTATAGAGTCCAAATTAGCTAGTTATAATTATTTATTTATTTTTCGTAAATTTAAGATTCACTAAATTTTATGTTCTATGTATTCAATCATTAAGTAATAATGTGAAATAAATTTTGACAAACTTACAATTTTTATTAATAAATGTATAGATACAATACTATCAATTTATTAAATCATTTTAATTTACTAGATTAATCTGTCAAATTATAAATAATACATTAGACAGACTAAAACATATATAAAAAGTTTAATATGAATGGTTTTTCATCGTATACATTGTTTCATTATTAAGTTCAAGTTGTTACTCTTAAAGTTTTACATGTTTATTTAGAAATAATTATTATAAATAAAATATATTTTATTAATTGCCAACATAAAAATTAACTATATATTTTTAGGATAAAAGTGACAAATAAATAATACGAATTTAAAATTTAAAAAAAAATGATGGTACTATATTATACATTGTTATAAGAACATATGTAAATATACCAAAGTTCTCAAGTACCATACATAACATATTTAGCCCTACAATTGATTTTAAATATTTTTTAACAAATTTAAATCATAAATTCTTCATTATGAAATTACTTTTTAGTTGGATTAATTAATACTATTATTAGTTACTATACAATTGTACAATAGTTATTGTTTACAGATATCAATATTTTCTCTAATTGGTATACTTGTAAAGTTTTTCAATTAATTTTTAATACGCACACAAATTGACAGCTTAAACTAAGGTAATGAAATAAACATTCGTAATATAAATAAGTTTCAAGTTTTAAGACTTTCATTGTGGGTTACACGTAATTTATTAAGATTTAATAAGCATACAATAAATCCAATAATATGACTTACTAATTAGGTATTATAGTAATTAATAATTATGTTGAATTCAAATTCTCAGAATCAATTGATTAATAACTAATAACTGTTGAAACGATTCACATATAGGAAAAACCTTACGTAATGATCAAAGAGGACAAAAACCTAACAGGAAATTCAAAATACGAAGGATTTTGTATTGATTTACTACATAGAATAGCATCACAAGTTGGATTTCATTATGCAATTACATTAGTACCTGACAATAAATATGGAGCTTACGATCCCATCACTAAACAATGGAATGGTATTGTTAGGGAACTAATGGACAAGGTATCTAATCATCATTAAGTAATAAATTGTACAATATTCACTATAAAAAAATGTGCTTATATTTCAGAAAGCAGACTTAGCTATGGGTTCGATGACTATTAACTATGCTCGTGAGAGTGTTGTTGACTTCACTAAGCCATTTATGAACATGGGAATAGGCATATTATTCAAGGTAGGTGAGCAATATAATATAAGTAAATACAAAATATATGGCTTCTAAAAAAAATAACTGATAAATCAATTAAAATGTACAGAATCTAATTAATACATCGATAAGGACTGTTTTAATTAATTTAATTTATATTATAAAGAATACATCATAAAGTTTGGTAAAAAAAATAATAATAATAATAACAAACTACAGCAAACTTTTACAATCATCACTTAAAATCTAAAAAGTTTGCGATTCTCTAGAGCGTTTTATTACCAAGCTTAATTTACTTTTCCTATTACACGAACATGAGTGGTAAAAAATAACACAACAAAGACCTGTAAATAAAAATAGAATCAACAAAACCACAACTTTAAACAACAGTTTGTTTTTTATTCTTATTGCAGGTTCCAAGTAATGAACCATCCAAATTGTTCGCTTTCTTAAATCCCTTAGCGACCAGTGTCTGGAGTTTTATGTTTCTCGCCTATATGGCAGTAAGTTTTTCGCTGTTTTTTCTGGCCAGATTCTCCCCGTACGAATGGCGGCCACATACTGAAGAAAATTACCGGGAGAGCCGTTTTACCATTTCGAATTGTTTTTGGTTCGTCGCTGGCGTGTCATTGAAACAGGATGCAGGCATCACTCCGAAGGTAAATTAAAATTATATCATTTTTCAACAATGGATTTATTACATTTTTGTTTATCTGATTATAGGCAACATCCGCTAGAATTTTAGGAGGCATTTGGTGGTTTTTCACAATCATAATAATACCATCTTACACTGCTAACTTAACAGCATTAAGAACAGTTGAGCGGCTACAAAAACCCATACAAAATGTTGCGGAATTATCGTCGCAAGAAAAAATAACATACGGAACACTAGAAGGGGGATCGACCATGTCATTTTTTAGAGTAAATATACAAAAAATATTGTGTTTTATAAAATAATTCAACATATCTGCATCATTTTAATGGTTAAACTGTTTAATTTATCCTACGTTATATTGTTATGCAAATACGCATAACGCATTTACTTGGAAGCATACACAACTATATTGTATTTTACTAATCAGCAACCATGACATAAGCTTATACACTAGTAATAATAACTTCTTACAAGTAACATACTTAACGCCACTTTGTCGTATAAGTACGTGTTCATCCATGTATATACGCGGCACTATTAATTGCTCAGTCTAGAATCTCTATAAAATTGCTTGTTCGTTTACTTCTTTCAATTAATACTATGCTTATTACTAAAGTTTAATGTTATGTACTATTTTTTACACTTCTGTCAAATTCTGGAACAACAAAACAACGAATACCTTTTTAATTTTAAAACATTTTTCATAATATAATCATATTTACAGGACTCTAAAATACCAATATATCAAAAAATGTGGAAATTTATGGAGAAACATCAATCGGTATTTGTATCTACTTACGACGAAGGCACAAAAAAAGTACTAGGGGGGAACTATGCATTTTTAATGGAATCAACTATGATAGATTATGCCGTACAAAGAGACTGCAATTTAACGCAAATCAGCGGTCTTCTAGATTCTAAAGGTTACGGAATAGCAACACCGAAAGGTTCAGTCTGGAGAGACAAACTATCATTAGCTGTTTTAGAACTCCAAGAAAAAGGAGTCATTCAAATGTTATATGATAAATGGTGGAAAAATGCAGCCGATATATGTATCAAAGATGAGAAAGTAAAAGAATTCAAACCAAAGCCTTTGGATCTTAATGATTTAGGTAAGTGGAAACACATTAAAGTCAATTCATTATCTCAATAAATTATATTAATAAAGAAATTAACCTACTAACAACTTTAATTTTTTTTCCTTCACAATTGATTTTTAACCAAAAATATTCGAAACTGCATATATTTTTTATTTTTTTTATCACAACAAACGACAACAACAATAACATAATAAAGAATAATTATATTAATATTTAAATAAATAAATTAAACAATATACAATTTTATTTTTATAAATATCTTAGATATAGTAATAAAAATCTAATTCAATTTTACTCATATTGTTTAACTGAAAAAATTATGAAAAGGTCTTAATGCTAAATTCGTATTAAAAATATTTATTTGTTTCAAACTTTAGAATTTAGTTAAAATTAAATTTCCAATAAAATTTGTACATATTATTTATCATTAATATTAAACTTTTAATATTAGGTGGAGTGTTTGTATTTGTCTTGTGTGGGCTAACTGTAGCTGTTATCATAGCAATATTAGAATTCTGCTGGTATTCCAAGAAAAAGTCAACAGATCAAGTATTTAATATAAACTTAATTTGACATAATAGCCTTGTTTGATTTCATGAGTAATATTTTGTTAAATATAAATTGTAGCAACTACCTGTTTGTACGGAAATGGCAGAAGAACTAAGATATGCAATACGGTGTGATGGTACCAAACACAAAGCAACGTTAAAACGAACGTGTAATGGCTGCTCACCTATCACTACATACGTACCAGCTCCACTGCATATAAATCATGTTACCAGTCAAATTGTAAGTCATGAAAACCAATAAAATAAAATATCCATGGTTTTTATAACTTGTACGCCAAAATACGTTTTTGTTTATGAATAAATATAAAATTATGTTTATAAACCTCCAAAAACAACTAATAAAAAAAATAAAACACACATTAAAATGAGTTATTATATTGTAAAATTACAAATTCCCTATGCATTAATAACTGCATTTTATAATTTTTCACTAAACAATTAATTTAATGCATACTATATTGTAGTTATATTTCATATAGATAAAATGTATAATATACATTTTTTTATTTTTTTACTTATTAAATCTTGTATCTGTTTTAGGACAATGTCCCTATGGTTGAACTAACGAGGCCTTCGATCAGCATAGACCATGAAGACAAATAACATTTACCTTCCGATTCGCCACCGTTACATCCAGCGAGTCGGAGTCCATTCAAAAATGTCCAATTTCGATTCCATTGAATCTCAAAATCCATTAAGAGACAAAATAAACTGCCTATAAATTAAGATCTACGTTTTTGAACCACCATAAACGAATAGTTACTAGATCTAAATAAAAATTGTACATAAATTGTTATTCCATACATTTTATTTTATATATTTATGTGAAACAAACAATCGATTTCTTTATTGCAAATAAATAACTATATTATATTATAATAAAAATTGTTCTATGTTTATGTTTATATATTTATATGTTATAGTTATAAGATATTCACAGAAACATACGAATAATCATGTGTATACCATATACCTACAATTTCATTAAATCAAATTTAAATGTATCAAAACAAAAAAATTATGTTACTTAGGTTGTATTAACCTTAAAGCCTCTAAACATTGATTCGCTCTTATACTTAATAAAAATACATTTTTCTTTAAAGCTTCCATTGAAATATGTTCCAACAAATTTTTCCATTCTTTTAACATTTGTTCAATCGTTTCAGTTTCATTTCTGTTTTGCTTTGTATGATTTATTTTCCACAAATCAATTAAGCTATTATTATTTTTGGCCGTTTCGTTAGTAGCATGAAAATCAATTTTATATAACAACTTATCTATCAAATGAAAAGTGTAAAATATGCTTCGAAGTGAACAGGAACTGGGTACGATCTGAACATCAATCTTGAGACGATTTATAAGTAAATTTATAATATTCCATCGAATATATTTGTCGTAGCAAAACTTAGCGAGTAGATTACATTGGTACTCGACATGAATAGACTAAATAAATATGAAAAAAAAACAAATTTAACTATGAAACTTCGTGATTTTTAGAGTCAATCAAATCTCAAAAAAACGTATACAATTTAATAAGCCCATTATAAAATTGTATTATATACATCAAACCGATATAATATATATATATTGATAATAATAACGTACTAAGAACAAAAATACTAATTAATATAAATTGATACTTTAATCAGCTACTGATAAGCAGTAGATACGTTTTTTTAAAGGTATCTAATACTTATATATATAACGAGTAATCACCCATTGTTGTAAATATTTAATCATATGACAATTGATTGAAAATATTTTATTAAACAAATGAAAATATCGAAAAGTTATATTGATCATTAGTTTAAAAATTAACAAAAAACAAATAAAAAATATATTTAAGTAAATTTAAAAATGTTTATAAAGGACAAAATTATAGTTGAATATAGGCATATTTCTGGTAATTAACCTCTAATAGAAAAAAAAATAAATCACGATAGAACAGCAAAAATAAAAAAATATTTAGTTATTCTGAAAAAGCCAAAATACCAAAGTCCATGTCTTTGTCCACTATCCTAAATTCAAATTTAATAAGCCTATATATTGTTTTTGCAATAATTTTCATACAGTTAAAAATTAATGTACATCTAATAAAACTAATTAAATTGGTCATTTAATTTAATAGATTATTAAAGGTGATAACATAAAATTATATTCAGTTTCTATTTAAGTTATTTAAATAATTCAAGCTTTTATATTTTTACTATGACTTACGTTATATAAGTGATGATTGTTTAAAATTGTAAATGCGGTATTTTGGACAAATGTCATCACATCATCTCGGCAAGTGAACACAAATTCATCATTTTTTGCAATACTCGCTACTAAGTCAACAAAATATCTTACAAGATTATTACAATCGTCCCAACTACAAACCGCTTCAAATAATTTTGAAGTATCAAATAATGTATTAATAAGAAGATCTAAAGCTTGTTGTATTGACTGTGACATTTTTTCAGTAGGTAATTGATTAACATCCAGAAAACTCGTTTTTAAATCATTTGAGTTATAACCAGAATCAATTGTAATTCTTGACATCTCATTCAAAGTTTTCATAGTAATAACAGGTTGAATTAAACATGTACTTGATTTTTGAATTAAATTAGATGAACCATTACTAACTGAAGACATCCCATAGTCAGTTTTGATTTTTTTCTTTTCTTGTGGCATATTATCTAAAATAATACATATTTTTTACTTTTTTAGTAGTTAAGTTAACTATAGTGCAATCAAATTAATAAAATCATTATAGCGTAATAAACTAGTTTTGTCCCATGTTGACTGGTCATTATCTCAACTTTGTCATTACTTATATGTTATTAACAATTAAGTAAATAAAAATATAAATATATTAAAAATAAATTAAGATTATACTTAAAGTATTAAAATTAGTACAAATAGTATAATACATTTAATAATTTTTAATAATTTAATTTAAATTTAAATTACACTTATAGGTACTCATAAAAATAATGAACGAGTAAAATGTTTAAAAAAACATTTATTTGTTAAATTATATTCTTGAAATAATATCTTATTATTCAATTATAATTATTTAAATAAAACAAACTTAACAGAATATTTGGCTTTGTACTCAAACTATTTATTTATTAGTTATTTGAATGTCCAAACACCAGAATAAAAAATTTAAAAATTAATTTATGAGGTAGGTGCTTATAACCATTATTATTTAAGTAAATATAAATGGCAATAAACCACTATGATAAACATCATTTAAAAACTATTTAGGTACCTACCTATGTATTTCATTTATAAAAAATATTTACAATATAGTTTCATCTCATAAAACTTATTAATATTATTACAAAATATCCATTTAAATAATTGTCTAAACCAAAAGTAGTATATTTCACATAAAAATTATGCAATATTCTATGTCTATCAATAATTATTGTTAACCAATTAACACGTTCAACGCCTATAACATGGACCAGTCACCACATAACTTATATATTGTTTAATCTGTTTTTGTTTTTCACATTTTTCTATAAATAGACATATTATATCATTCAATATAAAGAGTATACTGGGCAAGCCCAACGTATGAATTATATGTAAACGTGATATTAATATGTTAAAAAACAAACCATATACTCGAATTAAATACAATAACGAACATATACAATTAAAAATAACACATCATATACAACTTTTATGATAAAAAAAATCAAAGGATTGACTTCTCCTGTATAGTAGGTTTCAAGTGTATCTCATTATCATGTACGTATATATTAGTCACAGTAATTTATTTGTAGATCAGTAATAGATTAGTAGCATCTATATTATTTTACTTATTAACTATATTATATTTATATTATTAGAAGTATTTTCTTAATTCAGTAAGTTAAACTAATTTTATATTAGTTATTAAAATATTATATCATATAATATAATTTAAACTAGATATGTCATTACCAACGTATCATATAATACCTACACCTAGTGTTGATAAATATACATGATATGAAATTCATACTATGGATAGCTTAAGTCAAAATTTTTAAAAAAATGAATTATCTACACTGTATACTCTACAGGATGTAATAATTTACCTGATAACGTAAAATTACAAGAAAAATCATTATTTTTCATTTAAATACCTAATAGACGCAAAATATTGAGAATCTACGCTTAGAATTTAAAATAAAAACACAAATTGTATAACTAATACATTCCTTGTTCCACTTAGACTCTACATTAATGAGGATTACAAGATAATATAATAGTATAACAAAAATTCATATTTCGATGAATACAGGTATTTTGGAAAAGTAATAGTTTGAGTTAAGTATATGAGTTTCGATTATTTACATTATTATGAAAGTTTATGGGTGTTACGTTAATTACGTTAGTTATGGATTAATTCGGATGCAAGAAGCCCTAGAACCTACAGTATATATTAAATGGGTATTACAAACTAGTCTCATTTTTCTCAACTTAGCTCAGGATTTCATCGATCCCACCAGATGAACAGTGACTGTATACACTGTTAAAATCGGCGGATATCTCTTATTGAAAAATAATATGGTTTAGGGGATTCATCAATTTCAATAGAAATTGCTATAGGTAAGTACTAAGTAGTTAGTATAAACTGCACTAGCCGGCGGAATTGATACAAAATCAGCGAAATAATTTACGCCTGTTGTTTTTATTATTATTTACTACAGAATTGAAAACAATAATTTATTACAATATACTATTACAGTCGAGTGTTCACCAATTGCCCTCAAAGGCTGTTTTCGGAATTTAAAAAATGTACTAGTTGCCCTCACATATTATATACACGATTATTTTAATCAATTAATTACAATTTATTTATTACTTGCATAAAAATATTAACAGATTAGATTTTATAAAATCTATTAATCATTATTACAAATTATAATACAATACAAAATATTAATAATGTATAGCTAAATTGTTTACTACTTATAATTGTATATTGGCATACATTTTGAACGAATTATATAAAATCGATAGGCCAACTTTTTTGACAATCATAATAATTAGTAGGTTAAAATGGTTTAATTTACACTTGGCTTTATCAAAATGTTTATTCTATGTTCTTATATGTATATTTTATACATACATGATTTTTCAAGATTTTTATGATCCATAAATGACAAAGACAGAGACGCATTTTCTTTAATATCTTGTTGATTAAATAATTTGTTTGGTTCAGAATCACATAAAAATTCCTTTGAAAATAAGTAAAAACATTATCAACTAGATATAAACAAACGTAAAAGAACTATATGGCTCTAAAGTTCTGTATCATAACCATTAACTTTTAAAAAGAATAATATTTTAATAATAATTAGTTTATTATAAAATATTCAAAAATCTTTAAGTCATTTATTTTCCTAATATTAATATGGTAAGTTAAACTATTATTTGCTCAAAATATAACATATATTATATTATTATTATATATGCATGACATACATGGGTATGTCTACGTGTATAACCACTATGCCTAGTATAAAAATTGCATATTTAAATTGACTAAAAACTATCATTGAATTCAAATTTAACTATAACAATTTTCGTATAAGAATTATCAACTATTATCAACATAAATCAAAAAAGTTTAAAATTTTAAATATCTTAAAAACAGCAAAAAAAATTAAAACTTTACCATGTCTAAAAAATGGTACCTGTATAACAAAATATTCAATGAAAATTTTAAATCTCTATAATTCTCTCTACATGAATTAAAATATAAAATAGAATTGTTTTTGTCTATAATTAGAAACAGTAAGTTAATTTTCAATAGTGATTAGGAAAATAACTTTAAATTTCTTACTACCAACTTAGTAACACTATTAACACTTTAGTATCAACATTCAACAAGATCAAATTTTTACTAGAAATTGCTCTAAACTTAAAAATTAAATCATTTTTTCTGCTCCAAAAAGTAACGACAAAAAACAATTTAAGAGATTTTATAAAAAAGAAACACGTCAATATAAAACTAAAACATGCTTTATTTTACCCAGAATTTAAAATTGTTGTAAATTGAGTAATTGTACTAAGTAATAGACATTTTATAACAAATATCCACCAAACTTACGTACCTGGAAAAACAATTCAGTCTCCTCTTTCATGATTTTTGATTGAACACTTGTAACATAATCCACTATATCCATTCCTACAGGTTTGTTTCGTATTAATGTAACGGCCAATGCCGTATTTAAATCACTTTCCATTTCTGTATAAGTTTAAAAATTATAATTTAAGTATTTTAATATTTTAATTCAATTTAATGATTTATTTTATAAAAAGCTATTTTCATCAAAATACAAAGAAAAAAATCAGTTGTTTTATTAGATGGTAGAGAACACCACATCCGCTTGTGTTACTCGCATCATACACGCATAATTTACATAAAACATTTTACGTTCATAATAACCATTTTTAGAGTAAATTGACCTATTATAAAATTTAAATATAAGATCAAAAGTATCACAGAAGTTTTAAATGATATTTAAATTTAAAAAAAAGTTATATGATCATTTTAAAATTTACAAAAAAAAAAAATAGTTTTAAAATGTTCATAACTTACTTTGTAAGTAAAGTCAATAAAAGCCTCGAGGTATCTTGGGTAATAAAACTGTCTTTAAATTTTATAATAATAGATAAATTCATTCTACAATGTAAAATTGATAATTATGAACGTAAATTTTTCTGTTGTGTGCTTGCAAAGATAAACAACACATGGCAATAGAGTTAATATGGAGACAATTGTACAACAATAATTATAGAATTATATCATAAATAAAATTATAAAAATAAATCTACTATTATAACATGCTTATTGCTTATATATGAATACGATATTATCAATATTAGGTACCTAGAAGATAGATTGGTCTGAATAGTAGATGATACTAATGTTTATATATTATTTTAACTTGTAAAATAGATAGGTACTGCTTTTAAAATCTAATTAAATTTTATCAATTTATCTGCATACTATAATATATACGTAGGTATATTTTTAATTAGTTTAAAATTATTAATTATTTTGGTTATTAAATATCATTAGATTATACTTTATTTTATCTTCAACAGTATTGCAATAAATGCAATAGTTACAAATGTCAAGGTATAATCATAACAACAGTTAAAATATAATGAAACAAAATATAGAATATCATTACATAATAAATTATATTAAATAAATGTTAGGTACATATTCTCGGAAATAAATTAACTTATAGGTAATTACAATATTTAATAGTATAATAATAATAGTTGGCATAATTGCAGTTTACCATTAAGTATTTTTTTTTTTTTTTTGAAACATATGTATTTCAATGAGTTAAGAACGATGCGATGGGGCAAAAATAAATTTGCGTAAATCGTTATTTTAGAAATTATATCTTTTCGAAATTTACGAATTTACGTTTTTACGCATGCGCACAACGCTGTACTTCTTACTGCTGCTCGCCACGTCTATAACGAATTTTTCAATTTTTTTTTTCATATTTTAATGAATTATGAATAATGATGAATTCATAACACGATTGACTGCCCAAATTTATAACAGTTGTAACCAGGACTACTAGGGGTTGACTACTTTTCTAGTTTTATTGGTATAGGTTAGGATTACCTGTAAAGTTACTGGCTGCCCGAAGGGCAGGTATTCCCTCTCCCACCATATTGGCTATTTTAGCCCCCGGGAGGGATGACTGGGGGTCGAGCCCCCATCCAACTCAACGTATGGAGGACCAAGTCTGATGACCGGAGCTGGTAGGTGAAGGAAGCCACTATGGATACCTACTTGAAATTTAACTGTTAGTAGGTTTTTTACTTTGAAACCTTGCTAAAATCATTTGAACGCTAGAGTACTAGAGATATACACAATCACAAAATGTTGAGAATTACGATAATTACAATAATTACGATTTAATTTATATTTTCGGCAAGTATCGGTTTAATTAAATTAATAAAAACGATAAAAATGATATGTATTTTAAATTGTAATATAATAATTTCAGCACTAATAGTTTATTCAAATTTATATTATAAGTATAAGTTTTAAAACATTGATATAACTGGTCTTAAAAAATTCGTTATAGACGTGGCGAGGGGCAGTAAAGTACTATAGCATTGTGCGCATGCGTAAAAACGTAAAATGGCAAACTTCGAAAAGATATAACTTTCAAAATAATGATTTGCGCAAACTCATTTTTGCCCCATCATTCTTAAGTCATTGAAACACATATGTTTCAAAAAAAAAAAATCGAAAAATCGTATGGTAGCTAAACTGCAGTTGTTCCAAATAATGTTTATTATTCAAATATGTATTAAATAAGATATCGAATTTTAAGCTATTTTTATTTCACTAAGAAAAAAATACAGGTGCATAAAAGATTGCCATTTGTCAATATTTTGTCCTGTACCAACAGGCTATATAGTATTATATTGAAAATATAAACCTTACTATTAGTTTTTACTATTTTTAAGTCTATAGAAATTATTACACTAAAGAACATCGATTCAAAAACAAATTAAAAATCGTAGTGAACAGCGTTTTGTCCAATGTTTCTCATATTTATATTATATTTTTATCAAAATCAACAAAATTGACTGACGAATCACGAATACTCACTGTGATTATTGAATTTGTTAGACGTAGAATTGTAGAAAGTAATGAAATAAGTGCAAACACTGTCTAAACTTGTGATGGTTATTATTTATTTTTTGATTTCTATATGACTTATAACTGATTGTCAACTGACTCAACTGTATTGGATATTTTCATCGTTATGAAAGGAAAATTGAAAACAGTTAAAACAGCGGCTGTTTAAAAATCTCACATATATGGAACGTCTTTGACATAAACAATTGAGGTTATGTCATTTTATCAAATTTGTCTTCACTGATTGAACTTACTGATATTGTATATCTCGTTTATTTCAATATAAAGATTTTATACGTTTTTTAACTCTTTAAATCAGGTACCCTACTACTAGAATATACTACAGTACTTAAATTCAAATATATTTTTAAAGGTGATTATTTAAAATCCACTAAAAACGAATCATATCTTTGTTACTTTCAGCTAACTAACATAATATATCATCATGGATGGCTCCAAGATGTCACAAGACGAACTCGTGGAAAAGTTAAAGCATCAAGTGGCATTGGAAAATATAGAATTGTTATTAATGGTAAATAGTGTTTTACGATTTAGTAGTGAAAACGAATTAACAATCAGCAAATAATTTAGAAAAACAATTTACTTTGAGCATCCATTTTAATATTATACATATTTTAATTATTAAACAAAATTGTCCAAAAATTATTTAATAATGAAGTCTTTTAACTATAAATTTAAATAGTCATGTCTGTACAATTTATTAAGATAATTGATAGATACAATGTTTTTTTTAAAAAGCAACCTCTAATTATTATTTTCAACTTGTGAATGTATATTTTTAAAACTATATTAACCCTTTATAAACTATATAAATCATTTTACATAAATTGTAAATTGTAATTGACAATATTTAAATACCAAAACTTCTATTAGGCTTAATGTATATTTATATTAATTATCTAATGTCTTAAGTTATTACTTATGATGTTTTTAGCCTTTTATAACTCATGAAGCTATGACATTTTTTTCATATATTTTGAAAAAGGTTTATATAATATAAAATAAACCATTTATTACATTTGTCATTGTATGATATTGTGACATATTTTATAGGTTTTAAAATAAAAATAATAATTGTTACTATAATGTTATTTGTATAACCTGTATGTAATTTTTATTTAAAAATAAAAAACTAATAAAATACTTATTTAATTATTGTACATAATATAATACCCTGCATAGTATGCATATAGTTGTTTAATACATGTATGATATTTAATTTAAAAGCATAGAATATAACCTAACTTATCGAAAGTCAATTAAGTTAATTAAATTATTGTTGCACTACCTTTTAGAACACAGGGTGGGACCTATTATAATATTATGTATTATATTAATATTATTATTCAATTTTATAATTCTAGAAAATGAGTCGGTTATGTTTCAACAAGTGCGTCATAAAACCAGGGCCTTCACTAGATAGTACAGAACAAGTAAATATTTTATATAGTATATTACATTTTAATAAAGTGCAATTTTAAATAACTTTTTTTTTTTTTTTTAGAAATGTGTTTCTATGTGTATGGACCGTTATATGGAAACAGTTAGTTTAGTTTCCAAGTCTTTTGGTGAACGACTTATGGCTGAATCCCAAAATATGCATTAAACTAAAACAATGCATTAAATGAGTGTTATTATATAGTTACTATAGTTTTCTGTCATTTATACGGTTAATTGTATATTTACATTTGTAATTAATTTTTAAATACCTCAAAAATTTTGAATGTATAAAAGTAAAAAATAAACATCAGAAGTATAAAATCTTATTATTTTGCAAAGAAATATTCAAAGATGTATGTTATGAGTTCTTATCATTTCGGGACTGCCATTCTGAGTCTGAAATAGAAAAATATATTGTTAAATATTCATTAAAAAATTATTTTTATATAGTTCATATAAAAACTTCATACTTATATGTTTGTAAGTTATAAACTAAAAAAATATTTAATTTACTATTTATACATCCCAATTGAAATTATTACTGTTATTACTTATAATATTACATCATAATATTATATGATTATAATTTATTTAACTTACAGATAAATCAGTACTCGGTAGACTGTCATTACCACATGAAAGATTTTCATCAGTTTCAATATCTTCCAAACTAGATTCATTTTTATTACTTTTCAAATCAGACTTAATATCTTCGTCCGTGTTTTCATGTTGATCAATAGCAGATGGTCTTTTGATTGGTGATAACTGTTCTATGTTTAAACTATTTAAACTCTCTATAAAAACAAAAAATATGTTTTCAAAGTTAATATATAAATCATAGTTTAATTTTAAAATCTCTTATAAAGTATATTATATAATAACTGTAAAAATTAAACTTCAAAATATGCAAACTACAAAGTTAGTATTTTAATAAATGTGCATAAGAGATTATAAACTACAAATAAATAATTTCAATTTTTCAATAAAATATACACTTACCAGAGCTTTCGATATCTTTTAAATGTAAATTATCTGATAAATTATGATTTGATGATGACAATGATCCTGCTTTACTATCATAATGTGTATTTTCTTCAAACAATTTTGTTTTAATGGGTGATAGGCTTACTGATTTATTATTTTCAAGTGTTGATTTTATTATTTCTGTATTATTTTTTAATATTTGAGCTAATGAAGATACCTCGTGTGTTATATTATTATGTTGAGTTGTATCATGCTAGAAACATTATTTGAGTTAAAAAAAAAAAAATCCATTATTTTTATAACAAACCTTAATGACTTCATTGGTTGATTTATATTGTGACTGATAATTTTCAAGAATTTGTAACAATAAAGGCCTTTGATCGTCTAAAATAAATTATAAAATATGCATTTGTAATAAATTTTTTAAATACCACAATAAAATATTCCTATTTTTAAATGCTTACAGCAAGATCAAAACTTTTTTTTAAATAATTAAATACCTAATACAATCTATATTATACATAAAAAATATTTAATTTTTAATTTTTTTAAGACAGTTTAATAAAATATAATCAAAATAATTATAAAAACCAATATATTTTTACAAAAAAAAAATTAAAATTATCTGTGAAATTACCAAAAGTGACTAAGTACAATATTAAATACTTATAAAAGTAGAATTTGAAATTATCATACTAAACAGTAAACATATTTTATTTTAGTAGATACAACTATAGCAAAATAAACTTCAAATCTGTATCATATTAAAATGAATTCAAAAACAATATTTGCCATTTATTTTGATAATTTGTGTAAGCTAATTAACAATTTTGATTTTTTTTTAAATAATACATATTAAATTTAGTATAACACAGTCTAACAGCTGGCTATCCTTAAATTACATAAATGTTACTTAGCTAATATTATAATTATTACCCTTTGAAAGAGAAAGTTCTTCAAAAATATCATCTTTATCTTTGTATTGATAATGATGGGTAGCCCCGGTTTCAGAATCAAATACTGATGTTGTAAATGTTAATTCTAAATACTCAAACAAATCTTTAACTAAAGATAACAATAATGATCCATTATTACTAGACACAAAGTCTTTAATTTTCTCTGTATACAGTTTATTCTGGAAAAAAAATAAATAATCATTAATAATTAACTGAACATATACTACAGGCTAAAAACAATAAGATAAATTTTTAAACATATTTATTACCTAAACTAATTAAATACCTTAACGGTATAGTGTAATGATTTATTTACATCTTTAAAGTGAATAAATATTAGGTATGTTGTAGTTTCTATAATATAACTAATCAGTGGTTCTATCTTATTTTAAAATTATATTAACACAAATGATAAAGACACCAATTTTTATATATGATAAGTACTGAGTAATAAGTTTATAATTCAGACTAGAGAGCATTGATATAAGAACTATAATAATAATAATAAATATTATGGTGGCTCTTTATCTTACTCTATACTACTATAGCACTACATATGAAATATAAATTATTTAAATATTAAGAGTCATATTTTTTTTTCTTACTCAACTTAACTATATATATTATAATTTAACTAAAATGTTAAATTTTTACCTGGAATGAAGAACCTTTTTCAAGAACATGAAAAACATTTGCTCGAAGTTCGGCCTATTAGATTAACAAAAAAAAAATAAAACGATACAGTAAGTTATAATACAGTATTAACTGATCATTATTGTTTACTAACTCTCATTTTAGGCAAGACACCAGTGGATTCCAGTGTTTTCTCAACCATCTCCTCTAAATTAGTGTTATCGGTAGACATTTTAACCAATATTGAATTCAGCAAATCAGATTTCGTTGTTCAAAGTTGTAAATTATACTACGTTTTAAATTCTCTCAATGACGAACAATTGCAAACAATTTTAAATAATAAACGGTATGAAATAAGTATTATAACACTATTAACTTCACTGTCAATAATAATACGCACTTGAACTGACAAACATAATAACACTAAAAGTTGTATTTAGCCGTTTGTGTAGGTATGTGAATTTAATACATTTTAATTTTAATTTTTTAATTAATAAACTATAAAGTTAAAAATTAATAATTATAACAATAATAACAATCAACCTATTGTAATTTACAAGGACTAACCGCTATCTAAATAGTTAACTAGTTTTATTTTATCAGTTTAAATATTGATATGAAAAAGAAAACCGCCAAATTCATATTATAGTTATCACACAATTGTAAATTTCCATGATTTAAAACAAATAATTAACATTTATAATTTTTTTCTTTTACTTAATTTTATTTTACGTCTTATAAAGTTGTAATTAAAAATAAAAATTTAATTTGTACAATAAATTGTATAACATGTAATCAAATTATTGACAAATTAATTATTGCCTATAATCATACCAATTATACCTATATACATATAACTATATAAGTAGGTAGGTACATACTAAATTATTGCATTTCATTTTCGTATACATTATTATAGATACTTAACCACAGTTATCTACTTTATTACTCTGTAACAACTATAGAAGACGTAACCGTGTAGTATACTTAACTGTACTGTTGAACTTAACATACAATATAATGATTAATGATATAATAACACAAATTGTTTAAAATGTACAGTGAACCCTCTATTAATCGACCATATGTGTAGGTACATAATAGGCGTTTTAACCTCTAAGTAACGAACATTTCTAATAGTAGACGTGAACACTAAAAACCAGTACCAAAATTATTATGAATGACCTCTCCCAAATAGATATAATATATGTGCATACTACCGAAAATACTATTCTATAATATATATCTTATTTATAAATAAATAATTTAAAAATTTATTTTAAAAGTAAAGAAAGAAAAGAGGATATTGGGTTATTAGTGGTAACCAATTTATAAATTAATTGTTTAGAACAAAAAACATTTATTTACTCAAAAAACAATTGATTTATACATATTAAATATATAATAATAGGTAATAGGTATAAACACCCACTTTTAGTATATAAATATGCACATATTTATAATAAATAATAAAATATATACTACAATACACTCAGTACACTTTAATACATTAATACATAGGTATCTAATAATTAACTTTTTTATAATTCACATATAATAAATAATACCGATTGTAATATGTATATGTAATACCAACATTTTGTTGTACTTAATATTTTTCCTTATTGCACCTCCCTATAGTGAATATTTTGTCATTCCTCACAAATGTCCACTATGTAGATATTTCTTCAGTAGTTTTCAACTCTTTAAAAATGACATTTCTCAATTCCCTGTGACATGTCCACTATATAAAGGTTTACTGTGATACCTATGTTATTCGTTCAAACAAGCAGTTAATCTTATATAATATAGCTATTATGACTTCAACATAGATTGTTAAATTATAAAGATAGATTTATCATGTATAATGTTTTATATATAACAGGTAGGTTTAGGTATGTAGTAGGTAGGTACCTGGGTGTGACAGGTATTATAAGTATATTCATGCAGTTCTGCACTTTGCACTTTGCAGCTTCTGTAGATAGGAACTTTATTACCATTAGGCGAGTTATTACTTATACCAAAATACTTAACTGTATCATGGTAATTTTGCTTTTAATTGATATCTGAGAAGTCTTAATAAATATCTGAACCGCCAACGGATACCATTTATAATAAATCAACGTTGCACCCAGTTTTGGTCCCTTGTGAGGAAACTTCCAAACCACCAAAATCTTCTAAAAAAAAAAAAAAAAAATTAACAGTATTAAAAAAAATATAAATAAATAAAAAATAATAAATATTTATATTGCACGATATGTCGACATGCAACATAACTATACCTAAACAAATATAATATAATATAGGTAACGAATAATTGATATGAATCAAAAATTAAACAAACTAAAATATTAAATTTACAATGTATCGATATGTATTTATGTTTAGATTGAACCTTTTTCTAGAATAAAAAAAAGAATTTAAACGGTTAAATAAGTTTAAGTATTGTGCTCTAATTATCTATTTGTCCATAAATTGTTTTGTATAATACTATAGTCTATAATATAACAACATCTTAAGTACTGCCACTGGCAACTTTCCCACTTACGTCTTCTAATACATTCCCTCAGATTTACTTATTAGTTATTATACGCGTTGTGTATTATACAGATAGTAAATTTTCCTATTTCGAGTAAAAAAAAATGGTGAACAAGTGAGTATTGTATGTTATATTTGCTGTATAGTAGAGAAGGGGAATAGGTATGTACTATATTGGATGTGTTAAATTTGAATGCAATGACTGGTATCAATGTACACGAAAAACAATTCTGAACGGAAATGATTTGTCAGTCTAGTTTCACAATCGTTAATCACAATTTTTGTTTATAAGCATTTAAAGTTCAAATATTTACAAAATATGTCAAAATCGCGAAAATTTTCAAGGAATTTTGAAGTTGAAAATTCATAACATTTTTTTGATTTATACCTAAGGTTAAAAACCCAATACAAGGTTCACCATAACTTTTTCTTCAAATAACTGTAAAAAAAAAATCTAGCGTCAATAGGTATAGAAAAAATTTTATGAGCGTATGAAATTAATTTTTTTACGAAAATGCGTAAAATAACGATGTATTACAATTTAAATATAGGTAATAATGTAATATATCCTACTAATTATCCTAGATTGACAAATCATCTCTGTTCTGAATTAGGTATCTTGATTACCTGAAACCTACCAATTTGTGTATTTTTACATTAAGTGTAATTATTGTTCCAATTTTTTTACGTATATTATAGTCACAATAGTACAACCTTAACATTGTTTAATATTTAGATAGATATTTACTCTGAACGTTTGAGCTATAAATAATATTATATTATTACTTTTATTACCTAATACACTTCAATTGAAATGACAAATTAATCAGCGCATACATACACGTTCTAATTATTATTATATTTTAATAAATCTTAATGATTAATATTACTAATAACAATAATTAATAGATAATAACTGATACCCAATAAGTAATTAATGGGTACCATTTCAGACGTAAATGACACATTTATATTTGAAAAGATATTATTATAATAATTTCTAAACTAGAGCTCAAATATTATAACAAAAAGTTAATAAGAAATAAGATCTAAAAAATATATATTATCTTTGATTGTTATATATTGCACTAAAAATAGCTATAATTTATCTATAGACATTTTCAAATGGACTATAATAAATAATAATATAACAATTGTATGTGCAGTAAATACTAAGACTGTTATATAAAATAAATAATATTTTATTATTATATAATATAATAATATTATTGATAATATATCCAATCATTCTTATCTATAATCAATGATAATATCAAATAATATTCAAACCTTAAAGTAAAACCTATGTTCTATTTTTCAAATTTTCATTAGAATTTTCTATAAGAATTAATGATAAATTGATTAATAGATGTTTTAACGCAATATTTGCTGTTGAATGGAATTTCACCGAATATTTTTTACCTTTTTTCACAACATATCAAATTTGCGTTCAGGACTATTTCTTGCATACTTTTTTTTTTTTTTTTCGTAGTGTTCGTAGATTATTCTAGGTGAGTTATAAATTTGTTTTATGTAATGGTGAAACAAAATACTAAGTTGAAATTTGCATATTTTTGTATATTTTTGGAAAAGTGCACATTTGAACATTTTTTAATAAATATTTCGCATTTTTTAAATTTATATATACGTAAAATTGTCGGAAAAAATCATTTTTGGAAAACATTCAAAAATATTTTTTTAAATAAATTAAAATCGTAGTCTTTCGTATCTTACTCATACGCCTGTTTAAGATAGTTTCTTTGTCTTTAAATCAACCTTTTTATCGGCAATATCGACAATTGTATATTTTTAGTTGTAATAAAACCTAATGACATTTAGATTCTAAATTGTACGACGAAATGAAAAGCAGTACGTATTCGTTCTTTAATCAAAGATATGTATTTACCTAATTTTTAAATTTTTATTTTTATAATTATAATATGTTTTATGTATTTTCAAAAACAAAATAAAAAATTAGCTGCATATTTTGATTTTCGATTTCAAGTGCAACAAGTCCCGAACTCTAATAATAAGTAAATTCGATAAATGATAAATTCGCTCTTATATTAAAGGGAGCATCACAAAATCGGTTCTACTGAAATCAAATTTGCTATGTTTTTGTTTATCTGTAAAATGGAAACGATACATATGGGTGCAGGATCCTCTTAAAGTATGTATGAATTTATTAATTTCTTTTTTAGGTTATTTAGAAAAAAAAATACTAGACTTAACAAAATAAACTTCTTAGAATAACCTTTAAAGCATTATGGTACATTGTACATACATAAAAAGCAATACCATAACGATTAATAGTACCAAAATACCATATCTAGTCACATGGATTAAAAACTAATTAAAAAGATTCCACAGAACTCCTAGAAGACTCGATGACTTTATTTATGGCCTCAAAACCCAACAACGCATTATTTTTTTTACAAATTTTATCTAAAAAAATTACATGTAAGTCTTTTAAAAAATACTGTCTATTACTTTAATTGGTAAATTTAATTATTTTATAAATTATTTAAATATCTATTATTTTTCAAACAAAATAAATCATACTTTTCCTTCTAGAGTGTCTGAGGAAAAACGTTTAAGTGAAATAATTATATAGATAGTAGAAACAGTAGATTAGTAGGTCTCAAATAAGTAATAGGAAGCGGTTATGAATAATGTGGGGTATTTTTACAATTTTCATATGTGACCTTTTATACATTTTTCTTATAAATTATAATGCAAAATAGTGATGCCTATCCACACCAATGCACATAAATTTACACGATTACCTAGGTGGATTTAGGTATTCTGCATACGTTTTTGAATTATTAGTGAACTCGCAAGGTCCTAGGGTCTTATATTTAAAATAATTAAATAAATACTCTTACTTATTATTTATTTATTATTATTTATTATCAACTATAAAATGTCAAATCCACCGCAGAGAAAAAATAATCACTTACTTTTAATTTGATGTTTTTAAAATTGAATTGCTTAAATTTGACCGATTTTAATAACAACAACATTAACGCGAATTCAATAAACATTATTTATTACCGATGTATTAACAACAATGTTAGTTACTAGAACATAATTTGAAAACTGCGTTGAAACTTGAATTAATACTGCATATGGCGTACAGTCGTATAGCCATATAGATGGTATTATAGTTGGCACCCGGCAAGGTAAACGATATAATTTATTTCATGTTTGATTGCTGATTGTAGCTTAAAATTTAATATACCCGCCCGTTACTTGATCAGTTCATTAAAGTTCAGCGATAAAGACAACGAAAATGATAAAACATAGTTATTTTTTCATTATAAAACGCATAACTTTTATATTTCATTTCTGAGCAATTTTTATAGTACATATTTTATATATTAATATTATTTATACACATTAGTATATTATATAAGAATAACGGCGAAATCGATATACCCGTATAGCCTTCATTCGGTATAGGTTCGTTTAAATTAGATGTTTCATAAATTAATACATGTTTACACAGATATTTTAAGATTTTCAAATCACTTCAAAAGGCTTATTAATTTTAAGTTGAAAATTAAATCAAAAATCTACATAAAATAAACTGATATACACTTTTAAATATGAATTATTTCTGTTACATAATATGAATAGAATTATTTTGTATTTTACGAACTGGCCAACTTTTACCAAACTTGTTACTTATTGACAAACCTTGTGTGTATAATAAAACGTAGACGTATTTAGAAGAGGACGACTGAAGGGGCTGTAGCAAATCTCTACACGAAATGTATAACATTTTTAAAAACCGGAGAAGTCTCTGAGCTTATAAATTTTCCTGATGGATACGATCTTTTATCCTATAGATGTCTACAACATAATTTGTAATTTTGAAATTTTATATTCAAACAAAATTGTAATATCTAATGTAGGTATTTTGAATTTTCAATAGTTTTTAATTTCTGTAACAAAAACTTATGATAATGGAAACCTTATATTATTAAATTGTCAAGTATTCTTATTCGCAAACAAAAATATTATTATACATAGTTCGAAGAATAAAACCTAAAAATGTTCGATATTTTGTTATGTCTAAAGAATTGTAATGAAAAGATTTGGTAAACAATATTAGTCTCATATATATAGTATAAGTATTCAGTTTTGAATTGGGTACAACGAAAACACAAAATCGATTTTATAGAAGACTGGTTTTGAGTAAATCTTCCAATGTAAAATGTTTCATTATTATAGATCCCAATAATCCCCTCCCCCGTATAAAAATCCAAACTAGATCTAATTTGCTATTATTAACTTTTTTCTAGTAGAGAATTTTTCAACAATAAAAGTGTCTTTAGACACAAAAAACACATCAACGTAAATACATAATACCAAAACATTCATCACTTACTTAGAATCTAAAATTAAACGTTTTATAATATGTATTGAAAAATTGTCTGTCTATTAATATTGCCTATCATATTATCATACATCAGTATTTTTTTCCTACGAAATTACGTAATAGTATTAAGTGAACTAATTATTCGCTTATTTAACTTATTGTGTAATTAGGTGGTTTTGGGGGAGAGGGTGATGAGCTTATAATCTTTTATTCTTGTTTAATCTGAAGCGTTCACATCCCCAATTTTTTAGGTAAGTACTTATTAATTATCAAGTAAAACAACAGAAGGTAAACCTATATTTTACGTCTTCGAATAATATATACGAGCTATTGTACAAAAATACTAATATTACTAGCAACTCTGCAACCAATTACTCAATAGGTACTCACATATTATTATGATTTAAGAGGACCCACGAATGCACGATACTGACCAATATTCTTCCACTGGTCTTCAAAATGAGATACTTATTTAGTTACCTCTTAACTCTTACTTATCAGCTATATCAACATCATTCTTTATTGAGAAGATTGAGAAGACATAATCGTCGCGTTCGTATCAGCGACGGATTAAGAGTTAAAGACGTCGGGTGCAAAATACACTTTCCAAATAATAGGGGTTATTGGTACTAGAAATAGTCGACGCCGTTCTTAACATATGAAAATTATGACGTCGGGGGAATTTGCCCACTTTGTCCTCCGTTGGACACGGCACTGGTTCATATATATGTACATTCAGACATTCAGTATCAACATTATAGTACATACTACATCGTACATAAAATCTATTTAAAAACCTACTATAATAAGATTATATGATTAGGTATATTATATTATTAATGGTGTTGGTATAGATATAATTATGTAGGCACATTAAAGTTATTTAAATATAAATTCATAAAAGATCTAGCAATTATTTATGATTTTTATTACCTATTAATGATACATTTTTTTTTATCTAGTACATAGTTTAATTTATGTGTATAAGTAGGTAAGCGTATAAAACCACAACATAAATTAAATAAGTGGTGCAACTACCTACGACTTGAGGTGCTTAAACAATAAAAATTACATGGTGCCCCATAATATATTATTTTCATTATACATTTTTAGTATAGATTTTATGCATATATATATATATTAAAATACTTCAACTATTTACATAATGTGTAATTAAATATAAGTAAGACCCAATAGATAACGTGAATGGAGTAGTTTATAAATAATTTAAATAGTTTACAGAATCATTATTGCCGTCTGTCTGCTTATTAAAAATAATAAATAATACAAATTTGAAATTATACTATAGATCAGTGTTTCTCAACCTTTTAATTATTGTGGCAGTGGCGACCCTCTTTTGCAATTTCAATTTTTTAGCGACCCCTTACGTATATTTTTTTTTTTATAAACTCTATATTATTAATTATATTACTATACGAATAATAACGTGTTTTCCGTTTTAATGTATAATAGTATATATTCGTGTTAAATAATATTGTAATATTTATTGATTTTATTTTATTATTTGAGCACCATCAACTTCATCGAAATTTTTAATAGCGAATTTAGAACGATATTTAATGTAGAGAATTTGTTATAATAAAATAAATACCGATAACACAATCACATCAAATGGTGCCCCCTCATAATGCCAGGTACTCTGGTGCTCTAGTACCATCCAATGATTCAATACCCTCGTCTGTTGTGCCATTGGATTAAATCCATTTCGTCTAATCTACGATACAAATTCTAATCTAAAATTTAGATAAAAAAAAAAATAGAATAAGAGAAGACCTGACACTGTAGATTGATTTGTACAAGTATTAAACATAACTCCCAATGTTGTATTTTTAATAATCAGAATCACTGATATTGACCGATTCCTCCAATGTATTAACACTGAGATTTGTGATCTCTGTGATCATCTATTTAAAACTAGAACTATTTTAATAGCTATAATAACAATATATTATTTTGATATATTGTTATATATAGGAGTTATGACAATGTTAAAAAACAACCGATCAAAAAATGTTATTTTTTCATTCATTTTCCTAGAAAATGTTAGCTGTTTAATTCTGAAATATAAATACATGTTCCTAGCATAATCATTTATTTTTTAACATATGATAATTTTATTGAACAATATGCCTTAATTAGTATTTTCTATCTTCTGAATCAATGAAATATCTTAAATCTCATTTAACAATTGTTTATTGTTGGTTTATAAAAGGCATGGGCAAATAAACAATACCAGGTATTCAAAATAAAAATATATCTATAAAACATTGGTCTTGGTATAAATATTTAAGATTTTTGTCAATTATTTATCATCAAGAGTAATCACTAATAAGTAATAAGTAATAAATTACTAAAGTCCGTGAAATGGAAACTAGTAGGTGATCTTTGTGACCCACTCGCTCTTAACTAATCGTTAGCCATTGGTTCTCAGACTGCACCATGCCACTGTGATGTTTACTTGTTTACACAATAGGCACACGGTATGAATCTATGATAACCACTTAATAGAAATAGCCGTTAAAGCACATGGAGTACTACTACTCTATGCGCTAGTCGTACTGGTTGTCAGCTAGTTATTGTGTTGAAGAATATAGTTATCAATTTAATATTTTATCATAGTATTAAGCATTTCATGAATATAAATTACTTTCTACAGAAATTAAATTTTATTTTTTAATCTGCGATTATGATTTGAATGAAAAGATAATATTAAAATTAATCAAAAAGTTAGGTAAGTTATTGGTTCTGAACTAATAAGTTATTTATTAATTTCATGTTATAAAAATAAAACATATTATTTATTAATTGATATATGATTCAAGTGATTACATACATAAAACAATTAATATATAATTATAATAATATACTTTCATAACACTTTATAATAGTTTTTTTTTTAAGTATTTTATATTTACATTTTAAGTTTTGCATATAATTCCTAAAAAAAAAAATGTTAACTTTCATCAGAACTTCCAGCATCACCAATATCCAGATCATCTATTTCTTCAAATAATGATTCATCAACTTTCACCGAATCTCCTAAAAAAATAAATAAGTCATTTCAATTTTA
Organism: Rhopalosiphum nymphaeae; assembly: GCA_036289425.1. Taxonomy (NCBI): domain Eukaryota; kingdom Metazoa; phylum Arthropoda; class Insecta; order Hemiptera; family Aphididae; genus Rhopalosiphum; species Rhopalosiphum nymphaeae. The sequence goes on along the minus strand of JAZAQC010000012.1, from coordinate 6,932,576 downwards.
GATAATATACAAAACATCAATAAATATAAAGATATTTTTGGGCTTTGGCTAAACATAAAATTCAATAATACCTCCATGTAAGTAGAAGTATAAAAAACTGATTTAAGTTATTTATTCTTGTTTTATCAAGAATTTTATGTTACCTATAATAGATACACAAATATATTGCTCTATTTGCTTCACACTTGAAATTTATATATTTAATTTTTTTTTTATTTGATATAACATAATAAATGTAAATGATTTAAAATTATTCAAGTAATATTACAGACATTTTTTTAGTAATTATCTTATATAAACCAGAACAATTTGCTTAATTTACTTTTTTTTTATCTAGCTAAATCCTACATACAATCACTTATGTTCCACAATACATTTCCAATTTTACTTTAAACACAGACTAAAAAATTAAAACTATTTCACAATGGAGCAAAAACTTAATATAAACTATTTTTATAATAGACTCGCTTTCCATCCCAATGTCCTATCTGCTCTAGCCACCCCTTCAAATCTTTAAAATCCCCAGCAATGACTGAAAAAAAACTGGTGTATCTTAATGAATGAATAACAAATAAATAAAAACAGAAAAAACAATAGGTAATGTTATCACTGAGTGATTTCTTCACTTATGTTTTTTATGTAAATAACCTTGTAGCACATAATCTTATTCTGCCCTAACTCAAATTATATATTTCTTTATAAACATTTTTAAAATAAATGTATTAAACTTTTTAACAATAAACCAACCTTCTTCTAAGAATTTTAAGTCTGATTCATTGAGTGATTTATCAGTCATAAATAATTCACGCCCAGTAAGTTTCTTATTTTTTTCTTCTTCATTTCGCTTCTTTAAAACTCCCATATCTTCTTCAAAGTTAAACTTCCATCGTAAAAATGATTCAACTGTAACTTTAGTACCTTCAAAACGTTTCTAAAGGAAAAGGAATATATTTAACACACATAATTTTCTAGATGATTGAATTAATTATAGAATATAGTTTTACAAAATATTAAATAATAGTTTATACTAACTAATTCGGCTTCCATTTCTTTTTCGCGTCTTTTATCATCATCATCTATTTTTCTTTGTTTTTCACTATCTGAATAATTATTCATCCATTCTTGTGCTGCCGAAACCAAAGTAAAGATCATCACCATCCCAACATTATCCTGGGCCTTATAAATAATTTAGGATTAATATTTTATTTATGTAATTAAATTATATTTATTACTTGTTGTATTAAATACTCTTTGAACTCATCTTCTTGTTCTTCAAACCCAACAACATCTTCAATTTCTACAATAGGTGGATCTTCAGGATATTTTTCTACATATTCAAATTTTAAACAACAAGACAGGCCAATATCATGCTGAACACTATCAAACTCGTCTGATTTAACTGGGATTTCGAATTGATAATAAGGTTCTGTACTTGTAACTTAAACATAAATATAGGTATTATTTATAATTTAAAATATATTACATAATTTATGAATTATAAATTTCTATTTTCACAAACCTATACTTACTTGTCATTTCATCACAGTATATCGACTCCAGTGCATCGATTTCATTCTGTTGCTCTTCTTTGTAGTCCATTTTTTCACTATTATCATCAAATTTAGACGTATGTATTACTATTTTTAATATTAGAATTGCTAATAAGTCCTGAACTCCAAACTTCACATTTATTAAAATACTACTGAAGTATTTTATCACGAATATGACAACGTGAATCGTGAATTCGTATTTCGTTAATCGTTTCACATTTTATCCTCGATTCGCTAAGATAGTAATTTGTTTTATCATTCTTATTATCAGATTATGTTAAATTGATAAGTGATAACAGCCGGCAAAATAAAATACATAAACATTAGACTGTAGTCTGTAATATAGTTTAGTATACTTCTATATATTTATATATTGTTTATACATATTTAAATTATTAAAAATATAGAATTACCTACTATACTTTTGGGTAGACATTAAGAATAGTACGAAAACTATTATTATGTCACGAATAAGTACTAGTTTCAAAGATGTAACTAAAAAGACTTCATACTTTATTACAACACCAATATTTTATGTAAATGCAAGTAAGGATTTATATTTAACACATAATTTATAATTTTAATAGTTCTATATTTGTATTTATGAATATTATTATTACTTAATTGTAATTTGTGATAGGTCATTGGCTTGTCAGATTAATAAGTGATTTGGAATATAGTTTAGGTACTATGTACTAAAATATATTTAATGATGAATAATATTTTTCAAAAAAACAGCTATATAGTTCCATAGTAAAATTATACAGAATAACGACTATTATTTTTTTATTTTAGATCCACACATTGGTCATCTTTACAGTGCTTTAATAGCCGATGCTTCTGCAAGATTTCAAAAATTACTTAATCCGAGTTTAAATATTATTTTTAGTACTGGTACAGATGAACATGGATTGAAAGTACAAAAAGCTGCTGAGAATTGTAAATTATCCGTGGACAACTATTGCACAAAAATTTCAAATAGTTATGAAACTGCATTTGATAAATTTGATATTAGTCACACATCTTTCATTCGAACAACAGCAGAAAACCATAAAAAATGTGTTCATCATTTTTGGAATAAATTAGAACCACACATTAAAAAAGGAAAATATTCTGGTTGGTACTGTACAGCTGATGAAACTTTTTTGTCTCAAGATCAAATAGAATTAGTTAACAATGTACGTGTTAGTAAAGAATCAGGACGACCAGTTGAGTGGGCCGAAGAAGACAATTATAAATTTGACCTACGTCCTTTCAAACAGGATCTTCAAAGTTGGTTGAGTAAACCAAATAGAATTAAACCAAAGGTATTCCATGAAATACTGAATAGAGAAGTAAATGATTTATATGATATATCGTTATCAAGACCACAAAGTCGAGTCAGTTGGGGTATCCCAGTACCGAACGATGATACACAGACTGTATATGTATGGCTAGATGCTCTTGTTAACTATTTAACTGTTTCTGGTTATCCAAACAGCAAAATTTGGCCTCCAAATGTCCAAGTATGTGGTAAAGATATTTTAAAATTTCATGGAATATTATGGCCTATATTTTTAATAGCTGCAGGTTTAAAATTACCAAAACAAATTTTTGTACATTCTCATTGGAAAGTGAATGATGAAAAAATGTCTAAAACCAAAGGAAATGTAGTAGATCCAATAAATGCTGGTTGCCAGTATACTGAATCTGGTTTAAGATATTTTTTGCTTAGAGAAGGTACGGCTCATAGTGATGGTAACTACAGTGATTTGAAAATCAGGAGAATATTAAATGCTGAATTAGCAGATACGTTGGGTAACCTATTGAACCGTTGCTGTGGAAAAGCCATTAATCCAAATCTTAGTTACCCAAAATTAGACCTAATACAGTTTGAAAGATTATTTGCTGATTCATATTTCATTGAATTAAATAACAAACTAGAGGGTCTTGCAGATATTGTTGGAAGTCATTATGAAGAATTGAATTTTTACAAAGGTATAGATGAAATAATAGCCACATTACAGTGTTGCAATCGATTTTTTGAGTATAATAAACCATGGGAATTAGCCAAACAAGATGTTGATAAATTGGAATGTATACTACATGTAACTATGGAGACTTTAAGAATTTCTGGGTTAGCTTTACAGCCCATTATACCTGTACTAGCCAATCAATTATTAAATAAATTAAACATTACCAATAGAAATTGGAATCAAATTATTCCAAAATGGAAAAATAAAAACAAAATTGTTAATCCTTCTAACTTAAAAAAAGATAATATTGTATTGTTCAAAAAGTTGTTGACAAATTAATTTAGTCTTCTTTATACTATTAGTTTAACAATTTGTAACTTAAAAGTTTTAAAATATTTTATTGAAATAAAATATGAAATTATATTATATTTCTGAAAAATGAATTGTCAATAAAAAAATTATAATTGTATTCACCTATTTAGTTAGATATAATATATAATTAATAATAGGTGTTGCTCTAGTTCTTGTTATTTAATTATTTTTGTAAACGTCTTGTAATTCTAAGATAACTGAAATACAAAATACATGTGATAAATTCATTAATTTGAAATTATATTAGTATAAATATTTAATTAATTACTTTATTTTCTTCAAAAGTTAATATTTAAGTAAAATATTTCCAACTTGCAAAAGACAAACTAATCATTCTAATACAAGTAAAAGTTACCATGAAGAATACTTTTTTTAGTTACTATATTTATTCCTTTTCTTAATAGTATTAGTATTGCAAACGAGATTTTTTAGAGTTTAAAAAATGATATGCCTTTTGAAAGACTAACTCCTATTTTTGTAAATTATAATGTTAATGGTAAATAATGATACAATATTAAATGTTCCAAAAATATATGAAACTGACATTCCTATAAATACTTTCTTGAATTTATGATCTGAGAAATGAATGGTATCTACAGTAAAATATAATAGATTGATTCAGCAACATATATATAATATATCATCAATGAGTGACACCATTATAACTATAAATATAAATAATTAATAAGGAAGTATAGGAATAATGCTTACTAAGCTTATTATATAAGAAACACTATGTAAGGTTCAATAATTCTAGGCCTATTGCTACCCACAATCTTAGAATTCTTGAGTGACTATAATATTGTAAATATTTTGTAATATAAGATTGTATAGTAATATGTAGTTGTATAACAACAAAAGGTATTAGCTTTCAAACTTATTCTTTGAACTACCACTGAAGCCCCTTAACAGCACTTAAATTATACTTCAAAGAACTTTCACTGAATTTAAAAAATTAAACAGATTACCAAACTCAATTGACAGTTATAGAAATTATTTTACAGATATTTTATAAAGTATAAAATTACTTCTACAATTATTAACAACTTTAGCAATGTTAAAACTCACATTTTAAACTTTAAAAAGATTAAAGTTTTATCAAGTGTCAATAATGACTAAGGAGAGTCTTGATGGACTAGACCAGCGTTTCTTAAACTACCCTCGGTCACGATAGATTTTCAGGGAAAAATGTTCCACCCCTTCCTGGTTACAGTAGATATCAGAGTTTTGAACAAAACAGGAAATATATTAGTTTTAGAATTATTATTATGATTTTAGTATAGATACCTCTTTAAATATTTTAATTATAATCAATAATTAAAATATATCTAAGGTTTTTTACCTAATTGAAACTTGAAAATGGTAGTTACTTGCAGGGTAAAATTTATTTTATAACTGGAATATTATCTTGTAATTAACAAAAAAAAACCACGCTAAAAGAATTCATTTGAAAACAAGATAATAACATTTTAAGATATAAATTAATTGAAAGCACTCCAATATTATTAAATTCAAACCACTTTAATACAAAAGTTAAAATATCTAAAGATATTATATTCAATAAATAAAATATTTACTGATCACATGTACAAACTTCATAACTCTATCCATAAAAAAAAAATTATATATATTTAAAGCAGTATTTAAATAATTTAACAATTAATAAATATTTTTCTTAATAAAGTTATCTTCTAATAATTTGTATACATTAATGAAAAACTATTTTTATTGTATAATTTTAAACATACTTTTGAGTATTTTATTAATTTGAGGGAAATAAGAAATAGTCATATAAATCAATTACAATAATTAATCTTGATGAACTTTGCCACTTATATCTAATGGTTCAAAGTCTTCAGATAATTTTTTGGCTAAAAAGTAAATTTCAGCTAATGCTATAATTAGAGCACATATAATTCCCAATAATAACTTAAAACCCAAATCAAAGGTTGTACTTAGCATCAATTCAATACCCAAAAATCCGAATAAAAAACCAGCAGCAGTTGAAATCACAAATTGGAGAACTGCTATCAACTGTCTATTGATTTGTTTAACTGAAAACAAAACAATGATTAATTTTTTATAATATTTTAATGTCAGTGTTCCAAAACTATGTAATACACAATATTTCATTGTATTTGATAATTCTCTTTTAAATTTTTAATTTAATAGGACAAAAAAGAAACTTATTTGCACCTTATTATAAAATTTATTAAAATTTGGTCAGTGTTGCAATTAAACTATTAGTTTTATATTATTATCCTATAAGTATTATTTTATAAGACATGAAAGTTCTAAATTAATATTCTAATTTATCAATTTTTAAGAACTTTTTTAAAACTCCAATTGTTTAGTTAAATATGTAAACAGAATATGTGCTAAACATTTTTAAAGAATTACATTTTTTTTTATACAATATTATTAATGGAGTCGGTCACTAACGAACTGTGAAGGTAACTAAAATATCTTGCTTAACATTACCTACATTTTTTTTAAACTTTTATACTAAAAAAAAATTATTTTATTTTATTTACCAAATTCAAATTATGTCAATATTATAATTCAAACATACTAGCAAACCAACTCACTAATGACAGCCATGTCATTAAATATAATAAAAATATGAAATATTTATAGATAATAATCAAAATACAATCTTAGATAAAAATTAACATTCTCAAGAGTAAACAACATATAAATTATAAAATTTAAACTCAGGTTACATAATTTAAAAAATGTGTCCAAGGATATTACGTGCAATTTATCACATTAAATATATGTACATTTAAATATTGTATAATTGTATAAAACATTGTCGTTATAAAAGATTATTTTCCCAGAATTTAGTTTTTATTTTATTTAATGATCTGAGTCCAATGTAAATTACTAACTTTTTTATAAGTTAGTAAAATATTAGTATATTTGTTCAATATGTAATCTACTAAGTAAAAATCAAATTGTTTTGGTTTTTGAGATTTGAAAATTAAATAATTTTTAGAAGGAACAAAAGAGAAAAATTTAAATTTGTTACAATATTAAAAGTAGACTCACTTTGATAAGAAATTGTATCTTCAGGTAGTCTAACTCTTCGAAAATCTACGTTTTTTGTCATAGCATCATATTCTTTGTTCTTTAAACGTTGCTCTAATTTTCTCATTTTTTCTTTATACTCTGGACTCGACTCAACAATTGGCGGGCTAGGTAAAACTATACTTTCTTCAGTGATTAATGTGTGTAAAGGAGGACCATCAATTTTTTTTAAATTTTCACTAAACCATTTGAAGGCTTCTAGGTCTAACAATTTAACAGAAAAACATTCACTGACATGAGTAGGAATATTAACTTTAGACTTTTCAATTTTCTTAAACAGATCCACAAACTGGGGATCAGTTTTTATTTTTATTTTATAATCCATTTGTTTTTATTTTTTTTTTACTGATTATCAGCAATAAGTTTATTTATATCTTCCTCAAAATGTATTTTAATTGCTTCTACCTTATCTTCAATATCTTTGTCTATACTTTCATATCTAGTTTTCAAATCAGACTTAAATGTTTCCAATTCCCTTTGACGTCTTTCATGCAATTCCTTTTTAGATTTCAAGTCTTCTTCCTAAAAATATTTAAACCAAACATTTTAAATACATTTTTATGTATACAATTATTACTAAGCTAATTTACTGAAATTATATTATTTTCTTGATCCAAAATTTCTTGACTCAAATTCAAAGCTTTATTAATGGTAGAATTTAATAAAAATAAATTTTCACCACTTGATTGTAAAAATCTTTCAATTTTTTTATCTTTTAAATCACTAATGAGTTCACCGATTTTGTTTAGATTTTCTTCATCAGTTCTATATGATTTTTTCTGGAATTAATTTTAGTTAACAATAAATTATTTATTATTGTATAATCTATAAATAAATCAATCTTACATCAAATTCTGATAAAAAATACTTTATTTCTCCTTGTAAGAACGGACGGTGGCTAAACAGCCTTTCCCAAATATCACTCAAATCTAAAAACAAAGGATATAATTATTTTTTCTCTTTGTTGACACTTTTGTGGCTAATAAGAAAGTGCTGTTCTAACTAAATATGTGTGTAATACAATCTAAAAAACTAACAATAAACAGGCAATCCATATTATTTTTAAAAAAAACTTATGAAGTATTTGATACTTGGTTAACTAAACGTGGCATAGAAAATTTGGTCAAATATATAAATTAAAACATTTATATTGAATACACAATCCTTTTAGTCTCTTTAATAGTGATTCTCAGCCAATGTGTCACTGAATTATAGATGACTGAAAGTCGTGAGAAATATAAATATATTTTAATATGTTTGGTTAAAAATAATAGTTTATTAAATATTTATCCTATGTTTTAAATCTTGCTTTACCTATATAAATTCAAATTTTTAAAGATATAAATTATAAGATCTTTAATAAATAAAAAAATTATACAAAATTTAAACTATTATTTTACGGTGCTACAAGATTTTTTGAAAAATACACAAAGTTCATCCTAAATGAATTGTCATTATTCAAAAAAATGATCAACAAAGTAAGACAATTGTCCATTACCTGGTTGTAAAACATTTTTTTTTTCTTTAAACATAAATTAGAACTTAAGTAAATATTACATAAATATTTTATTAACTTGCATTAAGTGTTCCTTAGATTAACAGAATACTTTTAAACTTATTACCTATTATAATATATGTATTATATTAAATATTATATTTGTTAAAAAACAAAGTTCAAGTAAAAATGAATGTATTAAAATCTATTAACTTAATAAATAAATTGTGTAAAAATATGAAGAAAAATAGGACGTAAAATAAAAACGCCCCTTTCTTACCTTTAAAAATGTCAGTCATTTAGTATAGAAGATATCATCGACATAGATAAAAAAAATATAATCATATATGACAGTTTCTAAAAACTACAACAAATGCAGATTAATTTAATCTAATTTGTTTTAGAATTACGGAGCATTTAAAAGTTATAACATATTTGTAATATTGAAATGTTATGTGTACATTTCATAAGATAACATATTGATAACCTACAATTTGACCAACTTGACAACTCCTTGTCTTATTGTTGATATTTAAAATAATTTTAAATCGTATGAACAAAATCACCAAATACAAAATACACATTAAATATATATTTACCTAGGTGGATTTAGGAGGTAAGGGATCACTTTTATCATTGAATATTTGAGTGTATAAATTTAAATTAACTTTTTATGTAGAGGTGTTTAATGTCATAGGTAAAATTTTAGACTCCGGAGCCACTATGAACAACAACTATATATTATTTATAAGATATTGTAATATTTATAATTATTGACACAGAAATATGAATTGTACAAAATATATTATAATATTATAATAGCCTGTGTTATTATTAAATTAATAAGTCGACATTTAAGTATTTAACTACCTATTAAACAATCTCATGGAAAAAATTCACTCCTTTTATTTTTTAATCTAAATAGTAGGTATAATGCAGAATACTAGAAACGAATAATTATAATTTTTATTAATAATTGTCTAAGATTACTAAATACTTAACAACAATTAACATTATAAATTTATAATTATAATAGTTTATATTTACTTTAATAGCTTATAATTATTTATGTTTATAGAGCTCAGTATAAAAGGCACAAAATCTTTTTTTTATATTTTTTAAACAAATATAACTTTTTTAATAATTGATATTTCAAAAAATACCGATTTGGTTATCTCCTAAATATTGTTCTCTATAAATTTAATAATAGATATTTTTTCTCTGTAGAACCATTTTTTAATAGCTTTCGTTTGTTCTTCATAGACCTGTTTTTACTGTTAAAAATTACGGGTATAGATTTAGCGTCCTCTTAAATAAATATATTAAGAGCAAATCTAGTAAAAGAACGACAAGGAAAAAAACGTCAAATGCATTTAATTTTAAAATTCCAAGTATTAGTTAAATATAAATACATTATAATAAGTCAATTGTTAAATTAAATAAATAAATTATAGATATTGAATAGTATGTGTTATTGCTATTTAACAATTTGGTATACCTCTTTCCTCAGTTAAATATTCTTCGCATAATGTTTTGAGTTTATTTTGTAATTTGGCATATATTTTTTTTACGTAATATACCCAATAAATTTTGTGCTAATTTTGAATCGTCATTTGCCACTTCCAATCGGATTTTTGTCATTAATACTCATATAGAGAGGGATGCCAATGGACCACTAACTTTGAGAATTAATGATTCCACCTCTCCATTTGATTATTGGTCCAGTCACCATCATTTAATGTAATACTATGAATATTACTTTTCTTCAATTTTCAGTCGAATTATAAAAAAAATATTTACTTCATGTATATCAGCTTTATAAGTATTAACTTTTCCAATTTGAGGATTATATTTCTCCAAGTCTGTGTACGTTGTTCCGTAACATTTCTATGAACATTCTTTTGTATTTCCATGTTAATCGCTTGCGTCCTTGTCCTTTGATGTTTCATTATATATGAATATCCATTCCAACAAATTTTGAAGCCACCTTTATTTGATATAACATTTTTTATATTTTCAAAAAAAAAAAAAAAATTAATTATTAATTACGTATTCGCGTCGAAATCGAGATCAAGATGTAAGTGCAGACGCTAACCATGAGCGTAAGGAAATATTTTCGAAAGGGTTTTTTGTCTAAATCTATATTAATATTATAAAATTATGAATAATTTATTTATATGTGTTAAATAATACAATTGAATACCAATACAATATTTTGTTCATATAAATTACAAATTTAAAAATATAAAAAAAATTATAAGATAAAACTTTGTTTTCTTGGTTGAAGTTTAAAAATATAGATTACTTCTTTCGGGTCAATATAAATTTCACGATGAACGCTTAGCAAAGCAAGTGTAGTTAATCGTTCATTTCCTGTCGAATTTCTCAAGTACGAAGTACGTCGTAATGTTGAATACATTAATAACATCTTTCTCATTTATTTTTTACAACTTTATTCGGGATAATATTTTGAAAAGATAAAATTAAATCATAATGCTGTTCAAACTTACTTTTTAGATGTGTTATAGAATGATCAAGAAATGGTGTAAAAAATGATTTTCTATAATATTCCGTCGGCATAGAATTTTTATAATTGTCTCGATTAATTTGTATTTTTGAAAATCTTGGTACACTCATTGTGCTACCTACATCAATTGAAGTTTTCGAAGCCGTAATAAATATTAAGTTAAATTCCATCTCAGCATTTTGACGAAAAGTATTTAATGAATCAATAACAACTTGAACATGATCGCATGCTTTGGTAAGATCATAATCAATTTTTTGTAAATATTTACAAAGTGGAAGTGTAAAAGAACTTACATCACAATAACGACGAATCGAACTATGTTTAAGACTTGAACGAAAATAAGAATTGTAGACAGCCGCTAGCTGATAATTGCAGTCCGCCGATAAAACCCATCTATTGAATTTATCTAAGTGATTTATGGTATTTATACATTATACCTATTTTGTTATGTTATTGCCAACAGTTACAATACAACTAGTATAAAATGTAAATTGTCGTTTCCCACAAATTATACCTAGTAGTACATAACATGCGAGTTAATAATATTCTCGAACAAATTCACAAAAAGCTCAAAATTATTTAATTTAATTTCGGGGGGTGTTTAAACATCCAAACCCCCCTTACTTACGCCCATGACGCTAAAATTTTACACAAAATATAGCAGAACTTATAGTTTATATCCATAATCTTATAATAAAATACGATTACATTTTTAACGATAAAATTTGGTTTATCGCAGCTCACCACAGGTATCATTGTATATATAAATATAACTTAATATTATTACTTATTATAGATATATATTAACTTTTAACCAAAATTAAAATTTTTCATTTTGTTTTTTACCAATTACATCACACCTGCTAGTGCATAATTTGTTGTTTTGAAATTGCGAACATAAACCAGTGAATTTGAGTTCAGCGGAATTAATTGTCTATTAGTTTATTATTAGATTTATTAGAGTCAATTTACCTGTTATCAAACTTAAAGGTAATAATATTATAGACTCTAAGGCTTTAAATGATAATATTAACTTTAAGTTTGATAGATCTTAGATATTATTTAATTACTTGTTGCTTTTGAGTTATGATCTAAAGTTACAATTTTAAAAGTAATCGTCAATAGATACCTACTTTACAATTTAAAATTTAAATTAATGTGATTGGATGTCCTCCAGTCAATAATTTTTTTTAACTCAAGTTTATTGGATAAGTAGGTGCTTACAATATTAAAATGAAAAAAAATATTTTTTCTTGTAATTTATTATATTCTGCATAGTTATTAAAATAAAATTTCAGTATGTCTAATAACAAAAATTGAAAGTTAAATTGTATTGTTTCACATTTCCACGTATTTATAGTTGAAATGTTATTAATTTCAAACAATAATCTAGGCTTTTATAATGGTTGTAAATAATCAAATATGAAATAGGTATCTAATAGATAATAATGGAAATCAAAACAATAATTACGGAAGTATAAATTAATCAACTCTATTACAAAATATTATTTAAGTTTTGAATGGTATAAAAATATTCTTAAGTACAAAAAACCAGAGAAAGTAATGTACTTATCTACTTAAGACTTCCTAAATCCAAGGTTGTCGAGTTAAATGTTAGATTTACATTTTACTTTAATGAATTGTGAAATAAGTTATATTAAACCGTTTTCCCGCTAGACGGGTTTTTATTTCAATTATTTATTAATATTAATCTAAATTTACTCTATACTAACGATACCGTTGATATCATAATATGATTTATTAAGAGATTAATTATTAACACTTGACCGTTACTATTACATAATATGTTAGTTCTTACCTTCTCGTTGGTCAATTAATACGTATTGTATTTATTTTGTGCATCTACATTTCGTATTTTCGTAGTACGCATTATATCATATAAAGTAAGTGAAAACTTTAATAAACGTTAATAATGTATACAAAACATTATACCTGTTCCTAAATTTGTAAATTTATTTTATATTTTTTTTAGTTAATGTTAAAATATTTAAATTCTAATTGAATGGATATTTTGATCAATTGTAAGGTAAAACGCACCCAGTAATCTCCTGTAACTTGTTTTAAAACATAAATTTATAAAATTGTATTAGGTATATTATCACACTACTCATACTCATACTTTCTAATAAATAGTAAAAAAAGGTACCTTGTACGTAAATTGTATTTCTTCTTTATTTGTAAGTTCGTAATTGATTATTTATCGATTAACTAAAGTCATGAATATAATAATTTAAATAAATATAATACTGACTTAACGATTAAAAACTTAAAATAAAACTGAATCACTTTATTTCAGTAGTTCGTTCCTCGTTAAAATATCTATTATTTAATTTATTTTAATACATACAAATAAATAACATTATAACATAGTGTACTTATATAACATGGAAAATAGTTCTTTACTGAATCGGCGTGTGTTTTGTCACTTATATTTCTATAAGAATATTTTATTGTATAATATTTGAATCAATTATTTATGAAGGGGCTTAATCTAAAAAGTATTTAAAATAACTGTTTTTCTCGTAAATTGAAATTGCAAAAAATTATTAGCACTTTTTTTAAACTAAATTATACTAAGAGTTTTGACTCTTTCATAATAAATAAGGTTCTTAACTCTTTTCATAAATAAAATGACTTATTCGTTTATTTTGAATTGTGCTATAGATGGTGTACATCAAAAATACTTTATCAATATATTTTATTATGGCTTTTAAAATATACAAATCATAAATAGTAACTGTTTTCCGACTTCCATTAAATTCAATTTGATTGTAAAACATCTTGTCATCACCATAATAAAATAAATGATAATTATTATACATATTTGATTCCTTTGAAAAGTAAGCAATCCATTTTTAGACATATAACATACTTATTAGAAATTTATTAAAAAAAATATATACAACATCACCGTTCATAAATAAACGATTTTATTGTGTCAATTAAATGCTAATATAAATATTCAGTAGACACATAAGTGTCTATAGTTATTATTTTTGAAATACAATTTTTTTTTCTTATTTAGAAAATTAAAAACTAGCAAAACATTAAAAATTATTACTTTGTTGTTGTAAATTCGTTATATTTTAATTTAAAAATTTAAAAATCTAAAATAAAACATCATTGATTTCATAAAAAAACTATCTAAAAGTCATATTTGTATGTAACTATGCCAACTGCCAACTATATGGACAAATTACTTATATCTTGTTATTATGATAGGTATATATTTTATTATGAATATTTCACTTAAGATATTTTAAAATTTAGACTAATTTTAATTTATATTATATAAGTATACCACGAACCTTTTTACACCATGCGATAGTACTTGTGTGGTATTTCATATAAATGTATTTTATTATATGTCCATAATGAATTAATATGTTGATTTCAATTAAACAATATTTTATGTGACTTGATTTAATATCAATTTAGTTCTTCCCCTATCACGGACGATTAGAATATGACTATTATACATCTATAATCTATACGGTACATCAGCCCGAACTGGGAGTATGTAATATTTTTAGACAAAAATGTATGCCTACCGTATTACTAATATAAAAATATAAAATATAATATATCATTTTTCATTAGAAATATAAATTGACAGATCATCACCTCAGAATCGTTTTTCATATACAATCATTTATCATTGAATTACAATTAAACATATCTAACGAGTACCTAATGACAAAGTACACTCGAAATCTACAAAAATAATAACTTACCAGTTTTAATAATTTTTATAAATATTATTAAAATAAAAAAAAGTATGTTACATATCTTTATTGTATTTTTATAATTCTGCCGAAAATTACAGGAAAAATCAAAAACTTACAAATTTAGGGAATTTTGCAATAATGCTGGAAAAAACTTTTTGTACTTTTTTTAAGTTGAAAAAAATAGTATCTAGTCTCCATACAAAAACAATAAATATTTTTTCAATAATGAGTAATTCATGATAAAAGAAAGGCCTGGTATAGTATTAAGTAATATAACTTTCCTAAACCTTTTGTGTATACTATATTATATAAATTTGAATAAACAATATACATTACATTTAATATTTACATAATATATAAGTAATAAATTAAAAACATACTCTAAAATTATATCTACGAAATAACTATATAGAATGATTTAAAATTAAAATATTAATCTGCAAATCATAAAAAACAATTTTTTAAATGTGTATCTTACGAAATACCTCCAATGGAAGGTCTCTTCATTCCCATTATTCCTGTGTTATTTATTATAATATCAATTATGCTTATTGTTCAAATTTGTAACAGATTACTGAATAAAGAATTGTTTAAAATAAAAAAAAAATTGTATCTTATTAAAATATAATAATAATTATGTAGTAATTATATGATATTATAATTATTATAATCGATAATGATAAATATGTGTAGTTTTATTTACCTATGTAAATATTTTTAAGGCGTTTTCATTAACTTCTAATATTTTTTTATTATTCGTTTATTGAAAATGAAATAACTAAATGTTGATACATTTTTTTTTCTATGTTGGATGATGTTTTTATTAAATAACGCTTATTATTTGAAAATCTAACAACGTTTTAGAAAATATTTTTTTTTATATAATTTCCAGTCAAAATACATTTTTTTTAAACTGTATTTTTATCCTTATATTTTATAATTTTTTGACTTTATTAAATTTTTAATTTCATATTTTGAAGCAGAATATTTTTCATAGTATTTCGATACAAAAAAATCTAAATTTGGAAGAGTAGCTTATGATTTATAAGTATTTACATTTTAGGTGAGCTGAGTGAAGAGGTACTGGGATATTCCACAAAATAATCTATTACTCTGATCACTAAAACTTTAAATACTTATAACAGTTATCATGTATAACATACTGCCAATTTGTTGAAATACTCGGAAAAATATTCTACTTTAGAATATAAAATTCAAAATGTATGTTGTCATTCAAAAAAGAAAAATTTTTAAAACAACGATAAAAATATAAAAAGTATATATATATATATATATTTTAATGTTGTTTTATTTCAACTGGAAATGATGTAAATTTCCAATAAAGTTAATATATTTTGAAATAATGAGTATTGTTCGTTAAAAGAATAATCTTGTATAACACGCACCAAAAATATAGGATTATTAATGTTATCTATTTTGAACTTAATAATATGGTAGTTTTTTTTTGTAGAGATTACAAAATAAAGATCATAATTCATATAATATTATATTGTCAAATAAGTTCCAATATTATAATAGAGCTAAGTAGTTAAGATAAATTAAGACATTAGTGGAGATTTTAGTATTTGGCGTGAAAAGTTCACAGAGGTTTGGGATACGTCATTTTAAGCTCGTCTTTGATTCCTTATAATTTGTAACACATTCACAGAATATGTGAGGGAGTCACAGAACGGCTGATATTGTTCGCCATGAGGTATTTGTGTGTTAAAAACTAATAAGTTTGACCGATCAATGATAATTTAAATACGTTTAGGAGAGAAAAGTCATGATTCTTGGGGAAGGTGGAAAACTAAATACCTCTTAATATATTGTTTATAATATGTTTCGATTCTAAGTTGCATGTTTTTTTGTTAAATCATTATAAATTAATTATTTTTTATGCCGAAATAGATTAAGATGTTCCAAATTACTGAAAGTGTATTTTATTGTCAGTTGGTAATTTTATACAATTATATATATTATCTAACAAATAAATAATATTCCTACACATAATCTATACTTTAGGTAATGAAATAATTTAGAATTTTTAGAAAAAAAATTGTATTGATTATTGTATATACGTTACTGTTAGTATTAATAAATTACAATGTGTTGTTAAAATTCATTAACGTCAAATTTTTGTTTTTGATTAAATCACAAATAATTTATATTATATTAATAATAAAAAACATAAAATCAAAGATTTACATGCATCTTTATTAAAAGTAACATCATATTGTATTTTTTAAATTAATTTATAATTAAATCATTATACTATATATATTATTTCATCATCTCAATTTATAATAGGGCAGGTTATTATCATAATTCATAATTATATAATATTTTAACTTTTATTTAACCTAAATACGAAATATACGGGATTAAAAATATGACTAAAATTAAAAAAAAAATTGTAATGTTTTTTACTGTAGGATTTCTATAAGATTATTGAGATTTGTTAATTTATTTATTGACTATGATATTTTAAGATATTTTTGAGTTTTAGGACACTCATAGAGATAGAAATTGGTACTATTACCTGTTGGTCTGGTACTCAGGTTGATAATAACTAGTAATGAATTACGCATGTATTCATTATTTGAATAATCAATTCGATTTTTTTTCATGCAATCTTTATTTGAATTTTAAATACCACAGTAAAATTATTGAAAATTGTGTTAAAAATGATAGAAATTATTTACGTATGTAGTATTGACTTAGTATTTTTTTTCAGGTACAATAATAATATGTAATATGTAAATTTAACTTTGAGTTACACACATGTTTACATTTACCTAATCGGTTACTAATCAGGTATTTTTATAGGAAGTTGTTACATTATATTTATGATGATTCTGTAAAAGTGCACGGGATTGTACATAATATATTTAATGATCACTATATAACATTATAACTTGTTATCAAAATACGATAATAATTAAATTATATACGATCTGTTGACCTCCTCAATTACAATAGTATAAACCTATTTTAAAGATAATATAATTATGCTTCCTACTTAAACTAGTTATACACATATATTAAATTTAATCAGTGTTAAATTTTTATAGACTGTACGATTTGTTATTTGTATATTACTTTATTCGGGTTATATTATTACTCTGTTAATACACTAAATATGACTGAACGAGTGAATTTGGACGTACCCCGTTGGGATCAGACTCAATATTGGGGTCGAGTTAAGTACTTTTTCACCACTACCAATCCGTTAAATATTTTCAAGTCAAATCTTGAATTAGAGAAATGTAAAGAGATCGTCAACAATTATAAGTAATTATTCTAAAAATATAATAATGCTTTTTAAATTATAAGTCATACAAACGAGCGTTAGAAAAACTGGAAGTTGAAACGTTATTTATTTAGAAAAGGCGGTAGTATACCCAATGGCTTAACATTAGAAGATGTTTACAAAGCTAAAGATGTAGTTGACTCGGCATACCATCCTGAGACAGGAGAAAAAATGATAATTTTTGGAAGAATGTCAGCTCAAGTGCCTATGAATATGCTTATAACTGGTTGTATGGTCACATTTTACAAGTGAGTAAATTTTATATTTATTATTTATCGGAATAAGTACAAATTATTTTAGTACCTAATTTAGAATAATAATATTTCGTTAAATTTTAAGTAAAATTATATATCACGAAATTGATATTGTAAAATAAATTATCAATGAATATTTAATAATTAATTTGAATTAAAAATAATCTAGTAAAAACCAACGAAATCATTAAAAATACTACTTTCCATCAAATCTTTATAATTAAACGGTATTATTTAAAAAAATCTTATTGATACTTAACTTTGGCATAGAGGTATTCTTATATTTCCCACACAAAATCAAAATATAAAATTTATTTTCTGATCCAGTTAAAATTCAGTCAATTATTAAAATCTAAAATTTAAAATCTTAATTATTTATTTTAATGTGAATGATTTTTATTTTTTTGTTAAACAGAACTACACCAGCAGTTATTTTTTGGCAATGGTTCAATCAATCGTTTAATGCTTTAGTCAACTACACTAATCGGAGTGGTACCTCACCTATGCCTCTTGAGTATGGAAATCTATTTTACTAATTATTTTTAAATTGTTAATAACATTAAGTATTTCATGTATTTCTAACTATATATTATTTTGTATTTAAAGTCAAGTGGCTAAGTCTTATGTATTGGCTACAAGTGGCGCTTTAGTTACAGCACTCGGTTTAAACAAATTGGTTAAAGTAAGTAACAATTTTATAACAAATTGTATAATAAAAAATATAAGCATTTTTGGTACTGTTTATTGTTTTTTAAATGTTTAATATTTTTTTAACTATACATTTACAAAAACATTATATTAATAGTAATTTTATTATAAAATTGTATACTTTTATTTGTATATAAGTCATCTAGCATTGTAATATTAAAATATAATAGATATTATAATTATTATAGTGCATTACTAATTTTAAAATGCCATCCAACATGAATCAAATAAATTTAATATTTATAGTTGGTATATTACTAAATTAGCATCAAATTAATAGGTATATTATATATCATAAGAAGATAGAAGATTCTTAATTTATAAATTATATAAAATTGATATTGTGAAATATAATTTCATTGTCATTATTTTATTTTTATTGTACACTAAAAGGAATACCTACTATTTAAATTTTCTATAATTAAGTTTTATATTATGATTGAAACTGGAAATGTTTTATTCACTATTATAATTATATATACTATTTTATATGGGTAAAGGTATTTTAATGTTATATGTAGTCGTAGTAATTTAAAATGGCATCTAGGAACTTATATAAATAAATATGTTTTCAATGAATTACAAATTTAAACTATACAGGTATGATACAAAATAATGGCAATATTAATAAGCCTCTATTTTCCCTCCTTTAGAGACTGCCAACTGTTGCTGGACGTTTTGTACCATTTGCAGCTGTTGCTGCAGCCAATTGTATTAACATACCTCTAATGAGAAAGAAGTACATAAACAACTATTAATTGCTTTTTAATTATATTAAAAACACTTTTAACTCTTTCATTTAGAGAACTGGATAATGGAATTGAAGTGTACGATGAAAATAAAAATCTTTTAGGTGAATCTAAGTCAGCGGCTAGGCAAGGTATTACTGCTGTGGTATTAAGTCGCATTTTAATGTCTGCACCAGGAATGGGTAAGGACTATACAATTTTGTATTGTTTTATTATTATAACTGAATATATAAATGATATATTCATCAATTTATTTAAAATATTATACATTTATGTGTGTATACCTATAAACGTTGTTTTATTTTTAGTAATATCACCAGTAATAATGGAAGCAATAGAACAAAGAGGCCTAATAAAAAATATGAAATGGGCTCCAGCACCTTTACAAATTGTACTGTGTGGAGTATTTTTAACTTTTGCAACTCCAATGTGCTGTGCATTATATCCACAAGTATCACCAATATCAATTGACAAACTTGAACCTGAATTACAGGTATAATTATAGTGTCTATTATACATGAAAATATCTACTTAAGTCTATATATGCATAAGTATACTTTACGATTTACACAGTTTAACTAAATTAATACTAAGATTCAAAATATATACTATAAAAATAATATATTCAAATAATCAATTCATTATACATATATATAAATATGTTAGGTATTTTAAATTCCTATTCTGGAGCAAAGATTACATTGGTAATTGGTTTTAAAATAATGTTTTTATTTATTTATGAATTTGTGTTTGGAACAGAAGAAATGCTTCAATCTTCAACTTTGAGGATAATTTGCCAACAAATTATATTAAATTGGTATTTGGGGTACCCTACCCACTGTTAAGGTAGACAATTTCTGGTACTTTTCAGGATTAATTGAAAAAACGACAAAAATGAGAAATATTTACGTTACATTAATTTTTGACAAAATTTATTTTGTTATTTTGTTATAACTCAATAGAAATTTCAAACATTCAACTTCAGTATTCCACTACTAAAAATTATCATATTATCTGTTAACAATGACATTTTCAAAATATTTTAATTTAAATTCAAATTTGATACAAAATACTAAATAACATATGTAGGTACTATTGTTATAGATAGATTGCTAGTAAATAATGATATTTAATTAAAAAATTATTGTTTACGCAATAAAATTATTCACCTTTGGAAGTACCAATGTATTCCTTTTAATAATTTCCTGTTTTTCTAAATCAATTTCAATATAAACAGTAATTATAAGTATATAGTTTGATGAAATACCAAACAATATGTATATCACGCTGATATACATTTTTTATAATATATCGTAATGTTAACTTATTAAGATTGAAATACATAAATGTGTATAATTATTTTATTAATTGATGTTAATCACTCATCATTCGTATATTTAATTTATATCTTATACTTATCTTAATGTTACAGAAATCAGCAGAAAAGTTCAACTCAAAAATTGGATATTATAATAAAGGTCTCTAGTATTTATTGGTATATTTATGTTGTTTACAGGTTTCGATTATTGTAACAATTATTGTATGTATGTATAACATGTATTATTTAATTCTGATTATATTCATGTTTAAATTTTATAAAGTCAGCTAATTAATATAAATATTATATTTATTTTTATTACTAAATATGATAAAACTGTATAAATTATTAACTACAATTCGATTCAATATTGGGTTTATATTATTTTTCATTGTGTCGTTTATAATATCGTAACTTCTATTTTAAATTTTAAACGTAGAATAGTGCAATATATTTTGAAAAAATAATTCAAATCAGTCAAGTAAATTCATTTAAACATAGTTCATTCAATATTCAATGGCATTGAGTGGCATTCGTTAGTGTTAACTTGTTATAATCGACGCAAAAAAATGCCTTACATCGTGAACAACCAATCTTATTTTTTTGCAATGAAAGAATATAAAGTATTAACAAATGTGTCAAGCCACACCAATACACTTGCCAATATGACAACGCTAAAAGTGCTTCATTACAACTTATAAGACTAAGACATATTTTATACACGTATATAGATATAGGCTATAAGTTTAGCAGGTACACTTAAATTTACATATAACCATTTATTTTGTTATTCACTATATTGCACAATAGGTTAATAGCATAATATTTACCAACAGCTCACAGGAAACTATAGTCTATATATTTACAACAGGCTACCCGACTACGGGTGTCCTAAATAAAACTACATAATTTAATGGGCATTATGTGTATTGCATTTTTAAGTAGTTTTCAGTAAACATTGTGTTCAACGATGAAGGTAACACAAAATATTTCTAACACATGACCTTGATTTTGGTTTAGGATTTTTTATTGCATAAAAGACTTAATATTAACGTAATCTAACCTATATAGCAGGGATGTTCAACAGGCGGCTTGCGTACTATTTATTTTTAACTGGCCCGTGCTACATTTCAAATTACTTTATAAAATTATAAAATGTTAGGATTTTCTTCTATTATTTGGTTATATTTATAAGTTATTATTAATATTATATTATTTGTAAATAAATGTCGGTTGTAAAGTTTATTGACCTTTTTTTATTTGTTTTCTATATTCTCTAGCCCGCTAGATTTTCACTTTCAAAAATTTGGCCCTGTATAGTAACATTGAGTTTCCCATCCCTGCTATGTATAATATATTTTTTAAACATTCAATCAACTAAGGTTTATCTACCATTTACATAACTTCTTACTGAATGTTTATGATATTATCGCCATATCTGTTTTTATTAAGACTTGCTATCGTAAACAAAAAATAAATATATATCACAAACGAGATACAAAACATATTTAATAGGAGTTTTTCAGAAATACTAACTGTAATAAAAATAACTATTATATATATATATATATATATATTATCTATTTAATAGATATAAGATCCCACTAAAACAAATTATGAAATCACGTGAAACTGTAAAATCGTACCTAGGTAGACTGTTAAAAAATATCTACCTATATTAAGTCAGAAGTTGATAAATTGAAACTTAAACTTGCTTTCAGTCATTCAGTCAGTCAATTTTTAAGACAGAAAAAACTTTATAAGCTATAGTTCTTAAAATAAAAAATAATTTAAAATAAACAATGAGAGGTATAATAGTTATTTTTTAGTTTATATTTTAGTAAGTCTTTATAATCTGAAATAGTTATGTAACGTCAAAAATAATACTATAGCTATTATACCTACCTGATTATTCAATAAGCCACTAAGGCTAAGGAGCTTGTGTTACAGAGATATACAATAGCCATTAGAGAAACTATTATTAAAATGTTGTTGCTCGGTGAGTGATTACTATGATATGTCTACACTATCTACTGTACCTATATTATGTTTTATATTTTCTGTAGACGTAGTTTTATCTAAAATATATAGAATATTATAATAATGTACTGACATTGTATTTATCAGATGTTTAATGCCTAGAAACTTTTGTGTAAAAAAACCCTGATTGGTGCAACCAAAAAATAAATGCAAATTATATGCGCGAAGGACTGTCAACTGAGTGTTAATGCAGCTCTGTATACATACGTACGCTTGGTATCGACGCGGAGCTCAATTATTACTACGACTTGCTACTATAGTTGCGAGTATAATTATAATGTATTGTCCGCGGTCTGTTAAAAACCATAAATGTTCATTTTTTGCGTTTTGACTCGAGTCAACAACTGGTTAAAATTAATTATTTTTTTTTTGTTTTGTGTTGGGTGAAGATTTTTTTTGTGCCAAAAATTACGAGTTTTTCCAAACATTTTACAAAAATATGTGGCATTCTACTTAACTACTAAAGTCTGAAGGTAAGCGCTGGCCATTAAAAACTATCCTGCATATAGTTGGTAAAATTGATTTTTTTCGTATACAAATCTATTGTATGTATGTGAGTATCTAAGTATATTATGTAGGTACTGTGCAGTCTGGAATATAGGTAGTCGTAGTACCTATAAGTCAATTCTACATTCTAGTAATCCTTTACATCAGGGGTGTGCTCAGAAAATTTATGTGGGGGGGGGGGGTTCAAATAAAATTGAAACTTAATTTTTTACTAACTTGACCATTTATTTTTTTTTATTTACAACAAATTCAATTTATAGATTTAAATATTATATTGCTAATTTAGGTATTATGTATACTAATATACAATAAACATTAAAAAATTTAAGAACAAAATCTAGTTTTCTTGATTTTTTGACCAATTCATTTAAAACTTCTTCTGCTGTTAGTGAAACTTCATTATGAACAGCTGACATTGTTAAGCCATTAAGTCGAGTCTAAAACCAAAAAAAATGTTAAAAAAAAATTGATATACATTTTTATTTTAATATCCAGAAAATACCTTAGTCATTGTGTTTCGTAGATAAGATTTCAAGCTTTTGAGACAAGAAAACGTTCTCTCGAGGGTGGATGTTGAAACAGGCAAAGTGCATAAAATTTTTAATAGAAAATATATATTTGGAAATATTTGGAAATATTTCTTTATCACACTGTCTCAATGCTTCTAAACAATTTTTGGATATTTTACAAGTTTGGCAGTGTGTCCGTTGGTACTTGGTCTATACGTCTGGTCTAACTGCCAGATGAGTAAGGAAGCTTGTAATATTCGAGTATGTTGGAAGCATTTTATTAACGATAAAATACGAATTGAGAAATTGTATGATAATATAATTCGACTAGTACATTATAAAGATGCATTATTTTTTTTATAATCAAAAATAAAAATAATACAGTCAATGGGGGGAGGATTGAACCCCACGATTCCCCCGCGTGAGCACGCCCCTGCTTTACATATTATGTAAAAACTAAAAACCGTGGATTAGCTTTAATCGGTAAATAAGTAAGTATTTGTAAGTTTCTAAATATAATTAGTATTTATAACCTATACCTAGCGTTGAAAACATAAAATAGTTATTATTTATATTTAATTATACTATGAATTTTATAATAAACAATTAAAGTTAATGTAAAATCAATGGTTTTAAATTAAAACATACAAATAGGGGTCCAACTCCATGGTGTTGTAGTATTTTGTGCGTATGTTATAGAAAGATTTGTATGGCCACACACGTGGCAATATAAATGAGAAACATACGTATTGTGCATTGTGTATACAGTATACATCACCAGTTTCGGTTTCCCGCCAAATCCAACACCCCTTGTTTGCAGATGTTTCCTTTTTTTCAGTCGTCATACCATTTTGAACAGTAATGCAGTTTACTTTAGATATTATGTGTATGTATAATATTATTATATAGTGTAAATGGTGTATCCGTTCCTGTAAATATATATTATACACAACAATACAACATATATAAGTATATACAACTCGAATTTTTTTTTGTTCCCCTAAAAATATAAATTAATATAAATTCGAGTTAATATATATCTCGAAGCGAATCGACTGTATATTTTGTGTGCGGCAAGACAAACAGTGTTGTTTTGAAAGGCTATAAAAAAAAACCACGCAACTTGCGGAAATGAGGTTTATTTTATTTTATTTGGTACATAATGCCGTTTTATACATTAAGTTTTGAACATGACATCAGAAAGATGAAGACTGCCAGCAGCAATATATTGTTGAAGGCGATTTTTAAAATTTGATGACAGATGATAAAATTGTCCGCGCGCTCACTCGATTTGAGTATTTATAATTTTTTTCTGTGGAGCTATACCTGAATGAAAATGATTTTAAACATCAGATTCATACCTTGAAAGAACTAAAAATCAAATTCGGAAGGGAAGAAATCGCCGCTATACCTGTCGATATGTGTAAAACTGTACAAAACTTCAACTATGTATTACTAGCTGTTGGGACTCTGGAAAACCTAACCGAATAAAATAAAATAAACCTCATTTCTGTAAGTTGTGTAGTTTTTTTTTTTAATAGCTTTTAAAAACTGCACCATTTGTTTTGCCGCACTCTGTATATAGGATTGTATATATTATAATTTATAACTTATAAGCGTAGTTAATATGGTTTTATATGTATAGATCGTTGAGCATATAATTCAGTAGGTAGTTAATATACAGCGAGTTCTACTCGTTTATAATTTAAATAAATATACCTATCTATATAGGCTACATTTCTATGACTTATGCCATTGATGGCATGATTTAACAAATATGTGTGAGTAAACTATTAAAATAAATATATTTTTATTTTAGTTTTTTCGTTTTGACATTCGCTTGGCTAATTAATTTACTCCAGTTGGTCGTCACTAAATCGTTGGCCGTTGCAAGTATTTATAGTACTTATTTTCTATATACTTTACAATTTTAAATTTCGTTAATAAATAGTAATTATTGCATTTGTATGATATTTCTTATTTCTTTGAATATTTTGTACAGATAACGAGTCTAAAATATTATTATTTTTGCGTTTACAATAATTATATTATGTGACCTCAAACTTGCACCAAAGAATATTATATTTGCTAAATTTCTTGATTATTAGTTTAATATATAAACGATACTTTAAACGTTTGTACCTTAAAAAAGTCTCTGATGGTTATTAATTTCGCATGAACAAATTTCAAACTATTATATAAAAAATTAAATGTTTTGTTGAACGCGTCATCTTATTATTTCCATCTATTGTTACTGATTCAAAGTCCATACTCCTAAGTTCTAAATGTTCTAATGACCATCGTCTATCACGAAATGGCTACTTATAATATGATTCATGATCATAAATCATAACTGTAATTTCACAACAAATATATTATACGGTTTAATTTACAACTATGCCTATATTGAGTACTGATATGGTAAAATTATAAGCCACGTGTCTCTTATTAATATTCATATTATGTAGGATACTATACTGGGTTCACATTTTTATATTTAATATAGGTATATTTTTTTGACAATAAATATTGTTTTGGACAATTTTTATAAAAACAAAGAATACATAGTATACAATATTTATTAAGATACCTATAACTTAGATATATAATATTATAGTTATTTACCATTTAATCTAACTGTTGAATAATCCTAAATTCTAATATATATTATATATGTACATAATAAATTGAATAATCGTATACAGATAGTTATAGCCTATAGTTACAATATTGTACTGACTAAAGTATATATACTAATACTATAAATATATAGTAACTATTAAAGTATATTAATAACCGATAACCTCCATTTATTGATTGTGACTCACTAAAACACAACCATTCTTATTCTTACATTCATATATATATATATATATATCAGTATAATAACGTACGTACTATATATAAATATTCATATTATCATATTACAATATTAAATGACCATGAGTAAAATAAAGGAAATCCTTTCCTTTTTCTATCATCTATAAGCGATAAAACTAAGATGTATTTGATGAATAGGTATATGATATGTATAAATTATACATTTTATATAGTATAATACAACAAACAATATCGAATGTTGATTAGTATACACATATAGCTGTGGTACTTATATAGTTTTTGTTAATTATAATAATATAATGTACTTAATGTAGACAGAGAGTAATATAGAAGGTACATAAAATAAACGTACACGTGGATCCTGAGATTTAATAGATAACTAATTAGAGCAATCTTCATTTCATAAAAATAATTATGATTAAAATTAGTAGCTAATTTAAGTTTTTAAACCATGAAAGGCAGTAAATAGTTAATATAACTACGGACATACATGTAATATACATAGCTCATGCCTTATGTTATTAAAATTCAAGGACAAAAAAATAATAAATACCTGATAAGTATTAATTAGAATAGTTTTAAATTTTCTATGCAGGTTATTCGTTGAGTATTCTGGAAAACGAAAATTGTATGCATAATATGTATATTGATATAAATTATATAATATAATATAGTAGTATTATAGTACCTACATAGGTATATTCATTGCTAAAATACCTACGTAATTCATATGAACAATGAGTAAACATTACATTATTAATAATTATTTATGTATATGTAATAAATATAATGGTTTCATTAATATGAGAATTGAAAAAAATTCATATTATTGTACTATATAATAAAAAGTATTTAATGTCAAGGGCGTCATACGTTTTTGTTATGAATTGTCAAAAATAAACGTATGTTGGTAAATTTAACAATTCAGTATTTATCCATATTATGGAGTAGTTATAATTATACTATTTATACTATTAAACTTTAGTTGTAATTTCCTTAAATTTTAGCTACAATAAAACCATTAATTCATTATCTTCAAACTTTTAAATTTATATAGTAACCAAAAAGTATTCATTTATAAAATCGATCGCTATGTTCGCAAATATTTCTTTTCGAGGCCTTTTTTGATTTTACCAAAATGGACCTGGCAATTCAATATTTATTAAAAATACAAAACTTCATTTAAATATTTAAATTAATTAAAAATTAACTCTAGATATTATAACTAATTAACTGACCGATGGACGGTAGTACCTATTATGTATTGCTTAATGTTGTAAAAATGTACCGAGCTACACATAATATTATACTATAGCTTACGAAAATAGCTCAATTGAAAAATACTTTGAAAGTTGCTTGGACAGCGCGTCCACCGTCCAGTATGATTATTTAAAGTCATATCAATTATGAGTTACGTTTTTGCGCGAGATCACTGATGGTGCCCTACATGAAAATACTATAGCGTTCATCTGATTATATTTAGTATTTGATTTAGGTTTTGTTTAGAAATTTACAAACCTAAATACACACGAGGTAAGATCCAAGTGAGAAATTCGATATTTTCTGTCATCACGTCGGTTAGTAAAATTTAGTGAAATGCGACCATCGCACTCATCTTGGGACTCTTTTTTTCATAAAAAATCGTTGTGACGTTCGAAATACAATCAAACCGTTTTTTCATCGTTATCCACGAGACTACGAGTGTGGACTTATTATAGTGTACATGCAGTACAGTGTGGCAAAAGTCTTGCGGAACGAGTCGTGTAAATTGTAATGCATATATTTATAAGTCATTTCGTTTTTAGTATGCCAAAACGCATTACCCACTTCTCGAGTTGTACGGGTCGTGGGTAGTAGCGCGTCAAGGTAAGATGCACACGTCATGTCATTCAGTGGCGTTAGACATTTTTTTTTTAACAGGGATAGAAATATGTAATTATATTTACCAGTAAGGACATGTCGTATATATTTCCCTAAAATAATTTTTTAATCTACTTTAAGTTTTAAATATTTGCAGCATGTTATACATTGTATAATCAATAATATTTTGATGTAACAGTTTTAATAACCAACAAAGAAGAAGACTTAATATTAACATTATATAGTACGAGTAAGTACATTACTATTTTAAGTAGCATAGTAGCATATATATACTTAGTCGGTAGATCAGACATTGGACCGGTACCAAATTTATTTATTAATATGATACGATCAATATCAACACCTTCAGTTTACAAGGTATTTGAAATAGATATTTTAATCTATTATTAAATATACAGTTGAATGGAATCTATTTTTAATCATTTTTAGTTTTTATTTATTAGTTATTAGTGTTATTAGTTTTATTACTTATTACTGTCACTAATACTGCCATCTTAAAAGTTAAAGGTGTAGTACTGTAGTGCTGTAGTGGTTACTATACGTCTACACCTAGACACAAAGTATTAAAGTTAAGTGCCACTGATTTGTCACATATAATATATAATATTATACTATATTATTCATGGGTTAATTGTACTTTTTAGTTATTCATATGCTTCTGGCTTCTCTTATTGTTATTGACATTACTTAGATGTCTACCTCTACGACTAGTGTATACATACATGATTACTGAATATATTGCGATTATTTAAAGATACAATAGTACTTTGGTAAAATAGTCACGTATTAACTATCACGTAACAATATTTAGAATTAAGAATAATGTATTATATAAATATATATTACCGTGGATTGTCATCCCATGGTTATTATTTATTTTATTTATACATTTTATATATTATATAATGTGGTGTATATTATATATTTAATATTACTGTACATATTATATATATGCTATATTGTATATACAGAGTATTATGACGAGTTATTATAACATCAACTATAAGATATAAAAGTTAAACGCATTTTCTGTTAGGTCAAGTAAAATTGATATTACGATAGAGCAAATATAACCTTTATTTCCCTTATATTTAATTAAATATCTACTTATGGGGCAAAATTAGGTTACGATAAGAATTTGTCCTTGTTTATTTTGCTTCCAAAATTACCTTGTTCAAAAAAAGTATTAATGAAACCTTAGTAGAGTTCGATTAAAAAGCCACATCTCTAGCAGTAATATCAGTATTACTACTGTAAAAAGTACAATAATGATAAATTACCAATACGCCAAAGTCAATGTTCAACGTAGTTACTATCTATATATACAAATATTTACTAACCTATTGTATGATGTTGTGAAATATTATCACCTATCAATAAAATCAAGTACATTATTTATCAACCCTTGAATTATACGCTCACTCGTGCAGTATTTAATAGGTATCTAATATCTACTATAAATTATAGTAAAATATTACGAAAACCATCAGAATGGTACTATAATCTCACATGTTTACATCAAACACTATATTATAGACATATAGTATAAGTATATTAACAGTCTGCTGGAGAACTTATCTATACTACCTATATCGCTGTGAAACTATTTAACTAAGGTAACGAATTTAGAATTATCATTAGGTATGCTTATATTATTTAAAACTTTAAGTATTTTACGCTTCTATTGCTATTTGCTATTAAGATTTCAAACTCATTCTTTATGCAATGCTATTCTATATTTTCTTAGAGTCTCAGTCAGTGATTAGCTTGATCATTTTGAGAAACGAAAAAACTTTAGGGCAAGTATATATAACATACTTACAGTTTTCGAAACCAAAAAAGTTGAACAAATATATTCAGCATTCATAGGTCTTATATATACCAACAATTGACTACTTATATTATTGTTGGTATGTATATACGCAACTTAGCTACAAGGTCTGTAAATATTTGGCATACAATGATGATAATGATAACAACACAAATGCGTTGAATGTAGAAGTGTGCAGTGCAATTTATAATTAGGTACATAAATTATATAAAATATTAGATTTAGGCATGTATGTGTCTCATTCGTCACTGTCGTTGACAATAATTATTTTCGCGATAAAATGTTTCATTACATTGTTGTTGTTTTTTTACGGCCGAACAAATCGATTTTGTTTATACACAAATTTTTCCTTGCTAAAAAAGCGTGAACAAAAACTGCAAACTTTCACGCGGTAGGTACATGACGCTACTACGAGAAATAGTCCTTTTCTCGCTAACCATTATCATTATTTTTTTTATAGTATTTTTATTGGGTAAAAAACACACGTTATAATAATAATAATAATCGTACAATACTGAATTGGCGTAAACGACAATTTCTCTTTGGGCGGGGCTGGCGCGAAAAACTATATAGCGTAGGCATGTTATAGGTCGTAAATACACACACAATATCGTACGATTAAGACGCGGGTCAAATAAAATTTATCCTAAAACATCGGTACGAACGTAGAAATCTCGAATTATAAATAACACTCAAGATGGACACGGTTTTTTAGGTAATATTATATTCGGGCGGACGGATATTGACGATGTCATCGATGGCAATAAAACGAATCGATCCGGCGTATGGTTTGGATGAAAGATATTATATTATTTCACAGTATAATTATCGAGTCTTGATCATCAGTGATCACTATAACCTAAGCATTCGTAATGACTAATGACAAGATGATACACCCTCATCACCAACCCTCTAATTATAGGAGCGTTTGGAATTATTCATCATCTGGACACGATATAAAATACTAATTGTTTTTGTTGAAGACCAGTTGCCATCAGATGGATGACAAGTTTTAATTATTACAGTTATTATTTAGGTATAAATTATTTAATTATAACATATTAAATTGTAATCGTTTTTGATACATTGACCGCTGAGGAGATGTTATTATGTTTTAAAACGCAAAAAAATTAATGAACGGTGTGCGGCTGAAACAGACGTAACACAATACGTATTGCAACAATTTTAAAATTCTCCAAAACGTAACACTTTAAATATTTTTTTAAAACCACTGAACACGGTATAATTTACTTGCATAAAACGCCTTTCCATACAAGGCAAATACCTGATGTCGGCGGAAATGCAGCCGGCATTATAAAAATAATTTACATAATACAACGAATTAGCCGATTTCAAAATGTATTATTAACTTTTCGTCCGTCTCGTACCGAATGCCAGCGGGCCGGTCCTTCGGTATTTATTATTATTGCGTCGTAACTCTACGTCACGTTCCCTCTCTTACTCACTCTGCACGAAACATAATATTATAATACATTTTTTTCTCGGTACTCGGTAGTGACGGCTTTCGCCTACACACCCAGCACGAAAACATTTGCCGTTTCACACATTGGTTCGTCTCGGTTTACCTGCTGGAATGCCGTCTCGGTGACCAAGATTTTGGGGTGCCTTAAAAACCTGTCGCACAAAAACACATGCTCAAACAGTGGAACGTATTATAAATAATAAATATGAACAAGCCAAAGACGGCATATCGCCTCTGATCGACCTTTTTTTTTTTTCTGCCGATAGATACGAACACCGGAATATGATACGAAGTGGCGACGGCGGGATCGACTGTGACGACGGTTGCAGCAAAACACGATTACGATTGTGATATCGTTATAGGTGTATCAATATTATCCATCCTAGGGCCGTTTGCAAAGAATACCGCCGTCGTTTGTTCGACACCCTTGTAATGCATACGGAGACCAGTAGTTACAAGTCCGAGTAGTTATAAAATTATGAATATTATTATACAGTAGTCATTAAATCGTTATAGTGATCGCATTCGGCATAAACGACGGTGTGTTAAAAACGAACGACAACGCGACTGGTCGATAGTGGCTGTAAACAAACACACGAGAAAATATTAAAATAATATTATTTTGTGACATTTTACAATGATGTGAAAGCGAAAACAACATGGACAAGTAATTTAAAAAAAAAAAAAAAAAGCGTCGTAACGTCGTCCGGTGTGTGAAAAATCCGTCATCGGCGTCTACTGCTCGACTCGAATCGCATTCAACGTAACAGCGCACCATCGGCAGAGCTTAACGCGCGCGCACGTCCGTACGTGCGGTGCGTGACCGCAAACGTAGTGCTGTAGGACGAAGGCAGCGTCGGCGGCGAAGACGTGTGTACGTGTAACGTGTTGGTGCGTGCGAGTGCGAGAGCGCCACTGTGATACCGAGCCGGCGCCCGGCGGACGACGTCGACGACGCGCGGAGTGCTCGCGCCAAGTACGAACTACGAGCCTAGCCGGTGAGTCCGAGCGTTCGTGACGGTGAAGATGGCGGTGGCGGTGGTGGCGTCGGCCTCATCCGATCCGGCGGCACAACGCACTCACCGTCCCCCGCCACTCGGCGGTGACGTCCTTTTTTAGGCGTGACGAGTAAGTGGCCCGAGCGAGCGCGCGCTAACGATCGGCGCGGTCGACGGCGGTGGCTTCCGCGGCCGACCTGGCCGGGCGGGGGTAGAGTACGAAGACCGGCCGCTTTTATACAGATTACTATTATTATTATTATTATTATTACTCGTGCGTGTACGAGTGGAGTGACTGAGACGGACGATCGAACGGTGCGCGGGAGCGTGAGCGGAGCGAGCGAGAAAAACCCATGCGGTGGCCTAGTAGATATTGAGTCACGTCCAAAAAACCGGTGTCCGAACACGGTCCCGTACCCCGCGGAACACGGACGATGGATTCGCCCGATTTCGGAGCGCGTAAGTGGGAGGAGTGTTGTTTTCGTGCGGTTTCGATCTGCGGCGCTCGCCCGCGCGGCCCGCCGACCACCCTCCGACCCGCGGACCGGCCCCACCATTCAGTGTCGGCGGTCGACGACGGGTTCGCGGTGACGTCAGCGCGCGGCGGCGGCCGACCGTACTACGGCCGGCAGTGGGGCGCACGGCGGCCGCGGCATCGGCGTCGTTGGTGTCGGCATCGTCGGTAACGGCTGTGGCGGTTGGTGGGGGAGTGGACCCGTCAACAAACCGTGGCAGCTACGCTTTCAGCCGCATTCGCCGATGAGATACACACGAGCACGCGTGTCGCGTATTTTATCCTTCTGTGTCGGTTCGTTCAACGATATATATACACATATATATACACGCATATTGTAATATAAATACGTTCGTATATAAATATAAAAATAATATATAGCTTCGGTGTTGTTTAAATTTATATTTCTCGTGTAATTCTCGATTTTACGTCTGTGTGCGTTATTATTCATTTATTTTATAATTTTATTTTTTTGTGCTTTTTTTTTCGAATTCGCCCGAAACGGACGTGCCGATGTGAAATATTCTAGTGCAGTTTGGTTTGGTGTTCTGTTCGGATTATCGGCAATCGTCATTGTCATTGTACACAGCCCGTGTGTCTCGAGTGTGCGTGTGATTTCGTACATGGTATCGTTGCCGTCGTCGTCGTCGTCGTCGTTGTGATTGTGCGCGAGTGTTGTTCGACCGCGATGTTTGCGTGAAGCACTCGTTCTTCATTTCCGCCGCCGCCGTTTTTGGTGTGTGTGTGCGAGTGTGCTTGTGCGTGGGAGCAAGTGTGATTTTTCCATTCTCGAACCCGTTGGACCGCGG
Organism: Rhopalosiphum nymphaeae; assembly: GCA_036289425.1. Taxonomy (NCBI): domain Eukaryota; kingdom Metazoa; phylum Arthropoda; class Insecta; order Hemiptera; family Aphididae; genus Rhopalosiphum; species Rhopalosiphum nymphaeae. Next base: position 6,898,083 of record JAZAQC010000012.1, on the reverse strand, counting down.
TGGAATCGTACGCGACCTGTGTGTTTGGGCGTGTTCCCGAATGATGAAGAGTTGGCGACATAATGGTTAGGGAGACTCGCCATCTTTGGGTCGGAAACCTGCCGGACAATATACGCGAAGAGAAAATACGCGAACACTTCAAGAGGTGAGTTGTAGTGTGCGTAAACCGTATAGTATTGTATTGATACGTACAGGTTGGTGGTTATGATAACGATAATGATGTATGACGTAGTAGTAATTATTGATAAATAACAATAATAATAACAAAAACAAAACAAACAGTTCGAGTCAGGTTTGAACACTCGAGTTAGGGTGGTTAAGATTTGTCGTATGGACCTGACTCTACCCTCCCACCCACCCACCCAGCAGAAGTCACTGGTAACCCGCGACTTTTCCTCGTGGCTCGTTCCGGCGTGTTATCAGTGTGCCGGACCCCTGGCGTGTACAACACGCTATGAACGTCATCGTCATGTGATCCTCTAGGCGACTATACAAGTGCCGTTTCCAATTAAGACTTAATTCGTTCGCCAGCGTCATCTATAAGTCGGTCGGCCGGTTCGTGTGACACGTGTGACTTTGGGCAATGGTCATAATTAGAGTCGATCGTCCGTCGATTCGCGAAATCATATTTATTGGAATTGTCGGTTATATGTGGGTTTGCTTCGACGTGCAACGGCGTGTCTGAACAAAACGAATTCCTCTTTTTGATCTTGCTGTGCATCCGTCCGTTGTCGTTTTTATGACCCGTACCACTGTACGTTATTCTTGCGGTTACCTGCGAATGGCGAGTGGCATTAGATCGAATATTGTTGAAGATTTCATCTTTTGTTGTTCAGGCTCGGATATACGCGATCGTCTATAATATAAGTGCGTATATAACATGATAATGTATAAATGTATAATAATAGCAGCGGTGGTGGGTCGTGTCTCCGGACACGGTATTATAATTCAGTAGAATAGAATATACGAGTGCCGTCGTCTCGTACTCTGTCTGAAAACGTTTGTTGCTTGATTGTGTTCGTTTGATAAACCGTTTCAAGGTCGGCATTTGTGTAACGATAATTTTTTTTTTATTTATTTTCAATTATTTGAAATTATACAACTTGTAAATGAATAAACAGGTATCTGCGTTAAGATAATAACAATAACAGTACACGAATGAGACGAGTTAAAATAAATCAATGCGATAATAATATTTGTCTTGAATTTTATTTGAAATCTACAAAATACGATAATAAATTCGATTAGTTACGTACGTTACGAGCGCCGTATCTCTTTTGCACACGTTGCCCGAAACGACGTTAAAATATTGCATTTGCCAAAAACAAAAACCATCGTCACTGCTGTTTTCATGCTCATCGTGTTACCTACCCTATCGCACGACTTTTTGGACACCTTCACGGTCTGTTTTACGGACGGAACCTCGAGGAAGAGGGAATGTTGACGTACATATTTTTTCATATAAATAATAATTCGTTCAAATGTCAAGGTCGTCGCCGTTTTCCACGTTAAATACCGCAATAGTTATTTAGTGAGGATCTAGGCACGGTGCGTATACGTGTACGCAGTAGTGTATTACTATCCACGTTTGTATATACGTAGTATTATGCTACGTACGTACGCTCATTAAAACATTTATATGTATAGACATTTCATGTGTTGTTTTTAATCTAAATATAAACAATATTATACCGTTCATCGTTGTGCGGCCCATTCAAGTTTCCACCGATCATTCGTTTTCTGTACGCTCCCGCCCACCGTACGCGCTCATCGAACAAACAAGGAAAATATTTTAGTATAATACTACAACACGCGTTTTCTTCTCTCCCTCTGCCGCCTGTCGTCCAGGAAATGTTGCGTGTGTTCACGCTCTCTCTCTCTCTCTCTCTCTCTCTCTCTCTTTCTCTTCCTATCAGCCCTTTTGTGTTTATACACAAAACAACTCGTTTCGTTTCTCTCGTTTACTGGCCAAGGGGATGGGCGCGTGAGGGCGATTTAAAAATTTTAGCCCCTTTGTCGGAATACAAAAAAAAAACACACATACACGAGCGTCCCGGTAAACCAATACCGCCCGTTGCGTCTTGGTGCTCGGTCTCCGCGGCGTTTTATTACTAATACATTTTCGAGGTTTTAATTCGGACGTGTTGATTATTTATTACTATTATTGACGAAACGGCCCTGCGCGACGGCGGCGTGTTTTGACCGCGTAGTCCGATCGCGCGCGCGAGGTTAACCTGTTCAGCGCCGCGCGCGAGTGTTTGTAGCTGAAAGGCGGGTGGTTGCGGCGAACGCACCATCACATGACTCCTACTCTATTAACGAGTTATTATTAGCTAGACGTACGTACTACGTATTATTTTAAACATACCGCCGCCGCGCGTTGATAATATGACGACGACGGCGATGCGTGTGTACGCTCATTTTACCATGTTTCGACGTTTCGTGTATTCGCCGCTGACAAGGACGTAGCGGAAACGCGATGCTTTTATTATTATTATTTTTTTGTTTCCCAATGAAAATATAAATATTTCTTTTCAAAAAGAAAGCGGCCAAAGAAAACGACATTTAATGTGTGTGCTTTAACAACGACGATTTTGCGCATACACCGCGGCGGACGCGACCTGTTTGCTTGGCTCGAAATCGTAGCGAAAATTGATTATATAGAGTAGAAACGCGCGGTGCTCTTTTCTCTCTCCTTACTCCGCTGTATTCCGAGAGGCTATTCAGATATTGTCGGCGAAAAAAAAAATAATAATATCGCTCTCGAGAACAGTAGGACGGTTTGTTCGTGTACAAAAAACCAAACTAGCTCCTTCACCAACTATAACCAGTAAATAGTGCTCTTCAGGCGGGGAAATGTAAGGATTTATTTTTTCTTTTCTTATCAAAAATAAACTTATATTTTCTGTCGATACTGCCGCCAGAACCAAAACAAAATATCCGAATGGAATATTATTGTCATCACGCGTAAACGTTTGTGTGTAACGAGTAACGACTATTGTGAAACACGTCGTGTGCATTTTTTATCCCCGAAATAAATATGATAAATGTTATTTATTATTCGACGTTTATTATACGCGCGATGTCTAGTATTTAGTATATTCGTCCGGCGTACGGTCTGTACGACGTGCATTTAATGCTAAAACTTGTGTCCGTCCATTGCTCGTAGATAAAACAGTGACTCGCTTATTAGAATTTTAAAAACCTACCTCTTTCCAATCGCAGGTCCTATGTAATACCACCGCCAAATCCGGGCTTACTACTAATTTAATAAATAATAGGTATAATAAATATATTGTAAAAAGGAAGACAATGTTTTAATCCGTACGGTACATGTTTTGTTTCAAAATTACTACAATCGGCGTTCTTTATAAAAATAGAAGTACCTAGTACTGAAAAACAATAATATTTTTTAGCGTGTAATGACTATTGTTCTCGCCCGCCGGGCCGTAGCGACTGACGCGTACCGCAATAGGTGGGCGTCCGACTAACGAGCAGTTATTAATTTTTGTTCACTCCTGGCATATGTCCCTTCGCTGACGATATCGTTGCCAAAAATGTAGGTAAAAATACGAGTTATACTTTGTGTAACTACGTGTTTTTGTAAATTAAAAATCAGTTGTTTTTACCGTCGAAAATATTTCAACGCTAGCCATGGTTCATACCGGAACAAAAACAAACACGAGATTTCTCATTTCCTATTCGGTATATTATCGTGGTTACGGTTACCCGTGGTCAAGACGATTGAAAACGAAGGTTATAAATTAAAATACTGTGACATGGCCTATCGGCATGAGTTTAGATATTATTATGTCAACGAAAAATACCAGTTATGCACGAGAGGTCACGAGAAGTATGGGTTCCTAATCGACCTAATCGCATAATGTGTTATATTAACACCATAATAGTGGTAGTACTATTATAGTAGACAGTAGTAATGTTTTACACATCTGTAAAAATGTTGATAGGAATGAAAAGAAAGGCTTGAACGTAACGTATAGTGCCATGTCTCTGTTTGAAAATTGAGGAGGTAATTTTCTTTTGTATATAAAACGTCATAACGGGAGGGTAATTGTTCTAGACCTATTAGCATGTTTTTGAATTTAATAAGACAGTATAATTCCCGGGCAGGTGATGTGTATCGTCTTTTGTGTATCATCGTCTGTTTTTTTCACCGTCTGTTTCCGGTTTTTAGAACCGTCGTTTTTGTTTTATAATATAAAAAACCTACTGCTATGCCAGTCTTCGGCCCGACTCGTCGTTAAAAATAATATTAGTATATAACCATAATAAAAACAGCAGCACGCTGGGTACGTTTTTATTGACTTTATCCGTTGCTATATCGTGTGTGTGTTGCAACTGTAGCACATGAGTGAGTTCCCCCACCTAAAGAAAAAAATGTATCCGTTTTATATTATTATTATTAGACATTATATTTCATAAGAAACACGTGATCGAATGGTATGGTGAGGTGAGGAGGATTGGTGTGTCGCATTTATATCTTGTCGGAACTGCGTGGAATTTACAGGTCGAAACGATGTGGCGTGGCAGTGAGCTCCTTTCCCGCGTGTGATAACGTCTATTGATTTCTCGAGCCGAATGTGCGTCGTTGTGAGGGGGGTCGGGAGGGTTCGAGAGAGAATGCTGCTGCGTAAAAGGGCGCGCTTTTGTCGGGTTTAAAGTGAGTGCGTGTGCGTGCGTGCGTATACGCACCACAGGCGTAATGTGTATCGTGCCTTCTTTACCAGTGCAGCAGAGCGGTAGCGTTTGGGGGACAACCCCATATATTATATTGTACGCAGATAAAAGAATAATACATTCCCCTCGCGACTATTCTCTGTACTGTATTGCATCAGCACAGATACCCAGAGACTTGATATATATATAATATAGTCACGCATTGTGTATTAAACAATCCCTTTCATTTACTGCTGTGCGACCTGGACAACCACACACACGCTGCAAGCCTAAAATATTAGCTTATTCAAATATTAATAATAATAATATTGTTAATAACGTTTTAAAAAAATAATATAAGGTAATAATATATAATAATATCTGTTCTAAGAATTTGATTGCGGGTCTTGATATTGTTTTATATTTTTTGTTAACCACATGATTATTTTCGTTTCATCGTAGTAACACCGTGTACATTAATGACGAATGCCAGTTGTACTACCTACGATACCGAACGATTTTACGTTTCCTTAAGAATGCGAGGCCTTCGATCGTTCCGCAGACGAATTTCACGATACACTGTTGTAGTTTTGCGGTTGGGTACCTATATCGTATTATATATAAATACAAGTTTTTATTTCGCTGCTGTTGTTTATTCGGTCTCGTTCCAATCTAAACACGCGCATTTCGTGGTGCGAAAATTCAACGCCGTATATTTACGTTTGGCAAATATGGCCTTGTAAAATAATACATAATATTACCTATATGATATAACCATAGGAGGAGGAGGAGGAGTGTCGACCCAACCCCCGTGGCTTGTGTACCGTCTGCATTTGTATATTTATTTTGTATTCCCCTTGTGAAATCGCAGGAAATTCCACTGCACACGAAATAGTGGGCAGATAATTGATTTTTACATGAAATATGCTATTTATTTTTGTTTGCCACTGTTGTAAATGCCCTATCTGAGCATTTGATATAAAAAATCGAATTATTACGTGGACATTGAATTTATATTTTGTATAAGATATAACATAACTAGTAAATTTAACGAAAATATGAAATAGATTCTTAAATAATTATTTTAAAAAGTTTTTTTTATGCTATAAATCAGTTTTAATTCGGGCTAAGGTTCAAATAATTAAATTGTACTTTTCGTAGATATTTAAAATATTGAAGGCTGTGTAAGAAAATTATGAATTATTGTCTAATAGTCTTTTTACCATTTTAAAACAAAAAATACTTTATTCTATTTGGGTTGTACATAATATTGTTTATAGTTAGCACGTGTTTCAGTGTATTATTTATTTTATTTTATTTTTTTATTATGATTGAAAATAAAGTACGTATATACCTAAATATACGTAATATGGTAGTGTACCTACAGTTTATTATGTTCATAATCCTTTTGAAGTTGACCTTGTTATCTTGTTTTTTTGCTTATCAGTAAGTTTTTATTTTTGCTTATAGGAGTTGGTCAGATCTGGGGTATTGCTGTATGTTATACATTTTCAATATTTCTATTTAAGTAATAATAACCTATTATAAATGCAAATTATTGTGGCGGATTATCTAGACTACATTCATCATGTTTATTTGTTAAAAATTCTTTAACTGCTTCATCTAACCTACAAATTAATTTAAATCTTATATTTGATGAGTGTGGTATACTAAATAGCAAATTAAAATAAATCAATCTATACAACGTTTACACTTAGAATGTATGTCCAACTGCTACATTAAATAACGTTCCGATTTTTAAGTTCAATATATAGTCAAGTAAGTACTTGGGACCTTGATAAATAACCGATTTGACCATAATCGATCTAAAATAGTATCAATCCAAAAACTAAATTACTTATTTATAAAACTCTTCATGCCTATTTGGACTTATGGACTGCAGTTTTATATAGGGCACTGCAAACAAATGAATACAAATAAAATCCAAATGTTCTGAAACATAGATTAGGGACTCCACCATATATATCCAACCTAACTCTACTTAATGATTTTAATATGGAAATTATTAATTGAAGAACTCTCCATTTATATGCGTTTTCATAAGCAATCTCAAACTCATTCCAATTTCATTGAAAATGATTTTTCCATCCTAAGAATTACTAAGAAATTCTCGCAGCTAATTGAAAAAAGAAGTAGTGTCGCTACCTAGCTGTTACAAATAAAATAATATTCAATCTTTTTACAAAATTAATTTGAAAAAAAAAAACTATAGTTCCAAGCTGTGTCGCTGTTCTGAGTATTATTAAGCTTATTTGATAATTGTTGTGTAGATTGTTAATTTTAAATAATAATAAAATAAAAAATGTAATAACGATAATAGTATTTCTAAAATTGAATTACATTTGTTATTATAATACAAGTATTTTTGAGTCATGTTTTATTAAAATAAAATATTTATTATGAAATATATAGTGTTATTATTTGTTAAAACTTAATAAAAATGAACTATTTTAATGAATATAGCGCGATGAATGTTTGTGTTAATTTTATAACGATTTATTAACAAATCTTTAATATTTAAGTTTTATTTTTTTTATTTGAATTAATAATACATTTAAATTATATATAACTAAAAATATTGTTTAGTCAATTTATTTGAAGGTGTATGTTATTAAGTGACTTATTGGTTAAGGATTTGTTCAAAAATTAGAACAAGCTAAAGACTTAATATTTTTTTTACAACAATTAAATCTATGTAGGTATTATTGGTATCAATCGAGGTATTAAGTATATTATTACGAAAATTAAAATGGAGTAGAGTAAATTTAATTTATCATTAGATGACCTGCTAAGATCGAGAACATATCTCTTGTACATGTTGTATCTGTCTAACAAGTGTGTGGAACATAAAATCTACATTCTGTAGTTTTAATTTAGCTTTGTTAGTTTAGAGTAAATTTACTTGGTATTAAACTTAAAGGTAACAACACCTTCTATAGTTTGTTGGAAATTATATTTCAATATTTTAATTTTGAAGCAGTTGTAAGCATTTATAAATATATTATTTAAAATGCTCATAATTTACTTCAAAATTAAAATATTAAAAAGTGGTGTCCCAGGTAATATTTTACCTTTAAATTTTATATAATAGAAAAACAAATTCACTCCAATAATCATAATAAGAGAATAAAATGTATTTTTTGAATGTTAAATTTGATAATAAGTACTGATAAAACACGAGCGGGTATGATGTCCTCTTAATATTTATTTATGATAAAAAATAATAACTATAAATAAATCAATTGACAACTTATTTTAAAACTTATATTCTATATAACACGTATAGAATTATTTTATTTATTGTAATATGCTTTGATCGCATTAACATACAATTTAGGGAATATAATCAGTTCTTTGATAACTATACTTAGGTACTAGTTATCTTGTACTGTAATTTATCTATTAATTTCTTATTATTATTCATTAATTTTATCCAGTTAATGACCTTTCAAAAATTATGTATGCAAACTGGAAACGGATTTCGAAATACTTGATATGTTTTCTATTTCAATAAATTAGTAAACTACTGTTATTCATTCCCCAAAACACTTATAATAGGTATATGATGTTTAATTATAATTACTTTAGAGTAGAACTAACTTCATTCTTAGGTATACAATAAAATTATGAAATTTTAAGTCAATAATCATATTTTGTAATTAATGTACTGTTATTATTATTATTACCTTAACATACCTGTTTATTGTAAATTTATTTATGTGTTTATGTATAATTTAAAATAAACAATGCACTTTTTAACTTATCTACTACTATTTATCAAGTTCAATGTAATTTTATGTAAGTACTAAATGTATCCATTTGCTTTGTTATATTCCAAGTTAATTAGTCTGTATAAACTATAAATAATTATTGTCAAATTATTGTGTATTTTAAAATTCTTTAATGAGTTAAACTTGTGTAAAACATTTAAGAAATGTTGAAAAGTTTTTTTTTTATTGCTTTCATTTCCCTTTCAACTGGGATTTTCTTGATTTTTGAAAAAGTTATTCAGAAATTCCAAAAGAAAACCTCTCGATAGTGCAGTAAAGATGAAAGCTATTACAACCAAATATAATATATAAAATAAGGTACTACATAGAATTGATAAAACTTTTTTACAGTCCCACTAAAAATATTCCGAAAGAAAAAATAACGTAGTATAAAACTAAACTAATTAATTTAAAATAATACGCATATAATATTTAAGTGATTGAGATTATATGTATTTATAATTTAAATTATGTATTTATATAATTATAAATATATAACGTATAATAATAATATAGATGAATACATATTAAAATGAAGGTATGTAGATATACTTTGCGTATAGTATTTAATTTACAGGTTCGTTTTATGTAAAGCATATCTTATCTAATTAAATAGTTTTTTTAATTAAAAAAAAATGTATATAAATTGGTAGATACATTTAAAAAAATATAGTATTTTTTAGTTACATTTATGTCAATATTTAATCGCTTCTAATATATTTTATTGTTCTCGTTAATTGTTTACTTAAAATTCGGTAGTAACATCAAAATAGAATATATTATATTATGGTCAAAGATCGATTTATTTCTAGTGTCTACAAAAATTTTAGTTCCGAATTTTAAGAAAATAATTATAACGAGAATAATAAATATTGGAAGCGATTAAATTATTACATTGATATAACTAACTAAAAAAAAAAAAAATAGACGCTAGAAATAAACTGATCTATGATCATAATATAATATATTTTACTTTGATAAACCTAATTTCGGTGTCTCTTAATTAGTATTTATTATACGTGGTGTTAATATTGTTTTATCTTAGTATCTGAAAGTAGTCATTTATACATTGTAGAACTGAAGTTATATTGAAGACTATTTTGGATTATTTTAATATTTTAGACTAACGTTGTAAATAATCACGTATAATATCCATAAATATTTTTTTATAATTTTTATAATAATAGGTTCTAGAAGAGCGAGCATTATTTTTGGTTTTCAGCACTAACAGGTGTTCAAGAAGTTCAATGTAGACATTAAGCTGCAACCGTAATCGCGAGTTGCACGACAAGTGGTTGATTCACGAACTGGTTCAAAAATAAATTAAACCGGTTCAGGTATACGTGTACTTTTTTATGGCAACGTGTTCAATTTTTTTCGAATCGTCGGTAGTATGCCTTGAGAAACTACTACTACTAAGACAATTATTATTTTTATTTACAAAACGATGCATTAGTATGAAAAATAAATCTTTCATAAGTGGCATACTGGTTGTGTTTCAGACTTTCTGTGTGGGTGACTGATGATATATTCATTTATTTGTCATATAATCTAATACATTTGTGTGGATACGAACAATATTCTATTATAGTATGTTAATTTCAAAGATAAGATTGTATTTATCATATTAATTATAATAACGACTGTGGTAAATAAAATATAATGTTTAATTTTGTTATTATCATTATTTATCTAATGTATTTTAATCGAACACATAAAACAAAATCAATAGTTGTATTGGGATAATACATAAAGTAGTGCAATTTTATTGGGATTATGCGTAATGGGCTGTAGAAAGTTATGTTGGTTAAAACCATCATCTTAAGGTTCATTATATGACAGGGCATTGAACTGTTTGGTGTATAATAGCTGTCGGAGAGCCCACAGCAGTACCGCTCGTTGCTTGAATAATATTCTTTAAAAATCTACCGGTGTCGCCCGCCTAGCCTGGTTTATAAATGTAAATTATATATGATCCCAAGACAATGAATATAATAATGCGACGATTGCGATTTCAATGAAATTCTGTCGCTGTCAAGCGCGGTAGAGTAGGCCATCAACATCACGGTCGTTTGTTGACAATGCAAGTCCACGCGTTTGGCTTTCTCGTCATTATCTAGTAAAAAGATTTTTGGACAATTTGTCGAGCTTTTACGCGGTCGACTAATTTCGTTGAGGTTATTCACGAATATCTCCATGCCGTAAATCGTTTCTATTCCAATCGTTATTATAGTTTTAACGATTTATTGTAATCTGTAATTATGCTAAAAGTGAAATAAAATCGAGTGCAGGTTATTACCCCATGTTCCAGACATACAATTATACATAAATGAATATTCTAAAATAAAATTTAGATTCATATTGTAGGTATTTAAAAGGAAGAAACTAAAATTTTCATAGTTCTATCTCATATTTCTTTGTGCTTCATACTTTTATAGTGAGTCACCATTCGGCAGCCATACTATAATAAATAATACTTACTAATTAGTAACCATTAACTTTTAATGTCTAAGGTAGGTTAAGTATGTACCATATAGTATGCACGCGTATTTTAAAGTTTTGTTGAAAAAACTATAACATATAAAAGTAGTAAATATTCGTCATAGAGTATTGCAGTATTCATTGTTGTTACGGTCATGAATTAGTATGAATTTCGTAGTTTGCTAAAAAAAGAACATCTCTTTACGTTGCTTTTATCTTTCTATTTTTTTTACCGATCACAAAGAAACTGATGATGGCGTTGATAAACGGTGAAAATTAGTGTTATTTTGTGACAATTGAATGACAAAATGTGAGAAGGGTAGCAAATTGTAGAACCACATTAATAATTTGATCATAAATAAATACTATATACAATACATATTATGTAAGTACCAAAAATATAGATGAATAAATAATTTTTGCTGCGTATTAACATTAGTCCATCTACGTTATTTTTTATCTGAGTATTAATGGCACTTAAATGTAATTTGTCAATAGTTAATTATTATATTGGTGTTGCAAATATATGGAACAACCAATACTACTGATACCACCGTGTGTAGACATTACCACTTATTGTTAGGTTTCAAGTATCACATTAATCTTATTAAAATACAACTCTTTTAGGGTTCTTAAATAGTATAATTTTTCATCGTTATAAATCAAGGTCTCTAACAAAGTACGTTATTGAAATATAAATAAAACTATAGCTAAATACTCAATTCAATTGTTTCACGTTGTTTGGTGTCCACGTACGTGGCATACACCGTTGTCTTATCATTTTTGTATAAATTACACGTATAACTAAAAATATTAATGTTATCATCTTGTAATGAAAACTAAAAAAAATTGTTATTGCTATGTCGTGACGTTTTCTTGTACCTAATATGCATTGTTGTCTAATCAACAGTAACCGTTGAACTGCATTCGACCGTTGTTACTATACTGCCAACGTTCGTGTAAAAAAATATGCGTTTCCGAAAATAACGCGTTAAATGAAAGGTTATTATAACCAATTATTTGGGCAACGGAGACTTTGATGGACAAGGAAATTGGAATTCAACCAACTGTCGTCTTCCAGTGAAAAAATAATAAGAACATTGAATACTTTTTGTCTCGCGGAAAAAAATAAGAACAAGAAAACATTATTTTTAACTAAACGTTTAATTCACGTCCAATTTTGACCTCTAAACAATTTTTTTTTCAATAAAACGAACTGGTCGTTGAGGGCAATAGTTTAAGCAGCATCAAGTGTGACCGCGTGTTGACAAAATATATTACAATTACGCCGTTCAGGTTAATTTATTATAAACAATAGTCTGAATAATGTACAAATGTGTAATATCTAAGGAGAGCCAAAATCCAAAATGTGTTATTATTAAAATTAAAATTGTTCAGAAATGTTAAAAAAAAACTGTGATCAAATAGTATAATTAGTTAATTTAATCGAATTTTTAAGATCTAAATTTTTTAATTTTATTATTTATTTATTTCCACACGGCAACGCAAAATAAACCGAATCATCAAGTTTTGGCATGAACAATAAGTAAAATAATACGTTTATCATTTATTTCTATTAACTTTATCTACCTATCATTAAGTATTACAATATTGAATATTTTTCCTTAGTAAACAAACAAGTTAAATAAAATAAAAAATACACGTTCAGACTTCGATTTAGATACATCTAAATTTTCGAAAATGTTATCTGATAAACTATTTTCAGGTTAAAAGGATGATAGTAATTTGAATAAAAAAAGTTAGTATCACCAACAACACTCCTTAAATATTCTAAAAATTAGAATTTGAATATATATGTATATTAATTATTAAAGGAAACAATGAGGGTAAGCGTACTCGATGAATCACTCTGTATAAATATTATTATGTACGTGTGTACTTGATAAATAATATAGGCGGCTGCATTAATAACGTCGTGTTACGTAACTATCAGGATGCGATATTGCGAGTGTGTGCGCGCACGCGGTGTGTCTAAACCGTCGCACACACACCACTATGAGACTCTTCGTGTACGCCACAACGTCGCAAATCCCCTTAATAATATTAATAGTAATAATAATATATTCCCAGGTAACGCGACGTACTTTCTCTTCGGTCACCACACACAACGCCGAGTAAAAACACGCGTTATAATAATAATAAATGTGATTTTTCTTGCGGTTAGCGCGGGCACTATTTCCAGACGGGGCTTGCCCGTACCGATACCGTCATGTGCAACGTGCAAGTAGTACTGCATGGAAAATAACGCTGCAGGTAGGCGAGGTATTATTAAAATACGAGTTTTCCGTGCGTGTAATCGATAAAAATCTACGACAACAATAATAATACAATGACGTCGCTCCCAATTCGATCTGCTGTCGAGATGCGTGACTCTTCGATGGGTAGTAACTTTTTCATTTTTGTGGTGGGTGGGAAAAAAATAATAATATTGATAGTCCGGAAAATCGGCCACCTCCTCCTTTCACAACCTTCTTGTGACTGTAAACGACGATACACAATATGGCCTTATGCGCGAGTCTTATATATAACGGTGATGTTTTTTTTTTATGCCGACACGACGATGTTTACAAATAATTAATAACGGTAAACGATAATATTTTGTCTCTGACCGATAGTAATGGATTAAAATGCGATAGTAGCCCTATCGGAACATTTTGTGCACTGCCCATGGTGCTGTAGTAGTAGTAGTAGTAGTAGTAGTAGTAGTACTGTGTTCAACAATATTATGAACTGCAAGTCGTGTGCAACACGTAAACTACTATTGTAATATATATAGCACCCGCCTGACGGGGCTATGATAGTAATAATATTGTGGTGATATACTACGATGGCTGTTAAGAGGAAATGAACGAGTACCTTGTCGTCATTGCACCCGTGTACTGCCACTATTAATTCGTCGTTAGTTTTTTTGGCGCGTACAAATGTGGTGATATGTTATTTATAATATTATGTTGAATTGGCACGTTGTGTGAGCGTGACACCTGGTATAATATAATATCATTTTTTCTACGATGCTATTAAACGCGTTTGTATAAGGCATTAATAATATTATATTTACATTAAACATAACATACTATAAATTGCGGTAAAATCATTTATTATAATGTGGGTCAATGTACATGTAACAGTAATAAACCTAAAACTGTTACGCGCGCACTCGAGATTCGAGAACACGCCGCATCGACGGCCCGCGACTAACGGAATGAGAAAATGCCGTCCGGGTAAACGCCGCCGCCGCCTCTTCGCATTGGCGCGCTCGCCACGTTATTATTACCTATTATTAAGTATCGTCGTGGCGGGTGGGCGTCTAAAGCGGTAGTGTTCACTATGCTCCGTTCTTCTTGCTGACGTCTCGTTTCTCCAATCTCATTCGGGTAGTCGATGGGTGACAACTCGATAGCAGCAATTTTTAATTTAATTACGGGTGTCTGTAATCGGAAGTATTCGGTTTTAAAAAAAAAACACCAAAATATTTGAAGTTTTGTTTGAAAATGAAAACAATCTTTTTTTAAGTGCGGCCTCAGTTTCTTCGTCTGTGGAGTTTGTATTGCGAAAACAAAAAATCAGTCTCCTACCTTGCGTGAGTACGCATTTCTCAATCCTTGGGATTATTATATTTTTGTTTAATGCTCGGCCGGTTGTTGTTGTTCAGCATTTTTATTTTGTTATATATATATATATATATATATATATATACATATACGTATACATATACATATACATATAGAATATAAGCCGTCGTTCTCGTTCTAAATTAATAATTGTTGTGGGTGAATAACCCAGCAGGAACGTTGTTGAAGGTGTCGGCAGTAACGTGTTATTATATATAATAATAATAATAATAATAATAATAATAATAATAATAATAATAATATAATAGCAGCAAGCGTGTGGTGTTTTTGTATAGTACGATCGACCGTCACGGATCAAAATACTGAAATGGCAACGCCGCACTACTGTTGTCGTCGTACTCGGTTTCTCTCTTTCTTTCCCTTCATCCGCACCGCTGGAGCGGTACACACACACGCATACAATGCCCACGCCTTGGTGTGGCGGGTGGTAGTAGTAGTAGTAGTATATAGTTGTACTACTAGTAGTAGAGTTCATCTCTCTCTCACTCACACGCATACAAACACTTCATTTTTCTTTTTTCTCGACCATCATCATCTTTTATAATTTTTTTTCTTCGTTCGTTTTTTTGTAGTATAATACTCCATTATACGACGACGAGCGTTTATTGTAACGACAAGACTCTTGGCGCACATATTATATAATCGACATTTTTTTATTCCATTAAATATGATCAAATGCTTTTTTTCCCGCTCATGTACTACACGAGTCAGTGATCGAGAAAATCTACTAGGCGTTGTGGAAGGAAACCAATACGAATGTATGTCACACACGTGCAATAACGGTGTTCGCTCGGGTGAAATTTTGCAACATCTTTTCCCCGAGCGAGTACAAATGTAATATATTTTATGCGCACTAAAAGTTTAAAAAGAATGAATAATAGCGGTGTTCCATTCGTCGGATAAAATAAACGTGAGACGACGATATCGTGTTCGAGTATTATACTATTACATAAAACGCTAGGGGACCGCACGAGGTATTTTTTCTTAGGAAATACGAGGGAAGAAGTGGGTCTTCTTTATTGGCTAATACGGTGCGCATGTCGCTAAAGGGATACACGACGGGGGTCGGTAAAGAGAACCATCGAATCTCGTCAAACCGGTTGTCGTGCGTGTGAGTGCAGTGGTTTTTTTCTTTAAAAATTGAACTGTAAACACTTTTTGAAAACGAACGATCCATACAACCTGTATACTTATCGTTGAGAACACTGATATTATTTTCACTCGAAATGTGTTGCGAGAGTGTGTTTCCAATCTTGGCATTCTCACGAACAAAATTTAAATATATTTATCGATGAATGAAATCATTTGTATACCGCGGAGAGTTAACTGTAAACAAATAAAAATCGTTCAACGCCGAGAACAGACTAGTAGTAAAGCAAGTGCGTCTGCAACCGGAGATACTATAAAACAAAAAACATCGAATGAAATAACTTAAAACTTTTGGGCCAACATTGGGGGTAGATGTGTGTATGTGTGAACGAAGGGTAGTAGTATCGTCGTTGTGGTGGTACGGTGGCGGTGTTTGGTATCGATGTGAAAGCCGTGCCCGGCCGCCGTCGGAACACATAGTTTTATTATGTACCGCGGTGTGTCTGTGCGTGCGCGCGCGCACGTACAGTTTGGCAACGTGGCGTGCGGGGCCAGCCTGGACACACACGCACACGCACAGAGACGTGCTTGAATCGTTAGGTCGGTGGGCGAACTCCGCTGCCGGGCCGCCGCCGCCGATGCCGTCGTGGTTGCGGTGATGGTGCGCGGCGGGAGGGGGCCCGGCTGCTTGTGATGCTCGGGATCCAAACCGCCGACCGAGCCGACTGAACGTTTGGATTTTCTTTTTCTCGATACTTTTCTAGTAAATTATTTTTTTTTTTACCGCTTTGTAATGGAAACGTCGATTTTTTTTTATATACCATCGTCATCGTAATATTTTTCGTGCTCCATGGCCAACTGATCCTTCGCTGCGTGATCGAAACGCCTTGGCGTTGTCCACTAGTACTCTGGATTCACGAGGCTACCTGGAAGAATATGAAAATTCAAAACAATAATAATATTATAAATATTATAATATATAACAACATTTAAAATCGTCGTCTACGCATTTCTGAAATTACTACGAAGCACGAACTTGCGCGTAGTTCGATTTTTGAATTGTACACGAATTGTACCGGCATGTTACATATTATTGTGTAGTTTGTTTATGCACGATAATAATAAGTTATTATTATTTCTACCACCGTCGCAAGTATTTACTTGTAACTATTCAGTCGTCGATTTTCAATAATAAATTCAATCCAATATCTATATAATATTATTATCGTCGTTTACACGTAGTAGTGTTCGTATCACCTTGTCTGTATGTAAACGCGCTGTTAATTTTTTTCCTTGTCGATCCGACGGAAATATTAACGGCGAGAAGATGTAAATTGTATTATATTATTATTTATGTATGTGTTCCAATAGCCAACAATTTTTATGACCTAAGGTCAATATAATATAATACCTAGAGATTGTAATTCGCTGTTATTATATTGTAACACTTTATATGTATATAATATATACATTATACATATATGAATAATATATATGTATTGTAACGCTAACGGATAATATCAGAAAACCGGATTCATCTATTCTTTTATAATAACAATTATTATTTATTTTTTTTCTTATGTTAATTTATTTAAGCGTGATTAGTAGATTGTCTTTACGCGACAGCTAATATCATGGGGTTTCATAGGTACAGACGGTCTTGTATTTCTTCCCTCGAGATGATGTCCCCCGGGAAAATAACTACAATTTTTATTATTATTAACACTTAAATACATACGCATAAAAACCGTATTATACTTTGAAAAACACTAAAAAATAAAAAATAACTAAAGTATCCGTAATGAAAAATTCTGATAAATGATTAAAAGAAGGTCTATACGCTATTGTGTTTTCACGTACACAAGGTAGTGGCGTCGCAATAGTTTATAAATGGTTTTAAAAGAATCTTTTATTATGTATCTTATTTTAGGTATTAAAATACAAAATTATATTAATATACTTAACGAATGAAAAATAGTGTAGAAAAATGTGTAATAAAATGTAGAACATTAAACATTTTGCTATGAATAAATGGTTAACATAGCCAATATGTACATTTAAAGATATGTTTATTTATTAACTATTCATTTATTTAGAAATTGTCAATATATTATTATATATTACACAATAGTATATAATTTTAAAATAATAATAGTAGTCCAAATTGAACTAATTTGAACATATCAAGTGAATAAATAAAATTGTCTAGATAGATAAACACAAAAATTATAGTTCAAAGTTTTCTATTTAAACCACGGAGTAAACCAATCTAAATTTTTTTAAAGTGATATTGGAAAAAAATAATTTATGATGTATGTCGTACATAATATTATTCTGTATTTATATTCTTTAAATTAAAATATTTTTATGAATGAAAAGATTTTTACTATACAATATATCAGATTAGAATTGATATTTCTGTAATCATATCTTATGAGTTATCACTTATAACTTTGTATTCCTATTGGTATCTACTATGTTTTGATATATTGAGATAATTACAATCTTAAAATATGTTAACTTATTTATACAATGAATAATATAACTATATGCGATGATATTTTGTTAATATTGAAATAGTATAGTTTATAATTTATCAGTATACAAAATATTATTGTTTTTGTAGACAGTGGAGCTGTCACTATTTTCCATGTGCTTATATTTGGTGGGGGGCATAAAGAGTAAAATTACGCATATATATATATATATATATATATATATATATATTTTTAATGTTGATATACTATTATAATAAAAATTATATACGTATTTGTAATATACTGTATACAAATAGGGAATATTTTTATTGACACAACATATCAATAGGTATATATTCAATATTAAAAATAAAATAAACCGAGGTAGTTGCTTTGCTGTATAGAAGGTAGAAGGTATGGTAATGTAAAATTGTTATTCACTGAAATGGATGTGTTAAATTTGAGATCATGACAAATTATTACACTGGAAAAACTATTCAGAGCCGTAGTTGCTGCCTATATTTCTATGGATATGTTTTGTTTTAAATTGATATTGCTATTATTTATTTATTTTTCTAATTGGTTGAACTAATTTTTCCAAAAATATATAGTATAAAATATGTAAAAGATATTGTTTATCATAGTTTTATTAATTGTTATAACATTGCGAGTGTGTGATGTACAAACAGTGTGAATTTGTTATATTATAATATAAAATGTATTATTAACTTAAAATTAATTTAGATATTTAGAAAATATGTTAATTAATAATAAAAAATGTTATATGTGGTGACAAAAAGTTTTAAATCCATTCAAAAAATATTTTTTGAATTACAACAAAATGATTAAAATCTTTAAATATCCAATTTCATCGAAATTGTAAACTTCAATTGTCTATGGAAAAATTGTGTATTATCTAATTTTTTTTATGTATTTGAAGTTTTTAGGTTTTTTTAAAAGCTACTTACATACATGGGTCCTTGTATTAGCCTAATAAGTATAACTTTAGCTGTTAAAATTGCATATGTTTTGAGTTTTTAACTACAACCTTAATTTTTGTGATTTTGATCAAATTAAATAATTTTGTGATGATTTTAACTCATATTCTTATTAAAAATATCGTACCAATGTATTTTTAAAATGCTATTATAACAAATTATAAAGTACCTATCTTATTTAATATTTTTTTTTCACAAGAGAGTTAAATGGATTCTCCCGAATTTTAATTTTACTGTTATTTGTTGGTATAACTAAGACGGAGTGAGATACATGTCAATACGCCTGCTTAACTAAATAATTATATTATTTCTTGGACTTATATTAAAAATTTACGAAGACAGCAGCGAAAACCCTCAAAGACTTATATATTAACGTTCTAAAAATATGAAATTAGAGTGGGACACTGGTGAATTTATCAATGATTAATTTTTTTTTTTAGAAATCAATAATTATATTATTGGTTTTTTTCATTATTACCAAATTTTTGTATAATCTTATTTACATTTATTAATTATTTATAATAACTTTACTTAATTAAGTTGTATAATTTAGTTTTCTTTGAGAAGTTGATAATATTTATATTTTTATTTGATTGAATATCCGATTGTATTGTTTCTCCTTTCTGTTGTGGTACGTAGTGTTTATTTTTCAATGATAATATTATTAATACAAATTTCCTGTGATATATTTTAATGCGTTCCATTGTCAAAAACGTATAAATCTGATTTAAAAGTATTATTTAACTTTTCCCTACTGAGTACGGGGTAATATCTGAATGGTCAATTACCACCTTCGTATTATTTCTCTGATGCTATTGATTGAAAATCATTTGAAAGACAAAATACTAAATAATATAGTTATAAAATTGCAAAGTCAAATCATAATAATGGTATAATATAACATTTTTGGGATAATATTATAAAGCCTAGAATAATCTTTATTACGTAATATCGGGTAAAATAAAATAAGGAAAAATAACTAAAAAAAGTGTTAAACCATTTCAATATATTCTTTAAAAACTATATCATATTTATGAAACACCAACATTTAATTACTCGAATTATCATAGCAAAATTGATAGAAAAATATAAAGTATTTTAAACTATAATATTTTATAAATCTTCATAATGACGGACTGAAATTTTTTCCATGTTGACTGTATTAATTTTTTTTATTTTAATTATATTTTTTGTATACAGTTACTATGGTGGTATACAAAACATTGATAAACCACTGTTAATAAATTAAAGTGAATACAAGGGATTATTTAAATCAATATTAAATGATAATACATAACGAAAAAAATATTCTTAGTAACTTTAGCGGATTCTAGACTTTTCTCAAAATGTGTTATGGTTTTTGTCTTAAATAAATACATGATAATTTAATTGTTACTATATTCCTATATGTATAAAAAAATGTTACTGAAAATGTATAAATATCAGTACCATAGTTCCATCTTAGTTGAATTACTACTATGAATGCTACAATGCAACTTCTTCAGTCAGTTGTTTTTTATTTTAAATAGTGAGTACTTTTATTTACTTGTAGAAATTATGTGTATGTTATTATAAAAACAAAATATTCCTGTTTTTATTGGTGTAAAATAAAATGTTTGTTCATATTTTCACTTTTTTTTTTTTAATTGTGTTGTTCCTATATCGTGCAATTATTTGAGACATTTTTTATGGACTGTATTGTTTAAATATAAGACTCAACTTATATTTGAAGTTTCAATTAGAATTTTAAATATTTTTTTATACATGAGAAATTCCAAATTTCAGCATACATATTTATTTGTTTATTTAGTTAAAAACTATATTTACAACTTAAAGTATTTATTTTAATAATTATACTCTACTTATACATAATATATAAGCTATATTCTATAACTTTGCAGTAAAATTGCAAATATTATCTTTTAAATTACGGAAATAAACTTTTTAAAGTATAGTTGTATTAATTACATGATGACTTAATATTTATAAGTAGGTTTTGGGATACTCTTATGTGCTTAAACATACTATAAAAAGTAAAAAGTAATATTTTCTAATTAAGAATAGGAACATTTAGCATAATCAAGATATCATGACTACGTGTGTTTAATATTATTACTTACAATAATTTTCTTAAAGTAAATTAGACAAAACCGAAATATAGCTCTATCTAAATTGTTAACTATTTTTATGCAAACATAAAAACTATATATTTTATATTATGAATGTATTGATATTTAACATCGCTTGATTGAACAGTTAAATTAGGACATTTATTTCCAAACACAACACATACGAAAAATCGGGTAAAAATAGTCTATATTCCATTTATATTATACAATTAAGAATCTTATGTGAGGAGTGCCGAGAAACTAATAAATAGCTTTTAACTTGACTAACGTTTTTAGCAGTCCATCATTATACGATAGTCTAGGTCGGCGCGGATTAAGAATAACGGCCAATTTACGTTTTTATTTTTGTTTACTTAATAGTTTTTCTTATCGCTGCTGTAGTATTTTTATCTGTTCTTAGGTCAAGAATTTAGTTGACATCGATTGGACTCAATTATTTACGTATTTACCCACGATAAATATGTGTACAATTTATTAATATTTTATTATGATTTGGGCATATATATTTGCTCATTAATATTTATTTATTTGCATTGTACAGCCAATATAAATAAAAGCTTTAATTTTTGCAAATAGTTATTGAAGGTCGATTAAAAACGAATTTTTAACTTAAATGTTTTTTGCATTAAAATGTTAATTTAGTAAACGATAAAAAGCTATCTATCTCCCTATGGTTCCATTTTTAGAATAATAAATGAGAAAATTATGTAAAAGATGTGTAAAACGTTTGTAGAACTTTTGTCGTTAACTGAAAACCTTTTTTTGGCGATGGAGTTCGGTTATATAAAAACCACGAGGGAGGCGGTCGTAAAAGTACTTTTACTTTTGCTAGGAGCTATTTACTTACCCTCCATATGCACCGCAGATGTGTACTAAATTCCAACGAATATCAACCAGGTGTAACCGTATAAAAATAAATGCGTATTACATCTTATATGAAATAACTTTTTAAATAAATTATTAAAAAATAGAAAAAAAATTATTGAGTAATTAATATTTGATTTTATGTTAGTTCAATGATTGGTTAAGGCAAGAAACTTAATGTATTATAATTTTAAGAATATCCATTTTATTTAGCCGTAAAATCGTTGTTTAAAATGTATACATTATACAGCTATTATATTATACTATTTGGAAAATATTTGAAAAATGTTGAACACGAACTCGGAAATACACTATTTAATTTTGTCGGCTTATAAATATTAAAACGTTGTTCTACAAGGTTTTTTAAAATTATATTCACGCGTTCGGGCCTGCACAATTGTTTACATGTCGTGTAGCGTGTAGCCCGAACTCGTAAATGTGATTTCCATTTTTCTTTTAATAATACACATTTACTTAATTACCGTTTTTAAAAAAATATTATCACCGCAAAAATATTGCGAAATTGGTTAATATTTTTTTTATGTGCATGTGTCATGTGTGATAGCAAAATGGAATTTCAATCCGAGTAAATAAAGTTAATAAACGTTGTGTAATAATATTTTGTATTCTATACTTGCTTATTATTATATAATATTATATTTGGTCGAATGAGAGAGAATCGTACAGAGGAAATAAAAAAAAGTAAAAACTCCACTCGTTTGGTATAAGAAACGCCCCGCGCTCATGCGTCATTTCGATTAAAATCGATGCGACGACCGTGTGTTTTTGGGGTTTTTATATTACGGTCTCTCTCCGGGCCAGGGGGTTGTTCTTTCCCGCAACCCCTTCGACTTCCTCCAGGGTAGTGCCACACTGTCTCGTGTAGTTATATACGCTTTTATATCAATATAATAATTGTTTTGGAGAGCCCGGTGCAAGCTGTTATGGGGCGTATGTATATGTATAGTTGTCGTCGTTGTCGTGCACGTCCAACCGCCAGAGGTGGACGTGCACGAAATTCGCAGCACTGATTGACGGAGTGACGACTAACACGACTCGAGCGGCGGCGCGTTTCGTCGAGTGCATTAAATCGCGCCCGTCGCCGCCGTCGCCCCGTGAGTGTGTGTGTCGCTGGGTTTTTGCGCGTGCCCCGACCGACCGATTTCGTTCTGCAAAACACCATCTCACTCGCGTTCGCCGCCCGGTAGTCGAGTAGTGTAGTAGTTGTTATTCGTCGTTCGTCATCTACTCGTTGCCGCCCGTTATTTCACGTCATAACAAATCATGTATTTAATGTTACACCATATTTTTAATCATAAGAAAAAAGAAATAGAAAAGAAAAAATATATTTCTGCAATTAATTTTCATTATAAATAATATAATAAAATATATAGTTATCATCGCCCGAACGGTTGTTGCTCGGTTTGGACATGACTAATAATATCGACGGGTGTTTTTTGCCACAGGTATGGACGCGTGCAGAGCGTTAAAATACTGGCGAGATCGAAGGAAGACTCGGTGCTGGGAGTCAGTGGCCTGTGCGCCACTGTGTCGTTCATGGACATCAAGTCCGCCTCAAAAGCTCACAACGGGGACCAAAAGTTGGACGACAGGTCCCTCAGCACCGAGTACCACGAGCCCAACTCCATACTACCGCCGGTCAGCCCGACGATGCCGCCGCACATCTATTCGGGCCCCACTAGGCCGTACATCCACGGGTGAGTCTCATCTTTATATTCCGTTGTCTTTTTAACGATATATTTTATTCGAGATAACATGTATTTTTATCGTTTAAAATTTTTCGTCACGCCGCCGTTGTGTCACACCGATTGTAATAGAGTGAATAAGAGAGAGAGAGGGGGGAGTGAGCAAAAGGTAGGATTTTATAAAGATAAAATGAGTGAGTGATTGGTGGATAGGATGCACGCACTTTGCCTACCTTTATGTGCTGTATAACAAAATTGACACTGCGCCAGGTGTGACGGCCGTATACCTCTCTGGTACACATCTAATTAAAAATCGAGTTGATTATAATTATATATATATATATACATTTACCTATTGCTTATACATGACGTGTGTATGTGTGTGTGTGTGTACGACGGTCACCATTGTAATTGCGTGTGTGTTGGATAAAACAATGTTAAAAAATAAATGGTAAATTATGTAGGAGGGTTATCGAGTAAATACTTCTCTTTTGTTGTATTTCATATTTTCTCATAGTTTTGTTTTATTCGTGGATGGTTTTTCTTAATGAGACATAATACCTATTACATGTGAATCGTATCAATTCGCTTCTAAAGCTGTCGTTGTCGAAATGTTACTTTTAAACACAAGTGGCTTTGATTAATTTTTGTGACTAATGTCGTTGTCATACTTGTATTGAATTTATTACTGTGCATTTAACTGCAGAATTGCGCGAATAGAGAAATAGTAGACGCGTATAATTTAAATAATGGCAGATATTATACTAAAGAATCCAAATGTCAAAAATACAAGTATAATTATAGTATGTGTATTAATTTGTGTATATATACAAAATGTCTTATATAAAAAACAATTTTTTTAAATTACTTTTTTAATTGTATGATTAAAAATATAATTCAAAGTTATAATTAACTTTAGAGCTTATTAGCTTAGAATAATATTGAAATAATCATTATTCTTTGTACACTTTTGTACTAAAGTACTTATGCACATTGAACATACAAAATGCAATATTTGATAATAAGTAACAACTCTATAATTGCTTATTATAGTTAAAATCACAGTATAACTTTCAATTTTATAATCATAATTTGTATTTTATATTATATCTAATCGACCGTTATATAATATATTCTGATAGTAAGCACTAAATTAATTAAGAAAAATAAAAAAAAGATAAATATTTTGCAAAATTGTATTCCATCGGTTTCCACGTACCATTTGGTTGAATAGGTACTCTTATTTCAGTAATACAGTGTCAAGAAAAACAAAAAATTTCGTAATTTATGCTTGTACATTTATAATAATAATAGTAACCGTTACAAGTTGTTTTCCCATTCTCTTATCCTATACGGACCGCCACTCATAATATTTCATACCATTTCTAGCGTATACAATCCATCTATCTATAAAAATATGATCGATATGTGGCTGTTAATGAAATCAAATTCAATAAAAAATATTTTTAAGTGTAAACAATGCACAGATAGTATAGTACATACTACAGGCACACATGAACACACACACACACACACACACACACACACACACACACACACACACACACACACACACACACACACACACACACACACACACACACACACACACACACACACGTCCATGGCGGTTCAGCGCACATACAGCTGCCGATAAAGTAAACTTTACAGTTAAAATAATTATACATAGACCCAATAATTATTATCATTATGTTGTGAGTTGCGATCGGTTGGGTTGAAAGAAATTTAGTATAATATTATTATCGATAGCGTATAAAAACATTTGTCACTATTATAATAATAATATAATTATGAGTATTATGACGTAACTACTACCGATCTCACAATAACATGCGCATGTTTCTAGTCAGCTATCACACACTTCCGATTACTCTGTACTCGTGGAAACGAAAACTATTATACTATTTAATTTCCATATTGTGCTTTATGGCTGCGTAAGTTTTCGTTGTTGTTTCAGTTGTGTGCACCAAAAAGTTAATGAAAAAGTAAAACAATAATAATACATATTTTCTCTTTCATAAATATGCAATGTAATAATAGAAAAAAATGTTGAACCAAAATCGTAGTTATTAATATTGTTTCTAGACGTTGTCGGTTTCGAATACGCTATCCTAATCATTTTTTTTACGTTTTGTTCTAAAATAGGTATTTATAAATCTGAATTAGTTTTTAAGCTGTATTCTACAAATTCTTAGCCTAAATTACCTTTGCATTCTGCGTGTAATGATTTTCACTTAATGATATTAAATACCTGAAGTTTATAGGTATGGTGTTTAACATACACGGGTTGCTGGTTAGTATATTCAATAAAATGCATTAGGAGGTGTGTACATTGTGATTATGGTCGTTGTGACTGCTATTTAAAATACACCAAGTAATTTAATTTGATACAATCGTTGTATTTTGCAATCTTGGAAATTCTTGAATTGTGTAAATATATTTTAACTGCGAAACCATGCCGTTATTACTTATTTGTTATGTGTGTCGGATAAAGTTATAATATTCAATATTCTTAAATTTTTACTACTTTTTTCATTATGATGTGAATAGTTTTCGGCACGAAGTTCCTGTCATAAGATATTGTTACGTGCATAAAAATATTTAGCTTCTATATAAAAATGGCGCTTTATAATGGTTCTTTGCGTAAAAATCTAAAAAGACTGTGATGTACGATAATAATGTTTGTGGATTATTGAATAAGTTATAAATATTAAAAAAATAAAAATAACACGTTAATTTTCTCAAAGTTATGTTACGTAATTTTTAATGAAATAATTTACTATTATAATTGTACTATGCGAAGATGAAAAACATGTTCTCAATATAATTAGTGATTTACAAACTAATTCGCTATGTATTCAAATTACATTATAATAATTAGTTTCTTTATACCTACTATTTTTATAGTGTTTATACTACATTATGTCCTTGTAATAAAGCTGTATATTATTTTTCATTCCGCTTCGGTTTTAGGTTTAATATTATATCTAACAATTACTGTTAATATTTATTTAATAGTTTATTGATAAAATAAAATAAATTATTTAAATAAATTGAAGAAATGTGAGTAATATAAAGTTTACATTTTTAGTTGGACATAATATTACATATAATTTTGATTTAATAATTAATAAAACAATATTATAATATGCATAGTAAGTCATAACAATATGTCCTTGTTATTTTGTGTCAAGCTTTAGTATATAAACTGATTGAATGACGTTCACATGAAATATTTTTCTGTAATAAACTATGTTTGATTACCTATATCAGGTATATACTTTATTGTTTTGCAATATTATGCAAAATATTATCAACACGCAGTTGTTTATAATAATATTCATTTAGTTACAATTATTAAAAATTATTGAACAATTTAAATTATTACCAAGATAAAGATTACCTTATTTTAATAATCAATTTGTTCATAGTGTATATGGTTCAAAAACTAACAATCTTTTAAAATAAATATTTTTTAATATTTTTCCCTTTCTATATCCAAAATGTAAAACCAATAGTATTCTTGCTAATTTATTTATGATAAACGATAATTTGTATTAAAATATTTAATTGCAAATTACTAATACAAAATATCATCAGTCTTCAGATAGTTCTATTTAATAATCATTGAAAGTTTAAAAGAGTGCCGATGCCATACGAATAAATTTTGTTTCTAGACGTAATGGTGCACTGCATCTCAGTTGTTCTAAAGGAGTTTGACTAAAACATCAAGTATGTAAAAATGACTAACAAATAATAATATTCATATTAATCATTGTCAAGAAGTGTTATATAGTGCGTTTACTTGGACAGTGGTTTACAGTTATTTTTTTATTATTAAAAAAAAAGTAGTATTTGTGTTAAATTGTACTTCTTTAGTAGCTTTTATAATCCATCCAGTATTTGTTAAATCCATTATGTCCTACTATCTTTTTCTATTTTCATTAATTTCTAACTTCGTTACTTGCGTATATTTTTCAAGGTTTAACTTTAACATGTCCATCCATTGTTTGTCTGGAGGGACCTTTAGGTTTCCCGGTGCGTATGAATTGCATCCCGTATAAAAAGGTATAATACTAATTGCGTCCAGGGTTTTTCTCGAGCTCGGCTGAATTGCGTCCCCCAGTACCTGTGATATCTAAAATGTATAAAGGCGAAGTTATTGATTATTATAAATTATTTTAGTATTTCCGATTTAATAAAAACGATTACGTTGAAACTTTGATAAGTTTCTTGTGAGTTATGTTTTGTAGATGACCAACATTGTCGCAGTATAATGTTAAAAGTCCACTACCCTACATGTGTTAAATTTTTAAACCCAATTATAGCGAATGTAATGAATAGTATGTATAGTGAAAAACAACGTGATTTATGTTATATTTTTTAATATTTTTATACATATACAATTGCAAATGTAATTATTATTAGAGACAGTCCTAAGTCTGTATAAAAATGGGAAGGGAAATATTGTTTAGTTTTTAAAATATACGAGACGTATTTGGTATGCACAAAAAAAATCGGGACGCAACTAGTATGATCCCAAAAAATACTTGGGACGCAATTCGTATGCCACCAGGTCTCCTACCGTTAATTTTACGTACTATTACCCATTTCTTAATACCATTATCTCCTCATACACGACTTATCCATTCTACTCGTTTACTCCTGATAAACGCTTTTATGTTGGGTTATCAATTTAATCATATTATTTACTTTATTTTTATTGTTAATAGATATTGGTTTATATTTTGTCTTTTTTTATTATATAATTGAATGCATGGTTTATTTTTTATTAATGTATATTAACCATTACAATTTACAGTCCATTATTAATATAATATTATTAACAGTGGATTAGGAGTCAATTCTGAAATAATGGATAC
Source organism: Rhopalosiphum nymphaeae (assembly GCA_036289425.1). Taxonomy (NCBI): domain Eukaryota; kingdom Metazoa; phylum Arthropoda; class Insecta; order Hemiptera; family Aphididae; genus Rhopalosiphum; species Rhopalosiphum nymphaeae. The sequence goes on along the minus strand of JAZAQC010000012.1, from coordinate 6,869,314 downwards.
CACTCAAATAAAAATAATACTAAAACTTTTAATTTAACTATAATTGAGTGAGATATGTTTACTACAACTATGCATATTATAATTTTAAAATAATTTTTAGTACCTAAATGTATAGCTTTTACATGTTTATGTTTAAATATTTCTTTAGATTTTTATGTTAAAGCTATAATAAAATTACGTTTCGATTCACGAAAGTGAAAATATTGGTTCTATTAATACCGAATGTTATTTTTTCAGTAAGACGTTACCTCTGAATCAATCCCATCCTCCCTTGCCCAATAACATAGTTTAAAGTGAACTAATAGGCAATAGTGTATGTGTATTTCGGTCAATACGCCTAATCTCCTGTGAAAATATTGTTTTTTCCATACGATAGATTAATTACCTACCACATTCCATTATCACGTTATATACTTTATGAAAATACCATTTTAAAGAAATAAAAAATTCCATGTACATATTAGGAGATAACATAGTCGGAAATCTCAGAAAAAACACGTTATGATCATAAACTCGAGACGATCTGCGCAGCCAAAGACCCGTCGATCATTAAACAACAAAAAAATCAACAACAACAGCAGCTGCAATAAAGAGATCTCGGAACTGTGGTCGGCGGTCCTATTTGTTTTGCGAACGAGAGTCCAGTGAACCCGCGGAAGAGCTTTCCCTATTGCAAAATAGTATTGCTGCCGTTGCGTAGCGCTTTCACCTCTTGTTCCGCGAGATAGTGGCGCGCACGCGCCCGCGCTCCGATATTAAAAAAACTCGACAGGTCGACGACTGAACAAAACCAGAGTGACGAAGAAGAAGTAATGGAACAAACAACAATAATAACAAAAAAACGTCCGCGCGACATGACATCGTTGAGCAAATTGCTGGAGCGCGCAACCGACGACGATTTAAAGTTCGGTTGTCCTAATAATATAACGTTACTGTAGTTACTTCGTCGTCGCAGTGGCGGCGGCGCGCGTACCGCCGAACCGACGGTGGCTCGGTGACTGCTGTCAAACTAACCGCCAACCGGGCGGCGGCGACGATCGCACCGCGGCGCAGACGTTGCCAGATTCATTCACCTCTCGGTCCTCCATCAGCGGGGGCAAGTGCACGACGCTGGTTCCGTACCCGTCGCCGCGGCTCGTTGGAGTTGCCCGTAATCGGTGTCGGTGGTGGCGGCGGCGGCTTATATGTTTAAAAAAAAAAAAAAAATGTATTACTCGTTGCCCGCGAAACCGCCGCCGATGCTTCTCCCCCGCGGAAACTCGTCGTTGACGCCTCGCCCTTACTTGTCTCCTCCTTTTCGTCTCCCACTCCGTTTGACCGATTTATATAATAATACAATGCGCTGTTGCGACGAACGCCGTCGTCATGTAAAAGAACACGTCCCCTCCTTACCACGTCGGCTTTTATTATTATTATTATTCTGGACGGCGAACGGCTTTTGTCTGTGCAGACGACGAGTTCTCTGGACCCCGAATAGACTATACATATTATATATATATATATATACACATATATATTTTTTCGCTCTTTGTTCGCTCAGCTCTGCGTTAGTGCTGAGTGACGATAGCGGCCTAATTAACGTTTTACGGTTCGTCGTCGTATTCAATTTATTAAAAAAATAAACGTAAAAAAAACTGCATATTATTACACACACACACATTACAAACATATCGTTGCTGTGGTAGTAGTGTAATAGTAGGCATTGAAGTTGTTATAGCTGTATGAGTATTGCAGTAGTTTATTGTTAAAATAGTATTCTCTTACAAATTATTTTATTATAAAATAAAATATCAGAGATGTAATACTTATAAAATGCGTCGATAATTCATAATATATGTTTCGTATTTTATATATTTTCATATATAAATAAGTTAGAAATTAAAGATTTGAAGCATACTCGTCCAAACTCTAAATGCTACAGTTTTTGTTCACTTTAATAATTTAATTTTTATAGAACAGTTTTCTAAAACTACGTTTTATTTGGTAATTTGTATCTGCGTCAAGATTAATATGGATAGCATACGCAATGTCTATCAGAGCGTTCAGTAGGATTTGCATTGAACTATTTTTCTAATAGGAGAAATATTTTAACATTAATTTGTATTGTTTTTGTTAAAAGTTATTGTGTAATATTCAATGTATTTATTAATTTTAAACGATTTATACTATTTGATTATCCTACTATGTTAATCACGACATTAAATTGTTTTTATATACTTTATTATTAGGTTGTTATGCTTTGAAATGATTTAGATATTGAATATGTAAAGTAATAATAAAAATTATTTAGATTAGTAATGTGGTAAAAAATAATAAAACTAATGTAATAGGTATCTACATCAAATGTTTTATTATTAGATCTGTTATTTCTAATTGTTTTATTTTTTAATTTATGACCTTCGTATTACTAATTATTTTTTGGCACTAGTTATATAATATGTATTTAAATTAGGGCAAACTATTTTCTTTGGGATAATTGTAAAAAATTTTATTTCACAATGCTTACTTTTGTTACGATTAATAACATTTTTCAGGTATTATTTCACATGAAACATATAATATTATGTACAACATCTAATTTAAATTTTAGTATTTTTTGTAGGCTATTAGAATCGAAGCAGATATTTTAATGTTGAAAAATGTGATTTTTAGCCTAACATTATTAATGATATAATAATTAAATCTATGACTAGTAAATAATATATAGTTGGTACCTAGATAATAATATATACATATTTAATAACCAAGGATCTTGGTTTGATAGCATTTATATTCATATTTATCAATATACCTAAGTAAAAATATAAATTATAAAAATGTATCAATCATCATTTATTTTTTCCTAAAGGTTATCTTGAATATTTCATATTTAGTTTTAGATTTATGTACAATATAATATGACGTGTATGAACTGTAAGAAATGCACAAGTATTTATAACATAACCTATTTGGTTCGTAAAAGAGATATCAAATTATCTATTTTGCACTAAAATTAGGCAACTAAGATTCATGTTTTAAAATATTTTTTATCCTTGGTAAAGTAGTTAGGTTAAGAAAATTAACTTTTCCCCATCATATAAGATTAAAGTACAATAATATATTAAAATATTAAAATGTTTAACTAATACTAAAGAAGTTACAGTATATACTGTAGTGTATGTAATGTATAATATATTTAATATACGTATATCATATTAATTAATTAATAATATATAGATTTTTTAAATTTAATATAAACTAAAATTAATTTACCCAAGGTAAAATAATTTATTATATTGATAATCCATATTTTATTATATATATATTTTTTTGAATTAATAATAATATTAGGTATTTAGTAATGGATATTATTTTTATAAATTATTTTAATTTACTAAAACTAAAAAAAAATTAATAATATCATTGGTTTACAATTTATCCTCAATGATAATATTTTAAGTATTTAACATATTTAATATAGCTACTTTCTCAATAATACATATTAGTATATTACAATAAATACATTATAATTTAATGTTAGAAATATAATTGTGATATAAAGATTAATTATTGAATTAACTTTTTTTTATTTTGATGTATAATTTTAATTTAATTTTCAAAATTACTAAATTGTACAGTTACAGTAAACAGTTTCAAAATATAATATAATAATTCCGTATCATATACGTACATTATGAATATGCATACACGATGTACATATAGACAACATTTTTCTAGGCCAGTTTAAAATATATAAAATGGTCCTCCACTGAGAATATTTTTTTTCCTTTTTTTTCCATTTCGTGACGATTGAATTATAAGAATATCTAGCTAGTTCTTTTACATTAGTGGTTGGTTAGGTTAAGTATTGCAATTTATTTCTTTATTGTACATGTTTTGTATATTTAATCTAAGGTACACACTCGTATATAGATGAAAAGTCGTACTCATTGTGTACAGACGTTACATTTTTTTACAAATTGTATCATAATATTTTTCATTATTGTCCCTTATCTCATATCTGTATATTTTTTAAGGAAAACGCTGTTGGCATGAATTACATCTTGGCTTGAATCATTGTTTTTCCTTTTGCGCGAATAACTTGTTTTGGCGACAGTTTAAATAAACATTACTGCTATAATATTATTTTCTCGATGTCATGCATATTCCTTGTAGTCCTGCCACTAATTGTATTAAAATAATATTAGGTAATCTTGATTAAATAGAACACGATTTCTTATTGTTTGATAGATCGTACGAATCGTGGTTGTACATTATCGCCGCTCATGATTATTAGCGATTGTTATTAAATTTGTCATCACTTATATTATTATTATTTTAATTTTCAATTAATCTCACTATTGCGTAATGATTGTAAAGGGAAAAATATCTAAAGGGAAATTTATTTAGGGATCGCTAATAATTTGTTATTCTTGTTTAATTATTTGAATGTTATTGTAATGTTTCCTCGGTGTTAATTCATTGTCATAATATAAATAATATTGTATTCCATCTTCTTCGCTCTTTATAGACTTGGTAACTTAACACCTTATATTGATAATTGATTTTACTCATTCAGTAATTCATGATAATAAATGATAATATTTCGGTAATTGTGCGATTTATATTATTTATCTATTAAAATGAAAAATGTAGTTTTATATTAGGTATTTTGAAGTATAATATTTTATTTTATACATATGTTTTAGTTTTATTCGATTTATGGGTTTATTTATTTTTGTTATTATTTATATCATAATTTATATGTGAAGGCAAATGTGTTAAGAGTGTGCAGAATCTTTATCGGTCTTCAAACGTGTTGGAGGTTTTGTCTCCCATTCCACTTATTTATAAGTTTGTTCCTACTTAAAAAAAATTATTAATCCTATAGTAAGGCTTGTGCATTCAATGTACTATAATATGAATTCAATATTTTTGAAAATTGGTTAAAAAATCAAAGTTTAAAAACAATTTATTTTTTTATTTAGGTAGGTAGGTAGGTGCTCATAAATTATAAAAAAACAGTTATAGGTACAGTTTTTGTATGTAAATGGTTAGGTTGATCAAAATTTTTAAAAATACTCTACAATTTAATAAACAAGAAAAATGACCTAAAATTAAAAAAATTAAATTATCAACATATTCAGTAATAATAATAAAAAAAATGCATATTATAAAATTTTTAAAATCCATTCACATAATTTTAAATTTTTGCTAGGATTATTAAATTTTCAATGAGCTGAAACAATTAATTTTTCTACAAATGTATAGCCTTATTGAATCGCCTTAAAGCTTGTTACACACGGGAGAGTGTTGTACTCACATGTACTGTTTAACACAACATGTACCAATCTACATACCGACTTCCTTCTACAGTTAATTTATTTAGTTAATATTAGGAAATATTATAAAATGATTATTAAATTTATCCATTAACATATTTTTAGAGGAGTATATGAAAACTGCTTAAGCCAAGAGTATTTTTATTTAAAACTAATTATATGAATCTTAACATATATTATTTATAGTACTTATAAATTTCTTTAAAAAGTACTGCTAATGACAATAGTTATATTCAATCATTGATCATAATTCATAGTATATTATTATTAACAGTCAACGATGGATCAATTCCGGCAATTTTTTGCTTTCAAAACCCGTGATTTTAAAATTTGTTCAAACATTTTTATTTTCCTTACATTTAATTTAAAATTTATATATTTTCCTTACATTTAATTTAAAATTTATATATTTTTTTCAATTATTAATTTATATAATTTTATAAATTGACCACGTGAAACAGTGTTTGAATTTGCAATGTTAAAAGATCACTTTTGAATGGGATTGGTTAATAGGTCTAATATGTGTTCAATAACACCACCTATGTAGATAGTAGAGTACAAAATATTGTTTAATTAGCTGATCGTCTGCTGTTTTTATTTCCCCATATTTTATTGTATTAAAATATAGTAATCATTGATCAAATAATTTGATACAACTATAATTTATGTATATTAAACTATTATTGATTATAATTGTTTGTTATCCAAATTCCAAACTACTCAATGTCCATATTCTTTTATATTATTTACTAAAAATTACCAAATTGCACAATAATTTTTAAGTTAGATGGGCAGTGGCCCTTAAAACATAAATTAAAGTGGATCTTTTTCGATGAAGGGCGTGCAACTTCTATTAATCATGCCTCGTAGCTCCGCCCCTTGATCTATTTCTATTTGGAGAGTTTTAAAAAACATTTATTTTATATTCTGTCATCATATAAATAAATATAACTAATGAATATTGTTTATTTTTGTTTAAATATTAAATAGTTTCAATTTGTTTACATAATGTAATCCTTGGTGATAAATATTTCAATTAGCTTTTAGAAATTTGTTTTGATGTTTTAAAAAATAGTGATGTGTGTTTGTAGTGTTATTCTATATTAGTTTAAAGGATACATGAACTTGACCTTGTATAATAAATAATTAAACTGTTTAATTTCTAACTGTGCTACTATATTGCGTTATAGCATAAAAAACTATTGTTATTCAATATTCTATAAATTATACGTATATGGTATATATTATATAAGAATACTACAGATAAATACAAAAATACAAATAATGGCTACAGAAGTATGATTTGATATATTTCCTTTAAGTATAGCTTATTGTTGGAGATAGGGAATTATTAATTAAGTAAACAAGATTAAATCGTCTCTGAATGCGCAGTTTTGTTTTAAAATATTTTGAATATCCTTTACTTCCTTATCAATTCCGGCAATATTATTGAACTATAGTGTAAAATATGAAAACACCAATAATTTTATATTAGTCGTGGCAGATATCCCGCGATATTTTTGCTGTGTTAAAAAATTAATTCGTATAATCAATTTTTGTCTGGTGTACATTCATGACTGAAGATTTTTCTCTTTTTTTTCACAGGTCTCCCCTAGAGGACCTAGGCAGCTTTGACCGTTCTAGTCATTTTTACGATCGTGAACGAGAGGCTAGCTACCGTGGACGACCAACCGCTGCCGCCTACCACGTTGTATCGCCGATTCAAGGATCGACCGACCCGCTCCGAACTCGACCTCGTGAGAGGACCGTCTTCAGGGCGTACCCGCATGAAAGGTAATTAACATCTTCCTGTCTCTTAAAGAAACGTAGCTATTATAGTAGGGGAGATTGTTTAAGTTTTACGATTTAATCGGAGTGCTAGGTTTTTAAAAGAAAGTTATCTTAACGATATTTTCGTTATTATTTGGACGATTTTGATTGAAAATATCGTACCTAAACTTAGCGTATAACACGAGATAGCCCCTTTAGAGCTTATTATTATATTATTTATTATTTAATATTAATACTATTATAGAGGTTTAAAATTAAATTAGCATCTAGTATATTTATGAATTGTGGTAAAATGGTACTACAATCCAAGATAAATTAGATTTAAATATTAATATGAATGAAACTAATTATTATGTTAGGTAACATTTTTAAAGTTATTTTTTATATAGATAACTTTAAGAAGACGTATAATTGCTTATGTGGATTGTCTTACAAACCACAAATCTACAACAGCAAATTTATATTTAGCAGAATTTATTTAGTATAGTTAGTTTTAAAACTAATCACTAAATGAATTCTGCTGAACGAATATTTACATATTTATATATGTTTGTTAGCAAAGACAACACACTAGCGCATTACGCCCCCTTAATGTATATTTTATTTTGAAAATATCTATCGGTATGATGGCTTATCAAGTATGAAATATTGATATGGTATAGTTCTAAGTAGAAAGGATAATATTAAATATAATTGGAAAGAGAAAAATATTAAATACTATGAGAGGTAGAAATTATGGATATATTTAAAGTTAGTTAATATCAAGAAAAAATGAATTTATACGAACAAACAAACTATGAATACGTGCATAGTGTGTTTACCTAAACGAATGATTTTTAAAAATTGTATTGTGTTCATTGTACCCATGTATTGGAATAAAAAAAGTTATTTTTAAAAATAAAATAATAGGGTATTATAATAATATTTTTGTTTTAAATATGCTAGCATATAAAGCTTAAAGTTTAAACTAAGTACAATATTATTCGTATTGTATATTTGTATACTATAATTTATTTGTACTATATACTATTTGAATACTTTATTCAATGATTTCGTATGTTAATCTTACACCATAATGATTTCAGTATAAATAATAATATATTAATAATTTATACCTAATCTACATTTATTTTTCATATTATTATTCTAGTTCATTGAATATATAAGTAAATAAATATATATAATGTCAATTATTAATAAAATCGATTTTAAACTGTAAAAAAAAATAAATAAACAAACAACTGCTGAAATATTATGCAAGTGTAATTTAGGTATGCAATAATTATGCTGGATATCCAATTTTCCTAGCGTTTATGGACAACCGACTGTCACTATAGTATAGCAGTATTGATTTGTTAGTGTTTACGACACGAGCGATAGAGTAGAGTGGGCGTGAGGGTGGAAGGGCGCACAGTCCTGGCTCTTGCAACCCCATTAGTATTCCAACAGTTCCCTGGGGTTCTTTGGACGCTATTGTCGTGTGTGCGCGCAACGACTTTCGATCATTAGTTCGATATTTTCATTCAAAGTCGTCTATTTCAAACATTCTGAAATATTTTATTTTTTCGTGATCTACATATTGTGTATTTAATATTTAAATATTGTTATAAGTATACAACATGTCGTAAATGGTTAATAAACGTGTATGTTAGAGTGTATATTTGTATGAACATGTTACACAATAAAAAATGTGCACCATGCATGTTTCGTGGGTAGATTTTTTTATAGTAAAATAGCAACAGGTCTATATTGTAATGGTGAAACATAATATATTTACATTTGTTTTATAGCGTTGTCACTTCTAGTAGAGGTCATCACCATCGTGTAGGTAGCTGGGCTTTTGAAGCCAACAACCCAAGGTTCAATCACCACCTAAGTAGTTGTAGTTCACCGGATTTAACCTACCCGGAAGATAGACGGGTAGAACCACCTATAATAATCGTCCGGAATAAACAACACCTAAAACCCCCTAGGTATGTCCAATATTGTTATATTATTTTTTATATAAATAAATTTATTATTTCTAATATTCATATGCCTTATATAGTGAGTCTAGGGGTTGTAGTGAAGATCGTTCTGGTTCACCCTCGAGCTCTAGTTCGGCTGCAAGTCATTCAGAGGCAAGTAGTTCGTGTAGTTCATCTTCATCACCTAGCCCCACTCCACAGCTGCCACGCAGCCCTAGTCCAGGTCCCGCATTATCCGACAAGTCTTCTTCAAGCCATAGGTATTAATGATTAATATATTTTAATTATGCGATATATTTTTTAATTGAAAATGTACATACTTTTGTTATAATTTTTATCTATTTTTGTTTTTAGCCTTCATGGTAGCTCGAAAAGCAGTACGGTTCCGTCCCACACCATTTGCACACAGTCACCAAACTTAGAAAGTCAAACATCTCTTTCACTTGAACAGCAGAGGCATAATGCAATCTGTATAAAAAATTTACCTTTGAGGTCCAGTGGTAAGTTAACAACTAATTTTTGATTAAATTAATTTGTTTATTTTTTTAAAAGCTGATTTAAAAAAATTAAAAATTGTGTTTTTTTTAGATACCAGTCTTAAAGATGGTCTGTATCATGAATACAAACGACACGGCAAAGTGACGTGTGTTAAAGTGGTGGGCCAAGGGTGCGAAAGGTACGCCTTGGTGTTCTTTAAAAAGACTGAAGATGTTGATAAAGCTTTACAAGTATCTCACGACAAGTCGTTTTTTGGTTCTAAAATTGAAGTTTCTTCATACCAGGGACACAAAGACGTGGATGACAATGAAAGCAGGTAATGCATTTATTCATATAATTTTTTATTAATTTTCTATTTTAGTAATTTGTTTATAATCCTTATTTCTATGTTTAATTCCTATAGATAAGTACCTAATTCTACCCACATTTTTTTTTTTATTAAAAATTTGAAGAATTATTATCAGAAAATAACCAATAAGTCTATTAATGTGATATAGTTTTATTATGAATTTAATTGATTAATATATATTTTATTATAGGCCGATTGAAACTGATGTGGATGAGTTTCATTCAAAAGCAACCAGAACTCTCTTCATCGGTAACTTAAACAGCAATACAATAGCGGCTGATTTAAGGAAAAATTTTGAAACATTTGGTGAAATTATTGTAAGAGAATTTATAATTTTTAATTAAATGAAAGAAAATTTTAAATACAATTTTTTATTGCAGGAAATTGATATTAAGAAAGGGAATAATATCAATGGCAGTACAACAGGCACATATGCATTTGTTCAGTACATTGATATATCCAGTGTTGTAAAAGCTATGCGTACAATGGATGGTGAATTTTTGGCTGGAAGTCGTATAAATTTAGGTTTCGGAAAATCTTTGGCTACTACATGTGTTTGGATTGATGGTGTTGCAGAATCGGTCAGTGAAAAATATTTGGCATCTCATTTTAATCAGTTTGGCAGTGTTACACACTGTGTAATTGATCGAACCAGAGAACATGCTTTGGTGTTTTTTCAACAGGTAAATTTTAATTTTATCATGAGTTTATTATTATTATTAATACATTTTGAATGTTAATGATATTGATTATTAGAAATTTAATAATATCCAGCTTTTTTATTATTAAAATAATATATGCTTGTCTACTTTTAGACTAAACGTGAATATTAGCGTGTTTATTCATAGTTCTTTAAGATAAAGAATTAATATGAAAACAATTGTTGCTTTTAAAATATTGATACATACACATTTGATAGTTTGTTGAAGTATTATTCTATATTTAATTATACATTTATTATTAATCTTCTGTTTTTTAGATTTTTATTAATGAAATCTTTAAAAATTATAGTACATTAGTTTTTCAAAATAAATAAAATAAAAAAATTAAAAATAAATATTTACTTAAATTTACTTTATCATTATTTTATTAAAAACATTATTAAATATCTAATGATAAATGATGAATTTTGTAATGTAGTATTTATTTTTTCTATTCATTGTTGGATAAAATTGTCAATGTTTTAAGACTTGCCTGTATCCTATTGTTTTAACTTGATTATTTTCTTCATCCCCTAATTTTCAAATATTTTAAGCTTAATTAAATAAAATAATATGTATGTATATATAATTATTTTGTTTTTTTTTTATTTAAATATCGTATATTAGAGTTAAAATTTGAAAAAATTGAAAAAAAAAATTGTGCAATGAAAAAATACAGCCTTTTTTTAGTTTCCCTAGCAATGTATTATTTTACGAGAGTTACATTTTTCCAAATACACATTCAAATATTTCCTTCTTGAATATTTACCAATACAAAACTATGTATCATACTTTTCTTATTATAATAAACTATTACCTATTGATATAAATAAATAAATCTTAAAATCAAAACATAGGGTTATATAATGGTCTTATGGTTTTTTTCAAAATGAGGTAACTAAAGCTTTTTTTAATTGATTTTTTTTGTATGATCATTTCAAAAATAATAAATTAATGTTTTCATAGAATACTAATTAATCAATTTGGTATTTAAAGAAATCATCAAATATTCATTAAAAGAGTAAAAATTATTATTTTTTTAATTATTTAAATTGTCTTGTGTTATTAGTGACAAACAACTGTTATATTTTTTTAAACGTAGGTATTTAATGTACTTTGAATTAACATATTCTTTTGCAAATTTTAAGCTATAAGCTTTAAAACTATTTTTATTTTTAGATTGCACATGCACAGTTAGCTGTTACTCAAATGCGTGGTTCCATTATGAAAGGTCGAAAACTTCAAGTTGATTTTGCATCTAGAGAGTGTCAGCAAGGATTCTATGAACACTTAGATAAGACATCTAGTGAATCTAGTCCTAGGTTCACTACCAGTCAACAACACGATAGTACTGCACAATTATCACCTAGCAGTACAAATGGTGTTGCTATTCGAGGTTTTGAAACTCCATCATCTTCTTGTAGTAGTGCTGCTGGTGACAAAAGTTACCCAAGGAATCCTGATGAACCACGTGTAAGTTCAATTTCTGCTCCTAATCCTCAAGATATACATAACTTGCAAAAGGAACGTAATCATCTTTTGGAACAGCTTGAAGACTGTCCCAGTTCTGGCGATGAAATTCTGAATGAATCATCAATAGCACAGCAAGTTAAAAGCCGTTCGGGTACACCTTTATGTAATGAACGTCCCCCAGAGAGTCTTACACCTCCGACTCAAGTTCCTAGATCTCATGTACCGATCTCGTTGCCGTTGCCCAGATTTGCTGTGCACGTCTCTAATCCCCTGCTCAGCCCACCTCTAAGCTCCCCTAGAAGACCTCAATCGTCTAATTCTGATGATTCTCAAGCCTCTGATCCTGGTGCGCCAGGTCTAGAAGAAAGATTAAGAAGCCTAGATGAAAAATATGAACAATGGAGTGGTTCTAGAACAAGTGTATTAAAACTTGATACATCAGTTCGTCTTCGTTCAAGATATAAGTTGTTGGATACTGTTGATAAACTAGAACCTTCAGATATTGTCAAGTCAGTTCTTGCAAAACCAAGTGTTTTTGATGAAGATACCAAACGACTTGAAAATTTTTCTGATAAATATATACCTAAAGAGTTTGTACCATCTCGAACAAGCCCTAATTTACAAAACTTCAGAAACCAACAATTGGGTTCATTTTCACCTCTAACACCATCAAGTAGTGGGTCATCTAAATCTCCCCCAGCTTCTTCTCCAGCAGCTGTTAAAACTCAATATTCTTTTCCAAGTCATCCTCAACCTATAATAATCACACAAAGTTGCAGAACTTCACCTACAGACCCCAGATTGCCACCTACTGATCCCAGGTTGTTAATTGATCCGAGATTATCTGCTGCTGATCCTAGATTATCAGCTGATTCAAGAGGATCTTTTTTGACTAAACAAAACATCTGTACTATAAATGACAATAGGTATGTTCCTGATATACTGAATACTAAAGATCCTCGACATCCTATACATAAAGATGCAGAAATTAAAGATGGACCTGAAGCATTTTATAGGAGTAAAATTCGGGATGAGTATACCAAAAATTGGTTGCATACATTTGACCGAAAAGATAATGAGCCAACCTATAGATTAGTTGATACATTTGATCGTCGAAGGTTTAGTGACTTTAGAAAAGAAGAAGAGGAAAAGTTAAAAATTGAACAAATTAATAAACAAAAACTCTTAGATGGATTTGTTGTAAAAAGAAAATGTTCTAATGACACCGTGGTTCATCCTAGTCCATACTTTGTTAGTGTTCAAGAAAAACAAAAAAGTATTGATGATCTTAAAAAACTTACTGAACATAAAAAAGTTGAAGAAATCACAAAACGAGAAGAACGTATTGAAATAAAAAAACTTACTGAAGAAATTAAACCTCCAGAACCACCTCCAACAATAAATAATATTGATGAAGATAAAATAGACTTCATTACCAATGAGAATACTATTGCGAATATTCTACTATCTTCTATTGAAAATTTGAATAGGAAGACTGAAACAGAAGAAACTAGAAATAAAGTGGAAAGAACAAATTCAAATGAATCTGTTAGCAAACTTTCTGATACTGAGAAAAAGAAAGAAATTATCAATGAATCAATAAAAAAGAAAGAACACGAAAGAAAGAAGTCTATTGATTTTGACCATACTAAAATCAAAGAAAAGAAAGACCATGAATCTAAAAAGATGTTAGGTTCTAAATCTAAAGAATGTGAAAGTAGCAAAAGTAAAGAACTTGAGTTTAACATGTTTGAAATTAATCGAATCAATAAGAAAAAAGAAGAACTTTTGATAAATGGTAAAACAAAAGATGTTGAAAAGAAAAAAGATGTTAAGTTTGACAAAAAACCAGAAATTAAAAAAGAAGATAAGAAAAAAGATTTTCTTAAAGAAATTGATAAAAAGGATGATGTTGATAAATTAAAAGAGAAAAAGAAAGAAAAACGTGATAAAGATCCACCTAAGCACAAAGAAAGAAAAAAGAGTTTAGATGAAAATAATAAACATAAACATGAAAACAGTAGTAAAAGATCAAAAGAACATTATAAAAGTAAAGAAGAAGAAAAATCACATCAAAACATCACTCCTGATTTTGATGGGAAGTTTAATGACGATAAAGATCCTAAAAAAGACAAAAGAGTAGATAGAAACAGCATTAGTAGTAATAGTTCTACAGGTCGTTCGTCAAAAAGGAGAATGAGTGATAGTTCTGAAAATCTTGATGATTCTAAAAGATCAAAAATCGATAATAAAAATTTTAAAGATAAAAATCATAAAAAAACTAATGAAAAACATATTTCATTCATATCAAAAATATTAGATGGTAAAAACAAAGAACAGAAAAAAGATCATCACGAAAAAAAATTGGAAAAGAAAAAAGAAGAGAGAAAAGTTATCAAAACTCCAAATGAAACAGAATCCGAAGATGACGATGAAGACGAAGAAGCTAGAGAAAGGAGAAAAAATCATTCTATATTTGAAGTTGTGTTAGATGAACCATATGTTTCAATGTATGATAAAGTAAAAGCCAGATCTACCAAAAATATGCAAAAACAAGAAGAAGAGAAACGTCAAGAAAAACTCAAAGAAAAATTCAGTCAATTAAAGCAAAGTAGAGCAAAAAGAGAAGAAAAGAAGAGATCTACATCGTATGATGGTGATTCAGATTCTGACCGAGGTTTACGACGTTCGTCTAAATTGCTCATTACCAGCTCAGATGATGACGATGACTATTTTCGGCGAAAAAATCAAAGACCAGTTTCTGACTCATCAGAAAATGATAGACCAAAAGTTCAACGAACTGTATCAGACTCTTATGAAAGTAATAAAGTCAAAACTCAAAGAGGATCTGATACTTATGAAAATGACAGACTTAAAGCTCTGAGAGTTGTATCAGATTCTTCAGAAAATGAAAAATTCAAGCAATTATCTAAATTTAAGTCTAGAATACAATCTGAATGTAGTGATAGTGATGATCATTTTGTTCGGAAAAGTTCATTTAATTTTGACCGAATACAAAATGATGTTGACGTTCAAGGATTTAATGGACATCAAAAGAAAAAGAAACAGAAGAAACAAAAAAGTGAATATTCAAGAAAATCAATTGATATCAACGGATTAGATAGTAATCATAGGCCTAACAAGGAGAAAAAGAAAAAACATTCAATTAATCATAAATCAAATATTAACGAAAGAATGCAAGATATTTTTGGATCCTTATCAGATGAGGATAATGAAAAGACAATTATAAACAAATGGAGTGTATCTGATGTTTTTGGAACTGATTCTGATACTGAGCATGAACGTAAAGAAAATAAACCAAAAATGGAAATTAAAAAGTTCAACGAGTTTGGTAAAGATGTGTTAAAATCACTATCTCATAACGTAGATGAAATAGCTCGAAAGAAAAAGAAACGAAAAAAGGATAAGGAAAGAAATAAAGAAGATCGAAGAGAAGATCGAAAAGAAGAAAGAAGAGATGATCGTAAAGAAGAACGAAGGGATGACCGTAGAGAAGACCGAAGGGAATGTCATCTAGATCGTAAGGAAGAACGTAGAGATGATAGAAAAGAAAAAGAAGAACTAAGAAAAGACGAACCCCGAAGAGAAGATCGAAAAGATGAACCTAGAAAAGAAGAACGAAAAGATGAACCAAAGAAAGAAGATCGAAAAGATGAACCTAAAAGAGAAGATCGAAAAGATGAATTAAGAAAAGAAGATCGTAAAGAAGAACCACGAAGAGATGATCGTAAAGATGAGCGCAAGGAAGAACAGCGAAGAGAAGATCGAAAAGAAGAACGCAAGGAAGAACAGCGAAGAGAAGACCGTAAGGATGAAAGGAAAGATGATCGAAAAATAGAAATTAAAGAAGAACGAAAAGAAGAAATAAAGAATGATAAAAAAGAAATTAAAAGTGACAGAATAGTAAATATAACTCATGAAGAAAGAAAAGTGCCTAAAGAGGTAAAAAGTGAAAAATTAGTAAATACAACCCATGAAGAAAGAAAAGTGCCAAAAGAATTGAAAAGTGATAAATTAGTACATACACCGCACGAAGAAAGAAAAGTGCCAAAAGAAATTAAAAGCGACAGACTAGTGAGTACGCCACCCGAAGAAAGAAAAGTGTCTAGAGAGCCA
The DNA here is from genome assembly GCA_036289425.1 of Rhopalosiphum nymphaeae. Classification (NCBI taxonomy): domain Eukaryota; kingdom Metazoa; phylum Arthropoda; class Insecta; order Hemiptera; family Aphididae; genus Rhopalosiphum; species Rhopalosiphum nymphaeae. Next base: position 6,853,077 of record JAZAQC010000012.1, on the reverse strand, counting down.
AAACATTATGAAGAAATAAAAGTTATGGACAATCTTCAAAGTATAATTGAATCGAAGAAGAAACCAAAAGATTTCATTGCGAATAATGTCAATACAATTACTCCAAATAGAGATGTATTTTCTTCATTTTTTGATTTTGATGACTCTAAAGGTCCAGAAGATGAGACAATTACTATATTCAAAGGAGATGATGACACCGTTAAGACTGAAGTAATGTTCAGAAAAGTAGACGAGAAAAAAGAATTATTATTTAGACCTATAAACACATTTGAACCTATCAAAAGAGAAATGATTGGATTTGGATCTCACATGGATGATGAAACTGCTGTTAAAAGTATATCTGAAACACCAGAGCCATTAGTAGAAGAAGCTGATCCTGTAGAAATGACATCCCCAGAAGAAAAGTCAACCCCGGTTATTTCTCAAGAAGAAACTGAAGGAGCTGTTGCAGCATTACTTGAAGCAGCATTTGGTCAAGATTTTTGTGATTCTTCATACTCTGATAGATCTGCCAAACCTGACACTCCAATATCAGATAGTGAACTACGGATTGATACAGATGACGAAGATAGCACAGATTCAATTATTGATGAATGTAAAAATGATGTACCTGATTCTTCAGAAAATGCAACTATTCCAAGTAAAACCGATGATGAAATCATAAAACCAGATAAAAATGAAATCATTACTTGTACTGAAAAAATAAAAGAATCTGAAAAACTAGAAGATGATCCAAAGTCTATAGAAAAACCTAAATTTTCTGAACTTCAACAAGAATTGCCAACACCTGAGCCTTTAGATACTAAACCACAATCACCTTTAAGTCACAACTTTAGATTACCTCAAATGGTCATTCAACAAACCAGTATAAGAACATTAAATATTAATTATGCTAAACCATTAACCGAAGTAAAACCACCCATATTACCATCTCCAGAAATTTCAGAGACAGTTGCTGAAAGCATTTCAAAACCTGAACCTAAGACTGAAGATCATGTTTCTGTTGTAAAATTTTCTACTTCTCAAATACCAACAGTAATATGTCACGAACAATCTGTTATATCATGTGCACCAATATCATTACCAAAACAAGAATTTAGTCAAACATCTGTTTTACAACATACTAAAGATACTCAAATTGTTCAAAGTTGTATAGTTTCACCTCCAATTATCTTACCTGAAATTAAAAAACCTAACTTGGATTCTATAAAAGAAGAAATAGTAGAACAAGAAGAAGAAGTTGTTGATGAACCAAAACTTTCTGAAGAGTTGCCATCTAATCAAGCAGCAACAATAACATTTGCAAAGAAATCAATAATTCATGAAGAAAAATTAGAATCTAAAGAAAATTCCACTTCAGTTTTAAAGGATGAAGAACAACCTTCATATCCTGTTGTTACACCTATTGAAACTGATGACAAATCAATGCCTAAGCATCCAAAAGCAAAAGGTCTTGAACGCATTGTTGAACAGATAAATGAAAAAATGAGAGCTAAAGCTAATGAAACTGCATTAAATCTAACAAAAGAACCTATAATGATGCCATTAAAAAAGGCGTTGATTGCAAAAGACAAAGATGAAAATAGGTCAGATTGTAAAGTAGATAATATAGAAGTTAAATCTAAAATAGTTGAAATGGAGTCACCAGAAGATTTGGTTGTAGCCCCATTGACACCAAAAATTGAAGATAAAAATGAAGTTTTCGCTAGTCCTGGTGAAAGTAGTTGCGAACCTAAAGAATTGGATACAGCTAGAATTAAGAAGGAGGATGAGTTTACAAAAGATATGTCAAAAACTATTGATAGAGGTAAAATTTAAATTTTTTATATTTGTAATATTATTATTGTTAATATTTTTTTTTAAACATGTTTCAATAATTGTCCAGATTCTTCAGTTAGAGGAAGACGAAGAGGTGGCAGAGGACGTGGATCTCGTGGAGCTCCTACTATAGTTACTCCAAGAAGAACTCGGCAAAATATTGTAACACCAAATATGCCTTCACAAAATACTTTAACTGACATTTATGAGTTTACTGATGAAGATGAAAAAGTCAGTCAAAAGTATAGCAAATCCCCAGAACCACCTGTAACAAGTGTTATTCCAAATATTTCATCATCTCCTCCAACTGGTGCTTTGGTAGTAAGCACATCTCCATTGACCAGAAAGTCTAGAAGACTACAGGTAAATATCACTATCAATTTAATTAATGAAATTTTAATGTTATAATTAATATACCTGTGTTTAATTGTGTTTAGGAAAAAGATGGAAGTAAGAGTACCTTAGAAGAAACAATTGATGAAGTTGCTCGTGGTCCGTGTACTCGACGTACTACACGTTCAAAACCTCAAGCAATACCTTTACTAAGCTTAGAAACATCTCCACGAAAAACTAAACAAATTAATGGAAAAAAATTAAAAGCTGAGTCTCCACAACCAGTTTCTAAAATAGAAACTATTGAATCTCCGTTGTCTAATGATCAAGATGATGATAAAAATCAGCTATCAACTTCTTTATTATCAACATCATCATCATCTTCGACTACTTCAGAAACAACCACGTTAATTGATCCAGTTACAGGCTTACTTATTCCAATGCAAGAATCTGAAGAAGGGCAATATGTGCCTATTGATGATGGAGATAATAATAGGTAAGTTAATTGTTTAATAATAATTTAAAACATATATCTCTTACTATTCTGCTATATTCTATATGATTTTTTTTTTTTTTAATTAACTTCTGAATTTATTCAAATAATTTATTAAATAAATGTTTATTTTTACAGAAATAAAAGATCATTATCAAATGAACCACCTGAGAAAAAAGCTCGTCTTGAGAAATCGCCTGTTACATCAATGGCAATTTCCAAAAATAGTACAACTATACCAGCTTTGGCTGTTACACCAAATAACATTCTTCCAGCAACTACCACAACATATGCAGTTACTCCTGGAATGTCCAACGTGGCTAAGACACCTTGTGTTATGACAATTGCTAACTCTGCACCTGTTGGACTTGTTAAACCTAATATTACAGCTTCTGTAATAGCTCCTACAAATATTGTAAAATCTACTGCCGTCATGTCTCCTTCACCACCACCACTTAAAACACAACCAAACGTTCTAAATAAAGCATCTAATCCTGTAATTAGTCAGCAGCCAACATGCAAACCTTCAAATCCAATTTCTACAATGCCACCGCCAATAAAATCTCATTTAACTGCCATTAGTCGTACTCCTCCTTTACCTAAATTATTATCACCGAAAGGACATATAGTACAAGCATATGCATCATCACAGTCAATGGAAGCAGTGAATCAGAATTCTATACTACATCCTCCAACAACTCAGTCTTCACAACCATTATTGGTAAATACTCCTGGTATTATGAGTCCACCGCTAAGAGGAGTGCTAAACTCACCATCAAGAAGTGTGTTAAGCCCACCAACAAGAGGATTATTAAGTCCACCTTCAAGAACTGTTGTACCTTCATCATCTCAGCCTACCTCATCTTTACACAGTTCATCAACTGTACCTGATGTAAATAATCTATTTATTTATATATATATATATTTTTTTATTATTTAATATTAAATATTTTATAAAGTTTTCTATTAGTAGTGAAGTGATTTGTTTTGTTTATAAATAAAATAATTCATTCATTTTTTTTTAGATTATTTGTCCAAAAGGATTTGACCCTTCTAAAATGGAGAATTCAAGGTGCATTGTTATGAGGAGTCCATCACCACTTGTGTTGTCAGGCCAACCAATGTCATTTGAAGCTGGTATTGACTCATCTCCTATGAATATGGTTCCAGCCCATCACTTCCTACATCCACAACTTATTTATCCCCATTACATCAGAGATTCAATGGGAGCCTTTATTCCACCTAGTAAGTTAAAAATATATTTTATATTATTCTGAAAACATTATTAATATTAAATTTATCTTTTAGGAAACATGAAAGTAGTACCAGAAATTGAAGAAAATATTCCACCATTAGAATTGCGCAAAAGGCTTCCTGATGAATGCATTACAGACAGACTGCAACATAATATTGCTGGAACCCAGCAATATATAAATGTTCAACAAGTAGCTCATCCAATTGGTAGTCTTCCATATGGACAAGTTGTACCAATTAACTACGGTTATCGACCTATTAATTCCATATTAAAGGTATGTAGTTTTATGAAAACATTCATAAAGTATTTTATTAATAACAATGTTCTAAAATATTTTAACAAATAAATAATAATGTATTACAAAATCAGCTAAACTAATATTATATTTTATAGAACTATCCTATTTATTGGCAAGGAACATTAGCACTCAAGAATGATAAAGCACTTGTAGAAATGCATTATTTGTTTGGAAATGCAGCTGTTGCTGAACATTCATTACAACGTAATATTGATGGTGAACTGAAATTATCCCAACGTATGCGATTAGAACAAACGCAATTAGATGGTGTTTCACGTAAGATGCAGGTAAGAAATATTTAACTGTTCAAAAAAAAAACTATACATTCATGTATAAATAATAATTGAATAATTTTTTTAAATGCATAATTAAATTTCTTTTAGATTGAAGATGAATGTTGTGTATTAATTGCTGTGCCAATTGGTATGAGTGAAGAAGAATGGAATCAACAAAGTTGCACATTGCATAATGGTTTCATAACATATTTACAACAAAAGCAAGCTGCAGGAATTATCAACATCACAGCACCTGGAAGCACTCAGGTATTTAAATTTTAAATTGGAAAATAGTTATAAAAATAAGTATTAAAAAACTAACAAAAGATGTTGAATTATAAATAATTAATAATTTTATCATACATATTTATATTTTGAATAATATTTTAAATTATAGGCGTATTTTATGTATGCATGTATTTATACAATTGAAATTTAACAACATTTTTTATCTGTTATTTGTTTCAGAATGCTTACATAGTGCACATGTTCCCGCCTTGTGATTATATAAATAGTGTCCTAGCTACAGTTCACCCTGCAATGGTGAAACAAATAGCATCTATGGCCCATCTAATTATTGTCATAGCCACCGTGTAAATATTCTATAATGAGTACAAATTTCATATTTCTTCTAGCGCATTAGGTGCACAAAGTATATATATTATATAGTTAATGAAAAAATTCATTAAACAAACCTAATGATAATTGTTAACAGTTTTTATTATTATTATTATTATTATTATTATTATTACGATCATTAATTATTATTATTATTATTATTATTTTTTACGCATTAACAATTTGTTATTGGAATATAATGCTAATGATTTCAAATTGGTTACCATAATTTAAGAAGTTTTCATATTTAAATTAAGAAAATGTAAAGACGAATAATCACTGTACAAATTTAGGAGTGAAAAAAAAATTGTTTTTTATTTAAAAATTTTTGTTATTTATTTTTCAAAAATTCTAACTTTTTTTTATCTCAATTTTTTTATTATTATTTTTATTATTTATTTGTAGTTAATAAGCTGTAGACATTAAATATTTACTTTAATGTAGACATATTGTTGATATAATTTAAACAGCCAAATGTTAATACGTGTTTATCGTAATTAAATGAATAATTTTAAAATTGACAGTATTATTTGGTAAAATGTTTTATGTACTTATGTAGAAAATTGTTTCATGTAAGAGTTTCAATTTTTAACATATTAAATATATAAAGATGCTTGTAAAAAAAAATATAAAAATAAAAAAATAATAAAAAATAAGAATATACAATAAATTATTATTATATATATATAATATGAGAAATCGAAAAATTAATCCCAAACACTAGTGTACATAAAGTATTCTACTATTAAATGTGTTTTGCTCAACTAATTTCTAACAACAGTCAATATTGATATATACATTATATATATATATTTTATACAGATATATGTATATATATATTATAATATATATGCATATATATGTACACATATATATTTATATATACACCTATACATGTATATATATTTATATATTAAATATATAACCTAAATATTAGGAGTGTTTTAAGGTTTTTTTTTTATGATTTTTATTTTTATTATTTTCGTGTGAATATTGTTTTAAGATTTTAGAGTTTAGACTCATTTTAAAATTGCATTGTATATGAACCCCTCCCCTCCCAGTTAAAATTATAAATAAATAAAAATAAGAAAGAAAAGAAGAAAAAAATTGTTCTTTGGCTGTGATCTCTGCATTAAGGTTCACTGTTATAATTTGATTGTATTATAGTATTTTTTTTTTTTTTAATGTAACAAGTGCATAATGTATGTATTTTAAATTTATTTCTATTAGTTATTATTATTGCATATTAAATAATAATGAATAATAAAGAAAAACTCAATGTTTAGAAAAATAAACACTGTTTTTTAGTTTTGTTTTGTTATGAGTTTATAACAGTTTAGTACTTATCATCGATTTTTTAAATCCAAAAATTTTTATAATGTAGTGTTTTTTCTAAAAAAAAAACACAAGTCTCAAACTATCATATGAATAATATTGCTGTTTTTTTTTTTTTAATGTGTAATATAATATTCATAACATTGTTAGAAGAAAATATTACAAATTGATACTACTACCTTGTTTGTATATAATGGTATATTTAATTTATAAATAAAATACATTGTTATTTCCCGTTGACGAATATGAAAATGAGTTTTAATAGTTATGATTATTTTGTATTTTAATTTTAAATGATTTTTAATTATTCTAAACTATTACAAACTTACTTTTAAAGAGGTTTGAAACAGCACATTTTGTTATTTAATACAAGATTGCATGTTGTTAAAATGGGATCTATGTTTATGGAATCTTAGGATTTTAGAATTAGGATAAATCTATACACTTATTTCCATTTCTTTTATAAACTATGATCAAGTTTGGATATATACTATACCCTCATAAAATAAAACGGGTAAATTTCTTTATTGTACATATGAAATTGATAAAGTAACTTTATGAAAGTTGTGTTTACTTTTCAAGAGTTCAATGTATGTAACATTCAGATAACAAATTGTGTATTGGTCAATTTATTTTAAAAGTTATTTGTGTCCCATGATTTGGACGTAAGTTACCTACTAATTAATGATTATATTATGTCATTGTTATGTGTAATGAAATAAACAAGTGTCTTATGTTTTTTTTATAAAAATAAATATCTATAAAACAATTTAATTACTAAGCATAAACTTCCATTATGTATTTATAACTTTAAACTAATATTCTTTTTAATGTTAAAAAAATAATATTTTTTTAAAAGTGGTTTTGGTAAATCAGTAATTTTTAAACAGGCAGTAAATGAAGTAAATACAAAAGAAAAACTATATTGAATGTATTTATATTATACAATTATTATTTTTTATCTGGTATGCTATTTAAGTGTCGACTTAAAAGATAGTTTTTAATTTTCAAATTTACCAGACGTAACTTAGCTATAAAAATAATTACGGGATGCAATCATTAAATTTACGATGTACAATATTACTGTGTAAGTAGTTATTCTCCTATGTATGTAAATAAAATAATATTAATAATAATATGCATATAATCATTTAATCTATGATTTTATCTTCAATAATTTCAATCAACTATAATATTAAACAAGTATAATATTCAAGTATATCTACATGTTGATATTCACTCGCTGTAAGAAATTCTTGTGGTGGGAGTATAGAGTAATTGATTAATTAATAAATATCTATGTATATTTGACAAATTCTGATAGCAATTTATATATAACATCATATAAACGACTTATAAAGTGATAAATATAAATAATTAGTACTATTAATGAAACAGTCGTGCATACCATCTTTTAATTTCCGTTTAAAATGTATCTTTTATTATTAATTAAAATTCTGAGCAGTTCAATGAATGTATTGATTCTACAATAATGTTTATTTTTTTTTGTGTATTTAATAATTTGTACACGATAAGTTATTGATAAAATACTTCAAATTTCAAATTTGACTGGGATTTTAGATAGAAAATTGAATATAGTTAGTACTTTAAAAATGTAAAATTTAATAATTCCCAATAGCTTTCTTTTATAATTGGAAAAAATAAATAAAAAAATTAAAAGTAAACAAGAATTTTTACGTTTAACCAGATTTTGACTCAATTGATTTCTGTACACAGAGTACATTTTTTGAGCTATTTTTAGTTAATAGAAATCTTCGATTTTTTTTTTTTAAACCAATAAATTTATGAATGAGTAAAAATGATTGAAAATTTTAGTCACAATATTTTGTATAATCATTTAAATTTAAAATTTTTAGAATAATCGTGAAAAATTTAAAAATTACAAGTTATACTGCAGTTAAAAACAAAAAGTTTTCTTTTTATAACCTAAGATCATCAAATAGTGACGTAGCTAGGGGGGTTTAATAACCGTTTTACGATTTAAGTCTTAAGATATTAGATAATACGTACTTACATTGCATATTGGGATATGATGAGATAACTACTAAACTACAACTTTTTTTTTTATATTAACTTAGTTCTAGAAATTATAGCAAGCACTATACAATTATGATAAACATGATATAAGTGATATAAGCAACTGGTGATGACTGATTATAATATAATTCCTTCACACACGGGGTGGGTCGTATTTAATATGAATTGATATTGCTATATAATTTAATTTATATCATATTATCATATCAAGTCGACGTTGGTTCGATCCAAGCGGAATTTGTCTTCACTGGATGTGTTTTCGGAGTGAGGTCTCCCAGTAGAAAAAAAAAAGGTCCACAACACCTGAATAAATTATTGATGAACTGGTCAAAAAAAAGATGTTCACCTTTTTTATTATAAAAAACTTTAAATTTGTATTTATAATAATAATGGAATAATATAATTATTAATTCATAACTCATATGTTGTAATTTTTATATTATCAATTTTCTTATTTTTTAGACCAACTCCCAAAAAAATTTGAAAATACGCCACTCACTATAGAGTATAAGTACAATTCGTTAGCGAAAACGTTTTTATTAATTTCCATATACCTATGCGATTTTGGGCAAAAACCCGTAGACATTTTAAACCCATATTATTGGCATATCTTGAATCATCGTGGATATTTATTTGATCTGATCTCAGTAGACGAAAAAATTCAAACAGACACACACACACACATATACCGTGAAAAAATTATTAACAAATTAATGAATATAGATAGTATTATTTATCAGTAAATTTTATTAGATTTTTTATCATCTTTACTACGGCTAAAGGTAACATACTATCATTTATTTCTTATCTATTCTGTGGTTATATTATACTAACTAATAACTATAAGAACAAATTTGAAATCGTACAATATTAAACATTTGTGTTTTCTAACTATTTATGTTGTAACTAAGTTTAAATTAAATTTTCTCATAGTTTTAATCTACAAATACCTATGTCACAATTAGGGAGGGTAAAGGTGAGTACTTTGGATTGTTATTGAAATTACACGATGCTATTCATTTCTATATAATATTAGAGTAGCACATGTATAGTAGAACCGTTGATTATAGATATTGCATTATATTTTATGTTTTGAAATACTTCTTTACTTTCACAGCAATGGAACACATTTGCTCGCTGTTGGCATCTGTTTAATGCAGCTTGGCAAAATCCTTTAGAATGTGCTCCTACGATTGAAAAGTATTTAAAAGGGCTCATTAAACCAATTTATCATCCTTTTGGTTAGTATTGATATTTATTACATACATTTTTTTTAAAATAGGATTGTTATACTTACGTAAATAATAACATGTACAGAAATTTGTGATATGCTATTATTATATTAAGATATACTTAAGGTATTACTTTAAAATCCATACTTGCCATTTAATAGATTATTTATAATAATATTATTAATTTTTATAAATAATTTAAATTTAAGAGCTAAGTATATATATATTTTTTTAATTCTAACTAATTTTATGTTTGTAGAATTATACATAATATAGTACAAAATATTTTAATTGAATGGATAACTAAATTAAAACATACTTTAATGGCAGCTTCTATATAGATTGCTTTGTAAAATTTTTTATGTATATTCATCGGTACTTAGTAAAAATAATACATTTAAAAGATACAAATTGTGGTACAACTTGTAAACAACTTTATTATATTTAATAAAGAAAACCGTTTAAGCTAATTAATCAAATGATGCAAATATGTGTCATAAACAGTGAAAATGTTAATCTTAATAATAAAATGAATAAAATATAATTATTTGCCCAGTGGTTTATTTTGTCTAATTCAATACATGTATGTATCTTGAAAATTAAATTATCAATTAAACATAATTTTATATATAAAAAAATTATAATAATATTTTATTTTTAGTGGATTGTGGCGATCATGTTGTAGTTATTAACAGTAAACAAATTGCACTTCCTGGCGAGGAATGGCGTCGTCGTGCTTATTTCCATCATACTGGATATTCAGGTGGAGCATCTTGGACTCCAGCTTGGGAATTACATGATAGAGATCCAACTATGGTATGATAATAAAAGTTATTACTAAATTAATAGCTTTTCATTATTGTACAATGTTATGTATTCAATTCATTTTTAACTATTTAATTTAGTTAAGAATTGATTAAAATATTGAGCACAGAACATTTTTGGTTAGATAGTCAACCATCGTGATTAAAATAAATACAATTAATAATTCTTAATCTATACTATGTCTCAAAGTAGAATATTCCAATTTTGCACATTTTTATCTTTTTACACCAATCATAATTTAACCTATGGTATTATGAGGAAGATTTTGAGTGGTCACCATTAAAAATTCCAGGTACTTATCTCAATAATCGTAAAAAACATACAAACAATAAATTAAGGAAAAATGAGAATCCTTAGGTAGATCCAATTTTCAACAAAATCAATTTTATTTTTTTGATGTAACTCAAAAACGAATAACCATGTATATAAATTTTCACAAAATGTTTATTTTATTGTTTTTTATTTACTTATTCGCGATAAAATTTTAAAAATATTTCGACTATTTTTGAGCTATTTATAGGCTCAAAAAATTTTTATAGTTATTTTTATAAAATATATTGATTAAAAATTATGGTAGAAATGATTAAAAATTTAATACAAATCTCCTCTTAAATTTAAAAAATATCAAAAATCTACTGAATTGGTTAAAATCTAAAATTGTACAAATTATTTTGTAGTTAGAAATTCATAAAAAATTTTTCTCAAAAAATTATTTCAATGGATTACAATTTAATCACATATATTTAAATTATTTCTACCACTTTATTTTTCATACCTAACATAAAATAATCGAAAAGCTGTAGTAAATGGTATTAGACTTTTTTCAAACTAATTACCTTGTTCTATAAACTGATAGTCTAGACAAAATATATAAGATATAACTGGCATGATCTGTTAGCCCAGTTAATTTTCTAAAAGAATAGATATAACCAGGGCTACCTCTAGTTAGTAAGTATCAAAATGCTGGGAATTAGTACTGAAAATCATCAGTTTTTTTTATAAAATTAAAATATAATAATTTGTCGTTCTTGTATTTTTCTATTTGAATTCACAAATGTAATAATGTTGACATATGATATTGATGGTAGTTGTAATCACAGTAATGTGCAGCTACAGTATTCATGTCAACAGTAAAGTATCTAATTATATTTTTGTTATTTGAACCACCAATTGAGAAACAATATAAGTTACAAAATATTGAAAATTGAAGTAATGTGTAGAATGAATACTAGAAAGTGTTATCTATGGATAAATTCATCACGTATAATCATGTTTAAAAAAAAAAAAAAAAAATGTATTTAATTTTAAGATGGTGGTGGAACCAAATAATAACCAATAATAACCAATTAGTTAATTGTAATAATTTACTACTTTTTTTTGTTCCATTATTAAAAAAAAAAAAAAATTAAAAATTAAAAAACTATTTTAATAATATTATTTTATAGGCTTAATTGGGACTGACTATGCATGTTTGAGAATAAACATAAATCCAATATGAACCTATAGTAATTCAGCTGTGTATTTATACCATGTAGAATTGTGTATTGTAAAAATGGCGTAAATCCGAGAACTCTACATACACCTTCAGGCTAAAATGTAGTTATTATTTTTTTTTTTAAATTGTGTATCTTGCCGGTCCTTAGACTCTTGGTTTATTCATCATAAAGGTTGCATAAAAACAATTTATTGTTTATTGTTTTTTCGAATTACCTTCTATTTATTGATTTGCATCATTTCTCAAGTAGGTGGTTCATTTGTATTTCAATGTTTAGAAAATATTTTACCTGACATTTTCTCTATCTATGAATATTTTTTTTAAATTAAGAATTTATAGTTCAATAAACGTATTTATAACTAAGTTATTATTTTTTTAGATTATCAGAAAAGCTGTTTATCATCATATGAAAGGCAATTTATTCAGAAGAGTAGTCATGGAACGTTTACATATTTATCCAGATTCTAATGTACCAGAAGAGGTTATGGAGAATATTTCCAACCAAATTCAATCATTACGATCTATACCTAAAACATTGAATTCTTATAGTAAAGATGAGATTGAAAAATATCCAAAAATTATAGATTATCCTGAAGATTTTAATTTGTCAAAAAATTAATACAACATATTATGTTTATAATATTTTAAATGATTAGACTATCATTAGTATAATGTAATGTATAATTAACAATAACTGTTAAGTGTTTGGTTATTCATTAATTAATAATACTTTTTTTTTAAATACATTCTAAAATCCTTAATTCTTATAGAATAGTTTTTAATATGTCTAATAAGAAAACATTTGTGATCAGACTTGATCATTTATTAATATATGAAATATATCTTTAATATTTCAATTTAAATCCTAAATCCTCATTTATATTCACTATTGCAGCGGTTCCCAAACTTTTACGATCACAGAATGCTTGAGAAATAGTTTGTGTTTCGTGGAACCCTTTTTTTTAAATAATATAAAATAATTTTTTCAATAATCACATAAATCTGGTGGAATCTTTGAGATTGTCGTGCAGAACCCTTAGGCTTTGTGGAACACACTGGAAAACGCTGCACTATTGTATTATTAAAAAACAGCCATCTATTATTTGACTAGTTATTTCATTTTATTACCAAAATAATAAAATACATTTTTATTTGAGTATACAATTTATTATAATTTTGTTGAATTGTTGTGGATGATTGGTTTGCTACATTTTCTATCTGGTAAGTATTAATAAAATGTATAGATAACTCAAGTACTATTTGATGCTATTATATTGTTATTGTATGATTAACTTATTTTCTGAAACTTTAGCTAGTTACTCTTAAAGCCATTATAGCATTATTTGAAACATTATACTTGAATAATAATCACATTAAATGGTAGTTAATAATAGTTAGGAAGAAATCTATTTAGCAGTGAATGGTGATTTTTAATGAACAAAATATAAGCAATTGATGTGGTTTCATCAATCTTATATTATACAAGGTATAAGGAATTACTTAGTAAACACCCCATTTTTCCTTTAATAATGTAGACATGTAGTAACTAAAAATCTTAAAATACTTAAACTTTGGCCGTATACCAAAGCTTCTTTTAAATGGTACAAGAATCGATTTTTTTTTATTTTAAATAATCCAGAAGATAAAGTAGTTTTTGATTTATTAAGCTTTGGAGTTAAGAAAATATTCGATGGTACTAGTATGAATGCCCAAGTATGGTTATAAATTAAATTAAAATATATCATGTAAATTTAATATATTTGTTTTGTCATGTTGTTTACATTAATAATTAATCGGACAATTATTTTGATTTTCAAATATTAATAGATTTATATAACTTGTCTATTATAATGAGTATAATTTGTGAATTAATTAAAAACTAAAAAGCAAACAATAGGTACTTTAGTCTACTTACTCTTTCCGTATTTTATATATTTTTTTCTTAAGTATCAACAAATAATTAATATGTGTAAACATGGTTTAAGTCGTTTAAGATAAACTTATTATCTATTAATTTTAGACTTTAGTACATAGGTAGTGTTAAATAAATCGGAAACTACCATTGATATATAAAACAATATTTTATATATCAATAGAAACTAGTAACTATGTACTTGTTAAATTTATGATTTAGAATTTTCAATAGGTATCGTTTAAAAAAAAAGTCGTCTACTGAATACCATAACAAAATACATTTTGTCATACTGAATACTTATATTGGAATACTTTAAATTAGATGTTTGTATCATTATGGCTAGTCATACGAAACTTCTTAAATGATACAAAACTTCAAAAATATCAAGTATTCTAAAACATGGTTTATATTTATAAAATTTAAAAATTAGATTTTGAATAAATGTATTAAAAAGAATAAAGATGGGTAATAAAGCTAAAAAGTTTAGTGATTCATTCTGTTCTAATGTAAAAAAATGGCCGGCTACCCATTGCTATTTGTTTCTTCATGTAATTACTGATTTGTTATAAATTAAAATTTTAAAATTTCATTATTTTAAAATTTATTCTGTGGTATATCCTTATAAGGTATACGTAATAAAAGTCAAATACTATCTCTAACCGTGGTTAGTGATTTTAACAAAGACAATTTGCTGTGATACCATTTACGCTGAACAATTATTATCTAACCTCTTTGTAGTCGTGTGTAGTTAGCTGCAGTTTGGAAATTATTATAGGTTAGTAAGAAATTATAAAAACATAAGATCTTAAATCCCAAAGTTCTCGACGTTCTTATACTTTTCTACTGTTCAAGAATTGTGATATTTACTTTACCAATTTGTTTTCTTTCTTATAAATAGTTTTTTAAGTTTTAAAAGTTCATAAGAATTCTACAAAATGGTAAGTGTTACAAGCGTAGTAAAATTATTCGTTTATTAAACAATTATATTTCATGACGGGATACATGAATGATCTTGTAATTTATAATCCGGCTATTGTTATTCTTACCACATGAGTGCAAAAATGAGATTATTTGATTGAATATCTTTAAAATTGGTCGAAACTGTATTGAAATGTAACCAAACTATAGAAAATGATCTCATGATCGTAATTTCTGATAAAATTTTAAACATATTAACATTTTATCAAAGGATTTAAAATAGTTCAGTACAGTACATTTTAAATAATTTGGACTTCAACAATTTTACATTATAGATTTGTTATTATTAATTAATTATTTGTTTTCCGGTTTCCTGTTAGTTTTTATTAATTAGCGATTTCGTTATTTTTAGAGTACCTATTGCAGATTTGTGTGGTATTGTAACTACTATATAAAACTAAATTAAATTCTTAATTTGAACTCTAAATAGTTTGAATGAATTTTACCTCCAAGAAATAATTATAAATTAAAAACATTAAAATTTCCTAGAATATGTTTTTCAAGGAGTACCTATTTAGAGGATATGATACTCAATACTCATTTAAGTTGTCTCCTTCAATGTAATGAGAATTATAAAAAAAAAATAACTGTTAAATCATAATTATGATAACTAGGTTAATATTTTTGTATTAAACATTAGCTTATAAATTATTGTTTAAGAGTAGTAATGTACAGGTTAAGCGTATAACAATTAAAGCAGTATAAAAAAAACCACCAGTTTTTTTACATTATTTTATAAAATATTAAAGAGGATATAACATAATCTCAAAAATATTGTCCAATTGTAATTTGATAATAGAGTAGAAACTCTAATATTTCCTAATATTATATAATATATACTATAAATTTTACTTTTTTACTCATTAGATAAATAAATCAGTATTTTAGAGTAGGTACTTTGATATTATTTTTAATTAAATTTGATACAAAATATTTCACAATAATTATATACATTTTCTCTAGAAAGTAAAATTAATCCTATTTTTGAATAATATTTTGTATATTGTAGTAGGTATATACTTATGTTTTTAATTTATTTTTCTAGCGTCCCCCAATTTTATTACTTAAAGAAGGAACTGAAGATAGCCAAGGAAAATCTCAACTATTATCCAATATTACTGCTTGTCAAGCAGTTGTCGAAGCTATTCGTACTACGTTAGGTCCACGTGGAATGGACAAGTTGATTGTGGATAGCCGTGGTACAGCAACTATTTCTAATGATGGTGCAACAATCATGAAAATATCAGATATAATCCATCCAGCAGCTAAAATTCTTGTCGATATTGCTAAATCACAAGACGCTGAAGTTGGTGATGGTACCACCAGTGTTGTTCTATTAGCAGGAGAGTTTCTTAAACAAGTTAAACCTTATGTTGAAGAAGGAGTTCATCCCAGAATTATTATTAAAGCTTTGCGTAAAGGCTTAAAAATTGCACAAGATAGAATTGATCAAATTGCATATAAAGTAATTTATTGATATATATTAATAAATAATATTGTGTATGTGTAATTAATTTTTTAATAATGATATCATTATTTTTCTTAGATGAAATTTAACAATGATGAAGAATACCGTACTTTCCTTCAAAAATGCGCAGCCACTGCTCTTAATTCAAAGCTTATTCATCAAGAAAAAGATTTTTTTTCAAAGATTGCCGTAGATGCAGTATTATTATTAGACGAGTTATTGCCATTAAACATGATTGGTATTAAGAAAGTTCAAGGTGGTGGATTACAGGTAATTTTTCTTAACATTTTAATTAATATAATGAAGTTATCCTCCCACCCTTCCATTTTGTATGCACTTCTCAATGTTAGGTAAATTACTAAAGTGATGTTGCTTGTCATTTACATTGAAACAAAATAGTACTTATATTGATTAATAATCTTATATTATTTAATATGCTCTTATTTAGCTAGGTATATTACTTTTCAAAATCAGAAGTAAAGTTTTAAATTATGAAGTTATGAATTGTTTTTCAAAAAAATATAACACCAATAGATTGTTAAATTTGTTTTTTATATTATTTAATTATGATAAGGTTTACATTAAAAAAAATTTAAGTAGCTATATCAATTTTCAATTGAAAAGGTAGACAATTATTTTTCATGTGAAATGACATAATAATTAAGACTAGTATAAAAATTAAAAATTATTTAAATAGATAAAAGGACAAAATTTTATTAATGGTTTAAACAATAAATAGGTAATACTACAATTTAATACTTTTATTAATACACCATAGATGGTTATTAAGGAAGTGTTAGCCCAAGTATTTATTTTATCTCTTTGACCTACACGTAACCACAAATTTGTGTTCAAGAGAATCAACTTTGTTTTGTTAGCTTTATTATTAAAGTATATCAACCTTATATTATAAATTATTATTGTTAATTTTGTATTTGTGTTTTAACAGGATTCACAACTCATTACTGGTGTATCATTTAAAAAAACATTTTCATATGCTGGTTTTGAAATGCAGCCTAAACATTATAAATCTCCAAAAATTGCTTTGCTTAATATTGAGCTTGAATTAAAAGCTGAACGTTCTAATGCTGAAGTGCGAGTAAATACTGTTGAGGTAAATTTAGTTTATTTTATATTTTACTAATACTATATAAATAATTTGATTTTGGAATTATATATAAACAAAATGCAACTCTTGCATATGTTGTCTCCATCTAGGAAATTACGTTTTACTTAATCTTAGAAAGCATACTATCATTTGTTGATTGAACAAACATCAATAATTTTATAAGAATACTGATTATTTTTAACTTGGAAATAATTTATTTTATACTATATTCTGTTTGCACACAAATCAAAATGTGTGTCATATCTTGCTGTAATATCATCCAAAGTAGACTATACTTCTTCCCCATTTCTGATATTTTCCAATCACTAATCTATTATTAAAATTATTATCACTTAACCTAACCATATTTTGTTTACATACACAATTAATGTGTATATAGATAAATCACGGTATACAGTTTAATTGCAATAGAAGAAACATGGTAGGGCTTACAAATAAAAGAGTGAGCATATCAGCTCGCAGTGTTATGTGTAAAATTATAGACATTAAAGGTATACAAACATATAAGGCAAGCCTTCAAGTGTTAAACAATTAATTAATTAATAATCTTGCTAAAGTTTAAAAACTAACTGCTTAATGATTCAATCAAGACTCTTCAATCATACAAAATACAATTTGTGTATTTATTTACACAATATGAGTTATCAAGGTTATCTTGATAAAAGTGGATGATTTAGTGGTGGTGTATTGAAAACAAATAGCACGTAGAGTTTTGGGTTCAAATCAAACATTGTAGTATGTTGATTGTTAATTAATTCAATGCTTTTAGACAATCTACCTTTCTAGCTCTGAAAAACTAGAACCAATTAGCAGTAGGGTAGACTACCATTGTTATCTATTTGTAATTTATTTTATGTATGTTATAATTATAGGAATTTCAAAAAGTTGTTGATACTGAATGGAATATTTTGTATGAAAAACTTGAACATATTTATAAAAGTGGAGCTCAAGTTGTACTATCTAAACTACCAATTGGTGATGTAGCTACTCAATATTTTGCTGACAGGTATGTGAAATATGTCAACTATCTTAAATAATGTTGTATGATTGGTTGTTTTTTAATTGTTATTTTAGAGACATGTTTTGTGCTGGTCGTGTTGTTGATGAAGATTTAAAACGTACAATGAAAGCATGTGGTGGTGTCATTGTTGCTACAACTTATGATTTAAATGATTCTGTACTTGGTAAATGTGAATATTTTGAAGAAAAACAAATTGGAGGAGATAGATTCAATATATTCTCTGGATGTCCTAATGCCAAAGCATGTACTATTATACTACGTGGTGGAGGTGAACATTTATTAGATGAAACTGAACGTTCTTTACATGATGCTATTATGATTGTTCGAAGAACTGTAAAAAACGACTCAATTGTAGCTGGTAAATAAATTAATAATTTATTTAATTCAGATTGTTGTTTTTTTATTAATTTTACTTGAATTTGTAAAGGTGGTGGTGCTATTGAAATGGAATTAAGCAAAGTACTTCGTGATTACTCTAGATCAATAGCTGGAAAAGAACAATTGATTGTAGCTGCTATTGCAAAATCATTGGAAATTATTCCAAGACAATTGTGTGATAATGCTGGTTTTGATGCTACTAATATATTGAACAAATTACGTCAGAAACATGCTCAAGGGGGTGAAGCATTTGGTGTGGATATTAATCGAGAACATGTCGTAGATAATTTTGAAAATTGTGTTTGGGAACCAGTGATTATTAAAAAAAATGCTCTTGCAGCTGCTATTGAAGCCGCTTGTTTAGTTCTATCAGTAGATCAAACAATTAAAAATCCAAAATCAGGCGGTGGTGAAGAACAACAACAGGGACGTGGACGTGGAAGACCTATGTAACCATTTTAAGTGTATTCAAGAGTTAAATTTATAATAATTATTAATACTTTTTTGTATAAGTTTTTGTACTTCATATGCTTACACACTGAAAACTAATATTCCTCTGTGCTTGTTTAATAAACAAATAATTTTCTATTTATATTAAACTTACACAAACATTCATATAAAATATTAAGTACTAAAAAAATAATAATCAATTTTTAATTTTATTAAGTAGTTGTTTTAGTAATTTTATTTTACAAAAAAAAAAATCCTTTAAATTGATGATATTTTTTTTAATTACCTGATGTTTATTTTCCTTTAATGGATGTGTTAAATTTGAATCCAGTGGTAACTAATTAGCCACTATTTCTAAGGATATTTTATAAATTCATAATTTATTTTTTTATTATTTACATGGTAGATTGAATTAATTTTTGTTAAAAACATTGCAGAAATTATATAACTAATATTAACTTGTAAGTCAGTACTGATTCATCTAAAATAGAAGTAGAATCATCATGTAAATACAAGTTTTATCATTAATATAAATAGCTTTAATTTATGTATTTAAAAATTCTCTTATGTGAAGAAAATATAAAAATAATATAGAATATGATGAAAAGAAATCTTAAGTTCCTATACACTTAAAACAAATTTTAGCAATGTGTTTTTGATATTTTAAATTGTTAAAAATACAATTTATGAAGAACCTTCTATTCAATTATATACATTAAATGGAAAAAATAAAAAAAAAAGTTAAAAATGGAAAATAACCAGAATATTTTGAAAATGTATTAATGTCTAGATCAGTGTTCGTAACCGGCGGACCGTGCGGCTATTGTAGACATCTCACTTTAAATTCTAGAACGACAAAATTTTTTTTTATATACATTTTATTCTTTTAAAGTTTTAGACAGTAATTTTTTGCTTAGTAAAAAAAATTTAAGAATATAATTTTTTATTTTTGTCTGGCCATGAACTTTTTTTTTGATTTGTGAATGTAGTCCGAGAGTCACAAAAGGTTGCCGACCATTGGTCTAGATCAGGGGCGGCCAAACGTCGATCGCGGACAATTTCAGAGTCGATCATGTTAGAATTTATTTTTAAGCCACGCTCACGAAAATTAATCGTGGTTAAATTTTCCAAGAAAGTCGATCCTCAAAGGTGAAGTATATTTTTAGTAGATCGTGGGCGAAAAAAGTTTGGCCGCTTCTGGTCTAGATAATGTGAAATTCAAAAAAATGTTTGTATAAATATACTAAATATAGCATACAAATTTGACCTATCTTATGCATAGATATTGGTCATATTATTGATATATATATTGATGGTACTTGGTTAACACATTAGAAAGCGTAGAAATTAAATTTTTTTAAAATAGGAATGTATATTGAAAAAACTTGCATTTTTTTACTGTAATTCGAAAGCACTTCTTCGCTCTTAATTTAAATTTTAAGGCATAAATTTAACAAATACTAGGTAGTAAGGTATAGGTATATAATATAAAAATATATTAAGTATTTGCAATATATTTCTATAAAATGTAATAACAAAATAAGGTATCTACTTGAAATGACCCAGTTATATATTTCCCTAGAGTGATATATTCGCAACTATTGTTAAAAAGTGGAAGACAAGACATGCTGCATTTTAATGTAATGTGTTTCAATATAACCGTATGCAAAGAAATGATGTACCTAAATATTATTTTCAGAGAAAAACACTTATAAGTAATTATATTTACCTACCTACCTATACGAAGGCTATTGAATAATCTCGTCTAAAGAAATAATGTAAATGTTTTTAATCTTCACCTAAAAATATTTATCTAAATATTAGTATGTACGCATTTGTCGCATTTGCATGGTGCATAATGCATGTACACCTATAAATATATGTAAATCGGTTAGTATGTGTTTAGGTATTATCGTTGTTAGTATCTAACAACCGGCCGGCGAAACTGTACCCGAGACATTATTCCTTAATAAGCCTTCTAAACATAAAGTAATACCAGTGGCAGATGTAGGATTTTTTATGGGGAGTGCTAATGTCTCGTATTCTGTATACTACATCCTTAAGGCAAAATCTTCGTCTAGTCCTCGAAATTAATGTGTATTAGTAGGTACTTAATATTCAAAACGATAAACATTATTAACAACTTTAAAAAAACATCTTAGAAAATTAAATTTTAACAAATATCTATGATATTCATTATAATTTAAATAAATAATAAAGACATATAAAATCTACTTATCATTTATCAGTATTGTGTAGAAAAAAATTATTTGTCAATTTTTCTTTTTATTTTTAGGAATAATTTTGTGTAAAATGTATTCAGCCTACTGAAAAAATACGTGTTGTGTAGAGTATTTGTTTTTTGGGAAGCAACATCCCAAGGAAGCACCCTAGTATCCTCCTCATAATCTGAGCCTGTGCACCTAATACGTTTTTTGAATAGTAATTTTAAAGTACCTACCTTTATTAAAGTTAAAAATGTTGATCTGTATTCTCTTTGAAAACAGATGATGTATTTAAAACTAAATTATATATGTATTATAATTCACGCTTTAGATATCATACAATTTATTACAGCATTATTTTATAATATGTTTTGTTATTAGTTATTGTAATAAACTTATTTAGTCGAATAGATCTTTTCAAATTGAGGAAAACAATATAATCTTCGATTCGATATTCACTATAATTTCTATAATCATTATTATACCTAACAGTATATTATGTGGTTTTGACAATTTTTGAAAATGACTTATGTGGGATCTTATATTACATTTTTTAAACTTTTTATCGAGTGGACATTTTTTGTTGACGTCTATAGAAATAAAATTAACAAAATATTTAAATGTCTAAAATTAGCTCAAAAAGAGTCAAAATTTCTTTAAAATTTTAATATCCATAGAAAATGATCATATGAACATTTGGTGAAAATTTCAAGTATCGTTATGGTTATTTGTTTTTTGATTATAACAAAATATCAAAATACGTTTGATGAGAAATAGATATACAATATTGCAAAAAAATCTAGGTAAAAATGTCTGAGTAAAAAATGTCCAAGGTAAAATTGTTCAAAATCAAAAATGCCTAGGGCAAAGTTGAATTAATAAAAGGATAAATGTATAAATATACACATATAACTTATTAACATTTATTAATTACAACATTATTTATTTTTTAACTTTTTTTGCTAATCAATATACATTTTTAATTTTTTGCTAGAAATTTTCCAATTTCTCTTTGACTTATCTATTTACTTCGTCTACTCATAATTCTAATCACATATTTTCTGTGAGTAATCCTATAGTTGGATGTGAATGAATTAACGAATGATTGACTAATTTAGAAAATCTGTGATTCCATCCTTCAGTATGGTCGTTGGTGCGTTGGCCATTGTTTATCTGAACTTCGTGCAAGGGCGTCATTTGAGGTACCGCTGCAAGGAGTACATTGGTTGCCCTATTTTTTCCTGTATTAATATGGCCTGCCTCAAATTTATGCTGTGCCGGTACAGCTAAAATGTAATAAATAAACTATAATAAGAATTATTGAAAAATATTTTATAAACAATATATTGTTTTAATCTTTATTGTAGTTGATAAATTACTAATTTTACGTATTTTTAAGATTATAGGCTGGTTGTGAGATTATTACAAATAGGATATATCCATATAGGTAATTTATAAAGGAACGTTATCCTATCTTTTAAAACAGTAATAAATTTCACTATTTTTATTGTTGTTTGGTGATGAAAAATTTGGCTGTTCTATTTTGAAACTGAATTGGTGCTCCTAACTGCGTGTACATTAAAAACTAAACGTAGAAATGCAGCGCCGATTTTAAAATAATGTTTTGTTTCGTATTATTGCAACTAACCAGCTTAAAACTTATTAGCTTCTTGTTGCATATTTGATTTTAATAACAATAAAATAAACTAAAAAATAACGAAACATTTAAAATGACTATTTATAGATCATAAAGAGTTGACATTTTTTGAAAAATATATTATGAATAGAGAATGACCAAATAAATATTTGGTGAAAATTTAAAGTATCTTCAGTCATTTGTTTTTGAAGTATACACTAAAAAATCAAAATCGATATTGTCAAAAACCAGAATTGCATCATGAAAAACCTCGTTTTTACTCAATTTGTTGTTTTTTAGAAAATTGTAGCACTTTTTGAATATTTATCGTATTTATGACTCAAAAATAAATTTAAAAAAACACACATCATTGTAAAATCAATACATTCGTCGCTCCATTCAGAATCTAAAAATGCGGTTTAGAAGGTCTGGTGCCCGTGCCTCTAAAAAGTTGATGCTCTATTGTACTTTCCCGCTATGACCTTTTTTTAGCATGACCATTACAATTTTTATTTTGAATAATACTACATATTAAAAAGGAATATTCAAAGTATTTGATAACTTATATTTATATATCTTATTATTGTTTATAGAAATTCTAAAATTTAATTTCAAACAAGTAATTTATGAGTTATATAAGTATTTAAAGTTTTTATGAGCGGAATAGTGCACCAACATAATGCGGAATATCCGTAGGTGCCACTCATTCCGTTCATAAAAACTTTAAATACTTAGGTACCTATATAACTCATAAACTATTCGTACAATTTCACTTTATATAAAATATCCTTTAATAATAGAAATTTAAAGTGCATGATATTATTAAATAAAGAAAACATTTAAAAGATATAACGATTGAAAATAGTAAAAGTATTGGTTTTTAACGATTTAATAAGTCGACAAAAAATTTAAATAATGACCGTCTTATATTAATTACGGGTTGGCGGTTGGTTGACACAGATAATACCTATACTTTTTTGTAAAAAAGTACTTTTCAGAAAAATGCTATTCGTAGTATTTTATTAACGAACGATTGATGTTATATACCTATTAATAAGATTGACAATTTAGTGAAATAATATATAATTATTTATACTATAAGTCATAAGTTTTCATCATATTTAATTTGTTTTTAACACCATACAATGTTAAAATATTGGTATTAATTCATGTTAATGTTAAGCAGGTGTAACTGTATATAAGAGTCAATATAATATTCAGTAGACGATTAAAATTAATATGATTTAATAATCACAATTATAACTTTTTATATTTTTAAGTACAAATTGCTTGAAATTAAACATAATCTACATTACACAAGAGTTAACAAATACTATGAGCAAATCTATATTATGTGTACACCATTTGTATTGTTTCATTAATATATAATAACATTACGGATATCAATATAAATATTAGATATTTTTCGGCCTTTAAAATTATATGGGCCTATAAAATCGCACATTACGATTTGTCATAGAAATTACAAATAAATAAACATCAACTGTAAAAATAAAATAAACAAATTTTGTATAACATAAAAACAAAAACAAAAAAACTTAACGAAACATTTTATGTAATCTAATGATATAAACAATTTTGATAGTATTAGCTTATTATGACATTTTTATATTAAAAAAAAAAAAAAAAATATATATATATATATATATATATATCGAGAAAAAGTCATTAGACTATACGAAACTGCTAATTACAAATAACAAAATATGTGTTGTTAATATCGTATTTAAAATTATTTATTAATCTTTCAATTTAACATTCTTATATTCTTTAGTTAATTTTTTCGGTTTGAAAAGAATTGTAGAATATCTTGATACTAAAAACTCTAAAAGTCTAAGAAAGAAATACGTTTCAGTTTAGTGAAACGTTAAATCTACAGCAATAGAAACGGTAGGTACCTATTTCAATTATACAAAAAAACAATGATTTAAGTTAATTGAATGATGATAATAAAAAATAAATAAATAAATACTTCTTTCGATTTGTAACAAATCTTAATGTTATTAATATTTTTGATTGTCTGCTAAAAAGTGGCAGAGATAGATAAACTCAGGCGTACAAACAAAAACAAAAATTAAAAAATTAATTTAGATATATTATGTAACCCGATTAGTTGATAACGAATACGAAATTATTGTATTTTACTTAACGATAATATAACATATATATAAATACATATATAATATATATATGATAATAAAATGGATTTAATTTTATTTCATAATGATTTTACGTTATATATTTTTATTTTTAATCATTTATTTTTGCTTAACAATTAAAAAAAACAGCGCCTAGATGAGCAGGACCATAATTTCAATTAAATTTTATGATAGTAATATGGTTTTAGGGCATATAATATTAAATCATTGAATCAAACTAAAATCTAATTAAGGACTTATTTGTATTATATTTCCTATGTATGTTTTTTTTTTGTAATTTTTTGTAATAATAATTTGAGATTAAAAACTGGCAAAGTAATACAACTGAGCGTACTGTATCTAAACATAAACAAATAAATGATAAGAACAATTAGATAAAATAAAATTATTAAAAAATAACAAAAATTATATATCCAGATATTAGACGAAATCTGACGAACAATTGGGTATATATAAATGAAGATATATTACTTTTCTTTTACCTAAATATTCAATTCAATTATTTACTAATCTTACTATTTGTCTAATTGAACTAATGATGATAAAAGTAATAATAATGATAATAAAAATAATACTGACAAGAGTAACTATATAAAATAACGTTTTAGAACAATTTGATAAAATAATGTTGTTATAGCATAATTTCCTTACAATACGATGTATTAATTATGTATAATATGGATTACTGTGATTTTTGCACATATTTTCAAGCATATAAGGTTGTCAAATTCATGTAACATATAGTTTAAGTCTCTTATAGTTGTTTCATATTCTATTACGTCTTAAAACATAACAAAATGTTCAAAACCTATACATTAGTATTTTATCATTTCTAAGGGCTACAATAATATAAAATCAATTATAATTATGTTAACAAGATTCAATAACAACGTACAAATAACAAAGTAGGTATTTACATGTTTTTATTTTATTTTTTAATATAAAACTTTTTTTATAATCATTTTTACATTTAATTTTAAAATGATTTCCATTTTTATAAAATAGTTTTGTTTATATTACGTAAACAATGTATAGCTCTAAACAAACGTAGTTTATGTATTTTTAATTTACAATAATTTTACTTTTATTTTATTTATTAAAGCAATTAATTGAGCTGAATTTATTATTTAACACTTTGTTTGTTAACGATAAATCATGAAACATCATCGAAGAAAATTAATTAATTTCAAATCGCTATTCTATAATATCCCTAGTAAATTGTATATGTAGTATATAAGTATATTTATATCAAATGAAATTAAGTATTTTATATTCTATATTTTTTGAATTAATTTTTTAGTTTTTATTTCATGACATTTGTTTGAACCGGAAGACGACTCAAGATTTTGTCATTTAATGCATTAGACATTTTTAATAGTTAAATTTATAATAATAATAATAATAATAATAATAATAATAATAATAATAATAATAATAATAATAATAATGATGATATTGATAATAATTTTAATAATTATTAGTATAATTACTATTGTAATTTACTGTTGGGCTTTATGATGTTGAGATTTTAAGATTGTCACAGCAAAACGTGCGTGTAAAATAAAACAGTTATGTATTCTAATACATGTCTAATAAATACATATACAATTAATATGATCGATTTTGTACTAATTTTAAATACGATTATTTGCATAATCTGATCGCATAATAATCTTTTATTATTTACGTATTAGATAATTAGGTGTGTCTGATTAATATATATTTATTCCTTACTTCACAGATGATTAATATAAAAAGCAAATTATTTTAGCTAATCTAATAATATATTTATATCAAGTCCATAAATATATGAATATATATATACATATATATATATATATTAATTTGAGCAAGAGGACACATAAATTGGGTGTCTTGACAAATAACTTTATAATATTTAGTACTTTTAGTAATTGTTATAGATAGATTATGGAATAAATTAAGTTATGGATACTTGTATTCCAGTAAAATATTAATGATCCAATAATTATACTAATATTAATCATAGCTACACATACGATTTATTAGCACATTATTTTAAGATAAATATTGAGAACCGAAGTTGAAATAAAACATGGTTTGACATTTGGAACATTGTTCTGTGATGGAAAATTAATTTCCTATTACGGAAAATTGTTTATAAGTAGACTTTTAAATTCGTTGAAAACGCTATGGTATGGTTTTTATATTATATCAGACTTATAATTTATTGCAGTTTTTATATCAGTGAAATACTTTCCAAATTATTAATAAATATTTTCACCGTTTAAAATGAAATCAATTAGCAACACACAGTATGTAAGCACTTTGCAACACCACCGATATTTAAAATTAAACCCAAAAATCGATAGGTTACTCAGAGTATGTAAACCTAATAAGTAAGACAATGACTGTCTATAATCAAGCCACTCGGAGACTTATTGAAGTATGTTTTATTTTTAGAGCAGTTGTGAAACATGTGAATTTTGAAACAAACGTTTTTGTACTGTGTAGGTTATATTGATGACGCCGAATAAACTAAATTGTTGAAGGTGTGAGATGAAATGTTTACGAGTATATTAGCGTGAAAAATGAAATTGTATTTAAAGCTATTCACGGTTGAATAAATGAAGGAACCCAATATCAATAATTAAAAATATTATCAATATGCAATGTAAGATAATTTGAAATAAGTGCATTTATGTAAAAAATACAATATCAGTATAGTAATAAGCTAAATATAAATTTTAATTTAACCAATTTCTTTTGGGAACTAGTAATAGAAACTTTCATATTTACCTCGATGTTCAGTAATGTATATCATTATAGTAATAATTTCTGATTTTAAAAGTTAATATTGTCACGACATGTTGTTGGTTTTACGGCGCTGTGACAACGAAAAATGTATCGATTTTAGATTGCGTTTGAGATTTCCAATGTTATATACATTTCAAGAGCCCTCGTTTCTCGAATAAGACGAAAAAAACGAATAAAGTAATATCCGCTTGGCAGTTTATTATGTACATATGAAAATAACCCTTCCGAATCGTATCCAAACGTCTACAAATATCCGACGTATCGGTATTATACACCGGACGCGCACTGACTCCGGATATTCAATAATAGGTCCGCGATGCGCGTAGTATACACACGCCTATTTTGATTTCTCGTATGAACGTTTTGTTTTCGAAATGTTATTTACGCGTACGTTTAATTGCCGAGTGCACCTAATGTCGTTTGACGCGTCAGTTGCACGTATCGTGTGCAACAGGTTTACGTCAATAGAAAGTCTACTCGATATCGTTTGTCCGTCGGTTAGTCCGTTTCAAGGACCCGGGCCAGAGTGACATTATATTTATAGACGTACCATTAGAAAAGAAGTATAGTTTCGAGAGAAAAAAAAAATTTATAGTTTTCATAATAACTTTAGATATTAGGAGTATATAATAATAATAATAATAATAATAATAATAATATTAATAATAATTTAATAACATTACAGTTATGTCGTACGAATAATATTCAAAAACGGCACCACACCGATTTCTACACGTCACTTTTCCGCGTGCTACGTAGATGCGACGTCGTGTGGCCGTCGTACAATATGAAATATATATACATATATATATATAGTTGCCCCACTGCATCCGTCGTTTTATATTACCTATATATATATATATATATATATATATATATATATATATATATGTATATGTATTATATATATGTTATGTATACAGAGAGAGTGGAACTGGAACTGGACGCGGCCACGTCGGTGGCGCGATCACGTGACGATCACGTGCGGCGCGGACATGAGGACCGCAATGGTGGCGGCCACCGTGAAGAATGTGAATATGTACAGGCACATGCGGTCGACCACCATGGCCGCGAACTTCCAGTCGTTGGTGATCTCCTCGTCCTCCTCGTCCTTGCGCAGCTTGTCCGTGATCACCCGGAGCTCCTTGAGGATGAGCGACAGCTCGCGGTGCGGTCCCAGACACGAAGTGGCCGCCGACGCCGTACCGCCGCCGCCGGTCAACATGGCGTGCTGTTGCTGCTGCTGTTCGACCATGACGTGCTCGGGCATCGGGGCCACTTGGCTTCGGGCGCCCGGGTAGCTCCGGGTGGACGAGCGCAGGTCGTCGTCCAGGTCGAGCACGTTGGCCAGCAAGCTCCTGGACGACTTGGCCCGGAACTCCAGGTCGGGCAGGTGGTGGATGGACGACGCCGCCGACTTGTTCTTGGAGTCTGACGACTTGTTACCGTTGCCGGGCGGATCGTCGCGGCTCGGTCGGCTCATGCACAACAGGCACGGCATCCACACCAGGAACATGAGTTTCACCTGTTCAAACACACACGCGTGTACGTTTATACTGTTATTATTATGCTGTTATCTTTGTGGTCGTTGCGAATGTCGCTGTCGACGTCGATTTCGGGTGTAATCGCGGAAAAGTGTCAACATAGAGGGGAGGGAGGCGATCGCCCAACATGATCTGTAGTTAGCGTTTTTAAAACGTTGTAACTTTTTCATGGTTAACAATTCGTCTGTGCCTGAACTGGTTTTTTTTTTTTTTTTTTTTAATAATCGTTATCATTAATATAATTGCTTAAAATTTGCCAATGCGCAAAACAAATATCCAAGTTAGGTTATATCCGTCTAACTAATGCTTAACACAACCACAGTTTACGTTCAGAGTAATCCATTTTAGATTCCGACCGGAGCTGAGCAATGAGTGTACTGATCGTACAATGATATATGTGTGTTCAGTGTACACTATTTATAGTAGGAAAAATACTTGGATATTTAATTTTAAGGATGGTTTCTTGAAACGAATTGGATCTAGTCAGTATTCCCGGGAAGTGAAAAATGAAAATACTTAGTACTTTTCAAAATTATTAGGAAATAAAAATTGATGGAAAAATTGGAAATTTTAAGAGCAAGATCAGTTATCGACAAAATCTTCTTATTTTGCTAAAATTTAAAAACGAAACGTTGCTAGTATCGGATTCCTATCTTGGAGTCTTTGAGTCTTTCAGCCAGGATGGGTTAAATCCTCAGAGATAGCCGGCAGATGGATAGTGTTAGTGAGTACTTTAAAATTTTTCGACGTCAGTATTATTTGTAATACGTGGTATTGTGTTACCACTGCACACCGAGTCTCTATATTTAATCATATTACATAATAAAGTTCGGGAATGATGTAACCATGATACGATAACTTCTATTTATTTAAATTACGCGACCATTCTACTTGGCGATCTAATTGTGAATTAAAGTAACTCATGAACAGTACTGGGAGAGGGTGAGATATTTGTTATCTAAGTTATAATAAAGATGACGGAATCTTTGTACGAGATCTATAACGTCCAGGCACTTGAAAATTTTTTTTAAGCTAGGTATAAGGATTGATTAGTTATATGTATATATTGTGTAATACAAACTATATATAATAATAATGTATACTTCATTAAAAATTATATAATTTGATTTCGTGCACTGTTAATGTTAGTATTTAAATTGTTCAATTTACTGTAAAAATGCAATTTAATTTATCCATTTTTTATTTATTTTTTCATATAAATAGTTGAAAAAATTATAAAGTTTCAATAAGTGGTTGTTATTATATACGAATTTCAATTTATTTTATTTGTAGACGTTAGGATAATATTGAACTATAGGTTTTTTAATGGATGAGCGTAATTATTAGGCATAATTTTATAAGCTCTCTGAGATGTTATAAAATAAATTAACGATTACTAATATTATTGTAACTGTATCATAGAGATCGAAGAAAATACAGTTAAAAATAGAAGATTCTAATACGTTTTGTAGAATACAACAACTTTTGATTTTTGTAACATACCTACTTCAGATCTTTCTTTACCTTGATATTAAATCTTCTTTCAGATATTATATTTACTGTATTTTTATCGTATACAAGACTGTTAGAGTATACTGACCATTTTTTTTTTAGATTTTTTACTTTTTAACATTAAACTATAATTTTTTTTTATGAAAATATATATTCCACTATTCCACAAACATTTGAATAAAATAACGAGTCCTCGAGCCTTGAATACGAGATTTTAAATCAAAACGTATGAATGGATAGATTTCGATAAGCTATACAAATTATCTTTTACAATTTATTTGTACGTATTAATTAAATTTAAACTCAAGTGTATACAAATTGTTGCAAAACTAAAACCGCTTTTTATTTTTCTATGATAAAAATAAATTATATATTTTAAACTTTGTTTATTAACAGATCATTTATTAATTAATTTATATTCATTGTAATTTATTTATTTTTTTTTATAAGACTGCGTTTTAACTCGGCACGATAAAATATTTTAATAGAAATAAACGTGTTACGATTTGTGTATTGGCACGTCAGATAGGTAATTTCGTTACATACATGCAACAAAAATATCACTTATTTATTATTTTAAAATTGTTTTAAATATAACCGGTATATACTAATATTCTATACAAAATTTTATTGAAAAAATATTTTTATGCAATATTACGTATGTTATGCAAATCTGGAGATAATTAAAAGTGAGGTTTAAACAGCTGGAGTATTTTTAATTTAATATTAAGTTATATATAAATATTATTTTCCAGAAAAATTTTAAATCAAAAATTTTTAATATCATAATATTATTTAGATTAGGTATTGTTATTATGGAGTTCTTATTTTCAGTCTTGAGTTGTGTTGTTTTTTTGTTGTCTCAGTTAGTATTCAATATTTGTTTTATTATAAAGTATAGTGTTATAAAATTGTAATTACCCATTTGGACATAACGTGAGTGTCCGCATTACGGTGGTGATAATTCAGGATCATGATTGTGGACACGACCGAAGATGCAACCATGAACATGATACAGTTGAAATAAGTACCTATAGGCCGCAGGAATACAATAAAACATATATTAATAATCGTCGCATTGGTATTCATTTTTTTTCATTGTTTTTAAAGCATCGTGCGTTCATGTTTACTATGTGCAAAAAATGTGATCTAAATTGTGACTTCGAATGTCAATCAAGATTAAGTTTATAATGCATTATACATTTGTATGATCTAATGTACTTATTGTCTTTATTATTTTATTGAAATTAAATTTGAAAAAATAATATAATTCCAAGTCACTGTAGAATTCATAAGTGGATTCTTGTAAAAACAAATATCATCTATTTTGAAATGTAATGACTGAGGAAGTAAAAAGTGTTCTAATCAAACTACATAGATAATAAATTGTAAAATAAAATCAGACATAAACAAGACAGGGTTGTATATTTAAGACAGACAGATGTAAAGTAATGTACTACTCATGCAAGTAATACAATAATTATCGTAACATTCGTAACTATTTTTATATTTTTAATTTAATTTTTGATAAACGATCAAGTCTTGTTTAAATCATCATCATTAATAATGAACACTTTAGACCACGGATGATTATCAATTGAAATTTTGTTATTTTCGTTGACGATTTATCATCTAGCGAAGTACTTTTTTTTTGATTTTAGTTGATGAATTAAACAAAAGTATCTATACAAATTCCCTCAGTTGTATATTAGATACACGCTTATAAACATAAAAAAAAAAGACTTGTCCACATGCATTGACGCGTTTTTAGCGCTTTTACGTATACGGTATACA
Source organism: Rhopalosiphum nymphaeae (assembly GCA_036289425.1). Lineage (NCBI taxonomy): Eukaryota > Metazoa > Arthropoda > Insecta > Hemiptera > Aphididae > Rhopalosiphum > Rhopalosiphum nymphaeae. Next base: position 6,820,016 of record JAZAQC010000012.1, on the reverse strand, counting down.
TATTAATATTAATAATAATAATAATAATGGTAATAATAATAACAATAATAATAATAATAATAATAATAATAATAATAATAATAATAATTATTATTATTATTATGAACGCTTATTGATTTAATAATTACATTTTTATATTATATTGTCACATATATATTGTCTTAAAATGTTATATATGATAAAGTGGAATAATTTTTAAAATTATGTTAATTGTGGTTGCTGCGTGATGACAATGAAACAATGATTTATTGTTACAAACATAATCACAGCTTATAAAAAAACAGAATACAGTAACAATCAAATCGTATGAATTGAATGTTGTTAATACATAAATCAAATAAAACAATGCAGGTAAAAAATAGAATATATCCATACGGTTTGTAGGCATTTTTTACATTTTTCCTTGTAAATCAATTTTGTAATTAATATAAACAGTATTTTTTTGGGGGCTTAGTGATGACATATTGGTAACTTAACTGGACGAAGTATAAAATTACTGGCCAGAATACGATTGATTTTGTTTATCGTATTAAACTAACGTCTTAACAACTATTACTTTATAAATATATAAATGTTCATACTAAAAAAATATATTTTACCTCCAGACTCTAAGTTAAATCCAAATACCCAAATAATAAATTATAAACCAGAATTACAACAGCCATGAACTTATAATATTATCTTACATTTTTGTTATACCTTAATTTTTACCACCAACATAATTATTTAGTACAATTTGAGTATCAAAAATAGAGTAAAATGTATTTGAATATATGTTTTATATAAGAAAAATCAAAATAATGATATAAAACATCAAACTAATTATTTGTATGTAATTTTTAAATTATTAATAGTTTATACAAAAACTTCGCTAGATGTTTAAAACGGATGTACAAACGACATACGTATGTACATATTTCTTCTTTAGAAACCATTACACAATTAAATCATCTATGGTCTTAAGGTAATCATAATTTAAATGACTTATACAAATCGGAGTTAAAATAACTTATTATTTAATCGTTTTTGTTTTCATTAAAAAAACTATTGGTTTTAAATTAATTGTATTTTTTAAATATTGTACATTTTTAATGGCGGGTAATTCTTAACGCCTTTTAGTTTTATGTTTTCTTTTACTTGACGTAAAATGTATTTATAATATGTATATATATTTATTTATTTTTAACCGATTTGCATGAAGTCATGTGTATAATTAGCTAAATAATTTTTAAGAAACTACCGGCTTTGTTACTTGGAGGCAGAGGGGCCCACAAATATATTATAACAGTAATATATATGATTGATTAAACATTTTGTTTTTTTAATTAATATTTAACCATTTTTTAATTTGTGAAATAAACAAATATTGTTTAATTTACAATACGAATTGGTTAATATTTATCTTTGACGCGGCAACATCGGTTTAATCAGTTTTATTGTTTTCACACAACATTGAGAGAAAATAATAAAATAAAAATAAAAAAATAAAATAAATAAATAAATCATACAATGAGAAAGAAGAGGAAGGAAATAGTGAAATAATCGTGTGATAAACATTTTTAACGTAAAATGATAACAAATAAAAATAATATTAACATTTTTTAATAAAAAAATGTACGTTTTACTTTATATATAATGATAATGTATTATATAAAAATGAATGGATAAATAATAATTATACTGATTTGTAATAAACTAATTAATTTTTTTTTCAATTCTTTAATTATGTTAATTGTTTAACTTTTGAAAATCAATAGATCACTGGTGCAGTCTGCAATATCACGTCATCTGGTACCTTGTTTCAGTTTTAATAGTGTGGTGTTATAAACTGAACAAAAACAAAATGTAGAGAAAATGACAAATAAAAATAAATTAACAATTATAAAACTACTATAATGAGTGAAATTAAAAAAAAAAAAAAAAAAAAAAAAAATAATAATAATAAATAAAACATACTGACACGTATTCATGATCACACGAACAAAACTGTACATTTTTTAAAATGTTTAGTAGTGTATATTATTAATATATAAGCATGTATATGTTTATGCATATATATTTTAATATACGTATTTATTTAGTAGTAGATTTTTTTTTAAAATTATTATTTAAAATTCGCACGGTTTTCTTTCTTATTTAGTTTTTTCTGCTTAGATGGTTTATCGGACAATTGAGAGCAGAATGTCAAATACAAATACGAATGCACAATGAAACACGGTGACGATCAAGTAGTTTACGAAACATAAACAAAAAGATAGCATGCTATAGAAATGTTTGTAATGATGTTGAAGAAATATGATGTTTTTTTTGTGTTTTTGTATTTATGTACATTGTACAAGCGTTTTCGGCTTTTCGCAAAGAAAATTTATAGTTGTAAATAATTTATTTTGTATGTGTTTTGTGATTTTAATGTTTAGATAACCATATCGCTATGAACTTAGAAGGAAGATCCCTCTACCTGAAATGCTGAATTAGTACAATATAAAAGTGATTTTAGAACGTATGATAGGTACTGTATAATTTTATAATTTTATTTTTTATAAATATTTTGACTTGTCTATTTAACAGTGTGTTGTGAAAATAAAATGTAATTAAATTATTTAATCTTAAAAAAAAAAAAATTCCATATCAATTATTTATTCTTATTTCTAGTTATTTTTTTCAAGTTTTTAATACGAATAGTTTAAAAATTATAGAATTCTCTTCTTCTCCTTACCAATCCACACCAAAAAATAAAAATAATTTTATATCTTAGAAATTAAATTTATTAATATGATTATTCATTAGTCTATTCAAGAAATAATTTACCTATTGTTCATAGCGTTATGGTTTTATTGTTCATTCAGACACAAAATACCTTAATTTTGATTATTTGAATTGTTTGTGTTGTTGCGAGTGTGTTGAATGTGTTATTTTATATTGTATGTACGAGAAAACAGAGAAAGTAAGAGCAAGCTGAGCTGAACACAAACCACAAAATTCCGCAAAACATGTATATGTATAATGTATATATATTAAAAAATATACATATATAATTATATATATACATCATTTTAAATATATATTTATATATATATATATATACGTGTGATTTATTTAAATGGAAAAAATCAAAATGAAAAACTCGAACTAGGTTATGGTTACACAGCAATAGATGGATGTATACATACATATATGTATATATATATATAATATATATATATATTATATAATAGTATATGTATAAATATATATATAAATACAAGTAGAAAAACAGTGTTTAAAAATATGTATATAAAATATGAAACATAATTTATATAATTCAATATAAATATAATATGTATATAAACACACACACATATATATATATATATATATACATGTATGTATAGTATGTATAATGTATATATTATGCACATATAAACCTATATATATATATATATATGATTAAATACATATTTATATATTTATATATAAATATTAAATTGTTCCTAATACGACATGTATTTATTTGTTTTTATTTTTAATTTTGCCTGACCTAGTAAGGGGATAGCTTCAGATGTTTGTGGTAAGGCATCGGCTATCATGAGTGAGAATACGGACAGTGATAGGAGGATTGTCACTCCTGAAACAACATAAATGCCAAACACCACACATTCCATTAAATAATAATAATATTAATAATAACAATAATAATAGTAATAATAATAATGATAATAATAATAATAGTAATAATAATACAAAAAAAAAATTAAAATAAGAATAATAATAAAAATAACAATAATAATAATAATTATTATAGTGATAATAATAATTACAAAATTAAATCAATGATAACGTTTTAGGTATAAGTATAGGCTAACGGTGACTAAAAAAAACAGTAATAACTAGTGGACGAAAATTCGAGTACCTACTAGTAACGATACAAACTGTCAAACAGTCGTGTACGACAATATTTATACTTTGTATAGTTTTTTGTACCTATGTGTTGTTGATGAATACAATTTAATTTTAATACATGTTAATAACTTATATCAACATTATATGAACAGTATACAGCAGTAGTGTTGAAATGAAACCGAAAATAAACTCGAACAAAACAGCTAACTACACGGAAACTACAAAAATACAATTACGTATGTGCTCACTGGGTTTTTGTTTCTCAGGTCACTTAACATGGAGAAATATGTTTCAGTCGTTATTTTTTATTATGTTTTTTATTAATAATTTTTTTACGATAAGTATTTTCTTCTGGAGACCAGGTTCAAAGGGTGAAATAAAATAATACAGTGCTGTTTATGGTATATATTATTATGATATACGTTTAATGCGATCCCGTTAACTGTTTTACGTATATGTCTTAATAGTTAGCAACAAAATGTCATTATGCAGGGATCCTATAATATGTATATATATATATATTTATGTATATATATATATATATATTTATATCGACTGAAATTCTAAAATAGTTTCATCGCATATTTGCATTTCAAAAATATATTATAATATAAATCGTTTATAAAACTTGCGTCTTATAAGATGCAACGTTGTTGTTTTAAAATTTAATGGTAATTGTGTGATAAGAAAAAGTAATATTTTTACAGTGCGTATATATATAAAAAAAAAAAAAAAACGATATTATTATTGCTTTAACTTGTATTAACACTAATTAAGCGAACACTGAATTTGGTAGTAAGCTAAAGGACTCCACACTCTAAGGTTTAAGATGTTTATATGTCCAAATACAAAAACATTTTAAACAATTGTTTTTTATGTAATAAATAATAAAAAAAATATAAAATAAAAATAAAAATAAAGATCAATACATGCATTATTATGATGGTTATACGATATATGTTTATCGATCTTGTACAATATATTATGTATACTATGATGTATATACCTATGAGTATATATAATATAATATATAATATTATATATACACATATATAAAAGTAAGAATTTATAATATGTGTACATAGATATATAGTATATTTATCTCGATTGGAATGTTATATGTTTATTGGGCTAGTGGTAGTTCTCGAAGAGAGGACTTGTGGTTATAGGTGATGATCGTGAGGCAGTGGTAATGTGGAGGTATAATGGAAATCGTGGTGAACCGGCGAGTGGGAGGTATATAAGAAAATGTACATTATCATCCGGACGATATATGAAGCCCTCACAGGTTTATTATTCTTTTGAAACCACTAAATTGCATCCCCACGGTGACGGTTTCTGCTGTAGTCACGGCAATCGGGATGTTCAGTGTGTTAAGTGTGCACGTCTGAAAGCGCATTCTAAAGCGTATATTATAATATATATATATATATTTTTTCATCTATACATTTTCCGAGAAGTGTGTGTGTGGATGTGTATAATGTGTATGTGTATGTATTTTGTATATGTGCGTATATTGTGCATTTGTGTTTTTGAGGGTGTATCCCGAGCATTACTTTTCTAACCAACTATATCTAAAATAGGCACTAAGCGCTCTAAATGACATAACATGGTTTCATACACGTACAATTTAGTATATGCATTCAATAATATTTATTTTTCATTTTTTCACGTGCAGTAGGTATGTAATAATATTATAATTTGTAACATTATACATACAAAAATCATCTATTTATTTAATTTTTCTCTATACCTATTATAGTATATAATATTATGTATGCATATTGTATTTGTTATACATATATCTATATAATATAAATATGTATAGGAGGAAAATAAATATATTATGACGGGGCCGAATGAAAAAGGAAAACAAAAACCCGTGACCGTTTATTTGAGTTCTATGTATTCATGTCTTTTTATGAAAAATAATAAATAACAAAAATAATAAACAAAATAATAATAATAACAACAATAATAAAAGTTGTGTTTAAACAAAGCGTTTTAAGTCTATACAAGTTAGATATTTGATGAAATTTATTCTTAAATAATTAGACTAGACAGTTGATTTTTGAGCAAAACATTGTTATATTCCCATAGAATAACACCTACAGTTCTAGAATATGTTATTATTATAGTTAACAAGCATATTTATCTAATATCTAATAAGCATTTGTTATATTGTTTTATTTTGGCCGTATCAAAATAATTTAAAAAAAGAAAAAATACTTGACACTATGTGAAGCCTCCAAGCAATTTGTGACCGAAACTAATATTTTTTTTTAACAATAATAATATATTTCTTTTTTTGTATTATTGCGATGTTTATGGTACGTGTTAAATTTGATTTTTATTAATTGAAGTCCCCCAATTGTTGCACCCCTGCCATCCAAGTACAAATCCTTAAACAGGTGCAAATAATAATAATAATAATAATAATAATAATAATAATAATAATAAAAACAACAACAACAACAACACAAAGAAAAATAACAAACTTTTAATTTGATTATACCTATCAGTGGTAACTCAGAGGCAGGTGGCATTGTTTCGCACACCATATTTAGGAAGAATGTAAGCGATAGCAAAACCGTAACTCCTGTTCGCCAACATCAAAAAAATATATTAATTATAATTTTAATAAATTATTGAAAAGAATACATATTATTTGCAAAAAAAAAAAAAATGTATAATATAAATTAATATAAAATGTCATTGTTTACAACACGGTTTATTAGCTGAAAATGTGTATTTTGTCAATGCAATTATGGGAACCTGGTCTCCAGTTCCTCTCGAGCTATGATATATTTGATAAGTATATTGTTATTTTATTTTTAATATCATGTAATTTGCTTGCAACGTAACATGATTTCTTTATGATAATAATAATACAATAGAAACATAATGGATATGTTCAAAATTTATTAAAATAATTAGCACAAACACAATTTTTTCACCTTTAAATTTCCTAACTAATATTAACTTACATTACTTTCAAAAATTATTTATCTATAGAACCATATAAATATTAAAGAAAAATTTACTCAAACACCTAATTTAAAATAAAACTATCGTTCGAGTTAAAGCATTTTTATAAAATGTTTGAAAAAATTTAAAATCTAGTGTATTATTTAACGACTCGTCATTTTGTTCAACAGCCTGCTCCAATAAATTATGTCGAACATTTTTTTTAAATATTCATACACGTTTTCAGATATCTAATTTGAGTAATAGTTGAAAACTTCACTCCTTAAATATTTTTTATATCTTATGGAATTAAAAGTATCATCAAATAATTTAATGACATTTATGATTGAAACGTCTATTTATTAAGAAATATACAAAATATGAAATTTGATTTAGCTTGAATTTGGTATGCATAAAAAAATAAATAAAAATAATATTAATTGAGATTAGTGTTTAATAAACTTTTTACTTGATAAATGTAACTATAATAATTTTATATATTCGAGAATATATAAGTATAGATTTATATTGAAATTATTGTTATGAATTTTCTATATTTTACTGATTAATTGAATTTAAATATGTATCAATATTGATTGTACCTAAATTGATATCACAATTTTTTTAAATCCTTCCAGAATAATATTTTATATCTTGGCATTAAAATAAAATATTGATCATATCTTTTACTCAAATAGTTTATTTTATGAATACTTGTATACGAGTAATGTATATTATCTAACTATATTGCACATAATAATAATGTGGTACTAAAATATTTAAGTGGAGTTTATTAGTACCTATGTATGATAGATTTGTTCGGAAATTCATTTATACTAAAATGAAATATTTTCGGTCAATAATAACCTACTACGCAGTCATTAAAATAAAAAAATAAAATAAATAATAAATAAAATAATAATAATAATAATAATAATAATAATAATAATAATAATAATAATATTAAAATAAAATAAATCATAATAATACTAATAATAACAAAACATATAGAGTACTTAACATTTTTGACCTCAAATGTGTTTGTGAAAAAATACAATAATATTTTTACAATATATGTATATATATATATTTATATAAATTCATATATAATGAAAAAAATATACTCGGTGCGTTTCGATTACCAGTGTGGTTGTTTTGTGTGCCCTCCTTAGCCAAGTCGTGTGACCACGAAAAAAAATGTTTATATAATATGTTATTATAATATATTGTGTATATAATATACGTATAGATTTTCGCATAAAACGAGTACGTATATTGTATACAAAAATGCTCAGTTGGCCGTGCGTTACCTAAAAGAGGAACTGCGTCCGAAGTAGCCGGCATTGTCTCGGCCACCATGTTTAGAAAAACGGTCAACGACAGGAGAATCGTTACACCTTTAATTAAAACATTTATGTTTACACGCCTATTATGGTAGATTTACATAACAAAAAAAAAAAAAAAAATATTAAATAAAACGATAATAATAATATGGTTTCCCCGACCGCCCATAACTGCAGAGTACGTCTCGTCGGACCGCGGTTACCACGGTTCGTTTCGTATGAACCAGGTACACAAGTAATATTGAATTGTTATATTATATACAGAAATATAAATACATATACATATTATATATTATGAATTATAATAATGATGTATTATTATAATAATAGTCTGGTCGTATCATTGACGTCACCAAAATATTATATTATTGTCGGTACAACAAGTCTTGTCGCACGCGCTTTGTGTACGTAAATGTGTGATTGTGTTCATGTTTATTAGTGAATTTGTTTGAGTTTTGTGTGAATGCGACTGTGTGTAAACGTTTGTTGGTGTACTTATGTTTATGTAACGTTTAAGACTGTGTACGTATGTAGGTACCTAAGGTCATTTTCTCGCCACAATCTGAGGGCAGCGTGAACCCGAGCATGGCCATAGCGGCCAGTGTTACGCTCGGCAAAATCAGGTTGACGATGTAATAAACTGTTCTGCGCCGAACGTATATGGTAAACGTGATATCCACATACGGATTCGGACAACAAGAGTAGTTTCTTAAGCTCCTCGTAGCTTTTCGGCCTGTAAAAAACTGATATAAACAAAAAAAAAAAAAAACAAAAAAACCAAACAAACAGTACGGATACCACGAAAATTGTAGAGTTTAAAAAATCCAAAATAAAATACACACACATACATATCAAAACCATTGCGAAGTAAAAAAAAAAAAATATTCACACACATGTGTGAATAACGGTATTTTTTCACTATCTGGTGATATTTTCATCTCTCTCGAGCATTACCACCATTCTACACATCAAAAACATTATAATACAATATTTATCTGTATTATATAACGCAGTGGTCGGAAACAAGCTCTGTAAATCGAAATTGGAGAGTGTGATGTATATGCGATTACAAGAAGCGAATGCATTTACCCTGCAGTTTTATTACCTACGTATGACGACTCTTACTCCCCCTCATTATAGCTGGATAGTTTATTGTCTACGATAATTTTTCTACGAGTACAATTTTATGTGCATTTTATTGTCATATTGGATCGGACCTGGTCTGAACAATCGATAATTTAATATCCGACAATGATGTAATGAAACACGGAATTTTAGTGAAATCGATGTTATTATATTTTTGTGGTGTGATTTATCACATGATTTGTAACGACATAAGTCCTGATGAATATCAAATTGCAGTAAATTATAGTATGAACAAAAATATCTCAAACATTAATAATTAATTACGTCCAAATAATGATTTTAGAAACACAATTTTTGGTTTTCTTTTTTTTTTTATTGACGTGTCCAACAGTGTGAATAAGTTATTAATAGGATTTTGGTCGATTTCGCGTTACTATTGTATAATATTGTAATACGAAAAAAGACGCTAGTAATAATGAAAAATAACTGAAGGTTGTGGTTTTGGTTAAACTCGATTGATGAAAAGTGCTTGATATATATTGGGAATTGAAAAAAGTTAGTTACCCAACTAAAAGGACATGGTTTTTACTTTGAGTCCAATTGTTTAGTTATTTTTAAATCTAAATGTTTATTTATAAGAAGTTTGTCGAGAGAGACAAACAAATAGCTGAAAAAAGTTCGTAATATATTGATTAGTGTAATAATACCTATAATATTACAAATTATCACACATTTCAATAATTATAACGTTATACTGATAACATTGTACTAGATATATATTATTATGATATGTATATTGTACGTATACCTATATTATTATGTTACACTTAAGACTAAAAACAAAAACCCCTGTGTCATAAACAACAGACATTGTATAATGGGACACTTTAAAAAGTCGTAAAAACATAAATAGTTATTTATTATTATATTACTATACGATTATTAATTTAATTTCGTTTACCTAGAGATAGTTTTTCGCCGCAGTCCGGCGGTAGAGTAAATCCTAGTACGGCCATAGATGCAATCAACACGCACGGGACTATCAGGTTGAAAAAGTAATACAGGGTGCGCCTTCTAATTAGGATGGAAAACGTTATGTCTATGTACGGTTCGGGGCAGCAACTGTAGTAGATCACATTGCGCTTTCCGGGAACGCCTGCCAAAAGGAATAGTTATGTGTGAAGGAAAGCAATTATTAAAAATAAATAATTAAACACAATTATTATTGTTATAATATTATCATCGTTATGTTCACGACATTATGTTATTAAACACACTGGACCGTCGCTGTTTTTAGAAATAAGTTTGGAATGTTTATAATTTAATATGTATATTACAAGCATTATTACATTATTATAAACCTACCTACTTACACTGCTCTACCTAATCGTGTACTGCTATACGCTATTATCTATAAATAAAACGTCAAGAAGAGGAAGTGTATATTGTTTTATCCGAGTAAACATCATACTACGAGATTTTTCTTTTTTTCTTATACCCACAGTATAAATCATGTGTTTTTTCTTGGATGTTTTACATACTTGGTTGAAATACTCAATTTAGGTAACATACGATTTGACCGATATACTTTCAACAGGTCTTTGTTGATTCACCCACTCAGTCACTGTATATATAATATTCGATATTTAAGGGTATTAACGACGTATTAAGACATTGTGTTAGGAAAATAGTTCTACAGAAATTCCGAAGGTCAAAAACATTACAAACAACGATTTTAAACAATAATTTTTATAATCAAATAGAAAACACGATTAATTGTTTTAATTCGTTCATTTTATTAATTACTTAAGTAGTTTGTGATCTAGTATTTTTTGCTTTTATTTAAATGACAGAAGTTAAAACTTGAAAGTATAAAATAAATGGGATGCGATTGTAGAAATGTATGAATTGTTAAAGTATGCGTCTAAGTATTTTATTTTTATTGTCGTGTAGTGTTTGGAGTGCTACATTGAAGTTTTCAATATTAACCATAACAGTAAAGTATGATTTGTAATACTATGGTCCATTTTTATATGTATATTATAAGTTGAGTATTGTCATATTGATCAAATGTTTTTTTTTCGTTATGTAAATAGTAAATATTTTTGATAAAGGTGAAATATATTGATCACAAATTAATTTAAAACATTTTTATATTTTTCTTGATTATGATCAATAAAATAGAAATCTCATTAAACACAATAGTGAAGACAATTTTGATGAACTCAATTTGTTGTAAGGATTTATTTTCTGATTATAAACATAGAAAAATATAAATGACAAACAATGAAAATTGTAAATGTAATAAAAATATATATTAAAAAAAAATGTATCAAGTCATATGAATAAAAAAAAAATTAAATAGCTCATCTTAATAAACGATATACGTTATAAAATAATATACAGCTCAGACGGTCCAGATGTTATAGTTCATTTACATTACAACAGTAATATTTATTTTTATGATTTAATTGTTTTTCAAGTGAATCAATACTTTTGTGGTAAATAAAAAAACACATTAAAAACAACAGTCGTGTATCAAAATGTCATTATAATAAACATATTATAACAGCACAATAGCTATAAAGGTGGAAAATATAAATGAGGTGATCCATTAATTTTTATTAACGATATTAACCATTAGACGATTGCAGTTTAAGTTGTTAAACTGTTCCAAAATACAAATACAAGTATTACACTAAACAATGCTTTACAAGAAAATCTCCGTGAAAATATTACCTATTGTTTTATATTGAAATTAAAATTATTTCTACTATTTTAATATAAGATATATATATATATATTGAACGTGTATAACTTTCAAACATATTTATCTTGTAAAATATGAAATAAAACATTATTATTTTTGTTTGGAATTAAGTCAACTTTAAAATAAATAATATATAAATCCAAAAACCGGTAAAGAATAACTAAAATCATGAACAAATAAGTCTATTCTAAATTTATAACCTTAAAGAGTTATTACAATTATTATACATATGAGTAATAAAGTTTCTAATATAATGGATCACCGTATTCTTTAATAATATATAAATACACACAAGTAGAACAACAAAAATAAAAAAGCTGTTCAACTAATTAGATGCAATGATTGTTAAAATCAAATAAACGTGCAAAAAATTAGAAAATAGAATAATGTACATTAAATCTAAAGTTGTGTCCAGATGTATTTCTAACGTGTTGTTTAATTTTATTTTAACGCTATATTTCGTGATCTAATTAAAAAATAATGTAAAATTACGATCGAAAGAATAAGCTAATCAATTAAGTAGGTACCTAAACTGTTTACATGTTTAAGTGACTGTCACACAAATAATGTGTTGTTTGTTCATCAATTCAAGTTCGACGAGTACTAATATCAATATGCGAGTGACGAATTCAAATAATATATCCAAATATTCAATAAAAATATTTTGTAATTATTAATTATTGGAAATTGATTTTTGATTAATTGTAATGATTGATACGATAATATGTATGAGTAAGACATTATGTTAAAATAATGAAAATAAGTACCATTTGTAGAACAAATAATAACAGTTTGATTTTATAAGTACAGAAAATTGTTTTCAAATGTATTGCGTTTAATAATATGATGTGTACCATAATAACAGAAAATGTTGAATTTCATTGAATTATTTGATATATTTGATATATATATATATATATATATATATCATATTATTAAAAGGTAGAATAAATTCAATTCTTATGTACTTTAGGGATTAAGATTTTACAAACATTCAATTGAATTTGCCACTCATCGTATTTAATACCTACTCTTGTGAGTATCTACACCATGCTTTTTAAATCGATGTGATTCTGTGCTAATATGAAATAGTATTTTATACAATTTTTTTTTTAAATTAAATTTTGTATTTTGGATTAGATATATTTAAAAATATTTTAATCACCAGTATATTACTGTATATTTTGTTCAGGATGTTTGGAATCAGAGGAAAATATATTCTTAGCTAAAGGATATAATTAGCAAGTATTCCCATCAGATGATGATTGATCAATATTTTTTTTATGAGTAATATTTTGTGTTTGTATATATATATTATTACTACCTTATCTTCATTTGGAATGTATAAATAAAATGGAACAATGCTTCGTTGTAGGCTGAAATTCAAATGAATATTTTTTACCTTTATATTTATTATTAAAATTTCTATTTTTATTAAGTGGTAGTAAAATAATTTTATTCATTGATGTAATAATTGGAAGATACAAATCTGATTTTGTTTGAAAACTATCGAAATGGGATATATTTCTTTTGGTTACATTTGTATATTGAAAATAAATGATACTGTAAAGTATCTGAAAAAATATTTTCACATATGCCAAATAAGTTATATAATATATACATATATATAAAGTATGTCCAATAAAAATCCCCTTAAAACTATAACTGTGTGTCTGTGTGTAGTCTATTCTATTCTTTCTTTATCATAATACCTAAAACTATGTGTAATGTGCTTTGATGTGTTTTGTGTGGTTTATATTATTAGATAGATTTTTTCACTATATTCAATTGAAAACTATTTACATTAATTATTAGATTTAAATTTATAATAAATGTAAAGATTAAAGGCAACTGAAACTCGAGAAATAACTGAATGTTGAATTGTATCCATGCACAAGAAATTTTAAATGATTATAAGTATGCTTATTACTTTAATAATTAATGCGAAATTATGACTTATATATTACCGCATCACACATTAAGTGATTATATTACTAAGCTTTGTTGTAGATAAAGTACCTATTTAAAATTTTCATACACAATAATGAAACAGTAATACGCTTTGTGTTTTACATTAACAAAAATATATCAATTCAAAATGAATATTTGATTTCTTTTATATTTGTTAATAATATCAACAGATAAAAAATATGATGAAAGTTTAAGTAATTTAATTTAATAAAGAGTTTCAGTATACCCAAATGAATAAAAAAAAATAAAAATAAAATTATTAAGTTGTGTAAGTATGAATGAATAACAATTAAGTATCTAAATTTTGTATTTTAATTACTACATTGATAATATTAAATGTAATTCATCATCTAAATGATGCTATGATAAAACAATTTTATACGCTAATTGTTAATGATCTACCTAGAATGAATTTTGATATCAGAAAAATAAAAAAAACTAACTGATTATAGTTTCTATGTATGTACATGTATAATAATAAACATTATTATATTGTGGTTTTTTAAGAGAAATGGAAATACAATATAGAATACAATGATATTTTAATGCGCAATAGACAATTATAATGAAAAATTAAATTATTTATTAACTAAATCACCAGTATTTTTCTCTCAAAAAACCACAAGTAGACCTAAAATGATATATTAGTTAATAATTAGAAATGTTAAAAATAAAAATGATTCAAAGCTGTTAAAAAAAATCATTTCCTACAACAATTTCTTGTTTGCTCACCAAGCAGGTCCCATTCACCATTAGTAATAAAACCACTGATATCTCCTCCATTATCATCTTGGAGTTGAAGGTCCAACTAAAATAGACAATAAAACCGATTATTGGCAAATTGAAGGTACTAAAATGCACGATATATAATTAGCGTCATTATTATTATTATTTTACACATTCTTTAGGTTGCTAAAAAATTTGAACCATCAGAAAACTAATTACATTTAATCATATTTATAATATATCTATGTTCTATTTTATATACATAAGGATAGAAATAATAAAAAAAAAACTTTCCACCGTGAAAACAGTGAGGTAAGCTATTGTTTCATATTTTCAACATTGTATATTGTACAGTCAATAGTTTTTAATTAATTAAATGTTCAATAAACACGATGGACGCGTGTATACGTTTAATTACGTTAAAATAGTTGTGACCGCACGAAAACTAACCGGTCATTTGTCGCGTTCGATAAAAATAGTATTTTGATGGACGAAATAAACGAAACGCCGCGAAATTGTTTTGGTGAAAAATGATATAGTTCAGTGTTCGGTAGAGTTTACCTGAAATCCGTCGTATGTCCAACTGCCAAATTTCATATCACATTTTTGATCGTCGAAGGGGAACCACGTTATATCGATCTTGCACGTACTCTTGAATATTCCCGGTGGTATGAATACACAGCTACCATTGCTGTTTACCACCACGTTGGTTGCGTACGTGCCGTCGAAACCTTCATCAGCGCTAAACACACAGTTCAGAGACAATTTACACATCGGTGTATAATATTACATAATATTACGTACACAGTTAAAAGTTTTTCAAAATAACACTTTTGAATTTTACGGGAAATATAAATTTATTTATTCGGTGGAAAGTAATTGAAATGATTTTATGTTTAGTTTTGTTTGTTTGTTTTTTCGACATATAAACAATTAATATTAGTTTTAGACAATTGCAGTTGATTCAGCTTGAAAATATATTTTGTTCAGTAACAGGAATTGTCGAATTGAATCGTTAATTATCTATTCGTAATATCGTTTTACAGATTAAAAGTTTAAGTGTATATTACACGTGTGTGAATATGGATTTTAAATTTACTACAATAATATATTAATATATCAGTTATTCCTAATCACTGTAGTATATTAATTTAATTAAACGACTTTTAGATATTATGTAATTAAACATTATGCTACCTTTTCCATTGACGTTTTAAAATGACATAAAACTAGTGAATACATTATTTATTTTATTTATTTTAAGCGAATTAATTTAATAAGACTTAAATTACAAATTATTGAATATAATGGTAGATCCAGAAATTATTCAAGAGTAAGGAGGTGGGTAATTAAAATATATCAAATACATCTAAATAAAATGTTCATGATCATTGTTTTTAGCATATTTAACTAACTGAAATAAATTTTTACTTTATACTATCTAATAGTTGATAGCTCGTTCCACAGATTTATGTTTTATTTATTCATATTTAATTTTTAATATAATATAATTTAAATGTAATTTATATTCCTATTTAGACATTTAGTAGAAATATTTTATTAAATAATGAAATCCCAGTAATAATGTAACAATTTTTACTACAATAATAGTCAAGATTAGTTAAAAAGTTCATTATTAAAAATTAAAAATAAAAATAAATACAGTTAAATAATTACAATAATAAAAATAAATAGTATTTATCATTTTAAAACAATCAAAATATTTGAAAATTACCAATAACTTCATTTAGTTCAC
Source organism: Rhopalosiphum nymphaeae (assembly GCA_036289425.1). Lineage (NCBI taxonomy): Eukaryota > Metazoa > Arthropoda > Insecta > Hemiptera > Aphididae > Rhopalosiphum > Rhopalosiphum nymphaeae. The sequence continues at coordinate 6,803,518 of JAZAQC010000012.1, read as the reverse complement.
TTGTATATCATAAATTATGATTTTAATTTTGCATTTAGCACAATCTTTTTTCTGCTATTCTATTTCTCAGCCACAATTTTAAATTGCTTTAGTATTACTTTTAATAAGATCTTATACGTTTATTTAAAATATGTATGGTCACTCATCGAGTCTCGATCAACTGTTTTTCATAGTTAATTTACTAATTACTCACAATTTATATGCCATAGTTCAATTTATACATATGCTTAAACTAATAATTATGCCTTTGATGTTCACTATTTATTTATATTATAATATGATGTATGAGGGAGGGGATAGTTACCCTATAAAATACTACTTTTTTATGATCCACCACTGATTAAATATTTATTCAGTTGATTAATTTTATAGCAAATAATTGATTTTATTTTATTTTAGTCGTGTTTTTGTCTGAATTATGTAATCTTGTATAATACTGCGAATTATAACGGGAGGATGTCATCAAATATTCATTACATTGTCTTTGATTAGCAATTCTGAAAAATCTTCTAAGAAAAGTGGATGAGTGTGTTTTTGTAGAATGCCACAACAGTATTTTAGACTATATTTTTTCATACACAAATCTTTCAATTTCGCTCAAACTTCCTTAGTTCATAGCTATTCTGATGTCACTTCTATTAGAAAACTTCTCTATACTTTTCGAATGATTTATTTTAACTCTTATTATTTCTGTGGCTTGTTGTTCTATTTTGTTCGGTCAAACTTGTATGTGTTATATACATATGCATTCACTATATCCTTAACTATTTACACTCGGTTGGTTCTCAAACTTTATCGCATTAATTTTGTCTCTTATCTTTTATATCCCTTACGTTTCGACATAATAGTAAATAGACAATTTTGTTTGCAACTTTTTCAATGCTTTATTCTTATTATAAACACGGGTTATTAAAGTTCTCTGGAGAATCACCCTATAAATCGACAATCAAGATCCTGTTCAACTGTCTTGAGTTTGTTTTATGACTTTATTACGCGACTATCAAGAAGAAAAAAGCAACCCTTTCTCGATTTATGTTTATTTTTTAGTATACAAAGAAAATTATTTATTTTATATGTAATTTTGAGTTTGAATCTAAACTAAATTAATCTCAATAAGCTAAAAATAAAATACTCTGAATTCTTTGATTTTGATATTGCGTGTATGTGTATACTGTACATCACAAAAGATTGTTGGCATCCTTGTTTTCAGTATTCACAATTCTTGAATATCATTAAACTATTTTGGAAGCAATTCAAATTTCGTATGCATCAATCTCCAACAAATTTTACTCTTCTTAAAGTCACCCTTTGCCCGATCATCCAGAAACCATCAAGGTCTATAGTTACCCAAGTTCAACTCGACTTATTTCACATTGTGTAATCATTTTTGCTATCAAAGCATTTAAAACTATTAACGATAAGCACGTGATGTTTATTAACTATAATATTACCATATACTTGGTAATTACATTTTAAAATATACTATTACTGTGCATAATACTGTAATAACATTAAAATACACCACTCAGGTTGTGTTGTATATGTGTAGAAATAGTACTAACCTATTATACATGAGCATATCTGGTTTCCATATCTTGTGCGGTGGTATTCTCAAATCTTTCACACCACCATAGTCACTGTGGTTCCACCTGAGGTTGACGTCATTCCACTCCTAAATTTAAATTAAAAAAATTTTAATGATACATTTAATTATTAAGTAACGTATGTATAATGTATAATTCGAATTCTTAAAATACTAAATCATTATACTTGTTAATAATATATATGAGAAATAATTATTTTATAGTCTATATATACCATATAGGTAATAAATAATTGTCGATAATATTGTGTTAATTATATACATTTATATATATAGATTATAGGGGTTAGTTAAGTTTAACTTTTTTTTTTATAATAGACTACGAAGTTAATAGAAAATTAAAAGATGTAGATCTATGTATTGTCTTTTTTTAGATAATAGTGAAATTAAAAGTTACAGAAGTGGTTATTAGAAGTTCTTGAAAGTTGGGAAAAATTATAATATTTCTAGGAGCATTACGAGTATTTATATAAAAATAACAGTATAAATTAATACATAGACAATTTTTTATTTGTAATTAAATGTTATTCTCGACAATAGCTTGGTAGCAAAAATGCATTGAGATATCATTGAAGTTATCGTACTTTTATTTTTATAAGAAAACTAATATCATACGAGCAGTAGTGTAGCTAGGATTTTTTTTTAGGAGGGTTTTTTTTTGAAATAAAATGTGACTTGTGAAGGATTTCACACTCCTCGATGTGTACTCATAAATTGTTTAAACAAATATTGTATACGTTTAACTTTTAGATATTTATTTAAAATAATTGTTTTCCTTTTTTACAAGTATATTTAAAATATAAATAACAATAGTATTTAATAGATGTTTTATAACAGTCAAATAAATCTATAACCGTGGTAAAATAATAAAATAATTGAATGATAATATGATTATTATTACTAGTTCAGTAGATAACGTAAATTACATAATATAATGGTGTAATGTAAATATTATTTGCACGAGTGCAATAATACGACTTATGTGGGCATTATTTAAGATAAAGTTTATCTTAAACCGTGGTAGTATGTGAATACGACATAACAGAATACATTTTACCACGATCAAATGATTGTATTCCTATATTATAAACATTATATTTTTGGTATAAATACGGCCGAGAGGGGGAAGGGGCTCCATTCCCCCTGGGCTACGCCATTGCATATGAGTAATTAATATGGAAAAAATGTCAATAATGTTAATAACTGGGTGATTTAATGATATTTTTCTGTTTTTATAAATAATATTTTTTTTATGATGTAGTTAAAATTAAAATTTATTTTTTAATGAAATAATTTCAACTTGTCTTCAATTGTTAGCTAAACATTTCAAAATAAATGTAAATTACAAATTTTATTTGATTATTTATATATTTTATTTTTTAATTAACATAATATTATTTTATTGTATTTTACAATAATGGGATTACAATTATTTTGGTAGATAATGATAAATTTTATGGAAAATCGATCAAATATTAATTCTTTGGGCTATAAATTGAACTCTTTTGTAGTACGTAAAGCGGAAAGTAATCAGGTTTACATTTTCACAAAAATTATTTTTTAATATTACTTGAAAAAAATGAGAGGGTACTCATTTTAAATTTCTTAAATAAGTTTTTTTTTTGGACCACCTTTATATGTATATATAAAACATAGATAAACTTTATACATTAAAAAGGGTTAAGTGATTCATAATAATACAGGTGTTGATGTATATTTTAAATTATGGTTTTCGTGTGACAAATTATATTTTAATACTTAGTAAAAAACAAACAAATATAAATTTAAAGTTTTTGTTCGTTTATTTTTAATTATGAATAAAAAACAAAAACGTTTATATAGTATATATACACTTCGAAATAGTGTATTTTTTTATTTCAAAATTGGTTTACATTGCAATATCATAAATGGTTATACAGAATATCACTTTTTTTGTTCTTTATTTGTCACTCAGACGCACCACTTGTGTGATTAATCGTTTATGTTACTATCCATTTTTACGACTTTAGGTGAAAAGACGAAAAAATAAAAATCATGACAAATGGTCTGTAAATCTATATGAATATATATAATTGCACATTACATTAATCAAGAGGACAAAACTTTTTGTATTTGTTTGAAAACTGCTTGGAGTAAACACGCGTAACTATATACATGTATACAAACATGTAAAGTACACTTACTCTAACTATAGATTTTCTCTAAGCTTTAAGAATCGAAGTGTTTAACTTGAAACCACCATTTTGAGGTACATTTGTGCATTATTAAAGAATCTATGGATTTTTTCTTTTGTACCTACGTGTGAAAGGCTGTTAAAAACTTCATTCCATATTTGGTCTCGTTATTATACACTATACAGTATATTGAGGTATATAATATATTGTATATTCTGAAGGAATAATATGTTCATCCATAGTCAACATGATACTTATCAAGTTAAAAATAAAAAAAATAACTTAACAAAAGCATTATATGCTATTTAATTTAAAATAGAATTGGTACGCCTCATAAAAAAATACATATTTTACAACATTATTGAAAATAAAAAATACGTACCTTCTTAAATATATAATATTGGAATTCATAATTTAATCATGATTTAGTAACAGGGAACTATGAGATCTTAAAAATGTATTATTATTATTTATGTTTTGTTATTAATATTTGATTATTTATTAATTTATAAAAATATATTTATCTTCATTTAGGTGTATAAAAGTTTTAGTAATAAATAAAAAATTAATAGTGGCTTGATTATTTTGAACGTATTTAATGAGTTTAATAAGAACTATGATAATAGTTTAGTAATGTTCATATAAAAAAAAAACAAAATAATATTTCTTCGTCATTTATCATTATTGATTATGGTGAATATCATGGTTTATTAATGAATCATATCTTGGTAAACATTTTTATTCAAGAAAACCTTTTTTTTATTTAAATTATTTTTTTTTTTTTTTGGCTGTGTATTATACAAAAAATATTTTAATTTCCTTTTCCGTTTATATTGTAAACCCAATCCGTGGGCGCAATATTGTAATATATAGAACTGTTTTGCGCAAAGTTAAGATTAGAAGACAAACAATGAAACGTTCCATTTCATATAAATTAAAACAACTGAGACTTACTAAAGTTTTATGCCAAAGGCATAAAATCTTGTAATTTTGAATAAGTCTCGGCAAAATTTATGACGTACTTCAACTAAATTGCATTTAGTATAAAAATGACAAAATATTTATTTTACGCATGATTATTTACATAATAATCGTAAACCGTAGTGCGTAATTTATTGTTTTATTTATGTTTATTTTCATTTAAGTATTTTATTTTATGTATCTTAAGTTAAATTTCATTCGTATTAATTATTTTTTGTTACAATATATAGTATATGGTAGTTACTCAAAATATGCTTACCAATTTTAACCACATGTTGGTAATCAACAGCTGATTCTTTTCATCCTGAAACAAATAAGTATGTAGGCGTTAGTAAAAATTTTTGTTTAAAGTATCATATTATGATTAGTTTTAATCATAATATTTTGGATAAATTTAAATAAAGAAAGAAATTTAGATTCATTTATAGACTGGTATTTGTGTTTCACAAACTCTCTGTCGATACCAAATAATTCAACTGTACAAAAATTTATCTATGTACCTACCCATAGATATAAATATTATGTTTTCCAACCCCTTTTAAAAGAGGTCGATAAATTTACATTCAGAATGCTAGGTAACCGGGGTAACTGACGTTTACACTCTGAGGACGAATACATAAATTTTAAACAGCCCTTCCTTTTTTCGGTAGAAAAGGGTGGTGACGGACTGCAAAAAAATATAAATATACCTTAGGAATGTTTTATTAAACTGTCCTCGTGTCCCCTTTGCTCTTTTGGATACACTCAGTGAAATAAGTGCCCTCCTAACTTATTCTTAAAATACTAGTTTTTCCCCTCATTTAAAATTTACCATAGGTAATATATTGCAAAGCCAGTTGGGTAAAAATCTTGAATTATTTTCTATACTTGAGCTAGGATAAAATATTCGTGACCAAAATATAAAATATTTAACATTTGTCAAATGAATTTGAGACTTCTTTGATAATCTTTGAGACGTGCTGTATTAAAGTTCAAATGCACTTACAATTTACTTTGCTAACTTTGCGTTAGATACACTACACATTTATTTTTAAATTAGTTTTGATATTCGATAAAAGCTATTTTATACAATATTTACATATAAATTACTAGAAAAAATTATGAAACACATATTTACGAGTATTATCATCAAATAAAAACAGTTAAAAATTAAATTAATCGGTAGATATACAAATAAATTACAAATATTATTATGTAAGGCCTAAAAGGTAAGATTAGTTTAGTTATAACTGAACTACATATAGTTTAATTTTAATCGAAAAAAATAAGTTTATATTTAATTATATTCACTATATGTAAATATGAAACTATTTTTAAGTTGAACTAAACTTCAAAATGTATTTGTGTTTGAAAAATATTTTCAATTTGAATTATAATATTAAATTTGTGATTGTATTATATTATGATATTTGATAAATTAAATTTTGTAATTTTAATTATTAACTTAAGTTTATTGTTACCAATGGTTTAAAACTAACTTTGTGTAATCACTGAAACTTTGTTTAAAAATAATGATTTTTAGTTTTAACCAACACAAACATTTGTACTCTGATTTTTTAAACAATAATAATAATATACATATACATATCTATCTATCTATATATCTATATATATATATTTAAATAATTATCTTTGAACTTGTAAATTGTCAGCATACAAATCTTACTATGAGTCTATTAAAAAAAATAAATGCATTAATTAAATTAAATTTTCAGGTCAATACAGTTTTTGATGGATTTATATATCTACATGTTGTTTATTCAGATGACTATAATATGCGTTAGAAACTTAGAATCACGAATAAAAAAAAAAAAACCCTCTAAATCTAAAACAATGCATTTAAAATATACTATTATATTGAATTCGATAAAAATACAAAACATTTTTTTGCATCTTTGAGACGTTAATCTATTATTTTACAGCTATATAAAATATTTGAATCACAAAAATAAAAAGTTAGAAAGAAAACTTGCTCGGGGACTTTTCAAACATTAAACTTCGCTTGGCCCACCCTGCACAAATTATACGCTTTGTCCATGCCTTTGAGCAAGACTTTTCTAGCAGACGATGTGGAGAGGGTGAAACATTTTTAACGGATTTTTATCGAACCAAACAACAAAAACAGCGGTGACAACAAAAAAGCATATTATTATAAAGTTAGGTGATTTTCACGTATAAAAGTAAAAAAAAAAAAAGAATTAAAAACTTGCTGAAAGAAAACAAAATTAACCATAGCTTTGAATGTAGGCCAAATGCGGCATGTATATTTTTTAATATTATGTAGGTTATCATTTTTAGAACAATTAAAATGATTAATATGCTGATATTCATTTACCAACAAAAATCATTGAACGATATTTATATATCATATAATAACTAAATAATATATTTACTATACGTTATTACGGTAAAATATTTAAACCATATTTTGTTTATTTTGAATATTTATTATTTGACTTAATTTTAATTAATAATTAGAAATCAACTTTTTTTTCGTATTATTCTAAATTTCCAAGTCGGACAATAAATAACAAATATAATGCACATACATGTTTCATTATGGTAACATAGCTTAGGTTAATAAGGTTTGGCAAATTAATTTGAATTTAACTATTTTATTCGTAATGATATTTAAAATATTAAAATAAACCATAGTAAAAATATTTTATTAGTTGCCCCATAATTTTACTAATTTTTGTGAAATTGAATTTGACATTATCGAATTATTAATAATGTTACTTACCACATCTATGATTTGCATGAGCATAAGGCCGAAACTAAGTTGTAGTGGCTCCGATTCATTAGCTACTGGCCTCTCTAGTGTGTTGTAAGGGTCTAATAAATCGTTGAGCAATCGCTTCTCGTGAGGTCCGCATAGCGTTTCTGTAAAATGAAAATATGAATCAAAATTACTGCATGTTGTATTTATACGAAATGTGCGTGGGCGAATAATATAATTTACCTATGCCCGTGTATAAGTACAGGGTAGATTATTTTGTTTGCGCGTTAGATACATAACATACTAAGCGTGTAAATGAGTAAACACTTTATACTGTGAATCATCCTAAGCTCGCTCAATATTTCATACAGCTGAGTCATGTACAACAATATATTATAATAATCTATAATACCTATAGTGAAATAAATAACGTTTTTCGTTGTACCCGCACAGCAGTACAGTAATAATAATGAATACACTACACGACCGGCAGTCGCATTATTGTATTATAATATTTAATAATACAAATAAACGATACTGATACGTCGTTATTATTTTTCGTATCATACTATTATTATAGTAATTGCGATAAAACGAGACAGCTCGCCCGCTCACCCGTTCGGAATAGTTTTCCTGCAGCAGGGAATATGCTGCCGAACGTCTGGGTAAATTTTGCCGGAGGTTGTCGTGTGTTCGAAACAGTGGTAGTGCGGTGGTGGAGATAAATTCCATTTATTAATAATAATTATTAGCTTACGACTGTTGTGCCATGACAATACTCTTCGAACATTCCTAATTTCCCCACAGCACCCGAATTTTCAGCCGGGCCATAAATTCACGCCACCGACGACGTCATTAAACGCACATGACATTCAACCCTATCTAATTTGGGCCGTTATATAGAATGATAATTGATTCACAAGACTTTGTTTGCGCACAACATAATATTGTACCAAACCGTATATTCGGCTGATAAATGAGTATCCTGTTACCGCGGGGCGTTTAGAAATATTTCTGTGTTTCCCATACAGAATCCTGTAGTAAATAAATAGGATCATGGATACAATATGTACACTGAAACACGTATAAATTATAGAAGTACTAATTTTAATTATTAGAGTTTATATTATTTGGTGCGGATCATAATAGTATAAAATTTATATTATTATTACTGTTATCGTGGAAAATAATCGTTTCCTTTTACGTGTATTAAAAATATATTATACTCGATAATATATTTTTTATATTTTATAATTAACCTTGAGTGTATTGTTATTTAATATAATACATGAATGTTAGGGAATAATAAATGTAAGTAACGTTTGATCTCATTAACAAAAAAAAAAAAAAAAAAAAAAAAAACAAGGAATATTAATGTAGTATAAAAATATATTGTTTTAATATCATTAAAAAATATTGTAAATCTTTTAAAAAATATAAATAAACAACAAACATTTACATAGTTTGCCCAATTAAACTGTATAAAATTCAACCTAACAAAAAGTTAATGCTACAATAATATTTAACGATCGCATTATTTCATTACCCCAAGTCCAAATAAAATGATTTCAAAAGTAAGAGTAAACGGCAAAAAAAAAAAACTTAATAAAATCAATGTTTATTTTATTTTAAACACAGTTGATTTCAGTTTATTTATTTAATTTACATTAAGAATTACAATACCTATATTACTATATTATTGTTCAATTTTGCTTATAAATAGTCAAGAATTTATCAGTTTTGATTTTGATTTTTTTATTCTTTGAAATAATTAACAAATGTTAAAATATAAACAGTTCAGACAGTTTTTAATATATTTATATACTTGTCATTAGATAGTATGGAAGATAGTACATACATTTAAATCAAACAGTACATTTTAATTTGAAAAATAAAATAATAAAATACTTTAAATTAAATCCTTTACGCGATTTTTATAAATACTATAGTAATATATTATTATTATTATGTTTGTTTTATATAAATTCAACACCTAGTCACACAGTAATTATCTAATATGGTACCATATACATCTATTTAAAAAGTTTTCTATAAAGTTTTTTACATTCTATATTATATGTTATAGTTTTCTACAAAAACTAACTTAGCCAAGAGATAAAATAAAAAAAAAACATTGGAAGAAAAACAAATGGTTTGTTGCAGATAAAGCACGAATGGTCTTTATAATATGTTCTCATACATAGTTATTTTGGCGTATAGTTATTTCGTTCAGAAAGTCAAAACTTATTAATAAAGTGTTATATTGTCGATAAATTACCAAAGGACGTGAGATAAAAAAAAAAAAAACCAAAATAAAAACTTTTTACCATCAAAGAAAAAAAAAGTAGTAATAATGTGTGAAAAAACTAAAAAGGAACAATGAAAATCATCTGTAATGAAAATCGAGTTGTTTGGCCGTAATAGACGGACGGAAAAAAAAGCGAAAACCGCTTTTTTTCTTTCTAAAGAGGATATATATTATTTTAATATCTTATACTGTTCTCAAACGAGTCGATGCCACGTTATAATGTATATATATATATATATATATATATAATATGAGTTCTACTCTCAGACCACAGTGTATTGCACTGCGTTTGAATAGCATTTATATACGAGATGTCGTGTCGACGATATCTGAAATGAAAATGTCAAAGCACAACAATTACACCAGACTACACCGCTGGGTTTTCCATATACACCCGGTCGATTGGCATCAGTAGCTGACCCCTTGACAAACCACTACAAGTAGATAGAAGAGCAGGACCGGGGCTGGAGCGACCGGATGCCGCCAGTCCGTCCGACCCGTAACGTTCGACTTGAACGTGACTAAAATGATAACGAAAAGACGCCATGTTTGTTATTGCTACTACTTTTGGGACTTTATTAGTTTTTGCTTTCTCGGGATTCGAATATTGGTACGGTGGTGCGGTGTCGAGAAGCAGCCCCACGCACACGCGCTGTATCAAAATAAGAGTTCTATTAAGATACAAAACAAAATATAATATAATATAAACATGGCGATATCACTAAATGTATATTCTGTATTGAGAAGAAATCGTCAAAAAATAATAAATGTATTATTTGCGACGTTTTATATGCAATATTATACCCATAATAATACATAGTATCTGACCGAATATTTGTTCTCGTGCATATCTACTCATCTTTTCTTCGTCTACTAATATAAAATACTTATCATCTTCCAAACTCCTGCTTAAACTTTGAGACTTATATAAATATTTTAATACTTAATGAAAAATAATAATTTATAACTTTTATAATAACTTTTAAAATATTTTCAAAAAATATATATATATTATTAATTGGCTATCTCGGATCTTTAAGAACTAAACACAAGTTTTTAAATTTCCTTAATTTTAAGTTTACTTCAATCTAAAAACACTATTTTATCATCTGTTGCTGTGACTTGTGGCTTTTTAATATAATAATTTTTTTCAAAAATTACATTTTAAAATATTCATGGAATTATGGAATAACATTAGATTTGAACAGACTTTTATTCATGGGACGTAATTTTTTTAATTAAGGTTACAGATAATTGTATAATTAAAAAAAAATTGTTTATTTTTATATTCGATTTGTTTACGCATATCCCTTTGTAAATAAAAAAAAAAAATTACAGTTAACTTCTCTAGGTTAGCGACCAAAAAAAAAAAAAAACCACTTATAAAAATAAATGCGGCTTTACGTTTAACATTTTTTTTATAATTTCAGTAATAAAAATTATGAGGAATCTTGTATAAAATGTACAAGTTTTAAGTTTAAATTAAAAATGTTATGCATTTTTAACTACAAAATAATTTACAAATGTTCGTGATTTCAAACGCCCATAATATAAAATAGTTACGATGAATTATTATATTTTTTAAATGTTGTAAGAAAAAAATATGAAAATCTTGTATATTTTCAAGCTTTTTATATAGAAATAAAAATTGTATACGTCATAAAAAAATAAAACAAGTCAAAAATTTATAAAAAGTTTAAAATAACGTTTAAACAACGCAAAAACAGCCAATATATTCTTAAAATTATATCATAATACACTAATATTTTGTGAAAATATTCATGCCTATAACAATGGAATAATGTAAGTGAGTTCGCTTAAGACGTAATTCCTAATGATGAATCTGACCATCTAGGGATCTTCAAGAGGCATATGCTGTATAGTGATAAGTTATTAAGTGCTAGGTTCAGTATTAATTAAATTAAATCAAATATCGCCTATTTTTCTCTTACGATATTGTAACATATTATAAATCTAATACATCTAGTCTTTTATAATCCTTTAACAAAAATAATGAAACTTAACCATAATAGTATAATACCAATAAGTAAAACCCAATAATAAAAAACCTTAATAGTAACAAAAATCTGAGAATTCCTCGTGATTGCTTATATTTAAAAATTGAAATATATTTAGAACCCACTCACGAGCCGTTTATCAATACATACTTATGTTTTAATCAGTCCAAACATTTCTTTGAAATGATGAAGAATGTATTTAAAATCGATGTAAAGAGTACCGAGGGATTCCAAAATATATAATTGAAACTATCTACTCAGATATGATAGCTAGCTTGTATTAAAAATTATCTAATTAAATTATTTAATGCACTTTTTAAGACTCATATTTAAACTGCATTTAGAATTTGAATTATGGCTATAATTAAGACGAAATTATTTAATCTTGTTATACCGAAATCCTTTTTTTTTGTTTATAGAATCCAAGAAAGCCTCGAAATTCTGGATAAAATGTATGAAACTTTGAACTCACAATAAGATGCAAACTATATTAAATTTTATAGAATTTATTAACATACTCGTATATTGCCTTTTTTTAATCATTTATATTATGCATTCAAAAACAATAATATCTTATATTTTTAGTATTTTTTCAAACTAATAATCTTAGTTACTGATGTTAGATCTAGAATAAAAGTAGTGATATTATTTTATAGTTATGATTTTTTTGAATTGAAAATATATGTTTAATTTAAAACTTTGAATATTTACTAAAAATAATGATAAAAATATAAATAGTTAAAAAAATAAATAATTGTAAATATATTAATATATATTTTTTAAATAATGGCTTAATAGCAAAACTAGTTTATTTATTTTAATATCTAGTACTATACTATTTAAATAGATTTGTATTATTACTATTCATATAATTTAATCAAAAGTTAAATTTCTATCTAGAAATATAATAAAATAGATGACTATACTGTTTCAGAAAAAAACTAAATTATTATTTGATTCACTCCTGGGTGGATTTATTTTATAATCTATTATTGTTCATATTACAAGTTGCATTCAACAAAAATTATCTGCAACATACTATTTTTCTTCAATAATCAAGTTTTTAATTTCTGGTTATGGATAAAAAATAAAACTTTACCCTTATGAAATAATATTAATCAGGCTAAATTATGATAGGTTGAGTAGCGCAGAGATAGTAGCAGTATGCATTGCTTCTTGAAAATTGTATTGTAGGTCAACATAATAATTTGATTTTTGTTATAACAAGACTATGGAGAGTATAATACCACAAGCATTATTGTTTACATACAATTTATGAACTACTTTTTAAGTTTATATTATTTAATAGGTACTTGATACGGATACTTGTAATATATATATTTATAGACAAGTTTTAAAAACGTGTATGAATTAAGCAAGTTTAAAATAACGGCGTTCAATGAATCTTTTGTCTTGGAATATATGGCTTAAATAGATACTTTTAATTAAAAGTATTCATTGAGTTATTTATTATTATATAGTATCATGATAGACGTTATTTTCTACTGCTATAACTTTTTATTTATAATTACAGGCTAATAAGTTATTTATTTTATTAGTCTGTGATTTAAAAACAGAGTTTCAGTAAAATCACTGTAGCTTTTTAATTGATGTAAGGATATTATTTAGAGCTTTGTGGAAAATAAAAACAAATGTACTAAAACAGACACAATACGGCTCTGTGGCCGCGACGAATCACTGAAAATAATAATGTACAAGTATATTATGTATTATAATGATAATTATAAGCCAAAAGGCAAGAGAAGGTCTGAGAGGATTCTGTTGCAAAGATAATAAATTTAAATCTACCAATTAAAAGCGGTTGACCCGTAAAGAAAAACATTTGTAACCAACGGGGACGTTAGACAAATTGTACATTGGACTATAAATATTTTTATCCTGTGGATGGGTTTTCTTGAACATTAGCGAAATTCCCCAGACTAGGCGGTTTTCAATTTAGGTTTTTTGGATGATCCAGAGCTTCAGACGAGACTACTAAATTTCATGTCAACAATAATCTCCAGTCTCCACGGAATGTGAAAAGTTGCAATCAAACTTGCGACGATCGATCGCTGGATGAAACTATTGTAAGAACTTATAACAGTCAGCCTGTTAATTTCACCATAACTTCGACTAATTTAAATGGATCAGCCACGCAGGTGTTGGTAAATTGTTTTATTAAAAACATTCTTAAAGCATTTCTCTTTAATTTGTTTACTCGAACGCTCATTACATGTTCCATTAATCCCGTACGCACGTAGTAATGAATACGATTGAAAATATCGACGTAAATCTTTTAGAAAAGGGTAATTCAAATTTAATCACTTTATGGAGTAACTAATATTACTCGAAGTTTTGTCGTGGGTGATATTAATTTTACGTTGATGTAAAGTTTATTAATTTAGAGTTAAATATAGATTTTTGTACTTTTTTACACCATTATAATTTGTATAATTCAGAAACTGTAATATGATTATAATTTATAATATAATGTCAAATACTAAATTTTGTATACATTGTACTACCTATTAAATATAAATTTATAGTAGAAACTAAACCGTTTAAATAGTCAACAATTAGTATAATTATTTTACTTTAAGTATACAAATCACAAATATTTATTTAGAGTTAATTTCAATCTATATATATATATATATATATATATATATTGCATTTGTCTGTTGAAATATGATTTGTTTGTATTGATTGATGTTATTGTTCTCTGGTTTTTGTTTGTTATTGTATTTGGAAATGACTTATACATACGAATGTAATATTTTTTATATCATCATAATATTTGATTTATATTGGTGCAGTGCGGCGGACGAGACGCCTTCTTGTGCCAATATACCTGCTATTTATGGCAAAGCTATGTTTATCGATTGTGTATAATACGATGGGAGAGATAAAGCTTTGAATATATATTATATAAAAAATATTTATATATAAAGTATATTACATGTTATAATGATTATCGTTCTATCAACCTAAAGTTTTGGTAATTTTGAAATATATTATTATCAAATTTTCAGCTAGTTGGTACATCATAATAATTTAGATAGTTGGAAAATAATTTATGTGAATATAACTTTTTTATTGTTATAGTTTATCAATATAGACATAATTTGAATTGTAATTCTCATTGTTGAAAAAAAAACCTTTGAGACTTAATTCAATATTATTAGTTAATATTATACAAAATATTCTGCAGTTAATAATTATATAGGTAAATATTTAGTAATTACATTATATATTAGTAAATATTAAAAATTCGTCAATTTTCTTGGAGATTAAACACTTGAGAATTCTAAAAAAAACAAAGATTCAATATTATTAAAAAACAAAAACATGCACAATCCAAATAAGTCATGTATGCAGATATTGATAGTATGAACCGATGTTTGTGATGTGGAAAAATGTCAGAGAAAGGGTATTGCAGAAGAAAAAGAATATTTTCTTCTATCCTTTCATTTTCTTATTGTCATTTATCTTTTTGTGGTGGTGAGGAAGTAGTCAAACGCAGGAAATATGTCTGTCCCTTGATACCGCACGTGTGCGTGTACATACAGGGTATGCTTTGAGAAAGTAGCGCTCATTTTATAAATTGTAATTATTTTCATTTTTATTTTATTATAATTTATAACTGGCATAGAATGTATAATTTTCTGTTTGCTTTTGTTAAGTATTAGCCTTTTACAAGTACCACGGTGTTGATTTTTTTAATGTGTTGGTTAAATTATTAAAAAAAAAAATTGTGAGTTCATGTTTCAAAAAATTAATTTAATAATATATTGCAACTTTGTGTTTGAAATATAAAAATTTGCAAGTGTAAAGAAGAAATAGTGCTAATAGTGCTTGCGATTTCTTAAGAAACCCTGTATGTATTCCAATTGTATTTTTACACATGACAAACCTGTTATTTATTATCCACATTTCTATTTATATATATTATATATTTTGTAGCTTAGCAAGCGAGCGAATGAGATGAAAACAGACGGAGGGATGTTCTACTTACGTGACTACAGTGCAAATAAAAAGTATGATACCAAAAAACACGTTGAACACTATCCAATGATTGTGCCAACCTTTTTTATAAGGATGATAATATTTCTTTTTTCTTTTTGTTATTAACTTTTGTATTTCCGATTTGTCATCAATATTTAATTATAATTATTTTTGAAATATTTCCAATGAATTTTATTTTGATTATTATTTTGTGATTTAGATTCATAGAATTTAAACTAAGAGAATTCTCATGACTAAAAGTATTTCAAATTTTATCAAATAAGTCTTATAAATTAAAATATAATATAGTATATTTTTAAAATGTTAACAAACGATAACATTTAGGATAATTATTTATAATAGGTATTTGTGACAATTGTTTCGATCATAAGGTAAAATTTAATTAGATTAATAGAATAAGAAATAATGAATAATAATAGTTAGAATGTAATCTTAAATAATATTAATATTGACCATGAAAATATATTATATTCATTTTTGTTGATTAAATTTATGTTTTTTTAAATCATAATTTTTAATATCAAGTCAATATATTAAATTATTAATTATATATTTTATTATAGTACTCGTACATTTAAAAAATAAATCATTTAAGTATTATTTTTATTTTTTAATAAATTATGTTTTTCTTAGTTTTTTTTGTGTTTGTGATTTTTGTATATTATGAATGCTCGATTAAGCAATTAAGTTATAAATAAAAACTTTATAAATTGTAATGACATAATGAATATTTGTGGACAATGTTTGTTAGTTTGGTTGTGCTTTAATAAAAATTATACTATTACGTCTACAAGGTTGAAAATATTATATAATTTTTATTTGCTTCCAAACCGAATAAAATTTATGATATAGCGATTTTCTTGTAGCCCTTTACTTACGTTTGTCTTAATTTAATGCCTCAAGGAAAGGCTAAACTTTTCCAAATAATTACTGTAATCGAAAAAAAACTATATGGTTTCCGAGTGCGTTGAAATTGTTTTCTGTTGTAAAACTAGAATTATATGTGAAAATTATTACTTGAACCACTTGACCATGAATTATATTTTATAACTATTGATTTTTCCACCTGCTAGTAATGGTACTTTGGAAAAATACTAGTGAATTTGATATAGTCATTATTTTTTTCTGTTCATGAGTACATAGCAGGTACTCCACACATTTTTATACACACATACACACATATTATATATATATATACATTGTATATATTATACATTAAATAAGACACTATCGTTATAATTATGAAACAATTTCAATTTTATCTTATTCATAATATTTAATTTACTATAATTTTGATAGTAACTATTTGTGTTACACGTTATACAGAGAATTCATGTAATTTTGTTGGTTCATAATATTATGCTGGTTAATATTATTGTCTGCTATAAATAAATCGTGTTTAGAATTAATATACTGCAGTATTGTTTATAAAAATGTCAATATTATACATCTCAAATATTGAGTTATCATACAATAGTATCCCAAAAATATGTAAATAATATAATAGTGAAAAAAACAAATTTAGACTATAGTTATTATATTATAAATGATAAATAGTTATATACAACTAAAAGTCTACTAATGATAGATTTTCGATAATGAAAGAAATTTTATAACACCCTTAGGATAGAATAACTTTTTAATGGGTACATATCCTTATTACAGAATACAATACACAAATGTATCATATTATAATTCGTATCACAGTTATATTTGAGCTATAAAATGTATTATTAACATACAAGAATGAATTATAATTGTAAATATGTTATTTATGGCTTTAAGTTTTAGAATCGTATAATTTAACGGTAGGAAAATCATTTTTATTATAATCCCACGTTTGATAAACTTTGCTTGAATTATCTATGATGGTTAAATATGGAAACTTAAGAAATATGAGATGAAATAATTTTATAAGGTACTACCTACGTAGCATTACTAAAGCGATATAAAACATTATTTCAAACTCAGATTTTGATCTTAAATTTTGTTTATAGTTACAAATAAATATTAAATGTATAATTATCATTTAAAACTTGCTAGTACATCAATTATCTTTTAATGTATATTTATAAACAATAATGTCCAAATATCTAAAAAAAATTAATTGAAATATTTAATGAAGGAAATATTAGCAGTTTAGATCGTTGTAATGTCATTATTAAATTATCGCTGAATATTTAATTTTCTTAAAAAAAAAATATAATTTAAGGCTCATGTGGAAAATGTTTAATGTGGGGAAAATCTACAGTTAATTTTATAGCAGTATAATAAGCCATGTTTGAGTTTGTGATTTAGGAAACTTTATAGACATGAAGTTTGTCTAAACCACCGGGGAAATCAAAATAAGCTACTTTTATGATTAATATTCATATTTATTTTAATAATAATTATATATAAATAATTAATATTCATAAACAATATCAAAATATTGAGTTTAAAATTATTTTTTGTGAAGTTATTAAGCCTTCTACATATTTTGCTATACATATTGGTTAGTTCTTTTATATCGTTTTTTGTTATATAGGTACTTTTATATATATACCATAAAAAAAAATATAAAAATGTGTACCCATTTGAACGATTTGTGTAATAAATAACAATATGTAAAAATCGTTTTTTTATATTTTTATGTCGAATGTTGAGATAACCGCATGAGTGTTTTGTTCGCTATTCATATTGTCGGGTGGGAGTTGACGTTTTCTATACTTAGAATGGGAGGTTTCAAAAAACAAAAAAAAAAAAAAAATCATACGAGTACCGATTGTTTATTGTTTTTGTTTTCACTCGACTATGGTGAATATAGTCGGAATTTTAATTGAAGTATAAAATCAAGCGAGAATATGTTCTCGTGCGCGGAGTCATATACAATATAAACGTTCGTTTCGTATTAAGTGTAACGTTTTGTTCATTTCCTTTCACTCTGGATCTTTTTTTTCGTTTGTTTTTATTTTTGTAATTTCAGTTGCAAGAAGAGATATATCAAATAGATTTTTGAAAAAGATACACGTGTATAAATTCTAGTTGTTGTCACTCGTAGTCAGAAATCAATATCGTTTCTCATCGTTCGGTATATGGGTCTGGTCTAAATAAAATGCCAGTTGTCGTTTTATTATTGTTATAATACGGCTAACAGGAACGCGTGTGTTGAAAAAAGGTCTATCCGTATGCACCGATCATTACCACGAGATTTCTACGCTTAATCCCAAACTACAGGAAGAAAATGAAAAGCTCGTGAATCATTATCAACACGATCCCTATTGCAGAGTTACTAATGAATGAAAACGGTGATTTTTGATTTGATAAATTATATGCGTATAGTTATTATAGTTGTCTAACATAACCAAATATGCTGACATATTATCATAACGGTTCTCGTTATAGTTGAAAAAATAAATGAATAAAAAAATGATTTAAAACTCGTTTTTTTTGTGAATAATTTACCATATTAAACGATATGCATGAAAAAGTATTTTTAAAACGAAGATTGCCTTAATCTTAAAAGCTTTTCAAAGCCAAATTCCCATCAGAATATGTTTGTCAAAAGATAAGTACCATCGAAATGTTTTTTTTACGCTTTTAACACAATTTTTTTTCTGATCGGTTATCGGCTGTGAGTGCGCGTATAAATCGGACGGTGAAATGTTGTTTTACATATGGATTTTGTTATATAATTTGTTTTTATATCTTATACAAAACTACAAGTTACAGCATAAAACATCTCCATCATATATTACTTACGCTTGAAAACGATGGGGATAAAACTTGCTTTTCGGAATATCAGGGATTATTCCTTACTAAGAATGTTCACTAATCTAAAATAAACGACAACTGTGTTTCATTTTTCCTGTTAACGTATTCGCGCATAATATATTAATACTAAAAGTATCCTGTTAACGTTGTATCAAATTAATAAATTAATTCGAAGAATCATAATATCATATTATGTTTAGTTTTTATTTATTTATGTTTATTAAAATTAAAATAAGACATTGCTACTTTATAATAAATAATAATGTGTTGAATGCATATATTATACTATTTTGAGACCTCTGAAGTTTGATCAGATTATTTTCTGGGTTTCAAATATAATTTATCATATTTTGTATAAGAGAAAAGATGACATAAAGTGGATGGCGAAACCGATCAATTATTTCAGTTCATCTTTCAAAAGTAAACCTTTTTTTATTGGGGACACATTGTACTTCAATATTTGATGTCCTTGCAAGTAAACTTCGATTTCCTTACATAGCATAATCTATTTCACTGTTATCATATTTTGCCAAAGCAAACATCAGCGCATAAAGGAAAGTTCTGTTTTCGGTTTATTTACCAACTTCCCGATAGAATTCAAAGATAATTATATAATAACAATGAGTGGACCATTATATGAATTTTGACATTTATCAAATTTTCATTTATTAACAATTCATAGTAAATTATTACGAGTTAAATATTTGAAGACGAATGTAATAGGTAGGTATACATTTGACGTTTTGTATAAAAGAATTAAAACAGTTCAAAAAAAGTGAAATAAAAGGTATTTTTCGTAGAAGTCCATATGAAAAAGGTATTATGCATTACCTATCATTTTTTATTCATTTTTTGTTTCTCAGAGATTATGATATTCGATTTACTTGTAAAAAATAAAGAAAATAAGAATATTATACTTCTGAAAACGTGATTACTGTATGGAAGCAACAATTCTTTATTGTTGTTAAAGTGCTCTTGTCTCAAATATTAAATCATACAGGTGTTTGTTGTATTACTGAACAGTTAAGCACACAAAACGATTTTGTGATTTGTATGGTAGAGAAATGAGACGATAAAAAAAAAAATTAGAAGATAGTACTTAGCTTAAAATTTAAAAATAGTTTTTTTCTTTAAATGTTACAAAATATAAATTAAAACAATAATCTTAGAATTAAAATGATTTTTTTATTATTCATATATTTCATGGTTTAAATATTTAATAATATGTTTTAATTGAAATTATTTATAGTTTATTTTTATTTCTATGTATCATATTTTGGATGATTTTTCATACTAAAAATGTGCGAAATTTTCTCAATAAACCCGTTTTAACTGTAATATTTTATGTGTTTTTATAACCTTATACTAGCGTAATTATTGATAATATATTTATGATGACTTTAAAAACTTTTTATCATTAATATATATTTTTTAAGCTGTGGACTGGTTATAAAAGTATATTATAAATAATTTGAATACATAAATCGTTCCTAAGGTAAAATAAGATAATTCATAACAGGAAACGTTTTTAGTTGAGATATTTATAGTGAATATTGTCTATTGATTGTTTTAAAAATGCATATAATGATTTTATTATAATTATTACAATTTTGGATCAAATTATCGAAACAAGTGAAGATAATCAAATTGACTGATATGTTTAACTGTAAAATATTATATTTTTGATGTGTAATAAATATTAAAAAGTGTGTCTGATAATATTTTTAAGTGAAAATAAAAAACTGTCGAACTAAGTTTAAAACTTTATTAATTAAAATGCAAAGCAGATGTAACGAAACAAAAAAACTAAAACAAGTTTAAAGGTATTTAAAATGAAACTATTTTTTCTTCTTCTAGGGGAGATTAAGTTGTGAACTGCTAATTTGTAAAACTTTCTCCAACTAATAGTTTGAAATTTATCCATTATTTTATTCAGTATTACTATAGGTAGATATTATTGATTTCATATTTGTTGTATAATGTATATTAATCATAGCTATTAGTTCATAATAAGTAATTTAATAAGTTTCTGGTTTATAATAAAATAACTTTTTGTTATTGATTTAAGGTAAAAGTATGTAACTTAATCATTGTAGTCAATTCAAATTAAAATAATTGTTGTATACTTGTACTTATTTATTAGAATTTTATTTTATTTTTTTAGTTAATTATTTTTTGATTATTGGACGTTTGTACGACTTCATGAAGTGATATATTTAATATATTTGAAATATGTGAAATATAGTTTTGTATTTTTTAAGAAATTATACAAGTGCATAAATTACTTTACAAAATTAATAATTTAAAATAAACCGATAATACAACTTGCATCATCAAAATAAATTAAAAATTATCTTTTATTATTCTAGGTTACGGGATTGATTTTATACAAAAAAATTAGTATAGGTAGCTTAATTAATTCAATGATCACCGTTTAAAAAAAGTACCTTCTTTATTTTGTAGTTAAATTTTCAAATTAATTATTACATTATATAAAACTATAAAATAATATAAATTGTTAAATTAAAAAAATATTTTTTTTTAAAGTTATTTTATGTATTTTGAAAAAAAAAATATTACTTAGTTTTTTCAGATTAAAACACACACACACACATATTGTTATGTATACACAATTTGGATATTAATAATAATAGACATTTATTTTGATATATTTTTATTTTAGCTATAAATAATATACTATATTTATTTTATTTTAAGCACAAAGGGTGCTCAGTATATATATTTAAACTCATGTTTATATTTACTTAGAAAGTATAACGTAATACATAAATAATTTTACCTTATGAATTGTTCGTGATTTATACCAAAAATATACACCCAATTTTAGTTGGATTTAAATAATGCATACTCCCGGTATAATATCGCCCTTTTACTTTAACTCCCAAACAACATACTAAATATAACCATTTAAATAGGATTCCCTGTTGGATAAAATACATATAATAAATGTTCATTTCCAATATTGGGTTTGTTAAAATTGGCTTTTTCCTCTTCTAACGGACGTCATGGCAATCGTTAGATTTTATTTTTCGGTAAATGTAATCGTCTTCTTTTGCTATGCGTATTTTGTCCCCAGTGAAATTTGAATACAGTAGAAAAGGAATTGTTTTTCATTTTACGACGTCAATTTCTATACAGGTATGTGTAATGTGTGTGTGTATATACGCATTTGGATTTTGTATTGTTATTATTATTTTGTTTCATCTTTCCATTTTATGCGTCTTTCCAAAGAAAAACAGAAGGAACTTGAATTATACATGGGTGGCTGTAGAAACCTTTTTTATCGGCCAATATAAAATAAATAAAACTCGAGCCGATTATTCAGCTTCGATAATATTATTGAGCTGAAGTTTAAGATAGGTGAAATATCTAATTTTGGAATTATTTATAACTTGATATTTTTAAAAATGTAGGAATAAAAATGTCAGTAAAATAATTAAAATATTAATTTATAATATAACGTTTGTAGGACTAATTAAAGTAATTTTATATCAAATAAAAATCTAATTATGATAAATGTTGTACATATTAATTAAAATCAATTTTACCATTTGGGAAACGTAGATATTTATATTGATTCTTTTCGCGTAGGAACAAATTGGTTTTGTTTTTTATTGCGATTTTTATGGTTTATCATTATATTTAACTTAAAAAGGATTTTATTAGTGTATTTCGTTTTATATTTTTCACCGATTTTATAACGTTTTAATGAAATTCGTTTTATAGTCATCCACTAATACAACAGAAAATAAATTACATAAAAAATCTGTTGAACAAGTGTTCAAAATAACTAATGCTTATATTCAAATAAATAAAAACTGATTCATTACAATGAGGGCTTTAAAAGGACGTTTTCCAAAGTTATAAATGATACGAAATCCCATGATTGTCATTCGAAAAACTGTCTTTTAGGATTAAAATTTCAAACAAAAAGAACATTTATTATAATATAAAAGGAAATGATACTTAGTTTATTGACAAATTGCTAAGAGTTTGGAATAGGTACTTATTTTAAACATTTTATTTTTTTTTCCAATTTATGACGTATAGTATAAATTATAAATGATAATATATTAGTCATATGAAATCGATAATTTATTTAAGCGACTCTTTTATGGTGTTTAAATAATAAATATTATTTTTATTGCATTATCTATAAAGTTAAAAAAAAATTATTTAAAACTAAATTAAAGTTGTCCTTTGTATATATGTATACATTTGTTGTATATATGTATACATGTTAGGTAGGTTTTATCATTGGGTTGTAATGGGAGTTATTTATATACAATTAGAATGTTTGTTGTTATTTTCAACAATGAGTTATTAAATTAAAAAATAGTTTAGTCATTTTTAAAATATTTAAAAATTTGAAATACTGAAAAATAAAACTATTTTGTACATACGAAGAGTAGGATTTACCTCATATGAAGTTAACGAGTTGACTTAAAAAATATAAAAATTGTTCGGTTATATTGTGTGTATACAAATTGTGTTTGTATTTATTGATACATTAATAATTTTGAAAAATGAATTAATTGATTTTAATCAATTTTATAAAGATAATATCATACTACAGATAAATGATAATAAGAAAACGACGAAATGACTTTTATTTCATTATTTTTTGTTGACCATTGGTATATCAATATAGAAACGATCAAGAGGATAAGAGGGCATTAAGATTGTCCAAATATCCTCTCAGAATTCAATCCCTTCTTACCTTTCTTACTTTTCTGTTTTTATATTGCGTATATTCTTTTTACTTGGTAAACTCCTTTTTCCAATATGAACGTGTATTTTTTCAATCTTTTTCTTTTTATCTACTAGGTAAACATGAGTGTTGTAGTAACGACTGTAGTCATCCCGTTAAACGCGTGCACGTCATTTTCTCGTTTGGGTGTAGAACTGAACTTCTGTCTTTAAGTTGGACTATTTTTTACACGATTTTTCATATACTCAATAAGTGTTTTTTGCTGCTTTCCTCCACTTTCTATATTTGTTTACTTTAGACCTCTGTAAGGCCGCAAATAGAAAATCTATTTACCATGGCTATTGACTAGTTGTATCTATTTATACAGTTAACCGCACCATATACTGTTTGGTGGAGATCTGTAGAAATTTTCGGAACAATCGTAATACATAAATATAGAAAGTCGAAACTTATTAAAGAACTTTAGTGTTATAATCATCAAAAAAATTATGAAATAGCCAAATAGACATTAGTCTAGTTGATTTTTTTTTCTGTTTTTGATTAAAATTTGTTTACATAAATAATTGTTTATTATCACTTTAATTATTCCTTATTGCTCGTTCGTCCAGCCACATGATAATAATAGTAAATAAAAAGTTCACATCCAATCGATCCGGAAGAACGCATTACGGTAATGATGGGTCCATGCCATCAATCTTGTCAGCCTTCACCGTCGCTGCTATTGCCTACTTCGCGCTCCCACGCACTCATCCCGCTCTATTGCCTTCGAAGACAGCAGTGGCTGTGGTTAAACGTAGTTTTCCATTATGCACACTAAAATGCCGCTTACAAATAACGATATTCAACGAGGTAGGTGTATATCCGAAGAGGTTATCGAATATTTGAAACTTTCGCCCCGATCCCATCAAGCCCCTTGAGAGAATATGATTGACTTTCGTTGTGATGAATTAATCGGAGGAAAAAAAGTATGAAAATAATCAAAACACAGTATAATTTATCCTAAGCATAAGACCAAAAAAGTTTCAAACAGTTATTGATCCATTATACTGTTTTAATTGAAAATCGTTTATTTTTTTTATAGCTCCTTTTTAATTTAATTTAATCATTTTTTGTTTTTTACATTTTGTGTGCGTACTTTATTTTATTATAATATATTGTTATTATTTATTTAAAAGATAATTTTTTCTACATTATGTAACTTAAAGCATTCATTTTTCATGTTAATATACATGTTCAGTAGCCGGTCCAGAAACTATTTATATTGGGTTAGTAATTCAAATGCATTATATACCAAATTTAGTCTTATCTATTTAAGATAGATTAGTACTAGCTATTTTCTAAAAGTTTTTGTAATCATCGTGTTTAATCAATTTTTTCTAACTGACTGACATCAGCACTTACTTATATGGATACTTTATACTTAATAGTAGTTAACCAATTATATTTATTAACCACACTTTTAATACTAATTTAGTATTATGTTTAATAAGACTCTATTTGTTTATTTAAAATGTGTACGGTCACATGTTCGAGTGCTGATCTCAATTAATTTATGATTTATGCTACCATCGATCAATTTATAGATGTGTATTTAATAATGTATTTTGTATATATCTTTGATGCATGACTTTATGAGAGGACAGTTACCATATTACCTGTTTATAGTAACTTGTATATGAAAATATTATTAATATAACTAAATAATATTCTATATTTGTATTAATTTTATAATTATGAAGGAATTGAACATTAAAATACTGAATGATGTTATAAATTAAAAAATTAAACAGAATTATCGGTATTTTTGGATCACTATTATCATTATTATCTCACTTAAAGGCTGATGTTGTTTCTGTTTCATTCACCTAACAAATGTCTCGTCATAAACAATATAAACGATATGTATAGTGTTAAATTGATGCACGATATAAATTTATAAAATAAAAATAATTAACCTTATCTTGTTTTGATAAAGTACCCATATTATCGTTTTGGTAATTTGGTACATCTCGGTCTTATGAAAAAAAAATTTTATAGCATATAAATTATCAATTTTCATAATATATATGTTCAGGTAAATATCGGTCGATAAAAACGGTTTTTATTAGCAATAACTATATGAATAATAATTTCATGACACACACCCTTATATGACCGTATCTATATTTCTACTAAATCTAGTATGTTACCACTGACTATTTATATTCATTAGCAATGACATTGTATAATTATTATATACTGTAAAATTAACAAAGAAATTAATATTTGTTTATTTTATTATATTATAAAATATACAATATTAGAAAACATAAAAGTTTTTTTGTTTAAGATTCGCGATAACAATGGTGTGCAATTAAAAATGACCAATTACAAATTATATAAAAAAAAAGTTGTAATATGTCACAATATAAAGTGCGTAGAAAGAATCACTTTAAATTTATTAAGTTACGTACATTATTTGATCATCTTCAACTTATTCAATACCAACTACTAAGATAAAGCTTCGATAGCAAATAAATTCGATCTTCAGTAATATGTTTGTGTGGGCATATTGAAGTACGTATAGCATCATTGAATTTGATACTACTCTTTAAAATTGTTGAGAGCTATCACATTTTGCAAATTTATTAAAAAAAAATGCATAGCTACGTGATAATAGGACAAAAAAAATATTGTTACGATACCTCATTATAATACATTAACACATTTTGAGTATTCATCTTTATTATATTTTTAAAGACGATAATTAAATACATTTATTAAAGCAAGTAATAATTTTTATATAATTTGATGTCCTAACTTCACTCACAATTACAGGTCATAATATAACGATTATGAAAACACATGAAAAGTAACATATGTATAATTACATATTATGGGTATTGCAATTGCTGATTAATGTCTCAACTCGCATTAATTAGCGTACTGTAGCGTTTAATTACAAATTACAACTCAACTAAAAAAGTATTTAGGATTTCGATTTCTTTGATCAATAAAAGTACTTCTCACTCAATTTATAAAAGTGTATACTAAGTAAATATATAAAATTTATTTTTATAAGTTATCATTGAAAAAAAAAAAATAAGAATTTACTGTAATAGTGGATTTTGAATGCACCTCGTCATTGAGTAGTCCGTGTTAAATTATTTGAATTCGATGATAAATAATTGTATACAAAAAAAGGTGGTTCTGAGTGAAGGGGCCTAAGATAGTTTACATTATTTTATATTAATAAATTATTTTATTAATGATTTCTTGATTTGTAAGATTGAATGTATTTTTGTTTTTTGATGTCTTGAAATAATTTTAAAAACAATTATTTTTAAGGAACTTTGTATTATTGTATTAAATTTTAACAATTGATATGATTAAATCATGTATGATTTTGTAATACAACATTATTATATACGATGTAAAAATGAGTTATTTATATTATTTAGCACGAAAAAAAAACTTTCTTACATTGTATTCTAAACGTACCTGTATAAAATAAAGTACCCATAAAGTAAAACTTTACGATCCAGTAAAATCGTGGTCTAATTCGATGGCAGGAGGTTTTGGGACGTCTTTAGGGGGAAATAATACGCTCAATACAGTTATTAGAACTATAATAAATGGATACTCGAAATATTTTTAAAGTAGTTATTAAATTAATATTTAATAATCTTAGACTCTGTTCATAAGTGCAGCGAGTCTAAACGACCGACGTGGTGGTGGCAGCGACGACGGACGACAGTGCCAGGTACTACAGCCGCGAAGTTGTTATAAATTACGCGGCATATTTGTAGAACGTTGTCAGTGACGTAGAATACTTGTGTAAAAACGTATCCACACATATTATTATTATTAAAATATATTATTACTTTAGACTAGCGCACACACATTAAACGAAGCATTCCATAGGTGAACTTTGGCGTATACTGTATAATATTATACGGTGGGACTGCGTTAATTTTTTTCCGTTTTTCACTTATTCCTACAATGTAGGTATGTATAACTGCCTGCACACCATGCGGTGTATCCACGCCACTCTCCTGCTGCCAACTAGGTTCTTTCTGTAGTTTTTATTTTTTCTTCTTTCGGTTTTATGCCGCAATGAACATGGGTACCGAGTTTCTCATTTAATAAGTTTAACCCTTCATAATGCATAAAACGTATTACGAGTCTTAATTAAAAATCCACCCGCATCGTTCCTTTTCACATTAAACTCGCGACATTAAGGTATACTTCCCTACCCCAACGTGTGTGTGTATATATTTATAAAAATATACAACAAGCAGATACGCCGCCGCCTTCGCCTCGACCACCCGCGCTTGACGCCCACCCGTCCGTAGCCGTTGCCGGTGCTGCCACCGTGCTTCTTTCGCTCAAAAAACAGGAAAAGAGAAAATCAATAACAAAAGCCGGATGGATGAGATGCTCCTGATGGCAGTGTGCTTGCTGCTGCTATTCAATATTAGCCATATTGTGTGTACACAAAGAGGAGCAATAAATATCTCTCTTTCAATTTTCACCGACCTATACCGCGCCGGTGCATTTTATTTCCATTTAGATGTGATTAAAGATCGTATATATATAGTTAAATATAATAATATTCCATTTTCCAAAAAGGTATCTCGCACGTTTTATTGTTATTATTCATGCATTTATATTATAATCTATTTTAATAGAAACTACTAGCGTGCTAAGATAATGGGCACCCAAATGTAAATATAAACTATATTTTAGCATAAAATATGAAACAATATATCTGCACCGGATTTTTGGCATATAATATTGACTTTTGTAGTTTTTACGTTATTATGATGGAAATAAATCTGAAAAATACAAAATAAAATTCTATCGTTCGTCCACACAACAATAATATAAATATTTTTTTATGTTTAATAAAATAATTTTTTCAGTTGCTACTTGAATTCCCACTATCGTACTCGTTCATATACAAAATATTCTTTTATGGTAAAAAAATAAAATGTATATGTATACAATAAATATATATATTTATACTTTGCTCTTATGGCTTTAATTTCATATTATCTTTCCAATATAAACGTACAGCATAAAATATTATATAGTTATTATTTCATAAATAAAGGATACCATTATTCAATCTGAATGATTTTTAGAAAACCCCGATATCAGCCTTTTCTTTAAAATCAAACAGATAAAATACAGCACAGATTGACCCGATAAAATGGGTAGTCTAAAACCATTTTTCACCTTGTATCATTTTATAGATTATTAGATTGCATTCATCTTTTGAGTTATAATTCTTTTTTCCTTTAGAGAGTTATTTTGATAAACTATTTATTTTTTTTTAATCCTTACATTTATAATAGTTTTATTTACACAATACATAATACAAACATTCTGGTGTTAATAAAGGAATCAACAGCAATATAAACATACCCATGTTAAAGTATAACGCTTATTGGAATCTATAGTTTTTTAGTAATTAATCAGTGTCTATCACATATATTTTAATTTTAAAACAATAATAGGTTTTATTTCATATTTTAAACGTTCAAATATAATATAAAAAATTGTAATTTTGATTCAGTGTAAAAAAAAAAACAACATTAATATGTATACCTATTAATTTCTTATGGGTTTAGGCAAAGCTGTTTTTATAACTCTATGAATAATAAATGTATGCTTCAGTTAGCGTGCTTCTATATCAAGCATATCATCTGCAAGAAATAATATAAAAGTGAAAAGAGTTTACTCTTGTTTTCTATACATGAGTAGTAAACTGAAGAGTAAGGCGAAAGTTTTAAATATTTATATTACGCGACAGAAAAAAAAAATCTCACTCAGTTTCTTTGATAAGAAACATGTGAAGAGTTTAGCTATAAAAAATAAATTTAAAGTTAGCTAATACTGTATTTTTCAATACTTTGTAACTGTGTGATAAGTATGTTTTAAAACTATTTAAAACGATAGATGAAAAAAATACATTAAAAATAAAAATGATCACATAATATACAAAATACAATAGTACAATAAAACATTTTTATGATACATATTATCTCACACAATACCTTGTAAATTTTATCTTATTAAATACAAAAAGTCTAATTTGCATATTTAAGTATATAATAAGAAACGTATTTTTGTTAATATTTTCATAAGCACTTATTATAATTATTTGAGTTCAACTCATTAATAAAAATAAGAATATTCGATCAAGCGAATCGGATGATTATCCCAAAGCATCAGGTATCGTATGAAGTGAGCTATTTGAACATGATACAGTCTAAAAGCTAGATAAAAGAAGATTAAAAACCCTTTTAAACCTTACGTAATCACGTTGAAGGATAACGTTGACAAATGAAGAATAGGTAGCAAGAATATGATTATACACATTAAATGTTTTTGCAATAAAACATAAATAAAAAACCGTTATTTTTTTTAAAATGTAAGTAAATATATTTTTGATAAAATCGTTGACACGCAACGTTTATAGTGTTGTAATAATTAGTAATGTACAGTAATATTTTAATATTTTAACTGTCACAAAAAATATAACGCTAATCCTCAAAAATATTTTCTGAGTCCCTCTTCAATACTCCCCATCCAAATCATATGCTTCTATTACTTTAAGCCTCAAGCCTAAATTATTTTAGATCAAAATTTAAACTTCGAATTAGAATTATAAAATTGTATTCTAACCTAACAACTACGATCTACCTATTATTAAATTCATTGTTACCGCTGTATCATATACTCAAATTATTTCATAATCAATAATAACCATAATTTATAACATAGTATAATTTATCTTTCTAATGTGTTCATTGATTATTCTGTAATTTATAGCTTTTACAACTTCTTGTTGAAAGTTCATAAAAAGAAGTAGGCGTGAATAAATTAAAGAATATTTTTATTTTTTTGATTCTGTGCTGATTTGAGTGGATTTATTTTGATTTTTATTGCTTACAGTATTTGCAACGTTAATTTTTCACATTACGAAAGACCCTGAAGGATGTCTGTTACTGTCAGATATAATCGTATGGGAAGTAATTGGTTGGATTCAAAGGAGACGATTGATAATGACAGTACGATGAATTTGAAAGCCTATCGGATTAACAACGATTATTGCTATTTAAATGCCGCGCAGAACATATTACGATAAAATGTGATTAAAGTCCTATCAAGACCAATGACGACAGAATGGTTAAATTGGAAAATCCAATACACTCTAAATAAAATCTTTCCAATTATAAATTCGTTCCCGGTTAATTATTGTATATATATATATATATATTATTAAATAATTAAAACATTACGATTTTGTCGATACAAAGGGATATTGAAGGTCACTATATTTTTTTTTTGTATCGGTTAAAAAAGTCGTTTATAAGTGTAGTTATGTAATTATGTCGTATCTACTTACGTCTATATTATAAGTATATACATATATTTATATATTTGTTATAACATATTATTGATATGATGGTATACGAAATTATGTAGTATTTGATAATTAACAACATTTCTAAGTGATAGTTACAAAAATACACATTATATATATTATAGTATTATTATAGTATTTATATTATGTCTAGAAAGAATATGTTTTTTATGTAATATCAAGAATATCAATGTATTTGTGTCTTAAGTCAATGTGTTAGTTTGAATACTACGGATGATATTTTAAGAAGTAATAATTATATCTTATAAATTGCATGGAAAAAGTAGGTACATAAAGTTGTATGGAGATGATTTATAGAAGAAATTGTACTTTATTTACCATTAAATGTAATACATAAGAAAACTATCAAGCAAGAACGCAGTTATTTATTTACACTGACTAGGTATTAAATATTTTAAAAAGATTTGAGAGAGTATAAACATTTCTAGGATATTTAGGTAGAACTTTTTTCATTAGGCTTTTACGAGCATAGTTTTAAAAGTATTTCTTTAATTCGAATACGTATATTTCACTGAAGTATAGAAACTCAACATATTTATAATTAGTCGTTGCACTTGCTAAAATATGATTTAATAATAAAATTTTAAAACATATAATTTAAAAATTTAAATTTAAACTGTATAATAGTTGCCAAAATTAAAATATACAGATTTTAAGCAATTAATATATGCGATTATCAATCTTAAACAATAATAAGTATTATATAATATTGTTTCTGTATCATAATAAAAACTTAATGTAAAAATACAAATTATTAATAAACACTACCTACGTTTATGTTTGCATTGAAGTAAGTAACAAATGTTTGTAAAATCGTCTGCCAACATGATATATTTCTTGTGATATAGCACAGATATTTTCCTTTAGTATCGTTAACCATTCAGCTGATACTATTGTACTAAAGTATAGTTAATCCGTCAAACACGTCACATATCATCACACAGTAAATAATGATGTCAGACACAATAGTTTTAAATGACAATCAACTAAACGGCTCAATTTGTTTTCTTTTTTTTTCAGGATTTCATGAAAACAAATTATTCGAATACTAGTCAAAGTTAACTCATTATATTTCTTATAAGAATTTCTTTAAGTTATATTGATTGTTCACGAAAAATTTATTTTTTTCATCAACAAAATATCAATTTTGCTTAATTCAAAGCTCATAAAATTGACGAATACAGGTATTTTTAATCCGTCCAAAGATTTTATTAAAATGAATGGCTTAAGTTTCACGAATTACTTTAATACAAGTTTAAGAATTCAAAATTAATTTAAAAAAAAAAAATTATTTAAAATAATTGTCAACAATTGTTGATAGAATATGATAGAATAGGGAATTTTATAGTTTATTTTATTGACACATTTTTAAATTTTTTCAAGATTATGTATACATAATTATTATTATTAGTTTTAAATTAAAAAAATATATATTTTAAATACTATATTAAATAATAAATCAATTATATTTATAAGACTTGTAATTAAATTATTGACGATTTAAATTGATTTTATACTTAGTTCCTTTTTTTAAAATTTATTTTATTGTGATTTTTATTTGTATGATAAATTATAAACATAAAATTGTACCCAGTACATTATCTAGCAATAATAATTATCTAAATGAAAGAGTCTATAAAACATGTATGATGTACAAAACGACAAGCAATATAATTTACTAAAATATATACTTGTAACTTTATGGATTGTATAATGTAGATACTACATTGTAAATATTTCAGTTGAAAATAATGGGAAAAATAATTCACTCTAAATATTTATTAATTTTTAGTCAAACAATACCTATACACAAATAATAAAAGACAAGAAATATAAATATAAATTTATTTAATTATTGGATTTGATTAAAATGAACTTAAGATTGATACTACTATCGAATAAACTAGTTGCAAAAAAAAAAAACACACAAGATAATTTAAATTTTACCTTTTATAATAAAGTTTATTAGTTTTGATTATTTAAAATTTAGTTTTGCTTGTGTTTAAACCAATGTTTTTTTTTTTTTTTTTATGAAATCGTTATTTTATCATTTGAAGGACTAAAGCCTGAAATCCTGGATATTGTGATGAAAAAAATACTGGTAAATGGCTTTAATAACAGATATATTTTTTTTTCATTGCAATGAACTATTATGTTTGAAGAATAAAAGATACAGACAGTACCGGGTTTTTTTTATATTTTTCATGAATAAGATATATATCGTGTCAGTAAACCAATCATTCGTAGCTAAAATCATACAAATTCTATAATAAACATATCTGTTGTTTTTTTTCACCTGAATACTTGATAAAATCTTTTTTGAATTTAATCAGTTAATATAGAAATATTATTGGATGTATATCACTAGTTTATGTTATTGGTTTCTAATACTTACTATGAATTAAATGCTTTATGGTAATATAATGAAGTTATGAGTTAGTTTTGCAATGAAAAAGTATATAACTTTAACATTAATAGCTTTTATGTTATGAGTATTTATTTATTTACGAAATGGTTTTCATTTTAATTTGCTTTAATTTTTGTCCGAAAAGATTTGTAAAAATATGAATTACTTACTGATGATAAAATTATTAATATTACTTTATGTAAAATAGACAAAAATGAACATTTTAATTAAATTGAATCTTGGCAAAATGTTGTTTAAGGGGACAATATTGTTAGTATTTGTAATTATTTCGATGTTAAAGTGTAAGAAAATGTTCTTTCTTTAATCAATTTGTACTCTGTATACCAAATATAAGGACATTTACAAGAATTCAAGATTGATTAAAATCCAAATAACGATAGTTGTATAGCTATAGTATGAACATTTTACTACTTTATTAGACTAGACTTAGTCAAGTATTAATAATTGGTTTTTAGAAATTATTTTTAACTTAATTGAGTTATTTAAAACACTAAAAAAAACTTTTAATTTAACAATTTAGTTATATGAAGTAAAACAAATAGATAATAATACAATACAATTATATTGTCTATGCAATAGTTAAATTAAAAAATTAACATTATACCATATAAATATATTTTATACCAATTATTAGAAAGTTGTCAATGTATATCAATTGGTATTTATTTGAAATAGATATTTAAAACTAATGTATACAAGTAAATATTAGTATTAAAAAACCATTTAATAACGTATAATAGTTAATTTTTTTTAAATATATACACTTTTTTATTCAGAAATAAAACTTATTAACATCAAATTAAAAAGTCATTAACTTGTAAATAATTTTTATAATTTATGTGTTAAAAAGGTAAATAGAATATTAAAAATGTTAAGTTATAAAAATTTTTTACTTATAAACTTTTTCTGGAAAAACTTAAGATTCTATGCCATAGACAGTTTATAATCTGTTAGTGATGGTTTCAAAAGTTCGTTAGAAATGTAATACCTACCTTAATAACTTATTTAACTTATTTAAAAATCAAATTAAAGATATAAAAAATGTTTATAAAGCTAGTGAATAATGCATTTAATTATCTTATAATTTAACTAACTTATTCATCATGTCTATAAATTACTTAAGAAAATGATAATACTTGATTTTGGTTTCATAGATATTTTTAGAATATTTTAAATTGTACTGAAAAAAAGGAAAAAATGAATGTACGATGAATTTTAGTTTTTATGTATTAGAACTAAATTTAACACAATAAATTATTCTAATAAATACAAAATTATTTTGATTATAAATTAATATGATACATAATATAGTAGAATAAAAAAATCACTAACTAATATTAAATAAATAATCCAAATTATAAGATATAAATAAGACTAATTGCTTCGTAAACGTTTGTTTATTTCGAATTTTTGATTGTTATGATGAGAAGTGAAACAATAACAGTTTTTTATTAAATTTGTATAATTTTAATAATATTGAAATTGTATTTTCATATATAATTTAATAATATAGTTTTAATATTGAAGCCTTTGTAAATTAAATAAGTACCTACTTAAAAACATTTATAGTTATAGTATACTTGATATTTAAAAACTAATTATATTAGTTCTCATTAATAGTATACTGTTTAAGGGTTAATAGTTAATTATTATTTTTTAAATATAGTTTATTTATTTTTAAATAAGAAAGTAATTTAGTTAGTTTAAACTTGAAAATATTATTTTTAGCATAAACTTAATAATTATAAATATATTTAAGTATTACTATGTGCAATTTGTAAAACTTTAATGATAATAATTTTTATGATATGAATTATGTGATTTTATTTGAAATACATTTTTTGACTATAATTATTTTTGTATATTGCAGTTAATTAGCTCACACCGTTATTAGGATAATAACTATAATTAATTATATTTTTGGTATCGTTAAGATAATGGTCAATATTTTTTTTTATTTTCATTGAAATTACCCTACCGATTTTCTCGGTGTTTAAGTCCTTTGGTCGAGCGTAAAAGATGTGGATGAGAGTATACGAGAATGAGAACCCACTTGAAAAATAAAGATACGCGTTCGTATGAGACGTGAACAATAACATTCATCAGACACAAAAGTGTAGTTAGAGTGCCATTTTAAACACGGCCCCTCGGTAAATCACTCTATGATACACACAAACACACATTTACATCTTATATATACATATAATATAAAACCCATTGTCCTGAGCTGGTTTCACCCTCTTATATAGCATGTGAGGCAACCGCCCAAATGACTGCAATAATCGTTATTTTTATGTCAGAAATAAACTTCGAAATTATGTTTACTTCTTCAAAATAAATACATTATTCAAGGAAATGTATAATATTAGTAAAATATTTTAGTAATAAATAGCTTATATTTATATTTTATACAATCGTATTTATCATAGATTAACTTCTGGCTAAGAATCTCGATTGTGGATTTTAGAGGCGATTCTAATTTAATTTTAGGTGACGGGTAGTGGAGGAGGCTACTAAAAAAATTATCACCACTCAAGATTTTAACCTTAAATTACGTAAGACATAAAATTTCAAAATTTTAGTTAAAACCACGTCCCTGGTTAGTTTATTAGATATAATATTATTTATTTTCTAATTAAATAAATTATATTAAAACTATATTTTTTTATAAATATAATATTAAGTTTTATTTAGCTGTCCTTGTGAACTTCGTTACCCGTAAAGAACGCATTAATTACTAATTAAATTTGATTGTATAATACGAAACGTAAGTGGTTAAAGAATATTATAGATTTAATCAATAATCGGATCAATGACATTTATTATAGAAATCATAGAAACCGAATGTTACTCATTCTTGATTAACTCTGCTTCAAACGTTCAGATTCTCGTTGTGTACTCGTTTGTTCTACTGTTTCAGTAGCTCTTGAAGTAGAGTTACTGATCCGGTTAGTTTCCTAACTTCTGTCTTGATTTTTAGATGTTTCATATCAGATCTAATAGCTAATAATTGTCGTGCATGTCTGGTGGATCTTCCAATATTTGGTTCTTTTTTTCTGTGGCATTTCAAATAATATCCATTACTTAATGTTAGTTGACAGATAAAGCACCCAAAGATAGTTAAGTTATGTGTGACACAAATCTCATCTATATTTCCGACTTGACAATTTCACATAATATAGATAATCACATGAATATTAATTTCTAATAATTATTAATAACTGTTATTTTTTCATTCATGTTAATCTAAAAATCACCAATTTTTTTCATTTATTAATGTAAGATAAATTCATAGATCATGAAAAATCTTAAACATTAATAATTGTATATTAGATGAAGAAATTGTGATAATTTTTTTTGGATAAAGACTAAGTATCTAAGAATTAAAACTAAACATTTTTATTTCAAAGTTTATCCAGTAGTTTTTGCACGATACACGCACAGCGACAGACCTCTATTATTTTATTATTCATGTAGATAATTGTTTTATAGTGCTTTATTGACTGAATATTATTTATCTACATTTCCTTTCTTACATAATGTATTATACTGTTTAAAGCTACTGTTTTTTGCAAAGTATTTATTATGCTTAGTTAATTATACAATAGTTTATTTAAAAATAAAAACTTTATTATTTAAATTAATTTATGAATATTGTAATTTAATATTTATTTATATTATGATAAGTAAATATATGCTATTATTTAAAGTGCTTAATACTATATTGGTTTAATATAATAACATTCAATAATTATATTAATTATATTTATTGGCATGATATAAAATTACAAAATCTTGTTTACCTTACTTAACTGTTTTTTTTTTTTTTTATAATAATGTGTATATTATATTTAAATGAACGATAGTCAAAAAAATTGTATACTGATAATTGAATTAAATTTATATAGATTGATAATGACAGTGGACAATAGTTATTAAGTAAATATTCACAAAGTGAACATATTCATTTGTCATTTCAGTAGCAGATCACAATTTATACAATGAACAAATATTGGTAAAATATAATAATATTTTATGTTAAAATCGATAATGGTCAAATTTTACAGAATGTGTTATTTGTCTTACACTATAACATTGTGTAACTGATCAGGTATTATAAATTTAATAATGTTATATCCATATCATGCTTTAATTTTGACTAATTTTATCTACTCACATGCCATTTGGTTTAATTTATTTTAATGTTTACTTCGATACTAGCATTTAATGGCTATTTACCAATGTGCTATAATATCAGGTAATTTATTTATCTTAAAGTGAATTGTTACGAAGAGGATTGAGTGGTATATAGATCTACACTTAGTAAATTTCAATTTTAATATCGGTTCTCTGCAAAGTTAGTCTACGGTGTTTCGTTATAACCCACTGTTCTGAATAATATTATTTTTATTATTATAAATTAAACACTGTAGTTTTTTTTTTTTCATTTGAAAATCAAAAACATTTTTTTTTTTTATACCGGAAAAATAACAAACACTCTTACACCGTAATCTGAAGCCAGAAACTACTACAACTGAGAAATTGAGTAAAAATGTTAACTATATTATTCGAGTGGTAGAACACCTAGAAGTTCCGTAGTTATATGCAGTATTTTGGCTCTTTATGTGCTACTTATAGATATTTGAAAGTGTTGATTTTTATTAATTTTTTTTTAATGTATACTTTTGTTTTTGAGAAAAAATTCTGAATATTTAATTCAAGATTTAATGTAAGTTGTCGTTTTAGATAATGAAAATACAAAATAAATACCTAGTCGCTTTTTTTTTTATAAACAATCAAATTTCAAAATGTTATAAAATCAGAAATTTTTCAATTCATGCTGTTGTTAAATATTCATATCTAATGTTTGATAAACTTTAAAGAACGTTTTCTTCGTAAATTTTTCTTACAAAAATTATAAAAATTTGACCGCAATTGCGCAATCATTTTGTTTGACCACCTAATGTTTACATTTTGACAACGAATTTTTAAACATTAAATAACGATTTCTAGTTTAATAATTTTGTTTTGATAAGGTTATTTTGATGGTAGAGATTTAAATCTTAACAGTTTTTGTTTATAGCTATATCATTGTTTACTTTATATATATATGTAATTAAATTTTTCAAATTATTTAAGTTTTTTTTGTTATTTTCAACGAAGAACTTATTCATACCGATTTACGGTAAGTCAATGTTGACTGAATCATTTTATGATGTACAATGATATGCATTTACATTTAATATAAATTATTATAATAATTAATAGTATAATAAATTAATTTTTTTTTTAAACAATTAATTTAATCTACCATGATACAGATTATAAAATATATAACTATAATAGCAATATAAATATATCGTAAAATATATTTATAGTTTTATAGGCTGACAGACTGTATCCGCTCAAAATCGTTTTTCGTATGCAATGATTTATCGTTGAATTTAAATTTAACTCGTCCATTACAGTGACTTTTTCAATGACAAGATATATTCAACACCAATTGTACAGAATAGTGATTACCTACTTGCTTACTTTTTTGTTTTTATCTAATTTTTGATATGATTTGTAAGCTATTGTATAATTTAAACTGAGACATTTATTGTCATAACGGATTATTAAAAAATAGTTTTCATACATTTGCCTTAATATGCACTGCTGAATATCAAATATATTTTTACCAAATACCGGACGACCGGGACAGAGAAAATTATATGCTGCCGGAATCTCTCGCTGCATCAATCAACCTGGACCTTAACTTTATCTCTACCACAATCAAATTTATCGTTCCCACTGATCTAATCAACATGATATAACTCTCTCTACCGTTCCATCTAGTATTTAAGTAGCCTTTATATTACCATTTGTGTAATGTTATACTTTTTTATTATTTATAATAATTTATATCTTTATTATATAAATCTTGTCAATATCGCTCAATAACTACTGTTATTATAGTTTTATTTAAATACAAAAATATATATATATTTTAAATGTACAACCGAAATCATACGCAGGTATTACTGGTAAATTATTCATACATGACTTAATAGGGTTCACTATACTTAAATTTAAGTAGTCCTGTTCCAGCAGCTATTCGAAAATAGTAAGTTACATTTTCATAAGTAGCAATCCTTTCTTGCCATTAAATGAATATATTAACCACATAAGATAATCAATGCAATATTACATACAGTAACATTTTTAAATTTACAATATTATAATATTAGTATATACTTATTACAAGTTCTCACTATCCACTAGTCAAATTATCATGTTAAAGATAATATGTTATAGTTTGTAATTGATATATTTTTTTAATATTTAACATAACAATAAATTTAGTGTAATAAATAACAAAAAACGTAAAATAATTATTATTTTACGTATTAACACTAAGTATTATTTATACATGTCATCAGACACTTAAAAATAAAACTATGATGTAGTAATCAAGATAGAGGACAAGATATTTTTGTTTATGATGAAATCTTGTAAGAGCGTTAACTTTTTCTGTCAAAATTGACTTTTTCGTTTACCACCAGTATAATAACATATATTTCCAGTTTTCGCCACTATAAATTGTAAATATATAAGTATTGTACCACATAAGTAAAAGCACTTAAAATAATTGAAAATTTCTTATGCTAAAAATAACTCAAAAAGAGTTAAAATATTTTTAAAATTTTACTGTATTATGAAATAATCATGAGTACTTTTGGTGAAAATTTAAAGTATTTATTGTTATTATTATTATTATTTATTTTTTTAAATACAATAAAATATCAATAATTGTTTTTGAGAAGATATAATTATTTTATTGAAGAATATCGAATACCAAAAACATCTAACTCGAAATGCTATCATAAATAATTAATTTGGCTTTCCAGTAGAATTTTTTTTTTATTTGAGTTGAAAATTTTGTAAAGAACTCTATATTTGATTTTTAGATCTTTGAAATAAAATCAAATTTTTTATGAATTTCTAATCACATAAAAATTTGATTATTTTTGTGTATTTTATTAATATTGTCAATATTATAATTTAATACGCTTAAAAAAAATGTATAACTATGTTTTTATCATTAAGAAATTGATAACTTATGAGAACTTTGTATTAAATTTTCAAGCATTTCTACCTAAAAAATAATTTTTAATCAATATATATATATATAACATGTTTGAAAATATCTTATGTTTATATAGAGCTCAAAAATAGTCGAAATATTTTGAAAATATTATCGTAAATAAAAAACAGTAATATTAACATTTGGTGAACATTTTGAGTTTTTGTTTATGAGGTAGGTACATCAATCAAACAAAATCGATTTTGTTGAAAATTGGATTTGTGTAAAAATTCTTGTTTTTTCTTAATTTTATGTTTGTTTTTCCCGATTATAAAAATAAGTAGTGAGATTTTTTATGTTTAACATCTCTTTAAATTTCAACATTTTTGAAAATCGAAGTATTTTATCTCTGACTTATCATGTATTCATTCATTCATTCAAAAAATACATCATGATAAAATCAATACATTTATTGCTCCGCTCAGAATATATTATGCGTACTAAATTAGAGCTATAATTTAATTCGTTTTAATATATAACGTGTTTTATTTATTTCTAGGATATAAGTATATACATTTCACTGCAGCCAATCAAATTATGAATACCGTCACACGTCATGAAATTAATACGATCATAACATTTAAAATTCATATTAAGTGATTTTTACGCTTGCGTCGTGGTAGCAATGAATTTAAACGACTGTAAAAACAAGTGTACAACAGACTGTAATAATTGAAAATAAGAACTAAAACGAAAAATGAAACCGTTTCTTGAACACATAAATCATAATTAAATATAAATGTTTGTCGGATGAAATTTTCTCTTGGAAATATTCAAGGAAGGAAAACAGTATATTATTATGCATAAAGTTAAATAGATGGAACGAAATGTTTTAAACAAAAGTTTTCAGTACACCATAAATCAAATAGAAAATACATTTTTTTTAGTTTTTATCCGACCGTTGTGGTGCGTATGCATATACATACATTTATACACGGCAGCAGCAGAAGGTGGTTTGCCGGGTAGAGCATCAACGGTAATTTAATCAAGCCTAAAAAAAACCACTGGCGTTAACGGCATCGTGCCGTAGCAAGACCTCCATGTAGATCCTTTGCTTTGACTACTCTCCTCCCGTTTCATGCGTTCATAA
Organism: Rhopalosiphum nymphaeae; assembly: GCA_036289425.1. NCBI lineage: Eukaryota > Metazoa > Arthropoda > Insecta > Hemiptera > Aphididae > Rhopalosiphum > Rhopalosiphum nymphaeae. The sequence goes on along the minus strand of JAZAQC010000012.1, from coordinate 6,761,125 downwards.
ACGACAGGGTCGTCAAGAAAAACTTGTTTTAAGTTAACGCCAGCACGCCGGTCGCAGTAGAATCATTTCGTTTTAGTATTTCGTCTCTTAATCTTTTGCATCCGGAACGCCGAGCAAACTCTTAGGTGATATTTCCCGAAGTACTTAAACTTGGAGTGAGAAAAGGAAAAAAAAATATTCAACCGACTCTTATGTAGGTACCGTGTTGGCACCTCACCTCGTTTCCTTTCCATCCCTTAAACACTGCCACTCATTCTCTCTCTTTCATTTTCTTTCTGTCTTTCTCTGTATTTTTCTCACCCTGTATGCATCTCACTCTCTCGCTCTTACTGCTATATACCACACCTTTAGTTTTTAAGTACAAAGTCAGTGCGCTGTACCGTACACTTGTCACGGAGGGGGTAGACCACCCGCTACCATTATATGCTACTGCCAGCCGACGACCCATAAATGCTCTCGTTGTCGCCGGCAAACATGATGATGGCGGAGTTCTTTTACACGAGAGTCACAAAACTTTTTATTCGGGAAAATCGTTTCGGCTCGCAGATGTGTTTGAATAGACTATTACTTTTGTAACTCGATTGTCGGCCATTTAGAGAAAAAGATGGTAACGACGACGACAAAAAGAAAAAAATAATTTTGTACGTGGAACGAGGCAAAGTAATGTTTATGTCCCATACCATATAGGATCAACTATCAGGCATGGCACTATTCTCCCATTTCCACTCATTTCTTTATCACTCTTTAACTGGTAGACGTATCGTAGTTTAACGTTTAACGTTGCTTTTTCAAGGCATTCGTGTTATAAACAGTATGTGATAATATCACATCGAGAATACAACTTTTGTACCAGTATTCGTATGTAAACAATGTTCATTCATTTACTGAATACATTATAATTTGCATTTAGCAACTGTTCATATTTCCCTTTCCTGGTGTTCAAGCTCAATGTTCGTCTTGCGTCAGTAATTTCTTGTGTAAAAGGAAGTAGAAATATATGCTGAACCAATACATCGGAAGTTTTCGAAATCGGAAATATTCTTTTGGGTGATAGTTTGACAAGACTTTAGGAAATAGTGTTTAGACATGTATATGTAAACGTGGATTGGAATAGTATAATAAATCAATTGTAAACTAAAAACTGATACTAAAAACTAAAATATTCTTATAATAATATAGCTATTATATTATATTCTAACATCATGTATACTATAAGATTCTCGAAAAGTTATGTAGACTCTAGACAGGGTTAGGTAGTTATCTGTAACATGACGTATCAAAGTCACATAACCAAGTTGCATTTGTAACTCCTAATTTGTAATAAGTGACGTAATTTTCAAGTAAAATCCAGTGATATTTAAATGCAACTGGTTATATATTTTATTGTAATATAAAGTACAAGATATATATATATATATATATATACCTATTTAACTTTATATTTAAATAGATTATTATTGATCGGTATTAATATAATTTTTGCTGTAATTTTTGAAAATTTGAAAATTTGCAAATTATATATAATAAACATCAATAGTAAAGTTAGTTTTATTAAAAAATATTGATAAAACTATATTGCATATTTATTTTATCATTCTTTTTATTTTAGTAATATTAATATTCTGATGTATTAATTGTATATTATATATTATTAAATAGTAAAATAAATTTTTCTTAATTGTTTTATTTAATTGGGTTCCATGTTCCAATATTCAATTCAAAAAATAATTTCTGTTTTCATATATCCTGTTTTATACTAAAAATTATGCTATTAATACCATTTACCTAAGTCATATATTAGCTTAGAAAATGTTCACTTTAATTATGATCAAATTTATAATATAAATATATTTGTCTGTTGATTTCTTTTCATCTATAATAATATCCACTGTACCACATATGGGTGTTAAACTATAAAATAAATATTACAAATATTTATGATTTGAACAAAGCCATTTGATTATACGTGTTATTTCATGCACTGACTAAGTATTTATTATTTTTAGTTTTCAATAATATTATAGTGATATTAAAAGTTTAAAATGGTAAATATTTGTGTTATAAATAGTAAATGTATTATTTTATTTAATGTTTATTATAAAAGATTAGTAATATTGATATATAATTGTGTACTATTCATTAATATTTTGTATCAACATAATATATCGTAGTATTTCATTTGAAGTTTGTACATTTTTTTTATGTAATAATTCGCTCTAACCATGTATATAAGTTATAACATCAGGTATGTAATATTTTTTAACCAATGTTTTAATAAATTTCAATGTAAGTACTTTTTAATTTAATTTATAATACCGTACAAAACACATTTTTCTCTTGAGTCCATTATTTTTTTTGTGCCATTATTAGAAATAAACGTAAATAATTAAGTGACACGTAACTAAGTTAATTTAACTGTAATGTGTAATCAGTTACAAATTTTCAAAGTATCTTGTATTTGGTAACTAACAGACACACAATTTTAGTAAAACTTTAATCAGTTACAGTTTTTCGAGTAACTTGCTCATCACTGTATGTAGGTATGTAATTTATTAAAGTTAATATTTATATAATATTCATTTATTCTAAACCTTCAAACCTTACATTAAAATACACATTAAAAGTTAAGCTTTACTCAGCATAATTGTACAATACCACTCAAATAACAGTTATTAATTATTTATGACTAATTTACTATCTTTCAATTTTAATATTTTCTTTGGATAAATTGATGAAAAATATATATTATTGTAAAATGTATACATTCATATAAGGGTTTAGATAAATTATTTGATTTATTATTGAATCGTATATTAAAATTATCAATGGTAAATATTCATAACACGGAATATCAATGAATAAAAATTAGGATTAGAATATATGAAAATGATAACTATCGTTCAAATTCAAATTTAATTTAAATACTGTAGACGATAAATAAATCAACTATCTGTTAAAACTAATAATTGACCAATATTTATAATTACGAGTATATTATATTAATAATATTTTTTATGTCAATTCAAAATATTCATATAAGATATTAATATATTATAAACAAATGTTGATATGTACATAAACAGTTAATCGTAATTTTGATTTATTCTAAATACAATTTTCATTTAATTATATTTAAACTATACTTTTTCCGAATCTAGTTATTGTGACTTAAAAAACTTATGTTCAATTGATAGTTTAAAGATAAAGATTGGATTTGGGTTAGCTTTTTTAAATCGATAAATTTGAATTAAAATGCTTTGGATAAATGTAGGTTACCAAGTCAAAGGTCTTTTCTTGTCAGTTTAAATACGCACACACACAAAAAAAAAGAAAGGCTTATATAATCATCGATTACGATTTCTCTGGTTTTCTTATAACTTTAATTTATTTTTAGTCGTACTTATTTATATAAATTATTTATTAAATTAAAATAATATGATATGAGTAAAAAATAAATATAAATATTTTAAATTAAAAATATGGTGAATTTTATTAAAATTGTTAACTATTTTTCAATTTGAAAAATATATATTATTTAAAAAAATAAAGACATACAACATGTATTAATTAAAACGTATTGTAAACAAATATAAATATAATATTTTTGACATATTTGTTTCAAGCAAGATACAGCGAAGATTATCTAATTTTGATTTTCAACATTAGATTGAAATAATTGTGAAATAGTTCACGCAGAAAATGGGTTATTAAAAAAATATTTTCTACGAGACTACTTATTTATAAAACTCCGAATAAGTAGACAGTATTCCAAATAGAAATATATTATAATACACTAGCTGTATAATCCGACTTCGTCGAGGAAAATTACAGCGCTAAATAGGTATATCTCAGTATTAGTGTACCTCAGTTCACATAAAAATCGATGTCGGTGTACCTTGCTTTGTAAATCTATTCGACTGAGATAGAAAATCCATCTATGATGGCTAGTATATAAAACTTTATATATTTTTTTGTTTGATTGAAACTACTCATTACATTTTCTTTATACCTCTAAGAATAATTTCTGAAATTTTCGTCAAAATCAGTAAAGGTAATTTTTTAGTATAAAAGCTACAAATATACATTGATGTATATATATCTTTATATAGATTGTGATTTATAATATAATAAAAGTCTTTGATAAATTGCTTATATAAACCATTATATAGCAACCTATGTAGTTTGATAAACGAAGCTATAAGATCTTCCAAACCCTCGAGTAATATTTTTACAAAATATTGCACTAGGTATGATCGACATTTTGCTAAGTCGTTTAACAATCATTAGAGGTAAACAATCTTTTATTGTTAACAATACTTTTCGTTTGCAATGGTCATTTGCTATACACAATATTTTTCTTAACTTAGTTAAGAAACCTAATAATATTACGTACGTTAAATTATTACAATCCGATCTTGTGTAATAATTTTATTTGAAAAATTAATCCACCCAATTATTTAACCATAGTTACTTCCGATGACATAATATTTTTTTAATAGATTTTTTTCTTATCGTAAAATCGGCGTGTTTAAAATACTTAAGCTTTTATAGAAAACCGAAACATCACGCGCTAGTCGTACGCACTTATTCATATATTATAGTATAAAACATTTTTTTTTTGTAGCCGCCTGCGCATAATGTCGTTTCGGATGAATCACTATTGACAGGTGCAACTAGTTGCAAACCCATCGCAGACACGTCATTAACAGACAACGCAGTCTTTTTTTCCCCTACTCGTGGGATAAAATCAACAGTTGTAAATATGAACAAAGCTGTCAGGCGAAATACAGAAAAATATGCTTACAGAGCGAAAAGGAAATAGTCCTAACAACTGTGGTTATTTATTTTTCCAACATTAAATAGACCATCAAAAGCCATACATCTTATAACAGATCAAGTGTTAATAGGTTTTAATTTTTTTTTTTTTTTTACTTTATATGAGTACGAGATTCGTAAAATACGATTCTACGCAGTTAAGTTGTAATAGGGATATAGTATTTAAATTAAAAACGTTTTGTTAAGATTCTCAGTATGCGATCTTCGTGATTGGGAGGAAAATACTCGTGGCAATACTAAATAAACGTTCCCTTTAACCGTATTTCTGTAAATTACGCATTGTAGGCGGAATGTCAAATTAAAAGCAGTCTGGGAAATTACCGAAATCGTCCAACACGAATATACACTGGAAAATCACATCAAACATTACTGACCTGCAATGATTAGGTAGACGATGAGCAGATCCGGGAGTATTCCCATGTCCCATTCAGCGGCGGCGGCGGCGGTTGCGGTGGCGCGCACGACCCGTCCTCGTCGTCGACGTCCGGTCTCCTATCAACAGGACGTGTTGCGGCCAACAACGATTAGTGGCTCCTTCTGACGTCCGTCGTCCTGTCGTCGCTGACAGCCGTACACCAGCTGCTGGTCGCCGAGCCCGTCACCGGTATTGGGGCGCCGATGTGTGTCCGCGGCACGGTGGCCGACCGTCGCGTCCATTTCAATGGCAGCGGCGGCGGATGCTTCTGTGCCGTTGCTGTGACGGCGGTGGACCGGTACGACGCCGTCCGTCGGTGTGTGGCACGTGCCGAAATACACAGGAGACAGGAAAGCTCGCTGCGACCTGGAGTGACGCGGCGTCCGCGGCCGGTGAACGCGAATGGGCCGGTTTCCGAGGTGACGGCAGCTATGCGACGGACAACGGCCTCGGAAACGATATTACGGTGTGTTGTATGTGCGATGACCGACGACTATACTATTATACTGTCGTACCGATGAGATGTTTCCGTAGTGGTATTGCGACAGCGGTAACCGCGGTACGACTGTGTACGAAAACCTGTCCTTACGTACTCGGCGGAACGTCTTTGGCGCGCGCAGCCACCACACACACACACACACACACACACACGCGCGCACAGACGTTCGTGTTTTTTTTCTCTCTCACACGCACATACCACACACACACACACACACACACACACACACACACACACACACACACGCGTCCAAGCGCGCCACCACTGCTGCTGCTGCTGCTGCTGCTGCTGCCGCTGATGCCGCTGATGCAACCGCTGGCTGGCTGCTCCCAACGCTGGTCCTGCCGCTGCTGCCGTCCGTGCTGTCGGCGGTGCTGATGGTGCGTGCTGCCTAGCACTCGCCCTGCTGCCGAGCGCGCGCGCAACTCTCCGCGATTCAGACCCCGCCCCGTACCGCCCGCCTGTACCTCTATATATTTGCACGCCGTAAGCGCGCGCTCGTTTTCGTCGTTCCTGCCCGGGCGGCGTGTGCACCGTGTTTTGTATTGCGCCGCGCGCGGGTGGCGAGATGACGGCGATGACGACGACGACGCGCGCACTGGCTATCTGCTGTGCTGACGCGCGCGCGCACACACACACACACGCACTCCGCACACGTACACACACACGCGCGCACACACGTACAAACACACACACAAGGAAGCGCGCGCGCGCAAACACACACACACACACACACACCGAAACTGCCGTTGTCGCTATCGCCTTCGACTCGTCCCGTGGACCGGGCTACACGCTCGCGGTACTCGTCGGGATTCCGGACGGTGCATGCGCCAGAGCTCCGGTCAGAATGCTGCCGCACACCCGCGCCAAATACGATAATTACCATCACCGCATGACCGACATGGAGTGATGGAGTGAGAGCGAGCGCGGCATACGCAGAGAGACGGAGAGAGAGAGTGAGACCAAAGGGAAAGATGGGAGAGGAAAACTTTTCCGTGGAATATTTTCCGAATGTGTATGCGTGTATCGGTCAAAGGGGTTAGGGTAAACGATGGCGGTGGTGGCTACGGCGGCGTTGACGACGCGCGGAATGTAGCGCAACATATACGCATTAAACGACCCCGAAATTATTTTACGTGTACGCCACCGCCGCAGTGGTCGCAAAATCCCGGCTACGATGGTATAATATTATAATAATATACCACGCAGGTAATGATTTGGGTTTTATAATAATGTGTGCGGACGCTTACTGCGCTAAACATTATAATATTTTATAACTGGTTTGATAAACCGTTGCAGTGCTATAATTTCAGTTATTTTATTATGCCCCAACTGTTATTAAACATGACAAATAGTGGGTATTATTTAAACAAGAGTAACTCGGAACGGAAAAACGGAAAACTACGGAATACGGTAAAATAATACATTAGTGATTTAAAAAGTTATGAAATAAATATGTCCAATTCTGGGGGCGCCCCCTGGATTAATATTACAAACATATACCATTTATTTTGTGTTTGTTGTTGCGCCGCCCCGATATCGCTTTAATACTGTAGATCACCAACTGGTGTTGATATAGGCGACACGTCTTCCCGCGGGGAAACTTTTTCCATAGCGGTCGACGGCGATACGCACTTTGACGTGATATTGGATTATCTTGGATTATCGCAGTCATCCCTATCCTCGTGTACGTGGTCAACGTTTCATTTTATTATACATTTTACATTAAATTTATTTTTACGATAACGTATAACACAATAAACATCGTAGTTTCATCAATTCTACTCAATTGCAATAATACGCTTTCAATGTCATTTACTCTTGAGAAATTATACTGCAAAAAATATTATAATGGTAAGAGCTTCGTTAAGTTAGTGTTGTGTTCATTACGAGGTAAAACAAATATTCACTATCGTAATTTCTTCAATTACCTTTAAGTAAAACTTTTGACATTCCGATCAATTTGTTTTTATTTTACTCATTTTATCTATTATAAAAACTAAAAAAAAAAATTAAATTATAAGTATAATATTTAAAATTAGTTAACACATTTACACTAATAGGATATCATGTTATTATTAAATGTCTTTTAATAAATATCCAACTTTACCTATTATCCTTAGTACGAGAGGAATCAAGAATTTAATATTTTGAATTGAGTGTATTTATTTATAACTAAATATGTTCACATGCATGAAATATTGTTTGAAGCAGATTCTTATAACACTTGTATTCTGTAAAGCTTTTGGTTCTGAGTGGATCATAATTTTTTTTTTTTTTTTTATTGCATTCATTTATTTTCGATTCGTATCCATACTTATAAGTATGGTTTAGCCTATTACTTCAGTATCGTCGTGGCACTCAGCAGCGCTTGGAAAAACACAACACTGTACAACGATATCTGGCGGCGTTGAAAAAATGTGCATTGAAAATACCACGCCGTTACCCATGAAAACGTACAGTTGCTTGGGGGGGGGGGGGAAACTCAACTCCACACAAGGAGATCCCGATGGTGGCGGCAAAGGCCTAGCGCTGCACAACAATCTCCGGCGTCAATCCTCAGAGTAGTCTGTAATTGTCGATATCACTGTCGATCACTGCTGCGTTCCAAGAATTCCAACGTCACGTAGAGACGACGCCATTCACTGTCAACAGCACGGTGTTCGTTCCACACGATTTCTCCCTTTCGAGTCTTTGGGTACTTTTTGATTGGCTATGCATTTTTCAAAAACACCTAGTTTTACATTGGTAACTGAATATGTGCCATTTAAGCTCATCCCAACACTTGATATTGTTACGTACGTAACGACATTACAATATAATAATATACTGTTTTTATCGAAATGCACGTTTGATCACCAAAAATAGATCGATTGTGTAAGTCTGCACATGTTATACCTTATTTCAACCGGTGTATGCAAAAAACCAGACTCACACTCCACATAATACATAGTTCCAGTCCTACAGTCAGTAGACCGTACATGCGCAATGATCAGCGCGCTAGAATGTTGACCGACTGTGTCCGAAAAGCTCAGATATTATGCAGGGAATATTGGTCGAAATCTTAAGATAAAATGTAATAGATAATTATGCTCGTAGTGTATAACTATAAAAAAAATCAAAAATAACAAAACGCAGCATGGTATATTTTACACATAAAAAACATATTTCTAGTGGCTAGAATAACTTGGTATTATTAATTCTACACCTCTTGGTTATCGAAAAAAAAAATAGAACCATAATGTGTTAATTAAGAGAATCATTACAATTACAAATCATGTTATTCACTAGCTGAAAAAAAGAAACATTAGATAACTGGAGTATCTGAGTAAGCATTTTTTTGGGTTTGTTATTCGAAATCGTCATTCAGAAAAGTTTGGTTACTGGTCGTTTGAGCAGAAGTTTATATGAATATTTTTTATGAATATAAAAAAAATACTTTTTCTGATTATATTTTTGTTTTTGCTTACTTTTTTCTTACTTATCTGGCTTTAGTATTACAAATACATATTTTTAAAAGTTAAAATCTAAAAAAAAAATCATGGAATTTACTACCAGCGGAAAACAAAACTGTAACAAAAAAATGAATTAAAAAATACCTGTCACATTTTAAAATAAATAAATATACTAAATATTTTTTTTTATATGTGAGCTGTAATATAATAACATTGCCAATATAATGAATTTGAATAACTATTGGCTCTTTGTTAATCAATTCTTAAGTTTATTCATTATTATTACTTATTAGTTTATTCATTTTAGGTTTAAAATTGCTTTTATTTAATTTTTTAAATAACTATAAAAATTAATAAATCATCAAATTTATTGACGTAAGAAAATATATCGAATTTAATTAATTAGTTTACAGATTACAATTATCAGTAATAAATAAAATTATACTAAGATATATTAAATAAAATTTTCTAATGTTATCATTACCTGATAAATTGTGAATTTAATAAATTTATCATGTGTTCATTTTCGCTGGATTTAATAAGACACACATATTTTATGATCATTGTTATTATGTCAAATTACATGTATTAGTTTTACAACAGTGATTTTTTTTTTATCAATTTTGTGAAAAGTTTTTGGGTAGAGAAGTTCTCAAAAAGTTTCATGTAGCATGTTTATAGATAATAAATCGAGTTTAGATAGTACTTTTAAAAATGTATTTTGTGAGTTTTTTTTTCAAAAGTAACTCTTAACGAAGGAAAAACTACCAATCGCCTTGAAATAATTTTGAAAAAATGTCAGTAAATACGTTTTTAACCAAGGGTAGCTTGGAATCAATTTTTCGAATTCTATAATTTATTATTGTTTTCAAATGTTCTACCGAAACATACCAGTTTTTCACAGAAACAAGTTAAATGCTCGGAAAATGTCCTATCTGTCATTTTTATTAATTTTCTTAATGTTTTGTTCATAATGTATCGTAATACTTTCGTATGATTTTTAGTTTCTCCTTCCGAGTCATTAAGTACAAAAAAATAAAATAAAATAAAAGCTTAATATGCAAATCGTAGTTTTATGGAATCATATTTTGAAGAATTACCATATTTTAATCGTATGAAATATATTACACGAAACCCTAATTTTTTTTATATATGATTTTCAAATTTGTTCTCCGCTAAAAATGAATTGACGTAATTGTTGGAAAATATTTAATGTGTTTGTCAGCCAAAAATAAACATAATATATGTAAAAATTGTGTTATATAAAAATGTTGTTAGATAGAAAAAACTTTTTGGGTAAAAGTATCTTAAACATACCTAATATAAATATTGTAGTTGCATACTTGTATAATGTTAAAATTATAATTTTGACAGTATTTATCAGATTATGAAAACTATACAATTAAAATTGATTTCTAAAATTAAAAATTATAAAATAACATGTTATTAATTAATGAATTTATTCAGAATTTTATGAATCGATTGTATTGACTGTAAATATTTTTTTTAAATGCTTGTGTTTTTAACTTGTAATGTTGACCAATCAGCTACCATACTACGGTTAGGTCTAGATTTTTACAAGACCTCTGGTATCGACGTACATAAATGCATATGATTTGCTAAATTTAATGTAAAATTGTTAATTTTCTTTCGTTCTACAAAACTAGTCCAAGATATGTTCTTTTCGAGAGAAGAAACAAATCAAATATAGTAATCTCTACTGTCAATACTCACCTACTCAATAACATACAAATACAAATTATTTCATGTTTACAGCCGCTCATAAAAGTATCATTATTTTAAACTTATCCAATAAATTTGACCTTCCAATTACTGATAGTTACAAAAATAATTAAACCAGTTTTCCTATGCAATCTAGCTGCTGTCGCTTTATTTTTGATACCTTGCTTTTTTTAACACATTTTATTCCAGTAAAGGGATATTTTTTCATATTAAATTGATTAATTTTGACCGAATTATTTATTATTGATTGTAAATTAATAATTTGTGTAAATATCGTAGGTGTTAAAAACTTAACTTCATTTAAACTAATGTGATTGGCTTCAAAAAAATTTAAATAACTAACTTAAGTGATATTTTCGTCAAATAGTCAATAAAGTTAGCCTTATTCGAGTTTTATGAACCATGAATTAAATAATAATATGCTAAACTAAGTTCGTGCGCTGTATAATTGCATTACGTTAAACTTAACCAATGCAAATGAGCATTTTGGTTACTTATATGATATTGATGTAGTATTTTGGCAAAATGCTTATATTCAAGTTTTATTAGTTATATACATTTATAAATAATAGCCAATATACATTTGCTATGAAATTTTTGAAGGATGATAGTGATATGTTTTCATATAGTTACTTGTATCGTTGCAAGCTTATAATGATGACATACGGTGGCACTTTTATTTAGTTTATACATTTAAGTTAATTTCTATGAAATGCGAATTTGATCGACATGTTATCGTAGTTATATACAATAGCATTTCAAATATATACAATTAACTTAACTTGTTAAATTTACAAACCTCCTATACTTAGAAAAGCGTATAATAGGTATAGACAGTAGTCATAGTTCCCTTAGGACTTTAACAGTATTGTTGCACATTTATGTAGGTAGATAATAACAACTTGAGCCTAATAAATTACTTATTCAATCAACTTGAAGTAGTTCCTAATATATAATCCATAGATTAATGATAAAGCTTCAAAGCTTATATTATTCTATTTTCAATTAAATAGAAAAAAACTAATAAAGAAATTATTTTTTGAAATTTATGAAAAATATCTAAAAATATATTATTTTAAAAACAAAGTAACTTATGCTTAGTTATTCTGATAAAAATAATAATATATGTAATATTATATGTACATATAGTAAATTAATACAACTCATGCATGTATTTGTTAAAATAGTATTGCAAATTATTATATCAAAAACTTTTTAATTAGATTTATTTAAATTGGTTTTACTCATTAAATCACTCACTCAAATTAAAGCATTATTTTATCAATTACAAAATTTATTCAAAGCTTCATAAATTAGTGAAAATTGTAATTATTTAACTTACTTATATGACGAATTTAACTAAATTAAAATATATTTCATTAGATAATATTATTATTAGAATATAAACTACTATATCATTTTTAGTAATCGAAAGTGAAGAACGTTGCTTTGCCGTATAGTAGTTTTCGAATTCATCCCAATATCATTTAAGGTTGTTTAATTTATAAAATATTAATTTGCATTTGTTAAATTATATTTTATAGATGAAGTAACCTATATAATATTGTATTTAATCCGATAATTTATAATATGTTATAAAACAAAAAAAATAATATTTAACTATAAAACGTTGAATAAAATTGTACTATAACATTTAGTAGAGGATTAGTAGAAATTATATTTGGCGAAACATTTGACAATTTGTCAATTCGACTTTGATGACTGGAAATAAAATAACATTAATTAAAACTTTTGACATTTATTTTCAAATAACATAATATAATTTAAATTGATACACATCGTATAACTATATTTAAATTATTTTGATAAATGAAAATAAAATATGGACAATTAATTAATATACCATTATTTTATTTATATTCTTAAATTCATGTGATTTGGTATTAAATATAATTTATATAATTTTTTTTTTTTTTTGTAAAATTGTATTCATTCAGTTATAATGAGTTAATTATAATTAGTTTAGCCAATTATAATTTATATTAGAAATAGGCATGTATAAGAAGGATATTTGAAAAAGAAAAATTTTATTTTAATATTAAGTGAATATTATAGTATATTATATTCTAATACTTTTTTATCGTCGACATAATCAACCATTAAAATAATTTTATCGATTAATCAGAAAACTTAATAATACTATGCTATATTTATATTTTTATAGAATATAGAATTTTCAAAAAGTTGATTAATCGATTATATTTGTTATATTTATCACGAAAATGTTGACAATGACTTGTAAAGAAAAAAAAAATTTACTCATAACTAACTATCAATACATTTTGAAAAATTTTTGGATACAACGATTAAAACTGATAGCTGCATAAAATCGTTTTTCAAACGCAGATGTTTATTATTGTTTTTAATTAAATATAAAATATCAAAGCACATCATAATCTTAAGTCGAAGCAACAAAATAAAATATAAAACAAGAATGTCACTTTTGTTGTTGAACTGTTTGACACTAAATTAAAATTTTTATGCAATACACATGATATATATTTAAGCAATAATAACAATATTTGAAATAATATTTTATAAATTAAGTTTTCATCTAAATGATATAGTTTATAAATTTATGTATTTACTAGGTAAAATAATTTATAATATTCAAACTCCAAATAATACAAACAATAAATTATCTTATAAGTTTAAATGTTTAAAATCAGTTGAAGAATAATAGTTATTCATAACTAGAAAGAGTCGAGTTAAAAATTTTAACAACTAATTTTTAACATATTATAATATAGAAACTCATTTTAATAGTTGATAATAGTACAAAGTAATAAGTACTTATTGTTAATATATAATTGAAAACAAAATATAATTGAAATTTCAAGACTCTTTATACGGCACATTGTGATGGTTCTAAAGTTTTATTGAATATATCTTCTAAGTTGAAGCAAAAGCGAATTAATTTTTCATAAAAATAATTTACGCGATGGCGTTTATGAATCACATATTATTAAGTGTATTCATGTGTATGCATGCATGTGAGTAAGTGAATAAGAAGAAAATTGTACTGCATTTATACGACGCAGATTTTGACGAAAACGCAAGAATATTTTATTTTTGTAGTTTCATATCTCAAAGAGATGCACCAATAGAATAAAATAGAACTCCGCTTTGAAGGAAATCGATTGAACATACTATTTATTTTATACAATACAGCATGTGCAACGTACAGTTGGCAGCAGACTTTGTCGACGTTATAAGGAACTGCGGCAGATTTTTACTCTATACTATACCTACTGGAAATTAATCGATTTTTCAGTTTTTATTTTACGGTTTATGAGGGATTATTGGTATAACTAGTGTCCAGCATGGTTTATTAACCAATACGCTACTAGTTCATAGCTTGGTAACTACAACCTTAATAGAGCCATTGTAGTAGTACAATATAATATAGTATTAATTATGACGGAGACGAATGTGTGAGTTTAGTATTTTTTTGGCGAATGCCAAATAATAATGTAGGTAATATAAAAAGTAATAAAAAAAATAATAAATAAATAACAATAATAATAATGGTTATAATAAAAATAATGACAATAATAATAATAATCATAATATCATTAATATCGATAACGCCACTAGATGGACCGCAAAAATGTCTTACAGAATTATTTTAAAAGTTCACAAAGATCAAAAAGTGTTATTTGTGTTTTGCCTTTTACGTTATATACAATTATAAGAGGTTTTTTGATTACAATAGTAATATACTGATATGTATATATATATATTAAAATTGTGTTCTTTTTGAGATAGTGATGATGATGATTGCATTATTATTTTAATAACCAAACCAATGTCTCAATAAATTATGGCGTCATAACACTGCGCGAAGTACGAAGTTGGTTGTAAAATACTACCCATTAACAGCATTATATGGCGAGGCCATTTTTTTTCGTATGACTTAATCTTTGGAACTTCGTATTTTCTTGATAATGTTGCTGAACCGTAAACTATACAATGATTCATTTGAAATTTACGAGAAACGTATTACGATAAAATAAATGAAATAAACGTTATTTTTATTTTTGTGTGCAGTTTTCTTTTATTTAAGTTTTAACTTATAACTGGTACACTTAATCAATTTATTTTATATACAAAAAGAGAAAAGTAAAATGTATGTAATTGGGTCATTAAAAAATGTAAATATAAATATAGGTTCACACTAATGCAAATAAATTTAAATTAGATACATTTATTGTATATTGCTGTATAAGTTTAATATTGTTAGTGGTTATAAATGCCATTAAAAATATTTGAAAGACGTAAATATAGTTCTCGGGAAGAAAGAAAACTGGATAGCAGTGTCAGAATTAGCTATTGTTATGGTGTTATTATAAGTGTTGCTAATGTGTGGTGACCGCAGGTTTCATATACAATTATTAACATAAAATGACTATCCTTGTATATACATTTTGAAGATGACTTTTCTTTTTAATTATTTTAAGTTGGAATAGTGAAAGTTTTTTTATAGATATATTTTTTTTTATATAGTTTGTGGTAAAACTTATGATACAATATGTAGATATTTCGATTTGTTAGACAATTATCAAAGTTTATTACAATCTTGCAATGTATATTGATCACTGCCACACAACATTCTGATCAATGACGGTTTATCCCAAAGATGGGAATGTGTGCAAAACTAAAAAAGGTCCCCTTCTCTTCTGAATTTATTTATTCTAAATAATATAGGTATCTATACATAAATTCAAATTTAAAGTAGAAATTTGTATTTTAAAATTATAAAATCTTATGCAAATTCACGGGTAATTTCAACAATATACTTACAGTATCTATATATTTTATAACAATGACATATTGATATCAGATTTAGAAAATGAGAACCGTTTGAAATTGAAAACAATCTTTTTAATTTTTCGTATATAACTGTCATAACAATATTTATTTATTTATTTTTTTTTTTTTTGTGGAACGTTGAGCAATTATGTGCCTCCCAAGCTGAGGGCCCGTGGCATTTACACACATCGCACAAATGTATGAAACGCCACTGATTCTGATTTTTCAATTTTTGGATATAACTTGATCGTTACATTGTTTTACAATAATTTCTTGCAAGGAATTGTTTTAGTTTATGAATTTATTCTTCCTATATAAATATATAATTGGATAAATTACTAAGGCGTATACAAGTATAAATACAACCTAAATATCTGATTTGTTATAAAATAATATGTAATTCACTTGAAGAGTTTTGTTTGATAGTGATATATATTGGCGATTTGACTTAAGTTCTAACAAGGTGTCGGAAATAAGCTCAATTGGAGTTTGTGGGTATACATTTATTCTCACGTTCATCAATATTAAGACCTCAAATAATTAAGTAAGTAGGTGTCATTTTAAAGTAAAAACTACGTTAAGATCGATCGAAGGAAGATCTTTATTAAGTGTTGACAACTCGTAAACAAACTTGATGAATATTGAGAGCTGAAAATTAGGAGGAAGTGTTATACCACATATTTTGGGGGCTAAATATTAATTATCTACGTATGATATATAAATTGCATTTCTATCTATGTATTAAGCTTATCTATTTAAATAACTTAGTTTTAGTTTTTTTTTCTTTATAACAATTATGTCACCTATTAGATATGTGCATGATATTCTACCAGTTATTTCAGTGGGAATTTTATACTTTAATAAAGAATTAATATTTATGATTACAACACATTAAAACAATTTAATTTGAAATCATTTAACTAAAACATCAACCACTATACTTAACACGGTTTAAGATAATTAAACAATCTTAAACGCACAAATCTATGAATTTTGATATTCAACCAAACTTATATAATTATAACTAATGATATGACTGTAAGGTTTTCAATAAAATATTTATTTACTTATTATACCACAGTCATTCAAAATATAAAAATGGATTAAGAGTAATACAAAAAAGTGCATACAACTATTATCAATTGCAATTAAACATAATTTAAAAAGTGATTATGAAACTATTTTCCATAGAATATTAAATTAGATATTATAAAATAATTTAAAAATTACTTTATTAAAAATCATTAGAATACAGATAAATCTAAACTCTTAAAACAGAAGTTTCAAAAATTATTAAATGTTCGAAAATAAGTTTTTTTTTCTAAAAACTATTACGAAAGAAAATAATTTGATAAAAACTTCTGCTTAAATACAATATTTAAAACTCTATAACACAGGAACAGGGATTTAGAAAAACAAAACAAAATGTTTAGCAAGTCTGTTTACATTTATATTTAAAATATACAGTGTTTTATAGAACTCTACAAAGTTAAGAAATATCTGAAGGTTAGGTTGCTTCAAAGTGATTTTAGAAATTCGTATAATTTTGTTCTTGTGAATATAGAAAGTAGAGTTATCTAATTAACAAATTCACAAATAAAGATTTTTTCTCAAGTTTTGAAAATATATTTCTTCTATGTCTCGTCTAATGCTTAATCAATTTAACCCTCGATAGAAAGCCATAAAATATGATAAATATATTATTTCGCCGCATATTATTCTTAGTATATAACTTTTCAAACTCATTATATTTTATATATATTATATAAGTAATATGATAATCATTATTTTTAGGCATTTAATTTATACCCAAAGCTAACTTTATCTGTTACTTTTATTTTTTACTTTATTATTCTCAGTGATATGTATTTACATTATAGAACTATGTATTATATACAGTACCATAGATACGTTTTATTTTAGAGTAGTTACTTATATTATATATTATTCTATTTATTAAAAAAACTTTTTTATAATAATTAAAAAATTAATATTAATATTTAATTTTAATGATAACATTTTATACCAATTTAATGAATTAATGTAATTTAATTTTTACTTATAATGACTTAAATCAGAGGAAAAATATATTTTCTGTTTTCCTTAATTTGTTTGTTTTGGACATATTTAATCGAATTATGATAAAAGGATTTGGATTATTTTACATTTTTAAATAGTTATTATTCTAATATTAAAAATAGTTGACAAGTAATTACTTTAGAACATTGAAAAAAATTAATTAATAACAATTTCAAAGAACATGATATTACCAATATACAACTATTGTTTATAATTGTATATAAATATAATATTTAAAAAAAAAATGATTAGTGTATAGGAGGTATTTTTTTTTTAAAGATATAAAATAAATATTCAAAGTGGAATCATCAAATCTGTACTATAAAAAAAAAAAAAAATATTTGTCATCATATGCTCGATAATATTTATATATAAATCGAGATCACATTATCTGCATTATTGATTTTCTGTTTGAATATATAGTGCTAACATAATTGTTGAAATAAAATATAGTTCAGAAAATTTTATACTATTTCCTTTTCTCGATTATTAGATAAGAACGACAAAATTATAAATATATTTTTGAATTTTAAATTAATTAGTTTTAATATCAATGCGTTTTGAAATTGTATACATAACCAAAACTCAGTGATACATAATGACCAGATATTTAAATATTTTCCAAATAATTTTTATCCTCCTTAGACTAAATGAGAATTTAATATTTCCAAAATATAACTTCACGTATACTATGTTTTTTGAAAATCAATATAGTGTTCATCTAATTTCCGTGAGTAAATTTTATCATATTACCTTTTCTGGGCCAAAGTATTATGAGTAACATTGATGAAGGTTATTATAAATCTGATGTTATTTACATTGGTTTTATTAAGATATTTTGCAAAAATTTTTATATTCATCATTAAAATAACTCGACTTTATTGACATACGTTATTTTCTGTTTTTGTTGTATATTTTATTACATATATATTAAATAAATTACTGAATAACTACCTATTATATTGACAGATAGAAGAAGTAACTATTCTCCAAATTTTGTATATTATGCCACTCCTAAATTATATAATATATTTCCCTATTAATTTCTAATATTTTTTAATCTCATTAGTTTTATAATAATTATTTATAAATTAGTTTATTATTATTATTTTTTTTAATAAAAATGAGATTTACTTATATTAACATTGCAGCAGTTATTTTATAATTTATTTATTTTCATCGTCTCATAAACTTATTATATTTTTTTATTTTAGTTCTCATTAATAATTATTAACAATTCTAATAGTATGTAATGCAAAGTACCTAATCGATATACTTGTAAAAAAAATAAAAACAATATATTTACTTATGAAAACTATCTACGTATTATTAATAATCATTAACTAATCAAAGTTTGAAATTAATTGGCTTACATTTTTACAAAATTACTTTTAATTGTTACCCACGATCTTACAAGACAACTAGGTACACTACGAGCTCAAAAACATATCATTTATGGTAAAACATTTGTTATTTTTTTAAATTGTAATTTATAATCACTGAGCCGTTTAAATTTAAATGTATTTTAAAGAATTATACATAACAATTAATTTAAAAAAAATATATACTTATATCAAGTATAAAAAAATATATATTTATAGAATTTATATGTCACTTGTATTCAAACATGATATGAATATGCACAACTGTAATATTGTTAAGTAGATATCAATATTCAACTACAAAATGACATTTCGGAAATGGGATAATTTCCCTTTGGACATTATAGTATCACGACGTAGATTTATCCCCATCTGTCCTCATAACCTATCGGTATAACTCTATATTTCCTTTAAATATTCCAGTTTATCACTCTGCTGATATTATTATTAACTGATTGACATTATTTAATAAATTAAGTAAATAGAAAGTTTCATAATATTTACAATATTGTACTCAACTATGAAACTTTTATATTTCTATAAAATATATATCTACCTAAATGTACAAAGGAACAAAACAATATTATATTACATTGGTTATTGCTATTTTTTTTTTTATACTTCTTTTTTTATAAATAAAATAATAAATATAGAATATAGAACGACGTAAAAACAATACATTATAATACCAATATACTTGTGTACGTATTTAATTAGAGATATTTCCATTAATAATTACGTGAAATAAATAAATATTCATAAATTAATTTGATAACACTTTAATCATAAAAGTGTATGCATGGAATAATATTTTAGAAATTTAAAATAAACGTTGATAATAGCTCGAAATCTGATAATTTTTTTTCATGGTGACTAGAGACAATGTAATTTCAAAATAAATAAATGTTCTTTATTTTCTGCGTACTGGGATAAATTGAGATATTATTTTACTTAGATAAGAATATTTTATTTAAACTAAAATGTTTAATTCAACAGCGTAACGTAATAAAATATATTATAATTGATCTAAAATAAGAAAAATAAAATTACTAAACCTGATAAAACAACCCAAGAGCACATATTAGAAAGTATGTGTTGAAATTACAAGGTACCTTTTAATGCTATATTTCAAATTAAAATAGACATGCATGCTACGGAATAACTTCACACATTTGAGAATTGTGTATTACCTTTGTTTCTTTTTTATTATTGGATATTTATTATTTATTAAGTGTTATAAAATTAGTATGTTTGCTCTGACCATAACATTGTTGGCGTTGGAATAGTTTATCACATCATTTATATAATACATAATTTTGTTTAATTAAACGTATAACTTATACATTTTTTTACGTGTAATTTCATTTACATTTCTATGTACATGTTATTTATTAAATTTTAAATAATAAAACATATTAATAATATTCGTTTATTCATTTAGTTATTTTATCTAAAGTTATACCCAATTCAGTTTACTTAAATTTCACACTATTTTTAAAACTTTGCATGTATGTAAAACACTGCATTGGATTTAATTGCTTATATCTACGTACTATATTATAATTTATAAACGATGATAAATTGTAAATTTACACGTCGAACAAAAACCAAAGTTAGTCGTTCCGCTGTATAGTAGATTTCGAGTTTACATTGTTATTGAGAACGTCACTGTACTAGACGTGTTATTTGAATTCAATGATAAATCGTTGAATACGAAAAACGATTCTGAGCAGAGTTGGTGTTTCAATTTATATACCTTTGGGTATTTTATAACTAATTTATTTTTCTGGTAAAAAAACCTTTTTGATAGGTTTAACTATTATTTTCCTATAAAATAGTTTATATTGAATGGTAAATACTTAATACTTATTGTATTATATATTTTTTATGGTAAAATTGTATGGTTATAAACTTAAAAGCCAATACTGTAAAATAATGTAAATGAGGTGCAAGGTATAAATAGCTTACAATTATTTTAAATATTTAAAAAATTGAATTGTGTTAGTTTAATAACGTAAAAAAATACAGCGGTAAAAGTTATATTAAAACCTTGATGGACCTTATACTTAATAAGTGCTGGAAAATATTATCAGATAAAAATATACAAATTATGCTTAGCCTTCTTCTAGATATTTGGAAGGAATCTTGAGGTTGTTTTTGTCATAAAATAAAATTTCTATAAAAAATATATTTATATGTATCTTACTTGGATTGAAGCTCCTAGTAGACAATTCTGTAGTAAAATTACAATGACATGCAAGCCAAGTACGCGAGTCAAATACAAAACGCATTGGTTAAGGCTTGTCTAAAAAACAAAAACGAAACGTCGAATATAGGACTCAGTACTTTTAAAACTGGTTATTATTGGTGTATTATTTATTTTTATTTTTAATATTCAATCTTATCTTTATAAAAAAAAAATTATTTTATGTATATTTCGTACTTAATAATTCCTGTTAAAACTACTCAGCTATTGAAATGAATAATTTTATGAATTTTGAACAACAAAATAATGTGTAAAATGTCATAATTTGAAAAATGTTGTTAAAATTTGCCTTTCAAACAATTTTTAGAGAAATTTAGAAATATGCACTCACGTAGTTTTGTTTTTAATTTGCTGTAAGAAAATCTTACGAGAAACCAGGTAAAGTATCTTTGATTAAAATATATGAATATAAATCAAGAAACAAACTTGAAACAAATCAAAGAATTTTTTAAATTATTTCTTTTCTAGAAAATATTAGTATAAGTATTTAATAATTATTTCAATTAACTACAGTTATTTATTTTTTAATTACATAAGAAAATCAATTTTGTTGCATGCTGGTATTGTGTAAATATTCCCATTTTCCAATGCTTTAGTTTCTCCCAACTATTTTAAAGCGTACTATAAATCATACAACTAAATACAATTGTCTACCAATAACTGCTCTTGGTGTTAAATATTAAAGCGTTGTTATAACCCCAAAAGGTAATGATAATTAGAAAAATAAAAAGAGAATACTTATAATTTATTATTATAAAATCAATATATTTATTCTCTTCCAGAATCTAATATCCTGAACACGAATTTAAATTTATCCCGCCACGCGTCATTGGTGTTCTTGTTGTTCATTGGTGTTTCATTTAACACATTTTTGTTGTGCCAATTGTGTCATAGAAACGCAATCATTCGCATGATAACCTAACCTATACGGAAATATGATATTATGCTTTCGTTCGTTTGCGGATGTTCAAGTGCCAGACGTCTATCCGACAGACCGGAAGTGATAAAATTGTGTTAATAATATTATCAATACCTACATGACTACGAAAATGCTACGTGTGAGTAGCAGGTAAAGCCATCAGACGATATTATATGAATATATTATATCGTTTCATCCGTCCCAGGATACGATATTATGTAATTTAATATTATAACACACCTGTGACTCATACACATTATAAAATAACTCTCATTGCGTTCTGTTTTATCGGCTACAGATACCAGGTTACTCGTTAAGGCAGGGACTATGACAATCGACTGATTTCACATCATCATAACAATACCGAAATTGTGATGGTGAGGCTTTTTACTAGATATCACTATGCAAAGGTAAAACAATTATAATCAAGTACGAATGGCTAAAAAAAAAAAATAAACGTGAAAAAAGACTTTTGAGTTCAACCTTAATTAGGCGAAAAGTCTTTAAAAGGTACACTTTCTATTTCGTTTTCTGATATTTGTGTTCCCACACATAGGTATATTTTTCAAAATTATTTTCATACGCATATCAAAAGTTCTAATAAATAATTATAAAAACGCGTCTACCGTTCAATAATACCTCGGCCATCGTTGATTATAGGTACCTAATAACGTAACCCGACTTGACTATGTTTACTTTACCCGGCCGTTGCGGAAACTAAGACCCGATTGATGCGGCAATAAAAAATACTTGTGTGCCAGGTTCCGACGGAAATCAGTAACTAGTAACTACTCAAAACCCGCATTGTTGCCACAGCTGCACAACCACAACACACACGCACACACACGCGTGCAATATAATATATAATATAGACGTGATGGCGGTGGACACGATGACGACGGCGTAGATCACACGCGCGCCCAAACAACGAGACGACAATATATAATACACGTATATATATTTTTTTTATTTTTTCGCAATACACAAGTTAGACGGGGGGGGGGGGGGAGCTACGAGTGTACACACACACACACACACACACAAATATATATATATCGTCCTGTCTCCGGATCAGATGTCAGAATCGTATTAAAAGTTGTGCGTTCTTTCGGCGGCCCGTCACGTATTCGTATATACGCGGTGCTGTACGTGCAAGGAATACGGTCCGCAAAGACATTCAGCCATAATTGAATACACACAAGTATATGTATATACGCGCCACCGCAGCCGCTCTAATTTTGAAAAAAACGCTACCGTCTTCGTCTAACACCACGTGGCCACTTGGTCAGAAGGAATTAGAGGGAGGATTAAATATTATATATTATATTTTTCCGATGTCATTCACAACGACGTCGCGACATTACAGGGACTCCGGCATACGGTTAGGTACCACAGTATTACGTATTCAACCGGACGGAGAGAGGGAAGAATAATAAAATATGTATAGTAGCATGATGTAACGACGTTACCGGATAAGAAAAGTGAATAAACTACTTAAGTAGCATTGTAGTGCCCAGTCATTATATAAAACGCCTAGAGAATACCCAAATCTTTAGAGAATGTTTGTAATATAAATTTTTCCCGGTTTTTTATGTGTACGAAAATTATCTAGTGTTGAACACCGGATCGACGATAATGTCGAAAATCATGGACAACTGATCGGATTGAAATAATAATAGGTACGTTGCTTATTAGTTCAATAACAGTATGAGGTCTATTGTGGTAGGGTATTTAATTATTAGTATGTTATTTTTTTTTCTTTTACAAAAACTTGTATAATAAAATATGTTTGCACTAATTATTTCTACACATTTTCAGGTTCAGCATATAGCAGTGCATTATACTACATTTCGATAATACATTTGTAAAGTAGTTAGTAAAGTAAATTTTAGCCAAAAATCATATAATTAAAGTAAATTTTCACAGTGTAGAACCGTTCAGGAGAAATTCAATTGTCGCGTTAAGTGGTTGTTCGTATAAACTCCAAAACTTGGACGAATTCACTGTATTAGAGAATTGTTCTACCAGATAATAAAACTGTATGTGTAAATAGGATCACAAGTTTTTTCAACCACAGGCAGGTCAAAAGTAGTTTAATAATATTTTAAATACAAACTGGCGAAAACCAAATTGTTTTTAAGAATCAATGATGCCCATTCACTAATTAATTTAATCTGTGCTAGATGTTTTTTTGTATTTCTTAAGTACGATGTTTCGAAATTTTTTTCTAAGTACCTGATAAAATATATTGTTAAAGATTGAATCAGGTCGTGTTTACTTATGTGATTTTATCGGTAAACATTACTAGTAACGAATACATAATAGATCCCTTTATTATCTGATACATATATTATATATTTGATTTCATAGTTTTATATGATGTATACAGTAAAAAATAAAAGTATTTGGTCTTCACATAAAATAAATATAAAATTTAAACTGCGTAATTATTATTGAAAATATTTAACACACCTATTAATCATTCTTTAATGAGAAATGTTTGATGAGATAATGTTTTTTTCGGATCATCAAGTATACCGAAATGGAATGGCTTGTCGATTTATTGTCCTGTATTTTTATTAATCAATTGTTTATTTCGGTATTTTTGTTGACGATCAACAATTCATCTTATTTTTTAACCAAATAATTTTTCCATAGCATGTTATTAACAATTTTTCATTCTTAATAAAATCGAAAACTAGTCTAAAGTTAATGTTATTTTCACAGATATTTCGAAGATATTGGATGAGATTAATTATGCGGTTCTCATCGATATTCTTAATAAATCAACTGATAATCATAACCTTTACTCTCTTGGTTCAAATTTTTTATTGTAAAACAGCAGTTACAAAAATTACATTTGGTACAGTAGAAGGTGATCTCATTTTTCCTCTCCTATTTTTCCTGTTTATAAATAATAGAATAAATACTTTTTAACGTTAGTACTTAATTTTTGCTGATTACGTAAAACTTGCTTTGAAAATTTATTTTGAAACCGATTGATTATCTTCATTATTAAATTATAATTTAATTAGTTTTATTTGTACCATAAACTATAAGGTTTTTCTATTGAGCAAACACACTCATAATATTATTAAACAATCATGTCTATCAAATAGTTACTGTGTCATTGTTTACTATTCACTGATAAATGACCAATATCACATAAAAACTTTATTTATAAATATATATATGCTAAAACAAAGTTTAAGAATATACGATTTATTTTTTTAGCAATAAGATGTGTGTTGCATAAATTGATAACTTTCAACGTTCACATCCCTATATATTATACTTCGGCGACTACTGCAGTAGTGATGAACAACAATTGGATTGTTACCGATTTTGTGAATTGAATATGATACGCCCGAGGATAAAACTCATATTTGAACTCAATTAATGATTCTTAAAATTGTTTATTGCAATTCCTAAAATTCTATCACAGTATTTTTGTATTGTTTTGTATAGTATTTCATTATGACTTTATGATATAAGTATGGCGGAGAATTTTATAATGATTTTAAATTTTCTACGTATTTTATCTCCAATTACATGCAAAATCCTTTTTGTTTTTGACTGTAGCATTACCTTTTTTATTCTTTGAACGTTATTTTCTGTATGCTTATCTTTTTGTGTTGAACGAATTTTTATTTTATTTCTTTAATCAACAATTGTTATAGATAAAGTGTTTGGTAGAAAGCTAAAGTTAAAAAAAAAAACTTGTTTAAGTCATAAATTAATTAATTAGTGTTCGAGAGATCACCGTTTCGCACTCAGCAAATTTTCAACAATTACAAAATATTTATTTTTGCATGATAATCGTATCACGAGAGCTATTATTTATTATATTTACGTAAAAATCAATCAAATACGTTAAGCTCTTTGAACTAAATTTTAAGATTAACAATAAATAAATATACTGGAGATAAATTATTTATTTTTTTAACATCCACGTAAAAATATAATTTTGAAAAATATTTATATTAAATAAAATATCATGTGAGGTCAGTGTAAAATTGACTTCCTGTAACATAAAAAATAATTCTTATTTCAAAATTAAGAATTTAATAATTCCAAAAATAAATTTGAAAGTTATTAATGAAGGTTTGAAAGAAATTGAAAAACATGAGGAGCAATCTCATACACGTTTGTTGCAAGGAAATATTGGACATTTTCACCACTGACGATAAATGTATATTGTATTGAATCTTAAGAAATTATGTGTGGGTACTAATTTAAATTCAATTGAATCTGAATTTAAAAATACATTATAAATCCACTTATTTTAGTTTTAAGATTATGTTTGAAACAAATAACATTAGCTCATAATATAAATAATATATTCTTGGAGGTTGGGTTCAATATTTTGTATATAATCTAAGAATCGATATGTGTAGGCTGTAAGGCTCAAAAATGCAATCATTAGTTTTCTGGGTGATGGCACGTATTACATTTTAGATTTTGAAAGAAACGAGGGATATAATGGTTTTACAATGAAGTTTTTTTTGTGAATACTTGTACGAGTAGTGAACCAGCTCCAAAAATTGAATGTGATTTTAAAAGGTCATTTTCAATTTTCTGAGTAGTTTTTTAACTTGTGAGTATAAGAAAATACTACCGATAACCTAAAAAATAAAATATATATTAAAAAAATAACAGAACATTTTTGGTTTAAAATGTTATCAACGATTTTTATATTTCAACAGATTATAAAATAATTTTAATAATAAATAATAGCACACTACGATATCCACATTACTTATTCACTTAATTATTTAAAAATATAATATACACAATTATAAATTTAAGTAAGTGATTATTCCATATGAAAATAATCAGGTATTAATTAAGTACGTACAATTAGATTCAATGCACAAAGCACTATGGAGTATGGTTATTATAATCGGTATACCTAGGTTATCAACCTATTATACAATATTAAATTATAATGTAAGCTGAAACATATTACATTTTATAATCCAAATTGTATGGTATAAAAAATATAAAATTCTTGAATATTTATTTAGTAATACTTTTCTATATTATATTTATTAAATATCTTATAAAAAAATATTATTCCAAAGAGATTTTTTATTCAAAGGGTACGCTTTAATACACATTTTAGTTTTTAGTTGCCATGGAAATTAATGCTAGCGTTTCTCATAAATACCTTGGGTATGTGTTATACACCCTTCAGTAGCTGCCAGAAAAAAAAAGTAGCGATTATTGAAATAATGTTGCTATTAATCCAATACTGTACGCTGTAAATGCATATATGAGATATACTCGTACGACTTTCAGTATTTACGATAGAAAATAATATTATTTTTCTATAAAATAGATATTTATTGATTGATTGTGATTTTATCTAAACAGTTACCTAAATTACCTATATAAAAATTAAACAGGTATTCTAATAATATTGAGTTTTAAATTTTTTTCGTTAATACATTTTAATAGCGTGAACTAAATGTTACTGAATTATTTTTAGAGTATTAATTATTTTAATTTGTTTTGTTGATATCGAATAATGATGTAAGCGAGTAAATAGCTTTTAGTTAGGATAACGAACTTTATACTTCAGAGATATTTTTAACTAAGCTTTATGCAACTAGTTATAATATAGTTCACGACTATCACAGAAATTTACTGCAGGTGCGTACGTGTTTTTATGTGTTCGTGAAACACAAATTTCGAGCGTTAATCGGTATCCGCATAGTCATTTACATTCATTCGCACCGCTTATAACATGACCGAAAAAAATGTTATAGTCTCGTCGTCGTAGGATACGACGTGCGCGTACATACGCGTCAAGGAAAAGAGGTTAATCGAACTTAATGTGCCATCGTCGAGTGATTTGTTTCGGATCGGGCGTGTCAGTCGGATAGACGACGACGGCGACAACGGTGGCGACGGCGGCGACAGGGTTGGACATAAAAACGTCATGTCGTAAATTCGTGAAAATTCTGTAGCCGGGCCAAAAACTTTTATTTATTTATTTTTGTAATTTCCTTTCCGATTGTATAGAACTGCGCTACTTATACTAACCATGCGTAGATCTTCCGTCCCGACTCGTCGTATACGAGCTTATTAGATGATTATACATGCTATATAGACATTTTTGTATTATACCAATAATTATGTGTATCGACATTATCGGACTGTGTGCATGATACTGACGGTGTTGATGACGATGACGTGTTAACGACCTGTTGTTACGTTTCCAAAGTTCACGCATCAGGGTTTACCCCTACTGGTGTTGTTGTTCGAGTCGTTGGCAACTTCGGTTAAGCATCGTATTACCGACATGCCCGTTATTATTGAATCGTCTCGACCAGGCGTGTTCTTGTGGGGTTGTAATCGTGCATATAGAAACGACGGGTGCTGGAATACAGGTAGTATTTACACACTAATCGTACACCACCACCACCACCACCCATATAGAGTTATACCTTGTCAGCGCAACTGGGACGATTGCGTTTTTATATAAACGTAGGTAGGGTTACAGCTCTGGCATGAAGAACTTTTTTAATTGCATAATTATTAAAAAAAATTAATGATATCGAACAACACGCTAACTGTAAAATAAATACGTTATATGATAGCAAATATAAAATTTGTAATAGCTTCGAGACAATGTTTGCAATGTCCAATGTTAAAAATCAAAACCAAATTATATACCTTCTAATATTTAAATAAATACGTGTAGAAACTAGTAATAATAATATATAGTGTATTGTTTCTGGTCGCATATAAACAATTATATTGATGAATTTATTGATTTTTTAAATTTAATAAAGTTCTTTTGTGGATCAATCATAAGTCACAAAATTATGTTTAAGAGCAATAACTAACTCAGTGTTGATTAAATTTGAGAAATCACTTAATCAACGATATTTAAATTCTTTACAAATGGTATGTTTATAACCAAATAATTTTAATATTGACAGATATCGATAATATTCAATGAATATATAAATAATATGATGTCTAAAAATATGTGCTTTCTTAAAAAGTGAATTGAGTTGTTACATTGTAATTGTACAATATTTTATTATTAGATATTACTATATCCACTGATCCTAAATAATTATAACATTAAATTAAAGAAGATAAGTTTGTTAAACAAACTTTTTTTAGGGTTATAACTGATGCAGTACTATTGTGTTTAAATTTGGTTCAACACAAAATACATGGTTATGTACCATTCCAACCAAAGTTACGTCACTTTAAGGGCGTCCGAGTTTAATACTAAATAATTATCGTTATTGAATGCCCACTGTGCATACCACCGACATAAATTATTATATTATATTATTGAGCTACGTCCCTCGTACTATTCACATATTACCACACCATACATAGGTATGTAGTTAAAAATAAATAAAAAAAAAGCCAGTAGGTTAGTTTTTATTGTATCTCTCGAGAAATGTATCTACGAGAAAACAATCGATTGAATTCGAGTTTTGATTTCCCTCATGGCCGTCTTTTTTCATTTTTATTATCAGAAAACTTATTCAATTTTAAATATTAATCCTTAATATAGCTTATATTCTATTTTAGTTTTATTTATTTAGGCTGATTAGTACAAAGACTTAAATAATTAATGCAAAACACATAAAATTATGTTCAAATCCATTGTATACATTACAATTGCATTTTAATATTTTATTGACATCAGTAACATCGATAGTCTCATATTAAAATATGCAATATATTTAAGAATTTATTCGATTAATGAAAACAAGAAAAAAATATTGTTAAATTGTGTGTATTGCACGTCTTTAGGGAATAATAAGAAAAAAAATAGTATTTGTCCTTTTTTAAAAAATCAATTTAATTAATGTGATGATAGCTTTACTGATAAATCTAAATAAGTAAACACTATATCAATTATTTCATGTGTGTTTTTAAAAATATTGAATTTGTAGTTACATTGCCAAAAACCCTTCCTATACTGCAGATAACTATTATTCTGTTTAAATTGTGTTTGGAACATTCTACAGATAAAGCAAAAACGGTTTTAATCAATTTTAATTATCTCATTCATTGTTTTCTTATTTTATTTTTTTTCTTACAGAACCTCAATATATTAGGTATATATAAAGTTTGTTGAATTTAAAATTAATCATCTAAAATAATTTGATATACTTATATATATATAGATATATATGAATTTTTTATTATTCAAATTGAATAAATATTATTTATCTATTTTAAATATCTAAATTTGATAATAATATATTTTTTTTTTTAAATGATATTCAAACAATGTGATAAATATTATTGAATTGTTCTATTAAAAATGTTCTAATTACAATTTGTTTTATAAATACTAAGGGCACGTATATATATCAAGCTCTGTGTTTAGTACCTATTCATATATTATACGATGTGATGATTTTTTTTTTAATATTATACAAAATAATATTCTTCCGTGAAAAATACAAAAACATATGTTACTATTGTAGTTATTTTTTACTAGAATATGAAAATAAGCTGAGTTAGTACACAGTGGACTTAATTAATTATGTTACATCTTGCAAAATGTATTAATAAATGTTAGGATACAAAATTATAGATATAATAAAATTTAGATAAAAATAAAACTAGTTGTGTAATCATGATTGATTAGAAATATTTTATTTTTAGTATAAAACCACAATTGAGTACTGTATATTTATTTAATTTTATTAGAACAAAATCAAAACAATTTATGTGTCTTTATAGGAAGCGCAGATAAAAATGCTTACCTATATTATATTTATAATGTCCATATTTTTGTTACTTCTTACAATAATTCATTGATTTGTTTCTATGGTTATTGGTTTACTAATTACTAATATTAATATAACAAATTATATAGTAATATTATTAATTTATTATTCTATTTACTATTGTTTGCTAATAACAGATACATAAAGTTTATTAATAAATAACATTATAAAGTATTTTAATTCCAACTATTGACCAAAATATCAACACCAAAACACCACGAAACCAATGTAATATACTAACAACAAAAAAAACATATTATTATTAGTAAAATATTACATGCACAAAGTGGTGACAGTATATCGTAATATAACTAAGTGTAAGCTATTAAAAAAATATGTTAAAATTATTAATGTTATATAATATATGATTTGTTATGTATTATAATTATATAGAAATTAACTACTTATCTTATTTTGCAACTATATAGTTCATTTGATTCATAAGTATGTTTTACAATGATATTGCTATTAAATATATTGTTTTCCTTTTAGTCAACAATCAAAATAATCGAATCGTTTAATTTTGGCTATGCATTGAGGAATAAAAGTATTTTTATAAGTTAATTGTATATTTAATTCATCTATATTGTTTAATATTAGTGCTTGCTATATAATAATATATATTTACGGGGGGGGGGGGGGGGAGGGATATAAGAATTATCATAGTTATATCTTTATATACAAAAATGTCGTATACAACAGGTATATCCATGATACACTCTGAAACTATTCAACCGATTTTGATGAAATTATGATCAATGTGTGTGACTTAGTCGTCTTTATCGTAAGATGGGATAATGTTTATCCCGATTAATGGCCTCTTTATTATGCTTAGGGCTGTGCGATTATTTTAAACGAATGATATATAATCGGTTAATCGATTGAAAAAATGCAACACTGAGCGGAATAATTATGTTAAGTTGATTTGTCGGAACTATCATCTACACAGCAGATCAGAAAATCAAAAATATTATTTATCCTCAAGTAGCATTAGGTAATCAAATTTAACACGGATGCATTTTTTATGGGTAACGAAGTGAATGTGATTTAGATAGTTATTTTGTATATCTATGGTGCTATATGATAATATTACAGAAATATAGAATAAAATTACCAAAAATGTTATACTTTATTGTAATATTGAATATTGATATATTAAGCAATTTTGAAAATATTAAAGTTAATATATTGCTTACTACTAAATATGATCGAAAACATTTCGTATCGTAAAATATCGTCAATCATTATTATTGTCAATAACTATTCGGCTATAACCATGCTTCTAATAATAAGCGTATGGTTGCTATTTAAAGACAATAGCATGTGGATCTGTAGTGAATCATAAACATTATACGATATTTGAATATTAAACGATCCGTTTAGTACTTTTATGTCATAATGTATCAACATTTCAAAACATATTGTAAGCCTAGGCATGTATTAATAGGAATGTTATAAATTGTAATAAATATTGTGATATACTTGTATTATATATATATATTATATATAAATAATAAATATATATTTTCATTCGATGTTCTAAATAATTCCAATAATACAGTATAATATAGATAACAATCATACTAAAACAATAAAATACAGTAATTTTTATCATTTATTATTGCATTACTTTATCTTTATTCTAGCATAATTCACTATTCAGTATTCACTATATTCAAACATTCTCACTAGTGTTCTATTCAGATGGTTGTCATAAACTTATAACTATGTTGTTCGATTGTTTAAGACTTAAAGTACCAAACAATTTTTACCTACTGTGATTTTTATTTAAATTAAAAAACCATCTGGTTTAATGTTCTAATTTATGTGTACACTATATATCATAAACACTTTATACTACTAACGTTCTACATAAAAAATTTTATATTTTATTTACATATTTTCATTTGGTACTTTTTTTTATTGAAAAAAAACAGTTTTGTAAGTATAATATGTGTGTATTTACCGATAATATTAACTCTCAGAATGTTTAAGAAATATTGGTGATGTTGATGGTAAATGTACAACCCCTCCTCCACTATCTCTTCCCAAAAGGGCAATTATATGTTTTCCAACGTATATTCCCTCTAGACCAAATCCTTATGTTACTGGATGGTACATACAAAAAGGTATAATGCAATTCTTATTATTCATTTTAATTTTTGTAAATTAATGCTTTCTATTTTTCTGTGTATACAAAATCTACACAAGTGAAGATTTATTAATACACAACACTCTCATTCATACTAAAAAAAAGATGTTGCTAACCCAATGGTAAGTTATGCAACCTTTTATTTTGATTTTGCCATATTTTGGTCACGTTAATCGATATTTATTTAAAGAAAGTTTATAAGCATAATATAACATAATACGTTTTTATTGAAATAAATGTGAGATTGTATTATTTATTTATTCATTGCGATTTCATAAGGTATCAAAAATATCACTATAAATACTTACAAATATTTTTAAAATATTAATTGCTTTAATCAAAACGTGAAAATGAATAATATCTGCGTATTACTGATACTAGTATAATATTTTTAAATTATTCTATGATATAATACATTTTGTGTTATGCTTTATACGGATTAAATTAAAAATATACACGTTTACATAAAACAAAAAGAAAATAAATAAATACTAATTATTATTTAATAAACATTGTTATTTTTTATTTTTTAAATATTATTGTTATTTTTAGTTTATTAAAGTAGGTGATGATAACATAGAATGAATTCACAATTATTAATTGTATATAATATTATTATCATCACTATTGCTAGAGAAAACTAAACGTAGAAATTCGACATATAGTATAAAGAAAGTATTACAATATGTGTTTATTTTCTTACAGAATTGACGTTATATAATAATATTTCGGTTGACTGTTAAAATTTAAAATTTTGTCATTTTCACATTTGTAAATTTTATAGTTTGAAACAAATTCATATAATTAAAAATAATTATCAGAATAATTAAGTTTAATCCTTTAAATAATATATTGAACACACACCACATACTCACACATAGGTAAATATAAATATAAATTTTGTGATAGTATTTTGTTTATCTTCCAGTAATTGTTTATTAATTGCTGACGTTTTATGCTAATTTTATAAACATACTTGTCAGTAAATGGACTAGTTAAATATAAGATATTTCATTTAGATAAAATATAAAGATCTTTCATTAAGTAACATAAATTGTTATTAATTTTTGTATATTATATTATTAAATAAATAATCGCTTGCCTCGTAGCTACTCAGTCTCACTGATTGGAGTCCGTAGAACTTTAGTGTATTACAAAACAAGACATACTTCACAATATTAATCACTAATTTTAATCGTTGGTATTATTACTTTCTATACATATATAATATGTATGGGTATATATCATGTTTCAGAATAGTTATTAATATTTGCTCACTTTCTGAATATATAATTTCTTATAAATAATTTATTAGTTTTTTAGATTTTTTTTTTTAAACATTATACAGGAATTTTCTTCTATCCATCTCCACCCACACAGAAAATGTTAAACTCGATTCAATTTTTAATCATCCTCAGTATTAAATTATTTTAACTGTTATAAATAATTAGCCGAGTTAGAATAATTAATTTTCCACAGACATTAATATGAAAATGTATGTAACTATATACATATCCATATGAAAAAAATACTGGGTTAAATATTACACAATTTAGTGACATTATAAATAATAATTTACAATACATTGTTTACATAAAAAAACGCCAAATTCGTGACCGTGAGCTCAAGTATCTCTTGTTTACTTCACTTATGCGTGCTTATATAGTTTAAAAAGAATAATATTCTACTGACGTAATACTCTACTTTATCATATTCGAGTAATAATTTATCTGAATGGAGTAATGACACAAAAAAACTAAAATGACAATCCTTATATTTCTTCTACAGCATAATATACGTGAATGTATGTTTAATTTATGATTAAAATAAAATAAATTCGTAAATAATATTATTATAAATTATATTACTATTTTACAATTATGTAAAAAATAATATACCTAATGCAACTAGTATAAAGTTCAAATTAGTTTCATACATATCATGTAAAAGGAATAAAAACAAATAAGATTCTCATTAACGAGAACAGCTGAAAAATGCTTTGTACAAAAGTCGGAATTACAAGATTGGCTATTTGGATTTGCAGGGTTGAATGGGAGGAGAAACTATAAAGGCAAATAACTCCTATTACCTTTTAACACCATTTTACACAATAATTGTGTGTGAAATTCGACCCCAATGTAAATACTCATTTAGCAACAAAACAATGTTCAATTCGAATGCGATGGTTAAGGAGGGTGCCAGTGAAGTACTTATATAGCGCTGAAATTGGAGACATAAGCAATTGGACAGTATAAGTTGCAGCTATCTGCCTTGTTTAGGTATTTGGTAAGACTAAACACAAGAATCCTTATAGTCGCTTAAAATCAGAACCTGCTTAAAATAATAAATCTTTTAAATTAATCGTGTCAAATGTATGTCATTACTAATGCTCAAGTAAATTTCAGGTATATTAACTGCAGGCCCAATTAATTTATCCATAATATACGTATCTAATCTTATTAACTTCTTTTACATAATCAATAATAATATTTTATTTTTTTACTCGAACACCAAAAATATATTAAACGCAATCATATACAATTATGGACAAATTGATCCATTTATCGTAAAATAAATGTTGAAATATTTACTTATTTTCTCAGATAGTATTTGTAGTTACTGAATTATTTACTGTTTTTATCTGAGATATAATATAAGTTCTACTTAAGAAAATCTAATTTTTTTTTAACTGAATATAGGTTAAACATGGAAATAATAATAGAAATGGTAATAATTCATATTAATAATTAAAACTACATTAAGTTTTTATAAAAAGATTAAAATTTACAAAAAAAAAATATATTATATACAAGATAAATTTACATTTTTTTAAAGTTAATAACTAATGAGGAACTTTGCAATAAATTTAACAATTGTTTAATATATTACTAATAATATTATTATTTAATTATTTAATATATATAATAATAACAATAATATTATTGTTTTGTGAAATTTCAAGTATCCATACTATATTTTTTTAAATTAAAACAAAATAATACAAAAACCTGGCTTTATATGAGAATCCTCGTTATTTTATTTATCAAGATAATTATGAGAATTTTTTTTATTTTGACCGTCTAAAGTACAAACTTTCTATACATTTTTTCAATAAAAAATATTTCAGTTGAAAATCTAAATGATTCAAAATGTGGTAATATAATTGATAAATTAAAAAAAAAAGTAGGCAAGTGGTATTCGCTCTGCTGTACATTAAATGTCGAGAGGAACTCATTATTGAATAAATCAGTATAATGGATTTTGTTAAATTATATTTCAATGATAACCCATTGTATTTAATGAATAACGATTTTGAGGTCATTTTGATAACTATGGTTATAGAACAATGTGTTATTATAATATTAATATTAAACTTGTGTAAAAATTCTAGTTTTTTCTTTAATTTTTTGTTTATTTACTCATTTATAAAAAAGATTATATGAAATTTTTAATTTTACCCCTTTAAAATGTAAACTAGATTCATTTTTTATCCAAAACCATTCACAAAACTAAAAATTAATGAAATTATGGACTATTTATCGTGTACTACATTTATTGCGCCGTACAAAATCTAAATAAATAAAAATCTAAAACTATTGAATTAAAGATTAAAACTGATTGCAAATTTTTAACGATATTATTGAGCATTTGTTTATAGAGACATAGAATGAAACATTATCCTTTCCATGGCACATTTTTAATTTCTATTTATTTAATATTTTTTATGAAATTTCATTGTTTTATATGTATAATTATATATGTTTTAATCTTTGAACAGTCATTTTAATTTATATTATTAATGAGTTACTCTTTCAATCATTTAGAAATGTATGACAGAAACTTTATTAATGTTCATGATTTTAAAGAAAAATTAAAAAAAAAACAAACAATATTTTTATACTTACTTTGGCCGTCAAAATTATCTTGGATTTAAAATTATAGAATTTGGTTTACTTAACTGAGTATGTTTTTTAAATGAATAATCGAAAATTATTTTGTTAATAATTTATTTATTTTTTTATAATATTTTGTAACAAGTAATTTGTTAGATATACAATTAATATAATAAATAAATAAATAAATAAATAAAAATAAGGGAAAGGAACATCCACTGACACTACTTCCAGTACAAATATTATTAAAATAATTATAAAATAGTTAAAGTCTTTGTTAAATTAATTTATATTATTACGAAATACTAATATATGATATACTACATTTATAAATATATTTTTGAATAAAATTACATCATTTCCGTATTAAATAAATCTTAGACTATACTTAAAATAATGACATAATTTTTATGGTGTTTTTATTAAGGCAGCTTACATAATATATTAAATAATATATCCTCTTTTTCCATAACATTATTTTAAATATATCATACATGTTAAACAATTAAATCACAGAATAAATCATATAAGCAATAAAAAATAAAATTTTATTAAATATATATTACAAGACAGAAACAAATAAAATATATAATAAGTATTATTATTTTCATCCCATTTTGAAGAGATTTATACCTATTTAAATAAAATAAAATTGGTTACCTTCCTAAATACAAAGAAACCATATAAAATAACTGAAGTTATGTAAATTTTAAAAGTAGATTCGAGTTGAAACCTTTTAGGTATATCATGGATATTTCTACCGGATATCCTTCCAGATAGACGTGCAATTTTGTATCTTTAAAAAAACCTCTTTTATCGTACTACTTTCGTATATATATATATATATTTTACACGGAACAGTTAGTCGTGTAATTCTGATTTCAGGTCCGGCTAGAACATCTCATCACATGAACAAAAAATATATCATAAAATGAGTTAGTTTGTATGTAAGCAGAATTATGATGTTGGATTATTATGGGTAGGTATATAATCTCTGTTGGTAAAAATAATAGATTTAAATTATAAAACCACTTTAGGATGTTACGAATATATACCTGAAATGTTTAAATTTAGAGACAAAATAAAATAGATTTCTTTACTATCATAATTTTTGATATAGAATATTGAACATTTGGTGTTCAAAAGAAGTATAAATTACTTTGAATTATATCAATAAAATTTAATTCAAGTCCGGAATCAAATTATTAAAATATTTTTATCGCTCTACACACAATTCCACTCTATTTAAATCAATTATTGAAATAATAAAGTTACAAACCTTATATTACAATTTAAAATTGCATCGTTGTAATGATTAAGTTAAATTATACTCAATACGTATGCATTTATAATAGATACATTAGCATCCCTTGATATACCTTCTGATTTATATTACATGTACTGTTGTATTATTCATTAGATATGTATAAAACTAATTTAAGAAAACAATTATTTTAATATAAGTAACAGAATGTATAATTAACCCCAAAGTCAATAAATAATAGTAGCCTAATTACATGTATGTATATCAATATAGAAAATTTGTTTTAAGCTAAAATAATAAACAATAAATACGAGAAACGGGAAGTAGTTCTTCAACGCTTAATATAACTGTGTAGAACGCTGTGTCAATAAAGTGATTATATTTTAATTTTGTGTGTTTCAATTTATTAATGTACGTTAGAAAAATTAAAGTACTTACATGATAATCAATAGACTAATTACGTAAGGTATAAACTGTATAGTGATGTTACGACAATTGTATATGTCTTGAATAATATTTTAATGTAGGTACATCAATTTTAAACCATATATATATATATATATATATATATTACTATATACTTTCCATAAAATAAATAATTGATAAATTAATCGAGTATACAATATTTTCCAAAACGGGTCACGATAGACTTTGAGATGGCAATTCACAAAGCTGTCGAAGTTGTTTGGCCTAAAATTGAAATAGTGGGTTGTAGTTTATATTCATTTTTATTCGACTAATAAAATATATTATAACATTTTATTGCCAATTATTTTATTTTGTTAATTTTTCATAAAGTTATGGATAATATTTTTTATAAAAAAAAATCGAGTTTTTGGATACAATCATACGGAAAACTGAGCTGGCTAAAAAGGGACAATGTCCAAAAAATAAACGATAAGTTTTGGCCGAAAGTAGTGACGCCTATCGAGTTTACCTCGTCATTAAGTAGGGAATTGTAATGAATGTGTTAAAATTGAATTTAACTGTAAATCCAGTCTCGTAATTAGAGAGATAGGGGGGATGTACTTTAAAATAATAACTTAATAATAAATTATTTCATATAGTTTTTGCATTATTGACTAGTTTTTTTATAATTGATAAGTAGACATTTAAAAATTCTAATATTTGAAGTATATTATAGAATATTTTCAAATTTATATTTATCCTAACATTTCTTAGAAACTGACTATGGCATTATGTGCACTACATATCCCGAATTAGGTGTAGTTTTTAGTTGTAACTTATGTATATTATAAATTATAATATATCATAATAATAATAGTATATTAAATAATTACAAATTCATACTTGAGTATTTTATTTTATTGAACTCTTACGTTTTAATCTGTTGTATTTTAGTTAAAAATAATATTTGAAAATAAGCAATACAATTCATATTACAAATAATCAGTTTAAGTAAATACAATTTTATTATATATTCCCATGATTAATCATGAAAAATACCATTAAATTATTTTATATGATTTATATAAAATATATGTAAAGACTTAATGCTTTTATATGTTTTAAATTTTTATTTATGTATTAAAAGGTAGGAAGAGCCCTAAACGAGGGGTAAAATTGTAAAAGTATCCCGGGCTACAAAATAAATACAGCCCTCAAGGTTGGATTAACAAGGCTTTTGCTCCAAAGCAGTAAATTTATAGGGCAGCATAATTCATATATTCGTATAGTATTATACA
Organism: Rhopalosiphum nymphaeae; assembly: GCA_036289425.1. Taxonomy (NCBI): domain Eukaryota; kingdom Metazoa; phylum Arthropoda; class Insecta; order Hemiptera; family Aphididae; genus Rhopalosiphum; species Rhopalosiphum nymphaeae. Next base: position 6,720,906 of record JAZAQC010000012.1, on the reverse strand, counting down.
TCATGAAAAATATGTTGTTTCATTGGCTTCTTGATAATGGATACCAAAAATATACTGCTCTAGGGCGTCACTGATACTTAATTCAGCTGTGATACTTAATCCGTTTTTGGCAGTCCTAGAAAATCATTATGTAGCATGAAAAACGATTTTCGCTTAAGAATATTGACTAATCTTTATTTCATAGAATATTTTATTTAGTTTTATATGAGTTGTAGTATAATTCGAAAACAGGATACATTGTTATGTGACATACATCGCAGTAGAAGATTGCGGACCATATTCCAGTGCTTGTTTATTGTTTTTTTACGTATATTAAAAATTGTTAAGTTTAAAATTTAGCTTGTGTATCTAGTTATAACATACTCAGTTAATTTTTCCGCTCGACTACCATTGAGAATTTTTTTTTAAAAATTGATCTAAAAACAATATTTTTTTTCATAATAATATATAATCGTTTTAAGAAAAAATCTAATTAGATTTCGTTGGATCATCCATCTACAGATAATTGGTTATGATGAAAAAATAAAATGTTGTTAAATAAAGCAAAAATTAGCTATATAATATCGATATTTTTTAATTAATTCAACAACAACTTATAAGGAACTTTGTATTAAATAGTCAACCTTTTTTTACCAATAATCAATAATGTAATCGTACATACATTCAAAGGTTATTTAACTTTTAGTTAGAAGTACCATTTATATCAATTTTTCTACCAGAAACCGTGTTCAAAGTAGATTACTAATATAAAATAAATAAATAAATAAATATATATAAAATAAATTACTATAGCTAATAACAATATCAAAAAACATATTAACGTGAAATATACTTAGTAATATATGGTTACAGACCGTCTCTGATCAGAATCGTTTTCCATATACATTGATATATCATTGAATTCAAATTTATCGCATCCATTACAATTCCCAACTCAATGACGAAGTACACTCGACAGTGATCTACTTGACGCCTACCATAGAGTAGAGCAGTAAACACTTCTTCACGAATTAATTTTACAATACATTTCATCCTATTAATATATCATTATAATATTTTACTTGAAGAATTTTCATACCTAGGTTTGAGTTTATGTATAATAAATGACGTGCATTACACAGATTCAAATTTTTTCATTGCAAAAATAAAATTGGTTTTATATATATGTCATTTTAAGTCTTTTAAATTCAGTATCACACGTATCACGAAAAAGACTTCACATTGCAACATGACTTGACTTTTGGTGTTCAATGTATATTCATGTAGATCGGTAGCAAAATTCTGGTAACGAATTAACTACACTTTGAATGTATTTCAAAGTGAGTGACATGATGAATTGCGAAAGCACCTTTGAACATTAACTTCGCACTTTTTCAAATGCCGTAAACTCGTTTTGTAAATAAAACATAAATATATTATTATTATTATAAAGAATATTTCAAGTATTTCTTGTAATCTTTTTAAAATTTATCATATTCTATACGTGAAAAAATATGTCTTCTCATGTATGTCATATTGATTTAAAATGATAATATTAATTTTGAATTCGTTTGAACAAAATACACATTATTTAAACTAATTTTTTTGACACGAGCTTAGTGCTATTAATGTTAAAGAATTTGGCTAAAAATTAAAATAATAAATGTATGTGTAACAATGTGAAGAAATTGTATAACAGATACAAGTTATTTGAAGTATTTACTGTTAGTATGCTTACACATAAATCGTATACATATGTATATATAAACATTATATTATGCTTTTTTTTTTGTACACACCATAAAATATCGTAAATTATGTTAAAAGTCCGTCAGGGGAATAACTCGTTTTTAAACCTATATCCGTTGGTATTCCGATTTAAGTCCTGCCCTCGACTCCTCGGTAATCCCAGCTCCGAAATGGCCAACGAATGGAAGAGGCGGTAAGCAATGAGAGCACGAAACGGATACATTTAATACTTAATATTATACATTTTTTATGGTCTATTATTTTCTCTACGGACCGATATAAACGTTTCAGCGTGAAAATTCGTTAATAAATAACGCTCTGGGGCCGAGTATGCAATGGTTCCTGGTGCGGGGGGCGAGGTGAATATTTTTGGTGCAAAACCTATTTTTATGGTCCAACCCAAAAATTGGTACGGTGTATATCGGGGTCGTGCAGATTTATCGACATGCACGTGCACGTACGCTCACAATATAATATAATACTATATGTAATGTAATTATATATGTACTTTATATAAACACCCATAAGTACACACTCCAGATTGTATTGGTCGTCGTATAGATTCAAGTTGGTTTACGGTGACGTTTAAAAATCAAAAATTCCGTTATCCTGATCAAAATCTAAGTAGATGATTTAGTCGACAAACTTCACAGTCCACACAAATGGTTGAAGGGCCATGATGATCAATGAGAAGAAAATATTTGACCCAGATGGTCTGCAATGGACGGCGGTTTGTTGTAGAGAAATATGCTATTATTGTATAATGTAATATTGTATACGTAAAAATGTTTGGTTGTGTTCAATAACCATGAAAAGGGATTCTGTCGTCAACATCATCACGATATTCAAATGCTGATTATGATGCTATCCTGATGGGTTCTGCAGGTGCAAAAAAAATGTGACTTCAAAATTTCAAAATCGAAATTTTATTTTTGAAAGAAAAAAATAACATCTTTATTATGTTATTTCGGTCTAAATTATAGTATTATAAAAGTGTGTTATAAATGAATTATTCAAGATATTGAAAATTTAAATAAGTTCTTGTGTGTATATATCGGTATTTTGTTCATTATAAAACATAAATTCATTCTACACGAATGTAGCTAAATTTATTATCGGTGTTTCTCAGAGAAATAATACATAAAAACCCATATAATTGTTAATATTTTGTTGATTTGATTCACAAACACGAACAGTTATTAAAATTTTCTGAATATTATTATACTAACTTTTCATCATTATACGTGATATTATACTACCTATACTATCTATATTTACTTATATTTACATTTAAACAATAGTAAAAAGTAAGTCTTCTCAGATGAAGATTTTCCGCTCCAAAACATTGTTACCGACGACAAAAAAAGTACATCATCATCATCAATATAATCCTCACTTCTTAATTTAACGCTTTCTGAATCTTAAAAATATTTTATGCAATAAAAAAGAATAACTCTCAAAGAGTAAATTATATCATTTACAATGAAGTATTTTGTATCTTTTAAAGTAAAAATAATTAAAATCTATTTTGAATCCTATGATAAATAGGAATTATATACCACCGAAATATTATTAAGGAACATACATTTTTTTTTAATAATTTTGATTAATTATTTAAAAAAAAATGTATATACCGTTTATGAAACAATAATTTAAAGATAATTATTTAAAATTTATTATTGTCTCGGTTTTTATATATCTACAGCAATCGATGTCTTTAAAAAACATAAATATAAATTAAATATTTTCAAGACTAGTGGTTTTTTATTTAATGTCAAAGTTTAATTTATACAAACATTGATAAAAATAAATATAATAAATATGGCTGGAGAAGAATAGACAAAAGAGTAAAAAAATATCGTTAAAATCTGGGTTATGTTTGAATAACAAATGTGTGGCAATAGTTTAGGAAAACTTTATTTTTTCCATTGGCAGAATGATGGTGCTAATAGCATTTTCCTCGCCCGCGTTTCTAATAATATATTTTAATGAAATACCCGCTCTCCGATTGTCGGTGAATAATAATAACCAATTCGATTAGAAAATCCAAATTTAAAAGTTTTTCTGCGTATTATCTCTGGATATTTTACTACTCCTCGTGACAAATAAGAAGATATACCAAAACCTTTGACGTTCAATAAAAATGAAATGTTCTTTAAAAAATCAAAATAATAATTGCTTTAGCAATATCGTATCTCAATTACCAGACAACTATGTGACAGGACTCAATGACAACGCCTTGGTGAATTTTAACTGAAAACAATTTTAAAATATAAACAAGATTTGACAATCGATTGTTGGATATTCGTATCCATGAAGATAACGAAAAAACTTAAAAAAATACCATATTTTGATGTATAGTAAATATTAACGTTTATGATTCTGTTTGAGTAAAAAACAATACATTTTTTTTATTATTAGACCATATATCTGTAAATGTATGATATTTTATATTAAACAAATTGTTGATATATACATAATAACTATTAATTCAAGAATAAAAATTCTATTTTAGATATTACTCAACTGAACAAACAAATTGGGGTTTAAACACTTAATTAATACAACAATATTTGCTTATAATAATGTATTATTTGTGTGATCGTGTCACTTTTTGCTTTCAAGTATAATTATTGTCCTGAAAAATGAGTAAATTAAATTATATAAAATGGTAAACAGTTGATTAGAAAGTGATGGTTAATGAATAATTTAAGTTAAAAATAATAGTTTAAAATGTCTGTTCAAAAAGTGATTTAAATAATGTTATTAAATAGTCTTTTATGGATTTTTATTTTGGTTAACATAACATGTACTAACAGGAAATTGTTAGTATAATTTTTTTGCTTGAATATGTGTTTTTTTTATTTAGTGTGTTTATGTACAAAGACATTGAGCTAATCATCAACTAATACTCATTGTCATATCGAATTTTTTTTTTACTTTAACAGATATTTGTGTAAACAAATTATTATAAATTATTCAAAATATATCCAAGTCTCTTATTTGTTTTGGGAAAACTAACATTACCTGTAATATAATAAAAATAAGTAACACAGTTATGTAGTGTATTTGCCTATCTAGTGGCGTCTTATCATTAATATTAATTTTGTTATTATTATTTTTATAATCCGCGTTATATTTCTATTATGTAATTATTGGTTTAAACCCATGATTTAAGATTAAAATGTAATATATATATTTATATTTTTTAAATTATTAATGAACCGCCATATTTTTCTTACAGTAAAGGTTTATATTATGTAATTGTATGTAATCTTTTGTACGATTAATGAATAAAATGCATTATTTTATATTTAGTATACTTTACAATCTCTATTCGTTAATAATTACTGTCATTAATAAGACATAATTTTAATAATATCTTTAATATTTTATCAACATTAAAAATTACATTGTTTAGATATTGTTCCCAAATTCTATAGCTTACTGCTGCTTTTAAATTAATAATTCTAATACTAACTACTATTTCGTGCCGATTTTATTCAAGTGATATAAGTTACGAAAATCAAACATAATTTTTTTAAATAAAATTATTACTTTTTATTATATTTAAGTCATACATTTCCAATTATATTTTGTACTTATAACTATATTGAAATATGAATAATAATAATGATTAATACAAATTTAAGTTTAAATGACATAAATATAGTCACGCGGTTATATTAGTTTATAGTATATACTTTAATTCAGGTAATATTATATTATTATATTTATCGTTGATGTGATGGAAAATAAAAAATATTATTAAAGAAATAGGCAAATTGTATGCATGAAACAAACTTCTAGAGGCTTAGCTTACAATTCAATATTTTATTGTCTACGTACGTTATTGAAAAAGTTTTATTATTAATAGCACATAATGCTAAACTTGCATAATTCACTCAGAATATAAAATGTATTGTACGAAAAATAGTTTACTATCAAGACCTCTTAAGCTTAGACATTTATGTTGTAGAAAGAAGTAGAGTGCTCGCAAAAGTACATTTTGTATGTATAGTTAGTTTTATTTAAAGTTTTGACACACACGAACATACAACACACACATACACATTCACCTATATTGTCATATTGACCAAAAGAAACTTATATTCATACATTTTTTAAAGTTGAAGAATTAGTAATTTAAATTATATTTTAACAATACATATTTAATTTCATATTTTCTAGTGGAGTATTTATAACTTAATGATTTATTTTGTATGAAAAATGTCGAAAAAAATAAATATATCAAATAAGATATTTATTGATATTTATTTACTTAAACAAAATTAATTAAAAAAATAATGATATATTTTTATTTAATACATATAACTTTGTACATTATATCCATTTATAAATCGAATATATAATATATATTGAAATACAACAAATTAGAGTAAAGCGTTCTCAACTCTGGTAAAAGTACATTCCATTATGTATTCATATTATGTACATTAACGTAATACCATCAAATTATATAGCTGCTGATTAACTTGAAAAATTTATGAGTTTTAGTATAATATGCAATTATAATTTATAACAAGTGGAAGAGAAACAAAGGCTCTCACTACTGAAAAAATAATGGTCAAAGATGTGTCATAACATTAAAGTTATACAATTATATTATGACGAGAGTCAAATAATTATTTAATTTTTCCACTAACATACTTATAGAAAATTCTTTATACCTAACCAATGGTGGAAAAATATCATAATGTAGGGTTTATCTAATTATATATAAAAAAAAAAACACGATATTATGCCACTTGCAACCATATAGGATGTTTTATAATCATAAAAATAACTGTTATACCTTATGTGAGTACATAAAAAAATGTAAGTATAATACTTATGAAATTTTTTTATACTGTAAATTTATTTATCAAAATGTATAAATGTATGCTGTATAATATTATTAGAATTATATACTGTCAACACTATCTAATAACATAATTTATGATTATTATAATTAAATTTTAAATATTTTAAATCGTACTATAACATAGAATTAGATATTCTTTTGCCATGTAAATTCAATGAAGCCTACTTATTCAAATTAATATAAATAGTTATTTTATTAAAAAGTGTGTATATTTATTAAATATATACTAAAAAACATTTTAGATCTTTAGGTGTGATGATTGCATTGATTTTACAATTATGTATATGTGTGCATTTTTTTTTTAAAAGTTTTTTTGTGTCTGTCATCATCGTTAAAAATAATTGGATTATTTATTTTTATAGTGGTTTTTAGAAGAAAATTGGATCTATTTAGTAATTTTAGAAGAGCGTATAAAATATAAATTATTTCAAAATGACCAATAATACCCTGCATATAAAAATAAAAAAAATAGAAAAAATTGTATATTTTACGTAAAATAAAATATGAAAACGTTTTTTTTTGTATGTATGATATCATTTTTAAAATATTTTAACTTGTTTTGAGCTATTCATATAAGCATTTGAAATTTTCTGTTTTTTATTCTCTTTAGTTTTTTTTTCTTTAAGTATTTTTGGTAACAAGATTTTTATATACCAATCATTTAATATAAATGTACAGTAATTTACTCAGTATGTTAGGTACACTCGATACCTAAAGAACAGCAGAGTAGTTGTCAATTTTTCTGCTTTTTTCATATTTAGGTAAGTTCATTTCAAATGATAATGATGTATTTCATATAAAAATATGAGATAAATATATTAGAATGAAAAAATAACTTTGTAATATAATGAAAAATTTTTTTTAGTATAAATATTTGTGAAGTTTCTAATATTTTTACATGTTAGGCTATACACGTTTGGTAGGATATTGAACGGTAAATGATGGCTTCATTAGATAAAAAAAAAAGAATAAAAATTGAAAACATCGATTACCATTAAATATTTGTTTTATCTGTTCTATCATATAAAGTATCAATAAAAGTATAAATTGGGTCAGTTCATTTAGTAAGAGTAACTTATAATTAAAATCTAATAGTCTTTGTGGTTTAAATTATAGCTTGTAGTTTTAAATTAAATTATTAGATTTTATTATTATTTTTAAGACATTTACGCGTTTTAACAAAATTTAAAGAATTAATCTTATATAAATTAATTTGAACCATGTAAGAACGTTATTTGATGTTACCTTTCTTTTTTTATTTTTATAGATGAACATAGATATACACAAAAACTAAAATAAAGGTATATAATCTTTATAATTGGCTTATAGCTCATACGATATATAGGTGCTACTAGTTTTAGTACCCATTAAGTTATATTTTGATTTATTTACTAATCAGAGTATAGTGTAAGTAATAGAAAGTATTAGTTTTATAATAAAAACATCTGATAAAACTTTTTGTTTTAATATAGTCTATATGTCTGTGATACACATATCATATTAATTGTACCTACTTAATTAAAAATAAAAAAACTATTTGTCCATAGGTTCTACTAAATTATTAATAGTTAATAATGAAATAACAATTGTATTTATTTTATGCTATTGCAAGAAAACATATAAGGCCTTACAACTCTTCGCTGTTATGCTTAAACTTAATATTATTTTCTATACATAATGACATTTTCAAAGAATTTATAATAATTTCTACTTATGTATACCATGAGCTTCTTTGCATCATTCTATGATATTTTAGTATTCATATATTAGTTATAAATAAAAAATAAATAAATAATAATAAGTAAAAACAATTTTATATTATAATAAAATATATGCAATAATTTTACATAAATTAATTCAATCTATTTACAAAAATGATTTAATATTTTTAGAAATTAAGGCTGATATCATGTCTGCTCAAAACAGTTTTTCGTTTATAATGATTGATCATTGGATTCATAATTAAATTTTAATACATTCATTATAATGAACTACTCAAAATTTAATATATTAAAAACCCACTATAAAATAAAATTCGATTATAAACATTTAGTAAACATTTCAAGTATCTAAGGAGGTTATTCATTTTTGAATTACAATAGAATAAGAAAATACATTTTGTTAAAAAACTGGTTTTGTGTAAAAATGTCTGTGCTTGTTAATTTTTTTCTTTCTTTTAATTTCTTTGTCCATATTAATTATAAGAAACACTGAATTTTTAATTTTAAGCTCATAAAGAACCAATTAGAATTATTTTCTTAGCAGAAGAAATGCTGAAATTAAAAATTGAAGCATTTTTCAACAATTAAAAGTATCTCCAGACACAAATAAAAAAAACACATCATTATAAAATCAATAAATTTATTAATCAAATTCTAAACTATTTTGAAAATTGTATTAACTCTAAATAATTTACTAATTAATCAAGTTTATATATATGATTACTTTAAGGTGCTAATAGTATTTATTTCGTTTATTTGAATTTTGAACACTTCCAAAAATAATTTTACCAAACTATGTATGCTATTAAATATCAATACAATATACCATATAATAAATTATATAATTATAATTTTAATTTTAAATAATATTTTAATGCTTGATATACTCGTAATAGAAATAATTATAGGGTTATATTATTTTATAACATTCTAAATAGTAAAATTTATATATATTATATAATATATACATTATACATATATATTATCAAAATTTAATTAATTTCAACATAACTTCATAAAGAAACGGTTTTAATTGTGATTTTTAACAATTTTTCATGAAATTCTTAACTCAAAATAAGTTAAGCTAAATGATTAAGCAAAATAATAGTATTACGATAGAATTTTTCTTAAGATTTAAAGCAATTACATTTATTACACAGAAAAATTGTTTTTGTTAAATATATTTATAATACATTTCTTTTAGATTCTGAGCATACCATCAAATACATTTTTTTTTGAGTTGGTCATTAATATACTTCAATCCTTAACTTTGAAGGTGAGTTATTATATGCAATTGGATCTAGTTTGTTATTGGTACTTAAATATAAAGTAGTAAATTAATTTCGATATTGATTAAAATTTCGTTTTTGAATGAAACAATCATGAACATTTATTACTATGTTTTTAATTATTTATTATTAATGCAGTTTAAAAATAATTTATTTAAGTTATTATTCAACAAATATTTATTGTAAAAATTTGAAATATTTCACTATTACTTGCATATTTTTGGAATTTAATTTAAAGGATATGTTTTGAGTTACAGTGACCTAAATTATTGATATATTGTTAGATTTATTGATTGTCTGCCAAGTTATTATCACTACTTATCATTCTGTGATTAGCCAGTTTTCTCTATCGAATAATATATAAAGTACAAGTTATATTGAATATGTTATAATAACGAGGAAATTTATCAAATAAAAGTATATCAGTTTTAGTCATAATTATAGATTATATATTACGTTGTTTAAATAATATATAAATACATTTTGAAATCAATTAATTTTTGGAAAACAATTAGGCATAAATCCAAGTCTTGGAATTTACAAATTTAAAATAATTATCTATCTATGAAAAAAAACTGTATTTCTAGTTAAAGTACATATATAAATTAAATTTTGTCCATTTTAATAGCATAAATTGTAAATTAATTATCCGATTGTGCTAATTATTTCATTTAAAAAAAAATGTTCAGAATAATAAAAATAAGGTATTTGTGGTAAGTAAAATTAGAAAAATTGTCCAGGATACTAAAAAATTCGAAAAAAAATAAAACACTGTTTTGGTTTAAATGAAATCTTGACCATATTATGGGTTTATTTACTGATATTTGTCTTATTACCCGGATCAATAGTATACATCCCTATCAATATTTTCAACTATAAAATATGAAAATTCTTTATGAGCAAAACAATATTTGTCAGAGCAGCTGCTTATATGTATTATTATGTACTATTATGTATTATTTTTATTAGTATTTAATAAAAATACAATAATGAAAATGTATGTAATTTATTTAAAATAATACTGTTTAAAAATGAAAGTTGGTGGAAATACAAATACAAAAAATGTCCATGCATGTTTGATTTTCTAAAATCTTTAATTCAATATTATTACAAGTATATAGAACTAAAAACTAATTTAAGAAAGTGTTTCATTCAGCAGTTAGCACGATAGAATATTGAAGTATTTAACATGAACCTCATATTAAGTTAAAATAAAAATCATATAAAAGTCTAGAATTAAAAAAAAAATGTATTTTAAAATATAATATGATCACGAATGATGCACAAATTCAATGATGCTCAGATTTTTAGCGTCTAATTCCTAATCATATATTAATAATTCAACCACTTTGAATACAAAACAAAGTATTGCTTATTAATTTAAAAGCTCCACTATTTAACTAAATATTTTGTTATTCATTTTTTTACAATAAAAAATAATTTATACAATATACATGATACATATTTATTTATATAGCTTGATATATTATACAATAATTACTATTTATTTTTATTTATTCTTCAAGAAAGTAAGGACTCTAATGACTATGTTTAGGCCTAAATTATTTTTACCTATACAATATTTAATATTTATTATTTTGATCATATATTTTTCTTGTAAGCTTCAAGATGCATGATTCACCAATCAGTGCTAACAAATTAACATGTATTAAGTTACACATAATTTCCAACTGTAACCATACATTAAATATTTGTTGACATGTAAACCGTATAATATATAAGTAAATGTATATGTACTAATTATAATTACACTTTTATCATTCAAATTAATTAGTAGTTTCGATCGGACGTTCGTAAAAATAAATCAATATAATTATAATTTTGTTGAATTAAAAATAGATATAGTTAGTTATTAATTAATATTATAACAATTTATTAATTTATTCTGATAAAATTACATAAATAATGGTGATACGTTTTTAGAAAAAATACCGCTTAAATATACTGTGTATTAAAACGAGTTCAAAAAAAAAAAAAAATATTTCTTATGTATAATGAAAACAAATAAAGAGTAGTGAAACCTATAAGTATAATTGTAAATGGACACTAAAGTTTATTTAAAGTAAAATTCATCTTTTAATAATACCTTACTTTATATTTTACATTAAACGTTTTCATATAATATTAATTAATGATTATTTGGTTATGGACGTTATGGTTGATTAAATAAATATTAATATTAATATAAAATTAAATAGTAATTATGAAATATATTAAATTTAGCCTGGACAAAAGTATTATTATCTATACATAATAAAAATATTTCAAAATCTTATTTTTTTAAAAACAATAAACTACACTTCAATAATTTTAAAATAAGATATTACATTCATTTTAATGATCCAAATGATTTTGTTTGAAATTAAAACAAAATTATTTACGAAAAAGTTCAATTATGTTTAGAATTTTAAGTTTATTGTACATTTAATATTTCTAATAAGTATCAATAAAAAGTGATAAAAACTCTGTTTTTCACGTCTTTCTTAAAAATATTTTGTAATTATTGTATGTTATTAACATAATATTTACTGTTATTTTATAGTTAAAAATTTAATTTAAGTAACATTATCCGTGTCATTCAATTTTAATTTGGTAAACTTATTTACGTTTTAAATACATTTCACTCATTTGATCATCTATGCTGCATATAAAGTCAGGTATAGAAACCAGTTATATTAGTTCAGTTCATATCGGCCCTTAGCAACCATATAAGATTTTTAAAAAAAGTTGTTTGAAAACTTAATTTTTTAACATTATTTAACATAATACAGTTTTAAAACCACTGTTTACTTTTTAATTTGGAACAATTATCAGTATAAATGTTGATATTATTGTAAATTATAGTATTTTACTTACTGATTTTTATTTTTTTGGCTACTTATTTATTGAAAAAAAGTATAAACACGAATATAATATATTAATTTGGGTCGTTAGTACACATAACATGAAACTTGTAAAATTCAAACCGTCAATATAAAATAGAAAACAATACAGACCTATATTTATAATTTATAAACGATTTTTATTGACTTAAAAATTAGTCGAAGTTCGAAGGTATATTCGCTAACATAGAATGCAATTTCTATACACTAACCATTTGGTCGTAGGAACCTGTAGCTGACGTGGCTATTTTCATTCGACCGTATAATACTACAAGTAATCAAATAAAAAAAATATATATATGTTTCCATTGAGATAAGATTTACAGTTCTGCTTGTGTTTATTTGTAAATGCCTATTAGTATTTGAAATATTGATGTTTTGTCTCCTTTCAAATACTAAAATAATATATACGTTATGAATTATGTTTAGCATGAATAACTCAACATTTGTTTTATCTCAAAATGTTCTCTATGGTTAGTTTTCCCTGTTGACACTGAATACTATTCACAATAATTAATAAACACATTTTCCTAGAATATTTATAAAATAAACATGATATTATTTCACCATATTATACCAGCTATAATACAATAATACAATATTTGCAGATACGACAAGAAAATAGCTTTTGGTCGTTGTATGATAACATTCACATCAACGGCAGATATTATATTGAAATGTCATAAAAATATCACAGGATTTGAATTTTATAATAAAAAGCCAATATCCCTAAAATCATGATTTCCTATTAAATAGATATTTGATTAATCTATATTTATTTAGTTAAAAAAATGTACTGTTATGCTGTACAGTAGGATTCGAGTGGGTTTCGGTATGGACATGTTAAATTTAATTTCAATGATAAATTATTGTATATAAAAAACGATTCTGAGACTATCTATCATTAAATACCATGTTGTTTTTTTAATATTATTATTAAGTAAAGCAATTTATTATTTAAGTATGTAATTTCGTTCAAATTTCAATTTCAAATAATATCTACACAATATAATAGTATATTTTTTTTAAATATTTCAATTTCAGTATAGATATATGAGAATCTTAATTATTTTTTTAAACCTTAGCTATAAAAATTACATATTTTATAAATTTAAAATTGCAATACAATTAGAAAATTTTAATAATTTTGACAATTTTTTGTAATATATGAATTTCAAATGCTTAAAAAAATAAATTATGACTAAATTATACCAAAAAAATAAAATTAATTTTTCAAATGCTGGTTTTACATACAAATTCTCGTTTTTCATTTAATTGTTTTTCCTGCTTATCTTGTAAAGTTTTGAGAAGTAAATAGCACAAATCATTCTAAAATCAATACTTTATCGCTTAGCTTAGAATCTAATATATTATCAATAGTTACGAAAAAAAAACTATACACAGTTAAACTGTATAAATATAAAATATTATTTTTTTTATAAATTATAATTATAATCTCTTGTACCATTATAATGTTTAATATGTATTTTAAAATTGGATTGAGTTCACATAATATTTATTAAATTATATAATAAATTAACACAAAATAAATGTTAGTAATTTTATTTTTGAAACTTGTATCAACGTATGCATACAAAATATAAGATATTTCATTATTTTGTTAGTTTAAGTTAATAATACTACGAAGTAAGTTAGTACATTATTTAGTAGCTAAACTTCAAAGATAAATTATTCATCATCTGATTATACTATGTATATTTAACTTCATAATTGTATTGCAATAAAACTTACGACTTTGTAATGCATTAGAATTTAACTTCACGGAAAAATATGTTCGCCAATTATAATTTAATGTGAAGTGTTATTGTATTTGGATTTGTATTAAGTTTTTGAATGTTTTAATTTAAAATGATTAAAAGTGTAAAATTATGCATTTTCTAATCTCAATATTTTTTTGAAAATTAAAATTTATACGAGTATATTATTATATTATGTGAATAATTACATTTTGTAATCAAAATTTAATTTAAATACGTTTCGTCATAGTAGGTAAATACTAAATACATTGCTCAGATATTAGTCACATTTCATTGTATAGTACCAACAACTATTGTTTAAAACACTGATATAAACACATTATGTATAAATTCAAACAAAAGATAAACGTTTGTATTTTTATAGTAAATATATAAAAAGTATATAAATATATAAAATACTTAACATAATTTATAATAATATAATTATTGTTTAACTCACAATTCAGTAAATTATTCAAGTTTATTGTTTTATAAAATGTTTTATTTATAATAAAGCTTATAACTAAATCAAAGTTAATAAATCTTTTGTTGAAATACAATTTTAAAATATAAATAAACTAGTATAATTAATATAATTAAAAATATATGATTCTAGTCAAAATACAAAATACAATAGGTAAGTATCTGAACTATTGTTAAATTTAATGCATGTTTCGTTTTTTTTTTTTTGTAAAATTGTATGTTTTAAAATTTCTTTTCTTTGTATTTCATAATATTATGGTAGTGACTAGCGAGTAATACAGAGCAAATTCAGCAATGGAAACTATGACTGAAAATCGGTTTCTCTTCCTTCCACTACAAGATATCCACGGTACCTCCATCGTTTCTCAGTATTATATACGTCATGTATGCATGTGTCGTGTATGTCAGTGTCTCATTTCGTTTTCATAAACACTGTACAACATCTAACGTGCTAAGCTGTTGCACATCGGCAGCCTGCGAATAGAGAAGCATGTCAACGGCGGCAAACATCTCACGCGTCACATTGATTGATGAAGCGATGAAAAGGGAATATCTCGTCGGCCGCCACGACTAGAGCTTCGCCGTTCGAATATCTCTGTCTGTACGTATGTATGTACGTCTTTTTCACTATCTATCTTCCTAGCTTCGTATACCTTCTAAAGTACACAAACCGAACTAACTCTCCCTTGGTCCACAGACGTCATCTGGGACGGTCGTTGGTCCCACCAAAACCAGCTAGGAATAATATATATATAAGTTTGAAAACTTTAATTGAGGAAGTTACCGACGTGGAATTTGATTCTAGTACAAAATAGCCACCGAATATATAGGGATAGATATTAAAGTTTAAGAGTAGAGAAGAGGAACTAATTAGTTTCTTGCGACTCTAATAATTATTTTGTTTTTTGTACCTACGCTTATGAAGGAACCCTTTGAATTAATATTTATTATATTATATATCTACTTCAAATATAAATAAATAGTTATAACCACAACTACTTTGTTTAATTTTAACTCAACGTGTTTTAGAATCAAAGTAACAGGACTAGCGTGTTTTTGGTATTCAAAGGTGCTTTATAGTAATCATAGAGGATTTATAGAAGTTTTATTTTACGACGAAAGGTTTTTTTTGTGAATAAAAAAAAAAATGTTAGATATTAAGTTACGGTTTGTATAATTCAATTTTTTAAATTTTAATTGCATATATTGGAGTAGTACATACAATATCACTTATCAAAGCAACTTATATATTTATATATAATTTGCTTTGACAAGTAAAACTATAAAACTATAGTTTTCGACACATACAAGTTGAGTCTCAAACACTAAGGATACTTATAAGTAGATTTATACTAGAATTTTCGGATTATTTTAAGTACACTAAGTTAGGTATGGAATGTTTATTGGTAAGTACAACGGTGACGCATAAATTAGACGCAGTAAACTGAACACACGTTAAATAGCCACAGTCAATTTAATGCAAAATAATTGGATGTATTCGAAATTTTAAAAATATATTATTATTAACAATATAAAAATGTAATATTGGAAGATATTGATTTTATCACATTTATGTTTATTACTATTTTTATCATTAAATGTTTATCGTGAACATGATATTTGGCGCAATATGTTGAAATTACGTATAAGCATCTCGCCATTTTGTAGTTAAATAGGATATTATCAAAATAAATCTCAGACTGAACTAGTGTAGTAGATATCTAAAATAACTTGATACTCAAATAGTATGGGCAATTAATGCAGCCATAATTTTTTATGCTAAGAAAATACAAATTGATAATAAAGATTCTTATTTTAGACATTCATTGATCTTAGTAATATTATGTATGATTAATATGAATTATTATTAATATTATTATTATTAGTATTATGTATAATGTATTATTATTATTAGTAGTATTATGTATTTTTAAAAACTTAGTAATATTTAAAATATGTAATTTATATTTTAGTTATCCTTTAGCTTGATTTTTGAACATTTATAATATTTAATGCATATAGATATAATGATCTTCATCCGAAGTATCCATTCTAAGTATTAATATCTACTTTATAATGATACACATAGATAATGAGAATCCATCATTACTTATGTAATATAACCAGATTTTGATTTTAATTTTAATTCTAATTATTCTTTAAGTTGTTAAGTTGCTTATTATGTAATATACTATCTATAAGGTTTCTAACTTTGTAATTGAGCTACGGCCTGTATTGTTAAAAAATATAATACACAAATTATGCATCATTGGACTTGAAGTTATTATGGTATAAATATATATATATATATATATGATTATTAATTATTTTATTGTAATAATCTAATAACTACTGTTGTGTTTATAACATTTTTAATAATTTTTTACATATTTTTGACTATATAATAATTTATACATTTGCACTATTATACAATTCAATGAATGGCAACTTGGAATTTGGATAAGAAACACAATTTATAGTATATTTTAATATAGCTATGAGTCTATGAACAATAAACTTATTATTTTCTATGTGAAATAGTTCCAAATTATTTTATAATATGCAAACAAATATTATGCATTTATTTTTTTATCATAAAACTGAAAATTTGAAAAAATTACATGTTTAGATTAAATATAGATGCTTACCAATTTAACTTTTAATTTTAAAAATGTTAATTATTCTATATGAATTTTACTAATTAAATTTGATTGTATATATTACGAATAATTTCAATTATCTGAATGATATAATATTAACGATATAAAATAGATTAAATGTTATTGATGACATTTTTCACCACTTTAAACATTTAAATTATATTCAAGTTTATCACGAATATACTAAGTAGACTAACTACTCTGCTCACGTATATTTTAAATACTTATTACTCAAAAACTACTCGTCTGAAATTTGATTTTTATAAATTAAAATAGTCAGTTACAAAATTTAAATTAAAAATATATTTTTTAAATCAAAAAGTGAAAAACTTAAAAAATTATAACGATATTTTTATATTTTATCCTCGTACTTGAATAAAACATTTTAAACTAAATTTATGTTGAAAAAATGACATTCCTTTTCAATGAAAAAGTATTACTAACACAAAATATAACAAAAATCATTCTTAAAATGTAATTAATTATTATTTTCAGTTTACACGACTGAATTAATAAATGCAACCATCATCAACCAACCCTTTCAACTAATGAAATAGTTTGTATTGTAACAGTAGTTTAACCATCTGGTTTTTCCTATTTCCTATTGTTTTTTTTTTTTTTAAACATTTCTCAAAAAGACTAATTAATTGTTTAAAAATTGTAACAATTTAATGTAGTTTTAATTATTTTTATCATTCAACGTTCATTTGTATATTATTTTATGTATCAAGTTTTTTTGTTTAAGATATTTCCGTATGAAATAACATTTTATTATACGTAATTTATTTTTAAATATATATTTTATTTTAATTTAAAACTTAGAAATGCATTAAAAATTGTATTAACGATGAATGTTTGCGTTTTAAAATCAAATAACGTATAGAATTTCCTTTCTTAAAGAATTAATATTATATTGTCAAGCTTTTTACAGTAAACTGCATTTTAAATTTAAATTATTAACAAACGCAAACAAAATATAAGCTTTTTGTTATTGAAATGAGTTACACACATTACTTTTTTATTTTTTGTTATGAGAAAAATACTTCCAATTCCAAGAGGACTATTAGCATGCACAATAAACATTTACAAATATTAAATTATTTACATATAATTATAATTAAAATTAAATTTGTGCGTCAAAGGCAGTGTAAGTTGTAAATTTGGGCGGTGTTTTCTTTGCTGAGTGCTTTTCCCATTGTAAATGGGTAGTTCAATAAGATATGTCTGTCTTCTTTTTGTAGTGCAAGACAGTATATTTGATGATGATTGTTTCATAGCTGTAGGAGGTTTTTCTTTGTTTTTGAATGTTAGTGAGATTTAAATGTCCGTATCTGGCCCTAGTTATAATTATACCAGTTTGACAAGAAATTGTGAGTATAGAGTGTTATTTATTACAGGCATTACTATTTAGAAAAATGATAAACCCCTGTAAACTTTCGCACAACCTAATGGAAATTAGTTACAACCAATACAGTTTATTGTACGATGTATTATAAGTATACTCGTATTATAAAAAAATAATAAATTCCATGAGTATACTTTTTTACATTTAATATTACAATTAAGTAAAATATATAATATATCGTTTTTACAGCTTGTTTTCTGAACGACATTAAAAAAAAAAACAACCTAACTCAATGCGGTCACTAACAAGTCAGCTTGATGAATAAGACTGATAATACATCGTCATAATTGTAATAATTTTTAATTTTTTATAAAATCGTCGTGACAAATGAGTGGAATTATTGGTCTGATTTTATATTGAATTTTGATAACACGTATTATTTTTATTTTGATAATTTAAGAATAATAATATTATTCAAAATCTTGATTTGCATTTTTTATATTATATTCAAATATTGCAAACAAATATGAGTGCGGTATTTTAATTGTAGCGAATAAAATTGTAATAGGTAATACGATATTAATATCAACTCCATCGACAATTTACAGCGTAGGTAAGAACACTTATTGAACATAATAATTCAAAAATAAGTATAATATAACAACCTTTTCAATTGAGTGCACGGAGTACGCAACTAAAATTGATTATGAAATGGACAAATTCTAGTTGTTGTACCCCAAGTCTATTTACATAAATTATATTAATTTTTTTAATTAAACATTAATTAATTGAAAATATTCGTCTATAGTTAATTGCAAAATATTAAAAAAATATCACAACTATGGCAAAGCAATTTAGTGAGATCTTCATAACGTAATCAATATAAAAACTATTTTAAACAAACAGACATATTCGACGTTTTTCAGCATTTTCGAAAATCACCTGTTTGAAGTACCTCTAGTGTTCACTTTCCAATCGATATAGGGACTTATGAGAGGTTTTCAGAGCACTTTCACTGAGTACCTTAAACAGCGTATATTCAGAAACAAAACCCCCCCCGCATCATTGAAAAGCCAATAGCTTTCTCGATATATGTTCAGAATCTAAAATCACATTATTATCGTAATACGACAATATTACGTGAACGACATGCGTTAATGTAACGGAGGGGAAATTCAAACAACGTAGTACAATATAATGTGTACAGAGTGCTCAGAAAGGCAATGACAATAAGTGAAAAACGGTATATTATATAGGTTTTTAACGCCGTACGCGACTAATTATTATCGAGTGACGGACGCCCGAGACAAAAGAATATAAAGTGTCGAAGGGTCCTGATAAATGTGATCACGTGTGCCTGCGTCCTGCACATAATGGTACACGATATAAATATACAAAAGTTACCAACACGTGGTGTACCTATCAATATTATAATACGGGCCGGCTTTTGATTTAACCCTTATTTTGAGCAAGTCCCAACGTTAATCGCTATCCGTCTGCGGGTTAGTTAAAAGAAAAAAATTACTCGTACACGGTTTTCGCCCATAACCAGTCTATTTCCACAGACATCGCGACTCTGTTCGAGCGGAAAAGACGCCGCGCGCCGACGTCTGTCTTATATGTTGTCATTTGTCAGTGCGCACTGTGCACATGGCAATTATTGTCGTACCCAGTAATTGATAATTAATTTAAACACGCGGCCGTATTCCTGCCGCACACCGCCTTTTACGGCGGACCTAGATAGAATATTATTGAATAATAAGCCCTATGAATATGCATATTCGTACACATATACTACATTATGCATGTATATAATATGCTTTAAGTACATGCGACCGACAGTAACGTGCGCGAGTGTTACTTATTTCGCCTAGATTTTTACACCCCCCTTTCATCGTATCGTATATACTTATACCCGGCTCCAGTCGTCTGACATACACACACACATAAATGTACAAATATTATAAAAAGGGGTAAAAGACGGGAGAGTGAGCAACGGTCGTGTGACGGTATTGTGTGGATACATATATTGCAGTACACACACACATACACACATATATTTATATGTGTGTGTGTGTGTGTGTGTGTGTGTGTGTGTGTTTAGTATAAACGCAGCGGTAACATGACTGCAGTAACACGCATGTTATACAACGACAGCGGGAATCAGTAGAGTACGCGGGTGGTGCAAGCAAAGGACATACCATGGAGACATGGTCAGGGGGTGGCGAAGTGGATCGGTATGTACAGTGTCTCAGTGTGTATGTATATATGTATATATATATATATATATACATAGAGAGAGAGAGAGAGGAGGCACTTTGGACACACTCCAATCGACTACACACATCACTACCCGTGTCACCCGGTGGCCGTGTGTATACCATGCGCCGTGTGTGTGCGAGGTGCATGTACGTGGAAGTGTTATCGGTGCAGAGGGAAAGCCTAAGAGAAGTGGGACGAGAAGGCGTGGGTAAAGTTGGTGCTTGGAGACGGCACGGGGATGGGTCACGGTTAAAATGCGTAATGACCGCAAAACAGAAATGCATATTATACAAAAATAATAATAATAAAAAAAATTCATCGGACCCGGCGGACGACCGAATTTATAATATAGGTACATGGATAGTTATTAATATTGTTATTCACAAAATATTTTTCGAACCTTTCCCTCCGTGACGTATGATATAATTTCATATGAAAAATTGACAGGTCTCCCTAGGGGCCCCTATCGTTAAGCCCAATTATAATATTACAATAATAGATGTTTGACATTCGGGTTCATATGGATTGCAGCCTTATAGGTATAATATTTTTATTTTTATTATATTCGCATAGCGAACACTAATAAAGTAAAATAATAACGTACACCCAATGCGTTTATTATAATAATGACTTTTGACAATGAAAATTTGTTGTTTCGATTTTAGTTCCTGTCTACCAGTACTAAAATCAACAATACTTTTCTCGACACTGTGAAAGAGCAGATGAACTAGAATTGGTATTATCGGGAATTAGAAATTTTTACATTGATTTTTATTTTTGTATTTTGTTTCCTGTATCATCTCGCTATTTCTTAATAGCGTAATTAAATAAATACATATTACATTTTTTTTTCAAAGTTCTCGAAAATTAAAAACACAAAACAAACAATTTATTGAAATGACATCTTTGCCATTTTTAATAAACATAATGCAAACAATTGTATAGTTAACATAAAATGTATTTAAAAATAATTTACCGAGTCATATCAAAATGTATAGTATATTTATGTTTCATTAAATTGAAGATACCTATGTTTCATAGATTATTGTTTATTTACTATCCAGATTTAATGGTAAACAAATATTCTATAACCAAACAATTGTAATCTACTAATCTGCATAGGTTGTTTTTGTTATGTAGGAACATAATATGTATTTTCAAATAATCCAAAATATTGATTATTAAACTATGGTTAGGGCCTGAATACTTTAAATGTATGCTTTCGAAAACATAAATTAACAATTTTATCTTAATATAAATATCTTATATGAATATATATTTATCTTCATACTATGTTGTGGTTGGTAAAATATAAAACCCATTTATATATGACTAAAATTAATACTCTATATTCTACGTATGTGATGGTATTTAATAATATTGAGTTATATATTATAATTTGATTAATCATGTTATAAATATATGTATGTTAATTAAAAATTAATAATACAAAAAATATAAATTTTATTCTATTAATTGAATTGTAATAAAAACACAATATATCTTATCATATACTAATTTATGATTTTTTTTCAAAAAAAGGTACATAATTTATTATAACAACATGTTATTTACATTCTAAAGATATTATACTAAAAATAAATATTATTATATTATCGTTAAACTAAATATTACCTAATTCAAAGGAACTGTCATAAACGTGATGTATTAAAGTTCATATTTGCTATATTATATTAATATTTTGAAGAAAATTACTTTCGAATAATTATTTAAAAATGTAATGAAACACACGTTACATTAAATTTTAGAAATATGGTATAAGACATTTTGAAAAAATATGTTTTCTATAACATAGAAAAATATAAATATTTCTTTTAAATTAAAATATATCTTATCATAATAACTTTAAATATTTGATTTGGTTCTTACCACGTATTGTATTATTATAATTTTTGTTGGCAAAATACTAAGTTCAAATTATTTATTTCAATGCTTAGTCTGTGTTATTATTTTTAATTCTATTTTATTTCAACAATTCTTTTTTATCCATCGCTAACGATGGAAACTTTCCTGCTTTCTTTATTATTTTTTCTTTTTTCATACACAACCTAACAATTATCTGAAAAAGTTCTCGACCATAATAACTTTGAGCACATAGATTTTAAAAATTGAATTGGATCTTTTGAAATGTCAAAAAAAACTGTAAATTGACTAGAATCTTAAACTATGATGTGTTATTTTTTATATACCTGTGCACTTTAGAGCTGTCTTGATAAATTTGCAATTTGTAACTACCTAAAAACAGCTTTGGATTTTAACAAAAATAAAAGTACATAGTTTTATGTATATTATTTCAAAAATAAAATGTCAATCTTAGAAAAACTAAATAAAATACAACCTCAGTTCTATACAATAGTAAGATAATTAGCAAGTATAGCACTTTTGTAAAGATAGTTTTACTTAAATTTTATATTTTCTCGCTTATGTATGTGACATACAAAAAAAGATTCTTATGTTTGTATTGTACAACTCAATTTACTAAAGATAATTGAGCTACTATTTTCAATAAATAATAATACGAGTACATTCAATCGTGTACATTATACTAGTTAATCAACTATATTACATTTATAACAATAAAAAATAAATATAATTATTTGATTACTTTATACACATATGATAGAGTTAACTATAAACATTAATAATACTTAACTATAGCGATAATTAGAAAATTTTTAGTTTTATCATATTACTTTTTAATTATTAAAATATTATAAGTATTAATTTATTTGTTCTTTTTATTGAAAACAAGTGTTAAAATAATACCATGATACTATTGCAAGACATACTATTAACAATCAGAATTACACAGATGTTACTAATTATTCAATTTACAAGTATTTTTTTAGATATTTAATGTAAATTGTCTACCAGTTTAAATTAATATATCGGTAATATGTTTTTCTGTCTACTCAATTTATCAAATAAAAGCAAACATGATACCTAATTATAATTATTTTTCTATTCATATAATGCATATAAAATATATTATATAATTAGTTTTTGTTGAAAAATAAATAAGCTTTAATCCTTGAACATAATATTAATACGTTTCTTTTGATTTCAATCCATTAAGTAATACTATAGTGCGTACATATATCTTACGTTCAACTTCAATTACAATGGATGCATTTTGAAAGCATTACTCGTAAGAGAAACAACCTAGAGCCCTTATTCAAATAATGATCTTCCCATTATAAAATGAAAATGAAACAAACAAAAAATAATAACAAGACTTTGCTGTTATTATTATTATTATTATTATTATTATTATTATTATTATTATTATTATAATGAGAACTTTAAATAGATGATTCAAAATAAGGATATAAAACACTTTTATATGTATAATACCTATTTTACAAACTTAAGTGTTGAATGAGAACACGATTATTATAAATAATTAAATTGGTATTTTCATAATAAGTTGTACTCTACCTAATACTACTACTAATAGTAATACTATTTTCTACTCTATCTCTACTCTATAATAATTTAAATTGTGAAAGGGCTTCATAGTTCAATATAGTATGAACATTATTTTTAATTAATGTATCAAATAATATTTGTTTAGATTTTATGTTATGCGTAATATAAGATATAATAAAAAAATTAACATTTAAGAATTAATTTGGTAATTTTTCTTTATTGATTTAAGATATTTAGATTTAAAAAATATTTTTACACTTTTGAGTAATTCAATAAGTTGAATAAATGTACACTATATTTTTCGTGCTTAATATAATCGTATAATATATATTAGCTCTTTAAAAAACAATCAATATAATTATAAGATAATATAACAAAAAAATACACCAATAAAATACTACCAAACATCCAAACATACATTTTTCAAGATAAAATGTTTCTGTAATAGGAGTTTTATATTATAATAATTTCTTCCCATTTCCAAACAATAGAAATACATATATGAAAATAAAAACCCTATACCCTATAGAGTTAATTTTTTTTTTTTTTTGTTATCATATTTCATTCGTTTCATAACCTGATATATTTGATATTTGTTAAGATCAAAACTACGGATACAATACACAACGATAAAAACAAAATTTTAAATACCAAATAACTAAATCAACTACCTGATGATAATATTAAAATATTACCAAAAGTTTGAAATACATACAAAACTATGCAGAAAAAATACAAATTGTATATTATATGGCATATTCGTGAAAGATACAAATCACACAAAATTAGGCCACCATGAAGCTATATAACTTCGCATGATCATATGTATTGGTACGATTGTTGATAAAATGATTAAAGTTCTGAAGTCATCGGGGAAAATAAGATAATATTATAATTTATTGTCTAATACTCTAACCAACATTAACGGTTTGGAAAAAAATAAAAATTGTTCAAGTTCAAACTAGATAATTATCCGGAACACGGCCGTTGGCCATTAAATGGCAATACAAGAGATAGCATAATGGACAGTATATTGTAAACGACGCACAAAACAACGCAGTGTCAATTATTGAAGTCAGTGTATTAGTCAATATTGGCAGGTCACAATATTCACATGCACACCTGTAGCACTGTATATATGTATATATCTACTATAAATCATATATTAAAGGATGGATGTTCATGCATTTGGATATTTTTTTTGTTTAACAATCAAAGTTGCAAAGTAGGGTTAATGGAGAATTTTGTTTTATGACCTAAAGAATACAAAAAGTAAAATTGCTATTTTGCATATTTTGATACCTTTTTATTCCAATGCATATTTGTATATTATTAGTGTATATTAGTACATACTTGGTATCTTTGGATTTTGTTTGATATTTAACATTTAATTATTGTCTATTTCAACTCCTATTTTAGAAATACAGAATAACAAAGGTTTTAGTAAACTATGTACGATTTCAAACATTTAAAATGTTAACGATAATACTATCAAGACAAAAGAAAACTTAACACCCGATGATTTAAATTATTTTAAAAACGCACATATCATAGCTGTAGATATTGATCTAAGTTTCTTCAAGTATACCTAAACATTTTTTGAAAATAGTCAACGTTCTACGCGCATAAAAATATTTCAAAAACAGTGATTATTCAGTGAAATTCAAGTTTAGAAAAAAAAAATAAATTTTACATTAATTACTATAAAAAAATGAAAAAATAATTTTAGTGAATAATTTAATTTTTTAGATTAAATAAAAAATAAAAAAGTTAAGTTAATTTTTTTCATTATTATAAATTTATAATTTTTAATACAAATACATTTTTTTTATTCAAATTATTATAAATTATTTATTTCATTTATATTATAATTGTTTAATAGTTTTAATAAATAATATTATTTGATATTTGGATTCTTTTTCCCATATTTTTACGCATAGAGTGACATTTTTATCAGACATATTAATAAAATGTTATAGAACATAACATATTACAATTGCTTGGTACATAAACATCCACCCTTTAATCATAATACTCTATTAGCCGCTCAATAGTTTGCACCACATCGATAGTGTTCAATTAAGCACCGAACGATCAACAAAATACCATTTAATGGCAAAAGGTGCTAAACGGTACCTAGTCACTAAGTTCTCACTATTTTTGCTAGTATATTATTGCTACCTACACAGCTGACATAATCAACACATGGTGTGAATTCCCCTCCCGCAACAAAAAAAAAAAAACACCGTGATATTAAATTTAATGAAAAATTAATATTGTAACTGTGTGGCAATATTTGTTTATGAAACCCTAACAAGAAGTTAAATAATAATAATAAACGTAAACATCAATAAATATTTTTTTTCTTATTATATTAACTATTATACTTTAACAATTAAATTTAACTGTATTTTAGAATCAAAAAGTTATATAATGCTTAATAGTTCCACAAATTTCTTTGTTTATTGTAATTATTTAAAATAATTGAAAAATAATTAGTATGTCTATTATGGATTATACACTTATTAGAAAATTTAAATTATAAAATAATTTGCTACATAATATCACAAACGATTCGACGTTAACCTAAACATTATTTCCACACTTTTTTTTTAAATGGTTTTCTTATTTATAGTGTCAGCAAATCTCTCAGAAATATTTAAGATAAAAAACCATCTTTAATAAATATAAACGACAAAGGACTCAATATATTTGATAATGACATAATCATATAGGTATTAAGTCTTCTTACTAAAATTGTACTTGTTGGATCAACTCGAAAAGTATTTACTATTCAGCATATTATAAACATAATACGCACTTATAAGAAAAATACATCATTTGTAAATAAATATTATTTTTTTTACTTTATTACATCATATTTTCAAATAACCTATTTAAAAAAATATAATTTAACATGTATTTATGACTAATATTATCTTGTTAGTTTTAAGAAACTGATAAATATTTTAAATAACAATATTAATTTATTAATCATTAAAATGTACTTAATATGTTTTTTTATTTCTCGGCTGTACTGGGTGATTATTTTATCATACACCATCCATATAAATATTTATAAATGTTTTTGAAAATATTTGACTTACATAATTTACAATCAAAATAAAATTTGTTTAAAAAAATATATTTTTTCTATGAGCGAAGTAATAGACCAACATTTTACAGAAAATCCCCATAGTACTTCACTCCTCTGGTCTAGACATTAAATACTTTTAATTCAAAAATAACTCGTTTGAATTATGATTTTTATGGTGTATCTAAGAAATATTCTGCTTCAGATAAATAAAAACTAACTTTTCGATTTGTACTTAAAATCGTTTCAAGCATAAAATATATGCACGCCATATATTTAATCATAAACTATATAATATATAATTATTATTTTATAAATCTTATCTTATCTTATCCAGTTATTTTCTTAATTGTATTTAATGTTTTTTACATACTAACAATTATTTGGAAATATCTAAAATAAAATATTAATATAATGAATCAATTGATAATAATAGAGTAGACAATATATTAATATAGTACAGAGATGGGCAACTCAATGCTACTAAAGAGCCACATTTTTTAAAGTGAAAATTTAGCGTGTCAGAGAACATAGTGCAAAAAAAAATCAACAAGATTTACAATTGACATTTATAGTTCAATACTAAATAATAAATAATACTTTAATTTTACAATAAAAATTGCGTTGATTTTAAAAATATAATAAAATAAAATACAGAAAAATCCTAATATTTTATATTTTTATAAAATAATTTGAAGTGTAGCACAGGCCACCGAACCAATTAAAAATGGTACGCAAGCCGCCGGATGCCCATCCCTAATATGATAGTTAATAAGAAGATAGTTAATTATAAAAATTAAAATTTAATTATACGATTACAAAAATCAAAATTAAATTTAAAAGTAGTGTTCTTAATTTGTAATTCTTATAGCCACGAGGCAGAATAAAAGAATAAGATAGTAAGAATCATAAATATATTTGAAATATATGTGATTTAATTATATAATATATATATATATATATAAATACATATATTATGAATTTTTATCAAATAATCATAAGAATTTCAATTTTTATTTTGTTATTATAAAAAAAAAAATAAGCTTACATATTATTTACCCATGTGTAACCATATTATATATATTTTTTTAATGTTTAATATTAAAAGTAAATGTTTTTATGTTGGATTATGGTATATTTGACCTCGAATAAACATAGAGTAAATTGTTAGCACTCAAAGGTCAAATGGATTAAGACTTTTTTGTCTAATATCTGACTTGAACTATGGTAAAAAAACTTAAAGAATTTTGACAGTTTAAAAGAGAATTTTTTCTTCATCTTTTGAAGATATCAAGAGTTTTGAATTTTCAAGTCTGAGTTAAACTTAAACATAGTCAACTTTAAAAATAAATTGTTATTGGGAAAAAATTTAAAAAAAATCTTTCAACATTAAACTTCAAAACATTAACTGTTAACACGATGATATTGGTTTTATTATGATATTTATTGTAATGATAATAAAGTAAATAACTTATACACAATACCGGTATAATTAAAAAGATATATAAATAAAAATAATTCAACTCGTGTGAGTTTATCTCAAAGCGGATTTTATCTACAAATGTATAATATTTTATAGTTGATAAAATATATTGTATTTTTATAAACAACATATATATATATATATATGTGTACCTATTATACGATCGTGGACAAAATATACAGTTGTGTGAAATACATAGTTGTAAACAGGGGTGTGCTCAAATTTATGTGTGTGTGTGGAGGAGGGGGTCAAATAAAATTCAAGAAGCTTGGCTTTTACCTAACTTGACCATTTGTTTTTTTTTTTTTAATTAACAATAAATTCAATTTATGGATTTAAATATTATATTGCTAATATAGGTATTATGTATACTAATATACAATATATATTTAAAAATTAAAAAAAAAAAATTAGTTTTCTTGATTTTTTTTCCCAATTTATTTAAAATTTCTGCTGTTAGTGGAACTTCTTCATGAATAGCTAACATAGTTAAGCCATTAAATCAAGTTTAAAACCAAAAATATGTTGAAAAAAAATGTATATACATTTTTATTTTAATATTCAGAAAATACCTTAGTCATTGTGTTTCGTAGATAAGATTTCAATGTTTTTAGACAAGAATACGTTCTCTCGGGGTGTATGTTAAAACAGGTAAAGTGCATAGAATTTTTAATAGAAAATATATATTTGGAAATATTTCATTATCACACTGTCTCAACGCTTCTAAACAAATTTTTTGATATTTTACATGTTTATTAAATTTGACGGTGTGTCCGTTGGTATTTGGTCAATGGTATAACTTCCAGATGAGTAAGGAAGCTTAAAACATACTCAATTTTGGAAGCATTTAACTATAAAATACGAATTGGGAAATTTTATAATAATATAATTCGACAAGTACATTATGAAGATGCAATATTTCTTTTATAATAAAAAAATAAAAATAATACGGTCAATAGAGGGGGTACGGTTGAATCTCATGATCCCCCCCCCCGTGAGCATGCCCTTGGTTGTAAGTACACGTTTCGATATACTCACGTTGATGCCATTAAGCAAGTGCAGCAAGTATTATTTATTCTACGCGTGTTTGATCGCATTTTAAATCAATATTATAATATAATATGTTTTAATTACATTCAAAAAACGATTGTGAGCTGATCTCGATTACCGATGTCAGATGTTGTCAAAACAGATACTTGTTTACACTTCGTATTTATTTTTTTGTACGTTTTTCAAGATTGTAACTTAAAAAATGCAATTTAATTTGAAATATTTAACAGGTACAGTAAATAAAAAAAAAATCAATACGGACATTATTATTACTATACATCCTATATATTATGAATATACATCAATACATATATTTATATATTTATTTCTACATTGAGCATTTATTTTTTCGTGTATTACAAGTCATAACTCACAAGTTATTATTTCGATATTGTGTCGTTGTAATATAATACCGCGATTAATACATCTCCGCCGGGATACACAGTAGGTAAAACGCGTGATTATTTTATTCGTAGAATCAATCAAATTCCACTAAGCTCCGTATTCCTTCATCTTGTCAACCTAATAACACACACACACACAGGCGTGTATACACCAGACCATGCACAATGGTACCGTAGTGGCTTATCGGTATATTATATTATGTAGAGCAATATATATTATTATTCCGTGTCCATTACGCCGTACGACTGTGGCGGCGGTGGCAGTTGTAGAACAGTGAAATCGCGTTCGCAAGAATAACATACTCGTATAATATTATGTAAATACAATTCAGTTTTCCCATATCGCCCCCGTACACTCCGATAGAATCTAACATGAACATCGTTGCACTTGAATACATAAATAATGTGTTCGAGTGTCTGCTAAATATTTCGCACGGTCGTCTCGCTCGTGTCCCGCGCGCGCGTGTAACAGCTGCTGTGCCGCCGCTCGCATGCCGAATGTGGATCGAATATAATACATATACACACACATGTAATATGCATGTGTAATACGGCTTGTATTGAGTTGCCGTGTACGTATAATCGCATAGCGCGTGTCGTATGCGGCTAAAATAAAGTGTAATAATAATAACCGCCTAATTAAATAGAACAAATAGAAATAACGATACTACTTATACGTTATTATACAGAGAGAGAGAGAGAGAAATATTAACGATGACGCGAAACGCAGCGGCGGTACGTATCTCGGAAGGGGGGTAATTGGATAGCACTACAACTCATCGATAATTCGAACATATTACGATATGGTTAAACACCAAAAACTTACACAGCACCTAGCTATTTGTTTGAAAATGTAATACATATAAATTTAACGTTGACATAATATATTATCGTAAAAGAATTACGTGGTAAACAGTAGATCGGTACTAGTTTGAGTCAAAACACACATTTTGAATAAATGTGTAAAATCCTATAAATGCGATAAGTAGACATGGGTAAAAAAAGAATAATTTGTTAACCAAATGCTCATGACATAAAAATCGAACCAGAAATTATTGGTCATTTTGGCAATATTAAAAATAAAAATTTAAAATGGTGAATACTATAAATATTTTACTCTTGTCATTAATATTTTTTCGAAAAAATATTGTATGCTAAGTAAATGCGTACGCACTCTATTAATTTTGATAAATTTTGTATTTTTGCCGTAGACGTTTTTTACACAGTTACTGTGAATTGTACTATTATAATTTAATTAAATCTCTCTACTGAGTATTTATATAAATTGAAAGCTCTGTAGTAAACCTGTAAAATGTGTGATATATTTAGTATAGGTATTTATTTCAATTAGTAAGAATGGAGTAAAAGTATTAGAAGGTATTACTGTATCGGTAGTAATTACAAAGTATTAACTATTCTATTGAATAAGACTATGATATAAGTATCAATGGGTACATTTAAATTAGACCCCTCCCCGTCTTTGAATAATTTCTGGATCATCCACTGGCAAGACGTTCGGTTCCACGTTCTAATTACTGTTCATTTCAGAAGAATCGTTATAATCATTATAATAACATCATACACAATATTATTATAACGGCGATAACTGATGATATGAAAAGACGAAGAGTGGAAAACTTTAAAGGCCCACACACTACGACTACCACACTACCAACAACCACTGCACGCGCACATTTAAAACTATAATAATAACAATAATAGTGGTGACGTTGGCTAGTATATTATTATTATATTATACCTTGTGATATTAGCAATAGTGGTAGTAATAGTAGTAATAGAAGCAGCAGCAGTAGTAGTAGTAGTAATAGTAATAGTAGTAGTACTACCAGTGATGCAGTGTACAATGGCTGCGGATGGGATTTGCTCACCCCGGGGACGGGATTAATTATTTGTCAAGACCATTATTATACCAGTGGATGGAGTATTAGAGGGCAAAGGCACGACGAGTATTATAGTAGTGCCTACGGTGTGGGGGTGAGGATGTATACCTAATTTAACCGAACCGCAGAAAGTATTCGTATTATATGCAAAGTTGACCTAGTTTTTCGGGAGACCGACCTGTTTATTGGCGACATTTCACCACCGGACAGCGCGCAAAATCCGTCGATAAAAGTATATTTGAGTATTGCAATTTTACAAAAATTGATACATACAATTCGTGAACTAGTCGAAGATAATGTTTTATAATCCCGCGGGTACCAAACGATTTATCGTCAACAATAATTGTTCATAGTATTAGAGTACAAATTATATTTTACCATCATTTCGACATTAAGTTTTTTTGTGTGTGAAGTTTTTTATAGAAACTAAAAAAGACTCTAATATTATTGCGATAGTATTATTACCATTATTAGTATTTTGGGTTGACTGATTGATAACGCGTAAGTCAATTTGTGTGTTCATTTCCGTATTGCAAATACTCGGGAATGCTCATGTACTTGAAAATTTATATTAATATCTGAGTAAGGTTTTAACTATAAAATTGATTAAAAGTAGTAAAATATCTCATATTATCGTAATTTTAAATGAATATTTTAGTCCAAAACGGTAATATTAACAACATGAATAGCTACGTGAGAACAAGAGTTTAATTGTCTTGCGCAGACTATTACTATGACTTTCCATATTTCATCGCAGAGAACTACAACCAATAAAACAATATTTGTCAACGCTGGAATGCTATTGTGTACCATTTTACTCGTAATATATGTGTAAAAATTATATTAATTATTTAAATTTGTTTGATATTATTTTTGAATTGCTACTATTTTTAACGTTTATTTTTTTTTTTTTTTGAAATTAAATATAAAAAATAAAATTGAATAAAATGAAACTTTACAGTTTTCAATTTTATTTATGACTATTAATTATCCATAGATAAGTTATTAAGTATCTGTAGAAAAACTTTTCAAATAATTATATTATAATAAACTCCTTGTCTTGGGTTTATTTTACGAAAAAAAAAACGTAAAGAAAAATATTCATCTGTAAATGTCAAAAATATACGTTTTTAACAAACTTAATTGATCTCGTTGGTGCATAGATTACTTATATATAAGATAGATTTTGACTCGAAATTTCCAACATATTTTCTAAGAATTCTAGTTTAGGTTTCACCTCGAACGACGGTATATACCTTGCTTTTGCGTGCGTATATGTGTGATATATATTATAGTACTACCCGCGGTGTACCACCACCGGATCGTCCTGCCGATAGTACTACGGGCGCGCACACGAGTTGGGTTTTCGAAAATGTTCCACCTACCATTGATCTGCGCGCCTGGTAACCATAGCGACGCGACGGGCTGTTAGAGCGGTCTCGTGAACCCCCCCGTCGCGAACCCTTGCCGTCGTCCCTGTTCGGTCATCCACCCTCCGTTCTTCACCCCTCTGCGACGCATCCTTTTCCTCCCTCTCACCATATCTCTCTGTCTTTTCTCACTGCCTCCCCTCTCGCTCTCCCTCAATCCCTCGCACTCTTTCGGATACGGCAGTACCGGAATCAGCGTGGTGCAGGCAGCGTAAGAGGGTGTGCTCAACCACCACCGCCACCGCCACCGCCGGACCATCGATTTTACTCGTTACCCTCTTCACGTCGGTCAAACCCACACTTGTCGCCACCGGCACCTTTTAATACAATCCTCTGCTCGTTGCTACCCTATATACTATTATCTATATAATGTAAATATTACACATACATATACTCATAACTCATATATATATATATATATATATATATATATATATCTTCAAGATATTTATACATAATATATGTTTTTAACTTACTTGTACAATATGTGTTTTGCTTAAAATGTCCATCTTACAATATAGGCTTCTGATTTTAGTACGTAATAAATTGGTTATAAAATCCATCTACTACGAAAAAACCAACTATTGATAGAAAGTCAATGAAAATTAGTGTTAAACATGAAATTGATATTCGTATGGAATGATTAAAGGTTATTTTATTATCATACATTTTTTTATACAATTATTTCTACCTCTTATATCGATTTTAAATATCTTTTATAATGATATTCTAAATGCAAATACAATTTTTGTTGTTTTAGATAATATCATTTCAAATTATTAATTTCTGTTATTTAGGTAAAAACGAGTTAAATAAACACTCAAACTGAGTATTCAATGTTACTATATACTAATGGTGTACAATTTAAAAGTACAATGTTCAACAATACTATTTTATTAAAGAGTAAACTTAAATAATTAAACAGTCTGCTCAACAGCTCATGTAAAATTCTAAATTCTTCAAACTCTAATAAAACCATGGTATATTACAAATTTTTATAATTGTCAATGAGTTATAATACATTTTACAACAAATTTACTGTTAATAAAATCTAAGAAAAAAATATTGAAAATATTTTATTATAACAAACATTATAAAATATATTTATACGATATATTACTACACGATGAAATATTACTACCTGGAGCTAAGTGATATACGCATAGTATAATACAAGATTATTTTTCAATATGTTCAATTATTTTGATTGATATTAAAATATAGATATTTTTCATTTTTTTTTTTAAATTACAGTATTGATATTTAATTAAATTTTTATCATAATATAATAAAACTCCATATACTCGTACACTCGTACTTTTTTTTTAAATATCCTTTATAGATTTAATTAATATTTTTTCTTACAACATATAACTAATTTG
This sequence comes from Rhopalosiphum nymphaeae, assembly GCA_036289425.1. Taxonomy (NCBI): domain Eukaryota; kingdom Metazoa; phylum Arthropoda; class Insecta; order Hemiptera; family Aphididae; genus Rhopalosiphum; species Rhopalosiphum nymphaeae. The sequence continues at coordinate 6,685,679 of JAZAQC010000012.1, read as the reverse complement.
ATTTTATATCTCTTTTTCTGAATAATAAAATGTGATTGTTTTTATTTTTTAGTGAACATTTTAACTTATTATAACATCATAATATAATACTTTTGGATAGCATTATTTAATTTAAAATTAATTCAAAATGTTTATTACATCCGTACAGTATTTTATAACTGTTTTATCAATTTGTGTAGTACGTGGTTCTTTTTGATTATCCAGCATTTTCTCTACGTTATTAACAGTATGAAAACAATAACAATGTACTTCGTTTCCACAACATTAATATTGTAATATTTCATTCATGGTACTTGCATTTTGTATCTTTGGTATAGTAACACTAAAAAATGTACTCACGATAAAACTAATTGATTATTATTGTAGATTTGGTCCTAAAAGAATAAAATTAAATTTAAATTAAATCGCAGAAATAATATAAATAAATCAAACTTTTTTAGTTGAAAAATTAAAAAAATTATATCGCGTGTTTATAACTTACAATAATACACAGAATTCTTAAACAGATGAAAAATCGTAATGACTTTTGTTGTGAACATATGATAGTATACTATTTACACGGTCTGTTAGAGACGTTTTCTATCCATAAATTAGTAAAAATGCTGACTATTCACGGGATTACGAAAGGGAAACCCTATAGCTGTATCCACGATAAGAAATGTCCTTTAATATGCGCTAGAAAACCAACCCCTGCGGGTTTTTCATAATAACGACATTCTTTCACAAAAATATAAATCTCAACAACTGTGATATTGTATAAATCATATTTACTGTATAATTTATTTTCTATCAAAATAAAATATCATACGCTTTAAAATAAATGCAAATTTAATATAGTAAATTTACGGTCACAATTATCGGTTAAACTAATAGAACGTAATGGAAGATTTTGATTGTTGAACTATTTGGTCTATCAAAATTATTATTTGTAATTATTTAAAATTGTTATATTTATTCTTTTAATTTAAAAAGATAATTTAATAAATAATATTTTGAAATAAAATGCACTTAAATAAAAAATAAACAAACTCTAAAAATAAGGGTTAGATCAATGATTTGTTATTAAGAAAAAATATTTTAACCGTAATACTGATACAAAAAATAAAATTGTTATAATTATATGGGTGTTAGTTATTTTTTATTGAAAATGTAGAAAAAAAACATATTTAGAAAACTAATAACTTTATAACAAAATTCTTTTAAATGTATTGTAATTGATAATTTAGTAATTTTCAGTTGGAAATATCTATACAACTACTTTTGAACCGTAATATATATCAATGAGTTATTATAAAATATCATTGTTAACAATCCTTTTGAATCTTTTCTTTGATTTTATTTTTAAATTTTTATGTTTATATCATACTACTTATATGTTTAAGACTTTAGAATATTTAGCGTTGTCATAATTATTATTAATGCAATAATAATAAAATAACAATCTAGTTTCCTGAATATATTAATTATTATTCTTATAAAATTAAATAATTATACGCTAAAAATTGTATGCACAAACTATCTATTTTAAATCTTCAGTGTATTTCAGTTGTCTTTAAATCATGAATCATGATTCATGATAAATAGTATGAAAGTATGAGACGATAAATTATTATCCATTCCATCTTAATAAAATTACATACACTTGCATATTATTTACAACTTTAATATACATAACTATATAACCATTCTATATTGTTTAATCATAACAACATTTTTAAAAAGTGAATTTAATAATATTTATTATAAATTTAAATTGCATAATTTCATACTTTATTTATTTAAAATACCATAAAATAATTTATATAATAGGTTGAACATAGCATACTATGCTATTATATTATTGTATAATTTATGAAACAAATCATATTTCTCATAAAAAATCCTGATTAAAGTTATTTAATGCAGATACCTTCCAAAAAACTTTAAATAATATAATTTAATTAATAAGTATTAAATGGTGATTATCAATAAGTATAAATATTAATCAATATACTGATTATATATAATTATTTCTAAATAACTTATAACTGTGTCTATTGCATTGTTTGTAAATTTATTACTAATAAATAAGGTTTAAATTATTTAAAATTGAATTTAGACTTCTCTTCTGAAGTAAAATATTTGAACAATACAATTACCTCGAAATTTACTAAAAAAAAGTTAATAAATAATAAATACCTTCACATTATACTATTATTTAAAAATACTGATAATTAAATATCAACGCGCATTAAATACTTACTACATTTTTATAAAAATATTTATTGAATAAATCTAGTTTTTCAATGATTAAACAAAATTAGATTTATTATAGATCGGTAGAAATTTAAAAAATGCAACTACAGCCATAAATAATAAGTAACGAAATATCATTTAAATTATATTTTCATACAAATAATACGTTTAAACTATACATATGCTATATTAAAAATAAAAATAAAAATAAACCTATATATATATATATATATATATACCTATTATAATATCAATTTTTATTTTTATTATATAATATAATATGTTAAGTACACAATATTATATTTAATTTTTAATAGTTTTGTTCTATCTGTATATGATTTTAAATGATTTAAAAATGATGTAAAAATATATTTTAAATGAAGATCCTTGCTTAATGGTCCATAAAAATATAAACTAAATTTTCTTATTTTATCGTCGTTATTTTCAGTGAACCCCTCAAATGAAAAGTCTCGTATAATCAAACCACAGTGTTTACTGCGGTTTGCTTTCAAACGTTTGCTCTCAATTTCACACCCGTTAGACAAATATAGACGCTCAAAGTGAGCATATGATTTTGTGAAATTGAGTTCAAGTAATATATGAAAAAATATATTTATATATATAAATAATCTACTCCTCTTTTTTGTTTTGGTTGTCATTTAATAAAATTATTGTTAAATATATATCATATATTACCTATACATAACTTTATTTATAATTTATATTATATGAGTGGTCAACATGCGACTAGCGTCTTGTTAATAAAATCAAAATGTACTTGTTATTTAGACTTTCAATTTTTTTAGTTAACATTTATAAAAATAAAACAAATTATAAAAAATGTATTTTTATAAAACATTTTGGCTTTTGTTGGCATCATTGTATATCTCCGCGTAACTTTCAAACATTTTCATATTGGCCACCCCTGGTATACTAAATCATAATATATTTTTGTGCAAAAGAATTTTTTGCGTTTTACGGAGTGAATTCCTTGTATTTGTTCACTGACGTACATAAATATTGTTATTAAATCTTCCTAAAACGATCAATTTATTGTCATACAATTCTTATATGTAGTCATTATATTATGTATAGTTGTTGCTGCATTTAATGTACATACAAGCTACAAGATCTAAATTGTTTATATACAATTTTATTTCCTTACGACTACACTGCGTCATTTACAGTTTTATTATGTTCTCTTGTTTACCACCGTTGATTTAGTTTGACACAGAAGTATCTTAAAGGGTTGATTTCAAAACGCTCTGGAATATATAAATGTCATAAACAAACCAATACGAGTTGTCATAATGTTTGTGTTTATTTAACAAATAACAATCGACTACTTTCAAAAGTTTTTTTTTCTGGTATCTGAAAATATTTCCATTTTAAATTAATACACAACAATATATTATAATAAAATAAAACGAAGTGATAATAATAATAATAAAAATGGTTTTCATATTATGTACAATAAGTTATTACTTTTTACATAAGTCATAAAATACAAAACAGAAACTTTTACAGGAATCATTAATGTGTATAAAAACATACACTGTTTGCACAAAAATTAAGAAACGTGCACTTAAATAAAACAAAATATGCATTTTAAATCTTCTATTTTGAAACTTGTAGTATAAAGAATAGATTTCTAGCTTGGTCTTCTATAAATTGGCAGCATATAAAAACATATGCAATTTCTACAACTTACACGCTTTACTTATGACTAATAAAAAATAATACAATTCAGTAGGTATTAAATTAATTAATTATTCAGTTAACTTTATTAAATAATTGAAATATTATATTTTAATAATAATTAAAATCTCAGATAAACTATCACATTTATTTTGATTTTTTTTATCAAACTACATATTAACATTCAAATATTTGTATTAGTTATTAAATAAAATTTGCTTTTTTATTTAAGCAACAATATGTAATTATAAAACTTCATCGTTTTAAAAACTAAAAGAAAAAAAATGTTAACTTGATTTAAATTTTTTAAATGCAATTTAATAATATATATATAAATTACTATTGTAATCTATATAACATTAAAGTTTACTTAGACGTGACATATATTTTTTTTAAACCACTGGACGTCAGACCTGATCTAACTATTTTAATAGAAAATGGGTTAATTTTACCTTCAGGTAAAAGTCTTTACTCCCGATTGTTAGGTAAGTACACCATTTAAATACTAAATTGTTTATTTCTAAAATCCTATTAATTTCTTTTCGGACTTATGTTAGTAACAAAATACAAGTAAATATTTCAATTAATAACTTCATGCAAATTAATAAAAGCTCCATTTTATATGTTAAGCCACTAACTGCATACTGACATGTATAAAAACGTTTTCAGCTAAGTCTGATTGACCAGTTTACCACTCAAATCTGTTAATTTTTGAACTCTGGCATAACTGAAAACCTCATTAGGATACTAAATAGAAGACGATGTAAAGAAAAATCACGACCTAAAAAGAAAATACACATTAAATAATTAAATATTTCAACTTGATTGCAGTCAGTGATGTGATATATTATGCATTGTGTAATTAATAAATGTTAAAGGCCATGTATTTTAAGAATAAATGTTTGAATGTATAAAAATATTATTGAAACATTGAAGATTTAAAAACATCAATAAATTAATATATTAAATATTATATTTATGGTAGTTACAACTAGTGTTCCATTTAATTTATTATTGTCAACATTGTTATCGACTTTGTATATTTAATATTAATGATTCAAAAGGTAAATGATTTAACTAATTCTTTTAAAACATCTCTAAAAATGTAAGAATGTAATGATAAATGTAATGTAAGATTTTGTTGCAATAAATAAGTATGAATCTCAGTGTGAGGCATGATGTGGCATAGTGTTTGGACTCAGAATGGTGCAACGGTCAAGTACCACCCAGCGTTACTAGCTCTCAGATGTGTGACCACCCGGGTTTTTAACGACAAATACATGTCCCACATAGCAGAACAAGTGTTCCAAAACTTACTGTATCTTACCCAATCGCAACAAAAATTCCCAAAGCTTTGTTTTCGAGGCGCATAGTAATTTTTAAAAAAAAATCTCTAGTATAAAATTTGATTTATTGAAAAATTGACGACAAAATTTGATTTCAAGAACTCAAAACCTTTGTACCTTACGAATATTTTTATTTATAAGGACATTGTTGATTCTGATCGAAGGAAAGAATGTTCCTATATTTAATTTAAATAATGTGTGATTTTTTTTTTTTTTGTTTGTGTACATAACTGTTGTCAGTAATGGCACATTTTTTTTCTGTACATTATTGAAATTTTCAAAATATTTAGATTTATTTTGAAATGTGTTTACCACGATCCAATTCATATTAATTTAATACTTAGCTATTTTTGACAAAAAATGTTTTACTCTAATTTAAAAATTAATAAAATCCTATAACATTTAAAAAAAAGGTAAAACTAATTTTATACAAACTAATATGTCGTATTAAAACGTTTTTGTATACGATAATATAGTATACAGTGTATGCAATAAACATATTTGTTCACGTTATACATTGTGGGTCAGAGATATCGATGGGAAACTACTACTGCTGCTGTGTCGAAGTGGTGGTGATCGTTAATACAATGTACATACAAAGTGCTTATAACTGTCATTATAAATTTGTATGTTTTTTTGTAATTTGAATTACTATTTTAATATTATAAGCATTTAAGGTACTTTTTTCGAATTACAGGTGTATATCTCACTACACTTTTCTAATCTAAATTAAAAATAAGTACTACGATAATAGAGATACTGAATCAGTGTTTAATAATTTATTACATTTAGTAATTAAAAACAATTCTGCTGTTAAAATATATGATATTTAAAAATATTTTAGTAGTATTTAAAATAAAATAACAATTAATAAATATCCCCGATCAAAATAATAATTACAATTTATATAAGATAAAAGCTTTAATAGCTTATATAAATATTTAGTGCTGTACAATATACTACAATTATGGATATCTTTCGATGTTGAAAATATCACTCTGTATACCATCTACGACCTACCTAAAAATATAAGAAGCAAGTAAGTATATATTTTAGTGGTTAACAGTCGTAATTGACCGTGGTTGGTATTTTATTCACCCCAATTAACGGCCAGAGTATTCCACCGCCGTTTTATCTTCAATGTGCACTTGTCCCCACTTTCCGCCGTTTCTGCCGTCATGATCGTCGTATGCAACCTGTTGGCTGCGTGAAAACTGGGTAAATATGATGTTGGACGTTGGATGATTGATGATGATACACGAATACAGTATGTATACAAGCTATGTAGTTGGGCAAGGATGGAATTATTGGCGACGTAAGATGAGTTGATATGTATGGTAGTCTGGTGAGTGGGAGAAATTGTATACCATCTGTATATCATATTAAAATTTCCGACATTCTATTTTAGTTTGGAAATATTTTAGTACATAAACGGAAATTAGACCGGAAAAAAGGAATAAAAACGATACCTGTGGTTAAGGAAGTGAGAACTCGTAAAGGGGCATTGATGAAGAAAACAATCTTTTACCACGTGCGAATATCCCTCAGCGTCGTCCGTCCTGTCATATTATGTGCCATGTGTGTTACGTGTATAGTCGTATCCCGGAACAGTTTATTTATAATTTTTATGATTTCATATTATTTCGATATTAAATATTGTACAATATATTATGGTATATTTAATAATTTAATAATTTTTATACTATGCGTATACTAACGAAGAAGAAAGGCTAATTTCGTTACACGAAGGTATCACTCCTATCTTCATTTGTACGTCGGTATTTATACCCCATTCATTCCTTCGATAAATTGGAAATTTGACATAAATCATAGTTCCTTAGATTATAACATTTTTGATAAATTAAATGCATTTATTTCTAACATCGCTATCGTCTTTGTTATGTTATTGTAATCCAGTGCAAAATAATAATTTTAAATATTTCACATTTTCACTTATTGTTAACCTTTACATTTTATAAGTACGTAGAATTTAAAAACTACAATAGTTCATTAAGCAAAAAATTAAAAAATCAAAATAATCTGGTTTGACAAATAACCCAAGAGAAGTCTAAATTTAACCTATGGATAATGATGGTCGGCGAGGAAAATATTTTTGGCTCGCTTATAAACGCTAATATAAACTTTAATAATACCATAGTGCTATGGTAATATAATATGTATAAAGTTAACCTAGGCGATCAGCAATCTTATTTTATTATAACGGTGTAGGAAATGATTTTCCTAAAAAGTTCCTACATAATTTTAAAATAAATTGGTCATGGCTAAAGGGATGTGCAACTTCACGTACGTTAGTGAATATACATAGTACTATTGCATCTGAATAAAAGAGGTTCAATAAATTATTAATTATCTTCCTATCGTGTCATTTTTTTAAGCCTTATTACATGTTGTATCATTTATATTATTATTATAAGTTATCGATAACTATCGATATAATGATAATTTAAAAAATTGAATGATATAGTTTATATATTACTATAATTTCATAAGAATTACACAAAAATAAATCACAAAAGTTAAATTGTTATCAAAAATATTACTGGAAATTTTCATGATAAGTAATTTTTAGTACAAATATAATAGTAATATAATGAATATTTAGTTACTTATACAAGTTAAAATTCAAAATCTTTAATTGTATTTATTTTTTATCAGCTCAAACTTTAATATAATAACGATTTCAACAAATGATAATCATAATTATTTAAATTTAATTTTCATAAAAATGTAGTACACTACATGTTGAAATTAAAAAAAAATAATAATAAACGGTTATCGACTATGATATACAACTGATATCAATTTACAATATCCAACTTAGATCCACTACCTGATTAATAAACCTTATTTATTTAAAAAGTTATTTTATGTAGCTATGCGGCTGTGTTTAAATTCGATTCCCCGTGTGTGTGTGTGTGTGTGTGTGTGTGTGTGTGTGTGTATTTGCTGTTTGCCAATGATAACAATAATATTTATATACGTCACTAACACAATATGAGACTGAACGGCATTTTTATATATGTGTATGCGTATTTGATGTCATTTAGGTTTGAATAAAACTATCAACAAGAGTTTCTTCTGGCTGGAGGACTTGTTGATCGTGTGAACAGAACCACTACTGCCGGCCACCCATTACTAGCTTCGTTAATTTACTTGGGATTGATTTCGACGGTGGTAAACACGATTATCAGCACACACATAAACACATCATATGTATACACTAGACACATATAATATATGTGCATATATACTATATATGTATACACGCAGACTTCCACTGACGCCGATCACGTCCTTAGCACGCACGATAATCGAGAGGTTCGTTTTTCCGCCGACACAGTATCCGATGTTTTTAATTGGATCGTTGAGAGATCGCTGTCGTATGGAGGGTTTAACCTGACATACAGTAAGTTATATATATATATATATATATCCAAACTTTGAAGAGTGTTTCTATCGGTGTCGACTTTCATCAATATAATATACTATACATAATGTAATGTGGAAAATGTCTTGCGTGTACATATTATATTTTTATACACACATTGTTCGCGTATGATAGAGGTAAGTGATGGAAACTAGGAGGAGGCACGCGCGTATTAAAATCGGGGTAATAATTTCAAAAACTCAAACTCTGAACAGCCAAAGAATTGTGTATACACCGTTATAATCTGAGCTGAATTTAAAAGGCATTTCAATGGCTAAGGCTATATTTTAAAAAATTGTTTTTTTTTTTTGTATAATAGCTAATAAGTTATGATGATATAGAGAATTATAAGTAATGAGCGTAATGAAAAACTTCAATAATACCTCTCAAAAGCAGATTATGTACCTATACCAAACTGCATGGAGCAGTGTTTCCCGACTTTTGTGTAAAGGTGACCCACAAATTTACTGTTTGTTGGGTACGCGACCATGCTAAAAAAAAAATAAATTCCTAGGTTTTTTCATATTTTATTATTAATATAGTTGTCTAATTAGTTTAAAAACACCATATTAAGTCACGATCCATTAAAAATATTTCGTGACCCAATGTTGGGTCATGGCTCAGAGGTTGGGAAACACTGGCATAGAGCATAATATATTAATAGGCAACAGTAATAAATTGCTGAATTTACCATTTTCTATCGATTCATTTTATTATAATATTTTTTTTTTTTTATTTATAAGTTGCTGATAGCAGTATTTTACCCGTAACGAATGGTCTTACTTATCCAATAAATGCGTATATCAAAATAATTCTTGTTTGAATATTTTTTGATACACGATATGCTGTTCATAATTTGCATGGTTACAGTACTTCAATGCCCCATATAATTAAGTGTATTTTTTATCATTCGCTTTAATAATTACAGATTAGATGTGTACATATTATAGATATGTGTTATAAAAACATAAACAATTACTATTTGTTATGTATAAATATATAGTATGAATAGTCAATTTATAGAGCTTCATCGACACAGAATATATTATAGTTAATAGCTTTTAGCTATTTCTGCTACTTTTTTAACCATCAGTTGATCTCTGAGAAATCCCGAAATTCGATTTGATATATTCGTTTATTATTATTGTATTGCTTAAATGATTTAACATAAAATACTCACTAAAATATAATATACGTAGTTGGTTTTGAATCCATACTTTACATTAAAAAAAAAAAATATTTCATCGATAAGATTATGTCCAGACATATTGTTTTTCTTTTCTTATTTACCTTATGTTATCTATCGGCTAACCTATATAATAACAACTAGCGTAGTATATTAGGATACGCATCTTACCGAATTAGTGGTGATCACGCGCCAGGCAGGAGCCCTAACTGCAGACAACCGTGAAACAATTCATATCCATTATATATTTATGAACCATAATAGTTAGTACACGATAGACAATACCCACGAACAAACCGCTACCAAGACAACATTTACAATGTGTATACGTAATTCATTATCGATCATATCGTGTCAAACGATGGTACATTTTAGACTCTATACTATTATAATTAATATCGATTGGGATCGCTTACGAAAACGACGACATCTAAACGGCAAGGTTAACTACCCGTCCTAGTCCTTCTGCGTCACTTTAACGGATGACGTTTTTGCATTAAATATTAACACAGGGGAGGTACACGACGTACGTATATAATTATATTTATATATAATATCACAGTAATAATATATTATGGTTTGTATTACACGGTAGGTAGTTAGGTACCTTCCTACTACACATTGTTTGTGTGAGGACCTGCGAACGAAACACGTCCCGTGTGGACGGCATATATTCGTTTATAATATGCATAATTATTCAGAGGGTTATATCAATACTAGAGTATACACCCCTATTACAGACATATACCGTAAATACGATCAAAACCATAACTCCTATTATAACGATATAATATATGCGAATTGACGAAGTATTTTAGTAAAATAAAAAAAACATGTTATATTATACACGTATCGGTTGAACAATTTGATTTTTAATTAAATCATCGCTTATTAAATATTTTGTATTGTCGGATGCTATGGTATAGCATTATAATACCATAGTATTACACCATTCGGTAAATTTAATTTCAGCTATATAAAAATCAAATAACAATTATAATACCTAATGTACTGTAGTAAATAGGTACAACGCGTTTCAAAAGGGTTTCCGAAGGTTTATAATCACAAATATTTAGCGAATTTCGATTTCCACGAATCGTAAAATGTTTTTAATAACATTCCGTATAATCGTCGAATAAATACAATATTTTCGATCAATATTATATTTGTGAATTATTAGACTATTTAAAACCGAATAATATTGGAGCTTTAATACCTACACGTCCGTCGTGTATAACACTATTATATTCGACGAATGAAACGTTTATAATTCAAGTATTTAATCGTGACTCTGCATAATATGACCAGCTATTATACGTACCATTATACACAACTCATTATTATATAGCTTTTGTTTAATGCTTCTTTTTTTTTCGTCGAGCTTGTTTAAGATATTTTATTTTTATACACGCAATATCATTTACTACCGCAGAATTTTGACGACATTTTTCGTTTGTACACACATCACCAACGCCATATTGGCAGTAACTCAAAAACTTACATTACGATAAAAGCGATTTTAGCGTTCAGACACGCTGTGAAAACTATCGGCAAAATCAAACTTTACTTTATGTATCTTCGTAAAAATATATAGCTATACTATATATTATATATCGAAAATAAACACATGTATGTATCAAAAAAAAATCAAATACTTTTTTATAGTTTCTTTGCACGTGTGATTTACGCGCATTTTAATGGTTTCGGCGATTTATTCTCAAGGCATTGTTTTGCGGGGTGTCTGTTCAAAATGGTGCAGTAGTATGACATGACAAAAATTATGATTTAGTTTTTTTTCGCTCATTTTCTTTCCTGGAAAACTGATTTAAACCTCGATTTGTGTTGTATAACAGACACATAAAATATGTTAAACTAAAAAAATATATTAAAACTGACTCCGGAGAAGTTATATTTTAATTTAAAATTATTGTCTGCACGGCGTCGTACAAGCTAATTAATTTAAAACTAGCATAAATATTAGCTCGACTGCAAAAAATTAACGTTAGTTTTTATTACGATAAACTGACTTTGTGGGCAAATTCAGTGAAGATAAATAATCGCACAAACTCAGCAGCAAATCGTCAGTACAGTCCTAAGGTTCGCACAAGAATTATGCAAAATAAGTATTAAAATTATTATTATTTTTTCTTGGTCAATTTACTACATGTACCTGTACGGATATATGAACTTGCTATACATAAGTACCTACCTATACTTTATTGCCTCCGGAGTGTTATAAAATATGAAACGGCGGAAAAATCCTGTTTTCACTCATCACGAGAAAATGTTCCAAAAACACATGTTTATGACACACCGTCAGTAACTTTAAAAAAAATCATGGATTATTAGAACAATGTAGTCAAAGTAGTACCGCCCAGTTTACTACTGCAATATACATATTTTACTCGTTCCCATTCATCATGTCATTTCACACGATGATAATAGTCAAGGAAGTATGGAAAAGATATATTGCACTTATACAACGTGAATGCTGCATAATAACCATGGTATCATTTCGTATCCGGTGTGTGTCTATGTGTGTGTCTGTGTAGTAAAATGCATATTTAGGCCTTCCAACAAATACGTATTTTCGGGCAAAGTTCCAAAGATATAGATAACTTAAAATAACGGTGCCCAAAGTTTAATATATTTTATTAGAAAAGATAAGTACAATAAGTCAAATCTATTGATCGTTAGACCATTTTTTCTATTGTTATCATTAATTTATATCGTACCAAAAATTTATTTAATATTCAAAACAAATACAACAAAACACATTTATGAAAATATATTGTATTTTGTTATAGCAAAATATTATATTATTATAGGTATCATAGTATAACAATAATATGGAACTAACTGATTTACGTTTAACAGCAGATTCATGAAATTGTTTTTCAGTATAAGACTTATAAATACGATGACTTATTAATAGGGGCGATATGAATATCTATATTGAAAATATATTTATGGCTCTCAGCAAGTTTGACATTAGTTATAGCTTATTTTTTATTATTATTATTAATTTTATAGAAATAAATATTTAAAAAAAAACGAAAACCAGTATGGTGATAAGTTGTTTAAACGAAACGGTTTATTCATATTAGTATGTGGATGAAAGCTTAAGTAGCTGTACAGTATACACATTTAATCTCTAAGCGTATTACAATACAACGTGAAACACCAAAGTTACAACATAAAGTCTAGAGTTGTGCTCTTGTCACGTACAGGTTAATTACATTAGTGATTTCATTATTTTAATGAATTAAAGCATTAATGTCGGTCATATATCCTTTGTTCGCACCACGATCCATTATACACTAACAGCAAGTATACATGCAGTATCTCAGACGAATCAGCGTCTGTTAGTCGCAGAAAATGGATACCCATTGTTTCGATGCAAATTAAAAAAGTGTTTTACTATTTTATAAATAACATAAAAAATTTATTATTATTGACAAATTATCTGTTATGAAAACACTTTTTGTATAACCTCTTACTTCAATTCCTTTAAATACTTTTTTATGACTATCTATAATTAAATCAAATTTGAAAGTTCCTAAACGAAAGTTTTTTTTATTCTGATATTGAATCCTTAACCAGTAACACTTGACCCTTATACATCACTGATTTCATTCTACGAGTCAACTTTTATGAGATGAATTTTAAAGTATACATCATGAAAATAGTAAAATCTAACTCTTTAGAAAAAGACCCTACTTCAAGCTACAACACCAACCAAATTCCACTTAATATCAAATATACTTTTGAAGAATGCTCAAATTATGAAACGACACATTCAATTCTCACCTTCTACAAAACACTAATAATACCTTTTAAGATTTCAAAATAATTGATTTTATTACCAAATACAATTCAATAAATAATCTGTAAAATTCTATGTAGTCCTCATAAAATTGTAAATTACTAATAGAAATAAATGTATTCTTTTATTCTATTTATATACTAAACAATTTACCATATTAATCTTGTAACTATCAATTTAAAATAATAACCTAAACTGTTGAATCCTTATTATATATGAAATAAAAAATAATAGTAAATAATAAAAAGTTTCTCAAAAAAAATATATATAATTAAATGACTAATGAGTTAGTTGTTGTTTAAAGTTTTAAACTTTTGAAAAAATAAAATTATGTTCTCAGTATAAATATCAAAGAAATATTATGTTTTACCATTTTAAAAATCTAATAATAATTAATTGAATGAAATTGTACAAAATTAATTTTGATGAGTTTGAAATGATTCATAATTGACTTCAGCAATCTTATTAAAATTATATAGATACAAGATATCAATAATTCAATTTGTATGCAATATTATATTTCTACTGAAAACTACGACATACCTATTTATCATTTGTACGTATTTATTCGCAAATTGTCTACTTGCTTCATAAATCTTCGTCATCATTTTTTTTTGCTAGTAGCCGTGATCAGAATTATCACGTAAGGGAAAGAAAAGTGATTCAAATAATATAACATCGAATGTCTGAACGCACCCTTCAGATCACTGACATTTTCATTAACTTCACTGATATGCTGAATGGTTTCAAGGTTAGATGAAACGCAATTTTTTTGATAGTTAACAAATTGGATCGAATAATATTTTTCATTACTCACGTAAACAGTCAGTACGTGTTTGATTTAACTATTAATTATATGAATATCTTTCTCTTTTTATTACTCAAAATAATATGTATCCAATAATTTTAATTCATCAACAGCGTATGGATTTATATTTTTAATCAAATATGCTATTAAATATAAAGGTACGAAAAGTATTATTTCCCAATCCACTTGATCGTTATTTAATTTAATATTTATTCATTTTCAGTATTGTAACTATAGGTAAATTATTTGCAAATACATTTTTTTTTCACTTCCATAACCTTTTACGATATGATGTGTTTTCAAACTGAAACAATACACCTCATTTTTTTTTTTCATTAATTTCTATTCATATCAACTTGCGAGTTTTCATATTATGACATAATATATTTATAAGGGTATTAGCACAATTATACAGAACCATCATATTTGAGAGCATTATTTACAAACCATTGAACTAAAATATAAAAATTAATCAAGTGTTGAATATAAAAGTTTTCTTTTCACTGGCTTTAACTATACACAATTATGTAAATTCTACATAAAACCATCATTAATATCCACTAAAACTAAATGTTGATAATAAAACATTTTAATAAATCCAAATTAAGAAATACGCCAACTAAAGGTTTTTTGATTAAACTGTTATATTATTTATAGGTAGCTATAAAATATTACAACCAATTTATTTCGAATTCACAAACAATCAAATTAAATGTTTTAACAAAAGTAAAAACGTTTAACAATATAATATAAACATCTCAGCCCTCATAAGATTTTATATTTTATTCTGAACAAATAAGTTTGAATAAAAAAAAATGTAAGAAACTAGTTAGTTTCTTAAAAAATAATCTACATTTAGTTATTTACGTCTATTAACAAATTAACACTTAAAGTACACACAAATTCAATAAATATTAATCTCCAAATTGATCCCCTGACTCGAGTTCTTAAATGTTTAAATTGAAAATTATAATGATATAAATGTATTTAGACTTCTACTTGCTTTTAAAATTTTTATTAATCTGGACGAAATCATTAGAATTTAGTATAAGGATTTTAATATAATAATATATATTACAGTTGTTAATGCAAATAATATAGTATTTAAATACATTTTAATGATTTTATTATGGATATAATATATTTATATTATTTATTGAAAACAATTTCAACAATTTATTTGATTTTACAAGTATATATAGTAGTTATATAATTATTATTTGGCCGATAGCTTCACATAAAAAGGCTGTCGGAATCCCATTAATATTATTTACATCTACAAAATGTCATTAGTTACAATGTTAACATTAAATGTAACACGGCGAAGTGTATATGCAATATTGATGCATTTTAGTATAGTATAAGATTCTGTCAAATAAAAATAATAATAATATGTTTACACTATAAGAGCTTCCATGTACATAATCAGCATAAAAATCGTAAGCTTCAATACTATAAATAAACCTATAATGAATTATATTATTAAATAATAAAAATTCTGGAATTAGTATGGAAGTTGGAATTTTATTGCTATATTTAGTTTTATTAATATTTTGTGAAATGTATAAGTTATAGAAACACTAAATCTATTTATTCAATGAATTAATATTAATTAAATATAATGTTATCATGAATCAATTATTAGACCTATACTTAAAACCAATCCATTATAACTTTAATTAACAAATAATATGATGTATACTAATAAAGGACAATGGAAATATATGTTGATTGTTCAATAAATCATGTTTAAATAGCTTACATGCACAATAAATAACTAAAATTAAAATTGTACATAAAATTAATGAATATATTAAAAATATATCATTCAATTTATGTACACCAGTAGTCTAAATTCAAGAACTTAAGACTATTTACAATATTATACATCTAAAAACTACCAATGATTCTGAATCATTTTGGAAAACATAATTCTCACTTCTAAAAGTTTTGTTTAAAATCACAAAATATAATTAATATTTATAACATAACTTACATTAAACAATAGCTATTATACATTATATTATTGATTTATATCTATAACTAATTAGACATGTTATAAGTTAAACAGAAGTATAGTAATAATAATATATAACTTTTAGTATATAGGGGTAACACATTCAATTAATATACCAAGAAATAACAATAAGTTTTTATTTTTTCAAAAAATATTAACTTTGAAAATAACGTATTTGTTTATAATAACTTTTTGCTAATTTAAACACTGAAACTTATTAAAATTAAATAAATAAATAATTCTGTAATAATATTTGATCACAAACAATTTTAGATTCTGTAAGAGAAATAAATGTATTGATTATCATGTATTTTTTTATTATTATTATTTTTTTTTGTTTTCTTTATAAGAAAAATAAAATACGACTTAATCAAAATATAAAGTTCCTCGTAAACTTTTCATTTATCAACTACAAATAACAAAATACATGGTCTGTTATAGCATTTTTTATAAGTGTTCAAAGTTAACATTTTTACTAAATTAATAAAACCTTTAAAATTAACAAATGATTTTGTAGTAGGAAATTCAAAAAATGTAATTTACACTTAATATTTGAAAATTTAATACAAGGTTCCTCATAAGTATTTAATAATTGAATCGAATCCAAAAAAATATATAAACTTGATTTATTTATAAATATTTGAACTTCAAATTGGAACAAAATAAGGTGGTTTGACAAAGAATAATGATTTTAGTTATTTTGATATAAATCAAAATTATTTTTCGTGGAAATTTTAATAATATTTTTAACACAATATTTAAATCAAAAATTCAGATTTTCACTTATGAGAATAACTTGAAATCTCATATACCTAATACATGCATGTAAAATATAATAATACATTAAGACATCAAAAGTAATCTATTAATTCAAGTATTTTACCACTTCCAAAGTAATTGTGTATTACTATTATTCTAAAAGAATAAAATTAAATATTATTCATTTTGCTAGTCGTACTTCTATTCTATTATTTGTTATGTTTTTGCTATTCATTTTTAGGGTAAAAAAAAAGACAAAAGAAGAAAATTAATAAAATAATATAAATAATTGATAAGAATAATAATTTATATAATAATAAAACAAGTTTTTTCAATGTCAAAAATAATTTTAGATCGTTTTTATTGTATTATTAAAAAAAAATCTGTTATGATTACAATAAATCATTTTTTTAAGACATTTTTCTTGTTTTTAAAGTATTTCAATTCGTTTTCTAGCTATAACATAAAATAATATGGTTCATATAAAAATCAATTCAACAGATGATATAGTATAGTACACAAAACACAATTCTTAGTAAAGACAAACCGTATTTCGGGTTCTATTTAAAAGGGCATATTTATTTATGTAATCATTAAATCATTTATTTTTCTGATAGAAATATTGAAAATGTAATTACTTTTTTCGAAAGAAATTGTATTTATAACATTATTAATTATTAAAATGTTATATCATATAAGTAATTATTATTATTGTACCGTAAAATTGTAAAAATAGTGGGTGCATGTAAACTCTACCATAAAAGAAAATCAGGTATAATGATACACTATATATAGTATATTATTATTGAAAAAAATATATATAATTTGTATTATAATAATTATCTGAACAATTCAATGACACATATTATTATAGTTTTATATTAAATAATCTGAATAATCTTAATAAATAATCGTAATAATCATAAAATATGGAGGTATGATGTATGTTAGGTATATTAAAATAATATCAATTTTAGAAATTTGAGGTATGTTAACGTATTTAATATAGGAAGGTCTTAACACTGGCGGAATTTCCGTGTACTCATTACAGGTAAAAAAATAAAACTTGCGGAGTTTATATTAGACCTTTTTATTTAATCGGAATTTTGGCTAAGTTTATAATCACCTAAAAATAGGTTTGTAGTATAACTTGGTTAAATTTAGTCTAATTGTTTAAATAATTATACATGATGGTAAAAATGCTAGATCTACACAATAAGAATTTTTTGGAATTACAAATAAATAACTTAAATTTTTATAGGTAAGTACAAAATAAATCCTATTTTCTTCTTAAATATTGAAGTATTTGTAATGCTTCAAACCATGATGAATGATGATAAATATGAAAAAAAAAATTTGATCACACATAATTATAAAACCAATATTTTTTTATAGACCAAAAATTAAAAACAAAAACTACACTAATCGCTAATCATAATCAATTGTTGATAATATATTGGTGATAATGATGTTACGTGCCTATATAATAAAATTTAAAATATCATATAGGTAGTTTATAAATATACCTTTTATTTTTATGTATCGTTTGTTCTTAGTATACACTGTACATATTATATAATATTATACATAAGTTAAATTGACTTATTTGTATAATATTTTAAGATCACTGGTACTTAACTTGTTTACTTGTTCTTTTAATTTGTAAAAAATATTTACATGTTAATATTCAAAAAAATACATTTTAAAATATGACGGTTTTAATTTATAATAGAAATAATATCATTTATAAATAATAATAACATACATTAGAATTATTTAGTCTGTAGACCCGGCGTGGCCAACACGAATAAGTTCGCAGACCATATGAATAAATACAAGATCACCAAGAGCCAATGTTTATAGATACTTTGATATATTTTTTTAAATGTATACTTAAAAATTAAAATGTATAATAATAATAATAATAAGTAAGTTTTTATTTTATAAATAAGACGTGAGCCACATCTACTCGCTAACCGCGACATGACGTAGCCCCGTTATAAACTATAATAACAGTATACTAACTATAATTAACAGTTTAATTATTATTTGTATGTAAAACTTAAAAATGACTATAGAGGAAAAAGTATAATGCAAAATAATATTTAAAAAGACATGTTTTATAACGGCCATTGACCGTTTTCAATATTCTGATATACATGTAAGTGGAGTTATATTATAAGATTATAACTCATCTTCTATCCGTACATAAATGTAAAATGCCTAACATAATATCAATTAATGACTGGCGGAACGTTGTGGTTATTTCTTTGATGTGTACAATACTTGGTTTTCATCTCGTATCAAGTTTCAAATTTAAATACAAGCAACTCATTTGAAATTAAATATTAAATCTATTGGACGTGCGCTAAAAATACTCTGGTCAAATAAAAATTATTTATCTATGTTGTGCGTTTATTTGGTCAACACTGACAGTGTATATAAAAACAAACTAATAAATATAAATAATATAATACAATAATTTCTTTTTTTTTTAATATTAATATACCAAAAAACTTTACACATGCATAGTTAACATGTTTCATTTTGAAATAGAACGGATTAGGATTTAAAAATTCAGTACCTACCTACATAATTGATCTTATATTAAACGTAAAATATTACAATTGCATTAAACTAAAATGCAGTAAATATTTGACAAATGACAAAATATTATAATAATTGTTATTATAATATATATATATGTGTGTGTGTGTAAGAGCTTATAAAATTATTATCCGTTTAAATAAATAAATAATAATGAACTTTTAAGCATACTATTTATAGGTAGTCTACAATATTATTTTTGTAATATTATAATTGATGATTATTAAATGTTAATCTTAGAGTTGATTAATTTTCTATTAGAAGTATAAATATAAACTGTCTGGTCTTTATTTTATAAAAATGTAATTATTATTGGTCAACATAATTACTTTTTGATTAGAAAATATTATAAATAGTTTTTAACGTAAGATAGTAAGCAATTGTATTATAAACGATGAATATCAGCATAATTTAAAAATAATTATAAATGTATAAAAGGTGTATATTTTATATTATTATTATGTTTGTGTATGTCAGTATATTTGATTAGCAATGTATAAATACGAGTATGACCCTTCTACAACTTGGCACCTAATAAGGTTTTAAAAGTATTAGTTTTTCTAATAAATTATAATCTATATTCTTATAGCAAAAAAATATTGTATAGTGAAATCTGATATTTTATTTAGAGACCGCGTACTCAATTTCTATTCATACATACAAATATTGAAAATATTCTACAAATTCAATAAGCAAATATGTATATTATAAAACTATTTTATTAGAGCACCATTACACAAATCAAAAAGAATTATCATTATATTTGTCATTGACTCGTCTTGTATTCTTGTGAAAGTCAATCACACTATGAAATAGTCTACTTATATTTTAATGAGCCTTAAAAACATTAAAATATCTTTAATTTATCTCGAAAATACTAAACTTTTGATAAATTATATACTCGTTTATAACTTTGATTTAATACATAATCAACTAAACAATACACAAATTAGATACAGAAGATAAAATTAAATTAAATTAAATTTATAATATTTAAATATTTGGATTGAGTCCTCGATCGAGAGTTTCATGCTAAAGCTATTTGGATGAAATCCAATGCAATCGGTTGAAAAATATTGCCTAAACAGCAATGTATTTTTTCCATTTTGTTTCTAAGTGACTTTTATGCAATATAAACTCGTAGAATTTTAAGTTATTTGTATAATATATTTAAATGTAAATAGATATTTTTAGAAAGATAAAATTTATCGTAAATAATCATAAACATTATTTAATTATTTTTTTTTTTTTAAATAATATCGATAAGCAAACGTTTTTATTCTAAGAGATACTAAATCGTATACTATCTCAGACGTCAATCGTGTAGTTAATTGAACTGTTATGTCACTAATTTATTCTCTCCGTTGAAATAAACAATTATACAGCTCATAAATGATTGGATGAGTACAATAAACTATATAGGAACAAATTTAAATTAAACAATTTTGTGCGCCGCATTCCGTTTGAAAAGAATTACATTTTAGGTCACTTTTTCAACCATGCGGCAGAAGTACTTTTAATTTATATGATCTTGTCATTTTGATGAAAACCATTAATAAACCATACAAGTTCACTAAACATCAGTTAATTTTAGTCATGAATAGGTTTAATTATTATATTACCAATCACATTATAATATACTGTGAATACCAATATTGGTTTCATATTATATAATTAATTTAATATTGGAATATAAATTATATACTATAAATTATTCACATTCTGTATAGTCTGCAAATCTGTGGATCAAATTAATTTACCATCACTGGTAAATTCTCCGTCAATATAGATTTTAATTTCAATTTTTATATATGTTTGATCACGCCTGATTTACATACTATTAAATATTCTTCAAAGGTCTTCTCTAAAAAACAATCCAGCTGCATAAGTATTATTAAATCGTATGAAATAAATACGGGAAGTGAAACAATATACACTTCTCAGAAAAAAAAATCATTTGTGTATAGAAAAAATATAGCAACGGTAAAATCAAATTAAAGTGTTAAAACTTTTATCGCAGTTTTAAAATGTATACTTGTCGTTTCCGTAATTCTATATTCGTTTAGTTTCATTCAATATGAAATTAAATACTCGAAAAAGCAACACATATATTTTTAATTTGGCCAAATTCATAAAGACATGAGGTATTAGTATTTTTATAATGAAGTCCGAAACTACATTCCAACGTTCGTCGTTGAAAGTTTTAACACCGCATAATATACGGTCTGATGGATAAGTTATTCGAAATTTCCTATAAATAAACGGATGATAAGGCCTTTATATAACGATATGTACCCTATACGGAACTGTACATTTCTTAACGTTTAGATCCCTTAAGCCCCACACCACACACACAAACCCAATGATAATATTCAACGTCAACCGGCACTCGAATCCTTAAGGACAACAAATCAATTGTTCGGTGTCGAAGTTATCCGACGGTCACTTTCTTCATCGGTCCACCGCTATACGTTTTTTTCTTTTATTTATCAACAATCATCTTTATCGTCGATTTATGTTCGGCAGTCCATAATCGAAATATTACGGATGATGTACACTAAATAGAAATAAAATACAATTAGCTTATAAATAACTATGTTTAATTTTTCTGAAATCAAAATAATAATTTGTAAAACATAGTATGATATAATAGTTATAAATAAATATATTAATCGTATGGCAATAATGAATGTTCAGCTCTAAAAAAAAAAAAAAAATAAATAAGAAAAAACACACAAATGTATAATAGTTAGTTTGTGGTGGGTAGTCGAGAAGAATAAAACAACAATATCGGTGTAATGTAAAAAAACCGAAACACTGTACAACGTGACAATTTGTTTTTCCATGTCACACAAGTAATAATTATTTCCTCCATGTCACAGATTAGTGTCTACGGCGGCCACGCGTTGGCCGATGTTGGCCATCCGGTTGGCTCGGTCGACCAGCACGGAGGTCACGTGGTCCTTGAACTTAGGGTACCGGTCCATAACTCGAGTAAAAGCGGTCGCCGACAACGAGAACAGATTGCAGTACGTGTCAGCCCGCACGCTGACGGGACGCCGAGCGCCGGACGACCACAGGCAGGTCTCGCCGAAATAGCTGCCGTCGCTCAGCGTGGCCACCACCTCTTTGCCACCGGCCACCAACACCTCGACGACGCCCTCGTGCACGAAGTACATCTTCGTGGCTGCCGTACCTTCGCGCATGATCGTGTCACCTGCAAAGGCGCAAAAAAAAAAAAACCACCGACGCGTTATACTTTATTTAATTGATATGAACGCCTTTAAGGCTCAAGTACAGTCCAGTGATATATAATGAAGCAAATAATATATAAGTAACATTATAATATATAGTACACCGATCGCGGGGAAGATGCGATACGTTTAAATTCCAAAGTCAGATAATAATATTAGACGGCCCACGTGATAATATAACGTTCACGTCCGACGGTTGAGGACTATAACTGTAAGGCGAGTAAATTCGATTTGGGCGTTTTGACATCGACCGTAACACGGTTTAAAAACAGTGCCCCGAAACCACATTTTTTCGATTTAGCGTAGTTTTCGGACCATTGTTGTTTTAAAACCGAAACGGTTATTTATCAGTGACGAAATAAACTAGACGGGTTATACTTTCCCCACGTGAACCCGATATGGCGAAGCTCGTGGATTTATTATAATATGTGATAGGTAGGGTGGGTTCACGCGACCAAAACTGTAGAGCGGCGGTCGGGGACGTGTGTATAAGGAATAGAGGTGCTATGGCGCTAAATACACGTTACTGTGTCGTAAATCTTTGTCTTTTTTGAGTCGGACAATAATCGAAAAATCCTATCAGATGGCCGCGAGAGGACGTGCATCGAACAGTCTCGTATTTCACAACGATCGCCGTAGAGACGTATTACTTATATCGGTAACGTATTTAAAACTTTTAAACCTTGTGATACCCGTCTATAAACCGTAAAATGCGCTATTGTATTGTCTAATCGTTCAACTGCCTGGCGAAAATAACATATACGCCACAATAATTGACGTTTAATAGGTATTCACAATAGTCGAGTAATAAACCGTGTAAAACCAACTACCCCCGTAATTTGTCAAATGTATAATTAATACGTTACGTCGTTAAACTTCGTAAGGTATATAAAATATGTCTCGAACACGCAAATCCTTTGGTATTACTCCTCGCCAACGTAATTCTCATAAATTGTATGTTATCAACTTAAAAACTTTTGATTAAGATTACGAATTCTGAATCAAACTAATCTTTTACAACTCAGATATTTTGATGCAATATTAAACTTATGAAGTTTTAAAAATTAAGCTCTCGATGGCACGTTAAATTTCAATGGTTATTATTTTATATGATGCACTTATACAAATATTATATCCAATAACTTTGTTCAGACTCTGTGGTAGTATTATGATATTGTTTTCTTTAGTCGCTAAGGTAATTTAAAATAAATGCTTTCGTTCAAAAATACAGATAACTATAATTCTTTTTCATCGATCTGCTCGATATATACATATACCCTAATTGATTAAACTCGTAATTGTACTCACAAATGTAAGATATTTTAAATGTTTAAACATATTCATATGTATAAAAACAAAATATTAAAAGGCTTTTTTTAGCAGATAGTAGACTTATTGTTTATGACTTTATACATAATGTTAACAAACAATAGAAAAAAGTGTATATTTTTTTTAATATAGTTTTACAAAAAAAATATGATTTATTTCAACAAGCATAAAATTGGTTCAACTAGTTAAATACATAAATTATACTGTATAATGTAAAAATTCACAAAAAACTCTTGATTTTCTAATTTCAACAACTTAAATTTTAGAAGTTTTCGATGATTCATACAAATCACGATTCCAATATGTGTTTTAATTAATTACTATTTTTACGCCTCTTTAAATACATAAAACACAATAAAATATTTATTATATAATACTTTTAGATCTTACAGAAAACTAACAAAAAAAATCTATAAATATATATGAATAGTTTAAATATAGTTATAATTTGTACAAATAAATTCACACATTAATAAACATAATATATTAAGCTTTGGATGTAACATATTGTAAAATTAGCTAATGATATGCACATTATACATACATTATTTATTATATAACTAAAACGTACAAAACGACAAGCTATTGTTTATAGAGTTTCAGATTTTAATTATACACCAGGTTTTACTAACAACTTAGAAAACATACGGTGGTCAACAATAAATTATGTACATATTAAAATAAAAAGTTCGTATTAACGTTATAATATTATTATGCCAACTAAAATACTGTTAAAATATGTAAATTAACTGAAAAATTCAATAGTAAATTTATAAAATAATATTTGTTTGATAATTATAAATATCATATATTATTGACATTACCTATTGTCATTACCTACTTTATGTATGTAAGTACTTAAGTTATAGAAAAAAAATATGATATACATAAAATATTTTTTTCTATTAATAATTTTATAAAATTTTACAAATTAAATTTGTAGATTCTAAAACAGTCATCGTTTAAAGAAATATGAGTTATAAAAAAAATTATAAAAATTGAAAGTAATTATTAATGTTATGCTGCTTTGTAACTATAAGCCTCTGCCTCATATCTGATATTTTCGTTCTAATATTATCTTATTTTCTTATTGTGCGCCTAAAGCCTGCGTAGATTATAACTACTCGTATTTGTTTTAAATAATAAGAAAAAAGGTTTTAAAACAACTTTGACGATGTTGGCATTTTAGTTTCAGGTAACATTCTTTTAACTCAAGGGTATCGAAATATGAGGAAAGAAAATATAGCCAAACTGACCGCTGTCACAATGAATGCATCATGAGATTAGGTTACACGGGTTTTTCCCTGAGAGAATTCACCTATTTACCGCCAGATGGGTTTGCTGTTGTTAAGTTATTATAGAGCTTTTATATAAATTTGACAAACCACGGACAGCACACACGTCCTTCTCAGATAAACATTTTCTGACTTCTCGTAACGACATTCTTTGAACATGTAGTGATTTACCATGTACAAATTCTATACTATACAAGTTTTTAAACATACACATTTTTCTATGGATTATTTTTAACTACATGGGATCTGCACAAGATTTGAATATTTTTTTTTTTGTACAAAACTTTAAAAGGTTTAAATACAATGCCACATATATTTTACTAAGACCATTCACTTCGAAATCTAAGATGGATTTATTTTTTTACGATAATGTAGTTTTTTTATACTTGTCAGCGAATAATATTGATGGTAAAACCGATAAACGTTATCGTTTAAAGAAGAAAAGAAATCGAATCCCAAGGTGGCTTTATTTTTAGGCTTTTCCTGGTAATATATCGTAATACTATTTTTAAAGCGAAAAAGTCCATTTTATCAACCGGTAGAAGAAATCCAGAAATCAATACGTTCATTATTAAATCGAAATTGATTAGAAAACATTTTTTAAGTTAGAATTAAAACCATCAAATGTTCTAGTACGTTATAGAATTATTGGATAGGATGAATCGTCACTATTATTTAGTGTTTCGGTTTTTTACAATTTTAAGTGTTTATATGCTCGTATAGGTTTTACCATGAAATAAAATTGATAACAATAATGTTTAGTCTTTGTTATATAATATAATATCCAGTTTAATTTAACAATTAGTCAACATTTATAACGTTCAATTATAGTGCTTCATTAGATATGTAAAACAAGTTATTGGACGGCCAAATGTGAAGTCTAATGTAATCTGGAAACTATAAGTTAACAATAGGATCAAATAACAATATATTCTCTAATTTGTACATATATTATTTATTATGTAAGATAGGTGCACAAAATACATACGGCGTAGAATAATAATTTATTATAATTGTTTACTAAATCGAACATTGAGTGGTTAATAATTATCAAAATATAAGGAATATAATATTCCTCTATAGCCATTATTCGATCATTTAATCACAAATTAAATTGTTGAACTATTCAATTTTTTTATTATTCAATATCAATAGAGTTTACTTTTAATGAGACATAATAACATATTAAAAAACAGTTATTTTAAATGCATTTATATATTATTATAATATTGAGTATAGTGTACATATGTCATAACATAAAAAGAGTGTAATTTCATTGAAATAATTTAATACCTTTTTAATTCATTTTAATTTATAAGTAACATAATGCATGAGTTTTTGATAAAATCAATAGTTATAGTTATTTTTGAGTCTTTTGCACTTGAGATTTTATTAGCACATAAATTGTTTTGAACAATTCTTAGGTACTATATTCATAATACGTAACTATAAATGTTGCTGTCTTACATATTTAGATCTTTAAATTACACGATCAGTCAACGACGAGCAGACTACCCTGCAATATCCAACTACTCACAAAAATGCTACGTGTGCTTAAAGCACAACTCTCATGTCGCGCATACTGTTTCGAAAATGAATTATTTTGCATTCTCTTCACAGAGATAGTTACGCATTTTTTCCTCGTGTGTTTACTTTTGTCCGTTTTTTTTTTTTATTATTATTTTTTACCCGCTCTTCTTTCATCCTACCTACAGCTAGGCCATCTATCACCCAGCCCCGAGCAGAATTTCTTATTTGAAAATCGTTAAATCTTGCATACTATTGCAGTACGCTGTTGTTTTCTTTCACCCCTTTCTTCACTAAACCACCCAGCCATCATAGCGTTTCTCGTTAAAAAACTCAGTGTTTAAAACAAAAAATTACCTATTGTTTCCCCAGAAAAATTACGAGTAAAAAATACATAAAAAAATTACCAGGCTGGAACATTTCAAACTCTAAACAATCAGTCAATTCAGTAAGAAGGTTGGTGTCAGCTTTCTGCAATAATGGCAAATTTGTCACTAACCTCCGGCAAGTGTAATTTCGAACGTCCTAAATTTAAAAATTCAAAATTTACATTTGACAAATTTTAAATACAATTTAATCAATAATCTACCACACTTACTTCACGCAATTTGTCGGACATTTCGTCCAATATCCACTTTTCGTCAAAAAATTTTCCCTGGTACCTATGCTCAAAGTATTCTGTAATTCTCTTACGCATATCTAATGGCAGCCGCCTATATGACATATATTCTTCTACTTGTTTAACCTATTATAGAAATCAGACAAGTTTGTAAATATCAAATCATATAAATTAGAACTGTATGACTTATCAAACCTTTTCACGATACTGTCTACGGGATGAATCCAAACTTTGTATTAAATTAGTAGCATGACCCAAGAATAAAGCATAACATGTGGCTCCACTAATCATAGACAACATTGTCAACCACATATCAGTTAACGACTGTGGGGGGAACCGACCATAACCAATGCACAACATATGCGACATGGCTTTAAACAAGGACCACGAATATTGTTCTGCCCAGTTGGAGTCCTATAACATAATATATTAACAGTATAATTATTAAACTTAATTTTATACTTCTATAAAATAAACATAATAATATTCGTCTAGCATTTTGTTGTGGACTGTTTAAATAGACTACAAATAAATTTGCTATTTAACACAAACTAAATAATGATTAACATAATTTTACGATAATTTTTCAGATACAATAGGTAATAGGTATACTTAATATAGTTTAATAAACATTTTCCAACTAGATCTTTTTTTTTAATAACGATAATTGGGTAAATCTAACAAAAAATGATGGAACCTAAAATTACTCCAATGAATTGATTTTATATTAAAAAATATTTTTTATGAGAAGTTTGATTTTTAATTTACACAAAATAATGAATTGAAAAAAAATGTAAATTATTAGATTCATTATCATTTTAAAATTAACACAATTCTGATATTCGGGAGGTTTTTTATAAATGTCGTGTTTTTACATTAAATCGACCAGTTTTATTAACCTAGTTTTATTTTATATATACCATGGGAGCTTTCGATCCTCAACAATAATTTAAATTATAATGCTATTTATAGTGGCATGCACATTGCAAATGTTTTATCTAAAGAGTTACATATTTTGAAAAGATTAAATAGAATATTGCTATTAATGATGATAATTATTAATTTTGCATTTAAATAAAGCTTGTCATAATTTCAGCCTATTTAATAAATTTAATTAATGTTTCATAAATTAATCTTACTTTATTTGTAATCAAAATAAAATATAGAAATATTTTCTACAATACAAAACAATATTTAAGTTTTCAATATATTTTATAGTTATTAATAAAATGCACATTACATTTGAAATTAATTTAAGACTTCATAAGGATACTGATCAAATATTAAATAGCATATATTTACACTATACGTATAATGCATGTATAATGTATACCGTTACATAGTAATATAGGTACTCATATCTGAAAAATATTGATAAATTCTTAACATGTTTAAGTAACATAATACATTTCAATTATATAGTATAATTAAAATGCAATTTTAATTGATTCATAGATTCACAGTAGGTCTGGTATTCATTAAAATTAAATTTAAACAGGAAATATAATAAAATAATTATTAAAATATGACATTGCTGAACTGACACAGCTAATTTAAAAGTAGGTATTATGACTTTGCACAATTAATAGCTGTATAAAGATGCAACCCATAATAAAAAATGTTTTAATTATTGCATTTTTATCTTTCAAAAATATTTTCATATAGCTTTCAACAAAAGCTCGACCTATAGTAATAGTTTTACTGCCTGATAAAAGTATTTGAATTTGTTATTTAAGTACTAATATCAATCAAATTTAATCCATCCAAGTGTTGCTTTTAATAATATTTATAATAATATCATTAATTTTACAACTACTGTATTGATGAATTTAAACCTTGCTTATATTGCAAATATTAGACAAAACCAATAATAATATTTGTTGTAAATATTATAATACAATTTTTTAAATAAAATAAAATTATATAATTGCAATAAAACATGTTAACAAAATCAGAAAATAAAGATAATAAATTGCTGCATATTTTTATAATATAGAATTTATATTTACTGGATTATATGTATTATTATTATCATATTATCCCATTCGCACCATTAAAATCGGTTAAAAATATATCTTACTTCAAATATTTATTTTATTCAATATATTTATACATATACTGTTATAATATCATTCACAATTTAATTTTATTATGAATTTAATAAAATTATATTATTTTTAGTGAAAATAATAAAAATTTTAATTACTTGTAACTCGTTAATAGCAACCCACGAATTGGCCGGAAATCCTTGTAAGCTAGGAACGAGGAATTGTAGACATCCAGACCAATGTCCAATGAGTAACATCATGCATATTAAATTGAATATCCTCATAAACACACTGGCCATGTTCAGGAACTATAATGATGATAATAATATTATTATGTAAATGAAGACGATTAATAATACCTGCATTCTTGTTAAATGTCACTTAGTAAATCAATATGTATTTTATTAATACAGATTAAAACACACTATTATACACAAGCGTTGGTGCAATTCGATTTTATTACCGAAAAAAGGTTTATTATTTATTTTAACACCAATTTCCACAGTTTGAAAATATTTTTAACAAAATATCTTTTTATTTTAAAATAATGTTCATAAAATATAATTTATTATAAACACAAATAGCTATTTTCCTATATCGCGTTCTCGAGCAATTTTTATAAATGTATTTTTATTTTTGTAACGATTTGTTTTTATTTAATAAAAATAACTACAGTAGTGAAAGTATTCTAAAATAAAAGTTTTGCGTGCCATATGTTTTTGATTGTAAAATGTAGATAAATTGTTGTAGTAATGTGTCAAATGCATCATTACTATTTAAGAAAATCGAAAATTGCATTATACAATGATTGCTATAAATTCAATATTTACAACAGGTTTGCTTAAATTAAAATACAATGTGTTATATCTAATACTTACTTTGTATAAGTATTTTAAATTTAAATTTATTGTTATTTACGTTTAAAACGTGTAACCTAATGTGGCGTGTTTTAGCAAAAAATATTAAAAAATATTTAAATTTTAAAAATATAAAAATATTTTAGTTTAAATCGTTATCAAGAAAAAAAAACTTAATAATTGCTCTCAAGTCTTAAAAATAGTACTATTTACATAAAATAACGTACACAAAATAATATATTTTGAAAAAAAATGTCAATGAACAATATTAAGGTACATTTATTAAATTAACTTAAATTATAATACTCATAAATAATGAAAAAAATATATAAAAATAAACTGTAAAAAACAAAATTATAAACCCATTAATTGATTAGACATTCTTAATATGTTGTATCGATGATAAAAGTTAAGTATATTAAGAATATTTTTAGAAAAACTTTCGTTATGTAGAAATGTATAATAAAATAATATTTGATAGTCATAAAAGTATGCACACTATTATAGTTGAATATTTTTAATCAATTATTTTACATTATTTGAGATATGAGTATTAAATATATATTATTAGAGACTGGTATCTTTTGTTTTTTTTTTCGTTTGCAGTTCTGGTTTTGGTGTTCAATTAATTCATTAAAATGTTAAAGTTTATAAAAAAAAATATAAATTAAGGGTTAAAGTTGAGGTTCCAATTAAAGATAATATTAAACAACTCTTTTATATATATATTATTTTTTTTTATTTATACATGCTCACCCACACCGATGTGCCTTCGTCAAAAGGTTTATTCATTCAAGAATATACTAAAGCCAATGTATTCTAAAATACTTACATTTATTGTAAAAACATAGTATAGATTGTGAGATTGTGTAATAAAATTGATTGTTAAAAAATATATATACATAATTATTTGTTTAATAGTTTATAAACTAATAAAATAATAATAAATGCATAAATATAATATATATCAAAATAAAATATGAATATAAATAACTATTTATATTTTAATATTTATGTAGAAATAAACATTTCTATTACTCTTATTACTCTAAACGAAAATAATATTAGTTTATCAAAAAACTCCATAAACCCAAAAAAGTTATCACTATAAAGATAAAAATAAAATCCATAATCATAATTAAAACGTATATTTTTTATTCAAATGTAAGATTCCAGTTAAATGAAAATATTTAAATTTGATTCCGTTTTTTAATTTTGTAATAGGTTTGGGTTCCATTACCAGTTTTTTTTTAGTTTAGTTTTTCTATTACTCATTCTCAATGTGAAAATAATATATACTTTATTAATACATTTTATTTTACATTATAATATTTTTTTAGTATTTCATCTATACAATACTAAATAATGAAACTAAAAATGTTTGTTGAATAATGAAAATATTAATTAATAAAATATTTAGCATGATAAAAACTTGAATATTGAATGAGTATATAGATATAATTACACAATTTCACAAAAAGTTAAAAATCATAAAATATATGTATAGAGAAAAGTAACATAAGTTAAAATTCAATTTCCGTCAGTTCAACTAGCTGTTTAATTTTCATAGTAGGTTATTAATGTTTAATACGAAATTGTCTTCTTGTACAAAGCTAATGTACAAATGAATTTTTACCTTTCCATAGGTCTTTTACTGTTTAAATTGTTTACAGTCCATTTAATGTGATGAATTAAATTCCAACACTTACAAATATTATTAAGTTAAAATAATTGTGTGAAAAAAAACGAAAATAAAAAGTTATCATAAAACAATGTTTTCACAAAATATAATTACGAGCAAAGTTTTTTACAAGATGTCATTGTCATGCATTTGAAGGCTTAAAGTTTATTAAATTATTCTACTTTAAAAAGTTTTAAGGCCATTAACCCTACAGTGCTTACGTGAAGAATTATATCATTTTGTTTATGAAATACAAACTCGTTTACTAATGTATCCCACATTGAGATACAGTTATTAATAATTATGTTATCAACAATACACATTTTCTACTATGAAAGTATTGACGATAATAATAATAATATGTATTTTATTTGTATAATTTTAAATATTCATGTGATAGGTATGATAAATTATCCGTTCTTTAAAAATTACTTAAAAATTAATATGTGTTTTTATTCATAACTAGAAACTTACTACAGATAATACAATAATATTATGTAATATCATAGATGTTTTACCTATAATGTAAACTATCAATTATCTATTTTCCAAAGTCTTATTTCAATATTGTAATTTTAAACACGTTACATGTATACTCTAATTGCAATTATTAAAAAATATTATAATAAATTATATTTTGTAATTATTAATCAAAATTAATTCTATCCTCATTTGATATAATAGTATTATTATACCTAACTCATGCATTATATTGGGTGCATAAAAATAAATTAATACAACACACTAAATATAGAACACAATCTGTTAGCGTTATTTTTACCAAAAACAAATAATTCATCCAAAGTGAATATATAAGCCACACAGTGATTTGCATCAAAACAAAAAAAAAAACCTTAAAAGTTACAAAAATTTGAAAAACCAAATATTAACAAAATAATTATTATTAGTAACGTGAGTACATAAAAATCACTGAAGAATCATATGTGCATAAGTATGTTAAATTAGATGATTTGGTATATTGTTAGAAAAAGGCATTTCAGTATAGCATGAATGAGTGAGTATAATATACAGTGTGAATTATGCAGCCAAAATATTTACCAGGTGATCAAACAATGAAAATACACGAAACAATAATTGTTATTTTGGCGCAAAAGCTGCTGCTCCGTGCGTTAATTATGACGATAACAACACTTATAATATTTTATTATATTGATTGTTACGTTTCAATTTATGTAAAATATATTTTGTGTAATATAATGTGTACCGCACTATGAATTAAATTGTGGTTTTAATGAATGTGTCGAAGCCGGATGTGAATGGTGTGTGTTTGTGTGCACAGAAAAATGACCCATCCACGTCTGTTTTTGTAATTCACGTCACATATTTTCCACATAGGACGTGGGAGGAAAAACACGTTTAATAAATCGCCGACAAATCACATTTTTCCTTTGGTGGGTATCAAACTCTGAACAGAAATTCCTCTTCATCGGCATAATAAAAACGTGTTCAGATTTTTAAGTTAAAAATAAAGTGATGTATAGATGAGTACTGAGTAGTGATATATATTATCACAACAACAACAAAAAAAAGAAGAGAAGAAACAAGTACAGACGATTATTACCTTGATCATGGATCGGCTTTCAAACTGACCTTGTTGACCCGATGACATATCCGATCGTATTCTTAACATCTACAAAAAAAAAATAATAAACGGAAACAAGCCGGCATGTTAGTGTTCGTGCTGCGAAAATATACGCTACGGTCGAAACAAACAAAACTAAATCTCACAAGTTAGCGGTTAGTAATAATATAAGCTTCATGCTAATTATTTATAAGAAAAAAAAATATTTTATTTCGATTTGGACTTTTTAAACAGATACGAATAAGACATATCTAGTTAGCACTCATTGTTCTACCGAATATCTGAACTAAACTTTAGTTCAAACAATATAATTAAGGGTATTGGTTGATTATAATTGCATGCAATTACATGCATTTCTCCCAACTAAAAAAATTATTTTTGTTCTTTAGCTACCATCGTTTCTCTATTTTTCCCATAAAAACGATAACATTCATTAAACATACTATCAATTAGTTTAAGTATCCTATTATTGTACACAGTGTTTATATTATGTTATAGTAATGAAATTCTAAAAACCTACACGATGATAATTTATACATACGCGCTATTATTAAAGAGACATATAGTATATACATTCATAAAGAGTTCAACGACATCCAATTATTATAAAATCTTTTTGAATAGACGAGAATCAAATAAAAGATATATATGTATATATATGTAAATTAGTGAATAATATAATAAGAACTACAAAAACAACAAATACTTATCAATTTTTTTAAATTTAAAAACAATATTACTATCCAAGTTAATCTAAAACATAACCATAGCTTTGATTGCAGTAATAAAATAAAAACAAATAAAATAATCCAACTTGCTCAATATACTAAATTGTGCTCAAAAATATTTTAAGTAATAGTAGAATATTTAAAATTTTAAAATATCACAAAATAACAAAAAATGTTAATGCACCAATTAATATATTACTTTGAATATTCAATTAACTAAACAATTGAGCTTCAAACACTGATAAAATATGTATGGAGCTTTATGCTAAGCTTTTTTTTTAATCTCCAGCAACAAAAACTTATGAGGAGGAATCTCGTATTAAATGTTTAATTTTTGAAGCTAAAATAAAAATGATATATTGTATTTTTACGAAAGTGTCATTAATGGATAATTGCTTTCCACAAACGATTCATATATGTTACACGAGTAATTAAACTTTCGTTTTATTTTTTATTTTTATTGTTTTATTACCTTATATGTACGTATGTATTAATGTATCGAATTTGCTCACAGTGTCACTAATATCTCGACAATTTTTCATTTTTGAGGTAACAAATTTTTTTGTGAAACCCTGTTTTCCTGGTTATTTATAAAAAAACACTGGACATTTACTTAGACACTGACTTACTTTTTATTCACTAAAATTCAAACTATATCCAATTTAATACCAAAAACAACCACCGAAGTCAATTATCGTAACATTTTTACTGTCCCAATGTGATGGAATAGTTCTCTATCAATTAATTATGTTAAGTTATTATAAAGTAAATTATTTACAATAAAATAACTAGACACTATTTTTTATTTATTTAATGGGATCAACTGAGTACGAAATTGTTTTAAAATATAAAATTGATTTTTTAATTGCTTTGTTATTAAAATTTTATGTAAAAAAATATTTATTACTAAAACATGCTATTCAACATTGAATAAATTTAAATATTTTTCTCAATAATAATAATCTATTGAACTTAATACCTTTAATGATGGTAGCAAAAACGTGTTACTCTATATCGTTTAGTATTTAAACCAGGAATATGAAAATGCTTAAAAATTAATTAACATTTTTAAATTATAAATTATGATTTATACAGAAGGTTAAAATATATAATTAATATTAAAAGATTAATATATTTTATACCTAAGCAATTAACATGTATGTAGTACCATACAAGTAATAATTATTATTCTTTCTAAACATTTAAAAATATTAAATAACGAATAAAATGTTATTATAATAAAAATAATTTTAACTTATAATAATTGAAATTTAAAAAAATCTCTACAGAAGACTATAAAGAATCAAAATACTAAATTAATTTAAAATGTACATAATTGTTATTGTTGGCAGTTATTCGTAATATTTGTAATAATTTCAGGTTAAAATGACAAAAAAAAAATTTTTTAATAACAATAATTCATAATAATATAATGAATGACCATTGTAAAATTATCATAAAAATATAATAATACAATTACATTAAAATGCTAACCTGTTATTAATTTTTTTTTTACATAAATTGTAGAATTGAAAAAAAACTGATTCTTTGAAAATTAATTAATAAAGTATTCACTTTAAATTTAGGAAATTAGGAGTGCAATAAGTTAAGTCTGAGTTTTCTTAGGGTGTTTAATTTAAATATTCACCTACGGCCTACTATACGTGTTTCTTATTTTAACTTGTGTACAGATTGTTAAAATTTTAAAAATTTAAATTAATAAAAAGAAAAACATCGAAAAACACACGATTAACATTGTTAATCGATTATTTTTTTCAGTGTGTACATAATGCCAGCTTTACATTTTGTGGCATATTTAAATATCGTAGTATGAATCACTACCTTATGATTACTTTCTATTGTTATATAAACATAGTTTAGGAACTGTATGTTAACAACAAGATAATTTTTAATTTTTAACTTTATGTCAAAAATGATTATACTATAATAAATAATATATTTATTTTCTAATATACTATAATAGAATTTTATATAGATAATTTAACATATTTTAAAACGTATATAAATATATTTTTTGTAATATTTAAGAAATCCATTATAAAAATTAATCCGTGCTTCTTATATAGCAATTGATTGAGAGTATTTTTAGTTTATTATTATTATTATTATTTTATAAACACATAGATTATAATGTTTTCTCATAAAATGATCAGCGTGATATAATCAAAAATACAGAGGAATAAATTGTGAGCAATATACAACTGACAATCTTTGATTTTTTGTAACATCGTAATATGTTTATATATTTTTTTTTATATAATATAATACTACTGATAATATCTAATACTAATCGACCGTGATTATTATATATCTACATACGTTAAATCTACAAGTATATACCAAATTAATGTTCAATTAATTTTTTTTTTACTTACGTATACTTCTTCCCACTGATTCACATAGCGCACCAGTCTTGATAAGCGGAGTAATCTAACTAAGCTGAGTAGCTTCGCAAGTCGGAGAATACGAAGAGCTCGACCAGCGTGTAAAATCTGTATGCCTTCACCTACATCCTAAATATAATATATAACATTTGTTATCCATTAACTTAATTTAATAATCAAGCATTGACTAATTTCAAAATCATTATTTTCAACTTGGTAGTTAAGTACCTGATTGAACATAAGAAATAGATAATCCAACGGAAGGGAACTAATTAAATCCAAAAAAAACCAGGATCTTAAGTAGTTTCTAGCTATTAATTTTGGTTCTAATATCACTTGTTCAGAATTGTCAGTTTGTAAAATACCTGTAAAATAATATAATACAAATTTCTAAAAAAAATGTCATTAAATATATACTACCAATAAAAGTAATATAATTCAGTTAAATGTTTTGTTAAAATAATAGTTAATCAGACATGCTTTATAGATTTGATAAGCTTAAAAACTTATATCATATATTAATGGTATTATTTTAAATTATTATTCTTAAACATTTCACAAAAATAAATGAAAATATTTTTATATCATGCCGTTAATTGTACATTAAAAACTACTAATTTAACACAAATTATAAAAATGATTAAATATAACTATAATAAATGATTGGTACTTTAAGGGGTCAAAAGTACAAAATTACCCATGCTTTTCAAATAATTAAGAAAGACTAAAAAATAGTAATATTTGCGCAATACAAATTAAAGTAAATAATTTTTATATTTTGTTGTAGGTAATTCAAAAACAAATAAGCTATGAATACTTAAAATGTTCACAGAATAATTAAAGACATAGTTTAATCTTAAAAATATAAAAATTTTTTGAGATATAAAAAGATTTTATATAATATTTAATTTTTCTTTAGATCTTTTCTATATATTTTAATAAAAAAAAAATGTATAGTTGGTCAAAAAATTCGAAAATGTAATATAAAGTTTCTTAAAATTTGTCCGCACTGAGATTAAAAAAATGATCGAGCATAAATCAATATTAATTTATTATAAACGTTTGAAGTTAGAATTTTTATGAAATTTGTATAAATTATGAAAAATTTCAGATTAATTTGGTACCTACTTTAAAGTTCATCTAATTTATTTACTTTATTTATTTATTTACGGATCCGTTTACAATAATATATAGACGTGTTGCAGTATAACAAACATATGATGAACATTAGTTTAGTGATCTACATATTATTTATAGCATAAATATGGGACAAGAAAAGTTTATAAAATATTAAATATAATTATAAATTTTAATTTATTGGATAAACAGTAAACATAAAAAAATGTATACAAATTTTCAGTTTTTAATCATCAAGTTTGAAAATTTGGTAAAAGATTCTTTACTAATTGGATTTATAAGTTTTAAACTTAAAACGTTATAATAGTTTATAGAACATAAAATATCAACTATTAACTCTTCAATACTTATAATCTACAACTAATAACCATATCACAAAGTTACTTCTAACAAATTTAAAAATATGTTTGTAACAATGTGTCTCATATTGAGTTTGTCTATGAATTTTCATAACCTTTTTTAGATTACCACTCTATGTATCATACTGATATAAAGTAGCAGTAATACTTCAGTTATTTAATATTAAGGACACATTTTAAATATTCAAAAAAAAAAAAAAAATGCTTAATAACATTAAACTAACCAGACAGTTAGTAATCTATTTTCTTAACCACAGAAAAAAATGTAATACTAAAACAATTTATTATCCAGTTAGGATAGGAAGGTTACACATTTTCAATTTAAATTGAATGAACATAAACACTATTTAATAATGTGGAACAAAATACTCTAACAAAATTAATCAATAGATAGATAAATTATTTACCATCTTAGCATCCTAATTTTAATAAACTAAATAATAATTTTTTTCTACACTATAAAATTTTATTGAAAATTTTTTCAAAATAATTTAGTTTAATATACATCACAAAACTATATTAAATTTACAATATAATATGATTAAAAATAAAGAAATACAAATTTAAAAGTATATTATAAAATAATATACTTACGTCACTTAAATGTG
Organism: Rhopalosiphum nymphaeae; assembly: GCA_036289425.1. Lineage (NCBI taxonomy): Eukaryota > Metazoa > Arthropoda > Insecta > Hemiptera > Aphididae > Rhopalosiphum > Rhopalosiphum nymphaeae. The sequence goes on along the minus strand of JAZAQC010000012.1, from coordinate 6,646,299 downwards.
AAGGCCATGGAATTTAATATTCTAAATAAATAAAAACATTTAAAATTTAAAGTATAATTGCATAATACTTGAGTGGCATAACTAAAATAATTACAATTTGTGTATCCTTGTATTATAATTTATGATAGGTCAACGTTATTTTTTTAACGCAATATTCTTATGATAATACATTAATACTAAAAATCGTTCATCATTTTCATAAATATAAGTGTATGCCACTTCCTAATAAAATAATTTTTGATAAAATTATAATCCATTTAAGTTGTTTAAATAATTTGATATTAATGGTTTTTAAATTAATAATTTTTTAATAGTAAAGAAATGTTTATCATAAAAACAGAGTTTAAATAATTTCAATTTAAAAATTAACTTTAATATATTGACAGTAACATTTAAGCTTAAATTCACATACAGAGTGAGAGCAACTAATTTGATAACATTTTTAAATTTTCAATTAAAAAAACAATAGTTAATATATGTAACTTAATAAAATAAAAGTACTACATAATTCACATTTAATAAATCATAATTTAAATAAAAATAAATTGAAAATAAACTATTATTTTAAATTTGTAGTATAACCATTATTTTGTAAAAAAAAACATTCTAAGCTTAAACTATGGCAACATTTTGACATAATTACATTTTAAATTTTTTACTTCAATTATATAAATATAAATTTTTGATAATATCTCTTGATAAAATACATGATATTAGATGATAATAATAGAAACTTTAAAATGCATTCTTTGTTTAAAAATAGTATATTTTTTTTTTCATATTTAAAATAATTTTATTCATTAAAAGTTATTATTGAGATAGGTATTATGAATTATAATATGATATTATTTGTTCTATGTTAATAATAATTTCTAAATCAAATTTAACAAATTTTATCTGTACTTACGATTAACTGTGAATTAATTTATTAGAAAATTTAAAATTATAATTTAAAATCACTCTTGTAATCTGAATTGGGTTCAAAGCCATGCTTTTATAATGTCCGTACAAATAACCCGACACATGACTATATGTACAAATATAGATGTCTAACATGTTTATTCTAATATATTTTTATTGTTAATTCATATAATTAAAGCAACAACTATATTCATATTACGTGCAAAGTCATAAAACCGTATTATTTCATTAAGCATAATTATTAACAAAAAAAAAAAAAAAAAAATTAATTGAGAAACTTAGTTATACAGGTTCCACATTTCACATCACCATTTATTAAAACCGTCTAATTGTAGATTATCATAATCTAAATTTATCACAAATATAATTAGTATTGTTACCCGTTCTAAAGTTTACGATAATGTCCACAAGGAATATTGTATCCGATAAACAATTAAATATTATCCATCTCGTATCAAAATCGTCATTGAAAAAAGATATTCCAACGGGAAGTATAATCAAATTGGCAACCAATAACAGAAGCATACACAAATCCCAATAAAACCTGCAACAAAAACATAAAACTATTTAACGAATAGTATTACACAAATAATTTACATAAATGTAATGAGTTTACATTTACTTTTGTATAAACAACTAGAGTAAGTAAATATTAAAGTTCGTGTATAAAATTCTTTAATTTTCAATTATGATAAAGAAGTTTATTTCGTTTGAAAAATGTAATTTATTCTACTGCATATAACCAAGATAGAAATTCATTATTAAATATTTGATTTCACTAGTAAACCGAAAAATTGATATAATCAGAAAAATAAAATTAAAAAAACAATGTTTATGTGATGCGGCTATTTTTAAATCTAAAAATGTTATAAAAATATTTTAATAGTCAATATCTATTAATGTTGAACAATAGAATAATAAAATAATTTGCACGTGGATTTTCACTAATTATATTATAAATAAAATGGTATAACTACGAAAAATATTGATATATATATATGAAACAATTTGATATCTATAATGAACAAAACTATTGTAATGCTTATTTCAGTTTCAAAATAATATTTATAAATAAGTATGTTCATCTACATATTATCGTATATCATCTCAGTATCATATACATTATAATTAATAATATGGAATACCTACACTATAATTAATAAATTACTCAAAATATAATTATGTGAGTATTAGCAACTGTGAATTAACAGTAATTTCCAGCTATTAATTTTAACGTACTAAAAACCATAGATGAATTATTTGAATAAATAATATAATTATTTTTTTTTCTTATTGTTTTAAGTATAATAAATTTGAACAATTAATACAATTGTGTTGGAAAATTCAAAACGGTTTCTTTTAGCATCAAATTATAAATATAAATAAATAAGTTTTAGCTGCTTAGACAAATCGTACTACCTCATATACCATTTCACTGGCACTTAAAACAAACAACTTGTTTCATTTTGTTTCCATGTGTCACCTCTCTATTATTAAGTTTTATAGTCAGTAAAATTTAAAACAAATAGATTGAAATTAAAATTTAAAAGATAAAAAATGAAACAAAAATGATTAGACTGTTCATTTGGATTTGAATCAACTCAATATGTATGATAATTCATTTTAAATATTTTTTTTTTATTGAATATAAATACTATTTTTTAGATTTTAAATCATAATTTATAGTATTAATACAAATTTAATGATCGTAAATTTTTTTCACATGAGCTTAACATAAAAAAGATTCTCAATTGCAAAACTTGTTTAATATTAAGCAATATAAATGTAGATATAACATACGTATTGTGTTTATAATTATAAATCATTATTATTATTTATGATTGTTCAATATTGTATTAAAAAAATTATAATTATAAACATTAATAGATCACATTGTTTTTAGTATATAACTGATAACTTTTATAATTAGATTATAAATATTATAGTATTATAATTAGGCTTTTGAAGTTATTTATTTTCTATTAGGAGAGTATATTATGATGTGTAGGTCACACGCACATTAGAACGTTTGAAATTGTTTTAAATAAAAATGTCTCATCAATGTATTATTGTATACTATAATACATAAACTAAACACATACATGTGAATGCGGTACATCCATTGCAGTTGTCATATTAACATACTATTTTTAAGCTAATGGATGATGTCCATGAACTTATTAGACCTTCACTAACCATTAATTTTAAAAATTTGCAGACTTCCTTAAAAAAACACGAACACGTGTTTTAAATCACTGACATGAACAAGTATAATATGAATATATATATATATAGATATACATTATATGTATATCTATACTACGTTTTTATTTTCATACGAATACAAAGTACAATTAGTTAATTTAAAATTAAATCTTAAATGTATGAAATTCAATTTGAAAAGTACTGTATTTACATTGTATAACCAAATATGCTTATAACATATTTGCATCATGTATAAATTGTGCATAAATAGACTTCAATCGAATGAGATTTTAAAAGTAAATTATGTACCTACATAAATATAGTACTATATATGAATAATGATACATTATAAATATTTAAAACAATTTTTAATATATTTTTGTTTTTATATACATTCTAACTAATTAAAATATTACTTTCTTTTAACGCCAATTTATATTAATATATTTCCTAGGCATGAAGTTTTTTTAATTTTTGCAAATAAAAATGTATTCAAATATGATATGAATTTTCCCTACAGGATAAGATATTCGGGTCTGAGCTGTTGTCAGAAAAAACTCGTTTACAATGAGTTTAGATTAAAAGGAACTGTTCGAGCAAGCTGACGAATACATTTAAATAAAAAGAACGTACCATTGAGAAACGTGCACAGATGGTTATTTATTTGTTTCTTTTTTATCTTTTTTTGTTAGTAGAATATGCTGGTCAGAGAGAAGAACATTGACAAACACGGTTTAGCCGCCTAAGAAGAAGAAGACGTCTCGGATTCCTGTGTTCACGTTGTAGAGATGAAAAAAATACACTATTGCAATTTAGAATACTTGACAACAAAGGTCATTTGGAAATAAGGGTTAAAAATAATGCTACTCTAAAGTGCAAGGCGAAGGGACGTATACATAACGTACGCATGCACTTTCCTAATTATTTGGATAGTTACGACCTACGGAAACATTCACATCTTTTTAATGACTCATTTATTAAAGCACATTTTTATCTTCAAATTTACCGTTGCTTTAATAATAATTGTATGGCCACTAAGTAGTCTCATTATGATGGTGTATGTAACACATACTGACCTTGAAGTTATTGTTTGACAAAAAAATGACATACTAATTCAAGGTGTTGAGAGAAGTAACTCACTGGCAATGTTTTAAGTACAGACGATTGACTAATTACTTATGAACCATAAAAATAACCAAACATGATGGCCACTGAAATTCGATTAGCTATTACAATTTATAACACACGTTACATAAGACTTTTGAAACCGTTTGTCCATAATAATCACTTTAGTTTCACACAGTCAGCTTACCATCATAATAACTTATTTACAAATGTCTTTATACTTATATTGTTACCTATCTATGCATTTATAAATGTGTAATATAGACATATTTATATACCATATAATTAATATTTTTATGAAAATTATTCTAAATTACGATCGACAATTAATTTAACTGAATAATTGCATACCATCAATAAGGTATAAAGTTACTTCGAAGTTTTAACATTATGCCTATTAAAATAATTTTATAAATTATAAATTTATCTTGATAATTTTTTACATATATAACTTCCATTTCGTTGTCTATTACAAAATAATTTTATAGACTTAATACTAAAACTTAAACTAAGCATTACAACAGACTTTTTTCATTTTTTACACTAGCTTTAATAATAAGGGCCTTAAGCTTTACATAATATTATATTTTACATAAATTTACTAAAAATGTTATGATTACAAAAAAAAGATACATGATTATTAAACTGTTGTATTTGTTTGTGTTAAATGTATTTCTCTGTTTAGGTGCTCTTGAGAAATGATATAACGTTTTCTGGTTGGCAGTCAGGTCCAATTATTTCGTAACTGACAATTATTACATATTGTTATTCTTGATATACATAACATATATGTATATGAATTAATTAAATATGTAAGTATTAAAATAGCCTATTCCTATTAGATAATACTGTAGTTTATATACATTTTAAAATGTTCAAACTTTATAAATACTTTATGATTTACAGAAACATAAAACAGGGTTTAATGTTTAGTTAATGGTGGAAATACAATTATAATTAAATAGGAACTAACTATCTGGTTAATTATCTGAGAGTACATAAAATTGTACTCAAGAATTTAACTTATTGTTATATATATATATATATATATATATATAAGTATATCTATTATGAGTTATTTATTTGAAACTAGTTACGAAATTAATGGTTTTTGTGAAAATTATAATGAATAGCACATATTATATCAGTACATAAATTAAAGAGAAAACTTTGTTGTATTTCATATTGACTGACACACTTTTTTATGTTAATGTCACCAATATCAAAAGTAAATAATTTAACATAATATTTAAAACAGTTCAATTCTTCAATCATAACATTTCAATAATGTAATTATCCAGTAAAAAATTCCTCTTTTAATAAAAAAAAAAAATAGTTAATGAATACTTTATAATCACAATATTAAATATCAATATTAGTGGAATATTATTAACTTTTGAACAACAAATCCAAAGGATTAAACAAAAAAAAACAGCCTTAAAAATAATTACATTACACCAAATATATGTTTTTCAATCTACTACCGGACAGATTATAGAAATAATTAATTTGTCTATAATTGCATATAAAATTGAAATCAAAAAATACAGCTTCATGCATAATTGTTAAATATTTTTAATAGCATTACTTTAAATTAAATTATGTACTGTTATACTATTATAAAATCAATATTAAACATTATAAATATTTTTTTAGTTTTTAAGTTACATACTGTTATTGATAATACATTATTACAACACATATTCATCCATCATTATGTCAAATTTAAAAAATATTGTGTGGTATCAATTTTTTGTATCCATCTATCTACAAAAATGATAGATTCCACTTGATGACTATATTTTATGGTTCATGAGTTTATTTTAATTTGTATGTATTTGTACAGCATTACAGCAATACAATTCAATAAAATAAGTTACTAATTTATTTAAATTGAATACATTTTCAAACTTAAAAGCGAGTGGCAAATATTTCATATTTTTTTTACCTATCAAAAGTATTACAAAATAATTTCATCTTTATCAATTACTTGAAGATTGATAAATAACAAAAAAGCTAAAAATATATAAGTTTATGAATTCTCATTCAAAGAAATAAATTAACTAATATCTGAGGTATAATGAAAGAAAATGAAAATTATAAAATACAATCTATTTAATTTATATTATACATATATATTATTTTTATAATAAAATTCTGATTTTACGAAGTAGCAAAACTTGCCAATATATATATAGATGTCTTTTTAACCATGTATTTGGAAGTATATGTATAGACTTAGCAATAAAAAAACATCAATTTTTAAATTTTAATCAAACAAATTTAAAATTAACTTCTTCAAATAGTGACATAAAAAATAAATGATACATATCAATTATTTACTTCTGCCATTTTATCACAGATATTATTTATATAATATATATTGTTATAAAATCATATATAAATATAATTAATGTAATCACTTCATAGTTCATAATATTTATAGTGAACTAATTCAATCATTTAAAAATATCTTCTAAATACGTGCTGCCAGTTTGTAATTATACTGTGATATAAAACAATCAGAAAATAACAAAGTCTAAAATAAAATATTAAAATAAATATGATAATAACTTATCGAAAAATAATTTGACTGTAACTACGACCTGTCCAATGCAATAATAAAAAGCAATCTGAATATCAATGAACGTATCTAATATATTCTGTGCATAACTATTTCAGTATAAAGCCCTAATACTATAATATTATAAAGAATTTAAACAATAAATATGCCAAAATATAATAATAATTTAATCGAAAATATATTCAGAACTATATAATACATATTACATATATGTGCAATATCTATATTACAAATTTAAAGTAATTTATTTCTTATACTTGAAACATAACCTAACCTCTTTTATCCATATTATACTCATGATCTTTTGTATTAATAACAACCAACAATTGTATGCGTAAGGCATCTACAGTGAAGACTATCGCAGTTGTTGATCTGAAATTTGGTACTTATAGGTGATACTATACCCGGAAATGTACACCTCAAAGATAATTTTTTAAATTTCGTATTTTAAAGTGGAGGGACGCAAGGGATATGTTGGATGACAAAAAATTGTCATTTTTCAAGTTTTATTCATTGATTATAGAAAATAAAATAGCTAATATGTTTGGATATAATTTCAGACCTGTATTTAATATTTTGTCAAAACAACTTAAAAAACTGCAATAAAAATCTATGCAGTTTACATTTAACGGAACTTAAAATAAAGTATAAATCTACAGGCATTTAATTTGTCACAGCCAACGCCATATAAGATTAGTTAATATATAATATAATTTAAAATTATTCACCTTATAATCACATAAAATATATATATATATAGTTATTCATAAAATAAAATATATGCAAAACTAATAAAAAAATGCAAAGGTTTTGTCAAACATAGACGTCTTAATTAAAAGACGTTAATCCTAACAAAAAAAATTATAGAAACCAAAATCGAATACATAAAATAATAAACCACAGTATACCTTCCAAGAATAAAAAAATATATTTTTATATAACTTTTTCAAAATATCTAATCATACTCGCGGGACTTAATACAATAAAGCAAAACTAGTAAAGATATTAAAGTAATTAACATCGTATACAAACATTTAAAATACCTTCACTTTTCTTTAAATTACTTAAACATGTTTATAAACAAGTAACCTATATCTTAAATTATAAAACCCTATTAAATCATATAATAAAAATAAATTAAACTCAGAATACTTTCATTTGCATCATAAAAAAATAACAGGTAATTAAAGTTGGATAATAAGCGACGTTTAAAGTCAAAGACGTTTTAAAAACATTTCAATGCAATAAATTGTATATTGTAAGTGTTAAAAGTCAAAGATATCAAAGGTAAATATATATTTCAATAGATTAACGGATCAAATGTAAATTTATCAATAATAATCTTTATATTGTTCCGACTTCATAGTTACAATTTTCAATTATAAAAATCAATAAATAGCATACTATGACAGTTTACAATAAAACTTTCTATTAGCCTATTATTGTGATTTTTTTCAAAACTAAAGATAAAATTGATGTAAAACTGTTAGGTGTAATATAGGTTTCAAAAACCAATCTTTATCCGATTTCTAATCAAAATCAAATCATAAATTAAACTTTATTTGAGAAAGTTATTTTCTTCCTTTTACTAAGTATAAATAGATACAAAAACAAAATATTTTCTAAGAAAAATACATAAAACTCAAATAAACGAATAGTAATAATTGGTTATCTTAATAATTATTATGGTACTCGTTAAGTAAATTCTATCACAAAGATAATGAATAAAATAAAAATATTGATTTTTTTCAAATATTTTGTGTTTCTATGAATTTAAGTGACAATTCCGTGCCGTATAAATGATAAATTTTCTCGAATAAATTTTAATACATTAAACTAATATTTAAAAAAATTCAATTACCGTGTACATATTTGAGTATAATACAAAGGATATCAAACCTATAAAGAAACAATATATAAAGTTATTTTATAAAAGGGTCATTATAAAAATGTAAAATCGACACCAAGCTAATATTAAAAATTGCATTTTTATATAATTATTAATTATATTAAATATTATGGGTGAATCGCAATTTATAAACGCTGCTTCAACCGCTAAACACAATTTTTGATTTTTTAAAAGCATCTCATATGTTTTATTTAAAATTTAAATGAAAAATATAAATAACTGAAAATGATTATATATTTGTCTATAATTTTAGACAGACAAGTTATTAGCATTTATAAAATTTAAAATTTAATTAATTCTGATTTATTTGTTTTATACTTAGATCATCTTAAATCCGAATAAATACAAAAATAGTACCTAATCTATTTATACAAGTTGACACAATTGTAATTACTATTTAACTTAGCCTAACTGTGTTTAGATATTTTTTTTTTTTTTTATGCAAATTCTCAACCAAAATAATTGACATTGAATACAACATAAATATTAAAAATTACATCATTTGTATTGATTTCGATTTGGAAAACATGAAATAAATAATACTAAAATAAGTGTAATACATTAAATGAGTCAGTATAGTTTAATTAGAGTTCTAGGTTTAGATTAAGACATCATACAATTTTTAATTTTTAATAAACCATACCATAAATGTTAGGTAATATTGATGAACTAAGTAAATAATAAGTATTAAATATTAATTGAAGTACATAAAAATTGTTATTCAGTTTTGAAAAAAATAATTTTAACTAAATTATTTCATTTGTAATAAGTAATAACATAGTAAGTGATTACTAAACCCTTAAAGTTTAAAAAAATTAAAATTCCATTAGTTCACGCCTACTAATAAAATTAAGCAAAACAATCCTTATAAAAGCTTAATGATACAAAGTAATTATACTCACGATAAACTAATTAATCGAGTACACCATATTTTTTTTCTATCTCGATTCATTAAGCTTTATGAAAAACATTATTTTATACATTGAAGAAAAACCCTATTCCATACTAGAAAAAAAATACTAGTTACCACACAAATTAATTTATAATTTTAATATGAGCTTTGAAAGAAAAAAATACGATGATGTAGTAATATATGAACCAGAATAAATTGAACGACTTATTTTTAATCTAATTTCTAATCCAATCTCATTAATAACATTAAAATACAACTATACAATACAAAATAAAAGACAATACAAATATAACAGTTCTTTTGATAATTGATTTTCTTAAAATAACTAACATACAATTTTCAGGTGTACAACCTTTTAATTTTTGTATTGTAAATATAATACTATAACGATTTTATGCAATAAAATAATCGTGATAATTAATAATGTCCATTGTGTATACAATAAAAGAACGCTTATATTAAATAATATGTTTTCGTATAGTATAAAAATAAAAATATAAACATCTATGATATATTTATTCAGATAAAAATAAAGACATTTTACAATTGAGGAGTAACGTCATAAATGTATATTGAGCATAACAAATATCAAAGGAAAGTAAATCGTGAACATTGCTTTATAAATCACGGAAACTACGAAATTAATAGGTGCACGCCGCACGAATATCAATAATTAGTTTAAAAACAAAAAAAAAAAAACAATAGATTTACGGTCGACAAGCATTCTTTTACAAAAAAATGTAATACCGCAATGTATTAATATAATAATATTATTAATAATAAATGTTTAGGAATTCAAATATTTTTAAAATTAAACCGAATGCAAACGATGTACCTACTCGTATTTGCATACATTATTATTGTCAACTACTCTCGTTAAAAAGTATTATAACTAACCATATATTACATTAATAAAATGTATATTAAGCGTTTATTTATATGCAAATATAAATGCGTTTAATATGCATCTCGTTTCTTAAGCACCGATAATTTATAAAATTATTATTATAAAATACTAATTTTAAAAAGATATTACGTGTAACTTATAGATGAGTTTTTTATCATTTTTGTTTCAAACCAATTTAACTCATTTACATATGGACTACCGATATATAAATTTAATTGTTCGTGTTTCGTTGAGTTATCGTTAAATTACTTTTGTTTTATTATTAATATTTGCAAACTGTGTATAGAAAAAAAAATATAATTTGTTTTTTGATATTTACAAATAAAAAACTGATGTAATGTAATTAAGTGTATATCAAACTTAGGACTGAAGTTAAGCCAAGTTATATATACATATAAATATATATATTTCTGTTGAGCAACAGCAATATTATGAACAAATTGTTTTTTTTATTTATAAATAATATTGAACCCAAATAATGTTATGAATTCTTCAAACTTTTTATAATACTATAATACAGTATATAATGCTATAATATGTATAATAATATACACCTTAAATTATTCTTTATGACTGGACATAGTTTAATAGTTTAATGTAAACCTTTTTACCCAATGGTTTTTATAGACCGCGTCGGAGATAATCATAAATAAATAATATTTTCAATTTTACGGTAAAAAAAACAACAAATAACGTTAACATTAAAAAAAAAAAATATATCGGAGCTTAAAAATATAAGATCCTTAAAAATACATATATTTCCGTGTATCATGTATAACTAGATTTATGTCTATTATCCAACTTAAATCAAGATGTACACAATAGCTGTCCTTGAGAATACTTTTTTATGGTTCACCGTATTCATATATATATATATATAGTATTCTAATGCCCCTAATGTCCCCGAATATCAAATCGAATAGGATACAAACCCTAAAATCCATTACAAAACCTAACACAACATATTACTGTAATATGTACCCGGTATTCTTTAGGGTCTAATAAATGAGGTGTGACACGTTTGTCGGTTGTTAGTTTTTAAAATGGTATAATATTTCTATAGTGTAATTTGAACGAATTACACCAATTTATAAATACTTAATAGTACTTTTAAATGGAATAAATCAATTTATTCATAATTTATACAGCATTGAACCTATAAATTGACTTTTTTATGACACATTTATTTCGATAATTTCCAAAAATAATTCATTAAAAATATTTTTCTATATAAATAGTCAGTCTGGAATTAGCATTGACCACGCTTTAAAACATTTAAAAACAACCAAATGGATACTTGCGATTGTATTCAATTCTAAAACAAAGTAGTTTTCCAGTACCATTTAATCCCTAAAACACGCAATTTTAAACACATAATTTTGAAATAATTTAAAACTTACCCTTACTATTTTTTACAAAGTATGAAAATGAAATATATTTCTTTTATCTTTTATTAAATATCTATATTATTTGTACATTGGTTTTATGGAATTTTGATACAATGCATAAAAACAACACATGACTTATTATAAGATATTGCAAAACCGATGGGTTCGATAGGTACGTATAAACTGAGCACTACACATATACAACGAAGGTGTTAAAAGCCATTCTATAATCCATTTAGTACTACTTAAAATTACTATTTGCATTCCCGAATTTATAGTATATATATTTTTAATTTGAACTTAATTTATACATGTAGATCATAAGTATTCATAGAGTTTCTGATTTTATTCGAAATTCGCATGTATTCGTTTAAATATTGCTTAAAGCTAGAAAAGCTTTCGATATAATTATACATATTATATATTTATATAAGTATATAAATACTATTTTCTTCATACAATATTCGTTTTTATATAAATTATAAATTATAAAGAGTATTAATTCAATTTATAATATTACAGAACAGTAATGGATTTTAAAAATACTTTGAAGAATATACGAAATGAAGAAAAAAAAATATAAAACATTTAGTAAATAATGTATGTAATGGTAATGAAATTTCAGCAATACTTAAACCAAAAATTTAAGAAAACGAGTCCTGAAAAAACGATAACTTAAGTTGAGTACAAATAATATGTATATTATGGACAACTTGGTTTCATAATATTTTGAAATTTTACATAAAATTCATTATTATAAATTAAATACGGGTCATATAAGTTGCCAAACCAAATTAAATTTGGTGAGTCATACGAAATATATTATTATAATGACCAATACTATTGTCACTATTACACACAAAATATCTTCAAAAAAGTTTTTTTGATTTGTTAAATGTTCTAAAACTTAGTACACTATCTTTACTTTTATCAATGTTTATCTGTTTATATTATATGTATTATAAATTACAATATGCAGTCACAAGGCCGTATATGTGTGGGTGTATAAGAACTCAAATTCAAATCTACAAAACAAAGATCTATAATCTATATCTCGTAAAATCCCTCCATACGAAAATATGATTCTATGTAGGACCAACAATACAGAGATATTTTATTAAATATGCTATGTTATATGTGTTAGTAAAACAGCGACACAGTACAGTGGGTACGAAAGCCACTTAAAAATTTTAAACTCTGAGCAAAGTGAAAAATGTGTAAGTTGTACAATGATGTATCTTTTTCACTGCAGACACTTTCATACAAAAAAGGACCTAATTTCTAGTATCAATCGTTTGTAAATAGAGTCTAGTTTGTACTTTATTTCAATTTCTTAAATGTTTCTCGAAGCGTAACAAAATATTTACTTGCTATTTTTTAATATTAATTTTGATAAAATTTAATAGGTTAGATTTTATATTTAAAACTTTAATACTAAGTATGTAAATTTCTAAATTAATTTTATGTTTCTAGTTGTAATATTTAGAAAATTTAAACTAGCCTTTTTTCCATAAATATGACTAAATACAAATAAGGTTAATATATATATTAATCTATAATTAATATTTTAATTGTATTAAACAAATCAATAAAAATTTCAAAATCTAATTAAAAAAATTATTAAATTAAGATCTAAAAATAGATAAATCTCAATGAAAATTTTATTAGTTTTCAAATATTTTTGATTTAAAAACAAAAACTACGTTTTTCAGTAATATCTACCAACTTAGCTAATAAAAATCTTGGTGAAAATATTCAAAAAATTTCTAGCAGGATTTTTGTAAATATAAATTTAACACAAATATCAGTGTAATAGTTCATACAAAAGTAAGTTTTCAACTTTCTTTGTACATTTCATCAACAACTGGGCAATTTAAAAAGGAAATGTATCATTCGATAACATTTTTATCATTTATGTTTAAGCCCATGATATTCCCATTCTCAATGCAGTCTAAAATTATATATAAAATAAATATATCTATAATAATATTGATACAATTTACAAAACCAATATATATTATATTTATTTTATAATTGGTTAATATAAATATACAGCTTAACTAAATGGCATAATATATAATACTTGCGGATTATAATACATTATTACGTTAGTATTAATAGCATTATGTCGAGAAGAAAACATCAAGTTAAGTTCTCTATTTGGTGTTTATGGTTGTAAATTTATCATGAAAGTGAGATGAATACTAAATGTAAAAATAATGTTTCCTCCTTCCCAAACTTGAATCACCTATAACACCTAATTAATAATGACTTATGATATTAATTATGTATACTGCAAAAATAACATTTAAAAAATGGATCACTCATTTCATATTCAAAATTATATTACAAGCTGTATGCAATTACTGATGAATTTACTATATTTTATTATGTATATTTATACAAATCAATATATTATATAAATATAGATATAGATTAAATAACAAGTAAATATATTATGGTATAATTCAACAAATATTTATTAAAAATTCTATAATAAATATGAATTACCCATATACCCGTCGACTTCATTTTTTTTTTTTGAAGTTCAATGAAAATTTGTTTATTCGAAAAATTTAAACCAATCTCAAAACAATAATTAACGTTATTATTATAAAACAGAGACTTAATACCTGAGAGAAAATAAATAATTGGACAAATGTTCAATTACAAGAGAACAAAACGTCAATTTCATAATTCATAATATTATAGTATTCATAAAAAATAGAAATATTCAACTATTGTTAAGAAGAAAAAATTAAAAATATAATTATGATATTCATATAATAAGGGTTCGACGTGAATTTATGTACTCTCAACTCATAATACGTATGTGTATAATATAATAATTTTTGTGACGAAATTTAATATTTAGTAAATATTAAATTTCGTTCTATAATATTAATTTTTCATTATGTGGTCATTACCGTGATATTTCTATAAATCAAAACGTCAATGTTGCGAATGGATTATAGAGGAATAAGTATCACTATTCAGTAATCGCTATAATTACCTATATTATATAATATGATTATATTAAATTTGCAATGTCATATGCATCGGCTGGAAATGTGCATTATAATATATTATACAAGACGCAGTGGCATGTAGAGAACATTATGTTTACATTTAATTAGATAATCGTATGATAGCAAAAATGTTTAAATAGAAATATCAATTATAAATAAGCCATACGAGGTACTCAGAATCGTCCAAAACCATTTTCGACGCCCCCCCCCCCCCGTGCGTATTCTAAATTACAATTATTGCACTAATCTACCTTAAAACAAACACACAATTAAATAAATTATCAATCCATATCCATATTTATCAAATTTGATTCGTACCAATTACACGTCACAACGCTTTAATATAAAATAAGGGTTGAGAACAGAACAACAACTTATTTTTTAAACGCAAACTGCATTTTGTTCCCAAACCTTAAGGAACTGAACAAATAAGTTTAATACGTTTAGGTTTTCAAGCATAATATGGCATTATTCATTCACGGGCATAAACGTACAAAGAATAATAATATAATATGCATATTAGTTTGCAAGCATAAATATACAAAAGGACAATATGATGTTTATTTGCTTAAGCGCAAAAATTACGTAAATAGCAATACATAATTGTTCGCAAACCTTAACATAAAACAACGAATTAGTAGTAACGAATTATTCTTATGAAAATTAATTATTAATAAGAAGTATAATAATATTACATTTATTAATTTATAACAATAAATTGGAATAAAAGACATATCAAAATTAAGTTGACTACTTAAAATTATGACCTAACCTAACCAGTATATTCAAACATTTAATATGAACAATAAAATTAAAAATATCCGTTGTCATAATAATAATAATATGTATTAAATTAAAATAAATATACAATTTTTAAAAACTAATGTCGCAAACCTAATTATACTTGTAGCTGCATTATGTGTATTAATCAATTTCAATTTTTCAATAGTATAATTTTATTTCAACACAGGCAGTTCAAACGATTGTTTACGTGAGTTGTGGCTTATGAGTTATGAATCATGAACAACTAACTAGTGTACCAGCATATGCTATTTAATTCGGAAACTTAAATCTACGTGGAAAGTATTTAAAAAAAAAATAATTCATATAATGAACCAGTTTTTGATCCTTTAAGCTTTGGCTATGAATTATTATCCACTGACATGATATTTGCCACGAAACACCGCATTAGTGTACTATAATATATAATATGTGTATTGAATATTTATGTAGGTTTATTATTGTCCGATTGCAGTCGTATAATACGTTTGATCAACGTACGTTGTAAAATACCACGCACATTATATTTATACACCGCCTCCCCGCGGGTGAAATATTATGCAGTCGGATGAATAAATTTAATGTTTATAACAAACGCACAAAATGACGACACCTAATGCGTAGTACATGTACTATAGTGTACATTGTGTGATGTATTTAGTAGTAGGCGAGATTGAGCGGGTTGGTTTTAATGGATGGGGATGAGTTGCGCGTTAAATGAACCGGTCTACTGCTCGACCCCTCCCCCATCAATAGACGTATAAAACATTGAATAATACCAGAAATCCAGTAAAAAATAATAAATCTAAAGTAATAAATCTTAATAATAACAGACTATTGAACAGTAATACAACTGAGAGCAATATTTTTCCCAATCGAATACAGAAACAAAAATTTTTGAACGTAACACAAAACATATCATAGGTATAATAATAGATCTATGTTTGAGGATTTAGATGAAAACAATTTAGAATATATTTTCGTCTAGTCTGATCTAAATAAATAAAAAGGTTGTTCAGGGAAAAACTAATATCTGAACAATTGTTTTTTTAAACACGACATATGGGCGACTAGAGAGACAAATGTATTTTAGTATACAACGCTAAAATATTTTTCGAACCCTTTTACCTTATATTCTATACCTTTTTCCTAAAGTGTCCGTCAAATTATTTTGTGATATTTTTTTAAATATTTAGAATAAAAACATTATAGAGTTTACAACTTTTAATATCTGTACAACATTTAATGACCATAACACCTTACTTGACGAGTATAATAATTTAATAACATAATATAATATACCTATCTAATAATTAAAATAATTATCAAAAGATAAATCATACTTTAATTTGTTATATCATCATGAATAATGCAATACGAAAATAATAATTAGATGTATACAATATATTGAAAGCATTTAAAATGAGCAAGTATTTCCATGTCAACTAGACCTGCCATATAAACATGAAAGCACATAGACGAACAACGAAAAATATGTTCGCTATAATCTCTGGTGGGTATGCCCTAACAACAATAATAATACAAAGTGGGCCGTAACGCTTCTAATTGATACTAAAAATAACTAGGTAGAAACTTATACGTTTACGTTAAATATAAATCATGTATTTATATTTCCTTATTTACTATAATTATAACCATAACTTTAAATTACGATTGTTATAAAAAAAAATCAGGACATAATATAACTTAAATACGCATTTAACTATTTATTTCAAAATCAGTATTTTGTAGTAACATCATTAAAAATTGTAGAGTACACTGCAAGCCTTGCGTGCAATACAATACGGATAAATCAATGAACATTGTTATTACCTTTTCGATGTTTCAATTCAAAAATACATTACACATATCAATACCTATTCCAATGTGTCCAAAATGTCAAACTGCCCGTAATAGTCAATATCTACTGGCTACTATAGACTATCTACTTTATGTAGTGGTTGACACTGGTATAATGAACATATCTGAGAACTTATATAATATTATATAAAATGAATTTGTTTATTTTAAAAATAGTGTATTCTAACATTTACACCCCAAAAACGAAAACAAATTACGTTATTATATTTGTTTTGTTTATTAAATAACTTAGCTACTAGTAAGCAAACATATATCAATCAGTGATCGTACACCTCCTTAAATTTTTTTTATGGATTTTCACTTAAATGTGTTTTATTTTCTATTGAGTTATTCATTCAGTAGAATTGTTTATCAAATAGAAAAATATAATATTAGATTTCATACCAAATTATTTATATTATGTAATACTGGCAGCTACTCAATGAAACTATTAAATAAGCTAAAGAATATGTGAATAAGAACATATATACATAGTATATTTTTTAAATATTTTATACTGCATTTAATTAACATATTTTGTTCAATACTAAAATAAACTATTATTAAGTTAATCAATGCAAACTGTGTATACAAGTACATACCTATATAGTATAATAATGTTAATATTTGTATAGTCATATTACATTTTAACATAAATTAATATGAACATAAAAGAAATTAATAACGTACACTTATTTTTTCAAAACATAAACTGTGTTATAAAAACTAAGTAATGATTAACTATGAACAATTATCAAACTGACATCATTATTTTCTATCACACCTATAAAAACAAATTAACTGGTTTACATTTTCCTGTTTTTTTAAATTCTAATCCAACGTGCAAGGCGATTAGTTTTACAATAATGCGTATTTTTTCGAGATCTTCTCATTATAATATAATATTATAGATAACACTTTTGAATTCATTAAAAAACTTGGTTTCATGAAACAACTCTCTAATAAATTGAAAATCGCACATAGATATCAATTCATAACGAGACAATGTGGTCAGTGCATTCGTAAAAACCGTGAAATGTAAAGAAAACAATTTATAATTTTAAAGTATACCTATTATAGTCAGATTTCGAATTTCTTACATATTATTTAAAGACATCTGGACATCTGAACTGCAGGTGGCAAACTGACTTTGTCGAAACAACCTTTTATGTACGGATCGAAACCGGTTACCAGACAACAAAACAAGTGATATTTAAAAAAAAAAAAATTATTGTCAAATAACTCGAAAAGCGTTACCAAGAGCGACTGCCGCCGTCGATGCGTGGAATTCGAAATAGGGGCGCGCCAACCTGCAGTAGTTTTCTTTTACATTACATAGGTGCCTCTATTAAACGGACAAACATAATATAACAGGACGAACCCCGCAAAGCAAGTCAAAAACAGCTGTTTAACGATTAGCGTAAAATCAGTTGTATACATTTTTTTTATATTGTGATGTTTTATAATTCTATTGTAATGTAACACTTTCACAGTGTTATTTAGATTGGAAAACGTAGTGTACGGTGTGTGAAAGTCCTGTAAATTTCGTTCGGCGCCCGAGCACCCTTAACAAGTTTTGGTAAACATTAGGTTCCCCCCCCCTCACCCCAACGCCACGATCTCGGACAGCTACGACAGTTCGACTCGGCGGCCGGCCCGGATACATATTTTAGCAGATAATTATTACAATATTGTAATCGTTATAATCCGTTTAAACGGGTCACGGGGCCGATGACAAATATTGGAATAAGTCGAATACGGTCGGCATATGCCGTTCGCCGTACGCGCCAACGCTGTGCCGGCCGTGCATTACCTGAACTTTGAACAGGGATGGATGACCCAGGCGCCCAGCGACCGTTGCCTGAGCCGTTCCTTGAGCACGGCCTTCTCGCTGCCGTAAATCTTCATCGACAACCGGTTCATGGACGGTTCGAAGACGGCCCGCAACCCGGTCAAGACGGTGGTCCGGGGCCGCCGGCGCAGGCGTTTTCCATCGTCGGCCAGGCCGTCCGCCGCCGCGGCCGACCCGTCGGTGGTGGCGGCAGCGGCGGCGGCGGCGGCGGTGGTCGTGTCGTCGGAGTAGCCCGCGTACTCCGAGAAACCCGGATAAGCCGCGGCGGCGGCGGTGGCGTCCATGCTGCAGGCGGGAGCGACGGTGGTCGTCCGGACGTCCGTGTCGAGTCGTCCGCGAACGCAGTGACGTAGCGGGGTGGACACGCGGCGTTACGACGACGATTGGCGGTGCGAGCGCGTTGCACGGGAACGACGCGCGAGACGAGCGCGCGGTACTGCGAATACGTTGCGGAGACACGCGTTCGCGATACACTGCAGCCGTCCGCGCGGCCACCGGTTCGGCGGTTCTTCCGAATCGTCATCCGCACCGCTGTCCCACTCCCCGGCCGCCCATACCACCACCACTGCCGACGCCGACGACGAACCGGTTGCCGCCACCCGCCGCCCGCCCACCCTTAACGTGTACAATAATAGTGACATCGCGTTGTGTAATGTCATAATGTCTTAACGATGTTTATTATTTTTAAAAGCGCAACAGCGATAAAACCGTCGCCCACGCTCGGCGTGCCGTCCGGGACAGTGCTTATCGGTTCGGCTAAGAGAATGAAATCATTAATATGAGCCATATAAATGCGCTAAATAAAAACGTCACGATAAAAGGTTCTTATAAATTCGAATTCGTGACTTTGCCTCGTGTCGATATACAGATTATAGAGATTGCTAAAAAGTGTCTATCGATTGGCCAAGTCCTACGCGAATATAAGAATAAACGTTTTGAAAATTATCAAAATATGATTATACCATAATGTATATATCCGTTATGTGTGTACACTGTGTTCAGTTGATACAAAAGTAACATTGAACCGAGTTGAGAAATTATGTTTTTAGTATCTGTATTTTAATATCGAAGAACGTGTGTGGGTACAATAATTATTTAAAATCACCAGGATGTTTGTCAAAAATGTACAAAAAAATATTTTGTCACACGAACATTGGATCGAATTTAAAATTTTAGCTTGGGTACAGTACAACCGTTATTAAAATAATCCATAAAAATATGCAACACAATCCTGGTATATCCTTAATAATATAGCATAATAAATAACGATATCATTATTGCCACTGTCCATTTTCGGTTTATTTGGATTGCCGTCGCGGCGTGTTGATGACATCGTTACGCCTTAGGCGCGACAAAGAATCGCGTACTAAGTGCTTACAATTATTATATATAGGTACGTCGTTCACTCCGCAACCCTTATCGGACGATCCGCGCGTAATAACCACATAGATATCATGTCCGTGCGATGCTATAGTGTCCGTCCATCACTTATATAAACCAAATATACACGATTTGAATTACCTAATCTAAACAATTTTTCAAGAACTGTTTCGTGTTTATGACTGACAACCTACAAGATTCATTCGAATGCCCTGCTAATATAATAAACCACGTTCGTACATTCTATAGTCATATATTTTTATAGGTACAAGATGTGTACAGCCAGTGTTCACACAAGTATAGTACGTAAATGCGTAAATCGGGAGAAATATAGACCTCGAATTATTAACTATAATTGAAGATAATAAATTCTGTTTTATACCGTGTATACGTGTGTGTACATTGATGTGTAGTGTCTATTATTATGATGAACCATTATAAAATTTTATTTACATTTTAGTGAAAAAATAATAATATTGTGAGTACTTATTATATTGTACCCGTATTATAATGTACATGATATAAAAAAATGCAAAGCTTTAGAAGGATATTTTTTTTGTTTACCTGTGCATGGTAAACATGACAAATTGACAACCGATAGGAAAAAAATATTTTATAATCTAATTAAGGTTTGGGATTCTTGTGATAGGTCTTTTACGTAGCTACTGTAATGATATGAATATATTAATAATTTTACAAAAAATAAAATTAAGTTTTTAACGTTTGCATTATAACTTAAATATAACTTCTAAACAATTTGTAGGTATGTAAATTTAAATATACTCGTATATAAAATGATTAAAAATTTAAAAAATATAATGGGAAACAGATTTCTTCCAATATACAGTAATACATAAAACAGTGTTTTTTTTAATTAATAAATTAATTTATTATTGAAATATTAAACAAAAATTATAATTAATATACAGATATTAATTAAACAATAGCAATCACAGCAGGTACTAATGTTCTGACTCAACTGTTTAATATGTTAACCTTATTACTGATGTATCTTCTATTCCTACAAACACATTTTAGGAGTATAGTAAATTTACAAATTAAAATGTAATATTATGCATAACAAATTAACAAATAGAAATAATACTCGTAATTTTGGACCAACGTTTTAAATTAGGAATGATTATTAAATTTATGTAGTGCTTCTACAAATAAAACTATTACGTTATTTATCTATATATATTTGAAATATTGTGTATACTTAGATGCTTACATTAAATTATGAAATTGCAAATAGAAAAAGCTCTACAGGATGATTTTTTTATTATGAACTTCAGAATAAGAAATCAATGTATGGATGTTATCATAAAAAAACTTTAAAAAAATATAACGATAAAAATATTGAAAATATAATAAAAAAATTGTTATATTTCAATTGTAAATTTATATTTTCGTATTTTCTAAAATTTAAATATCTTTTGAAATAATAAGTGATTCGTGATAAAAGCATCACTTTATGGATATATAAACACACATATATATAATATACAACCATTCTCCGAATTAAATTTAGAAATAATCCTACATTCATACAAAATTAACATATTTATGCAAAAACGATTAGTAAAAATAAAAATATAAAATTCAAAAGAGAAGGACACGTACTATACGTGCTGATCGTGACGTGGTATACACGTAAATAATATAATAATTAATAGAGTATGAAAATAACCGTTTTGAAAGATTTGAAATATTATATTGAAAATGGATTTGAAAAATAGATTGCTGATGAAATCAACCGGTTTGATGTGACCTAATTGTTATAGTATCAAACTTTTAAAGTACGTAATATATAAGTATACAGTTGGTATTTTCGCCGTGGACCTAATTATATTTTAACTATAGTTATCACAATATTATTTTATTCGACTTTTAAGAGAACAAATATTTTAATAAAGAAAATAACTTAGCTAGGGTCTCAAAAAAAAATAATAATAATAAAATAAAAAAGTGAAATCATGTAATACATGTACTCGGGAATATACCAGTATTGAATAGTTAAAAAATAATAATCTTACTTATAGGTTTATTGAAACCAAAACTTTAATATAGGAACTTATATTGATTTTTTCTTATATATTTTGCATAACTAGAAAGTTTAATTAATAATAAACTGGAAATTCACTCATCTACATGGTATTATCATTGATAATTAAAATATATTGACGGTTTTGTAAGACATTTTTTTAAATTCTAAACTTCTATTTAAAAAAATGTATTGACGTTATAACTATAGCTATTATTATATTATGCAAACTTTCAAGATGAATATCAATATTATATTAATGTATCATTAACTTTACAATAATTATAAATAAAATTCTTAAATTTATTATTATTTTATGATTTACTCATATTTTTTGTTCAACATTATATCCAATTTAATTATATAAAAACTAATTACCTAATTCACTAAATACAGCGGAAACATTGTAGGCTTCATAAACTTCAACAGTATTCGTAGATACATACTTTTATAGTTTTATGTATATCAGAGGTAATAAATATCATTATTAAAAAGAAAATATTCAATACTTGGATAGAAATGTCCATTCATCATATTATATTATTTATATTATTATATTTTTAACTCAATATCCGTAACTAAAATATATTTTTACTGATTTTCGTTTAAAGGTTGAAATATTATAATAAAATGGAAACAATAATAACTTTGAACTTTAAATAAAAATATAAACACAAATTTGATCGACAGAATTCATAAAAAAAAAACATTATTTATAGCTTATTAAATTATATAAATTTTTACTGTTTATATAAAATAGCAAACTCAAATTCATACTTATAATCTTGAATTTCATTCGATGAAACGAATCTTCAGTGCTATTTTTTTTTCAATATAATATTATATAATACTTCATTTCCATTTGTCAAAAAAAATACATACCTTCTTGTGAAATACAGACAACATTTTAAGTTAAAAATACAAACAGTAAAATACTGGCTATACAAAATAAAATATTGAAAAATAAAAACTGCGTGATTAATAAATAAGTTATCGTTTATCCTACCTTTACATTTTTTTTTTTTAAATAAATCAATGCTTAATTGTTTTGAATGGTTAACAAATAAATAATAACCGTCTATATCAATAGATCATAGCGTTACTGTTACCCGCCCACATCAACTCCAGTAACGATACAAAATAACTTTTTGAGACTTTATATTAAAGTCTCACAATGGTTCATTTTTTTTTTTTAATAAAATAAAGACATTCTCAGCTTATCAAGGTACATCCTTGAATAAATACGAATAAGTAAATTTATGAGTATTTAACATGATAATAATTTAATGATTTAATATAACAAAAGTATTAATACCTAAATTTAAGGTTGGTTAGATATTATATAAATAATAAAATAGTAAATAATAGTATAGAGAAAAATAATTTAATTACGTATGACTTAAAATAATAAAGATTAACTTAAAATATGATAATTAATTAATAAGATCGTGTGTATGACCGCGTTTAAAGCCTCTTTGAGGTGATGAACGTATATCTAAATAAAAGTAAACATTGATCCAGTTAGTCTATATAGTAAACTAAGAAAATTTAAATCCAAAGCGCTTATATGATCTTGAATTTTTTAATTTGAAAGTCTTTGTATAATAATTAAGAATTGTATGTTATATTATTTATAATAAATATCTAATCGAAAAATATACAATAGGTTTCAAACTTTAAACAATAATTAACCCATAATCACAAATACATAATTCAATAATTCAAATAATGGCTTCGCCAATATTACAGAAATCATTCTAGTTAAATACCAATTATTGTTGTTAATTTATTGACCCATAAATTTATAATAGAGATCATTTGAATATGAGTATGTATATCAAGTGCTCGACTTGAATTGAAAATAGTAGTGGTAGGAGGTAGGAACTCAGATGACACAAAAAAAATTTGCATCTCTATCTAATAATTAATAATATACCTAATATAACCATGGGTGGCTTTTCCGCCACACCCTCTTTATTACACCCTATACATATTACCATAAACCAACGAACATTTCCTAACTTATTATACTAACTTAAGTTTCAATTTTATGGTTATGCATGTAATTGACTTTTGCACGCAATAATTGAGATAGTTCTATTAATTTTTATTATTATTATTAATAGATCAATAATAAAGCATAGGTCAAAATATTTTAATTAGGTTAGTTGTTTATAATGAAATAGATATGCTTGTTCTTTAACTCATCAGAAGTTTTATAAAATAAAAATTAACACATTTATTACCGTGGTGATTACTTGCATAAATTAATTACGAGGTAGACACCTGCACTCAATATTCACAACAAAAATACTTCTCCAGTTTATTTATATTATTTATAATTTTGCATATTTATATTATACGAACAATGTTGAAAATATTCAAATATTATAAAATGATGCATACCTATATAGTAAAACCACAAATATAAATACATGAACAAACATCTGTCAGTTTTTCCCACTATCAAATGCTTTTTCCGTGTATATTATATGTAATAAACTAATATAGAAGGTTCCTAGTTTCTTACATAGATAAGAAAACAAGAAAGTCTTTGAATATATTTTATACAGCTATAAAAGAAAGTTGGAATAAAGCAGATGAAGAAGTCAAAATGTTTTTTATATATCTTGTTTAATACAGAACATAACGTTCACTTCATTAATGCCAACGACAAGTAATTTGTTCATTCATTTAATTATGAATAAACCATGTACCTACCTACTCTACCAATCATAATACAATATAAATTTATAGCGATAAATGTTTACAGTCGCCAATTAATACCTATAGCTATACCTATATTTTAAATAATATATTTATTATTTTCTTATTAAAATTATAAAAAAAAAAATGTATAAATTTAAAACATACAAATTAATATATCAAGAACACAAATAACTCTTAGCTGAATGATACTGAGTGAGAAATGATAAGTTATAAGAACAATCTCCCTTTAATTAATACTTCGTAAGTAGTCATAACTGTTATATTTAGAGTTATAAAAATTGTTAAAATGAAATTAAAATTAAAAATTGAAGATAGTAAAAACCAGTACAGTAGGAGTCGAGTGTGCCTCGTCGTTATAATGGATTTGTTAAATTTGAATTCAATTATAAATCATTGCATACGAAAATAATTCTGAGCAGAGACAGTGTGTTAAAATATTATCATATATATTGCACTATATTGTTATTTGTTATTATAGTAGATTTGTTTTACTATTTATAGTAATATACTAATATGGTATAAACTAAATAGGCTAAACACCAATCCAATGTGCAACTTATACAACTACAAAAAATTTAAATCAATATTATTATAAGTCATTATTATGACAATTAAACAAAATGTTAAATTATAGCATGTACCTAAAGTTCATGGCATTAAAGTGTCTTTCATGTCTAATAAAAATTCATCAGAAATAGCATGAAATATTAATCTAAATATTTTGAAAATGTCATTGCTTATATTTATATAAAATATAATGGTTAATAATAGACGTATCTAATATAGTTTCAAATTTCCACGACAGATATTTTTAAATTACAACAAAATAATTAAAATCATTGTTCTTCATTTAAATATAGAATTTTGTCCAAATTCGTACGTCAAATATCTATAAAAAAAGATCAAGTTTATTTATTTAATTTAGATTTTTTGATTTCTTTATGAGATACTTGTGATGAACCTTGTATTCAATTTTCAAACTTTGTAACCAAGCGAACATTTTTGTATCTATGTTTAAAGAAAAAAAACTTTCACAAATGAACCATTTCAAATGTATATAAAGAGTTCAAAAAAAATCAAAATACTTTAAATTTATATTATGTATAGAAAATGATCGTATTTGGAAAAGTATCTACGCATCTATAGTTATTTTTCGTTTTTGAATGACAACAAAATATCAAAACCCGATTGAGAGAAATAATTCTATTTTATTGGTGAATATCATACTTAAACAATAGATACTAGGTATAGTTAAATTTTATTTATAAAACAGAAATAGTGAAATAAATCTAGTTTGACGCTCACGCCAATTTTTTATGTATTAGAATTTCGAGTTCCTACAACTTTTTACAAAGTTATAGCCTTATAACTTACAGATCTCATATAGGTAGGCTATAGCCTTTACATATCTAAATTTCAATGTCCATGTTAGTCGATGTCTTATAAGTTGTATGTACCTTCCTCTATTTTTTACAATTCAAATTTTGAATATGAATTATAAATAAAAAACATTTTGTTATACACTTTTATTTTATTTTAATACATATTTAGACAAAAATCACAACAAAAAAATTTACATATTTTGACTTTTTTATTACATAAAAACCCTTGCTCTACTAATATAACACTATAAGTGTCGATTAAATAATAAATGACACATAATATTAAATATTATATTAATAATTAATCAATGCTATAAGTAATAACATTAAATAATAGGTTTGACAGTGACATCTAGTGGTCGCTCAACGCACTACGTCCGTGACCAATATGTGGTTATCACTGGCCGCCAACATTATCAATAAAAAAAATAAACGGAAAATGTAAACACACGCCGACAGGTGTATTATATTGACACATCAGCAACCTGTAAGCGGCCAACGCAACTGCCACACACTCAGGTCCGGGTGCCAACGACTGCGGCCGCTTTCCCCGATGTACTCCACAGTCACTCTTAGCCACTGACAGTCGTACTTTTAGTCTCTTCCGTCTGAGCCGTTTTCGTAAATTGTCACGTCTTGTCTAAGTACGTGAGTAAATCTCGACATTTCTGCAGCTGCTGAGGAACCGCGCTGTTTCGAAAATGGCCCCAATCAAAGGCAGAAAAGCTGCCGCCAACAAGAATCTGCCCATACTTAGTCACGAGTTCGTCATCCAAAACCATGCAGATATCATGTCCTGTGTGGCCATGGTTATTGTAATCGGTCTCATGGTCCATGTAAGTTAAAAGCGCTGCAACTAATTTCTTACGTCAAGTTATTGTTGTTGTATTAAATTGTTTTCGTTTTGTATTGCAGATAACTGCACCAGTGTCTTCGTTATTTGTAGCCCTGCAATATGTTCAGTCCTCCGGAGAAAATCCCAACGCCTTGCAAACATATGGTACCGGTCTAAAGGATTTGTTTGCTATATTTTTCTATTTCCTCATTTGCATCATATTCCATGCCATCATTCAAGAATATGTTTTGGATGTAAGTATAATATAGTTACTTACATGTAATTTTTGAGGTTTTTCCTTAATTGTATAACATTGATAATTTTGTTTTAAAAAAACAATAAATATCGAACTAGATACTATGTTCGATGTTCTAATTTAGTTGTTAAAGTAACAGTTTAAAAAATAATCTAGAATATGAGCAATTTCTAATTCACCATTATCTACATTTAACACTACTTCTGCAATTGATGAATAGTGAATAGTAGTTAATAATTAATTATCTAATCTATTTTACTTATAGAAAATTTGCCGTAAATTGCATTTATCTAAATCAAAGAATTCACAATTCAATGAATCTGGACAACTGATTGTATTTAATGCAATTTCAATGATTTGGGCATTAGACATTGTTGTGAAGTAAGCATTTAATAAAAAATATATAATTTAAAATGGAAAATCCATTAATAATTTTTTCAAACTTTTTATAATATAAAGTGTTATTTAGTATTTAAATTTAATTAGATATTTTATAATTACTATACTCTTTACATTTTCCAGAGGAAATTGGTTGGCTGATCTTTCATCAATATGGATTGGATATCCATACAATACTCTATCATTCTCAACAAAATTCTTTTACATAATCCAATTTGCTTACTGGGCACATATTATGCCAGAACTGTACTTCCAAAAAGTTAAAAAAGAAGATATGTTTAGCAGAGTGAAATATTCTGTATTGTACTTGACATTTGTATCAGCCATATATATAACTAAGTAATTTTAAATCATTTTTTTATGAAAATAGCAAAAAATTGTATTAATTAAACCTGGGTTTTTGTTTCAGCTTCCACCGTATTGGTGTTGTATTACTATTATTGCATTATATTTGTGGATTTATTAAACATGCCGTTAAATTGATTGACATCACTGAGAAAGAAGAAGATAGTAAAAAAGTTCAATGTATGTTATTTTAGTGATCTATAAGTAACAAGCAATTATTTTATTAAAAATATGTATGTTTTTATTAGTGGCCCAAAATGTGTACAACTGGTTTTTCTATGCTGTACAAGCACTAACATTTATCCTATCCCAGACAATGCTATGGTTCGGTCTTAAAAACGTACAGTACAGTGGAGAATTGCGTGACTTCAATACTCCCACGTTTAAATTAATATGTTCAATCAGCGCAATAGCAACACAAGCTTGGATGGTTTATGAATTCTTAAACAACCAAAATTCTAATGGTTTCAATTTATCTGCTTCATTCGGATTAATCAAACAAAAAACAAAAACACGTACTGATGTTTCCAATAAAAAACGCAAGAATGCAGGTATTTTATTAGAAGATAACTAATAACAATAAAACATATTTTATTATATTTAATTCTTTTTAGCTACCCGGAAGTTTAATGAATTGACAGAAGCTGATCAAAACATTAAAAAAACATTAAAACATGAAGCGAAAAAAGCAGCTAAGATTGCAAAGAGTGTTAAATAATTTATGATCAATGT
Source organism: Rhopalosiphum nymphaeae (assembly GCA_036289425.1). NCBI lineage: Eukaryota > Metazoa > Arthropoda > Insecta > Hemiptera > Aphididae > Rhopalosiphum > Rhopalosiphum nymphaeae. The sequence continues at coordinate 6,616,723 of JAZAQC010000012.1, read as the reverse complement.
GTTGCTTGTTAACTTAGGTGCAATATTTTGTTTATCTTACATTGCATTATGTTGGAAATATGTATAAGACATTTACATACATGTAATGATAATTATATAATGTTTTCTTCCTATACATATTATAGATATTATGTACAATTAACATTTATTTAAAATTTTATTGCAAATTATTATGATAATGACTAATTTTAATGTTTATTTTTATGTTATGTATGATATATTATAAGCTTTTTAATCTTTAATTCTTGTGAATTATATTTTGTTCTGTATTTAATATTTATAATCAGTGTTTAATACTGTAATTGTTATTTTTTTCAACTATACAAACCAATTAAAATACTCCATTTAATTGAAGTTTTTAATGAAAATGTAGTACATTTTTTTTATATTAAGAAAATTGTATATATTTTATAATTAAGTGACATCAACTTATCAAATAATATTGAAATAAAAAAAATCCATTTATCCCATCCATTATAAATTCTTATACAAATTTAAAGTATATAAGTCCATCTAGTTAATTAAATGTATATATATATATATATATATTATCATTATGATTATTCATATATTATTATTGTAAAACTTTATTTTTGTTTTAAATAAAAAAATATTTATATATTATAATATTTTGTTGGGGTAATACATTTAATTTTATTATCTGTTGGTTTTCAATACTATAGGAATAAAAAGAATGTTATTAGTTTATCACAATTCTAAAATATTGATAAACACTACTATACTAATAAGTAACAATACTTACAAGTGTAAAACTATAACAATTATTATTGCTGAAAATGGTATGTTTTTAACAAAATACACAGGATCAATAGTATTTAAATCCAACATCTTACGTAACTATGGCAACATTGAAAAAGCTTTATGCGATATGTTTAATTGAACAATTTAAGCAATGTACTAACTTACAATAATGAGATTTATATGAAATTAAATAAATTTTACATTAGATATTATCCACCAGGTAACATTCTTCTATTAATATAAGTAATCATAGTACATACTTGTCAATATTTATGTCATCTGTGATTTATAGGTATTGTTTTTGAATATCAGAAACAAAAGAAAATTAAGCAGAAGATTTTGGATTTGTTTGATATTGAACAAGAGTAAGTTTAAAATTAATATGGTACCAACATTTATTATTTTAACATAAACAAATTACAACACTGGTCGATATTCTAATAGTATATTTCAATTTATTAAATCTTATATTTTTAAAATAGGACAAATGTAGAAGCACTAGCCGCTCGGATTGCGAGCGACGAACCATTGATCACTCCTAAGATATTGCCTCAACTGGAAACAATCTTGCAAAAACTTAAAGATAAAACGTTTTTCAAAAACTGGGACAATGTCCATGATTTTTTTCAAGTTGACAAAACTCTAAGCAGTGGTCATTTGTTACCAATAACAAATGTATCCGTTGACAAATTCGGAGATATGTAAGTAAATATATATATTTTAAAACTAGGTAAGTATACAATATATCAAAAAAATTAATTCATAATTATCTACTTCCATAGGATACATATAAGTATAGGCTACTTAATAAGCAAAACTTGAGGGGGCACAACATTAAGGAAAGGTATTTTTGAAAAAAATATTATGAACATTGAATACTTAGTATTAATAAAATTAATTAAGTATTAATATACTAAATAGGTATTTAAATAAGTTTTAAAAAAATACAATATTGACTTACAATTTATTCGACAAAAATTAGTAATAATTTTGATAGGTAAATAGGTAAAAATTATAATGTAAAAATATATTTAAAAATGATTTTGAATTTCCAAACAAAATGAAATTATTTTGTATTATTTCCTCATTTCCAAAGGTCGTAAAAGTTGTAAAAACAAAACATGTTCATCATCAAGATGAACTGAAGTGTATCTATGCAAATTTCAAATTATGATGTATTGCTTGTTTTAGTAAAATCGAGTTAAGCATTGAGAAGAATCGATTGGCACTGTTATTGTTTTTAAAAACGTATTATTTCCATATTCGGTTTCAATACGTCCCAATAGGTACCAATTTCCTTTAAAACGTGTTATTTCCTATACTAACAATATTTTAGCTTATAGGTATCCATTTTATTTTATTTCATTACGTACATTCTTTTATACTATAAAATATCTGTATTGTGATATTCATATTTTTTTTATTACATATTTATTCCATTGTATGTCAAAACTAAATTTGATACCTACTTGTTGACAGTTATTGCCATTATAAATGATAATAATTTAGGCCCTTCGACTTAATTAATTGTATAATACATAAATACAAATTATAAATAAATTTAATAACATTTCATATTATTTAGTTTATTGATTAGGTAAGGTACTTACCTAGTAGTGTACGTATTACCACAGGTACTGTACGTAGGTGGTAGGTACTTAAATATATATTTATATATTTAACATTACAAACTATCCGCGTTCTGCAATCTTAAGTTTTACCTGACTTTACAAAGTGTTCGCGTTATTCAGTTCAAACAATGGATCGTACAAAGTAACCATTTACCAAAAAGAACTTACACTGTGATATTATCATTTGTCATATTGATATATTTGCTATAGTGTATATAGTTTGTTAATTTGTTATTGTTATTATTTGTTATTTAATATTTTAAGCATAAATAAATAAGAAAGAAAATGCCATGTTAATTTTAATAATTTATTAATTTTTTTATGAATAGGTTATTAAATACCTATTCATAATATATACTAATACAGAACAATTTTTTATTTTTTATTGTTATTATAAGAAAGATAAATTTTATAAGTATACAAAAATAGAAATAAAAAATCATATTTACTTATAGAAACGAAAATGTTACGATAAATTTACTGTTATTTTTTTCACGTAAATTGTTCATCTCTAATCATTCTACACATCAACTCTTAGCAATTTAGCATTATCGTCTCCGCTATACACTCGCTCTCTGTTTCGTTATATTACCTATCGACTATCACCTAATATTTCGAATTCCGATCCGTTGTACTGTCCTTACAATAGTTACCTAAAATCTGAACAAACTACTACAATTATTTAATAACTAATGCATTGTTCTGCGCTCCAACAAATATTTTTAAGTGCATAATATTCAATATTGGTTATATTCAATGTCTGAGCTCGTATATAGCGATAAATCATAAAATATTATCGATTTATTAAATTAATCCTTCTCTTTAGTCCTTAGTACTTGCACAGATTTAAGTATTTAGCTGAAATATATATAATATAAATATGAATAACTGGATTTTTGCATGTAATACTATACAGTTGCGCCACCGGGAGTTATGACCGGACGTGTAAGATTTGGAATACCCGAACGGGTATGGAGACGTCGACGCTCGTTGGGCATGACAACGCGGTATACGTTGTGTCATTAGACATCGCGGGAAGGTGAGTTTTATCCGGTATGTGCAAGTGGCGAGCATCGATGCCCACCAAACTACCAAAGCACCCCCCTCCCCAAGTGAAACTGAGGAAGAGGAGCAGTATCCAACGATTAAACTAAGTCCAGATCCACTAAACATATACATCTATGATCCATATTACCATATATTACATTATATTTCTATGTACAAGATCATTTTTATTTATTGCAGAATATTCGATATATATTCATACCTCATAGGGACCTATGCCTGCAATAAAGGAATCACCCTGTAGAGAGACATTCACCCTGGACACCATACACATTTATAATCATTTGTGTAGGCACAAACGCCTTTCCTCCACACACAGCCCTGCCATCGATTAAATATGAAGATTTGCGTGTGAAAATGTGAACCAAACTTATAATTTTTCAGAGTGCTGACCGGATCGTTCGACAAAACGGCGCGGATGTGGTCGCTGGACGACAGTGGCGAGTGCCTATGCACCATGCGAGGTCATTCAGCTGAGGTAGTCGCGGTAGCCGTTGACCAGTGTATGCAGACTGTCGCCACTTCGTCAATGGACGAAACAACCAAATTGTTCAGCTCAGTCACAGGTTTTTACTAAAGAATTAGCTAAATATATAAACATATACAGGGAAAAAGCTACATTGTGGCCTAAATTATATGATTTAAGGACGCAGTCTACACATAGACAAAATGTTTTTAGCCCTCACCTTTCCTCCTAACGATCATAATTTGAATAATTATCCCATCACAATATCATAATTTTTTTTTTTTTAATAAATCAAAAATATTTTTTGTTTTGCAATATAATATCAAACACATGTCAACGTCAACGTCTGTAACAACTTATAACTGATCCGGCGGTACTTTGAGCTATGGCTACTGTAGTTATCACGCAAATTTTATTTCTACTTTGACAATAAATAATTTTACATCATTCATCATCTTAATTACAAAGAAAAATTGGCCCGAGAGCATAAAGGGTAAATGACCCCCCTCCCCCGAATTTTTTTTCAGTTACAATATTGAATACACTATTAGTATTTATAATATAGCATCTAAGTAACTAGTGGTAGTAGTCACTACTATTATAGACAATAGACATTAGTTATACTCAGGTTCGTCCTAAAATTTGCGAGGCCCAGGGCAAAAATACTTGTAACACTTTTTTATTGAACCTATATCATTATTTTGATATAATTTTTGATATTTACTAATTATATAAAACATACAATTTAATGCTACAAAAATTAAACAATTTTTAAAACTAATTTTACTACTTTTTTCAAACGCGAGGCGCAGGGCCTGGGCTCTGTTCGCCACCACCCCCCTCCCTAAATCCGGCCATGGTTATACTTTATACTAGATAGTCCTAAGTCCGGCTCTGGGTAATATTAAGCATAGTACATATTATCATAACTAATAACTATATAATTATATTAAATATTATAGATAAACAAAAAAGTATAATGTATAAATACATATACACATATAGTTACATTGTTGAATTATTCATAGGCCAAAACGTTGTCACGTTGAGAGGACATACTGGAGAAGTAGTGGTCAATCAGTTTGGCAACGGTGGGTCAACGATGATCACGGGTTCATTCGATAACACGATCAAGATTTGGGACATCCGTACCGCCCAGTGAGTTAATTTAATGAAATTGTTCAAAGATACAAATTAATCATATACTTTTGATCACATTGTTATTAATTCGATATCGTGGTTAATGGTTTCAGAAGGAACGTCATGTGAGACAAATAATAATTGTACAACGAATAACAATCTTTATTATATAGGATTATATTGTTATAAATTATAATCAATTATAAGCTATAACATATGACGTTTATTTGACATTTTGAAATCCAAATATTTTTTTGTAGGTAGACACACAGTTAGTAGGTATATACATATTATAATATTACAATTGACTATGATACTCAATCTAGTCGACAGGTGGCCGTAGCCCATATGAGAATCTCCTTCACCCAGATAACGCATAAAATATAGTTTTAAAAAAAAAACGGGTTTTTGAGTCTTTTAGTATAGCAATTATTAGGTAAACTTTTAGATTAGCGAAATTATTTTAACCATTAAAGTAAATATTGTTGTTTTTATGAATTTTAAATAGGTATACATAAAAAAAATTATTGACTATATTTTTTATGTTTATTTGTTGTAACATTTTAAGGATAATACACACAAAATATTTTAATCAACTGTCAAGTTTTTTGATTTCCAAACTAAAATTTTACAAGTAAAAATTTAAAAAATTAAGAAAATTAATAAAATTCCAATTTTTATAAGTATCCTAAGGATGAACAAAAAAAAACACATCATTATAAAATCATAAGATTCATTTATCCACTGATTATTTAAAATAACATAAAATACTACAGAATAAATTACTCTGTGAAAATAATTAAAATTAAAAATAAATTTCTTTGAAATAAACCTAATTGTTTCTTATTAGTTACTAGTAAATATCACATTTTATATGTATTAAGTATTATATTCTAGGTAGGTACACAGTATAGGTACTTGACCTACTGTTTTGATATACACCTTTTAATGAATTTTTATTCAGTTCAACATGTATTGCTACATTTAAATGGGTTTCAGATATTGCAGTTAATTTTTATTTATTGCTAAAGATTATAATCGAGTTATACTACCTAATAGTTTTTGTTAATTTGGATTTAAAACTTCGCAATGTAGATAATTGTATCTAATTACTTACAGATGTATAGCAACGTTATACGGACACACAGCTGAATTGACTGCTTGTCACTATGACTTTGGCTGCAGAGCAATCGCTAGCAGTTCATTGGATGGCACAGCCAAGTTATGGGATGTGAGAAGGACTGATAGCTGTTGCCACACAATTGCTGGGCACACAGATGAGGTAGTTAGATATTTAACCCGTCATCGGTATCGCTATATACTGTTACATGATTGGTATCGTGTTAGCGCTACGCTAACATTATCGTTTTTTCGATTCTGTGAATTATTTATTGAACTCGGAATAGTGAAACAATTATAAAAATATTTGTCTAGTTTTATCTTACAATAATTATATTGTTTATTAGCAAAATTAATAATAATATTTATTTATTAATAGCAAATTTCTCTCAAATTTTTGATATATAAATAAAAAAACATAATTTTTGGTAGAAAAAAAAGATATTATATAGAAATTAACAAATCACTTTTTTGTAACAAAATCTATTAAAATAAAAACAAATTTAAAATTATAACTCATCGTTACAATTTCCCGAATTTTCTTTCACAGTGTTGCATGTCGGACAAGTAGGAGTTGTATGTTCTTTACATATATACACACCACATACTGCATACTTTTACCAGTCATAATATCCACATAAATATGTTTTTGTATTGTTTTTGTTGTTATTTTAGCTTATTATTATTTAGATAAGAGGTATGTGGAGTTTTAAAACAACCTATTTTTATTTGAACAAGTGGTTCCTAAAATAAGTTTAATGTTAGCGAAACGCTAACACCGATACCGATGACGGGTTAATATTGTGTTTGCTAGTTTAAGATAACTAAAAAGTTTCATTATTGTATAGGTACTAGACATTTGTTTTGATTCAGTTGGTCGTCGAGTGGCTACGGCGAGCAGTGATTGTACTGCCTGCATCTGGGATGTAAGCAGTGGTGACTTGATTTCTGCAATGATTGAGCATACAAAAGAAGTTACAAAAGTATCTATTAAATTTATCTGTCAAGAATGAATTTAATAAAAGACAATAATTATCATTTTGTAATTTTAGGTTTTTTGGGAACCAGCAGGACATCATCTGCTTACCGCATCACAAGACCATAGTTCCATGTTCTGGGACACAGAAACTGGAGAATGTTTACAAGAATTAAAAGGGCATACTGATCATGTATTCTCGGTTGTAATGAGTTACTTTGGTGATACAATTTTGACAGCTTCTAAGGACAATACTTGTTGTGTTTGGAAACAATTTAATTCAAAAAATAATTAAAACTTGTATTATAATTTATTTATATTTTTAATTGAGTATTTAAATATACCAGACTTTTTGTATAACATTGAAATGCAATTATTATTGTTATTATTATTATTATTATTTTTACGAAATATATTGCCATCCTTGAATTGATCCATCATTTGCAGTTGATAACAATGTGTTACGTCCACACATTGGTAACCATAATGCACTACTTGTAACTGTATCTGGACATAAATCTTCATCTTCAGTGAACATATGACCTTCGTGTTTAAACTTGTACATAATATTTCTATTATAATTTGATTCTTCTAGTATATACACATTACTGTCAAATCCGCTGACAGCATAGTTTTGTAAATTACAAGGATCAAAACTAATGTTTATATTGTTATTACATTTTGAAAACAATTCTTTTTGATAAATTAACGGAGTTTTAAAATTTCTTAAGTCATATGTAATTACAGTTCCAGAATTAGAAATTAATGTTAAATTGAATGTGGTTATTTCTTTAGAACTTGTATATGCGGTATTTAAAAACCATTTTGAATTACTATCAGCCTCTGAAATATAAAAGTATCTTTAAATTTTATAATTTATTTAAAGTAATAGGAACAAAATTAGTATAGTTAGATTGTGCAATTTTATTTATATTTTATACATTTTGAGGTGTTTTATTTTGTATTGTTAAATTAATGTTATCAATATAAATCATAATATATTTTTAAAATCTGAACATTGGAAAACTGTACAATATACAAAGATACAATTAAAAGTGAAAAAAAACAAATTTATTCAGCTTAAAAAAAGTAATACTACAAAATCCTAATGCTGTTATGTTATGTTTAATTTTTCCTACAATACAGAGGTGACCAATAGATCAATTGCTACTCCCTTTTGCATTTTCTTAAAGTTTTTTCAGAATACAATTAAAATATTATTTTTTTTTAAATTTGTGTATCTTTGTTTAACTCATGAATATAAAAATCAATAACTATGAAAAACAAGATAATACACAATATACACAAATATCAAGTAGCATATTATATATGTGTTTTGTAAAACTGTATAATTAAATAATACTTATAAGTATAACACGCATGTATATAAAATATAATTTTATTTGTTGACAACCTTTTTTTTTTATCAATTGCAACAACCTGGGGAAACATCAGAGGTTGATCACAAGTTTATTAAAATTAGCCACCCCTATTATAATAGATGATGCTACAAAATACGGTTTAAAGTTTAAAGCATAAAATACTTTTTATATACTTAGAAAAATCAATATTTTATTTATTTCTATATTAGAAATATGCTTCAGTAAATGAGCATATTAGCTAGATTCTTTTATAACAATTTATTTTTAGAATAATTTATATAATTTAATTATATTTTAGTCATATAAATTAGTTATTTACCTACTAATTAAAAACCAATAAATAATATTAAAAAGTGAGTTAGGTTCCATATAAAATAGTTTAAAATAACTTATATTATTAAGTTTCAGAAAAAATATTTTTTATTTTCAAATATAAATATCAGAATAAGAGATACCTAAAAGAGATATCTATAGAAGTAAAAATATTATATATATTTCTAGAAAAATGTACCTAAGTTACCAATAGATTTATTTAAAATCTTAATCAGTAATCTAAATACGACCAAATACTTACCAGGTAAATTAATATTTTTCACATGCTGACCGCTAATTAAATCATATAGATCAAATGATCCATTATCTGAATTTTGAACAACCAGTTCATTTTTAGACATGAAATGCGGTGTATAAATGCATATTGGGTCGTTAGGCACATCTCTGATCATGAGTGTTTCTGTATTGTTTTCAATGTTAAATATATAACCAGTATGGCATGCATTTTCTTTTCCCCAAATTATTAAAGTATTAGTTATACAATCAACGGCTAATCGTCCACTCTCAACCTTGCTATCAATATTCACCAATGGAATCATTTGATCTAAAAATATATAATATTTGTTATATATTACTATATTAGACATCTGAATAATTTAATATTTTTAAATTATAAACTCATAACACATTACTTTAATTTAGTCTACTTGCCTGATTTATGGGGATCCATTTCATAAATTGAAACTTTACCAACTCCTTCTTCAGACAAAATTGTTTTAGATTTTCCAAAGAGAGTTTTCATCTATTCAAATAATAAACAATAAAATATTATTTTTATTTTAATGTTTAATTTCAATGATAATATAAGTACTATACCATAATACTTATAATTTTTGTTTACATCTATTAATCGATTATCAGTTAATGTGCCACATTTGATTTTCAAATCTCTACTTGTGCCTATAGAATCATGTTCATTTTCAATTTGGTAAAGTTTGTTAGGAAGTTCCAAATTCAATATTTCAAAACCATTTTCTTCAGGCTTTTCACATGCCAAACATACTGAGGAATTACAACTCAGTTCCATTGAAAATACTGGTTTATCCACACCAAACATTTGCAACTTATGATACCTTATTTAAAAAAAAATTATATTTATCAGTCAAAATATAATATTTATTACATATGTTTAAAAATAAAGTTTATATAAAATATTCTTACCTTTTAAAAGAGTTAAAAAACCACTCATCAAAAACGTCATCTGTTTTCAACATTTTTACACTTCAAAATAATTGAAAAAGTGAGATGATTAATAATTTTGTTTTTCTCAACAAAAATAATGGATATTAGAATTAATAATCTATCAAAATGTGATAACTCGATAGAAGATAATAATTTGTAAATTATAGGTACTATAGTACCTATAATGCAACACCACACTTTCAAATCCAATTTTCTGTTAAAAGTGTCTTACAATCCATTCTTAGTTTGTTATTATTTAGATAATGTTATCTTATTATTGTTGTGGTTATAATATTCGAAAAGTATTGGTCCACGGCTTTAAAAGATCTTCTAGTAATTAGCACAATTTAAAATAGAGATAGACTATAGAGTAATATGTCATAGACATTGTGTTCTGTGCTTAGACTAAGTCTATCTTAAGTTCTGGTTATCACTAAATCACTTATCTATTCCGATTGATAAGAAGATATTTTAAATATGTAATAATAATAAAAAAAATAAAGACAGGATGAAACATGAATCATTGTCTAAAGAAGACATACAGATGGCGAGTACCAAACGGTTTTTCGATAAGTGCCGATCTCATTGATGATAGCTGAAACTAACATTTTTATTTTTTTTTGCAATTACAATTGCACAGAGTAGAACATTTAAATTATTTAATATTTTTCAACTATCTGAGATGTTTATGAATTCATAATAAAATATTATCAAGCATTAATATTGACTTAAATTTTAAATGTAGGTAAGTACAATTCAGTTATAACTATACTTATTAAACATAATTTATATTATTGATATTCATTTTTATAGTTTATAATTACTATGGTTTTTTTCAATAGGTAACTTAATTTTGAATATTTATAAATATGAAAGGCTATAAGATCACTAATTGTGCACAAGATAAAAGAATTGGTATTGTCGGTAATTCATTGACAGAAGTTTTTGTTAAAGGATGTCAGAAATTAAAGGTAAACCAATAACCATAAACATATTCGTTCGTACACTAGCACTTATTTATTTTTAAATTGTCTGTAATTGAATTTGTCATTATGTTTTATTTGATTTCATTTACTTACATAAAAGAATTGACTCTTGTATTATTTTAAAAGTATTATAATACTATTTAGGTAGTGTCTTATGAAATAGTAGGTATAATAATATTTTCACACACAATCAAACATTGAGTGTAATTAACTATTCATAATAAAATATATAGTTTTGTCTCTTATTAGACATTTTTTTAAAAATATTTTCTATTTAGTTAAATTTTTTCATTCTTAAAGTGTATGACATACTTTGTTAAAGACAGTGCCGTAGTTAGAATTTTTTTTCGTAGGGGGGGCTTAATTTTTGATGACCAATTATGACAACAAATTAAGTTTGCACTGTATAATTCATATAATTATACATATTACCAAATCAAAATCAAGTAAGTGTGATGAGAGAAATGTTGTTTTATCACCACAAATAGTAATTAAATTAATAAAATTATTGTCGTCTAACATTTCGGTGGTGAGGAGGCTTGAGCTGGAAACCACCCCTCTCTGGCTATGGCACTGGTTAAAGATATTTGAATTCAGATAAATCAACAATCTCTTATAAAATAGAAGGCTTGGATTTAGTTTTTAAAAATTACTTAGTTGTGAAATTTGTTTAATATATAAATATAATACTAATTTAATATCTAGTGATAAACTATTAATCTAATTACATAAAATTTATGTTTAGTTTTTTTTTTATTATTTTATAGTTAGATGGTGTAAATGTGACTATGATGACACTTGATGGTACAGTGATAGATGATGAAGACTATTTTCAATCATTACCAGCACAGACATTATTTGTATTTCGGTCAAATGGGGAAACATTTCAAACAGGTATTTATTTACGGTTGATTACATTTCGTCACAAATTGAACCTTTGATCACTTGGCGAACTGGAGTCATATATATTTTGACATTAATAAGGTTCTGATCATAATTCTTTTTACTGTATATTTGAAATGAATTTGATAACACCCAAAGATTACCTGTTCGATCAACTCTGACGTCAGCTGGATACAAATCAATACTATTGTCTAAACTTATTACGCCTTGAGTTAATTCAGTATATTCTTCTCCACTGTAATTATTTATAGTTATTTAATACATATCTACATTTTACATATAATTAATATATTCATTAACTCACCTATACGAATTCCAACAACCAAGAACATTTTTTAAAAGGAGCCCATAAAATAAAACACCAGTTTCCATGTCAAATGATGATGATGTAGCTTGTTTATTAGCACCTCTATTTCCCATCACTTTAAAATCATATACATTTCGATCGTTATCATAATTTCCACTACGTATTATTCTTGAATTAACTGCAAAACCCATTGTACTGGCAATACTATGAAAGTAAATGGTTCTAAAACCATCTCTTGCTGTTGGTGATAGAGCTATTCCGTATAACCCTTTTTGAGACTGATAGTGAATTTCACCCAAGTTTATATCTCCACAAAGAGGATCAAAATGAAAAAAATTGTGTGTTATTGCATATGAGCTATTAGTCTTCCAATTGTAAACCAATAATCGATAAGTTTCGCTATCTGGTATGTATGCGTATGCATCTTCACAAGTTGAAGATGTTACATCTAATTCAATGTTGGTGATATCTGAATTCATTATTGATAAATGTCTGAGATCAAAAGTTCTCAAGTGCAAATCAGTTTTTAAGTCATATACATGTATAACAGGAATACTTTCTTGTTTGTTATTTATTTTTCCATTGTCTAATATCCATAAGCGGTCGCAAACATCAGCTCTAACTTTGACTACTGATGTAAAATTATATTCAGATTTTTCATGCATTTTCTGATCAGGATAGGGAATTAAGATAGGTGTGTTATTTTTATAACTTTCCATGTCTAAATAATGATCAAACATTTGTTTTATATATTTATACCTAATACTTTTGGTAATGTATTAATGTAGTCATTATCTTACTTGTTATGTTAATGTATGACAGCGTTACTGGTACATCAAGCTTGAATCTGGGTGTTACCAAAAATAATTTATCCTGCCATCGTTCCAAAGCCAGTGGAATTACATTAATTGGTTCATGTTTAGTGTCATTTTTAAGTTTTGTCACATTGATGGGTGAAAAATAAATTTGTTTTAAATTAAAAACTTCTTTGATTCTGGAACTTTGTACAGATGACAAGTAAATAGCAAATAATATTATATAGATTAATTTACACATTATGACTAAGAATATATAAATCAAGTTATATTAACATTATAACATTTTTGTGAATATATAGTTTTAATTTTTGCACAATCATTTCCTTTAAATTTAGTATTATTATAGAACAAATAATATAAATTATCAAGAAATAATTACCAAATTTTTTAATTACATTCACCTGCCAAGCATATCTAATAAATAGTAATGTTTTTAATACTAAACAATACATTACATACTGACATCCTGTATTGTAGTAATATTTTTTAACAATTATAACAAATTATGAGATTGTTTGATTACTTATTATTTTTATCTATATTTTGACTATGAGTTTATTATTATTATTAATATTAATTTATTTTTGTTAATATGTATTATATATTATTATGTAATAAAGGTAATCTTTATTTTAGATTTAACTTATGTTAAAATAGTAATAACATTGTGAAAATTATACATTTTTTTTATAAACAATAAACATGATATATTTTTTTATTTTTTTCAGTAGGCCTTTTTATTATCTCCAAAAATAGTTTTTTTTTCTATTTTCTTAAAACAATAATTTTATTGCACGTTAATAAAGAAATACTTATTATTCTGTAACAATATTAAAATAATGACATAATATCTGAATTATCAATTTAGTTATGTAATTAAGTGTATTATCTTTATTTTTTCAGGGGCTGATTTAGTATACAATGTGCTTGCAGCTGTAAATAATGATACATTAAAAACTTCAATTAAAATAAAATCATTTATGGATGAAAACATTAAAGAAAAAATAAGAATATTATCTTCAGTTCTGAATGTAGATCATAATAAACAAATCAATTTAACATCATGCAGTTTAAGATCAAAAGATCCAGAATGGTTTCAAGGTAAAAATAATGATTATTTCTTTATTGTATAAACAATTTTTGTATATTACTTAGACATCATAAAACAAAGAAATGTAAAGTTCTTACTTGCCGATACTAAATAATACATTTAATTATATTTTATTTTCAATCTTTTTTCTGTACTTATTAGAATTTATTTTAATTAACAATAATATACTAATACAAATATTAATTATATTAATAATAATATATATTTTATATTTATATGTTGAAATAATATACTTTTATTTAATTTAACTTTGGAATTTTTTTTATTTTGTCTCATCTTAAAATGTTACCTATAAGCACCCATAATTATATTATATATTATATGCATTATATATATAATAAACTATAGAGTAATTGTATTAAAATATTGTTAATTTAAAATTTAAATTTTTAACAAAATAATTTTCTTTATCAAAAAATGTTATGACAATAAATCTTAATAATTTAACTGTTTTGTCATAAATGTTCAACTTAAAGTTACTAATGATCAACCGTATATAATTTTAGGTATTTCATTTATAAATATATATATATATTTTTAAGATTTGGACACTAGAGCAAAAACAAAAGAAGAATTCATGTTCAAGCGTTGCCAAGAACGAATTCGGAGTTATATGTATAAAACAAAAACAGATATGATTAAGTCAGATTTTTACATACAACATAAAAACTGCAGGCAGTATTTGGATGAAGTATATAAACAATTCAATGAACTTTTAACAAAAAACAAACATCATGGATATTATTTTGATAGATCGAATTCAAACTGTTTATGTGACAAGACTGGGACATTTATTTGCGAGGGAGCATGGAATCAATCTATTTGTTCTTATGAACGTGGTACTGGTCACAAAATCAATCCATATCAAAACAGAGAGAGCAGAATTATATTTTCTACTTGGAACTTAGACCATTGGTATAGTATATAATACTATTATTGTAAAATAAATTTCCTTTTAAGTTAAAATATTAAAGTTATATTATTTGATTATAAACTCAAAAATTATTATTAATTTTTTGTTTTTATTATTAGGGTGGAGAGATCTAGATCTGTAATACCAGCACTCTTTGAAGCCAGTGAAATGGCATCTAAAGTTGGCTGTTCGATTAATATGAATTATTTCTATGATTTGCTCTTCACAACAGTTAATCTTAAACTTGTACATATTGTATGCCATGATAAAGGTCAACATAGCAGTGCTAAATGTGATCCAAACTTGTATTTAAAAGATAAACAGGTAATATTTTGAAATAAATGTTTAAAACAATATATAGTTATTAGTTGTATGAACATTTTAAATATTATATAATATCAAGTAACATCACAAATTAGTTTTTCATTTATTAATTATTAAATATGGTATTTTAAATCTAATCTCACCGCAATAAAAAAAACCTGTGCCAGTACTACAAATCATATCATGAATCTTGAATTATAAATTAAATTTAAGTTTTTCAAATACTTTCTACTTTTTGCATTAAATATCCTTTACTAAGGTTGTACATGTGGGTTCATTTTTTTTTTCAAAAACGATATTTTGTAATGACTTGAAAAAATGAGAAGATACAAGGTGATTATTTATAGGTGAGCACTAATTTTTTAAATTGGATGTGTAAAAACAAAAATATACTTAAAAAAATGAGTGTTTATCTATAAAAGAATTACATTGTATTATCTCATTTCTTGAAGGTTTTTGGATAGTATTTAAAATGTACTGTATAGTCCAACAGCAACAGATAATTTTAAGTGTTATTATAATATTAATACATATTTTTTTTCACAGACGATTAATAACTATGTCGATATCCATGCTAAGAATGATTTTATCAAAACAAAAAAGTATCAAAAATCCATTAATAACTAATAATTATGTATTGATATACAAAATGTGGAATAGTGGAATTTCGGCAGATATTCAAGATTAAAATCTAAATCTGAGCATTTGACTATGAAAAATTAAATTGGCCTTTCAGATTATTATTGATATGTCTTTTTTCATCTTATGATAGTATTAATTTTTAATAACATAATTTGTAAAAAATAGCTGATAAGTAACATTCTCTTATATATTTACGTCATATTCTACTATCTTTAGTTTAATATAATATAATTTAAATTTATTTGTTTATTAATTCTATGATTTATTTTTATTACATACTCATCAATAATATATCATTTAAGTTAAACACTTACTAAAATGCTAAATAGTATATTTTTTTATGGTCTTAAATGATTAACTTAAAAGTTATTCATTTGTCATTACTGATTATGATTCTAAAAATTGTCTTGATAATATTTTTGTATTAACCATTATAATTGAATATTATATAATATTTGGGGTACTGATAAATTTCAGTTCAATATTAGATAGTGCTTATTGCTTATATATTTATGTATAAAGACAACTTAAAAAAGAATTTATTAATTTTATTGGATATTAGTTTAAAATTAATAATATATTATATATATATATTGAGTCAACATTTTGATCTTTTTTAAGATAGAGAATTATGTATTTAATAACTGATAAATGATAATGAACTAATAGTTTTATATACGTTATCTGGAATTTTTAATTAATTTCTTTATGGCTTGAGTAAAATTTGGATAGTAAACGATGGTATGTTTTCTGGAGTAATTTATATTGCATGTTAAGCATCACATAAGTGCAGTTTTATATTTTTCATAAAGTGACTATATGAGAATTTAGTATTACCAATTATTAATTGTTTAAGAACTTCTTTTTTTCTATTTCAATAAATTTTACAACAAATTTTTTTATTTTTCAATATTAATTCTAGAAATTGGGTATTGATTCGGTGATACAATAGAGACTTCATTTTCATTCCTAAAATGTGTCAACAAATGTCAATTTTTCATAAGCCTACAAGCAGTAGACATTAAAATATGCCCCTGATATTAAGGTTATTAATTGTATTTCTGACTGGTTTATCTGCCTTCATGTTTCCCTTACAGTTGCGATGCCTCAAAGTCCATATAAATTCTATATCTTTATTCAATTTAGAAATAAGGTTGAAAAATCTTATTATAATTGTATTAAAATAGAAAACACAACCTATAGTTTCAGATAAAAACTTTATTTAAATCTATTTTCATATGTCAACAGTATTGAATAATATTAAATTAGTTATCCAACATAACAGTCTATATCTAATTTATATATTTATAAAAATATAATATATGTAGGGCAAGTACCTAGGTCTTAAAATTATATAATAATAAACATAAAATAAACTGAACACTTTTACAAATGCATAAGAATACACATTTTAAACGATAAATTTGATTAAATAAGGCACTTATTTTATATATTGAATAAAAACAGTAGAGCTACGTAATAAAAATCTGTTTTAATTTTACCATATTTACAATACAAGTAGTAGGTATAAGTATACATTATATATAGGTACACGCCTAATATTGCATAAAAATATATTAGTTCAGAATACTATGCAAACATTTATGGATTATAATATAGTTTTTGTTAGTTAAAAACAAAATGTTGGCTTCATTGGTAATTGAATTGTGTTCTAACTATTATGTAATGCACTAATACCTATAGTATTTCATTTGCCTATTGCTTATAACATAATATTGAAATAGGTGTCTACAATTTAGTATATTATTGAGACACTAACACATTAATAATAATTGACATTATATATTGAGAAAAAAACAATTTGTACTGTAGTATATAATAATATAAACAAATAAACAATGATTAACTAACTTCATCCAATTTTAATCAACAGGAGCAACCTTTTTGCGTATCGTTTGGGGCACTGTTTAATATTATTTGACCCTTTGTTTTTAAGTATGTCGGTTTATATTGAGCAGTGTACTTCAAAATCTGAAATAAATGTATGGTTTTAAAAATGTATTATTAGACATAAAATACTAGTAATTATTGTAAATTTATTTACTTAACAAATAAAACATAATAGGGGTACTGTAAATAATAGACATAAACACGCGAGCGCAAAATGTTCAGGGTTGACTGTTTATTACATATTCTGCATTATTAATATATTTAATTTTGTTACGTAGTCCGTTTTCGATTGTTGATAGACCATGATGTATCATGATATAAGAGTAAGTTGTATAAAAAAAAAAAAAAAATCAGAAATCATGATTTTATTTTGTATATACCTATAGGTACTATAGTTATAGGAGATAGACCATTATTGACTATAGTCTATAATTATTATAGTAGGCAGTGGCGCCCAACCCTATTACTAGGTGTAGCGGTCGCTACACCTTGAAAATAAGGGTGGGTGAGTACTGGGTAATGTATAATATCTCTTTAAAAATTAATACATCTTATTTTGACAAAACACAGATGATATTGGTTGGTACCTTACCCGAACTAATATTATCAATTAAAATATAATAAAATGTATAAAATAATATGATTTTAAGTTTGTAAGGTGGTGGGTGGGTGGGTAAAATTATTTCTTGCTACACCTATTAATAATTAATAAGTACTGGTTACTTGTGCATAGACATATAATTGGTTAATAGGTAACCAGGGGTGGGTTTGGGAGGTCAGCTGACCCGCAATTTTTTTCTCAGTAAAATGTGCTCCCTCACAATTACAAACTACATAAAATATGAATACGTACAATTGGTACTACAATAGTCATAAATGAACTAATATTAAATTATAATAATTTATAAAATGTACACAGAACATTTCTATAAAAACATAATTACGATGTATAGAAAGACGTGAAAACTGGGTATTGAAGTATAATTAAAACATCGATAACTACAAATAATATACCTAAATCGAAAAACATGCGTATAATAAGCATCGTACCGTATAGCCGGCTAAAACTCCTCAATAAATATACCTTCGCTCAACTATGACTGAAGACCGGCTATCATATATTTTACCAATATTAAGCATAGAAAGCAACAAGGCACAAACAATCAATTTTAATAACGCGATAAGTGCATTTATTTTCATTAATGAAAAAGCGCGGACAATTATTATTGTAATATTCTATACTATACTTTGGTATTTTTAGTTTTATATATTATAATAAAAACATAACTTTTTATACACAAATTATTTTTGTATTGCATTAGAATTTAGGACTACCTTCTACTGTGGAAATGAAAACAGTTGTTGAAAACTAAAATAAAATAAACATACCACAACTGTATGTAAATTATATGATTGTATTGTATATTATGATTATATAATATATTACAATTAATAAAATAATAATATAATGTGTATATAATTCCTTCTCAAAATTATTTAAATGTGATAAGATACCGTAAATTTAAATGTGAATACTGGGAATCTATCCCGATATGTGCACACGCTTAGGTTAACTAATCGACAGTATTGTATGTTTAATAGGTAAAATAGTAAAAGTGTACGACCGATAACAGACATTTTCAAGTGTTATCATAGGTTATTGATACAACTCATTGTCCCATTATAATGTTTAAGAGCATAAATTGTACGTAACACGAACATAATATTATTATGGTTTGCATCGTAGTTTATGCATAATCGATACGTGATCAAATCGATTAAATTATAAGTGGATAATGTGTATCTAATCGGTTTGATAATATCCACGATGGTTGGAAAAATATATCAATTATTTTAATATCAAACTATACAGAACGATCTGCGATGCCTATTAAAATACTCGTGTAGCCGGTAGGTACCGATTCACCATTCACGTACGTGGTGCGCCTAGAAACCGTTCAAAGTAAGTACAACGAATATTGAAGTGCTGCCTAAGTGTATTCACTTCGTTGTTTGTAATATAATATAGGTATATACAAAAACAAAATAGACATAATAAATTATAAATTTAATATACCAGGTATATAATATGTATACGAGAATATGGTTAAAGACGTTAAAGTAGAAAAAATACTTGTATTTATAAATATAGGTACCTATATAAATATATTATTTAAATATTTTACCCCGAATATTGATGGTTCATCGTCCATAGTTAGTCAGATTATAATTAGTAATTTTGTAATGCACAACTACCAAATAAGTATACTTAGTATAACTGCACAGACATAGTTTTTATATAGCATAATAATTATGTTATAGGTACCTAAATAGGTAAGGTACTATAGAGTTAGTTTGTGTCATGTCCCAGGAGATAGTTGTACAAATATTCTACGATATCTTAAAAAAAAAAAAAAATTCATTAGGATAATTAACAAACCGAGTAAGTATAAGTAGATATTCATATATGAAAAATATATTTTTAATGGCTTTAAACTGTAAAGTAATTTAATTATATTAAACACAACAACACTATAATGAGTCCATTATCCATTAATAATAATTATTTACCTGAATGTTTTCGTATGGGTAACAGAATATAATACATAATATTGTAGTAGTAATTAGTGATGTATACGTAACAAAATTAATATGTATTTATGTACTATGCGTATTAGAATTTAAAAATATTAGAACAGTATAATTTATAGTTACCTGGGACACAAGCGTCTTTGCCGCATCATCAATGTGAACGTTTTCTTTAGCTGACGTCTCATACCAAGCGGTGAACATATTTTCTTTGCAAAATTCGTCCATCTTGGTCACACTATTCACCATACCTTCTTTAGTCTCATCACACTACAAAACAACGAAATCAATTAAAAAAATATTTAAGTATTAAATAGGTTTGAATTTATTGTAAATACCTACTTTTAAATATTTCATAATTTATATATAAGGTATACATTAATTTAGTGTTATGTAAAATTACTAAAATTGTATCAGTTGTAGTTAGCTAAATGTTTGCTATATATTCCTTATTTTTACCCCTATATATAGCTCTAAAATCTATTTATACGGTTTTGATATTAAATAAGTAACTCAAGTAACGCAAAATAAAAACATTTTTAAATAATAAGTCTTTATAGATACTCATTAGAAGGTACCTACCTAATTTGATTGTATTATTATTTTTGTGTGAAAAATCAAAGTAAATGACATAAGTCACAATAATATAAAGTGTATGGTAATAATATTAAGGTTATGTCCTACATTCTTCTAACTTTCGTAATTTTTTAGGGTAAATGACATTATATAAGCATACGAGTATAATACGATATAATACCTGCATCAAAAACTCTAATGAAAGTTTTATAAATAATTAGTAAATATGTATTAAAAATTAATAACATTTACCAGTTGTGAGCTAATGGTCCCCTTAAATATGATTTATTAGCCCAAGATATTTAATGAAACATTAAATTAATCAATATTTTTATGCAACCATAAGTGTCTAAATAAACTACCAAGTGTGTAACTAAACACATAAACCCATAGGTCATGACACAAAATGCTTATCTTAAATGATAACAAATTAAAAGAAATAAAAAAATTAATAGTAAAATAGTTGAATAACACATGTATAATTGGTGTGTAAACCAAATTAAAAAAGGAAGAAATAGGTATTGCTGTGTAATAGATGTTTACTATTATAGGTTTTTGCTGAAAACATTGCATATTATATTATACTATTAATATTTAATTAGGTATTATAGCCATAGACCTTATAGTATAAGGTTTATGATTATACCATTAATATTTGATTAGGTATTAGAAAATATTTATATCATAAGTAAACTATTATTAGAAATTAAACATAGCGATTAGGAGGTATTCATTTAAAATTCTCAAAATTAAAATATAGTTATATAACAATATTACAGCATTATACTTACTGAATTTTTATAACAGATGATGATTTTAGTAATTATTAATAGTTAATATAGTTTTATATTGTATTCTTTCAATGCGAGATTGTATTTATAATGTTACCCACATTATATTATATGAATAATAAATATGTGTTTAGTAACATTTATGTTTTAATTATGAGACAAATGTTTTGTAATTATTGAATTTTTATTTTAAAATGTAAACTTATGGGACCTCACATGAACATTATGTTTAGTGGGACCCATTATTTTTTGGAAGATAAAATAAAAAAAAAATATATATATATATATATATATTCTTTTTATTAACTTTTGAGTCAATATCGACTTACTGTTTAACGTTGTAAACAGGATTGTGGTACAGAGAGGCAATAGCATAAAATTAATTTAAATATTTTAAAAATGTTATTGTGTGTAAAAAATAAAATAATAATAAATGTAAGAGTTTTGAGTACCTACAAATTATAATATTTTTGAATTGCAACGAAAAAACTAAAATCATTATTCTTCATTGAAACACCAAATTTCAACCAAATTTGATCATAAAATGTCCATAAAAAAATTGTATTTATGTATATTTTAGTTTCAGTATGAACTACTTATTAAGAGGAATTACGTGTTAAGTTTTCAAATTGTTTAACCGAACTTAAATTTTTATCAATACATAAAAAAAAAACTAAAAAAATTCACAACCATTAAATATCTACAAATAACTTAAATTGAGACTAAATATTTTAGTAATATCATTAAGTATAGAAAATGATAATTTAAATACTAGTAGAATGTTTAAAAAGAAACTAAAAAACACAAATCATTGCAAAGTCAATGAATTCGTTGCACCGCTTAGAATGTAAAATATTTAAATGTTAAGTAAATACCTACATGTTTTTAACTTGAATATTATACTTATTTATATTTTATATTATTTTACGTTTCTTGTGTCTCCCAAAAGTTACCAAGTAGTTTTTTACACAAACCCATTATTTTGTTATTGTCTAATTGTATATATTTACTTTATTCGCAAGTAAGACACATGGTATCGGTGTTCCGTCTTCCAATGAGACTTTTGCGTCCAAATCTTGTTTCCACTTGGCCACTGCGTCAAACGTGGCTGGTCGCGTGACGTCGAAAACTACGAATGCTCCAAGTGCGTCTTTATAATACACCCGGGTCATGTTTCCAAATCTTTCCTGACCTGTAAGTACACAAAATACGAGGTAAATTTATAGATATCTATTGGCTTTAAATTATTAGAAAATATATTTTAAATGGAGGAACTCGCAGTTGCGTATTATTTCTATTTTAAGGAATATAATTTCGTATATATTATATATTATATATTATCTATTTTTTAAATAACAAAGACATAGCTTAAAAATAATACGATTGCATACTAAATAAGCTCCAATGCTGTCAAATTTATAAATTATTCAATTTCAAAATATCACAACCAAATTAAATATATTGTATTGTCTTATTGACTCTGTTAAACAATTATAATAATATAGTTAAATATCATTATGATAATTATTTAAATAAAAATTAAAAGTATTATAAACGTAAGTATTATTAAATTAATTTTTCCTAGGAATGTATAGCTAGTTAAAGATAAAAATATTAACAAAATTTTTATGATATTTAAAATGTTATTTACTGCTAATACACTACTCGGGCGGTAGTCAGTCGGGTATATTGGTATATATTGCTATATTATAATATTATATTATGTAAGTATAAAACGATTAAACATTAAATATATATATATATATATATATATAAAACAATTGTCTTCCTAAAATTTATTTTTCTATTTTCAAGAGCTGGTAGCTTTTATATAAATATATATATAATTTGTAATTATATATTTTGTATAAATAGGACCATGCTCATCTAATATATAACGTGGTTAAATTAACAAAGTTAATCTATTGCAACAAATATTGTTGTGCGAAGTGTACGTATTGTGATTTAAACGATCATAAAAATTTAAAAAAAAAGGGGGAAAGGAAAAAAACAAATACTCAGATTTAAAAATATAAATTATATTATAATTTTATTAAATTTATCAATTGTAAAAATTACCATATTGGTGGTTGGCATTAGTCGTTTTAGATAAATAAATGGTGGTTGCACGATTAACGTAAGAAGTGAATAGTGATTCAAATTAAATGTCGAGGTACATTTTTAAAAATAAATAACAAATAAGTGTATAATAATTACGTACACCCGTTCCGTGATTTTGGGTTAGGTTAGGTTACCTAACCTTGTTAATTTTATGGAAAACATAGTATCTTATCCAAGACAATATTAGAGTAAATTAAGTACAATAATTTTTAAAATGTATAGACTATAATTTAATATTATGCTCACCGGCTATGTCCCATAGTTGTAATCGGACGACAGTATTGGAATCCCATTCAAGCGATTTCAACGCGAAATCTACACCGATTGTTGCGCGATAGTGTTGCGAGAAGAACTTGTGTACGTATCGTTTGATTATGGAAGTCTTACCGGTACCAAGCTCGCCGATGACTAAAATCTTGAACAGGTATTCTGTAGGAGCCAATGATGAATTTCTCGACTGCTCATTAAAATGTAACAAAATTGAATTTATTAAAAACGATTTATATGATTAACATACCTAATATATAGAGTGATTTATCAAGCACGCTTACGGCTTACCCTCTTTTTTCTTTCAATATTGCAATTATTCAAGAATTGATTTTTGAAATGTTTAAAAATACACAAAGAATATAATTTCAAATTCTAGTGATTTTTATACTACCTACTTAAAGAATGTCATGTAGAAATACGATTTTCTATTTATCAAATGACAACCACTCTTTTTTACTGTAAATTCTTTAGCGGACAATTTTTGTAAAAATGTTGACATATCAGAATTAAAATTCATGCGAGTAGCTTATTAGTTATTTAATTTTTTGTAATCAGCCCACGATAATAGGTTCGGAAGATATAGGCATTATGGTGATTTGAAAATGTTAATGATTAATATTAGTCTATTAATATTTAATTTAATTTAATTTATATTTTTGTAAAATCATTTTTAAGGACTATATTATTACCAATATAAATATTTTAATAACTGAGAAATTACATGTTTAAATTTTAAATTAGACACATCAACATTTTGAAAAAAAATTACCAACAAAATAATTTACAGTAAAAAGGCGAGGGGTTCTCATTTATAAAAAATAAGTTGGTATCATCACATTAAACTACTTAAGTCGGTAACACAAAAAAATTAAAAAATTTGAAAACGTAGTCGAAGTACTTATTTAAAAAAATTCCAAAACCAAAATTTGAATAAAATAATCATTAAAGGAAAAAATGGGAATGACCATGTTTGATGGATCACTTTGTACCTTAATAATAATTTTGAATATTTTTATTTTTGTACAAAATATTATACCTAAATTATAAAATTAATTATTATTATATTTTTACATCCGTAAAGGCGTAGTGTGTGTAGGTATTTACTACCTACAGTGTACATCATAAACTAGAATATCGTGTTCGAGTTTTGTTAAAATTTTATCAGCTGAATTTTGGTACAAGATCAGAGAAACGATGTTTTATGTATTACGTTGATATACATAATTATTCTTATTTTACGACCTTGAAATGAAAAAGATCGATCTATAATATAATATTATCAAAATATAATAAATATATAATATGAAATTGTACAATTCGTTAAATGTTATATAGATATATAATCATTACTTAAACTTGATAAGTATACCATTATTATTTATAGTTTTGAGTTTGAATATGAATATGTATTATAATTTTGAATAAACGTCATGCATTTGGTATTATCTTTATTTAAAATTCAGCTATATTTGTATATCATGATAAATTGATAAATTATTACCACTATTTAACATTTTAGTATTTTATAGATTATGGATTAAAATTTAAACTATTGCGATACTATTGATACCCAAATGATTTATGATAGTGAAAGACACAGGGTTTAATTGCTTAATGTATATTTGTATATATATATATGTATATGCTTCATTTATCATAATAATGTCATTGTTATCTAACGGTTATTAATAACGTACTTATAAGTAAGTAGTATACCTTCGGTAGAGCTACCTACTATCTATTTCTAGGACTGCAAAAATGATAACCTAAAAAATTATAAAATATAATATAAAGCAACTGCACAAAAGTAAAAAGTTTCAAAATCACTAATCATTATATATTTTTTTTTATTATAAATGAATAATTATTATAATTATAATTTATGATAATACGCATAGCAAGCCATGAGACACATATATACATATAATATAAATGTGTTATGTATCTATATATTAATTTAGTATAATATGTAATAAATAATTTAAAAAAATAAATTAAATTAATTTATACTATAAACATGTTTCCATGTAAGAAGCAGACACATAATATAGCTATTGAGGAATAATTTCATAAAAATAAAGTTTGAATCTGTCCAAAAGTGCTTTAAAACAAAATAATATATACAAAATTATTATTCCATAAATAATTTTAATTAAATACCTTATCATTAATTTGTTATTAAAATTTGAATATAGGTGTTTTGTAACATAAGAAATAATTGAAGTATATTTATTTATATACTTCCCACTAATAGTCATATAGTAGGAATAATATATTACAATAAATTATGTTAGCAGATATTCTATTATTTTAATAAAATTTGAATAACATTATGGTTCTTCAATCTTCAGTAAACATAAAATGCATACATTATTCATACATATTATATATAAATACAAATAGGTATTTGGACATTTTATTAACCAACATCAAAAGTATAAAATATTTATATTCTATATGGATTTACACTGAGTGAATTTCTTAAGTAAAATAGTCTGTATAGTTCTCTATGTGCAATAAATGCGGTAGTGATTGTTGTCATAATGTCGTATAATGTGTAATATAATAATATATGCAAAACTAGAATTTGAATTCGCATGTGTTTCTTTTTTTTTCAATATTAAATGATGTTTTTAATTTTATATAGCTTTAGCACTTAAGAAATGAGTTTTCCTGGTATACGCCTATTATATTACATCTCGTAAAACATACCTATATCGATCGTTTTTCTTCCTGCCTTTAATAAATGCACTAGTGCGTTTACTTTCGATTTGTTTTTATATTAAGTCTACCGTTCACACCAATAATATACGAGGAAAAACAATAATATTGTTATTTAATTTATGCTATACCTATAATTAATCATACGTCTATATAATAAAAAAAATATATTGTTTCATGTTTATAAATAATCGATTTACTTTTGATAAATGTTATATATTATTACGTAATTATTATTCTGATAACTAGGTCCTAAAAAATAGTATACATATTATTTTATATTTAAAACTATAAATATTTAACATGAATTATAATTTATGACTATAATATATAAAACTATTCGGTAATAAATAATAACAATAATAATAATAATCAAATTTGTTTTCAAGATATGTAGTGCAAGCGATTGAAAAAATTCAGATGATTCGTCTAAATATTAGTTTTTATATTTGTCTAAAATAGTAAATAAACCATAATTTATTTTAATTAATAAATTATCATATTAATAACTCCACGTAACAAATAATAAACATAAATAATAAACATACGTAAATATGTAATGATTAAATTATGAATTTTATAAATATGTATATTTATAAAAGTATATTTTCGAACGTGGGAAGTTGGTTACGCATAATTATTGATGGTAAAACGATATTAAGTTGAACGTTTTGGAACTTTGGCTTAAGATTATAACCATTTGTAGTATTATAGTTCATAAGCTACTGAACTATAAGGTTTCAATCAATATATAGGCAGAACGTTCACATAACATAATATGCCAACATATAATATTTCGTAATGAACACCGTAAAACAATGTTACTAGTAAATAAAATAGAGGGCGAGGGGACATGTTTTGCTACAGAAATTATAATTAATTAATGAAAAAAGTTTGATAGTATTAAAATATTATATAATATATATTATGTGTACCTACACAGTACACTATTACATAAACATATAGGTATACCTGTGCAACGAGTTGCATATATTCATGGGGTATGTGGGTTTTATTTCCCCTTGTGAGTTTAAATATATTATACATATGTCACGTGATATACCTCTTAATAATTTTACATTTTATTAAAATAATAAAATCACAATTTTTGTCTAGCTACGAGTTCTAAGCGGAAATACACAATATATTATATTGTATTAATTGTATAGTTGTATATAAATATAAAGGTACCACGAAGGTCCGTTCTTAAGATGAAATACTCACCGAAAAGTCTATGTCATCGGCCGAACTTTCCAAAAGCACTCTGTGCTTGTACGCCCGCGATTTAAATGCCATAAATCACGGAATCGAAGGAAATTAATAAAAGCGTGTGTATAGCAGTTATGATTGCTGTGATATAATAACATATACTATTGATGTATCGTATGTAGGTACTCTGAAAAACTGTCACTCAGGTGTTCGGTTGAAAATCGACGAATGAAATGAAAAAAATAACTCTTAATAATAATATACTAATGAGATCTAATATAATATTAATACCTACATTGGACATACGCGAAACACCAAACAACATATACTGATCGCACAATCGAAGAGTGCACTCTATTACTATACCTACTCTTCTCTTGAAAATAATTTCGCAATGTTTAACATTTATGATAATATTACAACTGTAGTTATTAATATTTTTCCTCTCCGTTCGATTACGTTTGTAAAGCAGTTACATCATTATAATATACGATAATACTACTACTACTACTACTACTACCACTACTACCACTACTACTAATACTACTACTAATAATTATAATAAGTATACCTATATACACATTACTCACCACAACTACATACATACACGCACACGTGCTCATTAATATTGTCAAGTACCTATGTGAGTAAAAGTATTTTAATACTTTAAAATTATTGAATACGATCGTGTCAATTATCTATATGCTATTTAAAATGCCGAAATTACAATGGAAATATTAAATATTATAAATAGGGTTTTATTTTTTTTTGAAAAATTATTTTAAACGTTTTTAATAATTATTCGAATAGTATTTTTTAATATTTTATCAAAGAACCTATATTATTATTCTTAGCAAAAATGCTACATATAATACAAAATTTTACGTACACACTACACAGTACACTTGCATGTAATAAATAACACGGATAGTGTATAGTGAGTGTACTTAGTATTTACATATACGTACTCGTGGTAAGTGATTTGAATACCCGTAATACAGGTATAAGTCGATGTTACGAATTATTATCGTGTTTATAACACTACAATTTACGGTATAATAAATATAACACAATAACCCAGAAATATTATAATACCTATTGATTTAAACTATGGTTAATCCGTAATATAATAACCTATAATAGGTACGTACATATTTTAATATTGTGTATGGCAGTTATACGATAAAGCGTAAAAATAAATAAAGATAGGTAGATAGGTAGTTAAAAATATTTACCATAATTACTGTCGTCGTAGTAGGTTTATTTTTTTCCTGCAAGTATTATAATATTCTACAATAATATTATTATTGGTGTTGTTACAATAATTACTACAACACGAGCACACGCGAGTTGTACGAATTAAAATTTCGCCGGTTGTTTATCCGTCGTGGTAGGTACAACACCGGACAGAGCTCAACATAATAATAATTATATATTTATATATTATGCGTAAGACCGTTAACGATATTTGCGTAATAATTATTGTCGGTTCACTGCCGTCGATCGTCGTCCAGTTCACTCCAAAATACGGTCTTCGGACTCCGATGGCGTCCGGTGAAACACGAACACTCGTCGACACGATAAAATGTGACGGTTGACCGTTCCGACGTCTGTGGCGGTCACGGTGCGGCTGGCTAACATTGAAACATTTGAAACACAGACCGCCGTCCACATTCTCCACCTCCGCACGATAGCGTGGGCTCGGCCCATAGCCGTTTCCTCGTCGGTTGTACAACGTTCGGGTGGCAGCGCTAGACTCGGCGAGCGGCGCATGGTATTAAGGGAGCCGCCACTGCAGCCGGTGCTACGTTTCCTCCACTCGGTCTGCCGACCGTTGACGTCCACTGCAGACCGCCGTAGAAATATATTAACGACGGCAATGACGGGCCTTTCCGGAGCTCCGCCGTGGTCCGAGTCGAACAAACAATATACCTAATGTTTTAACGTTTCATTTAACCGGCATTTTGTGACCGAATTGTACCAATGCACGATTTGGTATAGGCTATTACGGACCACGAGCGCGCTTAAAGCAAATACTCAACATAGCAACATCAAAGGTAGGTTACCTATATCTTCTAATATTATTATAATTTATAATGAAAGGATTTGGATGTGGTTGTTGTTGTTTTTGTCATTTTCATTATCATAATTTATTGGCGAAGGATCAAAACCTAATGGAGACTAGATACTCTCCAGCGGAGAGAAATTTAGGACTGCGGTGCGCACAAGATATTACGGACGGTTGCGAAAGGATGACGACGGTGTACGACATACCAGAAAACCGGTTATATCAATATGACGCGTTACTGTGAACCATCGCCGGCGAGAAGTTTTTTGAGATACCTAATAAGTTGTAGTATATTATACATCGGAGCAGTGTAGCTCGTATAAAATGTCCATAAAAAATATATTATAATAAGCAATAACCAATGAATATATTTTATCGGACCTTCAGAATATTACTATGTACCCAATGAATGTACTCGTAGGTCTGAGCGCGGAATGTCGTATGGTCGACGGAAAATAGTTTCCCACGAAAGTTGACATATTATACACCCACGCAATTGAATATTATTGTGTTTGTTTTTTCCCCTCCGACAAAAGTCGATATCCCGTCGGATAACCGACATTGCCCGCCAGACGACAAATGCGCACATATTTATTATCGATCTCGGGTTACGGTATTGAAGTGAAGACTGACAACATCGTATACATACCCGCAGCAGTTGGTCGTTTGTATAATATTAATATCGTGTTTGAATTTAAAACAGAATTATATTATTTAATACTGTACGGGATCAGAACCGTCGTATGTTGTTTTGGTAAAACATAATTATATTTATACGAGAACCGGCTCTACGACTATCATCTCGACCATCTCGTTCTCGGTTGGTCGGCGTGATAACCTTTTCGTCCTCAACGGGTTTCCATCCGTTGTTTGCCATCAACTATATTGTTTTCAATCGTGTGTATAATTGCTATTCGTTTTGAAGCTTGTATGTTATATTATTATTGTTGTATATCATCGGAACTGTACCGATAAGATGTGCGTCCGCTTGCACAGATAAGATTATTGATTTTAGACTGCCGAAGGTGGCGTTTGGTCGTCGCCACTCGCTACTATTGTACCGCGCTAGTATTATAACTACAGCATAATATCGATATATTGGTTTTTTATATTTTCGTAGAGGTCGGTACAATATGTTCCACGCTGTGACACATATCCATAATTATAATGCATAGGCATGTATAAAATACAATATCACATTGGACACGATATAATATTATTTGAAAATTAATATAACCTTCACGAAGTCATCATCTAGCTTTTTATATTATTTCAGATCAAATAAATAATTTAATAATTTAATATAACAGTAAATCTGATATGTAGTGAGTAAGTTGTAAGCAGTCAAGTGGATAAGTGCTGCATATTGAGTACTCCTAGAAGATATTTATGAGGTTTATAATGCTTATTCACGCTAGTAATCAGATAATTTATGTAAAATAATAGTAATACGATTTAATATTATATATAATAACGTAAGTACATAACTGCAGTTGGAGGCGTGGTCAACAAGAAGACCTTCGGTAGCCGCGCCAGATAGTCAAAATTAAATCGATAATGAATGTTTAATTTATTATAGTGGATTAGATTATATTTTAGTATATTATAATATACTCCACGAAATATTAAAAATATTTATATTTTGCTTATGATTATATAATGTTAGAAGTTAAATAGATGATGTTGAATTCAGATAAAACCGCATTGAATTATTATGATAAATTATGATATATATTAGTAGGTAATAGATATTAAATAATTTAATTTTCAAAAATCAGGAAATATAAATACTTTTTATTTATTATTTTGTCATACATACAATGACTTATAAATTTAGTGTTCTATATAAGCTCTGCGTTGGCCACCCCCTGCTATATTATTTAATAGTAAGGGATAAACATATGTCTATATAGACATACACGGAATAAATACCATTAATATCAAGAGACGCTTTTTCAAACATTGTACATTAATCTATCATAAAATTCTTTATAGTAATATAAAACTACAGTAGTTAATTTCAGTATGGGTGTTTAATATTAAATTATAGATATGTAAAAATAATCCAAATGCAATGTTTTATAACTATGTATATAATGCATGTATAATATACTATTAAGTCGTTTTACAAAATATTGCATCCCATTTAAAATGTGTACTATATAACATAATATAGATAATATATTAATAAGTCCCAGCTGAGAAATTAAATAGTAAAAAAATAAATATCACATATTATTTTGGTTAAAATATTGCAGTTTAAGTCTTATATAATCTTATACTAGCATATACTACCATATTGATGTTTTGCTGAACGTTATATTTATAACACTTGATACGTATTAAGTACCTATATTAAAATATATGCACAGATTCCAATTTCCCCAATATATCTTATAGAGTTATACGCAGTATAGCATTACAATAAATTATGAACGTTTCATAGATGATTGTTATTTTATTATTAGCTGTCGTTGCTCGGTATTTTTTTTAAATAAATAAATACTGTAAAAATAAGTATAATAACACTTATTGCTAAATCATATGATTTTATGGGTATTGGGCTTATGATTTGGTAATCTAATAATTTATTATCGGTGTGATTAATAGAGGTTGAAATTAAAATCTTTATATGATATTATAAAATAATAATCATAATTTAAATTTTTAATTAAATTAAATTTAATTAAAAAACATATATAAGCACAAAAGTGAGTATGACGTATTTAGAATGTAATACTTAATAGTATGTATAAAAGAAATTTATTTATAGACAAAATTTTATTTGGTACATATATAATTATTATTT
Source organism: Rhopalosiphum nymphaeae (assembly GCA_036289425.1). Classification (NCBI taxonomy): domain Eukaryota; kingdom Metazoa; phylum Arthropoda; class Insecta; order Hemiptera; family Aphididae; genus Rhopalosiphum; species Rhopalosiphum nymphaeae. Next base: position 6,583,598 of record JAZAQC010000012.1, on the reverse strand, counting down.
ACATAATTCATAATTACAAAATAAATACAAATTTTAATTGTGTACAGTCTTATTTTAAATTATTTTATTAACATAATATCATAGTGTACTAAATTACTAAAATATGAGTTTAATGTTAAAGCTTATAATGAATTATTGTTGTTATATTAATTTTGTAGATATTTACTTATACATACTACTTGTGGACTACCTATTTCAAAAGTTTCAATATAAGATTAACAATAAAATAAAGAAAAGTATCTAATTTAAAGTTGGTTTTGAGAATTATAATATAATTGTATAAAGTGTAATTTATTTTTTCGATAGTTATAGATTTCAGAATAATTTTTGAAGTAGGTGATCTTGTTATTTCATTAAAAACATTGTTTTTTTTCTAAAATTGTTAGTTGGTTGAATAATAAAGGTAATTTATTTATTTGATTCATTACTGTAACAACTTTGGCTACCATGAGCAACATATTTGATACTCAGCCGTTTTTCCTCCATTGCCACATAATAATACCAGTTTTTCATCCATGTTGTTTAATGGAAATTTAATTTATTTTAATTTAAATGTATGAAATAATACCAGTTATAAGCCCCAATGCTATAAGTAGTTATATATTTAGATTTTTATTCTCTATTCAAAAAAATTAACATACCTGAGGTCTAATATATACGCACAATTTCAACATGTTGACAAATGTTGAGCATCAATATGTGTCTCTCATGACAATACAGGAAAATCAACGTGTGGCCCTAATATGATGCTCATGGCAATAGAGGAAAGTTCACAAAAAACTCGTGGCAGTCAACTTGTTAAAAGTCTATCAAATTTTTCAATACCCCCCCCCCCCCCAGTGAACAAAGAAAAATAACAAAACTTCAAAAAAAAAAAAAATACCTTCTACACATTTTTGGTTATGTGACACAAATTTCTCTAACCTCTATCAATAAAGGGTATGTAATTCTGACGAACCAGTTAATAATTTCGATGCTTATTGTTTGACTTTTGAAAAATATTGTCATCTCATAAAAGTTTATAATACGAGAAAAATAAAAATTTAATAAATGTTTACCGTTAGTTGTGTCCACTCAACTAAAAATTGTATTCAACTCTTCACCCAAAGCCACCATTTTATGATTTTTTTGGGGGGTTTTAAAAAATACTGAAAACCTACATAATAATATAAATAATAATATAGAAGTATTTTTCAGATAATTTTTGAGATTACTATTAACTATATTTAGCTTATAATTTTCTGAATAAGTGGTCTTAACATCGTACCTATTGAATGTTAAGGTTATTTAGATATAGCTTTTATTTTCCCTTATAAAAATGAGGTTTAACTTAACTCTAAAATCATTATCTATTTATGAGTAATGAGTTTGAATAATATCATAATAACTAATAAGTAAATTGAATATTTTTAAATTTATTTTTAAACCTATTCGGGTGTACGTTTATTGCCTATACGTTACGCCGTATAACACAATACTATAATTAAAATACCAGATAAGATAAAGTTTCCGTGTTGCAAATATTGTCGATGCATTTTTAGGGGAATAAATTATTATTTAAGAATTTTATCGATTCTAAATCATGTCATTCTACGAAGAATTTTAAACTTATAGCTTATTATTTAGAAATCGTAATTAATTTTGTGTATTTTACTTTATATTGTATAAATTCACTATTCAGTACATACACAATTAATAAATGATAAAAAGTGAGAAACATACATTCGTTCATTTTATGTCAGTATATGTAATTTTTAACGAAATTTAAATTATATAGTATATATAATCAAGTTATGTTTTTCAAGAATTATTTATGTATTGCAAATTATATGACTTCATATTATAATGGTTATTGCTAGAAGAAATTACTTTATGAAACAGGAATATATATATATTAAATAAAATTAGAATAATGAATAGAATAGTACATTAAATCTAATAATATAATGCTATAATCTTATATATTATAATTTACAGTTTTTATGTAGCAGGAAACTCTAAGGTGGTGAAATCGAAATTCAATGAATTATTTATTTTTTGATTATTATGATGCAACTGTGTGGCTACTTTCCCATACAAGATCTTGTCAAAGAAGATTACATATTTTTTTTCGATGTAATTATTCTGTGTTTATTGATTTGAAGTCATTGCAATTGATTTTATAATATATCGTACACGATTTTAACAATGTTAACTTTATCATATTTAAGTTACTCCTACTATTTACTAGACTTAATGCTTTAAAATATTTTTAAGAAAAATTAAAGAAAATACATATTTAGGATTAAATATACACATAGTATTATATTTATATTAGTAGTTGAGACAATAATAAGTTACTATTAAATGCTGAGGTGTTTACTTTAAAATAAAATTAATAACACAATAGTATATAATACTAAGGTAATACAAATAATATTATCTACTGCACATTTGCATAACAATTATTACTGAATAATACACGTAGAATTGTTATTTTTGTATTCAATTGATTAGTTTTTATATTGTATAAAAACTTCCATGTATCTTCTTAATCTTAAATTATTTATAATTAATAATATTAATTATATAGCTTTATCCAATATTGTAATAAAAATCGGTATTTCCGGAATAAGTAACCTTTTATAAAACAATATTTTTTTTTTGTTAAAGGTACGGCAATAAAAATCTTATTAGTTAAGTATGTTATAATATTTTTACAAATTATGATAATAGATGAGTAGATGAATATATTTGTTAATTAATTCAATATTTTTTAAACCGTTATTAGAATTCCACTTATGTATGAACATAAAAACTCATATGAACCATAAAAATAAGAACAGGAAAATATATTGTAAAATGATTGATGCGGTTTTAATGCTGTGTGATGCTGCAATAAAATTTAACCACAGAAATCGATCTTAATAATTTCCACGCAATTACACTATACTTATTTTAATATTATTATTTATTTTACACCTTTTTGAAATGCCAATTTTCAATCACGTGAACGTGCATTTTTATCATCAACTGATTTTACTTTTTAATATAATACAGTAACGATTTTATTTTGTATCATAAAAATAATAATGTTTTTTTTTCTTATAGTTTATTTCTTATTATTTATTTCTATTATTATAATGTATATTCTGTTATCGGTACAACAAGATAGATGACAAGTAATGTCAATTATATTCAAATTAATGATCATTTAACTAATATTCGTAATTATTACATTGACTAATTAAAATAAAATGATTTTGAATCAATTGATGGTTGTTGAGTGAATTTGCTAGAAATTCAAGCGTTTATAATTTGTATGTCTAAAACTAAATTGAATAAATAGTAATTGTTTGGTAATATATTGTAATTCTGTGTTAATAATTGAATTTTACACTGATAATCATATTAAAAATATATTTTATTATAACAAGCGGATGATCAAATCTTAAAACTGAAAATGACATGGTATTAAATTGAAAATAATATGTTTGTATAGTTTACTTTGTTTTTATTATAATATTTCACGAAGTGTAAAGTTGTTTTATCATCAAATATATTAATATCATTTTGATTATATTGCACATTTTCCATTATAACTTAAATAATTATTAATATAAAGTATTAATTGCTCATTAAAATAAATAATATATACTGATAAATACTACTACTGATTACTCGTGGTAATATTTTGACGAGGGTTAAATTCAACTTTTTTGCACGATTAATATTTAAATAGGATAAATACCGTGTTATATTACTTTATTATTTCATTGAATAAAATGATGAATGTGTTTATCACTTAAGTTTTGGTTAATATTAAACTATTCATTTGCATAATAAGAAAAATCTTTTACAACATGATTATTAATTTATTACCAATCATTTCAAGTTTAGAGAACGACAAATTATATTTCCTATTGTTTATATATTGGAATTTAGTTGCCTACACAAAACGCCTACAATAAAGCATTATATATACGTGGGTAGTCGAGAACAAATTTCCATCGGACATTTTTGTCATCTTACGTTATTATTAAATTTATTTGACCTTAATAACATAAAACCTATTGCTGATCTTAATATTTGTATTTGTATTTATATTTATATTTATTATTATTTATCTTATATGAAGTTACTTCTAACTCGAATAAATTGTTAAAACGTTTGATTTTGTTTTATTTTAAATTGATTAATATGAAACTTGAAAAATATAATATTTTATTGAAATATTGCATATTTACAATATTGGTTAAAAACACTGTTGATATTATTTGATTATTATTTATTCGACGAATAATTATGTCTGCAATATACTATTTTATCTACTATAGAGTAGCGTCGCGCTAATCTGGACGGCTTTGAATGTACATCGCCACTGTTCTATTATTGTACTTGTGTATACCAATAAAATAATAAGCATAACGATTATTACGAATGTACATCACACATGTGTGTCGTTAGATTCCACACGTCGATAACGATTGTTAGTCGTACGTTATATTTTATAGTGATTTCATTTTTTTTCGAAAAAAGTACCTACATGAAAATAGCTCCACGTAAGAATAGTCATAGGTAATCCGAATGATTCCTTTCTCCAATTCCTTTTGGATTACCACGACGCTACTGTATTTTATTTATTTAATTTAATGCAGAAACTATGAAAAATGTTTTTATGATTAAGAAAATAAATATGTACATTTTCTTATTCTTTTCTATCTTAAAAATACTGTAATTTTCTTATGCAAATTATTGTTTGCAATATAAATAATATACGACTTTTTTCGAAATTTGCACATTTTTAGATTTTGCAGAAAAATAAAAAGATACAGCATACTGGAGAAACGTTTTCCAGACTTGTCAAGTATAAATATGTTTATGTCAGAATTTATTCCTATGCCAATATTTAGCAAGTTCTTAGCACGAATTTTCACGACAAAACCCGAAATTCGCATGATACTTCCGTCGTGCATTTCCCCAGTCTCCCAAAGTAAAATTATGAGATATTAAAACTTTTTCCTGTGTCAATATTTAGCACGAATTTGTATGATAAAACCAGAAATTTTCACATCTCTTCCCCGAGGATTTCGAGAAAATGCACAAAAAAGAAAAATGGATTTATAAGACGCAGGAATGTCTTGCAAATTTTAGATTTAGTCATGCAAATTCATACTAAGTACTTGCTAAATATTAGCACAAGTATAAACATATTTATATTTGACGGTGCTAAAGAATCGTAGGTCCAGCTTCTTGCTGTATTTTTTTTTGAAAAATCTGTCTTGTGCAAATTGCAAAAATAGTCAAATTTATGTTAATCGCTTGATATATTATTCGAATAAAGAAATTGCAATATTTTAAAAGTTAAGGAGGGAATTCAGAGAAACATACGTAAAATAAATGTCATATTTTAATAGCATAATAAAACAATATGTTATGTAGATACATGACGTTCTAAATTTTTGATGTTTTGTTACATATCCATTTATATACAATATGATGTTGATAATAAACAAATAAATCAAATATTGTTTATTAAAATAAAATAAATATTTTTAGGAATATAAAATAGTAATGACATACAAATAAAAAAGCTTATTCATTTTAAGCTCTTTATATTATGACCATTAAATTAATAGCAATTACTGTGAGTTCCGTTTAATTTGATCACTGGTTTCTAGAAACAACCATTTATTAGAATCAAAATTGAAAATCCTAAATCAGATCTTATGTTACTAATGTTAAAATAACCTGTGATTAGAATCATCAAGTAATAGATGATTGAATCATTTAAAAAAAAAAAAAACTTATCGTTTTAACAGTATTTCAAATGTTTACTAAAAAGAAACAAGAATTGCTTTGAAAAAGTTAAAAGGAACTAATCAAAAATATGGCGAAAACGATACTTTTCAGTTGTTCTACTTTATAGGTACAATGTACATATTATATTATTATTTATTTAATTTTAAATAATTAAAAATCATATATATATTATATTAATTGAATATGGATTATATTTCAGGCTAATATGAAAAAGAAATTAGTAAACTCTCAAGCACAATAAAAAATAGATAGTTTCTTTATTTTATTTTAATTTAATTATAAATATATATATATAAATATAAATTCACTTATAAAAAAAAAATTGTTTAATAGAACCAAAATGATATGAACCAATGTGATCACCTTAAGCGGAACTCACTGAAGTAATTTTTATACTAAATAGTATTAAATAATTACTATATTGTAATATGAGTAACTTGTTTTTGGCGAAAAATAGTTCAATCTATTATATTCAATTAATAATTAATAAGTAATAAAAATATAAATAGTATTAAATACAAAATAAAATAATAAAATATTTTTAGAAATTTACGCTATGGAACTTCTTAACTTAGAATAATTTTTCATTGTATATATAGTGTTTTATCAATGAATTCAAATTACCATATCATTCACAAAATATTATGAAGTGCACTTAACACTTATTGTACAGCATATATACTCTGTCGGTTTTTTAAAAATGTTGATTACATATTAGTATACATATATTTCTACCTCCTTGTTTCTATAAGAAATTAGCTATTAAAAGTAAAAAATTTGTTTAGTTAAAATTTAGATGAATTAGAAATGTATTAATATGAGAACTAATTAATCAAGTAAACATATTTTAAGAATCATAACCTAAAATTAATATGGGAACTTCAAAAATAAATATCCGTATTATTATAAAGTATATATTTTAACGATTAGTTAAAAATTATGATAATTAAGACGACATATAGTGTGTTTAAAATGTGATAAACATAATACACATTTTAATTTTAAATAACTATAATATTTTTAATTCTGTCGTTTATTAACAATTGTGATGTCTCGTTTTGTTGTTATTATAATACCATTTATATCCACAGATGTCGGTTTGAAGTCAATAACCGCAGCAAGTCGGTCTCATAATATATCGATTACTGTTTTTGAATTTCATAAACGTACATAAACAACTTAACAAAAGTGTCACATATATGTAATGTTTAGTGTAGGCTTACATAGTATACTACTGTCCTAAACACCATTGCGTAGATACACCACTAACAAGTGGCAAGTGGTGAGTAGAGGTGGTGGCGCCAGCACGTAGTGTGCGATTACTATAATACATACATCTGTGTTTGACTTGCGTTCTATGCAGCTGCTCTTATATACATGTATGGTTATAATGTAAGTATAATGTTTTTATACTGTATTTTTAAAAATTAATATTCAACTACATAACAATTAACGTTACGATACTGGTGTCTTTTAAAAATGAAAAAAAAGAGACATGAGATGCATGTAGCAAGGGCACCTGTTTCCTGTGCTCTTCTTACAGATCCGGTTGGATGCGAGCAGGACACGATTGCAAAAATATCTTATTATAATTTATAGGTACATATTATTATTATTAGGTATTATAGTTGATCATCGACAAATATTCGTGATTTTTTGTGTTATATAGTTCGGATCTGGTATATTTTAATATAATACATGTGCTGACGTGGAGAGTTTAACGAACCAATGAGTCTTCCAAAAACACGCATTATCAGCACAACACATGCGTATATATGCATTATATATATTTATTCATTAAAGTGCATTGAATTTAATAGAATATAATAATGTGAAAGTAGAATACAGTGGTGGTGTGGCCCCGAGTCAACAGTGAAATCGTATATATATATTTTTTTTTCATAGAACATGTTTATTGATAGTAATATATTAATATAATATTATAATAAGCACGTGTATTCTGTTGTAGATATTATTAGGAATTACTGAACATTACATTTACATTTTTATGAAATATATCTATTTAGTCTTAATTTCAATACGAAGTATTAATATTTATAATGCAAAATTTGTTCAAAATAGTGTACCTATACCGTAATTATGCAAACACGGTTAAAATAATGAGTATTATGATATTATCATTTTTTTTATTGTGTTTTAGTAGTTGGATCTATGAACATAATGTATATGACACAGTTTTAATATTGTGTAATTTAAATATCAACAAATTATACTTAAAATCCTCAAAATTCAAAATAACTTGAAAAAATAAATATCTCCTAAATAATAAAAAAAAATGTTTACTGGTACTTCAGAATTTTCAATAGATTGATAATCAATTATTCTATGAGGAAAAATGATTTAAGTAAAATATTACTGATAAGAAAAATTGTATAAAGTTAATTTTTACATAATAATAGTAATGATTGTTAATATAAAATAATTAAATTTTTCAATAATGTATACATAATGTGGATATTACACATTTTACATATTTATTTAAATATTTTTCTTTATTTTCAAAGTAACAATTTCATTTAGTTTTTACTATTTATAAAAATGTATGTAGATGTGAAATGGGAAAATTTGATAAAAATTAACTAAAAATATTAAAATTTGTAAATAAAAAATGAATATAACTATTAAATTTGAGTCTTAGTAAATGATCCAAATCGCGTACTAAAAAATCTATGTTTTTCAATAAAAAAAAAATAAATGCATTGTTTTTGGATAGCTGTTAAAGTATTAATAAATATGTTTTGTGAATGCGTCTTATATCTGGTTAAGCAAGTGTCTAAAAATTTTTGTTATTAACAATTATTCAAAAGATATAAAATTTTAAATTATTTACGATTGTACAGTGTACATTTTATAATATTATATAAAATATAAAATATATCAATATGTACAGTGTACACTAAGTAATGAGTACCAACAATTTAATTCATCACGGTAGCAAGATGAAATTATAATTTACATTGATAATAATATAGTATTAATTTTTCACGTATAGCTTACTTGAGTTAAATTAAATGTCAATAAATATCTGCAATTATAAAATTGATTATTCTATTTACGGTAAGCTGAATCTCGACCTATATCTAATTATTAAATATTATTCGGCCCCCATACGTTATGCAGTAATACTCGTTATCTCCTCGAAGAAATAAATAATAAAACGCAATTTAAAATGGATCATAATATATTATAATATACCCGTCACGGATTATAAGTTTTAAACCATTTAAAAATAATATGTTACATCGAAGGTAACACTCATAGCCATATTTTCATATGTTTTAAATTAGTATAAAATAAGCTAGCTACAAAATGTAATTTAAGACACAGCCTAAGTGCATCGATTCTACTGTAACAAGTTATTATAAGCACTATAGACTATAAAGTATAGTATAATACAATAGTGAATAGTTATAATATTATTAAGTAGGTATATATAAAACAAAAAGATTACATTTGTATTGCAAAAAAAGTTAATATATAATTGATATGCGAATCACAGTGCACGTGGCTACACTATAACGAGGATCGGATGTGTATTTTTATTTTAAATTTAAACGCGGTATAATAATAAATAAATAATTTTTAAACGATTAAAAGCAGAGTTTGGTTTACTGGAAAAACGGTCATGATTTTGTTTTTAAACTGGTGTATTGCTTAATTGAAATACATTAACGATTTATTTAAATAGATTTCGATTAAAGCAAGAGATGTGCATCGTTTTTTTTCTTATGAACATTTTATGTTTCATAAAAATCTAAAAAGTATTATGCGATAGTTAGCTTATCTTTATAGTTTAGAAATTGTCTAGTCTATTTTTGTTCATTAAAGAAGTGATAATTAGATTTTTTCATTAGATTTCTTAAATATAATTAAAATTTGCATACTATATTCAACAAAGTATGGTGAAGAAATCGAATCAAGTGGCATTTTAATGAAATTATCATGGTTATATTATTTTGTTGAAATAGATGAATTACAAACATCATAAATTAAGAAATAAAATACTCTGTTATGCAATTAATTATATGATAAGTTAATTAAGCTTTCCGATTAGAATCGTTTTAATTGCTACATGATGTAAAATAATAATAATAATAATAATAATAATAAGTATATATTTTATAACAAAATTGATGTAAATACTCTTCAATGTGGTTGATTATAAAAATAGCTATGATAAAGTTATTGTTATTAAATTGGATGAAATATTGTTCAAAGTCCACACTTGAATCTTATTGTACATAAAAGTAGTTTTTTAGAAATATTATACGACCTCGGCATAATACTGCATATAATCTGTATTTTGGCGACTTATCAAATAACGTTCCGTTATACGTCTTGGTATGTGAATATATTTGTACATACATTTAACCTGTCTAACTGATTGCAGAGTTTAGGTAAGTTCTACAAATTTATACTGTGGTCGGTATATCGGTATAACTCATCTTATTATATGTATAATATATAATACATTGTCAAAAATGCATCTCTTAGTAGGTAACTAGGTACACACATTATAATATCTATTTGTGGGTATTGACATGTTTTGTGCAATATGACTTTTCTATAGATTTTAATGGAAATTCTTTTAATTTATTAATTTTTGTGCTTAACTTAATATCATTTAGAATTGAGCACTATTATTATTATAAAAATTATTATGTTTGCATTTATGTACATGATTTCATACATTAAATTTTAAGGTAATTTAACCAAATAATATTAGTGACGTAACTCTATAATTGAAATGAAGTCTATTCGATATTAATAGGTGCAGCTAAATAATTGGTATAATTTATATTTTTGTTTATTACAAAATGCAGAGAAAAAATTTGATGCATCACTGATTGCTTATGATTTTTAACTAAAAATAGACACGCATGTATTTATATTGCTATAACTGCGATGACTCGGAGTACATATTATAATGCTGTGTTTCATGCGTGGATAGACGAGAACGAAGCTGTTGGGTTCGATCTGAGCCACGCCAGAGCTTAATTCTGGTTAAGGATAGAACGTCGTCTGGATATCTGTGATAATATAAATACATAACAGCTTAATGTATAAATATTTAAATGTCGAGGGAAAAAGTTTGAGCTTGTGTTTTATAACCTCATAGCCAACACGATATAAATATTATAAAGAGTGTCCCATAAAGTGCGCAACTTTTGAATCTGTCACCATTTTTTAAATATTTTGTTTGCAGCCCTGTTTTTATCGTTTCTAGTATCTACTATTACTCCGATTTAATTATCAATTGTTGTTTTCTATATATTAGTTCAGTCGCGTGAAACAATTGACATTATCAAAGAAAAATTCCCGGGAAGAACGATTTCACTGCGAGGTGACCGGGAGTGGCCTGCCAGGTCCTGGGACCTTACCCGCTGTGATTTTTTTTGGTGGGGTTATGTAAAATCTAAAGCGTACGCTAACAAACCGCGTACCATTCAACAACTGAAAGCGGAAATCTTACGCGTCATTGCCGACGTCACACCAGACATCTGTGAGCGGGTTATTATCAATTTCATCAAGCGCGTCAACTCATGCCGACTCAGTGGAGGTGGTCATATGCCAGATATTAATTTCCACCATTAAATCGTAGATGTTATTGAATGTAAATATATAAAAATAAATACATTTTAATTGATACATAACTGTGTTATTAATTTTTTTTAAAGTTGCGCACTTTATGGGACACCCTATAGATCTGTAAAACACGTATACGTTCTGTGACGGAGGGACTAATTAATACGTAAACATTATATAGGTGGTTGATACGTGGGGAACAAACGACTGTAACTCACATAAGACAATTGTTTTATAGGTTTGGTATAGTAGTCACAATGATATGTAAAATAATATTACAATAGGTATTATAGGTACATCGTGCGGTACACAAGTGGACGAACGTATAATATAACAACACGTATAATTACGTCGACTGTCATGGTGGACGAAATATAATTGCGATTCGGTGGATATAGAAAGTCGCCATCGACCACGACACGTATACACATTATACACACCGGTCAATTATTACATTATGTAGGTATGCAGTTCCTACGCGCCGTGCAGCAAGACTGCAGCGTGCGATAGTATTATTATTATAACGATCGGTTGTTCTTTGGAGTGGAAAGTCTGTACGAAGAAAAGTGCAGTGGGCAGAAGAAGGTGAGGTGTATGAAAACAAAACCAATTGTGATCTTGGAAACTTTGAAACGTGACGTCACGCTGTGGTAACGACGGTCTAGAGAAAGACTGACGGAGAGAGTCTGTGTGTGTGTGTGTGTGTGTGTGTGTGTGTGTGTGTGTGAGAGAGAGAGAGAGAGAGAGTGAAAGAGGAGAAGAGAGAAAACACCAAAGTCGCGAGACGACGTATACCTAGGACATGAGCCCACACGAGCTACCAGTGAGAGTGGAAAATTACAATAATATTATATACCATTACGACGGCGGGGCGGGTGGCGGTGTGCGAAGGGGTATGAGGAGGCGACGGAGCGCCGGTCACAGTAAACTACAGCGGACAGGATGTGAAAAAAGCGGCGGCGGTGGAGGCAACTTGGGCGGCGACGGCGGCCGAGGATATTTTGTATCTCGTCACGTGGCAACGCCGCGGCCGTCGCCGAGCGGCGCACCAACACCATCTGGATCGAAGCCGGCCAAGCACGAAGGTCGTCTGTGGGTCGCGCGGCGGCGGCGGTGGCGGCGGCTCGGCTTCGCCGGCAAACCGACACTGTACTGAGCGAGCGCGGCGCCGCCGATCGCAGTAGCAGTGCTCCGGTCGTCCAGACCTCCCGACACACGCGCGCGCATGCTCTTCCAATCCACCGCCGCCGTCGTCCGGTGCGAATGATAATAATAATAATAATAATAATAATAATAATAATAATAATACAAAAAATCACAACAACAACATTATACTCGTCGTACCGAGAGCACATTTCACGCTTTCATTCGTTCTTCCGCCCAGCTCACCGGTAGTAATAGTATAATACAACAGGATACACCCGAAAGTTAGGTAGGCATTATTGCATTTTATATCCACTTAGAATATCCAACACGACCGCAAGAAAAACCTTTTGAACCGCGATTTCGCCGGTCCGACGGTTTATCGCGAGTGCAGAAGTTTGTGCTGATCGCGGTTTGATGTCAAACCATACTCATTGCATCGAACAAATAAATAAATAATATCGATAAGCGCAGGCCACGAACGCGCGCGCGGTCGGCTCGGGGGAGAACGTAGTCGCGAGCGGGATCGGTCGTGAGCTGCAACGAGGAGCGGAACAGTAGCAGCGGCACCAGCACCAGCACCAGCAGCATCAGCATCAGCCAAAGTTTTAACCGCGTGCTGTGACGCCGTGGACGATCAGCGGGCCCCGCTATGACCACAGGTTAGTCAAAATCAGCCGTCTGTATTTGGCGTCTTTTATTTGGCGTGTTTAGTTGTAATTGACGTCCTCATAGCTTATAGATTGCTCCATTAGTCCGAAATCCGGTAATTTTACGTTATTGCGGGTTTCGAGCGATGTACACGCAGACCGCGTCTGGGCAATGTTATTGCATAAACAAACATGTTATAATACGAAACAGAGCCGTATTGACGACCACCCCTAGAGGTGCTGTAAGTCGAAGTCGGCAATAATGTTATAAATATAAATATTAATATAATAATATTTGTTAATATATTGTACTTTTAAACGTGAAAAAACTTGAATAAAAAAAAAATAAACGCAGCCGGCGTATTATTCCACGTGGGAGACGCTATATATATATTTATATATAAATGTATATACGTATACGCATCGGCTCTGTGTACGTTTTTTCAAGGTTTTCGAAGTGCGCGCGCGCCGGCCACCGTATCGCCGGCGTTAACAGTCGCACGCCGGCGTCGCATTATTTTGTATACCCGGTGTGCGGTAACCCTTGGCAACGCGGTCGTAAACGTTGCGTCGCGTTCTGCCATCGTACGACGGCACATCAACACTAAAAAAATAATAATAATAATATTATAAAGTACACAGACATCATGAACGCCATGTACGTGCGCGACGTAGTATGATGATAGTAATACGGTTTTATAGCGCCAAAAAACGGTATTAAACCTCGATACCATATTTGCATAATGACCGTGCTTTGAGTGAGAGGGCAGGGGAAATAAAACGAAAATACGGCGTGTTATCGCCGCCACGACGCACGCGCGTTTTTCCCGCGTGCCCTCGCCAAAAGCCTGCGGGAGTAATAACCCCGCGCGGTGCCGAGACCACCGTTGGTGCGCGCGTATAGGACTACCCTGGTCGGTAACGGTTTTATTGTTACTATTTGTATAGGTACATGGTCAATGCAAAGGGTTAAACCTGTACATGCGTCACTCAGGACAGACCTCGCATAATGTGTGTGCGGTAAACGTTGTTTTTTGTTTTTGTATGCAAATTTAGATAGGAAATACTTATTATGGACATGGTAAATACCTTTTGCGTGGTACCTTTTACTATATTTTTAACGGAAACCTAATGATATTATTTATGCATTACTGCATTGGGGGCGGGGAAAAAGTTAAAACGATTGTTTATGATTCTCCTGTTTTAACTTCAACGAAATTGTTGAGAACTGCTCGAAATTATTGACTCTAGTCACACTTGGATTATTTATTTAAAATAAACAATTTGAAGTAAATGTGTGAAATCCGATAGAAAATATTTAATGTTACCGCACTCTACGACTATAAAATGTATAGGCCTTATAGTTATATACGTAAGAAAATGCGATATGCGCAACATTTATGATCACGTTTTTTCATTATTTATATAATATTGTTTTTCATCTCTATTAATTAGTGGAATTATTTGTTGACTCTCGTTTAAAAATATTTTTTGAAACATAATTAAGCATAATAATATGTTACATAAACCAATATTTGGTAAAACGTTTTTCTAATGTAATTGAATTTGTAAAAAATAAAACCATATCAAACTTTAACAATCGTTATTGTTAGTTACATCATCCACCAAATGTTTTATATTAATTATCTAAAAATATTACGTTACGTTTTTTGCACATGTGTTATTTGACACTCACTCCATTATTATAATTTATATTTTATAGTGTAAATAAGTAATCGTAAAAATAATTGTATATTAATTATTAAAATATGTCGAATATAATTAAATAAAGGTATTTTATAATATTTTAGTTACATCAAGGAATAATATTTAAAAATATTTGATTTTACTCACTTAAGTCAATTTTACTTATTGATTGAATGATTTTTTTAAATAAACTGTATAATTTAAATTCTGCATTTTTGTATATATTTTTTTTTAATTTCATTAATAATGTTAAAAAAAATAATGTGTATTATGTTTTTAAATTATAATTTATTTTTTTATAAAATTATCAAAGTTATTTATTACATAACCAATGTAATATAAAATTATTTTGTTTACATTTATATTATATATAATAGTTTTATACTGAAAATTAACTATTCATTTATGAATTGTTAACTCGGATTCATCTGTTTTATTATGAAAATTAATATACTTATTGAGTGTAGAATTAAACTGTAAAAAATAATAAAAAAAATCAAACTATTGTGATTATAAGACTGCATGTTGATGAAAAAATAATCATTAGTACATATTTTTAATCTAGTAAATATAGACCATAATTAATTTATTATTATTATTTTTCTAATATTAATAATACATAATAATTGCGTAATAACAGTTTAAACCAATCGTATTTTGAATTATTTTTACTATGAAACTATATTTATATACTTAATTATTTTTTTAAGTTCAAGCTGATTTATAGGGACATTTACTCGAACAAATTTAAATAATTGTTTATATTATTAAAAAAAAAAAAGTTGAATGAAAGACAATAAAAAAAAAATGTGAATTTGGTTTATTTTAAAATGTTTAACATTTAATACAATGACTTTAAGGTCAGACAAAAGTGATAAAAGTTGTCTTAAGAAGAAATAAAATATTCTTTTATTGTTTTCAAGGCACATATATGCTTTAAATCACATATTAAAAAACTATGCTAACAACATTCTAAGTTATATATTCTTTTTTATATTATTGTCCAGATTGTCCTTGAAAAGAGAAAAACCATCAATTCAATCTACAATATTTTTTATCCATAATCTATAAAATATAATATATGAATACTGTATAAGTTTACTGTGTATAGTTTAGATAAGGAAATAAAAACTATTAAGTTTAAATATGCAGCACAGATGAAGAGAACATTTCATTTATATGAAAGATAGAAATAATATAAAGTACAATTTAAAAAAATGTTGTTGAATAATTGATTATAATTTATTATACTATAGTTAAAAAAATGTAATATGCTTAAAATATCTAAAATGATTAAACATAGTAAATTATTTTATGCTATAATTAAAGTTTTTGATCATTATTCCAAAAATTTGATCTATTATGCAGTTTTTATTGTATATGTTAAATAAGTAACTCTAAGTTATTTTTTTTAAATATATTCTGCAAATATCAAAAGTACACGGTGCTCTAGTTTAAAATTCAAAATATTATTGTTTATGGTTAATAATCCTTTAGGTCAGCGAAGGATAAATCTGGTAGAATTGATGGATTAAACAGGTATTTTTTTGTAGATAAGATAACTTTCTTGAATAAATTATTATTGGGTGTCATTAAGAAGATTGGTTGAAAAGCCAAGGGTATAAAATATAAGACAATAAACTATGCAAACAAAAATATTAAAATACACAATATGTAGAGAGAGAAAACTAATAGTTACAAATTCAATTTATCATTTAACTATAAAAAACACTTATTATGTTAAAATACTCGTAATCTTATACATACTTATAAAATACATAGACCATTAGTTATTTAACAAGTAAAATTAAATTAAAGTTGAAGTATGTATCTATATTGAACATTATAGATTCTACTAAAACAAGTAGTTATAGAGTCCATAAACGACAAAAATATTATTTTTTATAACGATGATAGGTGTAACTTAACTTATCATTAATAATAATTAGGTTGTGTTTTTGATGTAAAAGGTAATTGAGTAGTTGTTTTGTATTAATGCGTTTACATTTAGTTACAAATAATAAAATTAAGATTATAGGCACATATTACATAACATGTTAATGTATTATGAATTGAGTACGTTATTGTTTAATATATTTAATCAGTTACATTAATTATATCGTTCAAATTCTGTGATTTAAAATTTAAGATATTTTATATAGTATTTGAAGTAATTATAATTTATTTATTTATTAAGACTAAAAATCATTATGATTAAAATGATAAAAATAAAATTTTCTTTAAAAATATATTATGTTGTTAACAAATAATAAGTCACCTTCAAGGCGTTTTTTATGATACTAAATAATTCAAATATTGAAATTACATGATTTTTGATGATTTTAAATTAAATGTTAAATACTATTCAATATTTAATTTTGGAATAGTGTATTTTTTAATATTGTAAATAATATATATTATTGTAATATTATGTCTTAAAATATTCGTAATGGACATTATATTGTCACTTTTTTACTAAGATTTATGAGATTGTGCATAATTTAAACTGTACTTAAAAATAAAAATACGAATTGCTTTTTACTTATACTTTTTCAAGATTTTAAATACTGATACTAAAATAACATATGGAATTGATTGTAAAGATTATTTTAGAAGCCGGTTAAAAAAAATTAACCTAGTCCAAATTTAATAAAAATCATTAAACTGCGTGTAATAAAAATAATACGAATGAAAATGTTAATATTAATTATTATATGATAATATGACAATTCTAATACGTATTAATTGTATTAATAATTAATAAAATACAATAATATAATTGATTATGATTTATTAACTATTTTTTATAATATATTATTAACCATTTATTTTTTTACATATTTATTTTTAAAATAAAACAAAATATAAGGTGTATAATTAGTAATTATATAATATCAATAATTTAATGGATATATTCTTAAATATATATCATTAATACTTCCCCCTTTAGTTAGATTTTTTTTAAAATGATATAGGAACACAATTGTTATTTAGAAATTTTTAAATGTTGTTGTAAATATTTATATATTTTACATACACTATGCTTTAAGTCTTTATTTATTTATCTACATAAAATGATAGTATATTCTTTTAATTAATTACATTTTTTGATTTAAATAAATGGGTTATACTAGAGTTGAAATTAACTTCAAATTTTCAATATGAAAATAAGCGTTCTATTAAAGTAAAAGTAATTTTAAATTTAATGATTCTTGTATAAGCAGTAAGTCTCTTTCCCAGAATGTATATAGGCTGATACTATAGATAAGTATAGTAATACTGTTCCAGATTGTTTTCTCCCGAAAGTCATTTTCAATAAAATTAGTTAGCGTTAACACTTGTTTATATAATTTTCTAAAAAATTCTGATAACAGTTTGTATCACTGTAAAGGATTTTACTATTAGTGGCTGAATTCCTTTCATTTCGAAGATCTTGTTCACAATTGACAGAAGCGATATGAGCCTAAAATCATAGATCCTTTATATTCATATTTTTACTCCTAAAAGTATTTGGTTTTAGTATAGCAACAATTTTTGTTTCTCGTAATGATTTCTAAATAATTTTGAAATATAAAACTAGATAGAGTATGTCGGTTTGAAATAATTTTAATAAATATAAACGTTTGGCATGTGTAACGTTAAATATGTATTTTCAAAATTTATTTTTATCAGAATTACTTCTAGCTCATACTAAATCAGTTTTATATGTTAGTTACTTAGTACGTAAATATTTAAACATAATAAAAAAAAAATCATTCTAAAGAAAATTTTTTAAAATATTTTATAGTAATACAAAATATGACAATTTTTAAAAAAAGTTTGTAATATAGGTCCTTTTAATATATATGTAACCTAATTTAAGATAAAGATAAAAGTAAAATAAATTATTTAAATATATATGAAACAAAACTGTGTTTTAATAATGTATACCGTAATAATATACCGTACATGTATCTTTTAAATTATGAGTTAATTCTTCACTTTTTCTATAATTGTAAAAATCGTTTTCTCTATTATTTGGTATGATAAATAAATAATATTAATATTTTAATATACGTATTATATTTTCATAGTATGCATATTATAATAGAAATTTAAAAAAGTCGAAAAATGCACAATTAAGTCAATCAGTTGTCTCCTTTTAACAAATTGAAACTTAAAATTAACCGTATTTTTGTGATCGTCAGTTCAAAAGATAATTTGAAAATAAATCTTTTTTTTTCCAAGAATATGAAACATTTTTTGATAAAATAAAACAATGTAATATGTTTAATATTTTATTTAAACAACCTTAAATTTTAAGCCTTTGGAGCAATTATATAATTGCATTCTGTATATACACAAATCGATCAAACTTCAATATTTTTAATGTGTTATGAATTATGAAAAAAAAATATTTAATTATCATTCTAACATTAAAAATAAACTTAATAATTTACTACTTACAGTTATAGCTCTAAAAATTAAATACATATAAATATTAGCTAATATTGAAATACAATATATATAATATAACATCGTTCTTATTTCTTTGTAATAGTTAGTTTGATTTAATAATGTAATATCGTATGAAATATACAGCTGTAAAATTAATAACCATTAAAAATTATACTATTATTTCAGAATATTTTCTATTCATAAATAGGAATTGTAAATTTTTTCATTGATTATTTAATATTTATAAATTGAGGATTGGATGTAATTGATATACATATTCAAGTGCATGACCTTGTCATAAAATATGATTTTTCTTAAGTATATTATAATTTATAATTTACAAAAAAGTAATACGCATATCAATTCAATCGGTTTATTATTTTAATTAAAGAATTCTCAATTTTCAATTGTATTTAAAAAATGAAATTGTTGTAATGTAATACAGTCCATCATACAATCATTAATTATTTTTTTTTAGTTTTAGTGTTGAATAACATGTTTACAATTTATTTATTTGTCTATAACATTGAAAAAAAGTTTGGTTTTAATATTTAATTGCGTCATATTAAATGTAAGTATGTAACATAAAAATTACATACAAGACATGGTTCTCGATATAATATCTCTTACAATTATTTAATTTCATGAGCATAAATCAGATTAATAAAATAGGTACATAAATATTGTGCTGAGCATGATCGAGAGTATAGTTATTAAATCTCTTGTCACGTTATAGTTTACACCCTAAGACACCGTATATTTTTATTTTATTTTAATGAGCTCTCGTAAGATAAAACGTGTAAGTGGACACTATAACGATTGTTATTTGTAAGTACGTATGTATACTGAAATACATTAGGTACATGTTAAAAATTATTTGTATTTAAGTTCACAAACATTGATTCGAAGCAAAAAACTTACGGGTGCACTTTTATATAATTTACATATTTTAGATACGCGTTTTTCACCTCATCATTAATGGTTGTAACATTGATTTTTATATCATACACTAATTTATTCAAGAATATAAATACATTATACCAAATACATGTGTAGTTATTAATGGTCACCCTCCGCACTCCACTTACCATATGGTCATAGGTAGGCCCTTGATTTTGATTTTAGATATATTAATTACTATTGATTATTATTGTATGAAGTGCTTAAAACTTGCTAGGCACATGTTATAGTAGATAAATTATAAATATAATATTCACGGGGACATACATGACATATACATAGAATTATAATATTAAAAAAAAAATAATAAAATTGTATATAGGTATTTTAATATTATTATAATACTATATGCGAATGTAACTATTTGTAAATAAATAAAAAATTCAAATTTATACATTAGTTTTAACAATGATTACACGCATAGAGTCTGTTGGTTACACAGACTCTGCATTTTTAAACAACAGACGCGACGCACGAAAACGCCGAAATAGAAATCGGATAAAAGTGGCCGAGAACAAACCAATACAACGATCGTGACAAACGAAAACGTAATAATAATAATAATATCTACATGAATAAAATATTATTGAAACGCATATTACAGTTGTATATTATAAGTTATAACATCCGCGTATAATATGCATTAATCAAGTTATCAACAGCAGCTGCTATAATCCGAGTGCGTTTGCATTTGAATACACAAATGTGTATAATATTGCAAGTGCCTCTCTATATTACCTGCCGACTTGCTTGCTCTCTAAAACAGCTTTAATATGATATTTATTATATTATTTCGTATGCATACGTAAAATAAAAATGTTGAACTGAAATGTATGGCGATATGAAATGTCTTATGAAACGTTGTACGTGAGAACGACAGTGCACAATTATTTATAATAGTAAAGTTTATAACCACCGGCGACTGACTCTAATTGAGCGGCTACGCCTATTTAAAGTTGCATCGTGTAAATAATATTATTCAATCACCATTCATAAATCAGTATAACTAACACATTCGTATATTATTATTATCAGATAATTAATAAGACGAAATCAATATTTCAGAAAATATTCAAACACTTAATTAGTTTTACTCAGAAATACTAAAAATAATATAGGAAATATTTTAATATTTTTTAACTAAACACACAGAAAACAAAGAAAAGGAAATATGTATCCTAAAATGTATATTAAAATCATACAGTTTTTTCACGAGAGCAATTGGCTGTAAAGTTTTGATCCCAAATTATGAATATGCTCTTTGTTCATGATTTATGATCGTATACGATACTTGTTTTATAATGTAACCAATCATATACCTACTGTAGTTTTTCTAATTTAAGGCCTTTATACTGCACCTACTCAATCAGTGTAAAATGAAAAGTGTGATGTTGGGAATAACTTGAATAATAATAATATAAAACAGGAAGACCATTAAATATAGACCGTCAAAGTCCAAATATAGATACGCATCAAAAACGAAAAAAAACACATTACATATGCTCATATTATACATAGTTTTATACAACGTTTAATGACCTGCGAAATTCTCTTCCTGAGACGATGACATAGTCCTTGTGCTCGTATACTAAATTATACTATATACATAAACATTATATATATATATATATATTTATTTATATGTATTTATGTAGTTAATACCGAGTGATTCGTCGCCGCCACTGTCAAACCAATTTATTATTGTTACGAATGCGAGTTATAAGGCACGATGGGTCTATTAAAAACACATCAATTTTGGTAAAACGAAATCGCCACTCTCGTCATAAACGGGGAACAGCTCACTCACTATATATATACATGAATATTATATAGCACAACGTAGTAAAATAATATATTGTTCATGTGTTATGAATTATAGCAATAGTGATGAACGACACGCGTTAAACATTTTGCCCACGCAAAAATGTCTTGTAATTCATATTTGTCTTAATTCACTGAGACTCAAAATAATTTTATTGTTGTATTATAAAATAATAAAAACTCCTTAGTGGTGAATGAAGTAAGGGTAGTAATGATATGTTTTTAGATGCATCACAGTCTCTACGGTCAACAATTTTATAGCATATTTTGTACTATAGGATAGACAGCTTAAATTTTTTATGAATTTGATTTATTACGTATAATTTAATTTTCACTTAAGTGTATAGACAATTTCTTATGTTCAATATCTATAAGCTATTAATCATATTATTACCGACACAGGAATACTTTGAACTCGGGTACAGATCGAACGGTAAATGGTCATCATTCATTGATTATTCAAAACAATATTATTGACTAGAATACTTTGACATCTTTATAGATTTATCTATGTTAGATATTACTCTGGTATAAACATGCAATATTTTCAAAAATTGTTTGTGTAGTTCTAACTTGGAAAATGCTTATGCTTAACGAATAAATACCAAACTTAAAATATTATGGGAAATCAATCAAATTGACATTCGTATTCTTCCGCATTCGTGTAGACTTTTCATAATATAAACCACCGGAACAATTAATTAACCAGCACAATAAAGTGAAAATGAATATAAAAATAAAACAGCTTTTTTTTTAAACGGACATTATTATACCTAGTCATATGTCATGTAATATAAGTGCCATTCTGTACCTGGGGACTGGCAGCACCGAGTTTTACGTTATGATAGTAGTTACCATTATTATTGCCACCTGCTGAATTATGTAGATTAGTATAAATGCGCGAATAATATTATAGTCGACGCTTTTCTTTGCCATCGTCCGAATAATCACGTGCGTAATGTTACGTAATAGTCGCTAATCGTGCTGACGACTGAGGCCGCAGTGCGCATTGTTTCCGATTTTTTCAGCGACGCCGAACACCTTAACTTATTATAAGTGTACGATATTATCCATTATGTTTGGCCGTTTTGCGTATATTATCGTGCTATAAGTACTATGTATTTAGGGTAAATTCGAATAGATTGCCACAAAGAATATAATGTCAGTTCAAAAAAACGAACAATATAATGGTTGGATGCGGTGTTTGCGCGTACCACCTTATAATTTAATACAATATTATGCCTTACCTAAAAATAATATAATATTATACGCACAGACGAAAAACCGTTATCGATTTTGTATAAATTATTATTACAATATTGTAATGATAAATATACGCACAGCAGTATTTGTACCACGTATATATACATTGAGCGCGGCATTCTGATTCCTGGCATCCTGTTGTCGCATATCAGTGCAGACGAGAACGTGTAGTTGAAAATTTCAAAAAAGAAAAGAAAAATACATAAGTTACGTGAGAGAAATACAATTCTCTGAGACGATAACGCAGAGTGTAGACCCCTTTTTTCATTACATAATTATATCGTATACGACTATAATATGGTGCTGTCCAGGGTGATGGAACGGGAGGGGGGAGGGACAGGCGGCGATAGAGAGAAAAAAAGGTCAACCACACATTCTATTCCAGTGCGTTTTTACTACGCAGTGCTATGTAATTTTTTAATACCATCGCGACGGTCGTCGTCATCGTCGTTGCCGTCGTCGTTGACTTGTTGCCAATTATCGCCAGTCGTGCGTGCGTGCGTGGGTATCCATACTATTATACCGGAAGTGTATTGGAGTTAGAAATGTCTCGAAAAGAAATTGCACATGTTATTGTGAATACGTAACTTTGAGCTGGCGGCGGCAATATGTATTATTAACGGATGATGTGTATTGTGATTAGTTTATCTGATTTGGATATATATATATATATATATGTGTATGTGTGTTACCTATACTGTAGCCCAAGTTCCCCCAGTTAGGTTATGTGTTTATATATATATATGTATAGTATATGCCAGACCAGACAATGACGTTCGTTCGATACGTAAAAAAAAAAAATTAAAAACGTATCGTGGTGAAGTCTTTTTTACGCGTTGCCGTATAGTAGATATATACATATTACACACACACACACACACACACATACATATATTTATATATGCGATAATGACATATTATAAATCGCATCAGTATTCACTACTACTTTTGAACGCGATGTGTTGTGCGCGTTTTATACATGTATTGTATACATTTGTACACTGCAGTGTGCAGTGTACATAATGTACGCGTATGTATAATAGACACGCATAATATATGACTAAATGACGGGCACGTCGGCAAACAACGGGCGTCGGAGTATATAAAAATGATTGCTCGATAAAGTTCATTGCCACAAGACGCGTGTATATTCGTCGCAACACAATATACTGCTAAGGCCTACGTCGAGGATAATATTATGAAAAAAAAAAAACTGTACATGCAATATAATATGCATATAGGTGCATTGGAAATGTTTATCCAGAGTTGAGGATAATAATTTTACATTTTTTCGACGTTCGTATAAACTGCTGCAGTGTTTTGGAAGATTTCCACCTACACATAGGTAGGTAGGCACTTCCTTGAATTCGTAATAAGTAGGTACGTTCCCATATATTATTGTTGGTGAACAGAAATGGAAAAGTAAAAATCCAATCAAATATGTTCTGAAACGAAACTGTAATTGTCTAACTTTTTAATGGTGCACAAATGATAATTGGCATTTACGTATTATAATATTCATGAGTTCGAATAGCTGCGTAGACGTTGGTGTGAGCTCTTTGATGCATAACGGTGTGGCTATAATTATTTGTTTACTAATGCCTTGCAAGTGTAAGTAACAAATATGTAGTAACACGACGAAAATTACGATTGAAAGTTAAAACGTCCATATGCAGGTTAAAAAAACAATATGAAAAGAAACTCGTGCGCAATATGTTACGTTCACAGATACTTGATACCTATATATATAATGCGTGATAACACGTTAGCGAATAACGTAAAATTATTACTGAGTAAAGTTCATTATTTGTCACATATTAATCACATAGTTCCAAAAAAATTGATAACAGTTATATTCGTTGTTGTTAATTGTACTCTGAACAAATTCATACTGAATCAAATTCAAAGAAGTAAGTGATTTTAATTTTGTAGGATAATAATAGGTTTTTCTTAATAAACGGAGATTTATTTATTTAAGACTTTAAAAGCAAAATTATAGTGCAAATATTTGGATTTTGGTTTATATTTTAAATTGACTATATAGATCGACAGATTTCAAAATGAAACATTTTTAGAGAAATGTTAAACTTAACATAACAAAACACTTGGTTGTGACGTAAATCTTTAGTTAAGAATTCCAATAATTAGGATGGGAAAAATTACATGAAAGTGGCCCTTGTAATGTGCGTTTGCACTCTGCAATATTATTTACATTGGGTCACGATTCATTAGTAGCTTTATTTTTTATCTCAAAAACCAAACGTTTAATAATAATTTGTTATGCACTCAAACGTCTTATACCTTCATACTCAATGACATTAATGTCTAAATCGTATTATATAATATTTTACAAGAGTTATTACAGTGTATTGTTCCCACACTCCCACTTAAACACACACATTATATACGTATATATACTATTGTCGGTCAGACTTAAAAAATCTTCATTGATGGGTACGCCGTACGTAAGCACGAATACTCGTAAATTGCTCTTGACCTTCACCGCACGAGTGTATTAGACTGTTAAGTGTTTAAAAATCATTAAGTTATTGTAAAATTTTCTGAGTATGGACTGAATAGAGCGTTTAAAAAGCGTACCAAAGAACATTTTATTAATATTAATGTGTATACATTAATTCTAGTTAAAAATTAGTAATTATGTGTTACTTTAATGTATTAGTATATACTATTATAATAAGCACGTAGTATAATTCAACTTGAGAATAAACGTAATTTTTGAATAACTAGATGCATAAAATAATTAATATTTCCACGCTTTCATTCAAGTATACGCCAATTCGATTTTAATATAATATAACTTAAACCAATTAATAAATGGAATAATTGATAATTATTAGTCAATACAAACGTTTTTAAACATTTTCATTTGATTATTACTATTGTGAAATAGCGCATTATTTAAAATAATGAAATTCATAGATTTTTTTGAGATTTATAGAATAATATCAATTATTATTAACAGATAATTCTAATAAAAATAAGAAATAAGAAATTTAAGAAGTCTAAACAATTAACTACATAGTCAAGTAAGAAATATGTATAATTTGCCATATTTGATATCACTCTATCAAAGTGATTTTTAACATCTTATAACATTATAATAAAGCTAGCACCTAAATACATACCTATATATAGAGTAAAATATTGTCGTATACCCATTATGTGTTGGTTTGTTTATGTATGTGTATAACCACTGGTATTATTTCATTGAAATTTATTATCCAATGTTTATTGATAATTAAATTTATCATGCTAAACTCTTATGGGTATTCCGTTGGTGTTGTATTCGTCTTGTTAATATGTTGATGATAATATTTTTGTGTAAATCTGTAATTTTTTAAAAAAAATTAATTAAAAAACAGGCACACAGTTTATACAATTTATGCAATTTGTATATAACTTCAATTTTAATAAAATAACTAAGTTAGATTTAAGTCATTGACGCGAAGAAATAATTAAATTATTTTTCAACATTTTATTTGTTTGACTGAATGAGTTAAAAGTTATCAAAATAATTAATTTATAACTAAACTTTTATCCTTTTTACTTGTTCCTTATCAGATTTGTGCATATTATAATGTTTATATAAGCTCTGTTGAATATCTGAGAATTTAGTTTTAAAGCATTGTTATATGAGATTATTTATTTAAATACGAAATAAATTATTTAGAATATTAAATATATATTATATTATTTATGATGATTTTATTTTAAAACTTATTTTTTTCTTAAATATTTTTAAAATAAATAAATTTACATAAACAAAAAACATATTAAAAAATATTTTACTATCAATGTATAATACTGATATAAACAATTATAATGTGTATTAAAGTGTATTAAATAAAAACATGTACCTATGTTCTGTATAACTATTATTTTCTGATAAAAAATTATCGTGAAGTTATCGCTGTTTTAAATGTTAGATAAATTACGTATGTTGTGCAATTTTTCAGAAAATGTTCAGAAAAATTCCTTTCCATTGCATACTATTACACTGCCTATATGAAATTATTATTATCCCGGCAATTGTATAAAAAATACATTCATAACATGTGACACAAATCGGAACTTTTCAAACCTCGTTATTACCATTAAGGACATATAGAATAATGGAACGCAGCCAACCGGATAATTAAAACATAATACTTTGTATCACATGAAATTCCTAAACTCGCATAAAATTATAAAAAATAAAAAAATATATAAGCAGAGACTTTAGACAGGATGTTGAGCACTTGTCTCGTTTTAATCACACCTATTACCTTTTTCGTATATTATTAGTAAAGGTTAAATTGTTAAAGTTATATATATATAAATTGGAGTTTAATTTCGTTTAGGTTATTGGAATGGAATAATGTACTTCATAGGACATTTTTAATACGACAATATATAGTAAATATTTTTTAAGCACTGTTAGTGTTTTACTATTTTTTTTTTTAAAAATGTCAAGGAGGAGGACTAGACAGGTCCTCATTTAGAGTCTTGCCTAGTAAAGGTTTTTGATCTTTGATGAATTTAGATATATAGCGATAAGACATAATACTTTGTGTAATTAATTACGCTGTACCTATACATTTAAAATTGTTGAATTACATTTTTTTTTATTACTTCTAATTTATAATCTGCTAACAAATACAATAGGTGATGATATATAGACATGTATGTATAACATCGAATTAAGTGCAGCATGAATATTTATATGGTAGAAGCGATGTATATTGACACTACTTTAAAATATTAATTTCATAGGTTAATTTATTTTAAATTTATTTCCAAACATATTAATAAAAATTATGTAGCCAATTAATTATAACTCAATGAGGATGGTTGTCAAGAATAGCATTTGAAGTAGTTACTTTAAAAATCAATAAAATCTAAAGACTTTAAATTTTAATACTGGAGTTAATTCATAATTTTTTTCAAAGCCATACTGGAAAATTAAAAAAATATATGTGACACCCACATTACAGTAAAATCAATAATTTCCTTAGTAGGAATTGTTTATATCATTTTAAAACACTAATACATATTTTATTTTCTGGTCAGTACTATACGAACAATTCGATTACAATATGGTTCGGTCAACTACTATAATATTATATCGTTACTATTTATTCTTTAATAACCAATGTCAAGGGGGCCGAGAACGTTAGTTAACATATGTGATAATAAATTAAACGGACGACAGTAAAAATCTTTACGAGCATAGTTCTACAGAGCTAGCATAAGCTATAAATGTTATTATAATTTGACAAAATCACAATATTATAATGAATATGAAATAATGCTATTATAATTATTTAAATAATTGAACTCTAATGGTAATATTGGAATCATTTTTATCACCAGTTGCAGTGTTGCATATTTTATAACTTATTGTATACCACTACAGCGGTAGGTAACGACGCACGGTGGAGACAATATACTAATAAATAACATTAAATTATTCGATTGTTTTATACACTAAGAAGTTGGCATTTATTTTTTAAAAAATCGTTTCAAACAGAATTTTTTTGCGATCATTATTATTATTTTTTCTTCCCTTTCATTTCGAGTTGTCCAGACATGACCGAAATAATCGCCATTCTATCTTGTCGGGCGCCTGCTGGTGCAATAAAAATGCAGTTGAGCATTATTACTGCAAAGAAACAATAATATTATTACATACAAGAAGAAATAAAACAAAAAATCACTTGTGCGTTAAAACTTTTTTCTTTTTTTTCTTTTAAAAAACCGATCCGAGACAACACGTCATTAGTCAATCTATTATTAATGCACGTCGAAACTTGTTCCCAGAGAGAGCCTTTTGCTTATAACCGAGTCGAGAAACTGGCGTAAACACACGCACATACAATATGTACGTTCGGCTTACGACTTCCATAGAGTGTGTGCACGTGATCCCGATATAGGAATTCTTTCTCCCTCTTGGGTTGAAGGTGCATACTTGACTTATGTGTGTATGAGAGTCTATTGCCTGTGGTCTGAGGGGGACAAAATATAATCTATTTCGAGCGACGGTCATTAGAAAATAAAAAACAAAACAATTACAAATTACAAACAGACAAACAAAACACGATCGTACAGCACCGTATTCGGTCTACTGTGGCGCCGGATACCACCTTAATAAATATAATAATAATATATTATACATATTATCCAAGTCTAAATGCGTGTTCAAAATGACTCACTCCTAAGTTATTACTGTGGTACATGTATATAATATACATAATATTATATAGAGTAGCGAGTAGGTATACAGAAAAGAACGACCATCGTTCGATATAATGAACGTTGTGCAGTGCATATTATTATATCATACTAACTTGAAATTACTATTATATTATTTATATTAAATTCCATAAGGATAAAAAATAAAAGTTTTAGAAGGCATAGTTGTAAGTAATAGAGTAGATCGTCGAATTCCGATGTACCTATATAAGTGAGATTGACGTAATAAGGTTGGTAAATAAATAATATTACAACCGTCGTTAGTTTCAGTCACAAAGAGTATAAGAGTGAAAAAAGAAATTCGGGTTGAATAGCTGAATAGCTGACTAAGCTGCAGTAATGGTTTATATAATAATATACATTGTTATTAAACAGAGCCATTCACCAAATATGATCACCCCTATATTTTTATTTAATAATGAATTTATTCAAATTCTGATTTTAAGAATTTTTAAATGTACAAAGATTATACATTTTTTAAATACGTAGTTATGTCTATGGAGTTTCCTGTAGATACAACATTTATTTTTTTCAAATGAGAACCATCATTTTATGTAAATTATTAAATATAAAACTATTTTAAAAATTTTATCAAAAATCAAACGAATAGTGTTTTAGTTATTTAAATTTATGTTTAAGCAAGTTCATGATAATAAGTTAGGAATATATTGGGGATAATAATTTTAAAGTTTCTAATTAATATTACCTTATCTAGTAACATTTTTATAATTTCTAAAAATTGTTTGAATCATAAAATATTAAACATTAATTTGACATGTGTATTAAAATTCCTAAAATCAGTAGTTGAAAAGAACTCTTTATTAAAGTAAATAATAGTGAGAATAATTGGTAAATCACACTATATAATTATAGAACTGAATTCAGTTAATGTATGTATAGTACAGTATGCCAAAAATTTGATGTGAATACTCAATTCACTATTATGGCTTCGAAGTTTTTTTTACGTTATTTCCTTAGTTAACGACCAGATTTGAATAAAGTTTATTGCGATCTATTCTAGATTTGATACAAGTGAACGCTGTTTAAATCATAAAATGTTGCACCTGTTTACAATAGCTATCAGGCAAACTAAACTAGAATGCTAAAAAAATGACTTTCTTAAAATATCTTGTGTATGCCAAGCTTGAAGAGGGGATGTTGCAACATTTTGAAATTACCCTTATTTATCATAAAAGTTTTCAAAGGAATAATCATAATTTGAAACACATGTCCACATAATTATTGTTGTAAGACCAGTACATTTATCATCTGGATCAGAATTTAATTTTATATCAAACAACGTTATTTAGAAGAAAATAAATAATACTACTATGCGTCTAGTAATTATCATTAAACCACGTTATTTTATCGTTATGGGTATAATACGAGTATGTTATGAATAATTATAATAACATTTTTGACAATAACTATTGACATTAACTAAAATCCGTGAACCTATCCACAGTACTAGAAAAAAAAACGATATGTACTTAATATTGTGTTTGTTGTATTATAATATAATTTATCATTAATTATTGTTTCAATGAAGTAAGCGTACATACAATTTATAATGAAAAAATACACTTTACTATTATATGTATATATACAGCACATATAGGTATACATTATATTAATGTTATGGTATTTATTTTATGTTGTGGTACGCATACACCAATTGTTATTTTTTTTACCATACAGATATCGCTCAAATGCAAGTGTAGTCGTTTATATTACGTACTGTCAATATAATTATTATATGTATTAAATGACTCGTCAATAAGAAAACAATTAAGTATACCAATAAAAAAAAAAAGAACATGTTTATCGAACGATTACAACAACTGCATAATATTATAAGAAAACGTATTTAAATCTTCAATTAATATTTTACTTGCACGTCTCGATAACTTGAGTATTATGTTTGAATGTTACGTTTTTAGTGTTAGTTATTTTGTTATTGATTTGTTTGTTAACAAATGAACATTCGTATGCAACTATGCATATAATTACACGATAATAACAGCTAGCTTGATTAGTAGTTAAATAGACGGCGGCATTCTATAAACTGCATTATGCATTTCTGTAATAATTAAACACACTTGCCAGTACAATAATAGTAATTGCATCGCCAATTAATATAATTTTTATTATTTATGAATCATTTTAATCTGATTAAAATGCATTAAAATGTATTTTTGTTGTTTACATTTAAATTAGACCGTCTAGACTGCATCGTCATAGAATTTGTCTCTCCAGCATTCATCAATAATGATTAGTATAAGTCTAATATATAATATTAACAATTGAAACTATATAATAAATCTACACTGTTCAATTTAGAGCAGATAAAGCATACATATTAGTGATTCTTCGATAAAATTTATTGGAGTGATATTTTGTTTTATTTTCATCGCTAGCATTAATTTTACGATCGTTAGACCGTTGGATATGAATCCAAGACAATGTACAATGACTAATTTCTTTTAAATTATCATTCATATTTTTTTTAATAATCGCTAAGCATTTGTGCGGTGGTAGTCCAGACGTATTTTTAAAATAATTAATGGAAGAAAAACAACAACAAATCCCGAACCAACTTGTCACTAACAGTATAGAGTAATTATTTACGTAATGCGATGTTGACGGTGGCGTACTATAATATAACGTGATAGGTACCTATAAATTAGTAATTACAAATTATACATACACCACGTAAATATGTGGGTTTTATGTCAATAACAAGTAAAACAACGCGCAAAAATGATGTAGCATAATATTATAATAGAATACCAAATTTCACATTACCTACACAACATATTATTGTTTATAAGTCACGATGAGGTTAAAAATTAATATTATGGCTTTGTAATTATCACACAACAACTAAAATATAAAGAAAAAAAAATATTTGGGTATTTGAAACAAATATGTAGTATAAATTATATAGTGCTGCGAGTTCGTGACCAGTGAATATTAATAAACATAAAAACTGGACACGTAAAATACGCAATAATATCGGTTGACAGTTGGTACCTAATTTGATCAATTTGGTGAAAAACATCTATTATATATTATTATTATTGGGTATCGTATGATGATGATTGTTTTTGTAAGGATTTTACATTATATTTTATGATTTTTGGAACGTTTTTCGACAATATAAAAAATATGTACGTACAAAATATATCCACATTGAATTGATGAACATCAAAATATCCGTATTCTAACAGCGTTATCAATAAAATACAATAACAGTATTCTAAACTAAATTAATTTATTTGGTATGTTATACCTGCAATCTTAAATATATGATTGAAATAAATATTTAATGATATAGCTTTTAATTTTGATTTTTGAGGTTCATGACAATTATTATGGTATGGAGTATTATACTCCTCGCTGTTTCTAAAAATAAATAAAATAACGTTATTTCAAAAGTCAACACTTAATTTTAACATCTATGAATACATTGTACATTTATTTTGGTCATAAAAATAAAATGTATTTTATTATCAGTAAATTAGATTAAAACTGTATACATTGTTATTTAAGGTTAATTGCATAACAAGAAGTGACCAAAGTAAAATTAATTTATTTTGAAATATGAGATAGATAATTTAAAAATTAAAAAAATTTAATAAAATTAAAAAACTTCCAACTCAAAAATCATGTCCGATTTAAAAAAAAATGAATCCAATGTTTTTAACTTCCAATATACTAATATTGGTTTTGGTTTTTTTTCTGTTCTGTTCCAATCCTGATTTATTGTGGTTCAAATTATATAATTATGTAAATGTTTGTTTTTATAAAGTCAAATCAACCAAATTTGACAAGTGTAAAATTAGTTTTTGATTGATTGACTTGAATGATTCACAAGAAAATGAGCTTATTTTTACTTTACATATTTTGTCATACATAATATATGTTTTGGATTAAATCAATATTTTTCATAGTATTTTAAATTTGGATTATTAAATTTTTACAAATGTTCATCTTAAAATTTTTGAGACTGTATCGTGAAATCTTTTGCGGCCAATCATGGTTAAGTTTAGTAAAATATTATTGTATAAACTTTCAAATAGCAAAAGAAATTATATTAACACAACACGTTTGATTCTACTTCAATAGTTCTTAAAAGTCGAAAAAGTATTAAGTAATGATGATTCAATTTATGTACCTTAAGATTTTTCGAATACAAAATAAAACAAATATAAATACAAAAATTTACCTTAGTTTAAAATTAAGATATTATAGAAGTAGTCTGAAAATGTGAAATACTGATTTTTTTTTTTTAAATTATAATTATCCATCTTATAATTATAATTTTAAAAAGAAAACTAAGGTATTATTTAAGTGTTATTATAAAATACATTATGTTTTATTTCCATTAATTAATAATCTAGGAATTTAACTTTTATTTATGAATTTATATATTTTGTTTATTTCAATAGATTTATATAAAATTATATACCAAAGCACTAACTTTTAAACACGGGTTAGGTATATAAATGCAATATTATATTTATTTAATGTTTACAAGTTGTGTTGGCATAGAACACAGTTTAGATTGATAAATAATTGGAGGTTTATTTATTTTAAACAAACAAACACGTGTGAATTTGTACGTACATATAAAATATCTAGGACACGAGACCCGATACCTATACAATAAGATATATTATTAGGGGGCCCGAATGGAGAATATAATAATATCGAACGACGGTAGTTATTGCTCCGCGTTTATTATAACAACGTTTCGTCGTCGTGGAAATAAAACTTAATAATGGCGTATAATGCGCATATTATTTAATACTATTATACCATATGTGATGCCGTGCTAACTCAAAAAACACGACTTCCTGCTGCGATAATACCTATAATTATACTGCGCAATTGTTATATTAAAATCGCAAAAACTACAAATAATTTAATTATTCGATTGTTATTATTATTATAGCGGAAAGGGATGGTAGATATTTTTTTAAAACATTATAATGATGCTGTTGACGTGTACCGCGTGTGATTTTAGGACTCATAGACACATCAATAATCCACTAGATAATATTATTTTCCTTATATATACTTAAAACGTGCGTATGTACCTATATACGTTGCCATATCACGTATAATAGTATATGACTTGTTCTTTGACAAAAATCAATAAAATGTGTACATAACATAATACATTAGGTGTAGTGTAGGTACATTTTATGTAAATCTTCCGCGTGACAGCCAAAATGTTGTTTGAAATCGCGAGTAAGTGAAATTGACCGTACAAACTCGTTTTGTACGATGTATTATAATATTATTTGATGCGTTACGCACAAATATCACAAACATAAACGAATGGCCAGGATACGAATGTGTGCGTGTTGTACAAATTTAATTTTTGTTAATGGGTGACGCACAGGACGTAGGTATAATATTATGTGAAACTGTATACCAATACAATTTAGCATATATCTGTGTATAATATAAAAAAAAAGCAAAACAATATTTTAAAAATATCTTGAAAGTACTACGTGTTTACAAATGTATATTTGAAATGTATTTGGGAATTCTCATGTCGCTTATGAATATATTAAAGACGATTATCAATAAAGATATTATATATACAGCAACCGGGTGCGTGTATTATTCGTAACCCGCAGTGCACTCTTCTTGATTCGCTTAACGCGACATGCCGGGATAGCGTGGAGTTTTCGGTCACATATAAATGGCAGGGAAGTGGAAGGGTAGATGGGTTCGACGAGAGCGATTTTAAAATAAAACGAAAATATAAAAAAATAAACATAACATTTTAATATGTATGAACGTCGCTTCTATATTTACCGTACACTCGGCATAATCGATATACGAGATTAAAAAAAATTATAATAATATTATACATAATACAATGTTTAGTTTATCACATTATTATTAAAATACACGTGTAATCGTGTCTAAATAATACGAGAATATGGGACATCGATCGGACGGTAATCAATTATACATAACGAACTCGGGTTTCGGGCGAAAACAATAAATCAATCGTTAAAAACGCAGGACAGACATTTTACATATATTATAATATTATTATGCTATTAGCGTGATGCATAACATAGAATGTTAATAATAAGATATGAGTGTCCTGATTTTGAAGCACAACACAAAATATTTTTAACTCACGATTCCACACGGTTGCAGTAGTCAAACATAACAATATGCTGTACATCATACATTATTACTACAGATAAGATTATAATTTTCCAAAGAAAAAAATGGGAGTGCCTTTCGGATTGACTATAGTCAAATAATAAAATTTGATGCGGGGAAACTATAGTGTTGTACATAATGTACATGTTTATCTATATTATATTATGTCTTATATGCGTTAACATAGAATAAGGCACATATTTTTATCTCGTTCGTCTTTCAAAAATAAAATTCCGATTAATTGAAAATTTACATACTGATATATTGTATTTGTTTTTTATTTTTTATTTTTTTCCTGTTTTGATGAAAACATGCCAAACTCAGTTATTACAAGACGATTACCTAGAATCTAATATAGTGATTTAAGAGTCTTTATAAATTATGACTATCAGATTTTAAAATGAAATATGGTCGTTGTTATAGTTTAAGCAGAGGAATTCAATATGTACTCTGATAAAAATTTTGAAAATATTTTTAATTCAACACAACGGAATACGAGCGAGCACATTTTAATGTAATGTTGATTTTCTTAGAACATGATATTTGAACAAATTGAAAATTGTAGTTATTTATATATGTAGGTATTTATAAAATAAAAAGCGTGTAATAATAATTTTTAAAAGTGCTTCAATATTTAAAAAAATTGAAAAGTTTTCTAAATATTTAGTAGCCATTATACAAAATTCTATATTATTGGAATTAACTGTGCTTGAATTGGAGGAGAGGGTAGTACGTAAAAGGGCTTCTCTACTATTTTTATCTTTTTTTGTGTACCCCAACTATATTTTTTAACTGAAACGGGGGACGGCACAAACTTATGTCCAAAAATGTTTTGTTAAATGTGAATTTCAATTATATAATGAATTTTACGATTTTTAATTTTAAAAACAATAATTATTAATTTAATTATCTATTTAGTATATTGAATAAATGATGTATGTTGATTATTATTTTTATTTTATTTTGTACTAAACATATAGGGCGTGGTTGTTACTATCAAAATATATTATATTTGGAATTTGAATATCTGTGTAACTGAAAAGTGATATTCAAAATATAAGTATTGTCGGTGAGGGGGGGGGGGTGTAGACTGAAGCCCTCCACAGGTCTGTGTTAAGTA
Organism: Rhopalosiphum nymphaeae; assembly: GCA_036289425.1. Lineage (NCBI taxonomy): Eukaryota > Metazoa > Arthropoda > Insecta > Hemiptera > Aphididae > Rhopalosiphum > Rhopalosiphum nymphaeae. Next base: position 6,546,641 of record JAZAQC010000012.1, on the reverse strand, counting down.
ATTGTGTACTTGGGATATAGTTTTAAAGTCTTTGGATTGAGCTCCTCTACTTAATTTTTTCAATTCGAACATTGAGGATTAGAAATACTCTTTGCAGTTTAAAATTTGATTCAAACTATACGTTGCAATCGTTTCATAGCATAATTCTCGAATTATATTATACCATATTTTTACTTATCATTCAATTATATACATATTGTAATTCAATCATGGTTACTGAAAAAAACATAAATTATTGAAAAATAATAAAATTATAACCTGTAAAAGGATAAAAAAAAATACGTTTGTTTTAAAAATGGGTAAAAAACTTTTTCTAAACTTGTATTTACATACAAAACACAGGGGCTCGGTTTTATTTATTTATTTCGTATAGCATACATAGGTTTGACGAGAATAAATTATTTAAAAATCAATTTATTAAATTTCTATTGTTTTTAAGATCTAAAATGATTTCCTCGTTATTTAGCAGTAAAAATATTTTATTCGACATTAAAACAGTAGTTTTCCCGAATTTTCGTGTGTGTATATCAATCGTAGAAAAATATAAATAAAATAAACTAATGTACGCAGTTGTACATAAGAGTGCACGACGGTGGCTTTGTACTCTGCTAACTGTATACTAGAAATGCGTGCGTATATTTTAATATCGCGTCTAAAGAACTATGTTCAACATTCGTTAATACAATAATAATACGATAACTCACACGTATTTATCTGTACACTTGTATAATAATGTATATATATGTTGCACCAACGGCCGGACGGCTTTTGAAATTGTGTTCCACGTGTAAACGATGAGACAGATCTCGGTCATCCGATTGTTACAGAAAACCCGTTATAACAGTGTCGTTACTCCAAGTGACTCGACTTAATATTCTATATCTTATTGTTGCCATCACACATGGTTAAGTTTGTCAATTATATTGAATAGAGTGATTTGATATTGTTATACGTAAGGTGACGTGACCGACGCGATGTACAATAAATGATTGATAAATGTGCACGCGCATTGCATAATATTATCATTATAATTTATAAGCCTTAAAAATTATCTCGGTACAGTGGAATTGATAAATTAATAAATTAAAGGAAGTCCTACTAGCCATTCATATTTTGTATTGAAAATAATAAATTTAATTGAATTAAAAATTACTGATGTTTCTTAAAATTAATATATAGGTGAACGAAATTTTATCATAAACTTAATAACCCTCTTAAAAATGATTACAATGATATGCCACTTTGTAACTCATAATATTATACCAGTTTTTATTTCAAAATGGATGGAGATATATAGACGATAAAATAATTCAGTTTCATTTTGGTGGTGTCTAATGGTTAACACTGTTGATGCTGTTTGTTGTAACAGCTAAACAAAGTTTAAAGGACTATTAAAAAAAAAAAAAAACATTGAAAAATAGTGATTTATTTAAATCAATAATTAATAAGTCAAATTTGTTTTCTTTCTTATAAAATATTTAATTACTTGTTAGCTATAATTCTTATTTCATAGGTAAACCAGCTTGTTAGCAAATAGTATTCGTAAAAACTAAAATGGACAATTTTCAAAATAAAATTATACTGTTAATAAATAATATATTAGGATAAAATACTTAAAGAATCTCATTTTTATTTTGAAAATAATTTAATCAAATTATTCTTAAATACTCTTCTATTTAATATAATTCGTGTATTTTCCACTTTAGTACTACATATTGTATCACTTTCGACGATGTATTACACAATTATTTTTGAGTTTTGTTTTTTTAGTTAGTTGTTTACCTTAAAAGTTTATTTTACTCCTTCACTTTTATGTTTCATATTTATTATGAAAATATAAATAAATATTTCAACAAAAATACGAGTTTTGGTCCAGCTGACACATCCTTTCCTCCCCATCTATAGGAGTGATTCACCGTATGTCATTGGCTATTAAATTATCCTCAACAATTTTCGCTGTATCCAATAGTAGTATGTGGTGCGCCTAAGGTAACCTAATATGAATAATTATATGTAGCCAATACAGAATAATAATCGTAGACAATTTTAACTTAACGAGACACTCAGTAAGCTCTTTTTTTTTAAAGTCGAGCAATAATATGTGCTGTATCCGTGCACGTCTATTAGTATTTCATACACGGAAACGACAAAAAAATGAATCGTCGAAATTCGGTCGATCGGTCGTGTAGCAAGTGTGGTTTTTTTTTCTTACAAACGCGTGTAAGCAGACCTCACCGAGACGCATGGGTGATAGGTACACGTAACGTATTGTACATGTATAAATACAGCTGCTATATTATAAATATTTTAATAATAATGAACGGCCGTGATATTGTTGCAACGTTGTATTATAATATATAATATGGGTAATATATTATATTATTATGTCGACGAGTGTAGTTCGTCAGAGCATTTGACGAGCACAAAAGAACAACGCTCGGTCGCGCGCGTACATCATCATGATATTATACACGGAGATGGCACGTTGGGGCGCGGGGAAAATCGATAATCAAAATCTTTTTCCTCTGTTTCTTTTTCTAAAAGAATAATACGATTAAGACGCATTCGTCTCGACGGCGCGCTTCTTTAATATTATTATAATACAACGTAACGCGCGCATTCAATGTAGATCTCACCTATTATAATATATACAGTGATGGGTGAATTTGGTACTTTCTTAGTTTTAATTACGAGAGCCTAAAAATATTACTTATGTAGGCAACACGGTATCGTTGTAGTCGACGAAATATCGTGTCTCGCGTGTTATACAACACGAAGTATTTCGAATTGCCGTTACGTAAGTATGGCGCGTATTAAATCACTCGACATAATAATTTCGCGAAATGCAATAAGGATGACAAATAAATCACGCTGTAAACACTTTGAACTTTAATACGAAGTGACGAGCAGACGAACGATAAACGTGTTATGTAGACATCGCGCGGACGAAGAATGGCTTTGAATATCAAACTGCTATATCATTGCATGTCGCGCATACAGCAGATTTATAAGTTTGCATTTTTCCGTCCGAATAGTTGTGCAGTACGACATCACATTTAACGACGAAGACATAAAAACAACTATTTAAGCATATTTACGTAAGACATCTCTCTCTCTCTCTCTCTCTCTCTCTCTCTCTTTGTCGGGTAAACACCCGAAACGTTTTACCGACCGACCGATCTGGTTTTCACCCTCCACACGTTACGATGTGACTGTATCGCACACTGTCGCGCGCTCTTGACGATTATCGCACCCGACGCCGTAACGTATAGTAAATGGCGTCCGAAATCGCACGGTCATACGACATTATCGTGATTGTAAATACGCTGTGCGCGGCGCTCGTTTGCGAATTCGTCGTCGATCTCGACCTGTTGCTATCTCGCGCGCACCCAGTCCATCACCCTTTTTTATTTTTTTTTTTGTCCGCGCGCACGCCAAGGTCGAGCTCGCGTCACACGCGTATTTGTCGTCGTCTCGCGCGCGCGCGCGTGTGTGTGTAAGTGTGTGTGTGCGCGCGCGTGTGTGTTACGCGAGCTCGCGCACGCTTAACCGACACAATAATAATAATAGAAATAATAATAATAATAATAATAATAATAATAATAATAATATAATTTCTCGGGAGATAATGTTATATTGTAGCCGCGCATCATCATTGTGTGTCGCTTTCGGCAGCGCGCGCGCGTTCACTTTTGGCCGCGTCCGCCGTGACGTTTAATTGCCATCGACCTTGCCCCGCACAGGCCATCACACAATATCGCGGCGGCGCGTGCGTGCGCGTCAGTGTGCGGCGAACCTTGGGGCGTAATAATAATAATAATAATAATAATAATACGTTGCGCGCACAATAAACCTACCTACGACGTCCGAAAGGGAGAGTCGTCGCCGTCGTTCGCTTATTCGTCCGTTCGTCCGCGCACCGGTGCGAACGAGCGTGCACCATACGCGCAACACGCGCGCACACACACACACACACACACACACACACACACACACACACGGCGAATAACCGCTGTAAATATAGTACGCGCACTGCGACGGGCGAATCGCGTTTGCGGACGACTCGCTGCTATCGCAGTGTTATGGTCGATTATCGGTTCCGACCGGACGATTATTTATATTTTTTCTTCGTTTTCCACAGACACGACCGGCCGGAGCAGTGCGCAGTGACCGGTACAAGGCGACCACGACGGCCACGGTGTAGTAGTCGCGGTTCAGAACAGTGACGCGCGCGCAGCAGACGGTACCCGTGATGGCCGCGTTCAAGGGCCGGACCGGGACGGCGGCCGACGAGAAGGAGGCGGCCGACGCCATGCTGGCCACCGCCGTGATCGGAGACGGCTGCCGGAACGTCGGCGGTGCCCTCGCCAGAGACGACGACGACGACGACGACGAAGACGTGCAGTGCGGCATCGGGCCGTGTCGGTCCAAGTGGATGCAGGTGTTCGCGTCCAAGCAAGTGTTCTTGGCCACGTTCTGCTTCAGCTGGGTGTTGCAGGGCATGTTCTCCACGTATTTCGTGAGCGTCATCACCACGCTGGAGAAGCTGTTCCAGTTGCAGAGCAAGACAATGGGATTGGTGCTGAGCGCCACAGAAATCGGCCAGATCGGTTCGTCGTTGTTGCTCACGTACTACGGTGGCCAGGGACACCGGCCCAGGTGGATAGCGTCCAGCATGGTGCTGTTCGGGGTCGCCGCGTTCGCGTGCTCGTCACCACACTTCCTGTTTGGCCATCACCAGTATTCGCCGGCGTCGGCGGCGATGGGCGGCGGCGGATTCGCCGGGTCGGCGGGCAACGCGACCAGTGCGGCCGACTATTATCCGTCCAACGTGTGCGTGGCTCCGGACGTCACCAGCGGACAGACCAGTCCTCAGCCGCTGGTGAAACACGAGATGTGCGAACAGAACGAACTGTCCGAACAGTTGGAACAGTCCAGGAACACGCAAATCGTACTGGTCATATTCTTCACCAGTCTGCTGGGCGTGGGCATCGGTCAGACGGCCGTCTACACGCTGGGCATACCCTTCATAGACGACAACGTGGCCAGTCGCGAGTCACCGCTGTACTTCTCCATCACCATCGGCGTCCGCATACTTGGCCCCTCCTTTGGGTTCCTGTTGGGCGCGCTGTGCACCAGCCTTTACGCGGACCTCAGCAACGAGTCCAACATGGACACCAACAACCCGCGGTGGGTGGGCGCGTGGTGGCTAGGCTTGGTCGGCATTTCGGCCACGCTGCTGTTGACCTCCATCCCGATGTTCGCGTTCCCCAAGCGGTTGCCGAGCCCGTCGTCGGCCTGCAACGGCGCCTTGAAAAAGCAGCATCCACCCCCCTACGACGGCCTATCGTCCGTGCCCAAAGCGCCCAAGCTCAAAGACTTTCCGACAGCCGTCAAGAGGCTCCTGAAGAACGACATGCTCATGTACAGGACCGCGAGCAGCGTGTTCCACCTGTTGCCACTGGCTGGCATCTACACGTTCCTACCGAAATACTTCGAATCACAGTTTCACTTCCCCACGCACACCGCCAACATGGTCACAGGTATGAAATATACGTTGTTTAATACGTGATGATTTTTCACGATGTAGTTGTAGTACTATGAACGCGTGTTTAACGCAGTGGACGGGTAAACACTAATAATAATTACAATATTATTATAGTATTATTTTAGATAAAAATACAGTCGCCTAAAGTCATATTACTAACTGCCTAATACTATCCCTGTCTTAAAGTAGGTATCACACGAGCGTAGTACGATATTTCAAAAACCATTAGATAAATATTTATGCGCCCGTATAACTTTGATTGAGTTATTCGTGTTGAACTAGGCACGACACAAATTATGCATCACATTACCTAATCCTGTAGCACTTGCGTTTTTGAAAAAAACAATCTTAGTATAAGTTTTGATTTTTTTGTTTTCGGTTTCGAATTGACAAATTTTTTCTTCTATGAAAATTATATTTTATGCAAATATTTAATTAAATATCTGTCTGATATTGTTTTCGATACGACGAAGTGGTGTATACCACATTTTTGGTATAAAACGTTATGTTATTTTTGTAAGAAAACAACTTATACGAGTACATGTTTATTACAGTTTTAATAATAATTCCATTAGTCATTAACGTCATTAGATACCATCGTCCACAGCTATAAATTAACTATAAGTAAATAATTATGACGATGGGTCAATGACTAATGGCCCAACAAATAACAATTTATATATTATAATTTTAATAATTGTTGATATTTGATTGTTTTATGAAACTTTTATACGTTATACAAAATACAAAATTATACATCGATACATACATTTACGACCAAATGCAACAAATCAATTATAATTACATAAATAAATAAGAAATCTAAATAATATTGGAATAAAAAATAAAAAAAGAAAAAAGTTCCTATTAACAAATTGTGGTACCCATTTTCATTTAGGTTTCAAAGATTGAAAAAAGGTTCTGGTAATGTTTTGGATCAAAAATTGTCTAAAGGTTTAGGTTAAAATACCAGTATTTTTAATTTTAGTTTTAAACCTTGGTATACATAGGTATGTTATTGTAGATGTTATGATGATGAGACACAAAATCATTGTTATAAATAACTAAATGATTCTTTTTGCTAATTTTTTTTTTATTTTAGGCATTTACGGAATTATGGTTATGGGCATTGGAATCATAATATCCGGAATATTCATATTGAAGAAAAATCCCAATGCTAGAGCAGTTGCCGCGTGGATCGCGTTTACGGCTCTAGCATATGCCATCGGTAAAACGAGTATAATTTGTTACGTCTTAGAACATAGAGGTATTGACGGGAATTTTAATTTCAGGTATGTGCATTTTAATGTTTTTCGGATGTCCAACTACGAACATCACAGGACTGCGATACGACGAACTGTGAGTATTATGCAACGTGATTACTTTAATATATATATATTTATTATTTGGAAAGTTTAAGCGTATAGTTTTATTTTAAGTAATTTATAAATATACACAATTGGGTTTATATTATTTTTTATACGATTTTAATGTCAAGATATTTAGAGAAGCAACAATTTAAAATCGAATATAGTCGATGGGTATTATTTTTTTTTTTTTTGTACAAATAACTAAGGAGAAATGTTAAATTGTAGAAATGAAGAAATTGAAATAATAATTAAGTGTTAAGTCAGATGAGCTCTATATAATAGAACTGTTTTTCTCAACTGTATTTAAAAAAAATAAATAAAACCACAACAACAACAATTATTCACTATAGTTATCGAATCGACTATATCAACTATACCGACGTTTTATCAATGTAATGTAATTCATATAGATATTTTTTTTGAACAACATATTGTCTTATATGCGTCTTGAAGTGTCGCATAAAAATCCCTTTATAACGCCTATCGCGACGTTTTATCAGAACGATTTTATCATTGTCTTTTTCACGGTTGTTTATCACAGAAATCAGCCTAAGTTTGTGTCTCCATGCTCAGACCATTGCGTATGTGACGAGGAGATGTTCAGTCCGATATGCGGCGTGGATGGGATAACGTACTTCTCAGCGTGCCACGCCGGATGCCGGAATCAGACGTTCGGAAATGAGTACAGTGCCGGCTACAAGGTACCTAATATATATATATACACACACAACAATAGGTCACATAAATGATGTCGTCGACTTGTGTTTGTCACGATCGATACTTCGATCAATTATATTTTCACCCGCTGCTCTCGGTATTTTTTTTTAACGGACCAATTGGCTTGTATTATACTATGACTCCGAGGCTGGACATTAACGAGTTAAGAATTAAGATTCAATAAAAACGTTTACATAACGAGTCAATCGTTTTTTGTCGTTTAATTTTAACTTAACGGTTTACATTTTCTGTACTGTTAAGTATTATTCATTTCTACTTTAATTTGTATTTATGCAATTATGTAGGCATCTTAATTATTAATAGTTACCTTGAGATATTTTCTTTTATTTTCTTTAATTTAACGTATAAATAATTATAATTCTGTTATTATATACTACTTGCTGTTATTTATTGCTATAATGACAAAAAAAAAAAAAAAACCACCAATTTATAACGATAGTCTTGTCTTGTATATATCTTGTAACGATATTACGATCAAGTTGACTACTGCACAAATCGTCTTATATAGTATCATACAATGTCCACTATTTATCATATACTGTACTCTAGTCTCTGATCACGAGTTTGGACAGATTGTTAACTTCTACGTTATTTTGTAGTTCACGGACTGCCAGTGCATGAACAATAATGCTACGGAAGCGTATCCGGGCTCATGCAAAGACGATTGCGAGGATTCGGGCTTTTGGTACATAGCTTTATTTTCCTTGTTTGTGTTCATTCATTCCACTTCCGAAGTAGGCAGCATGCTACTCATACTTCGGTGCGTACATCCTCAGGACAAAGCCATGGCTCTCGGGCTCATACAGTTTGCCATAGGCCTATTTGGTAAGTTCAACGCTGCCGATAAACAATCTGTTTGTAAACGTCGTTTTTAACAAGACAATAAAAATCTGAATGAGCTACTCTTAAAATCAAGACTTACAAATAAACTTTAAAAAAATATAAATTATATAATAGTACAAACTTTGAAATATTTTTTTTAGTTTATATTTATTATTACATCAACAGTTTACAATTATTACATTGATGTAATGGCATTAAAACTAATAGATACAACAGTTTACGAATTTTTTGGTCATTTAATAAGAAATTATATAAATGAATAAAGTATAATTTTAACATACATTTGAGAAAAGTTTACGTGTAAATTAAAATAAACGATATAGTATAATTTCACAGCAAGTTATATTATACATTTTATTCCGTGCGCTCCAACGCTTTTTATTTAGTTTATAAAAGGGTTCAAATTTAAATATTTACATAACTACGAACTTCACAAAAATAAAAAAACATAAAAACTAAATAATTTTAGCAAAATTAAATTTATAGATTATTATTCATAAAAAATTGTTCTTTTTAATTTTTACATTGGTTATTATAATTATTTGAATAATACATTATATATATATATATATATTGTATTAATTATACTAATCAGGACTAGTGATTTATAATTTACTATAATTTATCCAAATAATTTAGTTACACAATAGGATATTACTTTTATTTTAATATTAAAATTACATATAAATTATGTAATAAAACATAATTACAATTATATTAAAATTAGCTTTGAAATTATAAAATAAAAAGATTCTACGTACCCTCCTAAAATAAACCAGTACCTAACCAATTAAGATGTCTTGAAACCAATTCAAATTTATTTACATACAAAGCCACAAAGATATAAAATATTATAAATATACTGTATGTATATCATATTGTATACGCATTTTACACTCAAGAGTCAACACTGATTATTATATTATTAAAATGCTTATTGGTAACTACTACTTTATTGTAGCTATTAAAATTATTTTTAAAACAATTTTACACATTGTAACGATTATTATAATAATTATTGTTTTCTTGTCACGCAGGTAACGTTCCTTGCCCCATATTGTACGGAGCGGTCGTCGACTCGGCATGTCTCATATGGGAAATGACGTGCGGGAAACAAGGAGCGTGCTCTCTGTACAACTCGGACTCGTTCCGTATCTTCTACCATGGTAATATCCAATAGCCATATATCTCGGAAGATTAGATTGCCGAACACAATGCACTTTAGTAGTCGTTAATGTTATATTATGCATTTATGTACTTACCTATGCAATCATCGATTATCGGCTCATAGAACGATGATTGAGAAATAGATATTTATGTTAGATTTATGCATAGTGTATTTATTAAAAAATTGTAATGAGTAGAAGTGATATTTTAATGGCTTAATATATTTTATAAATTTATCTAAAAAAAAAAAATCGGAAAAATAAAAATGCTTTATAAATATCAAAACGATTTACTATACATATATATATACAAAATAATTAGATATTTATTTTATTTTTAAATCATAAAAAATATTTAAAAATCATAAGATTCTGTATGTTTTTCAAATACATTTCAAATATTAATACATATTTATATATAGCACTTGAATATTATTTCACGTTGTATTCGACGATGTATTATAGTTAACTGTTGTTTAATATTTTAAAATAAAATCTATAGTCGGTTTTAGGATTTCTATTAAGTTTAAAAATACTTCAAAAACTCTAAAAATCATCCAAACTTATAAAACGAGATAAAGTATAAAGTAAAAACTATATTTTAATGCCTGTAGGCTTGTAAAATATTTTTCACTTTTGAAGCTATATTTTTCAACATTAACATCAAATAGTTAAAAATTAATATAAATTTTTAATAATTCATTATTAATATCGCAAAAGCTGAATTTATAATATAATTAAAGTCTAGTTATATGAAAGTATAATCTAAGTTATAACTTATTTCCAATTAACTGTTCATATTTTGTTTATAATAGGTGTTACTGGTCTGCTAATGATGTGTGCCTTTTTCGTTGATATAATTGTCTGGTACAAAGCGGGGAGTATAAACTTCGAGGACGATCATCAACTGCCGGTTAACGAAGAAGAACTCAGTCAACTGACACCTATTACTGACAAAACCGAAACGACTGTTTGACTATAGTGAGCATTGTTATGGGCTTAAATTAATTTTACAAGAGGTTTTAATTTTTAACATATATAATATTTAAATTAAATCTATAAAGATTAAAACTGGGAATAAAAAATAAAATCTTTAAAGAAAAAGTAAAAATTAAATTATTATATTTGTGAAATATAATATATATGATATTATATTGTATTAAATATTAAATGTATACACAATTATAGATAGGTAACATAACAAATAATAAATTACAATAATATAAATAAATTAAATCTAAATTAATAATGTTCCGTAAAGTATAAAATGTAAAATATAATCAACAACAACCTATATATGAATCTGTTATTTATGATAATATACTAGAGAACCGAAATTATCATATAATTTAATACGAATTTCACTGTATGGTAATAAACATAATATGTAATATGTAACAGGTTATCTAACATCATTGTACTCAAATAACGGTAAATAGGTCGTATAGGTTGTCTGTTGATTTAAAGTTCAATAACTTCGACAAATCTGCGTTTCGTCGAATTAGATCAACATTATTTTAGTTGAACTCGTACCACACATTTTAACAGCCATAGTATTTTATCATTATTAAAACAATAGACGATAATAATATAATATATGAACACAAAAATCCGATGGCCATTTACTTTCTAGTATGAATTTAATTTATAATATATTTATAAAACAACCACAATTAATTTATTTAAGTCATAGCTTTTTTCTACCATTTAAACGGTTATTGCAGGATTTTTATAGTCTAGGTTCACCTAAACAAAAAAAAGTTCGTTTCTCGTTTTTGCTAAAAATATATTTTTTTTACTTTCAAAAACTTTCAAACTAATAATTGTTTAGAAACCATGTTTGGAAGTGTAAAATTGTAAAGAGTTATTAATATAATAATAAAAAAGATTGCATATCATAATTATCCATAAAAACTAATTTTATTAATTATAAATAATGATGATAAGATTTTTTTTTATGTGGATTACGTCACAGTAGAGTATAAGTTAAGCAAATGTAAAATTAAATTATAGTTTTAACAAAAGTGAATCATTTTCAAACCAATTTTATTTGATACATATTTCTAATTTATTACTCAGTATTTTACTTGGCACATTATATGACAAAATAAAAAAAGAAATTAATGTTTAAAGTTTTAAATAATTGGTTCGTAGCGTTTCCAATAAATTACATACAAATTAAAACCATTGATTTTAATTTTTTCTTTTTTTTTTTAGTGGGGGAGGGATTTTTATTTCCTTAAAAAGTCAGTTACTTGTCACAATAAGCTACATACATCAAAAATTTGTTCCCAGTTTGTAAATACATTTTATCAAGTTAAATTGCTTAACTTAAAATTATTTTCACAAATATTTAAGTATTACTTTTATTTTGAATTTGATTTGAAACTACATATACAGGAAGCATCCAATTGAGGCGATAAGCAATGTTATCAATTTATATGTATATATAATACATACATATATATATTTATAAATTGGTTCAAACTTCTAAACACCTATATTAATATGATAATTTTATTAAGCTAAACATAATTAGCTTATCAATCCTAACTTTGAATAAATTCATAGTAACATATAAAAAAAATATAAGTATCTTATTATTGTACATTCAACTGTCAAAATATGTTGTGTAGATTGCAAACCTACTAAACGAGTAGCATTACGTTAAATTGTAAGTCACTTTGCTTTATTATACTATTGTATACCTATGTACCTATAGATAAATATGAAACTGATCGAAATAAATCGGCTATACTTTAACGCGATAAACTTTTTACACATTATATATGAATAGCGACCGTTACAAGTTAGATACCTAGTTAAACAGTGCTGATAAAAGAATCGAGTGAGCTACTTGAATTTGCGTGTTATAATATTATTTGTGTTTTTATACCTAATACATATTGTAACAGCCATTAGAAACAAGATTATTAGTCTACTGATGTATTTGTCCAAACGTTATATAGTATAATAGGTTTATAGCTAATAAAACTTACATTATAAATAAGTTCAACGATTTTCATGTCCATATATTTTATGTTCAACCTTTTGAGATATCTACTTTTAAAAGTTTAGGGTCACGTCATGAGTTTCCACTTTCTATAGTTTTTTTTTTTGTAATAAGTTTCAGTTAGTTTTTGTGTAAATTAATTATATTCATTTAAAATATTTAATCATGATATTGTATCGTATTATATTATGATTTGGTAAAATTTTTTTAACCGACAAAATAGCTTCAAAAAATGATATTTTATTAATTATTTTTTGTTTTACAGATGGATGGTACTAAAAACATCAACATAAACACGATTTGTCATGTTCCTTATTCATAACCTCGGAAAGATCTGTTTAATTTTTATTGAATTTTATACGGATTAAATTTAATACTTTTTCATTTATAACTTATGTAAATATATTATACAATTAATTTTTTCAATACTTTTACGAACGTCAAAACATGACAAATTTATATTATTATAATCACCACACGGTGCTTTTAATTTATATAAAAAAGTAGCATCACTCTTACAGTTTATATAGGTAGAATAATTTGTTTCGTTCTTTACTAGTACAACAATAAATTGTAAGCAACGACAAATTATCAACAGAATTTTTTTTATATGTTTTTTATTAGATATATTTTTATAAACGATTATTCATTGTGTATAATATGCATATTTTATTATTGATTGGAAATTTGTTATTTTAAGTGAAACTTTTTTTTCATATTTTAAAGTCAATTACTTTTGCTACAAACAATCTTTTTTTTTGTAATTTTTATTGTATTAAGCTTACAGTATACATCACTTTATAATATAAAATTTGATAATTATATACAATGTAAAATCGACTTATCTCACGTTTTTGAATTATAATAATATTATAGTATGTTGTTTTTGTAATCTCAAACTTATGGTAAACCACGGAAACCCAACAAATTTAAACGACGAAAAGGCTGGATTCTTTTTATTGTAAAACAATAATAATTTATTTTCATTTCAAAAATTAAAATCGATTTTTATTCGTTAATTTATTATTTTTCTAATTGAATATTTTTTAGTTTTACACGTCACGTAATATATTAAATTATCTTTTTTATCCAGATAAAAATGAATTAATTAAAATTTTATTAGTATATGAAAAATATACTATTTTAGTTATAATTAAAATAGCTTAATTATCTAAATAACTAGTGAATTATTTTTGTTGTTTGACTAAATTTTAGAAGGTAAAATATTATAGGTAATTATTACTCAAACATCAAATATTTTGTTTTAAATCAATTTTATGCGTGTGCTATGTTGTTTTTTATTGTTAATTTATGTTTATTATTATAATTTATAATGTTTATTTATTTGTATTTTTATTGAAAAATTATATTAGTAATAATTGGTTTTAGATAAAATTATTTACCCGACTTTGTGAACGACTCTATTTAAAAGTTGTATATCATTTTTTAACATTTCAAAACATTTTTTTCATATATTATATTCTTTTTAAACTATCTATCTGTTTTTTAAAACTGTTTGTTCAGTTGGTTAGATTAATTGATGAAACAATACATCAAAATCGACTGACTTATTTAGAAATAATGTTATTTTTAAATTTATTGTACAATGAATAATAACGTATTTTTATATTGCATTTAAAACATGGTTTCGTTTAAAATAAAGCATGTTTTTAATAATTGAAAATGCATTGTTATTGTTAATTTGTTTAAAAATAATGATTAGTATGAAAAATTAAAATAAAGCATAACAATATTTATAGCCGTGATCTACTAATCAGGCATTTATTCCATTACTTTATTATATAATAAAAATAATGAAATACAATTTTTTTTTTAATATTCCATTATATTATAATAGTACCGGTAATGTGATTATTAGTCTGAAAATGTATAATATTATGTAGGTCTAATGTCTATGTTGTATAAAATATACAAAAATTTCAAAGAACTAGAGAAAATATATTCAAATATGCATTAAATGTGTACAGATAAAGAATTTGGATGAAAAAAAAAGAGAAAGTGGAAGACTAGAAAAAAATAAGAAGAAGAACAGGTTCAACACTACAAATAAGTAGTGTTATAAATATATATATTTGATGATAATATATTATAATAATATATACAATATACGCATAATTTTTGGATTTAACACAGAAAAAAATACCTTTTTATTAATACCATGTATCATGTAATATAATGCACACATGACATCAAAAATTATAATGTACATACAAAATATATTGAAATAAATAAATATAAAATGATTGAAGTATAACGAATGCAATATTATTAGGTTAGAATTTATAGGTATTAAATTAATTGTGTTATTAAAATTATAAAAATTTACTTTGTAATATTTTCTTTGGATAGCTGAGAGTAACTACAGTGGCCAACTGCTTAAGTAATAGCTAATGAGTTTTGGCACCATTGCGTTGTAACCTCTAAGTAAACAATAATTAAGAAAATGAGTGCAGATTACTATTTTTTTGAGCAATACAATTTAAGTAAAATCTATCAAAATTTTTATTAAGTATAATATTTTAAGTAAAGTAAAGCGGTTTTATAAAATACGAAAGCCATTGTACAGGAGATTTCTACCAATGAGTTTATCATATATATATATATATATATATATATGTTATTATAATAATATTATTATGATCTATCGGGCTTATAATTAATTTAAAAATATATGTATTTATTTTATTTACTGTAGTTAATTAATTAGTTTTGTATTTTAAACTTGTATACTGTTATAAAATCTAAAGAAAATATTTATGAATATTGATCTACACTATTGATTAATTTATATAAGAAATTGAATTACGCAAAATTGACCAAATTTCGTTAAAAACGTATGCGACATAAATGTTTACTATTTTATTGTTACTTACCTATCTTATGTAATTTTCTATATAGGTATCCTCTGAGAAAATTAATACATTAATAATTTTTTAATATCTGTTTATAAATTATAGATGGCATATACTTGATTATACATTATGTGTTTTAACGTTATTTTACTGTCTAAAACATAATATATAATGGAATCTAGCAAAAGAAGTAATGCTAAAACAAATCAAAACTAAAAAATGTAGACATAAATCAGTTTTGTGCGTTTATATGGTAGTTATCACTTTAAAAAAAAATTAATATTCATAGTCATCTAGATAATATATTACCTATAACACTAGTTTTGCATTTTATAATTTACATACAATAAAAACATTTTCGAAACAATATGTTCATAAAAATCACTTGTGCTATATATCATATTTTAGTGAGATATAAATAATTTATTTTCATAATATACTGTTATTTTATTGAGTTTTTAAAACCAACAAGAACATAATAATATTATTGCAGATAATTTTTTCTTTTTTTTTTTTTTAATATTTGATCAGGTAAAATTATTATATTTTGATTGGGGATATATTTATAAGACTTATTATTGTTTATAAACAATTATTATTGTGTTATTATATTATGTTATATTGTTGCTGCTTACAAAACATACGTGGAAAATATCAGACACCAAGGTCGTGACAATTTCCATGTTCCTTATTATATGTTATATGCATATATAATCATCGGACAGTATACAATATTAAATGAAAGTCTAAAGAGTTTTCCTGTGTTTTCTTATACAGTATGTATTATATCCTATATGAGACATTGAGTTCTTTTGGTATTTTAGTAATTTTCATTTCTGCTACATTTCATATATAACGAACATCTATAATTTTTTTATAAACATAACTATAATATAATTGATATTCACCACTTAAAATGTAAATAATCAACTTATAAGGTTCATTATGATTATTTTTCAACTTTAAATAATCTCACGTAGGTATACTTATGCAACGAAATGAGTTAGCTATGTCTTATATTTACCTGTACATAATTTTCACTGCAGTAGAAGAAGTCATTATTGAAATCAATGGAACTGTAGGCCTTGTACTTTAAATGCATTATTACCAACACATATAGGTAAACCGTATATAATTACCATTTGTAAACCCAAAAATGTCATTATAATGTGTTTGTTATTACTCGTTTTGAACTAAATCTTACGTAAAATTATTCACATAGTAATAGTTATATATATATTTCAATAATACAACTAACTATACAATTTTGTCGGAAGTTTGTTGTATAATATTGTCATTAGTTATTATTACCATATTATTTTATGACTAACATAATGATGAAAATGTTAAAAAAATATTATACTATATTAGTCACCTGTGAAATTTTTACATATTATTATGTTTATATTGTAAAAGATTCGACATAGAAATTTGAAAATATCACTAATACAATTGAGTACATTACGTTATTACAGCATACATAATTAATGTTTTACTGTAATACCAGCTATAGTATGCTAAAATTTAAAACAGTTCACTATTTAAAATGTTTACTTTTACTTTTAAAACGATGGATTACATAGTTATTAAAAAATAGTACTACAACACTTGATGTTAAACTTATTGAAGTAACACTTATAAAGAATTAGTGGTATTAGTTATACAAGTACGTTTTCTTGTATAAATCAAAAACTATTTAGTTTCATAACTTTACCTTTTCACCAAGACTTTAAAAATGTTAAATACTTACAAGTGCGTGAAAATTAAAATATTTACAAAATATTTTAAAACTTGATATTTTTGAAACAATCATATATATATATAAATGTATTAACGTATAATAGCACATATTATTTAATAATTAATATCATAGAAGGTTCAATAGTCACATGTATGATGTATAGCATAAATAATACGCAATTAACAATTTAGAACAATTATATAATTGATTATTCAGATTACTCAGCGTTTTTATTATTAAATATTTCTGTAACATTTTTGCATTAAATATCAACAATAATAAGACATGCCTATTATTTGCATCCTAATAAACATATATAAATTTAATAATTTTATAGAAATATCAATCTTTTAAATATTTTTTATTGGTATTTAAGAAGAAAAACATTATTACATAAACATTTTACTACACTACAAAGATAGTATATTACGATTTTTTAAAAAAGTGGTGGTATATTATATTATAATCTATATTTATATGAATTGATTATTCGAATTACTTCACGGTCCATATACATTAAAAATACCAGAAGAGGAAAACATTTCAAGGTTTTCCTATGAAACTATAGAAAATTGAATTTATAAAATATGTTTAAAAAAAGAGTTATTTTTTATAGCGGAAATACCCCACAAAGCATTAGAGAAATATTTTTTTCACTAATACTGTAGATTTTTTTAGAAATTCCATGTCATAATCTTAACTTATACTAGTAAAATTGTTTTCCTCATATTTATTTCAAAATATCGATGTATACAGTATATCAATATTGTTTTTACCATGATCGTTTTTCGTTTGTCGAGTTACTACAATAATACTTATGTACTGGCTGTATGATTTATAGATTTATATAATGAGTATACGATAGGTATTATACTCGTGTGGTTATAAATTATATATTATACAGTTTGATTTATTATTATTTGTTTTATCACGATCACTATATCATAACAGAAGAACAATTAGACATAGATTTTCAGTACAAGGTAAAGTAGACGATGATAATAAAAACCAATAACAAATAAGTGAAAAATTATGGTTAATCTTTTCGTTATATTACGCGTTCACTTGTTTTTGGTTGATTCACCGTTTTAAAATACACTTATATATGGTGGTACAATTAATGTGAGGATAAGTTACAGTATTACTTGGATC
Source organism: Rhopalosiphum nymphaeae (assembly GCA_036289425.1). Classification (NCBI taxonomy): domain Eukaryota; kingdom Metazoa; phylum Arthropoda; class Insecta; order Hemiptera; family Aphididae; genus Rhopalosiphum; species Rhopalosiphum nymphaeae. Next base: position 6,528,197 of record JAZAQC010000012.1, on the reverse strand, counting down.
GTTTTACTATGTCCGTCAAAATACTTTTCAAATACCTATAAGTGTAGTTACATAACAAGGTTTAATCGCTCTAATATTGTTTAATCACGGAAGTAATAATCATTTAAGTACGTTTTATAATGTTTTAATGAACATTTCAAGTATGGAGTTTATATATTTGAACTATTTATACAGTACATTGTTAATAGCTGAAGCATACTGTGATATTCATCTGATCGAACTCTTCACAAAACGGGTGAACAATATTCATATTAAAACATATACCTAACATATACGTCGTAGACGTATCGTATGTATAACAATTTAGGTATATCGCATTAATTCCAAACAGTTATAATATGACTCGTATAAGGGCTTAACCATTACAAAACTCAATACAATATGCAATTAGAACAATTTATTAGTTATTGTTGTAGTGATGGTTAGAAGCAAAACTCTTAAATTGAAAGTTTTAGACTTATGACTACATTTGAAATGTATAAACTAAACTAATAATTTATTAATTGTTAAATTTTATTTATATTTATGAGAAATCGAGAGCTTTATATAAGTACAAATAAATAAATAATAATAATAAAAAAAACAATGTAAATATAATTTAAATTAACATTATATTAAGTAACTGAAACAAGTATACAGTGTAAAAAAAAAAGTGTTGAATAACTTAAAAGTTTCTTAAGACTCGGCTTATTATGTATTATATATATTTTTTCTTATTATATACAAACACAAAATAATAGTTATAATCTGGATTAACTACTGTAGTTCTTGGAAACATATTATAATATAATTTAGATTATTCATTGAAAATGTTTTAATATTGTTTCAATAATATGCAAATGTAAATTAAAAACTTTTTTTAATCCTATCGTAAATTGTTATTTATATGATATTATATAGGTGATGAAAAAAAAAAAAAACAAAGACCTATACAGAAATCTACGAAGGAAGAAAGCTAATAGTTGAAGCATATTTTATACAACGGTCAAATTTTTTAAATTTTAGTCTCGATAAAAAATCATACAAATCATACTCTTTACACGCATAATTATACAATTCGACATTAACTCTTGTTTGTATTTTGTATGAAACTCATAAATGAATATAATATAATATATTAAATTATATTATTTTATTATTGCAAACATGATCGGTGCATTAATTGTTGGACGTAACGTAGATCGAAACGCGATGTGTTTTGAATAAAAATATATTATCCGGGTTAAAACATTGTGCGTGGCTTATGTTAAATAATATTAAGACAGGTATAGGTACATTATATTATTATATATCTGTGTTTAATGTTTATATAGTTTTAGTAGTAAATACGCCGGCGCACGCGTCACACCAACAACGATCTGGCGGATTTGTTGGTTTGCATCGAAGTTGCCGTCGAGTTAGAAGGCAACATGATTTTTGATTTGTTTTTAGATCCAACTCGGTTGTGCACTTGTAAATTTGATTCGACGACGATCTCGTCGAAACCCGTGTTCAATACTGCCAGAAAATCAATTAAATTATTAAAAAATAACTGTAACGTAAAATTCAATGTCCAAATAGGTTATATTACTATAGGTACTTGCCAACTAGGCACTACATGTTACAAACTATTTATCTATAGTGATGAGGTCGAGGGGTGGGAGAAAATCGAAAAACCATTTTTGTTTTCGAAATCCTTTCGTTTCGTATTTACCTTGTGAGGGCTTCTGAAGTCTGCTCATCCGGCTGGATTGAGTCGACGGCCCGGTCGTACTTTCCAGCGGTTTGGCTCTATCCGGAATGGAGTCTTTTAATGATTTACTATTGGAATCCTGCGGTCTGCAAAAGCATCGGGTTACTAGGAGTGTCATTACTATTAGCACGCTGACTGAAAGTCGAGTGGTCTGCATTTTTAACTGGTGAAATACTACGATATTATGTGATAATATTTAAGAACGACTGGACGAGGTGAATACGGAATGATAATAATAATAATAGTTAGTAGAAATAGTTATATTCGGTCGACGGAGGCGATGGTTCGTGCGCGGATGTTGATTCAATACTGCAGCCACCGCCACCGTCATCCGCTTGCCCACCCACTCATAGCTGTAGTCGCCGATATCGTCGTTACAGCAGCGGTCACACTCCAATCTCGCTGGTAGAAGCTATAATATAATATGCTATATTATACGACAGAGTATTTATCAATATATTACGTGTGTGTACTGTGTATGTGTAAGAACGGTATTATATACGCACACGTTCATATAATGTAATATTGTTTGCACTACATACATGTATATATTATATACGACCGTATAACTATATATAGTAACGCTGTTTAGACTCAGTGAAAGTATATTATACTGAAATTCGTATTATTATATTATTATTACCATTTAAAGTGTTTTGTACAGATAAGGTTTTCTGAGTATTTGTGAGGAGTTCGATACTTGCAAGTTAAATTGTACGGAAATCGATTTTTGAGCACTACATAATATCTAAGCAATATACGAGTATTATAATACTAAACTAAATAACTTATGTCATGTTCCAAAAATTGCAAGACCATTGCGTCAAAACGATAGCTTTTACAGGGTAACTTATCTGATGGTTCGTGTACTTAAAATTTTGTTACTAAGATTTATAGATGTAATAGGAAAACTCCTGCAGTATTGTTAAATCATTGCACTTTTGATTCTTGGCAGGTTTATATTGAGATACTGCTGTTGCTAGTTGCTACCGATATTGTATTGTCATATAGCTGTGAGGTTCATCTCGTTTTTGAGCAACAGAATAATAGTATTTACTGTAATACAATGTCAAAAAATAATAGTTTAGACGATTTCAGTAAATTATTTACCTATAATAGTTGAAATTATTGAATTGCCAAAAATCAATTATAAATATTTGGCTGAAGGTTATCATGATTATTTTAAATCTATTATCGTAGCTCTGGTTAGGTTTGCGTTGTCTTCGCTCGTATACGGTGTTTCAGTTAATGCGTAAAATAAAAAAGTGTATGCAATCGTAGTTGAATTAAGTGCCATCTATCATGGACAAAACGATTTTTGCCGCTCCCCTCTTCAATGCAACATTAATAATATAATATTATAACGTATTATAAGAACATAAAAAATATTGTTTTAAATTTAAAAATGACTTTACATTATGATTTTCATTTGAAAATTAGTTTTTAAATATTGTAGTAATGTAGTATGTGTTAGTATGTTAAAAAAATAGATTGTTTATAAATAATTATTGTAACATTTAATTATTTTTGGATAGTTTAAATTTCGTCACCCCTTAAATGTTTCTCTTGGAAATATTCCTTTTGTAGCTAAATTAACGCGGAACTGTATATAGCATGTCTGTCGATAAGACATTTTGTACATTTGTACAGGTATGAATATTGCATTTATACCACCAGACATGTTTCGCAATAAAACATACTCGGGTAGATATTTTCAACCCGGGGTGGGAATGCACAAGAAACCAGTTTTGGTGAACGTCGTCTGGTTAACGATATTAACCGTAATACATATTATAAATGCGGTTGTTGACTTCGTCTCCGCCGGCCTTTATACATCGGTAGATAATATTACGAGCACCTATGTTTAATACCATGTGATGACTAATAGTTGACCAATAATATACCATATTATTATGTATTACAATCGACCTTAAGTTTTGAATATGGCAATTAATACTATATTTATTAATTGTTGTTAATGATTAATATATAAGAATATTAGTTGTTACGCATTAGTCGTTTAAAACAGAGTCGAGATCGTCTAACCTTATAATTTGTCTCATAGTGGCGAACTCTGGATAATACTACGATGGCTTCACAGAGAATAATTTACATGTATAATTGTGCGTAAGTATAAGATTACCAAAAAATGTTTATTGTTTAAACGTATAAAAGAGAAAGGGAAAATACGTTTTTGAGTGAAAAATGGTAAAATCATCACGAACAGACTATATTGATATATTCAGTACCTAACTAATACCTATACAACATAGTTCCACCAAATTGCGTTTAGTTGAACCATAACCGAGGTCTACAAACGGATATTTTACTATATTTTCAATCGGTGTTACAATGATTTGAGTTTTGGAGTTTTTATTCTAAATACTTATTACGTCTCAACAATTATCATTGTTTTAGATTCATCGGATTCGAGTATATTATTGATTATTATATTTTTCTATGAATTTACAATACTTATTATTAATTTAAAATAGAAACAATGAACTTACTAACGAACACTCATCACATAATTAATATTTATAAAACTAGAGAATTAAATACCAACATTTATTATTAATAATTTCATAGTGAAATTAATACAAACGCATAATATTGGTTCATCGTATTCAATTAAAAATCATGTTGTATACTGTAATAATTGCTTTTGTAAAAATACATTATTCATGATATGGGTCTTCGCACAAAACGTTGAAATATGTTGAACAACTTGTATTTCTTTTACGTGCCTTATAGTGATCAGATTGTTCAAATTAAAAATTCTACCGCCGTTTCAGTTTATTTTCCTCTTTGTGGATTCTTTAAATAATATATTTATAAGCCTATGGAGACCAGCATACGACAAATAATACACTATTGTTCAGCAAACACTTAATCTAGTAAAATAAAAAACCGATATTATTTTTATATTTCGCTATATTTGGTCTTACAGCTAATCGCATTATCACATCAATATATTTTTTTTTATTCTTACTATTTAATTGTAATTAGTGTTTTGTTTCTATTTTTTTAATGTAGTTGGTAGAATTTATTATAGACAAAAACAAATAGTACAAACTAAATAGTTATGATTATAATATCTATCTATATAAATATATAAAATAACATGTCCTGATTCATTGATCCAATATCGCTTAGCCAAAACCTTTGACACTTTGAGTATACAATTTAGTCAGTAGTTTCATTGTATGATGTAGAAAAAGACCTTCTAATATAGTATTTTTCAATATTAATTTCCGAAGGGGGTCGAACGATGTAAAAAGGGGTAAAAATGGAAAACTTAATTTCTTGGATGGATTTTTTTTAAACGTAGCTTCAATATTGTGTAATATAAATAATAAAATAGCTTTTACCTTAAAAATATGTACAGTTTATATTAATTGAAGTTTAAGAAATGGTAAAATTGTGGGTATTTATTTTTTCATTCATAAAAGTGCAAGTCAGATAGTTATTTTATATAGATATTATTACTAATTTGTATTAACTTTTAATTCAATACCAACAAACTTTAGAATAGCGTGAATATGTTTGTGTTCTAAATAACTTTAAATGCATTCAAATGTTATAAGGTTATAATAATTTAATTGTGATTATTATTAAATAATACTACAAATAGTTTCCAAATGTTTTAGGTCACGATAAATAATATATTAATTTTTTTTTTTTTAGTCTGAATATCGAATTACAGCAAAATTTAAATTTTAAATGTCTATAAAAAATTAATTTTACAGTTCATAAAATATATAGATATAGCGTATGAACAACTATGTCTATATGTATTAAATTTTAAAGCCTTAATAAGTAAAACTGAATATTTTATTATTTTTTAACTATCAATAATAATTTGCAAGTCATCGTAAAATTGACGAAATTTGTCAAAATTGTATATTCAAATTCGTAAAAAAAAAAAATATACATATCTATTTTCAATATTTTTGAATAAGTTTAAGAATAACTTATAAAATTTGTATGGTATATTTTCCAGTAAAAGTATAAAAACAGTTTTTTTGGTAAAAATACTGAAAGAATAAATTGAAAATATCTGAAAATATCACAAAATGAGTCAAATTAATTTGAAATAATTTGATTTTTATATATAGATACTTATATCATAGCATGTTCAGTAATTGTTAATGTGAATATTTGATTAAAATTTCATGTTCATAGTAATTTATTTTTAAACAACAACAATAAAATAAAATTTTAAATTTTGTCAAAATCTGGTCTTGCGTAAAAATATATTTATTTTCATTTCAATTATTTTGAAAACTACTGGGTATTTTTATCTTTGACGCTCAAAAGTACTAACTAAAATCATCCTAAAATTTGATGATTTAATTATTTTTATCATTCTAAAAGTAGGTGTCAAAACTGTCAAACACAAAAAACACACACATACTTCATTGCAAAATAAATACATTCATCGCTTCGCTCAGAATCTAAAACATATTGGCATAGAATATAACACATGATTTGAATAATTAAAAAAATAATGGTGATACTAGAGTTGGCTGGTGTGGATGTTTTTTTATTAGAATTTTTTAAAGTGACGATACATCTTTAAATTTAAAAAACAAATTCTACTACTTTGTCTACCCAAATATATTTCTAAGATTTTGTTATTAGCGATTTAATAACTGACTATGCTTATTTTAAATAATACATCTATTTTCATAGATAAAAATCAATTGGTGGTGTATTAAATAAATATATAATTCATATTAGCTCAAAAGAAGGTTTTAAAATATATGTTGATGTTTTATTTAATAATTATTCTATAACTATTTCTTACTTAATTGATCTAAAGGATATTTTTCTATATTTTATTGAATAATGTTAATTATTTTCTATATTTTGGATAAAATTTAAACTTTTTTGACATGCAGTATAGTCTTAATTATTTTCTGATTTTATTTTTATTTTTTAGTCGATTGAGTGTAGGTATTTATAACTTAAAATCCATTATTGGATTTTTAAAAAAATCATAAATAATCCATTATTTTCTACATAATAATAATAATATATATTATATTACTTATTAAGTGATTATATCAAAAAATAAAATAAATAATCTTAAAAGTTACAAGAAAAATTGTCTAATTAATTTCATCAATTTTTTTTTTTTTTTTTTGGAAATCATATAATCTGGAGCACAGTTGTGTCTAAGTACGACTAAATGATTTTCAAATATTCTCATTTCCTATTTATTTATATTATAGAAATGTATATGTTAATTAATGATGTATATAATTTTAGCTAAATACACAAATTTAAACACTTAAACGAATTGTCCATACGTAGATATAAATACATTTTGAACAAAATAAGAGGTATAGTACTAATTTGTTTTGGTCTTGAAAACGTAGATAAAATATTTTTAGACATAATATTGTAGACTTAGTAGCTATTGCACAACATAAACTGAACAAATGCTAATTCCATGCTTAAGGTTCATAAAAACCTAAAATAATGTATTTTAAATTGGTTTTATACTGAAGTAGTTAAAATTTGTAATTCTGGCACAGTAAGGTAAATAATTCACATTAAATATTTCTCGCTAAATTAGTTTTGTTCTAAAAACTCAGATAAATAGAATAATATGGTAATTTCTATAGTATATTATATACTTTTACAATATTTTTCAGAAGTAAATCAAATTATATATAAATATTATATATATGCAAAGACCGAGCTTCAGTTTTGGAAAGAAAGTAAAGGAGGACAACTGTTGTTATCTTTATCACGCGCACTTTAAAGCTATAAATACACGCACCAGCAGATCGGTCTTAAATGATTAAGTAATGATTTCAAGACTAATAATAATCTTATAAACCACGTAAAATTCATAAAGAAAAATACAACGCCGTTTCCTAAGGGGTCGTGTTGATAATTTAGTTTGTCTGATATACACATATACAGAGACTGTAAACATAGTTTTAAGGTTTTAACTCTCAAATGGTTTTCCGATGACTTATAGTTGGTCCGTTCGGCGTCAGAGCGATCAGATTACAAACGTTCGTTTGACATCTATCGAACTGAACGGACGGCATTAATAATATTACTTTGGCGATAGAGCTGGTCAATTATTATATTTACGCACACGCACACGCACATAAAATAATGCATAATGTTTATTCCCACGGCGGCCGGCCTGTTCTTTGGCTGCGAAAACCCGTATAAGATATTCACGGCTCAGCGTGCACCTACGAGACTAGAGTTGGGCGAGTACGTGACACGCGTTTTGCTAATGTGTATAATTTTTTAAAAAAATTTTCTGAAATTTTATATTTATTTTTTACGTGCCTATTGTCTGACGGTCACGCGGACCGCGCGCGCGACCGTGTGTGCGTGTATGTGCGTGCCGTGAAAACCGTCAACGGAGCGACTACAATGCGAAAAATGAATAAAAGGAAAAAAATGTATTGGCAACCGAACGCAAACTCGTGTGCCGACCGTACGTCGTGTGCTGTGTGCTTGCGTGTGGGTGTGCGTGTGTGTCGACGACGTGTCCGTCGCTCCGAGATAACCGACGTCGTGTCTCGTGCAGACGAGGTCCTCCTCCGAGCCGGACTTGTGTCACGCCGCTGCGCCCAGGTGCTCGGCTGGCGTTGCGTCACACGGTGTCGTTCATCAATAATGAATGAGCGTCGCCTCTGTACTAACAATAATGATATAATATTGCTGCTAATAATAATAATAATAATAATATACGATTCATATAAAATAGCATATAATGTATACGATTCGTACAGAGCTGCAGCAGCGATGACCGTCGAGAGATACGAATAGTGTGACACATCTCGCCCGGAAAAACGAGCTTGTGCGTCATTGCGTATTCGCGACCATTCGCCGACAGACATCGGCGCGGTCCTACTGCAGTCGGCCGTTGACGTAATGGTGTTACGATAATAATATTATACAGACAACAATGGGCAGATATCATATCTGCCTCGGGACCGACGAAGACGTGCATGTTGAGCCTAGTTTATAATGCTGTACTCAGTAGCTGCTATTATTGTTGCGAATGAAAAAAAAAATGTTTAAAAAACACCATTACAATGTTATATTACTTCGCGAATAAAATATATTACGATGATACATCATTCGAGCATAATATTATACGATAATAATATATTGTATTTACGGAGTATGCATTTTGAATTTTTATTAGCATATATTTATCTAGATATTTTTTTTTTTTTTTTTATTCTAAAAGCTGGGCCCGTATAAATATTATAACATACAAACGATAATTATATAGAATATTGGATTATTATTTCACAATATTCAATCATAAAAAGTTTTGTTTACACGATAGTCTCAGAAGTAACAAAACAATTTTTTTTATCAACTCGTATTTTAGTTTATATTTTTAGAATTAAATCTAAAGTTGGTATCTACAATTAGATTAACTGATTTCATCTGCCATTGTATTATGAATAATATTAATAAATAAGTATCATATATTCAACAAGTTATTATTTGAGAAACCTGTTAACCTTTGTGTTTTTTAAGATTTAAAACCCAATGTAATAAATTTTCAATGTTGGTAGTTCTTAGTATAGCTGATGAATTTTGTTATAATTAGAATTTAAGTATGTCAAAGAAGATTAAAACTTGTATAGTGGTTTACCACAGGTTATACAGATGTTTTAAATAAGTAATTCAATTTTATATTATGACTTATTTTGTATACAATAGATGATATTATTCTTTTTTTAAGTTTTAATCATCGGGAAAATATTTTAATACTTATATATATACTTAATATTATATATTTTTACATAATATAAAAAAAAGTATCTTATAGGCAACTGAGCTAAATTGTTAGGAAGATGCTACTTCCATATTTGTTGTCTTCGTCTTACAAATGCGTAACATAGCAAATCTACACCCAGCACTTAGTGTTTAGCTTTGTTAGCTTTAATACCAGAGTGAATCGACATAATAAGAAACTTAATCTGTGTTCGTTTATTATTTTTTTATGATACTTCAATTTGAATTATGAGCATCTTTAAACTGAACTATTGCATACATATATGAAAATTCGAATTTTCGTAAAAAACGAAAACAAATAACGTTCTTAACATTAAATTTCATAATTGGTTAATTCGTTCTAATAATAAAACCTACCGCTGTTAAACGTTAACTCCTAAGCGTAGATTTGCTTTGCACGATGTAGAATCTACATTATAGACAACAAATACAGGCAGGTATACCATCCTTTTAAGTATAAATTATAACAATAAGTTATTATAATACAGATTATTGTTATAATGCATTAAAAAATAAAATATTCTTCAAATCGCTTCACATCTTAAACAACAACTTCCTACTCCACAGGATCGTAACCAAAATGATGTTTGATACAAATATCCCTATAATAGATTTTATTTTTAAATAATAATATGGTTATTACACAAGTTAAAAGTAATTTTATTTTCGAATAAAGTGATCTATAAATTCTGGTGTATCCAATATAATTTTCAGCAAAAATTAAACTATGCATTATGCAAATATGTAATGTACCTAGATAAAATATAGAGAAATAATGTTACAGATTATAAATACAAATAACTCAACAAAATTTTAAAAGTGGATACAAAAATGGAAAAAAAAAATAGACGTGTAACTTAAATCTAACAAAATGATCTTTATTACAGTAGTGAAAATGAGTCGGGTGCATATTATCATTTTAATATAATCACCATACACCTTGCGCAACTCGACCACCATTGGCTAAAAAACAACGCATTAATATACATAATATTATAAAAACTTTTGTTTAAATTTAATAATCAGATTTTTGAAGTTGGGTAACTTGTGCAGAGACAATAATTGTGTCAATAGTGGAATATGAATACAACATTTAATACCAATAAATCCATAAGAGTTCATTGACACGTAAGACGCTGAGGAGCCGACGTAGTTTGTAAATTTGATTATCAGAAATATCGCGTTTACAGCGCCCACATATCGTGTGCGTGTTCCGAACCCTTTCAGCCATATTTCACAACCAACGGTATCACGAAAATATTATCTTTTTTTCCGGGACAGCAGACACAATAAAGTTTTGGGCGAGGATAATAATAATTTGAGAAAATCGTTTCGAGTCTTTCAAACGATATCCATCGGACAACGAGCGCCGCCACACACACATCACGAGAGACGTTAAAGCGATCATATTTTTCCGGGCTGTAGCCATTGTTTTAGTCAAACCAAAGAACCTGTACCATCGCACGGTTTACTATTGTTACGGGCAAACCGTTTTTTTTTTCCTCTTCGCGATGTTAATACCATCGCGGGTATTGTGCCAATATTATACTGACCGAACGGGAATATAACACACAATATATTATCATAACAATAATCGTTTGTTTTAAGTAGGTGTACCTACGTGCATATTATTATAGGTATCGACCGATTGGTTCTGTACGTCATTTCGATATAATATTATAACTGCAGTCCGCGCACACGAATTGTTAATGGGTTTCGCGCGGCATTTTGGCAACTGCGGACTCGCCTATCTCGCGCGAACCCGGACACGGCCGATCGTCGGGCGGGCGGCGCATATCAATGCACGCGGCGACGATATTTTTATTATAATTTTTTTGTTAACTATCGTATTATTATTGTATTGGCGCGGCGACCGTTGAAATTTGCGGAAAACGGGTGGCGGCGGCGAATTGGTAAATCGCGCGCGCGCCTAATTCAGCCCGATTACGCGTCCAGACCACGTATCAGGTGTACCGAGAGGACTCTCGGCGGATACCCCTCCCCACCTTCTTGCAATGGCAAATCATCGCTCCCCCTCTCAACCGCCGGCAACCCCGTGGACCGTAGCTCGGGGGGCTATATCTACGGGATCGCAATCGGTCACTCGTCCCATTCCACTGACGGTCGCCGAGCAGCCCACTACACTCGCCGTTCTGCCCTGCAAGTGCGACACTAGACTGGAACCTCCCCCTCAACACCGCCCGCACACAAGTCCTGTTCGACGTTTTTGGTTCAAGTCTACGCGTACTCTACAGCTAATATACGAAATGGCTAGCCGTTCCGTCTCTGTCGCCGCTTTGCTGGCCGTCATCGCCGCCGCCACCGTCTTCCAAGCCACGTCCGCTTTCGTGGTACCCGAAGGTAAGTGTTCTGTAAATACACAAACGGTTGACTGTCGCGTACTTATCTATTAAGATACAAATAACAAGATCCTCTTACCCCTCTTCCGTCTTCATCCGATCAAAGTTGAGATCATTTGTAGTCGTATAATTACCAGATAAAATGAAAACACGAAAATCGCCAAAATCAGATAGTCGTACAAGAGGTCTTTGAAAATTCCTCATGTTTACTTTTATTAATACAGTCGACCGTGTACAAGTGGTCGGCGGACGCGAAACACGTCACGCTTTTGTTATTCTTACGCGGACACTTTGTCGTGTTATATTTCGATAAAGACGCGCCATCGGCTCCGCTCTGATCATAACGGAGCGGCAAAAATGTGCTGAACGGTCTGCATTTTACGGTTTACCTTTTCCGCAGTGGTCCTGATGAGGGTGAAGCGCAGTCCAGAACCGATGCGCTCGTTTTCGTACAGCGGTTTCAACCCCAACGGGCAGATGGCCGCGTTCACAGGCCTGGCCGAGTACCCGATGTTCGGCGGCAGCTTCGGACAGGCCAGTCCGTACGCTTACGGGCCACAGCCGGCCACACAAGACCCTTACGGGTCGCCGGCGGCCACTCAAGACTCGTACGGGCCGCCGCCGTCGGGCGTCGCGGGGCAGCAAACGCCGGCCGCCGCCGACTCGGCCAACAAGCAGCAGCAACAGTACGGCGGCGCGTTGGCTTCGGGCGGCCAACAGCAACCGCAAGAGTACGGGCCACCGAAGTCGGGGGCGCCGGCCGATTCCCGGGAACAGAGCAACAACAGCGTGGAACAGGGAGACAACAAGAAACAGCACAGAGGTAAGCACGCGCGTTGATACCGACGGCAATAATTTATAGTAATTCGGCCGCTCGTGTTTACGCGACGATGATTTAATGTTATCTACTGTTATGTACGCACCTGTGGATTATCCGAACGCACTTATTTTGTGTCAATGAATTTATTTGAAATTATGGATTTTTTTTTTCTATTTACATTTTTACATTTTTAGCTACAGAGGTAGTTAAATAGGAGATTTTTCAGAACATTTAAATTTGTTATGTCGTTTCAGGGTTGTCCTGTGTCGATACAAACTTGGTTTTTCCAAATATTCTCTTTACCGCATATTTTTAAGCGAATCTATTTTATTTTTTTCAGCAAGTAGTATTTGAATTATTAAGCCACATGTCTTAAAATAGTCAATGATAATATGTTTTAATACACGAATTCTACGATGATTTTAATCAATATTAATTAATTAGCAATTTATTTTTGTAAAAGTTGTCTGATTACAATAAGTAAAGGTACAAGACTAAACACCTATTACATATATTATATATTTTATGAAAATCGTTACAAAAAAATGTTATGCTTATTGTATACAGTGCAATAACTCAAAAACTAAATGTTCTAATTATGATTTTGAAGTATTCTTTTATAAAAAAAAAACCATGTTCTTAACAATTTTCGGTAATAAAGGCGGGTTTTTATGTATAAAACTAAGTTTCTATTAACATATGATACTTCTAAAATGGTATAAATAATTATTTAAGAATCTGAAAATTTGATCTTTAAATATACTTATAAATTCCTATATACAGAACTGGCCGGATAAATTACCCTATATGTACACTGTACGGATTATCTGATCAAGTTAACGACTTATATATACTGCTTAATATTAATACAGTAACCACGGTGGTTTAAGGCGCACGTAATAATTTATTAAATATATTTCATAATATTTATTTTCCATTTACGATCTCCCAGCTGGACATAAAAAAATTGTATTCCAAGTATTCATGTTCCTTTAAATTCAGAGAGCCATTGAATTATTTATGTAAATATTTAAAATGTAGAATTACTGATTTCCATTAAGTAGGTATTAAATAAAACGGTTTTGTAACTCTTACAGTTTTGAAAGAAGTTGGATGATAACGAGAATACATATTTAATATTTAAATGTTAGGCTGGCGAGTGCTTCTGATGACATATGCGGGATGTCAAGCACAGAAGTGTATTTAAAGTAAAATACCAAATATAATAGTTTTATCCGATATGATAATATTACTATTCTTATTATTGTTCGCCTAAGCACGTCGTTGAGGTCATTGCCGTTAGTATACTATAATGTGTGCACTGGGTATTTTAATAATATTATAGCTACTATATAGAACATATAGCTGTGTTAACTATACGAGAACACTATACACTGTACCTAGTCCTATATTATTCTTTTTGTCTAGTACAATAATTTTTGTGAAATGAAATGGTTTTCTATAAAAAGAATTCATTAAAACTTTACTAAAGATTCTCTACGTGATTTAGATATTATGCATTAAATCGTTTTAATAAAAATATTTTTTCAAGTAATCCATTATCAGATTATCAATTCAAAATATGCACTCATAAAATATATACGAAGAACAGTCCGTTTATCAAAGACGAATAACAATATACGCAGTATATTACTTATCGTTTTAACAAATAGCTAGTATATTATATTTGATTCATAAAATTTTATAAAAACTTTTTTGAACGAGTTCCAAAATATAGAAAATTTTTTTTTCACTGATTCATTTTGAGACTATGATATATAAATAATCGTTTGCGAATTTCTTTTTCCGTTTTCGGCAGTTATACAATAGGTCTACGACGAGTAAAGTATATTTTACTTAATTAACTTTATAGTACGATACGTATGTATAAATTCGATATGGAAATACTGCACTAAAAGATACCAATATCATATTATTATATATTATTTTTATTTTTATATTCCTCAACAGTGACGGTTTATTTTTCTAAATTCATTATATAGAAATATTAGTTTAGTGATATACACTTACAGTTATATTTTTACAAGACGATTCTCTTTCCCTATTTATGAATGCTAAATATATGAACTGACGAGATTTTTGACTAAATAAATACATTTTTAAGGAAATAAAATGTATTATTAGCAGACATTTTTATTTAGTGTAGTTAAATGTACTAATTACCAATCACCAAATACAATAGCTATTCGAATTATTTTATTATTATTATCAAAATATTTTGTGTTTAGTAATATATAGGTTTTGGTTTCATTGTAGGTACATTCACAAACTTGCCAATACCCACACATCCAACCAGATCGTTTATTAATAGATAAAATAATATGTAAATCGCCACAAATTGACATTGGCTTTATACATATATTACTGTAAACATTTATACTTGAAATCCGTTCAATAATCTGTAATTATGACTTTGTTGCTTTATAAATTAGGCGATTGTCATAATATTAGATTATATAAAATGTATATGATCGTTTTTGGCATGTTAATTCGAAGTTTGCTTTTAGAAGATAAAATTACGTTTATAATCGAAACAAATCAGTGCGCTCGATGGGCCTACTTTAATTATAATGTCATCGTGTGTAGTATAGCTGTGTGTGATATGTACCTATAACAATAGTAATGGGTTACTTATAACGTGGTGATCTGCAGGTCGCGATGGTCCGAGCAGCAACGCGGAAGCTTCGTTCAACGCTTGGTTTCCCATAATGTTCGGCGTATTCCCCAACGGCGCCGGTAGCGGCAACGGTCAATCGGGTAACGCGATCAATCGCGGTAACAACAACCAAGGACAGGGCCAGGGTCAGGACCAAGGTAACTCGTACGGGGGCAACGGTTACGAGAGGTCATCGGGCACGACGGTGATCGCAAACAGCGTGAGCAACGGCAGACACGGTGTGGCCACCAGTCACGCGATCGCTTACGGCAATCCCAGGTCGTCGCAATAATTAACGCGACCAGACGCTATTGTTGGGATTAGAAAGACCACCAGTTAACGATTTTGTAAAGAATTAAAAATCCTTTCTAGTTTTTTTCTATACATATATATATATATATATATATTGCGATGTACCGTAAAATAGGATGACTGCATACCTATATGTATACCTACTTACAAAATATTTTCAAATTATAATTTATATATTTTTTTTTTTTTTGCTCATAAAAATAGTGTGTATTATATTTTTAGCGGTATTTTGTAACGATTGACACAATAAACCGATTAAATATGAACGTATACTCTTGAAATTTATTTTTTAGATATTATAATAATCTTCTATCTTCCATGCGTTTTTAGCGTCTTAAACAATACAGTCCTGAAACTTGCATGCCATATTCCTATTTATCCTCACAAACAACATCATTATTATGAGACTTCATTAAAATATTTATTACAATATAATAAATTTACAATTATGTTTTATCAAATTAGTGTTATAATAAAATATTAGTTTTATTTTGGGCCACCTTAGATGCTATGGTTTATTATTATTTGTTGTTTGAAATGTTGATGAGGCGAATAAATTATTTTTATATTTTGTTTAATATTTTTACTTAGGTTTTATGAAACGAATAAAAGTAATAAAAAATAAAAAATAATATCGTAATTAGTTTTGCAAAAGTTTGGTAATGTTAACCAATTCGTTTGTAGAACATTTAACTAATGTTTACATAACACTTTAACTATTATGAATAATTATATACAATTATGTTGCCATAAGATTAATAATTATATTTATATTTTACATCTTACTTTTGTACAGAGAAAAAGAATAGTATATTTATTATTGTATTACAAATAGTTATAGTTTTTGCTAGAGCTTTGCGGTGGTCAAATGAAAATGTTTGATCACAATAATCAACTCTTGGTCGCAAACTTCGAATTGTTGTTGAACGTGAACGAACATTTTTATACTAAGCTAACATACAAAAATAATAATAGGTACATTAAATAATATAACTAATAATATTATAATACAATCATGTTAACTATTTAAAATTTATTCACTTGAAACACATTTATTAACAGTTATAAAACTGACAACTAGGGTTTAGGACAGGTATAATTAATTACATTTAATAATAAGATAGAGAATATTCATCTAATAGATAATATTTTAATAATATTAAGTAGTTCGTATAAAAAGTCTTGACGATAAAAATGTTCATATAATTTTAAGCGTTCTGTATATTTTGTCTTTCATCTAAAAATCTAATGGATACTATCGTATCGACTAAAATGACATTATTTCAGTAAAACGACACGAATAAAATAATTAAGGAGCTTAATGCGAAGATTGAAAATAAATGGAATACACAAAAAGAGTGCTTAGTTATGAATGGGTTTCATTTAATTCTTTTTTTATATATAATAGTTAAATGTCAAAGATCAGAGTTTTATTGTCGCTAAGATAATTTAATTCATGTGCAAATTGGAATCATATTTTCTTTTATAAAACTTATCGTGTACATAATTGGAAATATAATTCAAAATCATGTTATACAATACTATTTACTTAAATAAGGTGATTTGAATTGTATAAATATTTGTATATTCACGCAGACAAGTTTAGGAGTGATATATATATATATATATATTATAATATATTCATACGATCAAGTCTATAACTTTCTGAAGGTGAAAAAAAAAATAAACAAAATATAATTTCTTTTATTTCTTACAGTTAAGCTGCGCTTATTCAAAAGCAACCGATTTCAAAAACGACTTTTATGTCACACCAACACTTAAGTCCAAGTCAATTCATCATAGCACATAATACTCTCTTTCGCTTTATAATAGTAGTAATAATAATAATAATAAGACGTTTTGATTTTTTCAAGAAAGAAGAAAATAACATTGGCCCAGCAGCATTAAGCACACAAAAGCGACACAAGCCCTTTTAACTTCTGAGATGCTTTTGTCAGGTATCTCTCGGTACGCTAAGCCCCGCGAAAGAAGAAGAGAGTGAGACAGATGTATATACATACATAAAGGTGCTCTTAATAGACAGATCGAGTCCCCTTAAGCTCCGAGACCTTTTTAAATTATGATCTGCCATCGCCGCCGCGGCAGCAGGTATATATATTGTGGAGGAGATGACGCGGTGGCGGAGTCACGCGCTTCTAATTATGAATGCGCGGCCGAGAGAACGGGTGGGAAGAAAAACGTCCTGGTGAGAAGAGGATATAGGTGGGAGGGAGTAAAGAAAAGAGACGTGGGTTTAGAGCTTTTGTGATGGAAAACGGCGGAAAATATTAACAAGTAAAAGATTTGAACAGACGATGCAGAGGAGAGGCGCCGAAGGGATCAATTATGAAGTAGGATTACTACTATACTAGAGGATGGGGTTGATGATGAAGAATGTCGTTTAAATTTCATTAATGTCAGTCTCCATTTTTATATTATATACATAATAACAATATGATGCGAGTGAACGGGACGAGGGGAAAAGGCTACAGCAGAGTTTTTTCTTCCGTGCCACACCGTCTGCCCCTCGAGATTCTTTTTGTGCGCAATATAAGAATTTAAGTCAGCCCCAAGCGACAACAACGATATATTAACGACCACGGATCTTTATTGGCCATTACAGAAATAAGCTACGTCGCGGTCGTAGTCAGCCAAAAAAAATTATTATTTTTTTTTAAGTGAGCGCGTTACAACAATACGACACCCCACAGCACAATACGTTTACCGAGAAAATGGATTTAATATATTTAATTTGTTAAAATATAAATGTCAAAAAATAGTTCCTTCTATGGTGTGCCAGTGGTACGAAAAAATATTAACGGTTAAGGTTTTTCAAATAAAGTCATCGATGAAATTTTATTTTAAGACTACGCGTATAATATATTTTATACTAACAGGTTATTATTATTTAATATTAGTACTAGCATTGATTATAGAATAAATTATTATTATTATTATTATTATTATTCTATAATCAATGGTACTAGTATAGATTTTGTAATTGTTGTGAATGGCTATAAATAACGCTATATGTAGTGGCATTATATCATACAAAATTATTAAGTACATAAAATAATAGATTATATTTTTTTTAAATAAACGAAACGTTTTCATATATTTGTTCCAATTCGAATTACCAATACTCTATTATTGCTGAACCTGTTTGTCGAATATTATGTTACAGGTACAGATTTATTACATTTTTATGAATTCGGTTCATTGTTTTAATTTATTTGAATATTAGCTTTAATACAAATGTTATTAAAATAGACTAACACTTAGATTACTTAAGTTTTTATTTATGTAATTTGTTTAATGACTTATTATTTCAATATTATTAAAATACAAAAGTAATTATCTATTACTTTAATTATATACTACCGTAATAATACCCTTATCTAATAAAATAATTTGTTTGAGACTAATATTATGCAACTATATCATGTATATAATAAGTAAACAGTAATAAAACTTCTTATTAATACAAACTACAATTAAGGTTGACTTCGGTACGATTAGCTCATAGCAACTTTATGTCAGACAATTTATGACTTGTAAATTTACAAATATTTTAATGTTGAGGTTCTCGAAGAATGATTTATTTGAAATCTTTTTGATACAACTCTGTTAAAATATTTTATATATTTATTTTGATTTAAGTTGCATTCAAAATAGAATTAAAGTTAATCGGTATTAATTTTGATTTCATTTCCATAGCTATACTTGATGGTATCTGATTTTCCTAAATATATATATATTTAAAATGTATAAGGTTACTAATGTTACAATATAGTGTCAAATGCAGGCACAATGCCAGAAATTATTTCATGGAAGAATGGCTCAAGTAAAGTGTATTATTTAGAAAAAAAATTAAATTTTTTAACTTTTTAAAGCCAAATTCATATAACCTGTACGATATATACATACATTAGCACTGTTGATTGATGAATATACATTTGCTGAATATATTGTGTAGTCATTATCAGCAAGAATGTATATAATTTGTCAGTAAAATATGTCAGTATACCTACTTGATAAATATTATATAATAAAAATAATATATAATTGCTCTCAATTTATTGGTTTACTTGAAGTATAATATAAATTGAAATGTAAAAAATAAATAGCATAATGTTTAATGGTAGGGTGAAGTTGGAGGGTAAAAATCTTAGTGTTAGGGACAAAGGTAAACAAAGGTTTTTTATTTAAATTGTAATTATTGCTCAAAATTATTACATTTTAATTATATGGAAATATATAATGTAGGTTGTTTTAATAAACATAGCGAGTAAAATAAAGTGTGGGCTGCACTACACTTATATTATTATATATATATATATTTGTTTATGACGATGAAAATATTTTTATTGCGATCAGAAATAAACTTGTATTCACAGTTCCATTAATTAAAATTATTTTTGATCATATTTACGTGTATTTGCATATCTACTATGGGTTTTCTAGTTATTAAATAATCAAATTAAATTTATAAATGTACTTATAAATATAATTTACAAGTGTTCTAACATTGTATTTTTTTCTCAGTATTTAAAGTATTATAAATAATTATATTAGTATTAATACTTTTTGAATTTAAATATGCAACAATAATAATAGCTATAATTTATTACAAAAACTCACATCGCTTTATTCATAATCTAATACACATTAATTCATTTAAATGCATCAGGAATTAGGTTACTGGGTGGTGTCAGTATATCTTTTAATAGTTTTTTTATTTTTTTCATATAAAAAACGAATTCAATACATCAATTATGCAGTTTTATTTTAGATATTAATCGTGAAATGCACAGTAAATTCCATTACAGTGGAGGATGAATTTAAGACTGGACGTTAAAAGCCGACCAAGAGCAGGTAATCGAGTCAGACCCTTTGAATATGGTACCAAAGAACGAACGAAGAAAGCACGGAGATATAATGAAATCACTGTGCGTGTTCTCAGACAAAGGTTAATTGACTGCAGAGTGAAACTTTAGGATTTCATTATTAGTTAAACGAATTATACATGTTCAATATGTATATATTCTTATAACGCATATGCATATCGCGAAGAATCTGACATTCTGTGATTTAAGAAAAATTATTTTTGAAAAATATTATTTTCCAAGAAATTATTTTAATAATCGCATAATTATCTTCTCATTAATAGTATACACATTTTAGATACTGTATACTATAAAATCGATAAATATATTGATACAATATGATATGTTGTTTTTGTGTGTGTGTGTGTCGTGTAGACGATAAAGTTGAAAAATGACTTTGAATTTGAGGTTAATTTCTGATAGAAAATTGGATTTAACTAGTTCTTTTTAAAAGATAAAAATTAAAAATTCCAAGTTTTTGTCAGGAAAAATAAATAAACAAGGAACAAAAGGGTATTTTTATACAAAACTAGTTTTCAATAAAATCGTTTTTTTCTTTTTTTTGAATTTAAAAATAATGACTGTGGAATGTGGATACTTGACATTTCACAAAGTTTTTGTATTAAAATTCTTTATGCTTAAATATAAATTTAAAAATATTTTAAATATTTTTGAATGATCCATCGTAAATGTACACATCGATTTAATTTTTTTTATTTTATAAAAATGTCTCAGTAAAAATCATGAAAATTAAATAAATAAAAATGAGTATAATTCCTTAATTACTTTTATGGGTGTCTGAAATAAACACGCGTAAAATAATGATTTTTTTTTATTTTGTTGTAATTCGAAAATAAATTCGTGATAACTTGAAACTTTTAACGTATGTTAACCATTTTGTACTATATATTTTAAAATGCTATGTTTCTGGAAAGAATTAATTCAATCTACAATATTACTAGTAGTAAAATAAATTACTTTAATAGCAATATAATTAAATATAGCATAAAATATACCTTGTGACAGTCAACATACCAACTTTACTCAGAATTGTTTTTCGTATGCAATGATTTACTTTAAAATTCAAAATTAATTTATTACAGTAACTTACTCAATGTTTAAATACACTCAACACTATTGTACAGCAGAGTTGTTACCTACCGCTATTTTTTATTGATCATAATATGACACTTTTTGCCCTGATTCATTCTTAAATAATTGAAATGCTTAGCTTTTAATTAAAATAATACGTAAATAATATAATAGAATAGTCAATTTATAGTGTATACTGTATGACATACGCATTAATTAGTGAAGTAAACTTATTGCCAGCTAATTTATTTAAATTCAATATTTTGATATTTGGTACTTTGATAATTCGCGCTAATTTTATATATTTTAATAAAATCTGCACTTATAATGACACACATTTAAATAAAGACCAAGCGTATTCGTAGCTTTTCTATTATATAATTATATAAATGTCCTAATACCACATAAATAAGGTAGTACAATACGACTACTTTATTATGAAAACTTTACAACAGATACTAAATATTTATAAGTATCTATAATATTATGTACAATGTAAATATTTATGTAAACTATATATTGCAAAAACAAATGATTAATTATATAACAATTTATATAAATTCGAATCCTTCAAATTTTAGATCAGAAACTTTGGTTTCCGGGAAAAGAACCTGTCCATCGATGGTAAACGCGGTTATAAACGTGGCTGTGCTGTCGCCTTCTTCTAGTGTACTGATGGCGGTAATCACGCTGTGATTAGTTCCAGGAATAAATTTAAAACTGGCATAACCGTGGTTAGGTACCAGTTGGCCAATGCGTACCACCTATAAACACAAAATAAAAGCATAAAATATGATAAAGCGTCGCTCTAAGAGAAGATTATATAGCTGGTATACCTACAAAGTGTGTATACGATGATACCAAGACTATAATTCTTAATAAAAGAATTTTTGATGTTATCGGTAATATTATTATACAAAAATAAACTATAGGGATACTTTCCATTATTATAATATATAATTTAAGTCATTATCGCAAACTAGTCATTGACTGTGTACGTTTCAAGTTAGATATTTTTTGTTTTGTGATTTCACGATGAATAAGATATAATGTAAATTGCACTCTTCGATGTTACGGCATATTATTTTTAAGAAAATGTATATGAATATTTTATAAATTATTTAATGAAATCACAGTTTGGTGACGAAAGAGTTACACAATTTGCGGATTATTTGGTACACACACACACACACACACACACACACACACACACACACACACACACACACACATATATATATATATATATGTATATATATTTAAGTAAAGAAGCTCAGTGTCCAGCTGAAATATGGGTTCAAGCATCGGCAAAGCCAGATTTAACCACGAATGCATGCAAGTAATTTCATTCTCATTTTAATTCTAACATTTATAAAACTCATCCAAATACTTTTATGTCTATAGAAAAGTTAAGAAAAATTCAATACAAACATATAATAAATTAAATAGAATACATAAACCCTTTAAATGTCAAAATTGTGAAATAAAAAAAAAAATGAACTATTTAAAAGTTTAATTAATAAACATTGATAATGATGAAACTCCAATTTATAAATATTGAATATATTGTATCAATAAAATGTTATTATTTGTCCTAATACAAATTGTACTTTTTAAAATTATATATTTTTTTAATTTTATTCTATTTATTATTCATATTATTTGGCTATAACGAATCAAGTATAAATTAAAGAGCGTAGTTTTGTTTGAATTTGAAAAAATTAGCTATTATTTTACATTTTCACATTCACAACATTGTTCATCCCCCCTTGTATATGTATTTTACAATGTATAGTTCCATTTATTAATAAAATGTATAAAATGATAATGATTGCATAATTCAAAAGTATAACTGTAACTATTTTTGATAATATTTGGACACATGTTTTAATTAAGTGACCTTACATTTTATTATCGTTTAAATCATTATATAAATTTCCAATACATTGTTTTTTTTTTGTTAAGATTAAAAACACTATTTTTCTCAACTCAAATACCCATACCTACTATTATAAAAAAAAAAACATAAAAAACGTTGAAAGCAAAATGAAAATGAAAATTCCAATATTTCGAATCAAATTTGATAAAAACTCAAAGTTAAAATGTATATCACGTACATATTTAACTTAAAGTTTCTATGTTGAAAATAAATAGGTAATACTTAATAATATATGTGAAATATCGTAATTTTGAAAAATGTAGTACAATTGTATATTATTGCTTTTACCTTAATGTCATCAAAAGCCGATGTGGCGGACAACAGTACGTTCGTTGCCTTTTGTTCGTCAGTCGACTGGTTGAAGGGATCTACAGAAGCTTTTCTTGGCAAGAAGAACCACCTTTGATGGATGTCACTCCATACAACCGCCTCGTGAGTCATGTACCCTGGGAAGTGTATATCGATAGCCGCACGGACTTTGACGAAGTTTTCCGTCCAATTCACGTGCTGAACACCACCGAACTTGTCGATGATCTTCACCCACATTAATCCACGATCGGTAACGGTTAGTCCATCCGATGATACCATTTCTTTGCCATGCGAGCCCACGTAGAGTTTTGAGTTCTTGACTGTGGCCCATTCGTTCTTCATTACTACAGTATTGTCATAAAATGATACAATATTACACTGAGTATATTGACAAAACGCGCAATTGGAGAGTTCATTCTTTCTCTATTTTTTTAAAAAAATTAAAAAGCTGTTATGTAAGTGAAAAAAATATTATATCCAATAAACCTAATCACAGGAATGTTTTTAATTTATTGTTTTAGTTTTAAATATATTCAAACAAATATTAATGGTATTATTCCACTTATGGGCAATTTATTAATATTACCTATATCTCTTATCAAATATAATATATAAAAATAAAATTATATTTTCTAATCGTGCTAATGGCAGTGACAACAAAATGTTGTATATTTAAAACTTTTTTTTAATGCATTATATTTAATGAAATAAAATCTACAACAAAAAATGCCATTCAATATTTTTTAATGTGAATAAAATGCACGAGATGTATTGAAATTCTTGTATTATCTTAATAATATTCTATAATAAAATATAATATATAGTATATTTTATAATTATTTTAATAGTTTTGTGTCTCTATAAAGAAATTGTTGTAATATAATACAATGATATGTGTATAATTACCTTTTGTTTTTCGTCCATTGCCATTAACAACCAATACCCAAGGTATCAAAGTATTATTATCGATTATATAAATCAAACCAGTTTTGTCGTCAAGTGTTATTAAATTACCATTATAGGTAACCAATTCTGATAGCTCTAAGCCCCGTCCACTAGTTGCCAAATGTGATTTAAATTGATCACCGTTATTCATTGAATCCCATTCAATCGAGACATTTTTGGTGGCTGAATTATAAGTCAAATACCCCTTTTTGAAGTAACTGATCCACGTTAAAGCCTTGTCTGGGCTCACCGAGTCGCCATCCAAATCACTGATAATAGCTATACGGTACTTGATACTGCCATCAGGCAACACTATTGGGTCGGTCAATGGATATTTGCTATCTATGAGTTGTGTTATCAAACTGCAATCAGAATTTGTCACAGTATTTGTGTCCGAGGGTGTTGGGGCACCGAACACAATATCGGTGGCTATGGCAGCCAAAATCACTAAACTAGTTAATTTGATAGACTGAAACAGACCATTAACAACTTTGTTACGTTGAATTATCAATAAGAAATAGCCTCAAATACAAAGAAATAGGTACATAAAATAAAACTAGTATTATGATGTTGAACTAAATGTGGAAGTGTAATGTACTAATGCGCATGATAAAATGTCAGCAAGTCGGCTTGATGGCTAATTGGATATTTTTAGTATTGTACATGGTTATAAGCTATTAATTATTACACACAAATTATCATTGATAATATAACTCTGAAGTTATATAATGATGAGAAAAACAAATTGAATAAAATTTTAGATATATTATTTGCATCAGAACAGTTATAAATTATTATTTCATTATTAAAGTAAAAATAACATAACAATATTATAAATGTATGAATTTAATTAAAACTCATTTTTGTACCTTTTGTCAAAATTTGTATGAATTTTAAAGTAATATTTTTATGAATATATGATCATTATATTATAAAACATTATAACAAAAATCGGCATCAGATAACCGTTCTGATGTACAGTAGATATCAGTGTACCCGTCGTCATTGAGTAGGTCATTATACACTTAGTTTTAATGATAAATAATTTATTTTCCCAATACCATTGGTTATAGATAAATTAATAAAACTTATATATGAATAAATTATAATCTTTAATTCAATGGTAGATGTAATTATTTCTTGTCAAAAACATATTTTTATATTATTAATTATTATAATAGCTTATATTTTATATAATACATTATTCTAAATTCTTATACCTTTTTGAAATAATTTTAAATTATAATTTAGTATTATTTTAAAATATGATAGGAAATTTATGTAAAAATTAAAGTCCTTGTAAATAACATTTTCAAATCAAAACAAAAAACTAAATCAAATCGTTATTTTTCATTTCAATAACCAATTTCCTATTACAAATACTGTATAATAGTTAGAATAGAATAAATCATACAATTAATAAACATGTTTTGAAAATTGCATTGCTTATTGTAAATTTCATAAAATACCTAAAAAATTTATGTCTCCATAAATATCTTTTTTAAATTATAACAATTAAAGTAATTCATCGTTAAAATCGTAAATTCGTTCTTCAACATCTATAAATAATAATCGTGGTTGTATATTTTTTAGATTTTTAGTTTTAGCATGATAACTACTTATAAAGAAAACTATATTTCATTTTTTAAACGTTGGCGACAAAAATTAAAGTTTTATACGTTGTTTCTACAAAATACATAAATTAAAATGCTTAAATTTGTAATTTGTATTTTTTTGTTTAATATTTTTGAAATTTTTTAAAATATTGATATTCAGATACATATGAAAATAAAGGTTATATATATTTTTACAAGTTTTACAGATAAATTATGTGGAATTTTAAATTAAATGTTAAAGAATTTTGATCCAACAAAAAGGTTTTAAACATTTTAAATTCTATAAAAGCATAAAAGGACAAAATATTTATAAAATTGTATTTTGTTTAAGAAATACTAATATGGACATTGTATGAAAATTTAAAGTTTTGTTTTCGAAAAAAATAAACACCATTTAAAAGAGAACGTATGAATATCCAATGCAGTAAAATTTGAAGTTTTTTATAAACATTGTAATTAATGAGAAATCGCATATTAAAATTTTAACTAAAAAAATGAAATAAGAAAACGTCTTTATACATTTTTTATTTTAAAATAATTTTTATATTTATGTTATATTAATAAATTTTGTCCAAATTTAACTTTAAATACATAATTATACAAAAATAAAATTAATTAATCGAAATTTTTAATTTTTCATAATGTTTATAACTGCAGTTCAAAAGTGTCAACCTATTTTGAAAGTTATACCATAATATGTATAGAAAACAATAATAGTAGCACTTAGTTAAAACAACAGGTTTCTACTATGTTTTTGTTTTTGAACTATAATAAAATAGAATTCAATTTTGTTGAAAACTGGTTTAGCGTAAAAATTACTGTTTTCTTTAAATTTTTTTTTTTATGACGATGAAAGAAAGTACTTATTATGCTTACTTTGATCCCCATAATTACAACTAGATCCAATTATTAATCAGAAATCACCCCAAAAATTAGAAATTGAAGCAAAAAGCCAATAGATAAGAAAAAACACATTGTTGTAAAATCAATATATTTTTAATTTGTATGCATATTTTTTTTTAGATTTAAATCGAATAACATTTTATAAAAATTATTAAGTTTAAATGTGTGCATTGCTAATATACTAAGTTATTAAATTAATTAATAAAAATATGCATCATTTTTATTCTTACCATTTCTGTTTTCCGATAAATCAATGTAAGTATTGTTGGTATAACACAATTTATAAATTAGAACTCGATTCAAATAAAAATATTGTTAGAGTAGAAAAAGTCGATATAGAATAAATAGAATAAATAAATATTACTACACACACACACACATATATATATATATTAATATAAAACAGTTAAGAAAGTGGTAGGATTCCTGATAAACAATTTTTTAACAATCAATTTGATAAAAGAAATCACAAAGATTATTTTTAATTAACTTTAATTAGATCAATTTAGATTATTATTAATTAAAAATGACTTTGTGCATTTTTCTAGTTGTGTACTGAAAATTATAAGATAAACATAATAACCTACATATATTTGAGTTGTATTCAATTAATATATATCAATTTGCATTGAATTTACTTTTCAAAATAAATATTAAACATATATATATATATATATATATATATATATATATGTATATTATATAATGATCTGTAAAAAGTATAAATGATATTATAATAAAATAAAGCGCGATTGTTTTTATAATTTTATATGTTATCAAAAATGATATTCTGACGGTGAACAATCATAATATTTGCTATGGACATTTAATACATTTATTAGAATAATAGCAAACAACTGGTTTATTTTCACTGTATTACTATATTTATTATACATATTATTAATATGATTATTACAACTGCAATGTTAACAATATTTTTCAGAACGAATAGGCGCAAATTTTGATATATATACGCGGCCTTGGCAATGTTAAAAATCTAATCATTTAAAATAAGTGATAACAATATCAAATATTAAAAACTAAAATGATAAGTTAAAAAAATAAAACCAGAGGGTCGCTTTTAGTATAGTAAGTTTTGAGTATCCTTCATTATTTAGTTCATTATCAATGTATAGGTAATTTTAATTGTAATTGATATGTTAAGTATAAACTAAATGATACATAGTTCTGTGTGAAAAAAGAATAATAATAATAATGCTATTAGTAATCTATTTTTATATTAGTAATAAGGGTAGGTTGAATTAGATTTTGCCAAAAAAATAATAGAGATTGAATAATAGATTTTATATTATTATTCCATACAATATTACTTATTAATTTTTAAGTCAATACCAGTTTAAATAGTTTCAAATTTATTAACATATTTTGATTATGGTATTGTAATAATAAAATCATAATAGTACATATTATGTATAATAAAATATTTCAAGTCCTTAAAACAAATTTTGTTAAGTACAAATAAAATGTATTATTTTTAATTTAGATATCCAATTGTATACACACTTAAAACTTAGATGTCTACAAAAATAAATTGTGCTTATTTTATTTTTAAATGTTTGTTTTTTCGTGAAAAAAAGTTGATAACAAACCTTGTAATAGATTTTAAAGTTTTTTGACTGAACATAAACGATTTTATCAACATGCATATAAAATATATTATTTTTTTAATTTAAAAATATCAAAGCTTATAAATAGCTTAACGTATGTCAACATATTTTTGAAATCTCATTAGGTATAGGAAAGGATAATACAAGTGATAATGGTTGGGTGTAATGGTTAACATTTTATATTTTATTATAAAACTGTTTTCTATTAAGAACATCAACTTATTTATATGTTTTAACTAAGTATCAATAATCATAAATAAGTGGAGGTGCTGGTTACTCGCGTTTCCCAGTAAGTATATTATTTTAATTAAGACTTTTTAAGCTAGTTAGTAGTGACCTTTGATGATCCATAATGCACTAGTTCAAACTATTTATGTGTTAAATGTAAATATATTCATATTATATCAATTTAACTAATAATGTTGCCACAGAGTACTATTAGATTACAAATATTGTGTCTTGTTTATCATACTACAATATTAATTTCAAATATTTTTACGTTATCTGAAATATACTACGTAAGTAAGCAAAATTGTAAAATTATTTTTATTTAGTTTATTTTTCTTGGTTTTTCATATTTTGAAATTTAAAACTCTATTTTTTGGATATATTTTTTAACTTATATGTGCGTGCATACTTTCTATTTTTTAGCGCAATAAATTCGCAGCTGTGTTGATAATACATCAAAAAGTAATAATTAATAATAACATTAAAAAAAACTAATTCTGAGATGAAATTGAATTATGAATTATTTAATGTTATTGATAATTTTACCAACAATTTACTATCGAAAAAAGTAAAATCAATTTTTATGAAATTTTTCAACTCGACAAGTATAATAATAATTATAATAACCACTAACCAGCATTATAGACGAATATATATTTTTTTTATTTTTTGTGTTTAAGTATCTAATACTATTTAAAATTAATTGTATACGTGTTTAAATTTTTCACTGTTCGCCAAGGTTGGCCTATGTTACCGAATTGAATCATATTTAATAAAGAAAACTATAAAAAAAATGTATCGAGGATATTCATTTGTGTTGAAATTCGTATGTGGTATGTTGTGGCATCAATCTACCATGCGATACATCGATATTAAATATTGTTCTGAAATTAATAACGAAAAAGAAAAAAATATGTAATCAATATAATATGTTTTGCCCTTCGAGTTTGGTTTGAAATACGTAGAAATGGGACTGTGGCTAACATCTATTTGACTCGTTATATGCAATATCGTCATTGACTCTTATATTAACTTTTCCGATAAATTACTATTTAATACTTGCTGTATTTCTATATACACGCTGTACCTCCTCATAATTTTAAACTACTTTATTTATAACCCCGTGGATTCAATATCCGGTTAAAGGTTTCCATTAATCACTTAAGATCAAAAGAGCTTTTCCACTAAAATAACGTAAATGTTTCAATGTTTGTCTTTTAAACTGATCAAATAATCAACATAAGTCATCCACCCGCAATAAAATTATAACATCTCTTTTTATAAGTACATATACGTAGTTCGATTTTAAATCAAAGGTCTCGGAGAAATCATATTATTATTATTATTATGTACACCGGTAGAGCTTTTAATAGAGTTACCTACTGCTTGGGTGATGTGATTAATGGACCATCTAATTAGCCGTCCCGATTTTACTCAACAGTAGCGGCGATTACATTACTTGCATACGTCTATAGAGACTCCTCATCTAAAGTGTAATCGAATTCGGTTGACCAAAAGGTCCACTTCAAAGGACCACCATATCAAACCGAAGATATATATTATTATTATATTATTATTTAGCAAAACTCTTTATCTTAAGTGATCCCCTCAGAATATGCATTCAGCAAATAGATTATGATTTTTCATTCGACCCGCACACTTCTCTTTCCGTTTCAAAATTCAACATAAACAGCTTGGTTCTAATGCATGTACACAACATAAAAACCTTTATAGTATTCTAAAATTGGAAGAAAAATATTTTTGTCGTAAAATAAAGAAGACAAATACTGTAAGTATATTCATTTTAAGATAATTATTCTACTCAAGATAAATAATTAATGAAAAATGATTTTATACAATTATTAAAATATATCAAAATATAGATTAAATAAAAAAAATATATATATAAACAAGAGGATATCACTCTGCTGTACATTATTAGGTGTCGAGTGTGTCACTGTTATAGGTTTGTTAAATTTGAATTCAACGATATTATATTGTTTTATACAAACACGATTCTGAGCAGAGACATCCTATATCACTAAGTATATTTCATAATGTGTTTTTTAATATAGCTAATAAGGTGATTATTTTACTTTTAATATTATCGTAGGTTAATATAATTTTTTCTAAAAATATTATATTTATTATATTATTAGTAGGTATTTAATTATTTTAATAATATATATTTATACTATTTAATAACATCTTTCTGCGTATACAATAAAATAGTAAAAATAGGTTTATAATATCAATAGAAAATATCTTAAAATAAATTTAAAATATCGTTATGTACAGTAAAGTTTATAATAATATTATATAATATACGTAAACATTTTTAGTCCAAACGAATATTGTTTTTGATTTATAAAAATAATAATAATATAGTCGTATTAACATCTTCATTTATCATTAAAATATATAATTTTGTTCAAAATTAAAGTTCTTCAAATGTTTACAAAAAATAATTGTGTTTGTATATTTTTTCAATTTTTTAATTCTAGTATCAAATACTAATGAGAAATATTATGAATCTTATCTATAAAAATTAAAGATTTTAGATAGTACTAAGTGTTAACTACAAAACACTTGTAGTTTGTATTTATTATAATATATACAATTTTGACAAATTTTATAAATATTTGAACATATATTTTTATTCATATAATTACAAATTGTGCTTATATATTTTAAATAATTTTATATAGATCTAAGAAAAATTTGTTTAGGATCTTATACTGACTATTCAAGAATTTTTAATTAACATTTGTAGAAGAAAAAAATTTAAGTTCTCACGAATAATGTTTTTAAATAATATCAAAATAATTATCGTTTAAATAAATAATTTTGAACTAAAAATATCAAGAAAAAATAAATATCTTCATACATTATTTTCAAGAAATTTTATCCATTCACATATTTTCTATGGGAGTAAGTATATTATTATTGTATGGTCTTGATTATTTATAAATTTTAAAATAATAACTACATGTAGCATTACTTAACTTAATAAATTGCCTAAAAATCTAAATTTTTAATTAATGAATATATTATTATAATGTTTTTGGTTGATATTCTAATATGCACACATATTTTTTATAATCTTTCGTGTATTGATAAGAATGATATTTATATGAATATATTATATCTACAGTTAGTGTATTAAGTAATAAGGCATGTACGTCATACGATGGTGTATAATGTATAATGTAGGTAGTAAAAACATGTATTAATTCCATTTACATAAGTTGGTATTTCTTTAACAGCCGAATAATATTAGATTTTTCGATCAATATTCTAATAAGTAGAATCATTGTTATAGTTTTTTCTTAGTCATCTATGTTGAATACTGTATATATTTATTAAAGCTGTATACATTCGTTCTTATACACTCTTAATCAAAGAGTTATCAAGTGGCCTGAATTAGGACTCCTATCATTTTAATTAAAAATAAATATTAATAAAAAAATCAATACTTTAATATTCTTTGATAATTTAAATTTTACCCTTGTTGATAGAAGTATAATAGTATAACATAATTAATGTTTAAGTATTTATATAATTGATCTTCTAAATATATTTGCATGATATTGTTTTTTGGCTTAAAGTTATAACTTAAAATATAAAATAAAAATAAATTAATATAAAATAATCCCAAAGAACATTTTATTTGACATAATAAATAGAAGTAATAACGTTTAAAAGAATTATGGAGTAAATAACAAGTATGCTTAACAAATTTCATATTAATGGAAATTTGATGAATGTAAAAATTTAAGCTTTAAATGCTCATAAAATTTAATTGTACCTATTTATTTTTAAAGTTTTTTTGTAGAAATATAAGATTAATTTATGTAGGATTTTGTATACAATGTGTATACATTTTTTAACTTAAATAATTTTTATTGACATTTATAGAAAAATAAAACTAAAAATTGGAAAATTTCAAATGTCTATAAATAACTCAAAAGACTGATAATATTTTGAAAATTATTATATTATGTATAAATATTGATTATATAAACTCTTTACATTTGTTTAAAAATTAAAATTACTCGGTACAAATGATATAATTTTATTTTATTAAATTTTAATCAATTCAAATTGTTCATAAAAACTTTAAAACTATTTTTATTTTTATATTTTATATCATTTATCTTGTTATCTTGCTTCAGTTAGAAGTTAAAATTTATAAATACTACAGATAATATATTATTTATTTTCTATAAGGTACTTAAACGAATACGATTGTAAAAATGATGATATATTGATAGTATAATCATTCTTCATTACATTTTTGTCTGAATAATAATATTATACAATATTAATAGTTTAATATTTAAAAATATTTACCTACAACTTCTGGGTAACGTTCATAATATGTCCACTCATTATCAAAACCCCAAACTAGAAAATCCAATTCGTAAAACAACATCTTCAATTCAGTGACCCGGTATACAAAACATGGTAATTATATGTACTTACAATAAGATGGATAAAATTAATTAAGAAATAGTATTTTGTTATGAATAATATCAAAAGAGTCAAAATGAGATAGTATTTTTAAATAAACATAAAGTTTGAGAAAATAACCTTAAAAGGTGATTAAAAATCTAAAAAAATTATACTTCTAATAGCATATTTGATTATACATTTGCTAGCAAGTTACTCGAAAATGTATGCGAAAATGAGATAAAACCATAACATGCATGACTATGTAGGACCACAAAATATCTCGTTGTTCTGTTAAAACAAACATTATATAATTTGGTAAACTATTATAGTTAACCGTGTCACACACCTAATCTAAACAAAGCTTTAAATCTTTAAACTGGTTTTTCTTCCATGTGATTACAGTGTCATATCAAACAAACTAGTTTTCTTCGTAATTTTACATATTCGTTCACAAAACATTTAAAATTAATTATTTCCTTAAAATATAATGAAATACAAATAGAAATGTTATTACTATTAATTATTATTGACTAGGCATTTTGTTCGTCATATTGACTAAACGCGTATGTTTTGTTACTTTATAAAAATTTTATGGTAATAGACCTACGTCTTTGTTCAGAGAGTTTATTCGTTTATTGTCGGTTTTTGTTTTTTGTAATTATCTACTCGGTGATTATAATATAAGACGACGCAGTAAAAAACGAATGGCCCCACTTAATTTTGGTTTAGACGTGTACGCATACTTAAGTTTCGAGGCTCGTTGGATTCGGGTGGAGCGTAGACATTATATATATATATATATATATATATATACATGCAAAAGTATACGGGCGGGCACGTGACCTAACGGTGAATTATTATGTACAATGTTGTACGTGCTCATTG
This sequence comes from Rhopalosiphum nymphaeae, assembly GCA_036289425.1. Lineage (NCBI taxonomy): Eukaryota > Metazoa > Arthropoda > Insecta > Hemiptera > Aphididae > Rhopalosiphum > Rhopalosiphum nymphaeae. Next base: position 6,493,616 of record JAZAQC010000012.1, on the reverse strand, counting down.
ATGGGAGGAAAAAATGAGACAGTGATCCCCGTCTTAACCCGATAATTAAGAAAATAAACGAAGAAAAAAATGTCCTTCCACCGCCGACCCGGTGCCACTTAATGTATACAGAGATTTTCCCGGCAGAATAAATAAATAAAAAAATAAAAATAAAAAAAAATTTAAGAACCCCGGTAGTTTTCGTTTCTTCGCTCCCCGCCATGCCACCAACGCACACCGGTGTTCCTCCGTCCGCATCGTTATTAAACGCGTATACAATATTACAGTCATCTTTGCCCCGCGCACTTTTTTCTCCGCTTTTAATCCCGGCACTTAATTTGCGACGTCGATGTTATTGCAACATAGTGTGTCTGTGCCGGGGAATATTTTCTCCGAGCGTGCAAAAAAAAAAAAAAAACATGAAAAATCCCTCGGCATCCTTACCACCGCCCCTCACGCCACCCTGATCCACACGACCGCATCGCCCGTCCCCCTCCCTTCAGTCCGGTTGATGAGTCTCCGTTTTAATCGTGTTCTGCCTCGGCATCGTTAATTGACCAGACGCATTTTTCCCTTTCTTTACATTTCATAATCCCGGTGAATTCGAAATACATGCAGACTCGCTTTCACAGATATTTTTTTTTTTTGCCCGCTTTTACCCGCTCGCTATGCCGTCCGCCGTGCAAATCTCATCTCACTATAATATATATATATTGTATCACACACACACACACACACACACACACATACACACACTATATTGTTATATATTTCCCACCACCCTCGCGAACGTTTCTTCTTTTTATTTATTTCTGATCCGCGGTGGCACTGAATTCTTTGCTTGGGGATTACAACGTGGCCGAGGAAATTGCTTTCTTTCGAATAATATAAATTAAAACAACGCCGAACAAAAAAAAAAATAATCATATTATTCATGCATATTATTATTATTATTATTAAACACGTCGTTGAATCTCTACTATCATCGTTGGTTATCATAGTCGATTTCAAAGCAATCATACTGTAAAATACTAAAGTAAACGTATTCCAACGTCCACGAAGCTAATCACACAAAATCTAATTTTTTTATTCAAGTTTTCCCAATAATATTTTATTAACCATTTATTTATAAGCATAAATTGGTAATTTGTAAGTTCCTCGGCTATTTTCATTAAACCGTAACAGTTTATATCATAACCTAACTTTTTTAAAATATTTCTAAGCTTTTAATCACGTATACAATTTATAAAATATAAAATACGTATAAAATAATCTTAAAACAGTAAAAACAAATAACAAATGTGTAAGTCATTTTTCTTAAAAATTAAATTATCAGTGCCTTATAGAGAATTTGAACATTCTAAAATGGTGAATCGAATTTCCTAATATAGTTTTAGGATAATTGAAGGATCTTTGCATATTGATTTTATTTTTGACAAATTGTTCAATACATTTTTACTAGATCAAAACTCCAAAAATAATTAGATAGCTAAGTTTCAAAGAAGTTAAGTGTAGAATAAAATATTGTAGATAAATTAAAATGGTAAAACTAACAAATTATCAATATGCTCTTACAAATATTCATAAACTAGTTTATAATTATAGAGAAAAATTAATTTAAAATTTTGGTTTATGTTATTTAATTACAAAAACTTCATATATTATGTACGCATATCCAAAAACGGAGGTGTATTATTACTTTTATTTTTGATTTAATTATTTATTATTTTTGGTTACACATATATTGTAGTGGTACTTACTTTTTAAGTTTCAAATATTCATATCAGTATATCCAGGCTTCAATCAAATGTATAAAAATATATGTAATGTAAAAAAAATAATCGTGTTAAAATTGTATTTTATTATTTTTTATAATTGTTAGTTGTATGTGTATGTGACAGTGATTATGGTGGCTATACATTTTTCATTTCAATAATATTTATTCTTATGCATTCTTTATATTATTATCTATTCATATACTTATAGTATATGTTAGAACGATCGTATAGATTTTTGCTTTATGTATATGAGAGAGCGTATGTAATTAAAGGCTTGCGCCACATCTAAAAATTAATTTTAATAATTTGAGCTACCTTTTAATGTTATAGCTTGTGCAGCTTAAAACTAAATAAAAGGGCATTATGTAATCTGCACTATCTTGTACCTTCAAAAATTGTAATTTACCTACGCCATTATTTACCTTATTCAAATTGTAATTTTCGTAACTTTAAAATAACTAAACAATTTTTTTTTTACAAATCAACATACTGTATTTTCAATTATTGTTCAATCGAGTTCATTTTAATAGTTACATTTCTAGAAAATTATTAAAAAAGTAATAAAAAAGTATTAAATAAGTAAAATTCTGGTTATTAAAAAAATAAAAATATAAAAATCAGTCATATTATAATTAGGTATATAAATAAATAAATATAAATTATAAGTATTCTAACAATTAAAGGGGTTGCGTAGATTAGATATTGCGTTTCGTTTTCGGCCGTGGCGCTAAATACATGTTATATTTTTATATTTTGGCACAAATTACATACGTATCTACTTAAATGTACCTGGTGGCGCAAATCACAAGTAATAAAATTGACATAAAATACCATATGAAGTGGTGACAATATAAAAAACGTCCGTTGAAATAATTATTGCGATTGATCTAGCGCCGTCCACCTTATTTAATAAAAATTAAAGATAATTAACATTTTACTTTGTATAACAGAGTTCCATATCGCTAGAAACATTTCGATATTTTATATACATATTTTTCAAAGTAAAATGTTACTAAATATCTTAAATAAAAACTGGAAATGTCCTTACTTCTAAACATAGGATCTTAAACATATTAAATAAGGGTTTTCGTAAGTTATCGATTTCATGATTTTCATAAAAAAGTGATTAAGTACATACTTTTAGGTTTTTAAAATTGATAATAATAACTCTTGATAGTGATTGGTGTTAAAAACACTTTTGTATGAACCCAATCTGTATTGTGATATAAAACGTCAGCAGTCTAAAGACAGTTAAATTTTTAAAGATGTGAGGCATTATTTTCAAGAAATAAAAACTAAACAACGATTATAACTTATGATATATTGTAGCTTACTGAATACTTAAGACTTGTATATTATAAAATTATATTTATGTTAATATTCAATATAACTCAACTTAATTTATTATAACACATTATATATTTATTACAATAAATAATATTATAATTTATGTCATTAAATTAAATATAGAATAAATTAACGTTTTACTGGTCATTTTCTCTATTTTATTTTAAGTTTTACTTTATCTGATAAAGAAAATTTGTATAATTACAAAATTATTTTTTTATAGGTACTGTAAAATAACGAATATAATCACTTACATGCAGTTTATAAAAAAAAAAAAAACAAATTAAATTAAATTAAAAACCACAATCACATTAACATACACACATTTAAGAACATATTTTATTTAATATTTCCAAAAAAAAAATAATATATAACAATTTAAACAAAAATATTATATTTTATTTTAAAATAAAGTTAGTTTATTTACTAAAAGTTTAATCTTTATTTAAATGTTAATATATTTTCAAATTACAAAAACAAAACTAAATCAAAAAAAGTATTGTTCTATTTTTATATTATATACATAATATGATATGACGTACTTCTGGTTATTTCATTCGTAAATCAAATCTCTTTCAATCATATAAAAGTATTTTTAAATATTTTATATAAGCTAAATATTTTAAGGACTTCAAAAAATTTTTATTTTTAACTAAATTTGTTAATAGTTTTTTTTTTTATTCTCGAATACTAAAAAAAAAATAAGTCGAATACTAAGTAATTCACTCGTTTATGATCGTTGATTTTCTTTTTGTTTCATTACCTGTAGAGCTTTAGTAAATTATATGTCTTTGGTCTTTCTCTTTTTTTTATTATTAAAGGTACATGTTAGAGTTTTTTTTCCTCCTCTCGTGGTTTTGAAGGAGTGGGGGGATGGGTAACCACCGGCAACTAGCAACTGAGCTCCGCCTATGACGCCTGTTCGTGTGGCGCGACGACTAGCTGGGCGGCGTCTCCGTACCTTTAGTTGCCACCCGACGCCTGTCAACCAGATTACTCTCGCACTTTATTTTAGTCAATAATTGGCAATCCACTAGCCAGCCACAATATTATAATATTATAATACAATCATTTTTTATATTCTTTAATATTTTAAATATTTTTCCAATGTCACGAAAACATATCATATTAATATTTCAAGCTATAAAACCATCTGATTAAACTATTAATCTTTTTATACCGTATTGCTATAATACTCAATAGTTAATACTGACACCGGGAAATTTTAAACACAAATAATATTATTTTTAGTATTTTGAGACTACGTATACCAAAAATGTAGTGAGAATATTTATAAACTATAAGATAATTGACTATTGAGTTTCTTGATTACAATTAAAAAAAAAAAATAATAATGAATAAATTAACATATGATTTTATATTCTAATACTTTGTATAATTTAAAATAAAAATATCAAAAATAATTTTCATAATAGTCTAATAATATACTAAAAGTTTAAATCATTTTACAGGTTGAGTATATTCTAAATTGGTAAAATTCCCTCTTATAACACATATAGTTAAAAAAATAAAGTTGGAATATATTACACATAACGATAATATGGTCACGAAAGTGTTTACCACGAGGTTTTATAAACAAATATGTTCACCATGTTTGTACCTTTGTTAATAACTATAACACAGCACCGAATATAATTTAGAATATTTTATAACTAGCATGCTATTTCACTTATACTTTACTATAGACTATTTGGATCAAAATTTTATAGATTCCAGTATACAATTAATTGTATCGTGCAATTTGCATGCCAATATACGACAGGAGTATGAATAAAACAATTTTATAAGACGATTATTAATATTGTGATATTTACATAATTTTGCTAAAAATTATTGATATTATTCCTTAGGAAATAAGATATGTAACCAAATATTAGGAATGGGCAGTACATAAGCAGTAAAAAGGTTTTCGTCTTTGCGAACGTAAATAGATTCATCGTATACGTTTGACCAGTATCGTAGTACTATATAATAACGATGTGTTATAAATTATAATATTATCGTATACACGTAGATAATTTATCATATTGTATTTAAAAAGGTAAACATAATTATGGACACCACCTTTAAGTTTTGGTTGGAGGACGATATGTCTGACATAAAATCAAAAGTCTCCGTGGAAAGTTTTATGGAAATAATGAACAATGGCCAAATGGCTGTCATTCGTCAGGTCAATACTCTTTGTTTAAATATTCTCACAAAAATAGTTTACAACAAACTAAGTGTCTAAAAGTTTTTTGATAAAGATAAAATATTAGTAGGACGGTTCGTCCTCAAATCGGAACTCATCATATAATATGTTTTCACGGGTAAATAGTAATATGTAGTGATATAATAGTAAATATTATATTTATTTTAAAGTACGAGTATAAAACGGTATATAGATGGAGCTTTAATTTTTTTAATAATATTAATATTATTATATAAAAACATAGGTACATACTATAACATATTATTATTATCATGAAACGATGGTATTATTCTACGTAGCCACCGTCGAAATCGAAAAGCAATCAAAGAGACATTTAAAATCACTATTTGCAAGTTACAATTACATTATTCGTAAATATTTTTTTTAAATATTTTTTCCACGAATAAAGTTTTCGAGATTTAGTCACACATGTACACTTAGTAACTTGTTTCTCAAATTGATCAAAATTAATTTACTATTACAATAAAACCATCCTATTGCAAGATCATCCACATAATTATACTACTTTACAAACTTGTGTGTTACTGATAAAGTGATAAATGATAATAACTAATAAGTACTAAATTCAAGGTTATTAAATCGCTTACAGTTAAATCCGACGGGCGGGCGTTTGAAATAGGCAATTAAAGTAACGTACATGCGTATTTTCGAAGTCAATTAATTTCTGTGCAACTGTATTCTCCATATCTTTCCAGTTAGCCGATAAATAAACCAGGTTTTATCGTTTAATAAAAATGACACAATTTGCAGATAACAAACAACGAAAATAGCAGATGATGTACTAAAATAATATTATAAATGACGAAAAGCCTGTGTATTTGTCAATATAACTGTGGTGATCGACGATCGTACAATTTTATATTCTACTTTAGAGACTTGTGGGCGAATCGGACATGAATTTGTTGTTTGCAAAGAACACAGAGAACTGAAGGTAACTTTTTTCACCATTTATGAGATTTTTGTCATCTGATCTTAACCAAAATACTGGACAACCTAAAACACTATCTTTAACCTATGATTTTTGAGATAGTTATAAAGGTAGTCCTAAAAGTTAGCTTCACAATTTATTGCTAAAATTAATAAATAATAACGTAAGTATTGCGATATTATTTTTACTTAAAATAATGGTTGCTAAAAATCTCTAAAACACATACAGTGTAATAATATAGTAATAATAATATTATATTATATTATTATATAATAAAATATATAATCTATTTTGTAAATTTTCCTGAATAAATCGAATTCATTATAATTTCTGTTCCAATACATGTTTTAAAAATGATTTTATTTAAAATAAATGTGATAGTTAAATAAAATTGAGATGAATTCTACGATTTAATAAGCGTGATCAAAAATTAAATTGCTAAAAAATAAAAATCTGTTTTCAAAGTCCACATCAGAAAATGTGATCAATACAAAATATTATACTTACTAATAACTATACCAAATTATTTTGACATTAGTACAAAAATCACTGAACATTAAGTACAAAGAAAAGTGTTCATATTGTACATCGGGTACCTATAACATAATACGCTATCCTACTTGCATACTATTAATAGCATGTAATAATTATGCATTTATTGATGAGACATGGCGTATACTTACGTTATATACTTATAATACGGTGTACTAGCTTACCGTCGGAAATAAGAAACCGATATTATATTACCATTACAACTACGCTATAATGTAGTCGTAATCGCTACGAGCAGACGTCCCGAGTAAACTCGATACTCGTAACGTAGGAATTTAGTGTGGAAAAAAGATTGCATGTCGTATATTATCACGATTTACATCGACGACGCAAACGTGTTATCGACTCAATCGGTTTATGTATAGCGTTAAAACTATACTTAAAAATCGAACGCAATAATGAAGAGAACAACAAACGACCTAAAAGTGTGTGTCATACCAATACTATTATAGGTACGAGAATATTATAATAACATGCGTGTATGTGTAGTATGCGCGTGTAATAATGTAATATGTATATGCATTAATGCGTTGTAGTAGTGACTACTGACTTGTATGGATGTCGCGAAACAATGAGTATGGGCACACAGAACAGTTACTACACCGAATGTGAACGGAAACGACGTTCTTATTTCGATCGATTTTGTCTTTACTCGTGTTCATGTAGCGGATAATTTTTGCATGGGAAGTTCTTCGCCGATCAAATCAAAACAATATAATTATAATATATGACATATTTGCTGCAGAAGTTGTTGTCACCGCGTGGATTTCCAATGTTCACACAATCGCACTGGAACCAACGGTGAGAACGAAATTTCACAGCACATCATATTATTTAGGTGTTATTAATATGTTATTCGGACATCTAAATACGAAAAACACAAAATGCCGAAATTTAATCATAATAAAAGTTAATTATTCATATACTTTGTATATTATTATTTCTCAGAAACGAGTGTAAAAAAAAATAACAAACAAGTTAAAAGTTATAATTACTTATAATTTTTTCACAATGTTTGTGCACTTGTTTCAAAATTCACTTTATATGTTTAATAAGAAAAATATATATTTACAGTATTTACACATTTAGTATCATAATTAAATTAATATATTGGATTGTGTATATTATAAAAACGATTGTTAGTGGAGACGGTTTGACAGCCTATATCTACTAAGTATATTTTATGATATTATGTTTTTTTTTTTTTTTTTTATCACACCTATTAAAGTAATTTATGTTACTTTTAATATACAGTAGTATACCAACAGATAATTTTGTACGAAAATATCGCATTTTTTATATTATTTGTATTTGATTATTATAATAATATGTATTTATATTATATTATATCAACTTATAGAACTCAAAATATAATAACATATTTCTGTAAACACCGTAAAATTACAAAAATAGATTCATAGTATAAATAGATAATAATAATAATATCTTAAAAGAAATCAAAAATGCATTGTGTATAATAAAATCCATAGTAATATAAATATATAATATACGTAAACATTTTTAGTCCATACGAATATTGTTTTTGATGTAATATAACAAAATAATACTAATTAAATCTTCATTTATCATTAAATATGTCACAATATTTTTAAAATTCCATCATAAATAGAAAATGAAAATATAAAAATGTATTAATGATGAAAGTATGTACGGTTATTTTTTTGTTTGAGTGACACCAAGAAAAAAATTGATTTTCTCAAACATAAGATTTAAGTAAAAATTCTATTATGCCTTACACTTTTTTTTTATTTCTTTGACAATATAATTTTTTAATTTTATTCTCTCTAAAGTATAAACTTATAAACTAAACTGTTTTCATTTCCATGAACTGAGAATATATTAAAACCGAGATATTATGGTGTTATATTGGTATTTTATATTTATTTGTTTTTTTTTCACAGGTTATGTTGGGTTATACAGCTTGAGTATAATACAATATTTAAGCGTTTTTTATGTTTTCCTTTAAACTGCATTATATTTGTGTTCTATATATTATTATAACCACTTGAGTAAGTACTTACTAACTATACTAATTAATAATCATCACATATAAAACTATTTTACTAAGTTGGATTTTTTTTTTTATTAAATACATTTAAAATGTGATTAAAATATGTTTAATTTTAGCACACAATCGATAAATAAGCCATGTCCAAAATAAAGTTATTTTTTTATTTTTATATGTTTATAAGTCTATGTTCTAAAAAAAATTTAAATAGGTACCTTAAAAATAATTAATTATATTTTACATTAGTCTTAACTATTTAATAAATTTATCTTTATAAAACCTATTAAATAATTTTATCATAAAAAACTTATATTTGTTCACATGATAATAATATAAACTATATACTTTAAAATATGTTTTCAGATATATATATATATTTTAACTGATTTTTATACAAATAATAAAGCTTAATAAATTAGTTTAGTCATACTTAAAAAAATAAATCGTTCATTGTGCAACTTATATCTATTTAATTATTCTCTGCATATTCCATATCCTAATCCACTCAATGAGTAAAATAATATCAATTTAATTGACATAGATTTGTGTAAAATATATTAGGTACTCAATGGTGTTCTTGAAATCCATATAACTCCTTGTGTTTAATGTTAGTTTAGGTATACTAACAATTTATATTATATTGTATATTATTATTAGTTTGTAAAATGTTTCAATAATTACAGAATAAATATTTTATTTTTTTTTTAAATTTACTATAAAATATTTAAATATAATTTTCATATAATTTTTCTAATTTTTAAAAAAAAAGTTAGAAATGTATTACACGTTGAGCTTAAGAGAATTAAATATATATTTTAATAAATTAATTAAAAATGGCTAAGATAATAAAAGTTAAGTTTACATAATTAATCACTATGTTATTAAATTTTAATATATGAAGAATTTTAAAACTCTAAATAATTGAAATTATTTTCTTATTTAATAACTGTTTTAATATATATAAATATAATAAATATATTTCATACATATAGGCTTTAGTATGGGTAGTTACCAATTATATAAAATGCAGATATAGCCGTATAAAGACTACAAGACATATATCATTATTCTCTGTAACCTATCAATGAATATGTTTATATAATATTTCGTGTAAATACTATTTTGTCAAATATTTTATACATTCATGAATTAACGAAATATAACTATAAACATGGAACAAAAAAAGTTACGATAAAGTAATAAAATTATATTTTTTAATATTTCTTATAATGATAACTTTAAATAATAACTTATAACTTAATTTTAGTTATTCCATAACTCTAAATATTTTATTTTAAATGTTAAAAAAAACTAAGGTTTCAGTTACAGTTCTGTTTATTACTATTATCCACCATATTTAGATATCAACATAAATGTATAAATATGTTTATTTTAACTCAATAATAAAACGATTAAACACTTTGAATCTTGGCAGTGGTGGTCAAACGGGAAGATGAGGGGGGTAGATCCCCCGTGACTTTTTCTTTAATATTTATAACAATTAAATTTATATATATATATATAGTACTATAATGTTGATGTATTAAATTTTGTTTTATTTTTTTCTCAAAACAACGCCTATGATCGTATATTATTATTATTTAGATTTATTCTAGGAACAAGGCTATTATTATTATTATTATTATTATTAATATTAAGTTGCTTATATAAAATATATGGGAATATCCCCGCTCGATGATCGTGAATATTCAATAATATAAATTCCTCACTTGTTATAAATAAAATAATAATTTACCTTAATTTAAAAAATTGATTTTAGACAAAAATGCTAAGTGCATAACTATAAATTATATTTTAATGATTAAGTAATGCATATTAAAAAATCAGCCACGTCTCCCCCCCCCCACCCATTACAAAATCATTTGACCACCACTGAATCGTAGAAACGCACACATTACATTATTTCATTATATTACTTGACGATTTTAAGAGGTACAAAATAATTGTTTAAAAAAATTATATTTTTAGTTTTATAATTTTTTAAGAACCTTAATTTTGAATGACAGAATACATTTTTAATTCATATTTCGATAGAAAAGTTGAGAAGAATAGCTTAGAGGTACCATGCAAAATGTTGATTCACTAGTTATTAAATCTTAAAAATATATTTATAAATAATTAATTATCAGTTTGAATTAGTTTTTTAAATAATTATACATAAAAATTATCATTAAAATATTCTACTTCAACGTATAAAAATTGGAAATATATTAGTAAAATCTTAAAAATATTAATGTTAAGAATTATTAAAAATATAATTTTTTTTCAAAAACGTCGCTTATGAAATTTGTACCTAATGACTTCAAATTATTATTTAAAAAAAAACTATTTGTTTTTATAATTTATTGGGAGGTTTTGGTTCGATTATTTTCAATACCAGTTCTGTAGTATAATATAATATTCTTATGTATCTAATAAGTTAGTTAGATATAATCCACAATATCTACATGGCTAAATATTTATTTTATATTAGTAGTAGGTATAAAATCAAAATATTCGAATATCTGAATATTCGGATACTTAAATCCGGTTTTAAATCAAATTATTATCTAGATTTTTTTATTACCCGGAATTACAGATTTGCTTTTTTGATTTGATTAATAATTATTTTTTATAAACTACAGTACTTATCATATCTTATTATTGTTATCTCTTATTTTCATTAATTACCAAAATACAAACTTACTAAATTATTGAATTTATTTTGTAAGCAACTGTAAAGTGTTGTATAATGACCCAAATATCAACTAAAAGTCTGATTGTTATCAAACGAATTAAATTAAAATAACAATGTGAGCTATATAATATAATAAATAAACATACTAACAATTATCGTAATGAATATAATAGGCTTACAATTTATTTTAGAATTGTCTCAATTGTCATAAATTATGACTCATAATATTATATAAAAGTTTGCGTCGTGACAACCATTCGCAACGCATCTGTTTAACTAACCCAAATAACTTTCTTTACTTTTTTTGAAGATAAGTTAAATTTATACTACAGATTATAGTACAATATGCAAATTATACACCAATATTTATTTTAATAAAATTATTTATACTAAACCTGTTCTATTAAATTTATCAAATACAAATTATCGCTAAGAATATTATTAACACTACGTGTATACACTGGTTATGATTTTAAATGTTTTAATTATTTATAATATAATAATTTAAATATTGTTATATTTTTATAGTATTCACATTAAAAATATCAAAATATTTTTATCTAGAAAAATGTATAATGCCGAGAGTAATTGATAGATATATCTAGTACATCTTCAACTTTTCTTTCTCCTCAGTCAAATTCTTCTTTATCAATTGACCCACTTTTGAAATACGAAAAATACTGTGATAACTCGAGTAAGATAATTTAAGACCATTGTATAAAAATTAACAAGAAATTATCATGCAAAATATTTGCAAAATATTTGCAAAATAATAATTATTAATTTGCTTAATTAATAAATTTGAAAAGATTCAGAATTATATTTTATGTTTTATGTATATAAAACTGAATAGCCTAATTTATTGATGAAATGATGATATTGCTAACTTTGTAGATTTAAAATCACTAAAAACTAGACAGTTAGTATTCAGAATGTATTCCGTTATTCTCTTTAAATATTAATTTAACGATAATTTTGTTTTTCGCTCACTGTACTCTACTAATACTGTTTGTGGTGTTATTTATGTATTTATTTATTTAATAAATATATATTATTATTATTATTATTGATATAATATAATTTAGTATGATAGCAAATAAAGCTTTTTTTACATTAATTTCAACAATTTAGCTATGTTATAATTATTCTATCAGGAAAAAGCATTATTTCATATTGTATTGAAAAATGTAGAAAAATGCAATCAAAAAACATTATATATATTTCTTCGACAACTCATAGTTGGACATCATCAGTTATTGGTTTATACTTAGAATTTACTATTTAAAAGTTAGATAATAATTGAAAATTCTGTGGTATGATACTATCAATTGAAGAAATACAAGAAAGTAATAGAACTAAAAATTTAAAAGACATTATAATAAACGTTGTAGAGAATTAGAATTAAAATGGTAAAATAATGGGAATTAGTCATAATAATGCTGTAAACAAGCTGTAAAAATATTTCATGATCAATACATTTAAAACTATTGTGCTGCTTACATTACAATTAGCTGTGAAAAAATGTTTAAGTACATGTTGTCCAATATTAAAAACGTAGTCAACAATCGTTCCTACTTTTCGTCAATCTTTTAAAAGAACATAACACTTTAGAAAATTATTTAATCGAAAAAGAATGCAAAAAAAGTGATCTAGTACAAAGCTGTGCGTTAAAATTTTATTTCAGATATACTAGAACGATTATTGAAACTTTATTCAGCTATAGTTGTTATTATATCTGATCAAACATATTTTAATTGTAAAAACGCAAAAGATCTATAATTACTCGAAGACGACTGCGAAAAAATAGAAATTCTTATTATTTCTCTTTTTCTTATTATTTTAAAGAAACTGTTAAAAACGGCTATAAGAGTTTTATGTGCCGATCAAAAAAATATAACTATCTTAATTATATTATATAATATTAAAAGTTATAAATATTATTAAGATTAAAAACCTTGATTACATTATAAGTATCGTTTTTTTTGTGTGTTTATTTCATGCTCTGCCAATTGTTAAAAATGTTATTGTAAATTTGTAAAACACTTTAAACTAAACAATCTTGGCTGTAAATTTTCAAAGAGACAATTCATGAATTATAAACACGTTATTTCTATTCAAATTTATATCAACGACAATATTACGAAAGAAAAATTAAAATTATTTCAATAAGTATACTTAGTCCTAGACATAAAAATATAATATTTGAATCTGCTGAAAATATGCGAAATAGATTTCAAAAGATGGTACGACGTTCAAACATTTTTTTTTAACAAAAATACTGTTATATTTGTATTACAAATAACTAATAATACATATTATTGATGCTTATGATGGAAGAATCGTGAGAACATTTTCTTGACGCTAGTCATATTAGCCAAACAAATATTATGTATAACAGCATCGGCAGCATCTCATATATTTAATCAAAGCGAGTTTTTTTAACAGCTGAAAATATAATGTTCTTAAAACTTAATAGAATAAAACCAATTAACCATATATTTATTAATCTTAGTTTTTAAATTCATTTTTTTTTTTTTAGGATAAAATTATTTTTAACACAATATACGTATCTTCATTGATATTTATTTATTTTTATATCATTCTAAAATGGTTATTTCATATTTTTTTTTTCAGTTTAGTAATAAAACTAATAATTTTTTATATAATATTACCTACATATCAAAAATGTATTTGTCAATAAATATTGACTTATGAAACACTGGTTATCGAAATGTGTTTAAAGTAAGATATATATTTTAAAATATTGTGTAGACATTAAATAAATTAATATAGGAAATAAATTTGATATTGTGCAACAAAAGTGAGTCGAATAATCCACGAAATTCGGATTTGTAAAATCTGAATAGTCCATCATCTCTAATTAATACGAATCTGGTAGTTCTTCATCTGTTTGGCTTTATCCTTCACAAACACACGATATCTGCGATTTGTGAAAAAAATTCTATAAATTAGCTAAATAACCTTTTTATATAAAATAGCTTTAGTTAATTTAAATATTAAACCATGTTTCTATATCATATTGTTGAGCGACGGTATCCTTTTCATAATCTTCTCTCCATATGCTATTATATTATTATACTCATTGAAATCCTAACAAACAAAAACAGCCACAGTTACATAACGAATACTACTAACCAGTCGCTAATTAACTAGCATTATTATATATAGTAATACATAGTATATACAATTATTGCTAAATACTTCAATATAATAATTTTTTTATTATTAATTAAGTTCATTACCTAATATTACTGATGAAGGTAATGAGTGAATTATTTCGATAGGTACATCTAATGACACGTGCGTCAAGTTTCCCTCCCACCAGTCACCACAAAAACTATTTCATTTGAAAATATTAATCATTTTGGAAAATGAAAATTTTAAAAAATTGAGAAATTATTTTATAGTGCAATATAAAGAAAAATAAGACACAACTTTACGCAACACTCCTTTTAACCAGATAATAACTTTAAAATTGTACAAACGTTGTATTACCATTTTTATGATTGTACAATGTAAATGTAATGGTGAGGCTGAGTTAAATTTTTGCGCTGCCCCCTCTTGATATTATTTTCTATTTATAAAACTGAAAAACATTTTTAAAATTCTAAAATATATTAATTTTCAAGACGTAATTTTATAGAAATATTATACATCTACTTTTAGTATAGTAATAAGTAATAACTATTAAATATTACATATTATCTTTTATCACATTGTTATGTAATTTTGCATTTACACATGTTATGAACTTTTTTCGAGTTCCGACTAGTCGATACCAATAATACAACAGGAAGTTTCCTATCCCTTTGGCCCCCAATTTTTCATTTGTTGCATAATACTTGCGTTCAAAATTATTATTAGTAGCTAAATTGAGATAATATTAGATACATTCAGAAAATATCGCAGGCAATTTTCATCCCTGGGTTCTATTTTTTAATCCTATAGTTCCGTAACTATAACTATCAATACAATAATTTAACAATTTGGGATAATATAAATCATCATTTATAAGTGTATACTACTATAATTTCACTAAAATAAAATTGTCATTTAAAAAAAAAATGTTCGTTCATAGAAATATACACCATGGTTAAAATTAAATATTTACATGACGTGATTATTGATTAAATATAATATGATACACGAGTCACACATTTTAAAACGTATCGACTAAAACTTAAAAATAATAATAATGACCGTGAATTTAATTACTTATGGTTAAAATTTAAAAGAATTAATTAGCATATAACATATTATATAACTATACGTATCATAATTATATTGACTTTTGGTTTTATAGTAATACGCAATCAATAATAAATTTATTATTTAGATTATTTAGACGATTTCTCTTGTACCCCCACACCGCGGATAAAATCCTCAACACTATGTTATTACACGGCATAGTACGCCACTGCAGGTAAATCGTTAAAAAACGAGAAAACCTTTCATACTCACTCTAACATAATATCAATGTGAAATGTAACTCTGTAACAATAAATCACATTCGAGCAGGAGACCGATTTCGGTAAAACGGACGGGACGGGTGTACGGGACTCTATTCGCTATACGTGTACGTCATAATCACGACACATACACCTGTCCTGCAACTATCTATACCTCTCTCTGTATACGTATATAGAAATACGTGGGACCCGATGCCCTGGGCGCGGGAAGGGGGGGGGGTGCATGCAGCAGGTTCATATATGGATACGCGAGTCGGGGCTTTTGCGCGCGCGGAGGTGTTTTGTGCTGTGTTTTAATATTATTATTATTATTATTATTATCATTATACATTACAAAAGCGAAGAGGAATCCACTCGAAGGCGGGTCCCGGAAAGCCGGAGAGGGCGTATTTATGTCGTCTGCCGGCGCGCGCGGTAAAAGACGCCGTCGTCGTCCGCGGTTTTCGCGGGACACGCTTGGGCGGCGGACGACGCGCGGTGGCGGGCGAGCGCGAAAGACGACGGTTGCCCTGACAGGGGGGTGGGAGGGGGGCGTCGTCGTATAATTCGCGTCCGACCGACGACGGCGGCGGCGGCGGCGGCGATCGCGGCGGCACATGTTTTCGTCGCTCAGTTCAGTCGGCTCCGGAACGCGACCGCGTGGCCACGTGTTCTGCTGCTCGTCCCGTTCCTTTCGCGTACCGTTCCATCCGACCGACCGCACACGACTTCACGCGCGCAACACAGTGAATGCGATCATCGCTATTACTGCGGCGCAACGCCAATAACCGTTATTGTAATATACACATTGCCGAGATACCGGTTTAACGTTTTTTTTTTTTTTTTTTTTTTTTCAAAAAAAAAAAAGCCCGACTATCGGCTGGACGGTTTTCGAAAAGTCCCCGTTGTAAATATTACGCCGTCACGAGCCCAATAAGTTAGGCAACGATTTCCCCGTCATGGACTTTCAGAGCGCCATGGAGACGTTCGCCGAAGCTTGGGTGGTCGCCAGTGCCAAAGGCACATTCACCTATCCACCGATCAACGGATTCCAGGTCAGTTGTCTTATTTACATCCTCTAGTCACATGTATACGATAATATTATATTTCTTATAATATAATGTCGTTACTTTAATTTTTAATTTTTATATATATTTACTATTTGATTCACGGCCTTGGGCTACGCGAAACTATTCCCATTTTAAAATAGGTATATTCTTAACGCAGGGTATTTGGCAATGATATATTATATTACAGCCCTAACGTCCAGCAACGATGTATTTTATGGTTTTACGTTTATTTTTTTTTTCGAAATATGTGCTGTTAGCATTAGGTATGTTTTATAAAATTATAACTATCAGCACAGCTTAACCACGGTCCGAAAAACTAAATATGATAATAATTGTATATCTCAAAAGTGCGCGTACGTTAAAGTACACCAATAAAAAATACATTCATTAGTTCATTACTCATTCCGTACACGCGAAGTCTAAGTAAAACATTTTGTTTCAAATTCATTTGCGCGTAATATGAATGACAAATCTTCGTTTTCAAGTTAATCGTAAATTTTTTTAACTATAGTGTCCTAAACTTAAATTTACAACGTTTAAAACTCATAAAAAAGTATGTGGCCTATTAAACCGCTGTATAATTATGCATATGCATAATATTAATATTTAATATTTTTTTTTTTTATTCCAAGAAATATTAACACTAAATATTTCATAATAGGATTTAAATACTGTATTAGAATAATGTATTAATTATTATTTAGCTCAAATAAATTTATTTTTAGATTATTTTTTGTAAATGTTTAGTTTTAATTGCATTTAATGTTTAAGTTATTTTTGATCGAATAAATTAGAATAAGATAATTTACATATTATGCAAAGATAAAAATATAAAGTTCTTACAATTAATAAAGGTTAATTATTTCAAAATTAATCATTGTAGAAAGACAATAATACAACCGTTTTCATGCAATCGTTAGAATTTATAACACTACAATAAATATTTGAACAATAGTAGTTTAAATATACAAGTAGCTATATAGCTACGATAATCAAAGAACTACTGTTTGTTCGAGGTTTTTAAAACAAAATGAACTACCACCTATCATCTTGAAGTCAATAAACTTTATTTTAATAACACAACAATTTTTATCATATTTAATTTTTAGATACGATTACCGTGATTAAATTAATTTAAGGGAGTTGAGAACACATATACCAGTTGATTCTAAATTGATTAACAGGATGTTAAAGGAAACAAGTAAAATATAATTCACTAATAAATGATATACATATTATATTGGTGATTTAAATTAATATTAAAAAACTAATTATTTCAAAAATAATTACAGTTATTCAAAAAATGTTCTCACTTGATTTAAAATAAGTATAAAACGAAATTTTTCAGAATCTAAAACAGTACCTAAGTAAATTGACGATTATAACGATAGAAAGTAATACGTATTATTTTATTAAACAATTACTTAGATATAAATTTTTCAAATTATGTAAAAAAAATGTTTTCAAAAACGTTAATAGTTTTTGAATTAACGTCGATACTTTATTTTAAAATAATTATCTGCCGTAGTATAATATTAGTTATTGCAAATAATAATTCCATGGATTTTATCCAGAATCCATCAACTGGTGGTTTAAAATTTTTTTTTCCTTAAAATACAGTCACTGCGTGTAAAAATATAATATTTTCACTTCAGAAAACGTGTTCGTTTTGCAACATATTTATTAAAAGCTAAGCTAATCTGTTGTAAGTTTAACTAGGTCGTAATTGTAAGAGAAAAATGAGAAGTAGGGTAGAAATAACCACCTGCCAACACTCGAGACGGCTATATTTTCGCTCTATTTATTTAATTTATTTTCACCCGTTAAACATCTCTATTTTATATCTTCTTTATAAAAGTGCAAGCACTTGAACGATAGCCATAAAAAGCTTTTAAACGGTAAAAAATAGATCAACTGGTTGTGCTTTTCGAGTGTTTTTTACCAAATTATTTTCGTTATAAAAAAAAACAAGAGTCCGTTATAACATCTAACCAATCGACTTTCAATATAATATTATGTTCTCTTCACGAAGTACATCGTTTTACTAAATCGAGTAACCATACACTATCGTCATATGGGTAATAAGCCAAAATGAGTATAATATCGTATATATAAATACTTTTTTTTATTGGTTTTAAAAATTTTATGATATGCGAACATTATGTTTGTATATTGTACATAGTATATTAGTATAACGTTTAACACAAGTCCACGATGTTAAATATTATCGCATAAAATAATACTCAATTCTGTAATGTTTAAGATTATACATATTTTATAACATACTTGTACGATTTAGGATAGTAGTGTTTAAAATTAACTTTATTTTATACTAAGACGAACTACCTAGGAATCAGAAAACAATAAATTTTACTTTAAAAATTTAATAAGTTAAATAAATAAAAAATTGACAATTAATATAGATAATATAATCAATAAATATTTCTAAAAATTTTACGAGATATCATTTATTTTTAATTTCTTAACATTATAAATTAAAAGTATATAAGTTATAACGACTTAGTTTTGTTTTATGAAGACTAAAAAATAGCTACCAGTAAATTATCGTAAATAATAATATATTAATCTAGTTTTATAATATAAATAAAAAAATAAAGCAAACTAAATAAAAATATAAACCAGTTTTAATTGAATGTTATTGAAATCTTCTTCACAATGATAATTATTATTGGTTAACTTACAGTTACATACAGTGTATTTACGATTGAATGACGATATAATACGTTGTACGTGAAAACGAAATAAGCTACTGTTGTATACCTAATCACTACAGATTATCGTTTAATTTATCGTATCAATTGATTTAATAAGTTTAATAATAAAGTATGTTATAGTTGTTCATGGTTTATTATTGAATCAATTCACTTTATCGCAATCGACGACATTTTTTTGACGCATTTACAAACATAAAGTGGGCATGGAACGTACATTAGAATAATAATTTGAATGATACGGTATTGAAGTGTTGTAGTATAGTAATAACAATATGTACTGTATCTTAATCCGTTGTATTTGCATACGGCGCAATGCCAAATAACATAAAAATCGTAACCACCGGTACTGCACCTATTGAATATCCATTTTTGATATATATTATGCGCGATTACGCGAAGCACAGTGTACGCATTTATTTTTCGCATTATCTATAATCAGACTTGAAAGATATTATGTTTGAACTATAAATATGGAAAAAATAAACAATAATCACTTCTACAAATTTTTCTGAAAACGACTATACCTATAGATTAGATTAAAATACCGCAATGATAACGATTTTTGCGCGCTATATGCAATAATATACCCAATAAATAATATTGGCTATGCATAATCATTATATTATATTATTATGATGTCCGATGCCATTGAAGCCTTTAAATCATAATATATTCCAAAATATTAATTATTTGCAATACCGTGATATTGTACACCATGGGCGTGTATGTCATTACATATAAAATTACATTTACACGACGTACAAGGTACTCGAACATCGCGGATTTGGGTGAATAACGTATTCAAAACCATCTCTCAGCCAGTACCACCAACCACAATCACATTTCACCGCCGCCGCTACTACTTCATCTGTCTCGATACGATAGAACCCATTCCTCTTCGGTAACCGATATTGTTCACAATGCATATAGGTACACGCACGTGGGTAATACACAGCGTACAGCTGTACTACTATATGATATAGGTACTGTCTGACATTATATAATATACATGAAAATTCGTGTCAACAGATGATCTATACATATGGTCATATGCATAGAAATATTAATACATATGTATACGTGTATAATATATACTAATATACATACGCCGGTATATAGACACTGCGCGTCTCTGTTGATAATTCGATAGCGTCGGCGGTGTAGGGTGGACGTTGACCAGCACACCGCACTAGGATTAACTCAGAGGTTCCGAAATTATTGTGCACGATCCGCTACAGATTAGGATACTGCCGCCATCACGCTATAATATGTATATATCGTATATTGGTACTATATCTATGTACAATAATTCCCTCGGTCTAGTACTGAATCACACTATGATATAATATAGTACTTACGTGTATGTATATGAAGTCGTCGTGATATTATCCTGACTGATATATTATGTATACACGGGTGTACACAAATTTCAAATTGGGTGCATCGTGACTTTTCCATACATATTGGGTAACGTGGGTGAAAACACAGTGGCCCGCCTAGTGCAAACAATAATGCGACATCCACTTAAGAAATAGGTGAATTGTGGTCATCGATCACCACGAAATGTGTGTGATTGATATTTGTTTATTGTTGTGATCGGTCAGTGGCCACTACCTATATATTATGAATGTTTAGATTTTCGAAAACGTCACCATAGGGGTTTGGGGGGAGGGAGGTAGATCCACCTAGAGTGACAGCGTTTATTATTTATCCACCCTCCTCACTTGGTTAAAGAAACTTACTGTAGAAATACTAAGTTTATTATGTTCGGGTTGCGCAAAGTATAGTGAAGTATAATCCGTTTAAAAGGGGTTACGTGTGTACACTAAGAGGTGTCGTATTTTGATTTCTAGAGGTGTTTTTAAGAAGGATTTATTATACTTGAATTTAAGATCCTAGAGATTTTGCACATGCTTCTGAGAAAACGTTTTCAAATTAATTTATTATAGGCATATAGCAAGCGGGTCACAAGGAATACTATTATACAGAAATACTATACAATAATAAAAATACAACATAACTGTATAGGCTCTTATTATTAAAATATATGAATGTTTATAAATCAAGTTTAAGTAAGTAGATATTTTTCATTAATCTGACTATAAAAGTCATATTATATATTATAGTTACATCAATATCTACTGATATTAATACAATTAAGTGTATTATTATTGAAATTTTGTTTGTGTGTTCATTGATTACATCGTAATTTCTTAAATTGTTTTTTTTTTATGGTAGTAACACGAATAGGTTAATTTAAAAAAAAAATAATTTCATAATAATATAATATTGATTTTATATCTTATATCAATAGAGTTTATGCCATATTTCCGTCGAATAATTAAATAATATTATGTTTAAATCATTCACTATATTTTTATTTTTTCTAATCTATTAAGTTCGCCTACTTACAGAATATATTCAAGTAAAAAACTTATCTACATCAATAAATATTTATTATCATCTTTAATGTTTTAATGAAATCATTGGCCAATCCAATCATTTAATGATGATGTTGCGCTCTGCAGATCACATCGCTTGCGAATTTTTTTATTACTTAATTTTTTACAACATGTATATAACAAGTTATATTTGGTTTGATTGTTTTGAAAAACAAATTTCACACTAGATATATTAAAGTTGAGTATCTAATTTTATTGAGTGAGAAAAAGAGAAATCGAAAAAATGCATCAAGACCCAATAAAAAATAAATTACGGTCATTGCTTTCTTGCTGTTTTAGTTTAAGCTGTATTTTAATACAGATTATAAATTTATATCACTGTTTATAATTAGTATATATATAAAGGCCACGTCCATTAATTTTTTTTTCACCAAGCTAGTTGAGAGTAAGTCTGCTTTTGAATATAATATAAATATTTTAATTTTTTTTTTGCGTTCAACAAGAAAAAATCAAATATAATGGCAGTAGGCTCATAAATATGCCCGTGAAGTCATTTACCACTAGTTTTTGAACATCTACTGGTAAAATTATCTGTAAATATGTTTAATTGATAATACTTAATAAATTTATATTTTACACTTTTTAGATAACATTCTATTCTTCACTGTAATAGTTTAACACGAATATACGATTTACTTAAAATTATATTATAAATAAAAACATTTTTATTTTAAAATATTTAATTAAGATATAGCTAAATAAATATGTAGAGATAATAATTTATAAAAAAATACTCACTTGTAAAAAAAGTTTATACAAACTATATATTATTATGTAGTATTAAATATGGACGAGATTTCACTAATCTTTAGCACAGACCATATTTTATTTATTTTTAACAATTATAATAATAATATAATATTAATTTATTATTCTACATATATTTAACTATGTTGATCGATGAAGAATTGTAAAATGTGGCCTATTACGTAGTTATTCTTCAAATAATTTATATGCAAGAATGTTTCTTTTTACCCAAAAATATGTATATCAAAAACCTTCTGTCCCGATCTATAAACTTATGATCATATAGTTTATTTTAATCGTTCTTGTAAGTTTTTTTTCATTCTGATTAAGATGTACAAGACTAATATTAATTTGTAAATAGATAATACGAAAACGTATTCGTATAAATCTCAATATGTAAAACACTATGCCACGGATCGTCGTACGCAGTGTTAAATACTGATAGGTTACACGCTCTAATATATTTAAAACTATTAATATTCAAAAAATTCGTGTAAAACTAATTTTATCTTAATTTATTCTTAAATTCGTATTAATACCTGAAACACGATTGATTTGTCATACCGTGTTGTTTAAGATAATAATAATAGGCTAAATAAACTATTGTATTTCGACCAACAACCGATTAATATACAAAATCATTGTATATTACAGTAAAATATTTATGATTAATACTTATGACTTTACTGACTTTAATATAGTATAATCATTGTAGAAAGTATAGTGCCACTCACAATAAGTTTTTTTTTATGATTAACTAATATCCGATGACTTATTGTTTCTAAATCACAAGCGCCCTCACACGCTTGTGTCCATTATTTGCGTTTGTTTATTATATAACTCGAATAAAATAAATAAAGGAAAACACTATTAATCTCTTCGAGATAAAGTAGTTTTTAAAAATGAATACGCACGTTAAATTATAATATTATATATATATAGGACATTGGTAAACCACATTAATCATTTGCTCGAAGAAATACATCCGTTTAATGTTCAATATTATAATAATATACAATAATAATAAATTAACCTACAATTTTTAATACTTAACTATGCTTTACATCATATTATTATCGGGTCACGTGATACAAGTAAATCGAGATTTTTAACTATTAAACTACTATATAATATCTGTAAGACTATAGCTATGTTTATTATTGATAAATGATAATATCTAAATAATAAAAAAAGTAAATTTGTATAAAATAATACACTATTTTGGTGCTCATTCCAAGTATATATTTACAATATTATAGTGTTCTAAAGAACCGAAAAACTCGATAAAGCTGAATCATTTATGTCTTTTGTAAGTTTTCACTATTTGTTTTCCTATTCAAATTGATTTAAAATCCAAATATTTGAGTATGCTGAAAATTAATTCGTATACAAATATACATTTCTTTTTATATAGATATATAATACGTTTATTGCACTCACAAATTGAGTTTATTCTCTGTCCAACGATAAAAAATGTTGACAGTAATACGATTTGAAAAAATTAATTTGGATATCAAAAATGTATCAGCAAAAACATACCTACTTGATAATAAAACAAAATTAAATTATATTAATTTATGCAATATAGCATGCACCCAGCTTTAACAATATACTAAGCGTATATATTAATTAAAGTTACCGACATCGAACGAATAGAAAATACACGTAAGAGTAAAATGTTATGCTTAATATAAGTACTTTGAACTTGCTAATTTTTAGGATAATTTCCAATAGAATTTTAGGTTATCTATGCATACGCGTAATGGGTACGTCGAAGATTTAAAAGATTTCCGCTTAAAGATTTTCCTAAATCAAAGTGTCTAAAATAATATAACTTTATATTATATAATATAATTTATAGTTTAGCAGACGATTCTATTAGGTATACCATCATATTATATTTTTATATAAGCTACATCTGCAAATGGTTTGTCGGACAACAACACAATATATATTATTACGACAATCGGTTTCTCTGGGTGTCGAGATTTATATTTATGATTTTGGTGGCTATATTATTTTTTCTTCCTTTTTTCGATTTATTGTAATTCCACTTTGTACAGTTCCGGATGATGTCTTGCGAAAACCGCAATGTTCTCACACATTATGACACCTGTATATTTAATATAAATACTTAGGCTACCCTCTCATCGAAAACACTGCTCCGCCGGCATTATAATTGTCGTGTGTCTTAATGATGACAATGGTTTAACTTTTCGGTTGGACGGTTTTTCACGCCGGATGCCTGCAGCAGTGCACTCGAATAAGTGCCAATTTTCACGAAACATTTTACACGTTTAATGCGATTATTGAAATCAACTGTGTTTGTATTCTGTTTATTATTATTTATTATATTTGTTTCTTTAATAACAATGACGTTTTGATTTTTTTCGTCTCTCGGGTTTCGTCACCGTCATTGTTCTCTCGCGTCGCATACACGCTCACCGTGATCTTATTTTAACACTGTATAGTATTTCCGCGCGAGTATGTTGTATAATAATACTTGCAAGGAGAAGAAAAAAAACAAATAATAATAATAGTATCACGCGTGTCAACTTATATATATATATATATACACAGTTTCTTTTTTGGACTCTGCGGTTGCTAGTGAAGGGGAGGAAATATGGTAAAATGTCATAAATTTCTCTTAAACTAGATAAGGATTTTCTTCCGGCGAACTTTCGCGCGCCATACATAAATCAAAGTTTATACGAACAATAATAAAATGTCTTTGTGATTACGAATTCACGGACTGCGTGCGGTCGATGAGTAAAAGATAAACTCGTCACCAGACCCTGCATAGCCCTTCTCATACATAATATTTGTATTCTATTTTTGTACGTTTTTTTTTTTTGAACGATTGACCCCAGACAAGTATAGTTTATCAACATGTTTTATTATTTTAACAAGAAATATGATTTACGTGCGAATATATTAATATATTAGGAACAAGGATCATGCGATACAAACGTGCAGTTTCAAAATAAACGATGAGTTTTACCTCGAGTTTGCTCTTACAGAATGCATATATTGTAAATTAGTTATCTTTTTTGTTGCTAAGTTTAACTTTAAAATTTAAATATTCATTTAGAAAGTACTGTAAGAAAAAAGATATAAATTTGAACTGAACATCAATAATGTCTAATCATACCTTATAAAACAATGTCTTTATTATTTGTACTTGATATTCTATTTTTTAAAAAGAAGCACCTACGTGTAACAACACATTCAGTTTTCATTAGCAAAGAAAAAAAGATATTTTTAACAATAAATATAAAAATAATGATATTGTAATTACTAATATGTTGTTATGTAGCCATCGTAAGCAGTTTAAAATAATATTATATTATATAACTGAAATATATTAAATCTATTTGGTGTGTATTTAATCGAATGTATAATATATTTATGATGAATACAGTATCTAACACTTTTGTGTTTTTATTTAATTGAATGCTAGGCTTAATATATATATTAACTAAATTCTTGTACAGGAGGCGGGTCAAAAATTATTCAACAAAGATTTTTTTTATTTTCAGTTATGTGATTTACGTATAATAATGTAATAATAACAAATATATCATTTCATTTATAAAATTCACCAAAAACACTGTATTTGTTGATATGATATACCAACAACTATTATATTATATATTATTATGATATGATTTAAATGATTCTTAATAAATTCAAACTAGTTAAACGCAATGTTAAGTTGGATCAAATGTTACTAATCGATAATGTTATGTATAAGTCGATATGCGATGTTTGTTCAATTGGTGAGCTATAATGATGACGTATATCCAAAAAAAAATTAATTAAAGTTTCTCTCGAATAAACGGGTTACGCCAAACACATTTTAAAAAATAGTCTAATTACGCACTATATACATTTATCGTACATTTGGCGGTATGCTTGGAAAACATAAAACGCGTTACAAAATTATCGATATTACATACAGATATATATTATATTATCGCATAATATAATAAAAGGCGTATTTCGTTCGGGGGATAAACTCCACTAAATATCCACTAAATAAATTGACTATTCATTCAAGTTTAATCACAATTTATACCGGCGGAATCTTGTTATAGTAATATTTATTTTTAAACTGCTGTACAAATTTAATTCCACAAAGAATCTTGATGAATGTAAAATCATTTCCACCAAAAACCTAGTTATCAGATACATATATATCATACGGAGCATACAGGATGACATATAAAGCTGTGGAATGCCGAGAACTGTTCAGTGTGCACATATACGTATTTTATTACTATCAGTCAACCAGAATGTCAATAAGGTATTATACAGTATTGTAGAGAAAGTAGAAACGGATATCTTACCGTAGTAAGATAAGATTCTTATGTCGTACTTAATATATATATATAGAAAATCGTATAATATGCCAATCTACTTCTTCCAGATCGCCACATTCAGTGGACAGTGATATTCACATCTAAATATATTAAAACAACTTGTATTCGTGGTATACGTACGTATAACATCAATATACCGCCATATTATGATAAAACGTATACTTCGTTACTTGATTATAGGTACCTATACATCATACATGTACATTGTATATGATACAACGTATGCGATATGCCTAAATCATGACATTTTATAATATTGTGTACTAGGTAAAGCAAATATGAAAATTTAGCTTATAGTGATCGATGTTTGTACTTATTTGTGGAAAGAATTTAGATAAGTGCGTAGACGTATTAAAGTGGCTGTATTATAGTACGCGGGTGGTGAAAACCCGGTACTTAATCAGAACTAAATAACAACACCGTGACATTGTAAAAATGGAAAAAAGGTGTCAATGTTTTTCCGATACCATTGTGTTGTATATTACACCCGTTCTTCGGTGTACGTATACGTGTTATATATAAGTATCAACAGATATTTATTCTACAGGACGACGCTAATAAATAAAAATACAATTTACGGTATTCGATTATTCCGTTTCAAAATCGCCTCTTCTTGGTTGGCTGATTCGGATCGGTCCACCATGATCTGCTATAAAGAAGAGAAATAATACCTTATAACGAGCGCAGCGAAAAAAAAAATTGACTGCGAACAGAAAGAAGATGACGAATAATAATAATAATAATAATAATAATAATATAATAAATACATATATATATATATATATAAGAATAAAATGAGAAAAAGACCAGATAATAATGGCAACGGATGAAAAATACCGTCACACGATCGGTGTACAATGACAAATTAGTTGGGATATTTTTTTCTACTCTATTCCACCGCCATCGTCTTTTCCGCGGAGGCGGCGATTATTCGCGGTGTTTTGTAATGCTATATATTTGATATATATATATATATATATATATATATATATATATATATGTATATTCCGGGACGTATACATACTTTTAATAATTTTTTATTATACGAAACGGAACAAATATGGTTACTTGGAGAGGCTAACAAACCGACAATGAACCGTAATCGCCGATGTTGATACACTGCAAGTATACAACAACATAGTATAATGTATTAACTACCTATATTAAGCATAACACTGTTATACATATTTATAAACCTATATGGATAAATTATAATTTTTTTTATAATCTTAGTAAAACATTAACCGCCGTGAGAATTGCCAAAGATTTTTTTTTTAATAAGAGTGAATAATACTATGTAGGATATTACATCTTTACACCTCAAACGTAGTGATAAAACAACTCTAAAATATATTTGTAAACTTAATTATAACATGATTTGCATATTTTCAATATCAATGTACCTTCCTTTATCGAGGGTTATATCGATAATAATCGATGTATGACTTATTAGTTATTACTGTATACTCTGATAGGCATATTTTTTAACTAAGTTTCTTAAATCAAAATAGGCTGAAGGAGAGCCACTTAAAATTGAAACGTAAATATTTTTTTTTTTTATTATAAAAAATTGAGTGTTTCCTAAATCGCTATATATTTTTAAAGTCATAATCATTTTAATGAATACATAAATAGTGTTGTTATTTTAACATCAGATTATGTAATGTTAGAACGTTAGAAATTAACGTTTAGTATTTTTAACAATAATATGAATCAATGTTTATAGTATAATGCTTAAAAGTGCTTCGCGTTGTGTAATTGTGCTGTCTAGTTACATAGTATGCTGTATATGACGTGATATCTATATATATATAGTTACAATAGGTAAATTTTTAGAACGTTTTTCATTGTTAATGTTTTGCATTTAGAAACTGTTACAGATATTTAAAATAGTGTTGAATAATAAGTAATCTGTATTATATTAGTTTAAATATAATAAATAATAATACATTTTGTATTTTACGTATTTATTTTTATTTTGTTATGTATTCAAAAAAAAAAAAAAAACCAAAAAAAAATCAATGGCCATACTTATGCGTTTATTTTGGAATAATTATCAATTAACCAGTT
This sequence comes from Rhopalosiphum nymphaeae, assembly GCA_036289425.1. NCBI lineage: Eukaryota > Metazoa > Arthropoda > Insecta > Hemiptera > Aphididae > Rhopalosiphum > Rhopalosiphum nymphaeae. Next base: position 6,464,137 of record JAZAQC010000012.1, on the reverse strand, counting down.
TTAAACTTTTAGAATCAGATTAATTATATGAACATATAATATATTATATTTTTAGAATAATGTATGTATGTATGTATAACTGTGTTTTATAAAATATAGTAACTATATCAATAATTTTTATAAACAATTATCTGTAGACCTCATTTTAATTAAAAATCAGAATCATATTTAATTACAACGTTATTTTCTTATTGAATAATAAAGACCTATAACTCAATAATAAACTAACTTAATTGATAATTTATTGTATTTTATAGTATTATAAGTTATATTTATCTATTATATTTAACTTTGTATTAAGTTTTCTTCTTCAGAAATAAGTAGATAGAGTATCAATTTCAAAGAAAAGTCCATTTTTTAGGGGTGTCGTTAGATACACTATAATATAAATCTAAATACGTCTAAATTCTATTTATGTAATTAATAGATATTTAAAAATTGAAACTTATATTTTGTTTTTTTTTGAATTTTTTCATATTAGTGTAGTTTAAAGAAAAATGTAGGTAACTTTATTAATTTTTATTATATGTATTTCGAGTTCCTATTGTAAAATTAGGTACCTAATTTAATATATTATTTTAAGAAATTCTTAAAGTTAGGGTTAATGTAAATATGTAATGCTATTTAATAGTTAGACTAAAAAATAATTTAACATAGAAACATAATCTTAGTTTAATATTTTTGCGTGTTTATAATTAATAGTATGCCCTTCGATGATGTAGTTCACAGAAACCATCAGTGACGAATCATTTTTTTTTTTTTGGCCGAATTTTAATGATATCATAAAATTATTAAGCTTTTTCAAATATTAAATTAATTTATTGTGATAAAAACAAAATAATGTTTGCTATTTTTTATAAGTGTAATATTATTGCGATCACATTTTATTTTTTTAGGCATTTGTTAACTTTTTAGAAGCATTTTTGACAATGATCAGGTAAATTATATAATTAAATTCTGTTTTTACTTATCACTAATTATATTGTTGTATATTATTATATACAATTATGTTATATAATATTATATTCTTTGTATTAAACTGTTTGTTTTAAAATATAAAACGTTTAAGTATTTCAACTTATTTAAATAAAATAGTTAAAATGATTTCCATCAAAATAGTAAGAAAATGTTTAATTTATTTTAATGTAAGTTTATATTAAATTATATATGCTGTTTTATAAATAAAAGTTAGATACGTATTAAGTATAGTTGGTAAATAAAATATACAATACTATAATTACTACTTCTAAAAATGTATAACATATACGCAATTTTTTTTTAAAGATTGTTGAAATTTATTTTTACACTCTGTATAATGTTATGTAATATATACATTATACAAATATGGATATTATACTATACTATAGAATATATTGATGAATCTTTAACCAAACAACATTCATTATTTAAAATTTATTAACGTTTTTGAAAAAATGTTTTTACATAATTTCTAGTCGAAATAAAACATATATATATATTTCTTAAGTTTATTATTTTTTTTGAATGATAATATACATTTTTAAATTTATATTCTGAATTAGAATAATTTTCGTGATTTTTTGATACATAAAAATCGAATTCCTGTAGAATAGTTGTTCAGTTATAAGTATTTAAGGTTTTGTTGAGCAGAGTAGTATATCAGGTGTATTCCCAATATTCTTGCACCACTCTAATAAACCTTAAATACTTATAACTCATACATTGCTCGTCCAAATTTCTATTTTTATGTATCGAAATAATCCAAAAATATTCTGCTTTAGAGTTCAGAATATGAAGTTAAGAATATATGTTGTCATTTAAAAAAATAAAGTAAAGTTTGATAAAAGAATCGCCCTGTATATATGTGAGAAATCTGAGAACATTATTATTTTTATTTTGCTTATAATTCTCAGATTAACACGTTTGTTAGTTTAATAGGTCAAAGTTTAATCAATTAATCATGTATATATGTTTAAAATTATGAGTATTTGTATTAAATAAAAAACTACTATAACGAATGAACGTATATGTATACCAATAATACACTCATTTGATAAAATTAAATATTATTCGTTATCATTTTAAATAGGTACTTGTTAAAATATATCCAATAAACATTTATTTAAGATAAATCGAAGTTAAACCAGCGTGTTAGATTAATGAATGTACTATTATATATTATGAATGTAAGTTTAATTATTCAGTCTTTTATTCAACATACACAAACAATATATTAATTTTAAAATTGGAGTTACAGTAATTAATTTATAATTAACCATAAATTAATCAATAAATTAAAATATAATTTTTAACGATAATTTAAGTGTTTTAATCTTCTTGGACTAGCTAATAATTTATAATTAAATCCTAAATTATTCTAATAAATATAGTACACGTAATAGTTATAATACCTATTACATCTATATTTTTGTTTAATTTGATTTCAGAATCTAAAAAATAAATTTGTTTTTTATTAGTTAATATAAAAAGAAAGCAATATTTGTAAGATGGTTAAGACTCATGTACCTCATAGAAAACTTTTAAGTTTTTTACCGTCAATATAAAGGTAAAAAAATATTATGTAGTAAATAAAATTCTTATTAACAAAAAAAAAATCGAGATAATAAAGTAATGACAACTGGAAGATCTATATGTTATACGTACAGTCATAGAATAATATTCTATATGTATCAATGTATTGATGTATTATTAAAGTTGTCATACACACGTGGTCACATCAAAAATATTGTATAAAAATTACACCGTGAGACCATATTATACGATAATATTGTGTATAGTAGAATCATTTTGTAAATAATAAAAGTATTATAAATTAATGTGTGTGTAATGTGTATATGCATTATACGTATATATACAGCCATATTATTGTATTATATTATAGATACTGTATAGATACCGGGACAGTATTCGATCGTAAAACGTCTTCAGATTCGGTGGTAACGACGATGGTGCTCCCATTTTATGATGTGCGATTGGCATTTATAAAAAAAACAATATATATATATATGACTGTGTGTAGGTACACTTATACTAACTATATCAATTATTCGCCTGTTGCTATTGCAGCGACGTCCCGTTACACCGTGCGAATACAATAGGAAGAAGCTGAAAAAGATATATGCCTATATATATATATATATATATATTATGTATAATAATAATAATAATAATAATAAGTGCGAAAGAACCGAAGATGTAAAAACCATAGCCGATTGCTGTTTGTACATAAATCCTTTTCCGACGAAAAAAATAAAAATATAGAATCGCAACCTACCAGCAAAACGATAGCTGCAGGCCAGCGGAAGATATAGCTGGTACATTATATTATTATTATTATCATTATACGCATTACCCATTATATACATATAATATTGTTCGACACAAAAGCGTCCTCAATTGTACGCCTATTTAGCCATGGGATTCGCGTTTTGGAACTATTGGACGGACGGAAGGTGCAGAAAAAAAAATGATCCTCCAATGTCTGATACAGATAAACAATGGATACCATTTCACCGAATCGGCGAGCTGCGAAAAAAAATGAAATAAAGAAATAATATATAATAATACCGAAATATCTGACACTATGTATATATATATATATATAAGATTGCCGTACCTATGTAATATAATAAACTAAATTCGTGGAGTTCGCGTAACGGAATGTGTTGGAAAAAATATCTGGTACACTGTCCAGCATATATATTATATACAATATGTAAGTGTGTGCGTATGGTGTAGGTGCATCGTCTATGACAATTTGATTATGGCAAAGACGTGTGTGCCTACATGTAAGTATGTTTATTAGATTTTCTGCGAAACCGAATCGTGTGTCATACGTGATGCTCGTGGGTTGTCATCCGCGGTGCATCGATGCCACGCGATTCGATATGGATATTTTGGCGTCGATCCAAAACGGAAAAAAACCAATAAAAACAAATTTAACGCTAAATTGTTGTTTGGTAACTATAAACAACGAATTAAACCTATCATTTTCAATGTGAGTGAATTTCGATTTACACATACGTCATTATAGAGTAATGCGCAGTAAATATTTTATTTAATAAGCGTCGTGTGACATTTTGAGGACAATACCGATTTAGAACCGAATATTTTATAAGGAGATTTTTACTGTTTTAACGAGTTTTTTTTATGGTTTTAGTTTTAAAAAATTCGATATTATAATAAAATAACATTTTTTTGTACTTCGTTTACTTCTTGTCAAAAAATGAATACATATGACTTACAAGTTATTACTATAAAATATTTAAATCATAATATATATTAATGTTATTCAGCTAATACAAATCGATACAAATTCATATTTTCACAATGTCGATTTAAAGAACAAAACAATAAAATAATGTATATTTTTTTGAAATTAAACTAGTTTTAAGTTTCAAATCTGACTACTCTTCGCTTGAATTAATGAAAAAAAAATAACAATTAAATAAGTTGAATTTTACTTTACTTTTGTTATTAAATAATTAATGTGTTTTTAATGTTAATCAAGTAGTTGTTTGAAATATAATATTTTATTATTATAGTTGTTTCCATGCAAAATAATATAATGTTAAATAGGTACCTACTTAACATTATATTATACTTTGCAGGTCGTTTAGAATTATTATTTTTTTTTTTAAATGTAATTGATTATGATTTTATTTATACAGATGGATATTTTATATTACAATGTGAGGTTATAAATTCATTTATTACAATTTATAATTAGTATATGATGAGTTAAAATAATAATGTAAAATAATATAAAGTATAAATCAGTTCATAGAATATGAATTCATCACTTTTATCCGACATAAAAATCATTGAAATAATAAAAAAAAAATACCTTGATTTTGTAAAATTAGTTTTTATACCTACTAATTATTTAATACTTTTAGATCTTCTCCATTTTATATATGCTAATTTGGTTTCTCTACAATTCAAACAAAATCCTAATAGTAATTTTATTCAAATTATATGAGATAAGCTACTCGTATAATAAATCAATACCGAAGCAAGTTATACCAAAATCCGTTTTTGGATTTGGTTCGTGGTTTTTCAAAGATCCTAGTTCTCAGATTCGGGTTCAGGGTTTTTTTAAATCACAATTAAGTTATAAAAAAATTTCAATAGAGTTAAGTGACACTGCATATATTATTATCTAATGTATTAACTATAATATACAGTATAGACTATAAAATATTGCAATGGGAAGGAAGCATAAATATTTCTTAGTAAGCGAGTCGCACTTTCTAGATTTGGTAGGCGATTTAGGAGCGCTGGACAAACAGCATCAGAAGAACAATATCGAATTGCTGTAATTGAATAATTAAACGAGACCACAGGGGAGGAGAGAGCAGCTGTAACAATTGCCGTTTCGCTATCATAGTTTTATAATATTATTATACGCGTGGGCGAATAAAGAAGAAGAAGAATACAAATATAATAATATTAAATTTTATCATCGTCCGCTGCAACGCGCGACCGGTTGTGTCGAATCGCTATGATGGACTTGCGTCTAAGTATATTATAACGGTAGCGACCAGGCGAATTAATGACGACTGGGATGACGTTAAAATGTTGAAAGAAATACAAATTGTAGGTATAGTATTATAAATTATAACTTGAGTGCTTGAATTTCCATGTATTTGTTTCTTTTTTTGATTGCTTATTTTGATATTTTCCAAGCTACAAATATTTTTAATAGTATTCTAAAAATAATTTCTTGTACATTTAGCAGTTTTTGAGTGTTATTGCATTTTTATTTTTTAGATCATTTTGAAATATTTTTAGAGCTCGGGAAAAATATATGTTTATATTTTTATTTTATAACATATAGACTGGTTTTAAAATAACATGAGTATTGGCTTTATCTCCATTGGCCGGATCGATTACTTACAGCGGCTACGGCTAATATAAATTTTGTTAATTCAATATTTATCAACCAATTTTTTTGTTTTTTATCAAATAATTATTCTATTGTATCAACAAAAATAAGAATAAATAATATTATTTAAATGCATTTTTAGACTTTCTTATAGGTCGATCAGAGCCTATTAGTTAGGTACTTCTTATTTGTCTAATGAAAATAACGAACCAAATAAAGTCTTGGATTTCATCAGGTGACACAAGTAGGTACATAGCATAATATCTACAGCCTATACTATAATAGAAGATAACAATATGATACAATATCGTTACGTGCCTATAGAATAATTTAAAGAGACAGGAACGTCGTTGTTTGTACCTATCGCAATAATGGTACATCTTAGTAATAATATAATAATACGGTCTTCAACCGTGTAATCTACGTGCGAATAATATTTGTGATATATATATATATATACATACATTATGATTGTTTACTACGCCTAAATTTAATTATGTGTCACGTGTCTGCATTAGGATTCATATTATTTATTATACATACTGCGTGCAAGGGTAACATTGACTACTCACTACCTAGCCTGATGACTAGGTGAAATCAAAGCAAATAAAAAAATTATCTCAATATCGTATCAATAACAATATTTTGATTTATTATTTATTAGTCTACTTATTCAATAATAATTTGTAGTTTGTTCTAATGAATTATGTAGTTATATTATATTTTATTGTGTATCGTTTCACACGAAAAACCACTTATAAGTACTCGTTATACTTTGTGCGTATAAAAAAATAATCCAACCATATAACACGGTTTGTACACATTATTATGTATGTTCACAATTTATGTATTTTATAATAATATCAAATTATTATCGTCATAATAATGTTTGACTCGCGCAAACGGGTACAGTGAACCTAATTTTGGGTGCGCGCGGGCGTGGCCAAACGGAGGCGGCGGGGCGGATCTCGCGGTCTACCGCCGCCGCCCGATCCGGTTATCTTATTGGGCCGTGGAAATTCCATGGGAAAAATCGGAAACCAGTTTTCCTCGTTGAAATCCACTCGTCGACGACCGTGGAAATCCGCCGCCGTGCGCCCATTCCTCTCGCACCACCGGCACCGGTGTGGCTACGGATATATAGCGTACTTCCAAGTATTATTATTATTGTTGTTGTTGTGGCGTTCTTTTTGTATTATATTATTATTCTCTTTCAATCTGCACGCCAATCGTCGAACGATTTACGTCGGATTTTTTTTTGTTTTGTTTTTTTTTTTTTTTGATTTTTGCTACGCGGCAGAATATTCGTCCGATTATCGTCGGTACAATCACCTCTTACGGGCGGCTATAATATAAGCGACGACATGGGTATACATACATAATATTATTACATTCGACCGCCCGCCCCCGCCTGTCGTCTATTTCTAATTCCACGGCTGTTTATGCAATAATAATATAATATCATAATATTATTATTTCACCAACTCGTGGCCACTGCGTGTCGTTGACCAAACGAAATTGTACAGTTTATAATAATAATATACGTATTATTTAAAGTGGTACGAGCAACGCATCTCCTACAATCGTCTTGTGTAGTATCCGTGGAAAAATATTGTTATATTAATATTCAATTATAAAAATATTTATTTTTTCCAGATAAAAAAAAAAAAATATAACCAACGCTAAGTAAAATATCAGTTAGAAACTTTATATTTAAAATGATTATCTATATTACATGCATCTATTAAAATAAATAGTAACATCATTTTACTGAACCTATAGTTGTTCCATTAGACTTTATAAATAATTTATTATCTAAAGTTACATGCATATTCTTGTCGATACTATATAGGCTTATGAATTAATAGCCCAACTGACTGTTTTCTAATAGAATTGCACTTTGTCTCATATAATATTGCATTTATATGATTATATATTATTATTCGAGTTTAAGTGACTTCTTCTTTTCTGTATAATATCGATTGATGGTTAGCACAATCAACAACGGAACCACAACAGATGTTCCGGTATGATAAATTTAATTATGTTTAATATATTTCATTAAAACTATGTTTGTACAATATATATACATATAAAAAATGAGATAGCATAAACAGCGATATCTCCTTTCGACAGTAAATCGGAATAGGGAAACTCAATGTATGGCCATTACAAAACGATTGTGAATTTATGTATAAGTTTAAGCAGAGATACGAACTATCTATAAGCTGTTGAGGTACGGACTGTTGAATTGATCACTTTTGTTGTCAAAAGCTCTCTTCCTGCTGTAATATACGATTGTACGTAAACTATTCGCACTATTCAGCTTTGTCCACTATAGCAAACCACAACTATTGCTTTATTGTAGGTTTAGAATAATAATTGTTTAAGCTATATTTTATACATCTTTCTCTGACTATTATGAATTATCAAATAACAGAAACTAAAATATATTTAATGTCCATTAGATTAAATTAACTCGTGGTCAATATTATGTAAATGATCTTTTATTCGCATTGAATCATACTCATTATTTATTTAACTTAATATGAAATTAATTTAACTCCAATGTGCAGTGAAGATTGCATATGAACTTGGTAATACCAACATAATTTAAATTCTGCTGTTCAAGTTTAGTTTTAATATTGGACTGAATTTAACAAAATCATATAATTAGCAACATAGTCTGCATCTTGTTTAGATATTTTTCAATATTTTAATTTTAAAACAAGCTATAATAATTTGTAAATTATATCATTTTACGCATATCTCGTTGATAAATATAATGTTGATTTTCAACCACTTTTTTTGTGTCATCAATCTCAATATCAGTTAAGATGAGTTTTTAAATCTTTAACTGTAATAAAACTACTAAGATTATTATAAGTTTAATTGTTTAATAAATAAGTCTAATAGTATTGCTACTAATAAATATCAATACCTATTTATCTTTATTTTTAGGTAGCGCTATTGTGTCCCAAATATAAGTATCCCAATTGTGTACGAACATACATTGGTTCTCAAAATAATATATTTACATATAAATAAAATATCGTAAATAGCTAAATAAAAATATAATACAATTTAATTTTTTTTTTACATAAAATAACTAATATAAATAATTAATATAAACTTTTAGCTATGAAAATTATTATAGTTTTTATTAATATAATCAAACTTAATGTTATACATATAGAATATTATAGTCAAATTATTAAAAGGCATACAATAAAAAAATTATACATAATATGTTATAGGTAAGTTGATTTTTAAAACTCCTTGTTTTATAAACTCAAAATTAGATATATTTTTGCTCGAAATGTTGTAGTTTATTGATATTTTTTATCGTTAATTATCTAGAAAGCATCATCTGTGCCAAATATTATTAACTCGTGTGAATTTACTATATTATATTTTATTTATTTATAAAATACATTAGACGCAATCATAATATTTATTTAGTTTTAATAACCACTGAAAACAGAATGTTCTACCTAACATGTATGGCCATAATCAGGGTATGAAAAAGGAAAAAAGGTCACTTTGCGCCGCAATAGGCTTGATACCCAAACATGAATGTCCGTCATTTATTAACACCATTCACACTTCCGGTTAACCACATATTTTTAGACACCATATTATTATTGTCATATTATTCTTGACCAAAATTCAAAATCACATGTGCCTACCATATTATATAACGGTACTTACGTACACGATACGGCCAAAGTAAACTATCAGGAAATGTACACGAGATGACGAGATAAGATAGTATCGAGAATTTGATATTGTGTATGTATATTGGAAAATATGGAAAATATGTTAAAACACAGAAAAAAAATAGACAATCGGATGATATAAATTTTTATAGGTCTGTACTATAATTTAAGCAAAATCAGTAAATACTCGTTACATTTACGCAAAATATAGTATATTTTTAAATGCAATAGGTAATTATTCTTCAAATAGCTTACAATTATAGTTGCAATGTCCAATTTAATACCGCAAAGTATACATTAACTCGAAAAAAGTATTATCCTGTGTTGGCAAAATAGTAGTTTAATGAATTGCACAGAAACACCGTGTAAAGCATAGCACATACACCGGCCAACACGTGTCACATATTGCCCGTAACATACATGTATTATCTACATCAATTTGTGTACGGCTGTCATCCGGACGCATAATACGAGTATACAGTGGTGTGTATTCGACACTGCAACTTATTGATATTGTCCCAAATTCTATACCCATATAATGTATCATGTACATTTACTACATTTCCCTAACAATGATATACTATAACGCAAACGTGATTTGGCGTGCAGTCATACTAAGCAGACTTATATCGTCTAAACCAGTCTCGACGTTACGTAAAATAAAATCAATCGTTTGCGCACATAATATTATACGACGGAATGTGTTTGGTAATGACTTTTTCGTTTTTTTTTTCACTATTCTTTTCGCATACATGACGGTTTTTTCTCCGTTTGTTTAATATTTTATTAAAACATGCGTTCCGAGTTTCAAAGGACAAATTGACGGTATCTATTGCAAATAATAATAATAATAATAATACATTATACAAAGAATATTTACAATATTAATAATAATTTATAAATCGATTCTAATAAGGCTTTCTTTTTCTATTTGTATTGAACTTAAGTTTATACTCCCAACTCAACTATTAACTGCAGTTTAGCTTGTAACTCCGTATTCGCCTTAATCTTAAGACTGTCGGGAGTGCATTAGAAAAATAAATAAATAAAATCTGTTCCATTATTAGGTATATTTGATTCGACGTTGCCGCTCGCACCGCACGAACAATTTCATATTGGTATTCAATCATTCCTATTTAGATAGTTACGGTATTGAGTATATTAGTTCAACAGTTTCATTATTAACCTATTCATATGTATAAGAGGTAGGTGTATTACTTCTACATAATATCATGGTATCACGCCGAGTTGCCAGCTTACTAATATTACGAATACATGGGAAAAATATATAAGAATTCTCAAGTCATATTGTTGTACTCTACATATTATCATTTGTAATAATAATTACATAGCATTAGTTAGGGTTTTAATTTAATCATAACATAGGTAATTATTTTCGGTGCTATTTTTATTATAACTTTAAGATACTCGTATAGGTGCTCGCATACAAATCGTACCGATTTTTGTATGACAAATACGATAATAATATGCACTATACTCGTAGGTAGGTATATTGTATACTCATACATTTCTACATTTATATTTAATGTTATTATTTATACATAAGAACAACTTATTTTTGTTTGATTATTAAAAAAAAAAAAAAAAACGATAATTATATAATATAGTATAATAAGCAATATCTAAAAACATACATATACCTATTATAATATTTTAAAGAGTTTGGTAATTTATCTGTTGATATTATTACGATTTTCTTGTAAATTGTAATGAAAATTAAAAAAACATACAATCTATATTACATATATTCGTTTAAATAACGGTGTTTTATAAATAATTTTATGATATTTTAGGTCATTTTAAATCTAATTAATTTAAATAAAATCTAAAATGTATACACTACACTTTCAGCAATTATTTAATCACTCAATATTTGTAAAGTTTTAAAACAAAAATTGGCTACATGTTGAATTTTGTATAGTATTTCAAAAACAATATTTAAATAAAACTAAAATTGTATAATAAAATCTAAATGCACATATTTTACATTATTCTGTATGTTTATTTTTAATATATATGATTAGCTCATTGGAAATCTGTACCCTGTGCACTAATAATATATAATATGTTATTGTATAAACTAGCCATTGTTTTATTGATTTTATGGTTTGTGTCATTAAATTAATAACAATTATATAATTTATTTATTTTTATAGTATTATTAACTAGATATTATTAAAAAAAAAATATTAATTCTGCGAAAACGAAAGATCATTAGTTCAATACCACTGAACATAAGTCAGGGTACGTTTTTTACATTATTTTTTAAATATTTAAATCATATTTATATATATATATATATATATATAATATATAAAATTATACGGTATCGTAAATATTGGAGCTAAGGAAGAGAATGATATTATTAAGCTGATGCTTTACAGACGTGAAATTCTAATTAACTATAATAATTAGATACTACGTGTAAACAGAGTAAGGTTTACAATGGCACGTTTAGTCTAATATAACACTATTATTGAGCATCAAGCGATGTTTCAGTGTTTAATCCTTCCGTGTACGTACAGTAAACATATCGGAAGTTTTAACTACATTAAACTTCGCAGATTTGACAAAATTGTATAATAACAATAACCGGTGTTGTGTATACCGTCAGAGTAGTTATAAACACGAAAATAATGGTCGCATAATTTCATAATACCTAACTACTATTAGTCATTTTTAAACGTTTTAATATTTTAATTTCTAATATATAATTATGTTTTAAAAAATAGTAATTTTATTATTTATTGATAATTGTGTTAGCGAATAATAGCATTATAAAAAATATAAAACTAATTAAAATATAATAAAATCTATTTATTATTTATCAAATAGCCCTCCATTAGGTATTGAATACTTAGGTATGAATTTAATGCATATTGTTCTTAATTGCAACGTTCGTGGTTACTGACAACGAAACACAAACTAGCTGCCCCACAGTTTCACAATATGGGTGCATAATAATATCATATGGCTATTTGTCGATTTCGTTTTAATATTTTGATAATTGATAATCACTGAGCATCTTAAATGGTTTAAAACGTGTTGCAATAAAATGGCATATTAATTAAGTGTATTCAGATAAAGCGATAGATAATAATAATTAATGATTTGTTAAAATAATTAATGACATTGTGCACGCATTAGGCACCGTCTAAAATTGTCCCTACTCTTGTAAATGTATACGTATTCAAATATTATTGAGATACCACAAACGTAGTAAAACAAAGTTTATATTATTTATTATTGAAGTGTTTTTTTTTTATTCTATAAAAAATTTAAAATTAAATATTGATGAAGTCCATATTTTTTGTTTATCTGCACATCAGGCCTAAAAAACAACTAATATAATATAAAGTATTTTTTTTATATACCTATATAATTTCAGTATCTACATTAATTAAAAAAATTTTGTATTTTGTCAGAAAAAACGCTAATTTTATTGACGGCGTATAAACCAACCACAGTGCAAAACTTTTACAACGGAGAGCACTCACGTATTTTATATTTCATATTGACGAAACTAAAACGTAAACGCGTGCAATATATTATTTTTCAATAATTATAAGGTACGAGCTAAAACATGAAACAAAATCAATTTCTCCATTATTGAACCCAAAAACCCAATAAGGTACATATATTAATAGTGATAAAATTGTGATTTTTTAACATACAACGATCGTTTTTAAATTCATTGATTTTATCTACTCATAATATATGAAGGATTGATTAAAATTACACATTTGTTATAACTTAATTTTGTCGTCATTTTTCTTATTCATTTAGGCTTTACACATTTCTAAAATAAATTATTGTACTAATTTGGGACTGCATTCTTTCAATTTTAACGCTTGTTTGATATGTGTTAGAAACTATACCTATTATAGCTTAATAGTCGATATTTATGTAGACAAATATACTACTGCACTCTATAATATTGGCCATTTTAGTGTTTTACGATAAATACATAAATTGTTCGAGAAACGACGATATATTGTCCTGCGTAAAATAATCATTTTGCAACATTATAATATAAGTATAGATATTATGTATATTATATATCTGTGAATATGTTAGAGAAAAACGTGGCAATAAAGCAACATATGATTGGAACATTTAGAATTAACGACGTTTATATAGCCCACTGAAAAAAAAAATAATAATAATAAATAAATAAGAAGAAGAAGACTTACTGATTCGGCCTCTAGTCGTTGACATCACTTAACCCCGGTTTAGAAAACTATCGCCGCGGACCGCGGATTATTAACTCATTTTTATTGCTGTCTCATAATGGTGGTCGAATTCATTAAGCGGGTTCACTCGTGCGCACAGTTTCTATATTTAATATACTACACGACTTGGGTTGACCAAATGCAAATTTAATACCAGTCGATTTTTTGCAAATTATAACAGTTTAACTATGTACAATATGTGTATTACGCTGTAGTGCACGTATACTATACGTCTATATATAAACATTATACATCGTAATAATATGATGTGTATGACGTATTATTATTATTGTTACACGGTCGGAAAAAACAGCGGCTCGTCGAACACAAAATACAATACTATCTTATACATATCTATAAAACCATATGTATACAGGGTGTTTAATGTGATGAAAATTACACGCGGTTTCGATTTGATTTTTTTTTTTTATCAATAACAGCAATGATTAGATATATCAACGGTTAACGGTTTGTTAATTATGTTTTTCACGACGAAACGCGTATGGTACGGACTTGGGCTACGTACATAATTTGTACTAATAGGTATAGTATAATAAGCACACAGTAAAAAATTCCACACCTACTAAAGTGATGCAAACATGATTTCTTTTTAGTATCGATAACGTAAATCAATATTATAATATCGAAAATAAGTTTACTGCTGATTTTTTATTTGCACTCATAATACAGTTTTTTATGTGTTTATTATTTTATCTAATTTAATACCTAATAATAAAAATACATATTTATAGAAATAAAATTAATATGAATAATATTAAATTATATTTGACCACTTGTATTTACTTTATAATTTATTAGTCATAAAACTATGATCAAATCGTTAAGTTAATTTGCTATCAAAAAATAAATAAAATAAAAATATAAAATTATATAACTACTGTTGACATCGAAATCGAAAAATATGCTCGAAAAATGCATCGTTCTGTGTCACTTGTATGATGATATATAATTATACAACAAAAATACATATTATTACAACTTGTGCAAGACTTAGTGCATACCTACGAATATTACCGCGGGTGCCGATCACCGGAAACGGGACTGCAGTGGTTTTAAATCGGCGTTGTTCTCAGACCGTGACAAACTCCACTGCCGGCGTTGCATCGAAACCCGAGTGTAGAAAAATGACTGCCGAGGAAGCCGTTAATCCTTGTGACAATGTAAAGGAAGGAAACAACGGTTCATCGGTTCCCTTTTGACTGATTGAACTCGTTGGGGAGACGACACATCCAGTGCGGTTGCGGTAAATGAAAAAAACAATAAATTACCCCGTCGAGGGGAAACGCAAAAGAAAAGAACCGTCTGGCGTTCGAGTTTATATGCGTATAGTGGGCGCATATGAAAAGACCTAATCGTTATCGTTGTATATATATTTATTGCATTTGTATATTTCATTACTGGACGATACCCAAAAACTATAAGTTTTTCCGCGATAGATACAATATTTTAGTAACAATGTAAAAACGAAAATAATAATAATTTATAGGTAACAATAATGAATAATAATAAAGTTTAATAAAATGAATTGATTAAATTGAGGATTATGCGTGTTATATTACTAAACTATATTATGATTATGATACTAAATATTGTTTTTGAGGACAGTATAAATTGAGTATCTACAAATATGTCGTCGGTGTATTCTATACCTGTGCTCACATTTTATAATATTTAATAAGTGATTTTTAAAAATAATAATAAAAATAAAACAATAAATGTGATTTTTCTTTGTACAGAATCAATCAATGTCATTGACGCCACACTTACAAGGATCCACATCACCGGTCTCTAGCGCAAACGACGGACAACTTGGACCAGGTACAACATTATTATAATAATAATTTATTATAGGGATGTTTTTATTTTCCAATTTTGCATGTACTCGGGTTGTAAGACTTTGAAATTCAAACGTTTATAAAATAAAGCATCTATTTTAATGTTAACATCATTTTATTATGTATAAAAAATTATTATTTAATTAATAATAATCGAGCATTTCAAGTTTATATTATTATGATTAATATATTTTTTTAATTACATAAAAATAACAAAAATCGTTTGAAAATTTCTATAGCTCATTAAAATCTATGTTAATATATTTATTAAAATAAACTTATTAGGAATCTTGTATTGCATTTCTTAGCATAGGTGTTAACATTGAAAATGTTATAAATTTTTAACTACAAAATAACTTACGTATTTTCGTGATCTTAACGGATTTTGTAAAAAATTGATATTTAAATGATTATAAAAAAAATGTATATCAACTTAATCTAATTTTCTATAAGAAACCACCCTAGTCGTTAATCATTAGAGTATTTGTACTGTTCTTAGAGATGACGTCAGCTTTACACACAAAAAACACATTTCATTATAATATAAGCTATACAGTATATTACCAATATTAGTTCATCTAATTTATCGCCAAGAATCTCAAAAGTTTGTTGGTATATATGTTTTTTTGAAATTTATATGAGAATAAATAAATCAATGCCAATATTACCAACTGTGAAAATAATAATATTTGTACTCTTAAAATTCCGAGGTGGTTCAGCTATTATAAATAATGCATATTGACACCTGACCCGAAGATTAGGTCGTCGAACCGTGGAGACTGTTTGTATTGTCTTATCCCGAAGATTGTTCGGTTGGCCGGTCAACCGATCGGTGTGTTAGGTGAAGTCGTCGGTGGTCGGTGAACGCGCAATCGGTCGGTTATATTGATTGTGCACCCAGTTATAGACTAAACGATGGCACTGTGTAATTTTTAAGGTCGTATCCATAGAGTTATTTGAACATGGGACAGCATTAATAGCTTAAATAAGCATTGATCGAATGTTTTTAATGGCTGTTAACAATAATAAAAAAAACTCACTAAGATTAAAAAACTAACGACGTCATTATTTTTAACCGATTAAAGATTTGGTGTTATTATTTCTGTCTCAATAATATAATAATATGTGATATAATATGCACACGTATTTTATAATAACTTTAACATGTGAGCTAATGAACACAACACTTCAATGCTGTAGGTTTTTTGGGTTTTAAAAGTGTCTAAACTAAACAAGCGTGTTCTTTCTTTAATACTCTTTAGTTTACTATTTTAGATATACATTGTTTAATTGTTTAATACGGAGAAAATTGTTTATATTGTTAATGTTAAATTTAAAAAAAAAAAACAACAAATGGCTACTGTACTTACATATATAGTTAAAATATCTATACAGCGGTCATTATTGTGTTGGGTTAAGAAATATTACGGTATCGAACGAGTAAATACAGAGAGTGAAATCGTGTATGGAAAAAAATAAGTTTCGTCGGTTAGGTGCTTGGCGGTCGGCGATATTTTTTATTATACGGAATTAGGGTTCATTGGAGACATAGCTGCGTATATACCGAAGCGACCTTTATTATCGAATCTATGTAATATGTTTATGGCGTTGTGTCAGTTTTATGATGATACGGAACCGGATGTTTGCATCGTTTCCGTGGTCGTAAATACGCGCGCATACAGTCTGTTTTATAAAATAAACGTAATCAATGGATTTATTTAATCTAAATCTGAACAACTCGGTCATTGTTGCGTGTAGAATAATAATAATAATAATAATAATAATAATAATAATAATAAAGAAATCAAAAACAAAACGAAAATAAAAATATGCACTGCACACGACTCCTACAACATCTCGTACGCCATCTAGTATTACATAATATGTACAGTGTATACGAATAATATTATACTGACGATTTATTATAATACATCAATATTTTTGTCGGAAACGTGTGATTCTGCATCCACCGCCGCAGGACTCGTAGTGGTGTTCAGCCGTTATCAACGATTCGATCCCTCGACGACGAGACTACGGCGGCGTGTAACAGGATTATTGTGTATTCGGACTTCACCTCTAGACACCCGGTTAAGACTCTGAGGCTTTGGAAACTGACACCTGCGGGTTTCGGCGGCGGTGCTGGCGGTGGCGGTCAGCTCATCGTCTAGGCCGGTCCGAGCGTGGATAAATAATTAGAGACCTGGTCACGGCCCGTAATGGACCCGGGTCTTCTTGGACAGTGTAATAACGTCTTGTCCAAAAAGGCTTATCTGAATTTAAATGACTCAACCCGCGGTTACAATGGCGTTTTGATTGAATTCCGGGTCGTATGACAACTCCGCGTGTAATATTATATATATAAATATATATCCCCGCCGGGATTGCTGCAGTGTGATGGTGTGCGCTTCCTGCAAGTGCCGTGACACGCTAAGTCCGCGTGGCTCAAGACATCAACGTGTTTCTGTTCCGATATATACTACCATGAGCAGATACCTATATTATATTGTTAGTAATTCCTAGACTCGGAGATACGTGGATGCGGCGGTCGCCGTTTAGCTCGTACGTCGTGTAACGCTAAAACTACGCGTGTTATATCGATAAGCGTTTGCGAAAGAACTGCCGCTATATCTAAATAAATTATATCGTCAAATGAGAACGTTTTAGTGTACAATAATATGGTGTGTATAGATAACAATATTATAATCGCCTTTCACAAATTTCTAAAATACGAAATAATCATTCCGATGAAAGGTGTGTGTACACAGTTATTATATGGTACAGTGGTATTTCTCGAATTAACGTTGGTTTTTTCCTGCGAATTAAAAAAAAAAATAAACATATATAACGATCTGTTTTCAATTAATCAATTACCGTCAATCGGAATATCGAAAGTGTAGTCTCTGCTTTGTAATACATTGTATATTATTATTATCGACACCGGCGATCTTTCCGATGTTATTTTAATTATCGACGGTCGTTCTAATTAATATGTTTAAAAAACGTGATTATAGCAACTGATTAAAACGAAAACAAGTTCGTTTTTTTTTCTTCTCTCAAAATGTGCGTATTATAATATAAATCATTTGGATTACGATTATATAGTGTACACGGACGAATCTAGTAATGAAAAATAAACAAATTTTAATAAAGCTAAAAATATATTTGGCGAAGTAATTAATTACAGTGCATTAAGAGATATGGCATGCATGGTGGGATGTAGGCCATAAATATTTTTAAATGACCTAACGGCGCAGTTGCATATTTTATTATAAATACTATCTTGTTATTACAAATGTGTCTAATACTACTTAACACCTCAGTTCAGTTCTATTGACTATGTTTTAATTTTTACTAATTATTTTATAGATTATATAATAACTACTTTTATTAATAACTCGTTAAAGTGGTAATCATATTGAATAATAGCACTACATTTACTAAAATTAATTAAAACTAAAACTTCGAAATCATTATTTCCCAATGACGACGTTTTTTTTTTTTTTTTTTTATCAAATTTATTAGGTCTAATTAACTCAAACCTGTTTTAATCGTTTTCTAATTATTTTTAATTCAAAGTCAACAAACCTATACGACATGAAAAACGCACATAATTTTATAATATTAATTATAAAACTAAAATTATAAGTTTTAATTTAAAATTCATTTAATCCGGGACTGTCGTTTTTTACGTGAATTCTTAATTTTGAGCAAAATTATATTTTCATTTAAGTTTATTGTACAAAAATTCTGTAGGTCGTTTAATCCAATTGAAAAATTAAAGAAAAAAAACTATAAATAATTCTGTTGGTATTTCGTAGTATATGATGTAATATACCTATATTAAAGTTATCAATTTAGATATTTTTAAAGAAATATATAGCATAGTATTATTTATTAAGTTGATATAGGTTTATTATTTACAAACAAAATCTGATGAATTAGTGTTTTAAAAGTTATTTATTTTGGATTATTCGAATTTCAATGTAAATTAATATGGTTAAAAAGTTTTAGCCATTAATCATTTACATAAGCTGCAGCCTCTATAAATTACTGAAAATCTATAAGAATTATATGGTATTTCTTCAATGATATTTTTGATTCAAATTAATTAAAATATAATATTGTAAAAAATATAAAAATATGTTTGTTAAAATTTTAAAATTCAAAATTAATCAAATTAATCTAATAATATAAAAAAATATTAAATTTATTTTCGTATGTAAACACAACGCGCCTTGATGAATTGTTTTATTTTGTAAATAGATTAAAATATATGCAATATTCTATTGTATTCAATATTTTTATGTGAAAATGCTTTTAATAAACATAGTCTGGATCTGGTGTTCTCTTGTTGCCTACTGTAATCGCCTTAAAATCTAACTTAAAATAGTATCAGTGAACCGTAACAATATAGCATATAGCATAAAAATGTGTAATACTCAAACTACATTGTCCGAACGACAGTAGGTATATTATTATAAAACTAAAACGAAGACATTAAATCAATTCAAAATATTTAAATACAATTTAAAGGTAAAAGAATGATGCACATAACATAATATTTGTTATAATAAGTATTGAACAATCGTTATTTAAACATTTTTAAATACAACACAATAATCGTAAGAACTGATCAATAAATTTAAGTATGGCTGGATATGAATGAAGTATAATATGATCATAATATTCAAGACTGAAAATATTGTTTTTCGATTAAAAATTTGCCTTTTTAGGTTTTCTGCGCTACAGGAATAATACCATAATAATTAGTTTTCTAACGTTTAATCGTAATATCTTATGCCCTGTATACTCATTAGTATGCATTTGCGCTCGCATAAAACCCGATTACACGTATATTATACATTTTATATCATAATATTATTTATTTATTTGTGAAGTGGTAGTGTTGTTTTCCTGTACGTCGTATTACGTTATACGTATATCAATTGCTCGTGTATATTAATTTCCATACGTATGAAATAATGCTAAGCGCGCGTGGAGTATCAGCTGTTCGATTCGTTTTGATATCGTAGACGACAATCGGGTTACGGATGCCGCGTCGGCGACTGTGTGGAAAAATCCTCAAGTGGGGGGAAGGGTCACACGAATCGTTAATGATAATCATTATTCCGTTGGCGTGTGCAGTACATAATATTATAATGTTATTATTATTTATATTGTTATGTGTGCGGTCGGGAGAGGAAAATCTCCGTTTTTCCGACCTTAAGATCGGTAAAAAAAAAAAAAAAAAAAAACACCGAAATTCCGCGTAGTTATCAACACGTGACGCGCGCCGCCGCCGCCGACTGCGGAATGCGTATTTTAAACGGCCCGGGGAAATTCAAGTGAAACAGAAAAAAAAATAGGTACAAAAACCCGAGAAAAATGCGCGCCACTCAAGGATGTTTCCCAGGTGATGTGCGCTGATAAGGAATTCTAATGTGCGTATCTGCGACCGCCGCCACCCGATGGAATGCGTACGTTTTATTATCATTGTGCCCGCCGTATTCCTGCGCCGCAGCCGGCGACCGTCGCCACTTTTTTTTTTTTTTCATCTCATTTTCTATTTTCTATTTTCCTACAATATTATTACCTTAACACTCGCCGGCGAGACGTCTTCGGCTCGCGCGCGCGACGCCTGGCCAAGGTTAATTCCACATTGTTTACACACGCACACACACGCACACACACACACACACACACACACGCACACACGCACACGCGTATACGCATGCGACGACGGTCCGGGCGGCCGACGTCGCGGCGCTAAAAACCCGGCAGTTCGCCACTGCCGCCACTGCCAACTACTGCTGCTGCTGTGTATACTGTCGCCGCCGGTACGAACACAATGTGAATCCCCATGCACATTCGTCGCGGTGCACCGATTATTATTATCTCTATTATGTATATGTATAACATTATATATATATATATATAACATACTCTTCGTTTTACTATTTTTTTTCTTCACTGGCGTATATAGATTATAAAAAGGAAAAAAAAAATCTTCGGTACAATCGTACAATAATAATAATAATAATAATAACATATAATACCCGATTGTTTCGTATTTAGCCGCGTGAAACCGCCGACGCCTATACGCATATTTCTCGCAGATATCCTACGACATATTATTATATTCTCGACCAATTATTATTATCTCTTTTTTCCTCCAGCCGATACTTCCTCGTGTGGAATTTTCGTATTAAAATTCTCAGTCACGTGTGTGACGCTTACACAATATTCTGCGCACACACGCGCGAGCGCACAAGTACGGTTTTTTTTGGCGCCTGGTATTATAATAATAATGGACAGACGACGACGTGTACATTTGTACATGTTTATAGGTAACTGCCATACCGCATATTGTATAGTGGATGTATTGTAGGCAGAGCTAAAAAAAATAAAAAACACAATCAGACGTAATATTATTATACTATCGAGAAACACGGAGCACTTAACGGAGTGCCCGTAACGCGCGCCTTATTAACTTTAATGTGATTATCTGCGTCGGGTGCACTATAATTTATAATACATAATATGTGTAAGTACTGTTTGTGTCGCCGTCTACAAGTAGTGTGAATATGTGTGTGTGTGTGTGTGTTTGTGTATTGTGTTTTGTACTTCGTGTACTCGTAGACACCTAAGTTCAACAATCAGATCGGCCGCCGTTCGTGTACAGACGCGTGTAACATAATATAATATATTTATACCGTCTGCAGATATAGTGACCGTTGAGCGTCCGGACAATATTATAATGAGATTATACAGTAAATTTACGTATTTGTTTTTATATTTGAGAAAAAAATGTCAAGTCTGACAAAATCAATCTATTTATATTATTCCCGATTATTATTATTATTATTATTATTATTATTGTTATCGTCTCTAGATGCGCCTAAATTATATATATAGTACACGGACGCGACCCGTCGTCTCTTCTCACGTCGCACGGTGAATTGATCTGATCGATATAAAATAATATTATTCCCGTGACCCGGCAAGCAGATTATTATACGTATCCGTCGTAGCCACTAGGTAGATGATTTGATATATTTGAATCCCTGGTACTGTACTATCGTATTATGTATTTATGTGACTGTGTACTGAATTAATATTGAACATACTGACCACCAGGTACATAAATTATAAATAATATAATTATAGTCACATTGCATCGAACGCACATTTCAGTTTAAATCTATCTCAATGTCGTCGAGTACTTAATACGGAGTAAATGAAATCGAACCAAAGTAACAGAAAATTTTAAAAAGTATCGAACAAAAACATCAAGTCAATTTTCATTTAATTTCTTTATAACCAATAACCAAGTAATTCGAACCGATAATAAAGATTTTTCAATTCTTCCAAACTGTTTGGTATTTATAATTCCAGTATAATTTAAAAAACAATAATTTATTTTGTCGATTCTTGGTAAAATTAATGTTAAATGATAATATTTTTTTGTTAAACTTAAATATTGTTTGTGTAACACAAATTGTCTTTATTATAAAAAAATATTTACAAATTATACAATTTTAAAAATAAAAATAAAATTTTTGTTCACATTGGTTTTACATAGTAATTAGTAGATAGAACTGTAGAAATCTACCAACTAATATTATTCATCAATAATATACAGAAAAATTCAAATTTTACGGTAAAAATGCATTAAATAGCTACATACATACAAATTTGGTTAGATTTTAAGACCAAATTCAAACATTAAGATTCGATATCTTATCAACGGTAAACAATTTATATTTCAGCTTAAGATATCAAGTTAATTTAGTTTATGTAAAGTATGAAAATTTGATGCCTATTAATTATACATCTTCAAATTCACGGTTAAACATCCTATTATATATTATATCGTTTTCTAGATTTTTATCAAATATTTCACAGATGTATGTAGTATGTACTACAAGCGATATTATAGTTTAACTATTCAACAAAATATAATACGATGTTTATGTAAATTGTGATTTATTCAATATGTTTTAAATAAATAAAACGAAATAAAACGAAATATATTATATAATGTATATAACGTTGTTAATAACGTCAAATCTGACATTAATACTATTTAGTATTTATTGACCTTTGACTGCTTACATAACATAATAACTATCATTATAACTTACACTGAACATACAAAATGTATATTATTTTCTCAATTTTAGGTCATCCCGATTTAAACCGTTTCAATAGTTTTCAAAAAAGGGTAGTGATTTAGCTACCCTTTTTTAAACCCATTTAAACTTCATATGACCTCACAGATGTTCACAATACGGCGCATTATTACGCTTATTAGTAATAGAAAAAAGAATATTGTGATATACTTGAACATAATATTACTATAAATACATTATTGGGGAAAGTGTCATGTGAAGTACAATTATCTCTATCGTTAGATTAATCCTTCTTAAACCGTGGGAATAAGTTTATACATAGACAATTTGGCTATTCAAAATATTAACATTTATTATAATGTGTTTGAAGTATATTGGTTGATTCTTGGGATAAATAATAATAAAGTATATAAACACAACAATTTCGAAAATATTATTTGTTTACGTAATTTAACTTCAAAATCAATATTTTTGAGAAATATAGCTTATATATTATTGCTTTATTAAACAATAAATGAAAATATTAATTTTATATTTCAAGCAGAAAATAGCAAAAACTATTAATAAATCTACATAGATATTGAATTTTGAATTAATAATTGTTTAATTATTAGTATTTTAAATGTTAAGTCTGTAGCAATACGTTGTTTTAATGATTATATTGTTACAATACTGTTATGGTATATATATTTTTATTACACAAAAAAGTAAAAACAATGGTCAAAATATAATCAATTTTCAAAAGATTTATATTATCTAAGATAATAAGCATTTACTTTTTAAAGAGCCAAAAAGTTATATATACATACAAATTCTTTTTGATTTCGCCATGTATTTACTTTGGTAGATATACTAATGTATCGTATATTTTATTATTATATATTATATATTGTAATGAAAATTATTACAAAAACAATATGCCGTGACGAAGTAAAAAATAATATGAAATCACTTAGCGGGAGTTTGAACTGGAAATAAAAAGCAACAGTTAAAAGGGGATGAAGAATTAGAAATGAGAAAACAAAAGGTGAAGAATTATTAGAATTTTACAGAGTTCATAATTAGTCATTATTTTATTTTATTTAAAATGCATAATGTATATTGTATATCAACACAAAACTATATTATATTATAACTGTCTTTTTTATTATATAAAAATTAGAATCAATAATGTTCAGTATCAGTTATGTTTGTTGATGACAAATAAATAAAGATTTCAAGTATTAAGTACGAGTAGACATGTAAAAGATACATTTCCTACTTAATTATTCCTTAAGAATAGCAATTAAAACTATATAGGTAGTAATTTAACTAAATAACGGACACGGTACAAATGAAAAAGCTAGAGACTATTACAATATTATACCATTTGTTTATTAATCACTATGGTTTATGATAATAATAACCGTCTACGTTTTAAACAAACGAAATACACGTAGAAAATATAATATTATGTATGGACAATTGATTTGTTGAAAATGCTCGGTAAAGTACTATGATACTCATAAATAACGCAGCAACGATAATTAATTCATACTTTATTGTCTGCATTTGGACTTTTATACCTGTGCACAGTAGCCGATGGAGATTATTGAGACAGCTAAAGTCAACGAAAAAATTTAGTAAAATAGTTTTCAGAAATCAAAATAATAATAAAAAATAAATTAAAAACCGTTAGATGAGTATAAATTTCTCTCCGCTATACAGTACTACAATTTCAAAATTGTTATCTTCTATAGAAATCGGACGACCCTAACTAATCACTTTGAAGTCCACTGCGGAAGAGCAAAACAGTTATGTTCAAACGTACGTCTATATAGACATACGGTTACGTCCAATACCTTGGGGACTTATCGAATTTTGACGTATATATATATATATATATGCGTTAGAGTATATACTATATATTATATGTATATAAATAGTATTGGTCTTCGAATGTGTAATTGGTGCAGTTTATATACGTGAACAGATATGAGTTTGTGTCTGCGATGTTGTCGGCGACGGTGATGTGAGCAGGAGACGCGGTGGAAGGATCCGAATGAGACACCGAGGAAAGAAAAATCATCACGGCGGCGGCGGCGGTGGACACGCGATTTAACGAGACTTTGCCCGCTCGCCCGTTCTTCACCGCACGCGCTCGCACATACGCGCGCACACACGCACACACACTCACATTCACACACACGCACACACACACACACTCACTCGTCCAAACACACTCACATGTACGTTCGTACGTTAGCGTATACCCAGCTATACCACCACCTCCACGTCATAGCGCCCTTGAGGTAATCCGGATTTGCTGGATCCGTTTCCTAATAGCCCTCGCCCGTCGGGGTATTTGCCCGGGTGACCCGGTAATCCTGCACTAATGAACGCTAGGGATAACGGCTTAAATCCCTTCGGCCTCGCCATCGTCCCCCCTCCCCGACGCACATCGCCTCTCCACCATTCGCACACGCACACTTAAGACTACTCTATACTACTACTGCTGTTGCTGCTGCTGGTGTAGAACAAAAGACTACGCACACTCTCACACACACACACACACACACACACACATATTACGTATATAAACACACGCGATGTATTATATTATGTATGTATATGTTTATGCGATAATATCTGCGTGTGAGTGTGTATGGGTGTGTGTGACCGGTATAAGGATTACGATACAGCACACGGACTAGTGTGCTCGACCGACCGAAATGCCTGAGAGTCGGTCGAGTAATCCGGGCGACGATAATCTCTGTTCGCCGGTGCAAGGGTATATAGCAGCACGTGGCTGTTTTTCCGCGTATACAACAGTGTGTGTATAATACATTTCGTCAGTATAGGTATTCAGCGGAATAAAAGTAAAAAATAGTTATATATAAAAAAAAAAAAACCAACTAAACGCGTATCGCCTTAAATACCCAGTACTCACGCACAGAACGATTTAACGACGGCGTCACGAGGGTTAACGATAGTTGTTCCTGTGTGATATGCACACTGAACGTGTATACTGTGTATATATATATATATATATATGTGTGTGTATGCACTGCTGGTTTACGCGCGTTCAAAAACACGTTTTCTCGGTCACTGCGTTTCAAATTTGGATCACGGCGGCGTTCTGAGGTTCGTTGGCGTACTTATTAATCCACCGCCGAAATCTCGCGTATGTGAAATCGATGCACACATTATTTTAAATGTATATTATTATTTATTATTGCGCTTGAAGTACATACGACGCGTGAATTATCCATAATATATTATACACGACATTCGCATTTAAACACTATTACATCACTAAACTATATTATATAGGATCGCCTAAACGTCGGATTAGTGAGTGCCGCATAAATTAAACACGCCAAGTTACGTTGTTCAGTGACAGTCGGACGACGATTTTAAAGAACCTCCGCCTGCAGGTTGTCGACTCGAGGATTCGGATATACGTACCGTACCTATTCGTATATATATATATATATATATATGAATAAAACAATATTATATTGAATGCATACTAAGTAGGCGTAATCCAAATAGTAGTATACTAACCCAGAATCATTTTATCAGACTATTATTATAATCCTGTTGCACGTAATGTATACGCCAAGTCTTAATCCAGATTTATTTCTTTGGCGAATTATTTTGGTTTCCAAGTTAATCCGATTTTCAAACAAGCCGGATTTTTATCATAATATATATTCTAAGTAATTTAAGTAGTATACCCATTGTCCTAGCCTATTATAATAGTTCCATACAAGTATACAACCATTGTTGTGATTCTTCTTATTTCACATTACGATCCTGTGCACTAAAAAAAAATAATAAATAAATAAAAATTCTGTTTTCACGTCGTCATTGTATTTTTACGCAACTATCTTATTTATTTTTTTACAATTTTACACATTAGTATCATAATATTATAGTTGAGATATAATCGTTTTATATAATACTTAGAAAATTAAAAATTTCGATCGATTCTTTTAAATTTTCCATTCTTCTTACAATGCAAATAAGTACTAAAAATATATTATATTATTACGTTAATCATACTACGACTTAATAATACTTATTTCAATAATAGTGTATACAATACTGTTAAGTGTTCTTAAAATTTATGTTTTTTCTTGTATACGTTATTGTTTTCAGTGAATAAAAAAATACTGAATGCATTGCGATATGCATTTAATAAATACCTACTCATTGTCTATATGTAATGATTTATTTTTCAAATGTTATGAGCTTTAAATTTAAATCCCATACAATATCACCGGACTCATTTTTCCACATTGTGGTTCAATAATTTTAAAGGATGGAATATATATATATATTTACGATTAATGCTTATTGTCCTGTTTGATTTGTAGTTATAAGGATTGATAATGTGATAATAACATGTGTTGTATGGCAGCTGCCACGCCGTTGGTACGGTTATTGCGTCGACTATTTTTACAGTTTTTCCCATACACGTTTGAGCTTGATTTTCTGGATTTCTAAATTATCGACAATCGTTTTTATGGTACTTGAGTAAAACAAAACAAAAAAAAAAAATCACCGTTACTGAATCGGATCCTATTGTTTGAATCATTGACTTGCGTGCGTATTAAATATTATTCGCGTTTTTCATTATAGGTGATTTTTTTTTTAATTCTTCGGATCCTTGTAAAATAATAATGTTTCCACAACTTAAAAAAACATGAGGATTTACCTCGTCACCGCAGGGTCAGGAATCTGTCAGGAATGTGCAGCGGCCATAAATTATACAATATCCCGTGACAATCGTTGTCCGATGTTTGTGAAAATCGAGAAAACACTAATGGCGCTTGCCAATTTCACTCCATTTTTAGAGGAGGTACTTACTTCTGCCGTGTTTAACACGCTGCGTGATGCATACCTATGTATTAAAAAATATATTAATCGCAGTACAAAGAAATGGCGGAACGACAAGCCGCGAATAGAGCGCAAACGGATACGCGTGGATACCATAATATTATATATACAATAATAATATTATGTTCGACCGTGGCGAACTGCAATTGTCCGCGAATAACGTTGCGGAGTACAACAACATTATAATTTACAATAATAATATATTATATTGCATTATGGCGTGCGAACGAGAAAAAAAATATACAAATAAGCCACGTCGGATTAGTCGACGATGGGTTTTGTTATTTTTTCACGACCGCCTCCCGCAACTATATCATATTATACACCTATAATATCGCGCAGCGTAATAATGCAATAATAAGCGATAATAGTGCCTGTTAGTCATCGTTCGCGATGGAATACTACCCTTTGATCGGCGTAACGACGAAAAAAAAACTGTTAACCATGCAAAAACGAATTTACGCGAAAACTCGTCTTAAATTCGTCGCAACGAGGGACAAAAACCAGTGCAGATGTCTAGTCGATCGCAGTAGTACATTTACAATCACTATAAAACTACGAACGAATTATTCTAATTATTGAGTGATATGAAATGACGTGAGGTGTACGAGTCGGTTCTGTAAATATTAAAATATGTCTACCTTTAATGATGTAACATACTAATATATCATTTTAATCTGCGGTGGCTGTTGGCAGTCGTCGACACAAAAAGTATTTTGCAGTATTTGCGAAATATTGAGTCATTGTGGGATTTAATTATAATATAGAGTGTATACATTTGGCGGGAAATGGCCAACAGTCGTATATGCTGTTATACTCGTAATATGTGTATTTTAATATTTACATATAATGGCCTCCTCTGCGTGTCGGTTTAAAAACTAATCATCAAAAAAAAAAAAAAACGTTCCCACTGATGTGCCGATGTACACACGTGAAGTTTACATAAAAATGCAATCGATTTTTAAAATTTTTTTAATTTATTAGAATAACCGTTCTATTAGCGAGAACTGTCTGTTTGACGTAATACGCATTAATGACTCGTCGACTAGCTTAAAACGGAATAGCGTGAAGAACGGGCACACATTACGTAAGTATAGGTTATGTAGAAGAACAATGTTCGTATTTTATATGCATCGAAAAAATTCACTTTTGATGGGTATAGGTTAGGTACTGCTTGGTCATGTCAGAAAATAATTTCATGGTTCGGGTTCACGCAGACGCACGTACAGTGAATACGATGACGGCGACGGGGTGATAAATTTTCATAATTCTATAGGAACCGTCTATTCTACGCGTGTAAAATGTATATTATAGTCTTTTCAACGGAATGCGCCGAAATACAACCCGATGTAAAAACGAAGAAAAACGCCATATAATAATAATTTACAAACGGCGTTTTTATGTCTGCTGGGTCTTTTCTCACTGTTGCAGCGATGCAAGAAAAAAGGGTTTGAACGTACGAGCCGGACCAATAACGGACTCGTGCACCTGCCTAACCCGTCACCATAATGTAATATTTTATAACATATTATTGTCGTTGTCTGTCGATTGTTGTCGAATAGAGTCAATAGTGACCGGCGATACTCGTGTGCGCTCAGATTCATAACCTGTACATTTTCTACACGTAATATTACATTGTTCGTGTATATATAGCGACCGAAGGATATTATATTATTATATGATGAATTGAATACACGTGCGGAATTATACAATTATTGGGCTTGTCCTTATTTTTCCGTATTATTGTAGGAATTCATTTCGGTCGAACGATGATAAAATATTCGAAGACATCGGACTGAAGTATATTACATTGAATGTCAACCGTTGTGGTCGTTCGGTCACCCTCTTCGTATACGCTTTACGCGCGGTAAACGTTCGATCTCTCCTGAATACCACTTCAAAACGTGAACTGATATTGTACTTTAATATAATACAATATAGAGACCCGGAGAGTTCGCATAAACGAAATACAAATGAATTTTCCTTCGGACTTTCGCGTATCGAACATATCGAACTATATACACGTCTTGTAATAATTTGCGTTTTTGCGTATTTTACAAATACGAATAGACGGATAATAACAATAATACTACTACTACTATTACTACTGTTACTAATAATAATAATAATGATGTAATAAATTATTGTGCGCTGTATACGGCGGCAGTTATACGTTTCGGTTTCGGTCGTCCCGTCGGCGGCAGCACTGTGGTGGTGCTGGTCGGATGACAGGAGGAGAGGGGATGCCGCCGCCGCCGCTGTCTCCGTAATCCGGATTAAGGGCGCGTCAGTGGCGGCAGCGGTGCGGGGTACGGTCGTTGCTATATTCCCGGCTAATCTCACCCCCGACCTGCACTCCACACCACCGACCGTTTGCAGTGGCACACAAAGTTTCACCCCGAACGGCACACGATAATCCCACTGGTATCCTCCCGCCGCCATCGACTCTCTCTGTCCCCGTCGTCGACAATCCTCATCCGCCGTTGCCGGACGGGTTTTCGACTCTCACCGCGCGCGTGTGTACGGGTGTGCGTGTGTGTGTGTGTGTGTGATGTGTGTGTGTGTGTTTGTGAGTGTGTGTGTGAACGCGGTCGTGCTTTAGTCTCGGTCGGTCAAACGGCCCGCGTGGTATACTGTCGCCGTTGTCGTGCGGTGTTTAAACGTCGTCGATTCGAGTACACTAAAAATACAATTATAATATACCGATATTGAATGCGAACACGTGTGTTTAATCACACTATACAAGAACTCAGACGAAATGCTGCAAGAACCGCCACTTATGTTACAGCCTGAGGAATTGGCCGGTAAGACCAGCACGTTTCGTTTTACTACATAATTTATTATAATATGTATTTTTTTTTCTTTTTCCATTCGATTTAATTTCTCTTATAACTTCGAAGAGGTGTAGCGATATGGTATACATTGTTCAAAAATTCCGAAATACAATTATTAGAACATCATCATTGTTATATAGTATTTTAGGCACGCATGTATTGAACTTTCTAGAGGCAACAAGTGTGCAACGGAGATGCGTTTTCGCTGATTAACAAAACTTCTACACCACCGTATCTGTCATACAACTCAACACAAAATTTATATATGCATCGCCATACAGAATGATTCACTAGACTTGCACAGTCACCATATTTTCCTTTAATACCTAACGAATTTATTCAAATTCTGAACAATAGACTTTTGAGTTTTTAAGTACTTACAAATTTAAAATAATACTATTTTCAATTATATGAAATTTGTATGTTAAAGTTGATTTTATTTTTTATTGAGTAGATGATTAAAAATAAAAATATCTAGGTAAACTCAAATTTGAAGGTGTATTCTTTAAAATATATATTTTATTATTATGCACTGTATAATAATACCTATATAGTTTTAATGATATGGAGGCTATAACGATTTGAAAATTATAATTATACTATAATATTACCTAAATAGTTTCTGAAAACCGTGCAATTAGTAATACCTAGAGTCTAGGTCCTAGACTATATAAATATTAAATCTATTTTGTATTATACGAAAAGCCATTACTGTATAAACATAATAGTATAAGGTTAACGTATAAGGTAACGTTAATCCGATCACGGGTTAATCCGAAAGACGTAGTAATTCGAATGGACTTCAGAATTATCACACCACTATATTATTCATAGACGTATTTTCCAGTAGACCATCACAATAATATTCATTAAAATAATCACGGTATTACATCGTACGTGTACGTCATTTAGGTAGATCGCATGCTTCGATTACGTTTGTCAGTTCAGTCGTGTCATACTATGTTAGGTAACTTAACTTAGGATTAATATCTTTAGTATTTTTTAAAGTTTAAAATTATAAAAATTTTCGTTTGAATTGTAGTTTGATGCATTATATTTAACAAAGACCCATCTGATTAAAATATATAGAAGTATCCAAGTATTTAAAAACATGAAGAGTATATAAGTACATATACATTTCTTTATTTTTTTTTTTTAAAACCTGAATAAATAAATTATTAAAATGGGGATGTGTACGATAAGTGAATCAACCTATTTATCATAATATACAGCTACCCGTCAAATTCACGTTTCCTACCTTTATCCATCCTGCGATTCTGTTGTAAAAATACGAGCAACATTTATAACAATATTAATAAGTCAATCAGTCTTGTTTGATGAAGTACAATATTATGACTGAAATACTGAATGTCGTTCGTCAAAATCCTTCAATCCTCTGTTCGTTTTAATACGTAATTAGGTAATTAAGTTAATTCGATAGTATAATAAAACGTTATACATTAAGATGCCGCGTTTTTACTATAACTACGCAATAGTGCAATACGCGATTATCTACATAGGTTGTATAATATAGTCGGTAGGAAGTAGATAACACGCACAGCTTTAGCCACAACCCACATAATAAAATCGTTGAATATTATTATTTTATAATCATATAATACTCTGCCGAATATCCGCATGTAAAAAGCTTGATAATAATAATAAAAAAATACGGAAAACAAAACGACGATTTGCAAACAGATTTTTTTTTTATATTAAATCATTGCTCGTATTATGTATAGGCCATAGGTATATTATTAGTTTATATTACACGTATGATGTGTATGGTATACATTTTTTGTGTATAATATAGCGTGTATTTTGGTACCTACATATAAATATGTGTTTTCTGGTTATTATTATTATTATTTAAAATGGTGTATTTGAAATAAAATTCATGTAGTAATACGATACACGGTTTTGCGTTATCGATTTGGAACCTCTCCAAGTTTAACTGTCGTGCACGCGTACAATTAATATGTGCATTATACGCATATAATATGTAAAACTCGTCTAGTTACAATTAATTACACTAAATATGTAATTATATAGCACCTCGTAAGTCAAAATATTATATATCAATGATAAAGATTTAAGAGTTTTATGAACTTTATAATTGCAAAGAATTTTCGTACGATAGTTTAATCAATATAGACCCGAAATCAATTGTTACTCATCCAACATGTTGTGGGAAATTAATTTTGCATTTTTGATAAATAATATTATAGCTAATCTATTTCTTGTTCTACTTTTTAAACTTTTATAAAATGGATGACTGATCATAATTTCATGCATAAAGTGATTTTTATTATATTCTTAATTTCAAAAATAAATCATTTTGATGATAAATTGGGTTTTATCCAAATCCTATGAACATTTTTTTCGCAATCGCGTATTCCGTTCAATATTTCTGCTAGGACACTCGCACTATGGTTTATATTTTGGCAACGAATGAATACGAGAGTTATTTTCATACAGACGTCAGATCGTACACAACAATTTTACGCTAAAAAATATTTTCAAAAATTATAAATTTATATCTGTGTGACATAATATTATGATTATTGTTTAATTATAATTATGTATAAGACAAGACTTTAAAACAAATCACTGCCAATTTTACACAAGTTATAGTTTTTATTGTGTATCCACCAATATAGAAAGTATAACATAATAAGTAAAATCATATTTTTATGTAATTTGAATATACAAATATCAACTCATATTAGAACAATTAATTAAATGATATGTATGATACCGGATGCAGAACATCCTATAATATATAATATAATAATAGGACATATAATATACAAGGAATAATGTTATAGAAAAATAAAAAATTAATTATCCGGAAATCCGTTTATCTGATTATCCCGGATTACGGTGACGGTCGTTGTTTTAATTTTGGATCATATAATCAAATGATATATAAAAATCGTGCATGAATAAATATAATAATATACATTGTCATAATTTAAAAATACTATTTTTGTGTTCAGTGTACAAAAGCCATGCATATTATATTGTTATAAGAAAGAAATTGTGAACAATTTATCATACATATCCCATATACAAGATTTATTTTAATTCCACAAAAACACGTGAAATTAAGAAACTGAATTCGTATATTATTCATATACAATACCATATACCTGTCACTTAGATATATATATATATATATATATTTTAATATGTTTAACCAACCGTCATAAAAACTAGAGAATAGTCTGTGTACACGGAAAAGTATTACTCGACTCGAACAAAAGGACGGACGATATTAAAAGCCCCAAAAGCCGGATAAAGCTAAATGCTCGGGGAAAGCCTGAAAGCCGTGCCTCGGTGTAGCTTAAATAGATGTGGTCTTGCTGACCGAAGGGATTAAGCTCATCCTACCCCCGAGAAGAGAGGTCTTATGAGCCCGCCGAACGTTTCCCCACGGGAGAATATTATCCCTTTGACTTGCCCCACTCCCCTTTACGTTTCTGGAAATTTCTCCCTTGCTGCCACACCATCGTTCCATATTATATAAGACCTAGTTCGTTTGACAAACGCTAACCTCTACATATTGTTTTGCGGAGACAACGAAAAGGAAATGAAGGATATGCGAAATTGGTATACAAAATTGATTTCTATCTGACGGACGACCTCTCATAACAAATATATGAAGTATTCGAAGAAAATATACTTATTTCAATATATTATGTATAAAATACGTATTTCTATATATGTTGTAATATTATGGTCAATATTTCAAATAACAAACAAAAATAAATATTATGTAGGTATATATAAAAGTAAATAATCGTTATTAAAATAACAAAAATTATAATTTAAAAATTTGATATTTTTTTTTAAGTAAAATTTAAAAAATATTTTTACTTTTTAATCAATGTGAAATTTATTAATAAAAAACCGTCATAAAAATGACTATTAGCTGTTAAGCCATTAAATTTACAAGTTACAATTTGTTTTTTCGACTCTTGAGATTTAATTATTGACCGTTTAAAATGTACCTATAAGTAAAAAATATTTACTTACCATTTATAATTCCATGAGAATATTATGAAATTAAATTCAAAATTATTGTATTAAATTTTTTAATTTGTCTTACAAATGTACTTGCAGTAAGAATAATAAGTGTTTTAATTTTTTATTAATTTATACATTTAAATATTTGATTTTTATAATATCATCGCAACGTTATATAATATCAAAAAACTGGTGTTAATAAATATTACTAGCAGCAGTTGTATTATAATTTAAAATAAAGGCACATAATTCGTGACTGATAAATTTGTATAATTTTTTTTCAAACTAATTTTATGAAAAGATATAACTTAATAGTTTAATTAAAATTTCTAAATTCTAAAATATTTATATCACAATAATAATCACAATTCAATATATGTTGTTGATCGTGTTATATAGATATTTGCGTGCATACCTGTAAGTCAAGTTAAACCGTGATTGTACTATGGCGATGTTTAAAGACTAATATAGCATATTCTAGTTAAAATCACTACGTGAGACCGCAGTTCCGTTAAATCGTTTAATGAAATCCACTCTGATTTAAAATGTGTCATTCGGGTAATCTCTAGTTGTTGAGCAGATACTGTAGATGGTCATCTATGTATTTTTGATGTTGCGAGTTCCAAGAACTGTATTATAATCCTTTGTCTTTTTTGGACACACTTATTGCGACGGGTGAGAGGTAGAGAAAAACACAGGATGACGTTGAAAGCTTTTGATTGAGAGCGAAGGACGACGCGAGAGGGGTGAGCAATCGAAGAAAGAGGATAGAAAGAGAGAGGGAGAGAGAGAAAAAAACTAAAATAAAATATTACTGAAATCCGTTTAGGCGCGGGCCAAAGCTCTGCCGTTCGCTGTGGTTGCATGCAAATGGAGTGTCATCAAAGGATTATGGATTTCCAGAAAACAAAAACAGACGCAGAAGCAACATTAACCGAATATAAAACCGTAGAAACGTCACCGTGTGTATACGTATACCGAGAGACCCGCAATGTGTCTGAGCGCCTCTCTCACCGTGTAGCGCTTGCTATTCTCGTTACACACACACAGACTATACTCGGCAAAGAGCCGATCTGAGTAAAAGGATTTCACCAGGACGTGGAGCCTATATATACCCAAACCTCTGCTAACGAGATTATACAATACAAATACTGTTGCATACGTAATAATCGCCTTCGTGAAAACCTTTTAGAGAGAAGGGAAAAGGCTAGCGTGTGGTGCGCATGCGATTTTATACATATATATTTATTTATATATGTATACATACACGTGCGTGTGTATACCGAATTACCGGTGATGTGGAGGGGTGGCGGTAAAAATAAATAAGCTAAGACGGCCTTTGCAGCATCGACGCAAGCTAGAGAGGGGCGAAACCTACTCTCGGTGCCGGCAATCGGTATAAGATCAAACTCGGAGACCCGGCGGATGATTGTGGATGGCGTTATGTGTGCGTGTGTGTGTATAAGTTGTCAGTTGCGTTTTCATTTCAATAGTCTTACTTGGATTTAGCAAAGGCCAGCCGATCTGGATTAAATGGGATTTTGCCGGACAAACGGGCTATAGGTGATTTCTACTATAATATGTACGTTGTACAATCGACCAGGTGTTGAATGATGGGAATGGAAAAATCGTTAATGAACTGTTTGCCAGTATATGCTGTTTAATATTTCTGGACACAATATTAAATAACAACGACTATACGTTATTATTAGGAATTATTTCCTTTGTTTTATTACAGAACAGCCCTTTGCGGACAATAATATCATACATGTGATTTTACAGTTTTACTGACGAGTGTCCTAGTAGCACAACCTGTCTCGAGAATATCAGGAATCTCGCTATTATGTATATGTCATGAAAATCATAACATCTTATCGATTTTAGCTGTATATATTTATGTCGATATCGATCCAGACACTAGTTTCCGATTACACCGCAGAATCGCTGTGGGGGGTAAATTTATCAACTATATAACTGTGGTTGCAGTCACAAACTCTGCAGTCAGATCATGATATAATAATAAACTATAATGTCGCGTGGATCTTATACTGTTAAAAACAATATATCGCTTGGTTAAAATATATTCCCCGATGACTAAATATAGTGTGGAAATAATTTTTCAATACAAAATATTTATGATAAGAGAGAATACTCTAAGTATTGCAGTGTACCTACATTTTTATTTTTTATATACCTAGTTATTGTTATACATTCACTAATTAATAGGAGCATTACGTTGTTAATTTTAAATAAATTTAAAGAAA
The DNA here is from genome assembly GCA_036289425.1 of Rhopalosiphum nymphaeae. NCBI lineage: Eukaryota > Metazoa > Arthropoda > Insecta > Hemiptera > Aphididae > Rhopalosiphum > Rhopalosiphum nymphaeae. The sequence continues at coordinate 6,426,279 of JAZAQC010000012.1, read as the reverse complement.
AAAAATCAAATTTGCTTACAATATATACTTAACATGCCGCCATAGTGTTAACACAAAAGCGAAATTATGACAATAATAATACGGTTTCTATCATAAAAGTATAGTAATTAAGCTCTTAATTCTTAGTTTACACTTCAAAAATTAAATTATATCGCAAAATAAAGTATATAAATATGTCGCTTTTCTTCTACCTTTATATCTGTATAAGTGCATAATCCGATGACACTTTTTAAACTACATTTTATTATATTATCGTTATATCTATTTAAAAATACTTTAAAATCAAGTTTAACTGTAACGCTCAAAAGGAAATTTATTTTAGTAGTTTTTAATACTTATGTTGAAACTCTTAATTATAAAAATTATAAGAAAAAAAATGTTCAATTATAGGTTTCCATTACTCATTAGGGGGGAAAATCTTTTGACGTAAACTTGAAACTGCTGAAGCATAAAATATAACGTGTACAATTAAATTTAAAATTGTATTTTTCATTACGTTATTAAAATCATTCGATGTTAAGACGTTTGCCGAAAATTAAAATAAATTCATTAATCATTTTTAATACTTTCGATTTACCACGATTTTATTAAAATAATTCAAAATCGATTCACTATAATGAAATCTGATTACGTGTCACCGTGGTATTGTTGATATAGTTTAAATAAGATGTAAAAATACGTTTTTCAATTATTAAAAATTCTCCAGAGTATTATCATATTTCACTTGAAATATTCGTTAAAAAATTATAATGAATAATAAAAAACGTACACTCAGTATAATTCTATATGAAGACGACAATACCTACAGATATAAAAAGAAGCCAAAAATTCGGGCGGTTAAATGATTTCTCGGTGTTTATAATGTTGTAATATTTATTGCCTGTCTCGCAGTGTTAGATTTGTACTCGATGGGGTGACGGGTGGAAAAAAAAGCAAAAAACTTCAATTAAAACCTTTCTTCGTATTTTCCATTTCAACACGTACGCATAATACACGCGGTTAGTAGCGGTTGGATTGTCAACGAGAGGGTATACCGCACCGGAAACGAGTTATACCGCGGTGGCAGCATCAGCATGCAATATATTAATAGTATTATATATATAAATATCAGTTATAACAGTCGGAACACAATTAAAATGATAATAATACATAGGAATGCTAATCACCGTCGCGCACGACAAAGGTGTGTTTTGATGCAAATGCAAAAAAAAATACAATTAAGACGTGTATAATACATATATACTGGCCGTATCGAAATCACTAAATAAAAACTGATTCTCTCGCGTATAACCGTGTACCGGACCCACGCCGGTGCCGACGCGTATACCTACGTGATTAACCGTCGAAGCCATCGTCGTCTAGTATTATTATATTATTATGACAAGTGTTTTATGGAGAATCGCTACCGAAATCTCGTCGAACAATACCCGCCGCCGTCGAGACGGCTATTAGATCGGAACGCCGTCGCCGACGACGACTGAGGATAATTCGGAATTCGTATCGAGAAAAAAAAAAAACGCGTTTATTTCAATTTTCCAGGAATGCGCGTGGGCACCCGCTCCCCAACCGCTCCACGGTGGGTTCGGATCGTAGAAATAGTGTGTTATAATAATAATAATAATAATAATAATAAATAATAATGCGTAAATGTATATATATATATATATATTTATACGGCTGCTGCGGCAGTGTGTTGCGGGTAAATGCGTAAATTATTAGTCGTTTTTCCAGACCATCCGGAACGCGATGGCCAGGAATGCGCGTGCAGTACACATAATATTATAATATTGTTATATCTGTGTACTTACGCGGGCAGGTAAGTAGGAAGGTCGACGCCGAATCGCTCACCTTGGCGTTCCTGCGTCTCGTGACCGTGAAAATGTCCGGTACGAAAACGCCACGGAAAACGCCGACGCCGCCGACGCCGAATTAAAGAAAGCGGCTGCGGCGGCGGCGGGGAATCGTCATCATTCCGACGAGTCGTATTGCGGAACTGCGCGTGTCATCGGTGCATTTTTTCGGCGGTCCATTTCGTTTTTGTGTTTTCTTCCACCTTCAACCGCCGCCGTCGCGTTTGTGAGAGAGCGTTCTGCAGCAAATGACGGTCACATAATATAACGATTTTAATGATAACAATGTTATTGGTCGTTGTCAGCTGGTGAAACGTCTTCCTCCCCGACGGGTTGAAAAACATTTCATTTGGGATGTAAATCGCCAACCCGGGGGTTAACACCACATTAACCATATCATTATCTTTATATTATAATATAGTGCCTAATCAATAGTTAGTATGAGATAAATTCTACACGTATAAACGCATAACCGAAATAACTATCGTTTGTGGAATACACAATTAATCTTAACACTCGATGTTTGTTTTGAGATGAAATGTAATACATATTTATAAATGCATTAAAATTGCATACATATATTTTTAAGTTACGTGATGTAAGTATAGTCATTTCGATAAATTGAATTTGCAAGTTTACAATTCTTAAGAAATAATATTTATATGTATTTAACTATAGATAAATGTTCTTCGTATTATTTGTTACGAATATATCCATTATAACAGAAAACTTCACTTGAAACTATTGATAAAAATTATTTATAAAGTTAATGTCAATGTCGATAAGCTACCGAGGTGAGCAAATATAGTGCTTAACAGTTAACATGATGTCACAACTAAAAGCATAAGTAGTTGATAAAGTATCTATCACACCAATCAATTATCATATAGGTGCCACTGGTGCCAGGTTTGGTAGTTTTTATAAAATTAAAATGTTTTAGCAAATTATTATTATTACTGATTTTAGTAATTTTTTAGAGCTTTGCATATATAACACGAATGATAAACATATTTTAGTTACCTCAGGTATATAATTATTAAGTAGGCTTTAGAATTTTAATATTATAAGACGAGACAATATTGTTGTCCGTGGTTTTCAAAAGAGATCTAACTAAAAGAATACACGTTAACAAGTGCTTAAATTAAAGTCAGCTAAATTAATCTCGTAAAAAATTTTTAAATCCGCCTAAAATAATCTAAACTATTTACACGATATACGAATAAATTTGCATATATATGGACAAATTTATTCGTATTTTTTATTGCAATTATATGTGTTTAGACGTACGTATCGCTTACTATAAAGTCTAAATAAGTTATATAAATTTAATTATAATAATGTAACTAAGTAATTTGATAAATTTTAAAACATAATAATATATTCGATCATCGTGATACTAAACCTTTCCGCCGCCACCATTACAGCAGTATATATGACTTTAAAGCCGTTATCAATATATATTATGAGTTCGTGGTACGTCACAATCGCCTATCAAATCTAATGATGATAACCGGTAATATTTGTTCACCGTGAATATTGTAATAATTATGACGTTTGTGCGAGAAGATTCCCGTATAATATAAAATAGATATGTTAACTCACATGCTCAGGCTGCAGTGCGGTGTTGACGACATTTCTAAATACGTGCCATATCGAGAACAACAATTAATATATATATACCGCAAAACACATTATTTCATTCTTAATATTAATATAATTTAATTTTTCTAATATTATGCAAAAATGTTGATGGGAAATGGGTGTTTTCAGTGTTCATTCCGGAATGTAATTCGATATTAAAGTGTTATACTTATTATGAATTCCATACTGGCCATTCCGAAACTAAGCTCGATTAAACCTAACGGAGTATATAATATCATAACGCAATAAAAACGGATTGGAATTACAATAAATTACAATATTAACGTTTGAGATTATCACATTTCGCACGGTTAACTGGTATTTATTAATAAATATATATTTTTCAAGTGATTACATTGTATTTCTTATTATTAATATCAAGCCTTAAAAACGATTAAGTTGGAATTTTAATATAATTGTCAAATACCAACTGATCCGAATAATTTAATAATATTACGGTTTTGAATCATTGCGCGTTTTGTAGGGTTTTAATTGAGTGTCCGTATAATATGTATATTCATTTTCATGACCTTTTTATAGATTGGTAGGTAATATTAAAGATAGTTTTTTTTTATGTTTTAGCTTTTAAGAAATACAACATTATTTTCTACCTATAGCCTTATAGTAATTTAATATGAATATCATAATATTAATATAACCGGACGAAGGGACTACAGGGATAATGCAGAGCTCGTGTTCAGTGACATTTATTAATTGTAAAATTAAATGCATATTTGCCTCGATTTACATGAGATCTCTGCATCAATTCCGTTTTAATCTAGATAATCTGAAGTAGGGTTTGAAAATAGAGGGAAGGGGTAAGAATACGGAGTTTAGAGAGAAATCTGTTGTAAAACATTTTGGATAGTATCGCTCTGTTATTAATTGTAACTTAATGCAGGTCGTGATTCGTTACATAACTCCTGTACCATTACACAGGTTCACTGTAGATATGAGCCCAAGAGAGGACTAACATCATTAACGTAATATAATTTATAATAATATATTGTTTTATAAAGAAACCAATGAATTATTATTTAAATCCATTTTATTTGATTTTAGTGATAAACAACGACGCAACAATATCGTTTTAAATGTACCGTACACAATATAAACGTATACATTTATAATATTGCATGTTGTACAACATTCTTGTTTAAATATATAATATTTGACGTGCGTTAACTTATTGTATCGCGCCCCGCACACGACTTACTCTGGATTTAAAGTGAAAGGGTTTCTGTGATTATTTTTTTTCACCCCGATTTTTAATCCCTGTTTCTCTGGAATTTAACGGTACGACCTTATGCAACTTACAAACAGTGCCACGGCCCGATGATGGTTAGGTTAGGTTATGATGGGGCTAGTGGTGGTTTTGGTGGTGGTGGCGGCACACGGGGAATTGTTTTAACAATGCAACCTTTTCTGTATGCCCTCTCCCAACAGACATTTTGCGAGAACGTGTTAAACACTCGGGGCCACGGGGTACAGAGAATTATTAGAGACCGCTTCACCCTGCTTCCAATCCACTTCACCACAACATCCCACTCGCCAATCGTCCTACCTACGCTACACCGAATTCGTATACTGTAACATTTCTCGATATGAATGGACAATAATCCTTAGAGGTTGTTTACTCACACACACACGCGCGTGTGAATTTAATCCCTCCAACTTATCTCTTTTCATCGCTGGATCGTGAATTTTTCCCTCTTGCGCAGTCCGCCTCTTTCCGCCACTGTTGGGTATATTTTTCTCTTATTTTTAATCCACAGCACCATCGGCTCTTGTCGCTCTATAATATACCTAACCGAAGAGATAATGCTCATCGCAAATTTTGGTTTACATATATATAGGCAGCACGCGGGCTTGAGCCGTGTGCGTGTGTGTGTTCGGGATCAACGGAATCGGTAGGATCAGAGTACTTAGCGTTCTATCTCTCTTTATCTTTGTCTTTCTTCTCTCTCTATCTCACTCCCTGTCTCTCTTTCTCTCAATATATCCTCCCTCCCTTACATCATTCCTGTAAACGGGCCCCAGTTAAGCTCTTTGTATCCGCTTTAACCGGTCCCTCTCCGCTCCACCCCATCACGGTGTATACGTTTTAATAAGAACCCATCTCATCGCATAATTTCAAGATGCCACTAACCTCTTCGCCTTTCGTTTCTCCATCCAGCACCGGTCCTGCCGCCTTGCCATTTCCTTTCTCTCTTCTGTCACGCTTTTCACGTGTCTTCTTGCCAGTTTTCCTGTATAATTATATACAACATCGTCTATGTTTTCTGAGTTCAGGAAACCATAAATACGATTTAATGCCGATGATCGGCTTACGTACAGTGCTTTAAAATCAATCTAGAACAAAGTATACCTACGCAAATTAACAGTACAATGCATATACGTATTTTTTTCCTTAAATACATCATAATAATACATCATCGTTTTTAAATACGTTTACAAACCAAGTTAATAACTACATCTCTAGAACGATTTTTACTTTTTACGGTGATCTATCAAAATGAATAATGATCATCACATAGATATTATTTTATCCTATATAATACTATTATATCGATAACATTTTATAAGCATGTCTATGTTCAATCCGATTCAGTAAAATTTTGAATTACATCAGTTTAGATTTAAGCTTACTCGACTATATGTTATTCTATAAAACTATTGATTACAGTTATTTTCAATAACATTGATCGTATATATTTTATACTTATCTGCGATCAAACGTCCATAATTTTGAAACATTCAATACAAAAAGTACGTTTTTATCCGATTTGTATTAATTTGAATAAGGAGATTTAGAACCTTGATATACTCGTATAAAGTACTTGTGCAGGCTTATATCTCTAATTATTAATATTTTTTTAATGTATATAGTAGCTTTGTTAGTAAATATTTTTAAAAACTATAATTACTCAGAATTGTTCAAAATAAATTAAATTTTTCCAATAGCCAGTTTATTCATTTATTAATTTTACTAAGTTTATCATATAAATTACGCATGTATTAAGAATATTATTAGCCAAAATTAAAATTATTAACAAAAAAAAAATCTATTAATTTCAGACTTTATTATATTTTTAATTTAACCTAATCTTCTATCACTTAATTGTCAAGGTTTAATTTAATTTAACTTTATTTTAATAAAAATATAGGCACTTACTCAATTTATTATACGTAAACAATTGTTACATGATTTAACTATAAAATATCTATATTAGTTCATATTTCATCTATGTTGATTAATATTATAATTGATTTTTACGGGCATTCTGATTTATAGATAATCTGTAATAAATTGAATGCACATTGTAACGAATTAAAACAAATTATTGTAAATGTAAAATATTTACGATCGATGTTAATTGTCTTTGTATAGGTTTGTGCTTATTTTTAAATATAAACATACATTTTAATTATCTCGTTTTTGTTGTGTAAATATTATAAACAATTTTATGCATACGAAAATCCAAATCAATTCCACTCGATTTTTTTTATTTTATTAATATGAACTATGACTATTAACACTTTAATAATAATATTTAAATTATAACGCATTACGATTCTTTAGTTACGATCATAATATTATACATTTTAGACTGTTTTAATATTTTTAAACATAAATTTAAAAAAAAAAGTTTGCAAGTAGGTAACCATTCTCCTGTACAATAGGTGTTGAGTGTTCTTCATCATTGAGTGATCACTTTATATATTAAATTGTATTGTTTATTTATATTACAGTAATTTATTTTATTATTAGCACTACGGCAGGAATTATATAGATTAAATTGGCAATAATAGCTTGAAATTCAAATTGACCAAAATATTGTTGAATCACAAAAGCATAAAAAAAAAAAATCGTCATTATTTAGATGATGTGTAAATATTAACTATTGTAAGATTTGAAAGAATATAGTTTAAAAGAAAACGATACTCTAACAATCCTCAAAAAATTAGACCCTCTTTCCTTACAACCTTAGCAAAAAAAAAAAAACATTACTCAAATTGCAAAATTACAAATAAGCTATTTAAAGCAATAAGACCAAATCTGATACACACCAATGAATATTCGATGGATAACGAAATAATCATTTAATTTTTAAAAATCACTAAATTATCAAGAACATATTGTAATAGGTATTATTCGTATGTTATATAAAAAAGTACCAATTTAATTTTAATTATTTTTATGTTTCATTATAGGTAAAATTATTTTTATTTTTTTCTCAAAATATTATATTATTCTTCCCTCATAACCACACATTCAATATTGTAATGATTTCGTCAACGCAGTCACGAAATCAGATTTAACTAATGGCTTTTTCCGCTGTTTTTATTATTTTTTTTGTGATCGATAAAAAGAAAATAGCCATTTATAAATATATAAATCTTGGAAGAACAAAAAATTGTAGTAAAATGTTACAGTATTTCTGCACCATGTAATAACCTTTATTTTACAATTTTAAAATAATATGTATATAGTTTAAAAATCTACAAGTTTAAATAAAAATAATGTGTCCATTTTTACACATTAATGTAGTCAAACTTCGAGTTGGTTTTAAAAGTTTGATTTAAATATTTTTGAAAATAATAATGTTATACTTATGTATACGTATTACTTATGTTGTAGCGGCTGTGAACGCGTTACGTATTTGCGAAATGAGAAAAAATATTTACCAACTTAAAGAGTATCGATCTATACTAAAAAAAATATACATATTAACAATAAGAGCTGATTGTGTTATTCTAAAAACAACCTCGTAACCGAATAGCATCCCCTTCGGAAAAAAAGCAAAAACAACCACATCCTGACAACATTTGTATATTCCACATTACGCGCCGGATTCACGCGTTTCCGGTATCAAATCTTCGTGGCATTTAACACAATACCAACCGGCGAAAACTGAACACACGGTGTATCTCGTTTATTATTTTTTTTTTCATCACCCATAAAGAACTACTGTTCTGCCCTGTATTCGTTTCGTTCAACAAATCAATATTTCGCGTCGGAGAGATAACGTTTTTCACACGGCGGCAAAGCCACGCGACAGTTATTAAATCTGGTAAAAATTTCTTCTTAAAAACAGATAACGAGGTTTTTTCCGCTCCCCTTGCTTTCATTTGGATAGCATTATTATTATTTTTTCACTCTTTCACTAACCGCGTGCCACTCCGTGTCTCCCGTCGAGCCCGGTCGGTTCTGTTTTTCATTTCCGTTTGCACCACAAAAGGGTGGAGAGATGCCCGTGCGTCGCCGCCGATCCGGTTATTTGTGTTACACGTACAAACACGGCGCTCAGTTTCTTCCGATAAGAGCTTATTATTATATTATTGTCGACGCCGTCGGTGAGAGCAAACCGCGCTGGCTAATAATGGAAAACGCTTTACACCTCCGCGTAATGTATAACATTATATAATAAACACCAACCAGTCAGATAGACACGTACGATAGGTATACTTCTGCCACTGAGACCCACCATCAGCATCGCATTGTTTATCGGGCTGTCAACTTTTGGTTTTGAAAAGTTTTTCCAAAGTGTCATCTCCGTTTTAGCGGAAAATCCGGGGAAGGGACTCTCCTCGCAGATGCCACCGCAGATGTAGATGCATTATAGACGTCGGATGTGTCGAGACGAAACGCTATCTCTCTAGGAAACGCTGGATGGTCTGCTTTATTTGTTTATTATTTTTTTTTTTAATCTTCAACTCAGCGGTTATATACGTACGACCTTTGATACATTCGATACGATATCATCAAAGATAAATGTTATGTATATAGCTATAATATAATAGTATATCATAAATATTTAAGTAGCTTGTGCATAATGTATATATTATACCTGCTCAAACCCTAATTATAATCGGGCATCAATTCGATTTTCTACTCGGTGTACCCGCTTTACAATAATGTATCTGAACCGTTAGTGCTACCTCATAGTATATTGTAGGTATAAAAACAACACCGACGACGATGTTTCATTGTTTGCATTTCATTACATTTTGAATTATTTTATTAATATATGTATTTTTTAATTTTAATTTACATAAATATTATAACATTGCTAATTATTGAAAAAATTACAAAAAAAAAAAAAAAATACCGACCATGCTTGTATCTAATAAGTGATCAATTCCAAATAAAAAGTATTTAACAAGTCAGTCATTTCAATAATTCAATTAGTAAAATATTTTTAGAAAATGTAAATGGTTATCTGTTGACCTCGATGTATTAAAAATAATCAATTTATCAAAAATAAAAAAATATCTAAATAGTTACAAAATATTTAATTAAAAATAAATTATCGGTTTAGCTATTGCCAATTAATCATATTATTAACTATTAACTATTTAATAACTTATTTAACTGTTTATAAACTATTAACTCTCAATAGTTTTACTGTTTTCACCGAATAAAAATTAATTTTATAAAAATCAGTGTTGTTTCCAAGATTGCAACTCGAGTGATAGAATACAATAAGCAGACCATAGTTTCCAAAGTGTTTCAAATGAAAATTTAATCCGTCCTTAAAACTCCGGCCTAAGAACCGTGTCTGAAACCCGTTTTTAGATTAGAATGAATATAGATTCAACTGGCTTAAAGCTTAGTCGAAGAATTATAAACTAAATTCTGTAGATTAATATTAACATTATAAATACGTCTTCGCCTGATACACATAATAATTATATACACAGGCGCGTATCGTATACTGAATAGCTATGTATCGTGTAACTACTATCACGGAATGTTGTCAATCATAATATAATAAATCATATTTTATTTTTAAAAAACCGTTCCATTATTTTTTTCAGCGAAATCCATACCAGTACATTGCGTAGTGGAATCGATTAACCATGTTTATCAATGGAGCCAAAAGCACTCGCCGACACTACATCGATCAAAAGGCCACGTAGAATTGGATAGATTCGTTATCATTCCAAACAATACTGCGTTTAGAGACTTGACAGAAACCGCGTTGGTACGCCTTGGCTATTCTAAGGACACGGTAGCGGCTTCGAAAGGCTTGGTAGTGCTCAAAAACTGGTTACCATTAGACCTAGACACAATCGCCGAGGATCCGGTATTGACAGTGAACGATGTCCTCGGAGAACTCACTACCCTAGCCACTCTGAGAATACTCGTGTTCAGGTATGTTTTAAATATTCAATTGACGACAACCACCTGTAATATTATTTTTATTGTCCTTGTAGGGAAGCAAAGAACCGATTTTCCGATTTGAAAGATAAACTGTTAAAACTGCTATTGGTACAAAGCCAAACTCAGTTAACAGCGTCCGGATGTCCCCTGGACGAAGCGATAATATTACAGATGATGAAGGTCGGACAAGCTTGTCCGGATTTCCCAGAAGATTTGTACAAAAAATTCGAACAATGGTGGATAATGCAATCATCAAATGTCGTTCCCAAAATACAGCCATCGGTATTGCCGCAATCAGTGAGAGACATGTTTTATCGTAACGGATCGTCACCGAGGCAGTCTAATATGCAAGACAACCCCACTAATTGTATTGTTCCTAAATTAGACCCAAAGACACACAGTCTCCAGGTGATTTATTTCACACAATAATCATATTATACCTTCCGTGTTATATTTACCGTACTCAACACATTGTGTAGTTGTGTTATCTGAATATAATTGTGTTGTTACTAATTAGTAATATGATTTGAATCGCATTAACAAATATATAATATATTTATGTATATCTATTTTAGCCCGTTTCTCAAAATCAGTTCCAAGGTCAAAAAACGCGAATGCGTACTAGCTTTGATACAGAACTTGAACTTCCAAAATTGCAAGCTTGGTTTGCTGAAAATCCGCATCCAAGTAGACAACAAGTATGTCTATATTGCATTTAAATTGCGCGTATATGTACTATGTATAATATACGTATATAATATTATTCTTATGGCGATTTGATTTGTTTTATATTAATTGTCGATGTTTGGTATTATTTTAACAAAAGATACACCACTACGTGAGTGAATTGAACAATTTGGAATCGCGTAAAGGTCGTAAGCCGTTAGACGTCAACAACGTCGTATATTGGTTTAAAAATGCCAGGGCAGCACAAAAACGGGCTGAAGTACGCGGCACAAATTCAGGTCAGTATACTTACGCTACAATATATATCAGTAGCGTTGTAAAAGATTTGTTCTATACAAAAAGCTGCGAGCACTACAAAACACACCTTTCTTGTTGCCTTTTGTACACTTCTAATTGCGTGAATTGTAGTTGTATTTAGGTGTTACAATAATACTACACTATTATAAATTATTAAAAAAAATAATAACAACGCTTATAACTATTATTTTTTTACAATACTTGTCCTCATATACCTATACTCCGATATACGTCAAAATTTAACTCATAAAATATTTTCTTAATGAAAAAATGTTATTGCTATCTCAATTCTAAACACAAGTACACCACTTACTATTTTTTCCACTATAAACTTAACTAGACAATACATTTAATAATATTATAAATATAATTTCTCTAAAACATAATTTACAACGCGTCGTCTCAAAGATATGACAGTACATATTATTAACAGTATTATATACTGTATAGGCTAAATTCTTGGAAATTATAATATGTACTGCGTTTCGACATTTCTGTAAACTTTCCGACTATAATGATGTAGTAAGCACGATGTTTAACTTTGAACTTTCCTGGGTAAAATCGATTATTGATTTTTCATTATAATGTACGAAGTATGAAAACCCATACTGGCCAGTATAAAAACATCCGTAATAAGGGAGCGGGGTGAGTCTACAGTTACTGCAATATTACTCCATCGCGCCGTAATAACTGAATATATACGTATTTATATATATATATATATATATATATATTAACAACTATAACACCTGTATAATATAACGTGAACACGACCGTAATCCGCGTGAAATAATGCGATTTGGCGACATCGTTTGTGTTTTCTATAGACACGGCCGACCGGCATTAAGGCCTATCCTCTCATTATAATAATAAAGCGTTATTGTTGGCCGCGTGTTATTATATTTGTGCGATTAACTGTGTGTTGCAGGCGCCGCAGACATAAACTCGGGAAACAACGACGGCAACGTGAACGGTTACTGTAAGAGCAGCAGTCCCAGCGAGCACGGCGGCAAGTCCTACAGCGGCCAGGGGTCGGTGAGCGAAGCCGAAGACGACGACGACGAAGAGTTCGACGACAACCGGGACGACGACGACGACGACGACGACGACGACACAAAACCGCCGATGAGCCCGCCCGCGGAACAGCCGATATCGTTGACCACGCACGGGCGGTTTAGTAACGGCGAAACGCAGTCGCCTAGACCGCAATCGCGCAACTCGCAGCAGAGCCCCGAACACAAGGTAAAACATTTGTGTTATATAATTACGACGTTGTCTTGTAAATAATAGTAATCATAACAGTCTGACTAAAATGTATTGGTAGTACTCAATTAAAAAAAAAAAAAAAAAATGACTATTTGTGTGTTCACTTTTAACTTCATACGAAAAACGTTGTCTTTATAAGTGTATTAAGTTCGTAGCTCTTCGCTTAAATCGAATACAAATATATTAATTATTAAGAGATTATCCGAAAACCCCAAGATCGTTCAGTCTATAATGTAACACTAAAAATGTTCAACAATCGACATCGATATTATAATATATTACATTTTAATGAAAAAAAAATAATTTTCAAGTCGGTTCTAAATATATCCAATGGGCAATGATAATAAATAACACAAACATTATTCATGTATAGTAACTATGGCATTCACCAAATAATTTAATATCACGTTTAGTTTGTTAAATTTTTTCAGCATTCGTTTACGAAGTAGAACGTATTTTTTACTATTGTTGACCATTTTAATTTAAAGATAAATATTTTATAATGTGTTTTGTTTTCACGATTATTCTTGATTTTATGACTTCGATACCTAAATTGGTCATCATTTTGATTTTCGTTATAATCATTGTTGGACTATGGCAATCACACGTACTTTGTTAAAACTTATAATCATTGTTATATTTTTTACTAAAATATTAGTACTTCTTTTGGTAAGTTTATATACATGAATGAGAATTTATATTATCATATAATATTTGTTATGTATAAAAAAACGTTTTTCCCATTTAATAGTTTAATAAAAAATATTGACATAATTGTCAAAATATTTTCTAAAATATTATAATATAGTAGAGCTTCTACAAAATTGAATTTTTAATTATTATCTACTTAACATAAATATACACATACTTTAATACTCGTATCATTATAATATATCTATCTATTATTCTTGTTTTTTTTTTAAATAATAATAGGTATATTACATTTGTTTAAATTCATAAAAATACAAATACATCGTTTTTATTGAAGATGCTTATGTCATTGGTGCATCATAATATATATTAATGTATTTCAAATGTTCAACATATAAATGTCATCATCTCATATTTATTTTAAATTTATTTACTAATCAATAAAATATTTTATTAAATACCATTTATATTGTAGTATAATTTTGATAAAAAAAAAATCGTTCTCGAAATTAAATCTATTAATACGGTTAAAAAAAAACATTAAATTATATCTACAACTGTCGACTATACAGATTTAAAAAGTGTTACTAGTTCACATTCCTTTTAGTTTTTATTCGTCTACCGAAATTTAAAAAAATAAGTTATTGGCATGATTATCGGTAAACATTGCGAATACCTACCGGTTGTTAAGTTAAACGTATTACTTGTGACCTACACTTGGTTAATTTATTTCACACACGTAAAATAATTCTGGGCACGTAGTTTTAATAAGACTAAAGAAATGGGAATATCACATATCATAATACATGTGTAACACTGCAATGTGAATTATATATAGGTAGTTCATTCTAAGTTGTAAATAATTCGGCTTGCAGGTGTCAAAAATCCACGTAAAATAAAAGCCAAAACTTTGATTGACTTAGGCTTTACTATCGTTATACTTAAATAATATTGTATATTAACTAATTATAAAATAAATTATTTTTGTTTAATAAATCACTTTAACCAATTAACAATTCACTATGATTTTTTAAACCTATTTAATTCTAGACAATTGTTTTGTTTATGATGTTTATCATTAAACCCTTCGCCAAATTGCTTCTTTTTTTGTATTTCCGTGTCTATTTACTATATAAAAAATATATAGAATAATCGATGTATGATACTGAAAATAATTGTGTCTCCTAATCGAATAATATAGGACACTGCTATTTAAATCTCATTGTATGCCATTTATTATACCACAATTATTAATTATCATTATCAATCGGAGACGTAGAGCTGTACGGAAATAAATTTAGATTTAACTACTTGGACTGGTTAGTGGTCCGAAATTAGCTTTGGTATATATATTTACAAGATCAATTTAAAACTTATCATTGATGAAAATCACCAAGCAATATATAGTTTTTTAACATTTCCCGGTCAATGACGTAATTTCTCACATTAATATCTCTGACCGCAACACATTATAAACACAATAATACACCTTAGTTTTATAATCTTGAAATAATACACACTAAGTAATAAACCAATATTTAATCTATTAATGTGTATTAAAAATATTCTGTTATTGTTCATTAGTTCATTATCGTGTAATAAGTAAGTTATGACAAATTATATAAATATAGTATAACATGTAAAAACATAAATCAAATATAAATTGAATATCAGGTTGACTACTTATATATCCAACACATACTTAGTTAAAATTTTTTTATTGTAAAACTATACTGACATTTTTTTTTAAATTAGCTCTAAAGCTGAGTTCATAGCTACGTCATTTATCGTGTCGTGATGCAACTTTCATTTCATTCTGATTGTCCATTTAATCATTATATACCATTATATATATCATTATATATCATCCACTAACCATAAAATCTACTGCGCAATTTCCAAAGTTGGGCCTAGCTTAACGTTTAGATTCGACTCTACGTAACTTTAACTGCTTTAGCAATTGAAGTAATGTATTTTTATTCGAACAATGGACCAAACTGATTTTTATCAAGTTACAAACATACTTTTCAAACTACTTTATGATAAAAATCATTTTTCATTTTTTATAAAAACTTTTGCCTACATACGATATTATTTCCTCCTATTCCTCCGTAGACAAATTCTAATCATCTAGCAAGCAAGACTATACGATTTATTTGATATATTCAAATAGTGTGTCCAAAAATAATTTTTTGAAAGGAAACAACACTTATTAACGTATTTTATATATTTCCGATTGCCCTGTCTGGACAATATACTCTAAAATCTTGCATAAAACTGTACGAAATCTAAAACCGAAAAATTTTTGATTTCTAAAAAAGGTGATGGTTATCAAAGAAGAGCCGCCGGATAAGGATAAGACGACAGTAACCACTGGACTGAACAATAACGACTACGAGGACGAAGAGGATTTTGACGAGGAAATGATAGACGACGACGGGTCTGACGGTGGAGCCGATGATCGCGACGTGATTGGCAGCAGCTGCAAACGGTTATTACCTCAACAACAGTCAGCGATGTCGTGCACCACCAGCCCGGACGACTTGGTTGCCGCCGGACACCACCGCCAAACGACGCCACCACCCCCACCCCCGCCGTTATTCCACCGCGCCGCCGATATGCACCAGCCGCTGGTCCGGCCCGGGTTTTCGATGGTGCCAAACTCAATGTTCGGCCACAGCTTCATGTACATGAGCCAATGCTTGCCCGGGTTTAATATGGGCCGTCGACCGCAGACCGGCACTCCGCCCCCACCTCAATCACAACAGTCACAGGTAAGTCATCGTGGACTTATAACATAATATAGTATTGATTACACCGATGTGTCGCCGAGTAAGTCCAAATGTGTCACAAAGTAAATGACACCGATAATACAAATATTTTTGACACGGTTTACGAATATGTATTTGGTATAATTTCTATGTTGGTAAAAAATAAGTGATCTACCTGTTATCGGTATATTTCACATATTTTTTATTACCGATTAAAATTAAATATTACTCATTATTCTTATTTTTATATTGTGTGTTACCATAACACAAAGGGCTGAGAAAGACTTACACTGTCGTAACGATGCATTCGATTTGAATAAATAATAGCTAAATTATACCCACAACACCTCTCACTGAACTATATTTTTTTTCTGATACAGTCGGTTCTATGCAAAAACAAAATCTTACTTTGTATTTAACCTTTCAAAATCGAACCCGATACCGAGTGATATTCCCGGTAACTACTTTACCACGATATCAACATATTATTGTATTCTTCATAAATATTATATAATAATATGTTTTTATCCTAAACCGTATGCTCTACTATTCTGTTATATTATATTGTGTATACTATTCTAATATAAACTTTAATGTAATATTTATTTAATCCATTTAAATAATAACAAGACTGAGGTGACTGTAAAATTTTAAATTACATTTAAACTTACAGTAATTTGTAATTCACTATGAATTGCCGGTGACCGCCCACAATAATAATTGTCATTTCTTTTTATTTATTTGACAGGTTAAAACCTTCATTTTTATATCTTTAAAATACTTTTTATAAAAATCACTATTAATTATATTGATAAACGATAAAAATAATGGTATAACCTAAACCTAATTTTTAATGTTATGGTTGTCAATATACCTATATGAAATCTAAAATAAGATAAGTATTGCGTAAGTCACAATAAATTCGAAGTAACCACCATTCAAATACGGCTATGTAATGTAGAAAAGTATTATAATCATAATCGGTATTTTTATTTTTTATTACGTGTCGTGGAAATTTGTAAAATTGTACATGTTTGTAGTGTTTGAAAATTGATAAAAACAACTAATAAGGGATACGTTGACGTGGTTATGATAAATTATAAAAACTCTTTAGTAGGTTTATATAAAACATCGGTAACCAGTAAACGTGACAACCAAATCTTGCTCATAATTAACTTAAACCGAACATAGTATACCTAAGCTTGACGACATAAACTACTTAATTGTCTAAGCGCTTGAAACGAAACAATTGTATGTAGTGAAATTGGTAATTCATGAACTCTACATAGTAAAGTATAAATTTCATAATAGTTAACAAATAAAACGAACAAAACAAATATTTAAATATTCACAAAGTTACACACCCAAATATCAACACATTAATATTTAATAAACAAGTAATACTTATTTTTCGGATAAACGATAAAATATATATTTTGTTTATAAATATTGTGCTTTTAGATTTTAATATTTTATTATATTGTCTGCAAACCCTTTATTGCGGTGAAACGTTCGCTGGGACTACGGGTAGGGAAATGCTGTTATAGATTACTTATTTAAAAAAGTCTATGTCGTTTAATATTTTATATCGTAGTTTAGTTATTGAATAATAACCACTGAAGTGAAAATATAAACAATTGTCGTGATCTTTACTTCCTGAGCGTACTGACGAAGAGTAACAGGAATTCGAATAGTTAAATTGTATTATTGTTGGATACGCTACACGAAACTGATATAAATTTCTTGAATTTAAGTTATGAAAATTTGGATGCTTAGTTGTATATTTTAGTTATATATTTTACTTGTTTGAAAGATAATGACTAATGAGTATTTCAACGCAATGTATAAGTCAGAACACTCAGAACCACGTTTATCTAGCAGATAACAATGGTTCGAACGAAAAGTATTAGATATTGTGAAAACACACGCCAGTTTACTTACATAATATATTATTTTCTTTACATAAATAATAAGTTTTTGAGCGTTTAATCAGCAAACATATAATTAAATTATATAAATTGCAAATAATTAACCAAGAAGTAATTATTTACGGATAATCTTTAGATAGTCAAAAGTGTTTTAATCGTTAAACCATCTTCTGAGAATCCGCTTTAAACAATACTAATTTCACTCAAAATATCAAGTACTTCATAGCTGATAAGTTATCAACTAAAGCAATCAAAGGAATTGATATAATACTTGAAAAAAAGTAAAATAGTAATAATATAGTAATATACCTAATCACAGTATATTTTAGTACACCGAGATTAAAACTTAGTATTCAAGAATTAATAAAAATTAAAAATATTCTAACGGATTATTGTCAGAAAAAAACACCACAGGATTTTTTTTAACGATTATAGCAAAAACTGATAACACGATTTATTCGACTCTCGTTGATAAATATAAATTATAAAAACGTAGCAATAATATTGCCTACGCAGTACTTCAAAATATGTTTTAATTGATATCGCGTCTTTTCTTGTGAATAGTGTAATTACTTGTTTACATTATTATTTGTTTGTACTCGAAATGTTATGCTTATAATTTATAAATTATAAATAACAGAAATAATTATTATTTCAATTAAAAATGAAAAATATCTTTTTATCTACGTATTTGAAAAAAAAATCTATTGTCTTGACTAAGCTTTTTCTTTTTATTTGTCTTTTATTTACCAATACGTTTGTGAGGAAGATATTTATAAATATTTCTCTCTCGCTAAATTTCTTAAAGGAAATTAATGATAAGTTAAAAATAAAATTACAATGGTAAAGTAGAATATTATAGTACAATTTAATTTTGATTATAATTTTTATTTTAATTATTTTTTTACTTCATATGAAATTAGTACCTTTATACGTAGGTTGTAGGTATATAAATATTAACGTAAAATATTTTTGGCAATACATAGTGGATGTTTCGGTGGTTAAATTGTACA
Source organism: Rhopalosiphum nymphaeae (assembly GCA_036289425.1). Lineage (NCBI taxonomy): Eukaryota > Metazoa > Arthropoda > Insecta > Hemiptera > Aphididae > Rhopalosiphum > Rhopalosiphum nymphaeae. Next base: position 6,407,007 of record JAZAQC010000012.1, on the reverse strand, counting down.
GTACATGGCTTGACACCGGTATAAGCAATACACATATTATTTTAGAAACATACCTCTACCTAACCGAACGTCGAATGAATTCCTATTGTTTGTGTATGTTGACAGGTGTCGTCAGCAGCCACCGCGGCAGGCCTGAATCTATCGGCGCTGGCCGAGGAACGCCGGAAACGGAACCGGACGTTTATCGACCCAGTGAGCGAGGTGCCACGGCTCGAGCAGTGGTTCGAGCACAACACGCACCCATCGCACAGCCTGATCGCCAAGTACACGGACGAGCTGAACCGGATGCCATACCGGCAGAAGTTCCCGCGGCTCGAATCAAAGAACGTTCAATTTTGGTTCAAAAACCGCCGGGCCAAGTGCAAGCGGCTGAAGATGTCCCTGTACGACGCCATGTCGCCGAAAGATCAATTCTCCATGCCCACGTATCTCAATCACGATTAATGCTGCATCGTCCCGACGTTGTTGATTGAAAAGATTTCACGAATGAACAAAACTATAATAGTTTTATTTATTATAATGTTGTAAATTATATAAATTATATACAATATTTATACGATAAAAATAATATGTTGTAGGTATAACCGCGGCAGCTCGTGTATACGATACTACTATGACATAATTATGTATTATTCGAGTATTAAATCACGTGTAAAAATGAAAACAAAACTAAACTAAATTAATATTTTTCGTGCTTTAAAAAAAAAAAAATTGAACAAAACGAGTGAATATTTTATTATGTGGTGATCTCCACGACCCTCGCCGGTTCTTTTCGTGGTCGAAAATTTTTATTGTTTATTTTTTCTTTCGGTTTAGTCCCTTTAGTCGTGCTAGTCAAAAAACGTTATCCCTCCTATACACGCACATGATACACATACTATAAAAGCGCTCGCTCGTTATAAATGTCGACAAATAGTGTTTTGACTTCGATTTCTCGTACTCGTATAGTGCTCCCGAAGATTTAATAATAACTACAGGCGCGTCAACGTTATCATCCGAGCCGTTCACGTGAAACCGTTGAGCGCGCTTCGAGGAGAAGGATTCGTTCCAGAGTACAAGTTTACATAATACTATATTATGTAGATGGTATATGTTTGCTATATTATATATATATAACGATTTATGACGTTACATACACATATTGCACAGTCTTGCAATATACGCATTCGTCGGCGCGTTCTTCGCATTGGATTTCGATCGTCGAACTTAACGTGACCGTTCGTCGACGACGCGATCCCGCTGTAAATATCTCGCACTCGTCATGGTAATAATAATATGATATATTAGTGTAATCGTAATAATTTAGAGAACGCCCGCGTGTGCTCGTTCTGTGACGCGTATACTCCCGTGGTCTTGTCACACCACATCGTAGCCCCCGTCCCCGTACATTTAAAAAACGAAAACGGACGGACCGTATAGTTATACTGTATACATATATATAGGTACGTATTATTTTCGGTAAACGCGTTCGACCCGAGTGATCCGTCGGCCGTCGCCTGACCGTGCGTTCCGGCACAGTATTCGAACGGTTTTAGTCAATGGGTCAACGGCCTTTTAGGACCCCGAGGTCCGGATGCGCGTCCCGTCATCTCCGCGGCGACTCTTGTCGGCGCGGTGCGATATGGTGACCGCTCGATGGAGCCGGGACACGTACGTTTCGGTGTTGTTTTCGACCACTTTTCCTCCAACGAGTGCATACATAGGTACAATTCGAAATTTCGTCGCGTTTATAAATATTAGATATTCATAGGTGTAATAATGGTAATGTATAGTAATATTTCGTAGTCTTATTTGTGATAGCCGTTAAATATTCATATTTTTGTTTGAATTTTAAAGCTTTTAACTGCATCAATTAAATAATGCATTGGAAACTGTGAATTTCACTGGTCGCGCATTGTGATTGCGGAATAAATAGTTGTATACGTACTAAAAATTGTTCCTAAGCGGACCCCAATTTATATATATATATATATCTGAGATCGCGGTCTCCGGCGGTTTGAATATCATACGTCGACAACTTCGCACTATCGATTTTTCGCACCGTTGTTTGTAAATGATTCCTCTACCTTACATAACTGTCCGATTCTCTGCCCCATCACTAGGGCAGACGAATATTAACGATTTCTTATGAAGCCCAGTCCGTTTTGTTGATATTAGTTCTATGACGTGTACAGTAATAATATTATAATATACGTATAACAAACAGATAGATATCGCGGTTCACTTCACATTATACTAACATTATCCAGAAGATGGATTTTTTTAATTTGTTTTTTTTCGATTTGTTTTGTAACACCGACTCTTCAGAAACGACAGAAAAACATTATTATTATCTGTAGATCGGACCAATATGATCTCTCGCTTATGGTTTTTGTTGGTTTTTTATAGTTTGTTGTTAAATTTTTTATATTATTATTATTATTTTTTTTTTTTTTTTGTTTGTATTATATTATAATTTTTAACTACTCTTATGAATCGCCTTTGCAGTATACGCTTGACTAGTATCAGCGCTAAACGTTTAAGGCCTTAGGATAAATCACAACATTTTCAATAGGCAATGTTAAGTTATCTACATTATCGAAACCAAAGATTTATGTTCTATGTACGGTATATTTTATTTGTTTGTTTTATTAATTTAAATTATTTTAAAAGCGATTATGTACAATATTATTAAACTGTATAATACAATATATTATCACATAATACAATAAAGTGTTTTAAATAGTTATTTAGGGTTTTGTTGGTAACAATTAAGCGTTATTATTATTATTGATTTTTTTTTTGTATTTTATTTATTAATTATTTGTATTTAATTTAATGATTATAATATATATTTTTTTTTGTTCTAATAGTTTAGAATAATAAAATAATCTTACTATTATTAATTTATTTTAAAGTCATATACATGTATTTCCAAATACATCGAATGTATTTTAACAGTGGTTGGTTCAATTATTCAACAGAAACCTTTTACTTATAACTCCCCATCCTATCACCCATTCAAATTGTGTCTGTGAAAAATGAATGTTAAAAAAAAAATTCGAACGAACAACAAAAAAGGGTCGTTTATAAATCCAAAAAGGCTGCTAAGAATTGAGAGCCACCGATTTAATTAAATTCTTTTTTCCACAGTCATTTTTTCCGTCTTTTTTACTCGTTCCTACTCTCTATGTATTTTTAATTCCAAGAGGTTTAAGAAATAAAAATTAGCCTGTTAGTGCGAGGGTAGTAGTGGTTACCAGTAATGCAATTTAAAAACATAATCCAAGATTTATATAGTGGAATTTCGTATGTACGCATATACACACAGACGCGTCAGACATTTGTTCGGGGAATGTTAAAAACTTGTTGTTTTTCCGCGCAAACCTCGACAGAATAAGAAACATAGCTCGGAGTGAGCGATTAAAGGATTTACTATCATTTGTTTGGAAAAAAACCCATCCCAATCGAATGGACAAGGTTTGTTTAAACATATTTTTTTATTTGCATTAAAATAAAAAAAAAGTAATAATAACAAAGCTATACCATTATTTGTTTTTGAAACTCGAAATTAATTTCGTACGGCTTTTCTTCATCGAACCCGGACACATTCGTGCAGAGGCATCGCCCTCCGATCGTTCAATGTTCTTCCTCCACGTGACTTAAAATCAAGTAGATTCAATGTGGCACGTGGCTTAGTAAACAAATTTGACGACTGTGGGGTGTGCTTGGCAATAGCATGGTGAAAAGGGTAAACTCTGCAGTCCACTTTGTAAAAAAAAAATATAGCTGAGATGGCCGGAATGTATTTTGCAGTCTTTTTAGTCGCTACGCGTTCTTCGCTTGAGAAACGATTTTTGATTTTTCAATTTCGCGATAAGATACGTAATAAAATATTAGTGTAAGACACTATAACAATAAAATATAATATATCAAATTACACCCACGTGTAAAAAAACATAATAATTTTTTCGTTAGTATCAATATTATTTTAAAAACAATTTTTATGTCCATAATTCATTCCTCGCTAAATCATTATTTATTTATGAAAAAAAATCTAATAAGTAGTGGATCAAAATTTGGATGGATACTCATACGTCACTTTACTAAACTCAGCTTAATTTTAAACGCCTATTGGTAAGTTATAATTTATTAAGCTAACGAAAATTAGGTTTTTACGTATTTTAGTAGTACTGCGAAAAATATTCTGCTATGGAATATGAACTTAAAACCTTTTTTCGATCAAAAACATTATAATCTTTAATATAAAAATTAATTTTTTTTTTAATAGTTGTTTTGCAAAGGCAAATTTATATAAAAAATGTTTACAAAAAAATTAAACTTTTTGAATTAATGAGTGTATGTTAAATTGTTGAAAGTTTTTTCTTGTAATAATAATAATTAATAATATGAAATAATAATAAATAAATTCGGGGAACGTGTGGGAATTCACAGGAACTGTGCAGAAATAATTTTAGAAATAAATTATGGTTTACACACCATACTTCTAAACAGTAGTATATTTCTTAAATATTCAAATTGTTGTTTTTAAAAAAGAAATTCTCTATCCTGGCCCATTTGGAAATATTCCTTAGTATATAATCAATCCCGGAAATTTTCATAAGTGACAACCCTAGTTCTTAAAAATAACAATTGTAATTATTTAAATTGGCGTAAGAATTAAAAAATAACTTAAGTAAAAACAATGTCTGTCGAAGAAAAAATTCTTTATTGTTGAAACAAATCAAACCTATGCCGTGAAAATTAAAAAAAAAACTATAAAAATATAATTATTTGATCTTAATCAAAAATATCTAGTATTAGTAGGTTACTACTACTCTGTAATCTTATTTTAGATTTATTGAAACTAATCGTATTATTATAATTAAATATTCTAAGAAAGACACATTTTATGTTTTCGACGTATAATATAAATTATTTTGAGCACAGTAAAACACTTAAGTACCTACGTCTTACATAAACGAAATCTGATTAAAATGAAATATTATTATATGATTGTATCTAAAGTTTTGATGAATACCCACATTTTTAGTGGATATTGTGGAATAATACCCCAGCGAGTTTTTCTTCTCGTGGCTAAATCAATCTTTTATTGTTCTATAGAAATCCTATTATTTTGCTAAAAGCCTATAGCACCATTCATAGAAACTTAGAAAATAACTTTATGAAAACATTTTTAAAAAAACTAAAAAAATTCGTCATTTAACTTAACTCAATCTTTTCAGAAATCGTTATTCAAAACATTTTTTTTTTTTTTGCATAATACCTCTTACATTTAAATCAAAACAACGATAAATATTTTTTTCTACAATAATATAATAAATATAATAATAGAAACAATATTGTGACAATTATTGCTAAATATATGATTGAATAATAATTTATAACGCACAATTAACAAGGTCCACTGTAGGTTATGTGTAAGATTTTGTATTTTATATTAATATGTATCTGACGGAGATATTTTAATGAATCATCATTATATTCAAACATTCAAACATATTGTAGAGTTTCAGATGTACAAATCCAAGATACCGGAAATATTAATATGGTGTAACTAAGTTCCAGTCAAACTTATGCACTATATTATACAGAAGTAATTTGAAAAGCGTTTAATATAATTCGTAAATTAGTTTGCAATTGTTGGTTTCTTGTAATATAAATAATAATAATAATAGTATAGTAGTACATGATTAAAATAAAATGTAAGTTTTGATTATTTTGGCATACAACTATAATTTTTTATTTCTTGCCTATATAATACATTATACTATATTACTATTATATTATTTATCATAAAGATTATTTATATAAAAGGCATTTATCAACAATCAGATTTCATTCAGTTTTTTCATAATCATAATATTATTTATATTGATATTTTAACTCTTAATTTGATGAAAGGAAAAAAAACAAATGTTTTTACAATTTGAACGTTTTAATTATTTAATGGTATTTCGTAAAAATAATCACTTCATATTATATTGTTTAAATGAAACTCAATAGTTCATAAAATCTCCGTATATATATTAATTTTTGTACCATAATACACATCAAACCTCTATTTTAATACTTATTTCATTTATTTGACATATTAAATTTCAACTTACTTAAATATTTATTACTATTTTGATTTACTTACCTAACCGTTAATATTAAAGTATTATAAAATAATGGTTTCATAAAACGTTTATATGTTTTCGGAATGAGGTTAATACAATTTTTAATCACGTTAAGACCCGTGAAGATAATTTTGAATAGGATATTTAACAAAAAAATATTTTCTTTTTTTATTTATATTTGATTCTGTTTAAAAATTATTTTTCTTTTATGTTTTAAACCTTTAGAAATGTGAACATAATTATGATTAAAATCCCATTACACATTATTACTTTTAATCCTTTTTTATGGCTTCTTAAAAACCATTGATTTGGTTTGAGAGTAAGAAAAGAAACAATACATAGCATTATGTCATTTTTATTTAATTCAGCCTTATAGCTGCAAACTTAATTCGTATATTGACATCTAAATGTTTTTGGTATTTCAATAAAATGACCTAAAGATTGTTTTTAGTACTTTATTTTTAATATAAATATTTTATTTCGCATGATTGCATGATTTTTGTAAATAATAAATTTGTAATTATAAATTATCGTAGATGTATATAGAGTATGTTATTAATGTTATTTTAAAGTAAAAATAAGATAAAACAATTATTGCAGTTACCATATTTTAATGTCTTATTCTAAAACAAAATAAAATGTTTAAATGATACATTGTCAAGGCTTGAATAATTGAATGTCAAAAATTATTAAAACTCGTGTTTTATTTAGTAGGGGGTAAATAATGAGTATAAATGCAAATTTCATATAACAAGCCTATATTATATTATACACCGCGTCAACTGATATGGCGATATGGCTTCATTCGAGGATAATATTATTATTTGAGTTTTATACTTTTATCCGGGAAGATTTATGTTACTCAACCCTCCGTGAATTGAATATCATTAAATAGGTACGTGGCAAATCCTAAATTTCTTACAAACGTTTTTCTCACCGCTAACAGCATAATATAATATTATACTAAAGGAAGATATTGAAATTGTTATACTAACTTAAACTCACCAAGTTTAATATAAATCTATTTAACGCGTATAGTGTATATATACACAGTTTTAAGTTTTTTTACTGGAAGGCTTCCTCAATACCATGTCTTTTTTCACTCATCACATTTACTTATTGTTCTACTTATTTTAACAGATTGTGTAATAAAAAATATTTTAAATTTAAAAAAAAACTATTATATATATATTAATAATATTTAATATTACAAACCACATAACATGTTTAATGTTATGTCATTGCGTAGGTTCGTAACATAATACATCTGCCGTCGGTCGTTGTAATCATCGTATTTTATTATGTGATAATGCCCTAGCTGTATTGGCGTTGTTGTAAATAAATATTTTTTTACTTTTTATAATTTTTAACCATAATATTAATAGATTTAAATTGTTATATTTATTATGGGTGCTAAATATTCAACTAGAATCGATTTCGTTTAAAAAAGTTCTAACTAAGATCTAAGGGACATTTTATGTGTAAACTTAAAAAGCTTTTCAACATTTCAAACAAAATACTCACAAGTACGCTTTACAAAACCAATTATTATCGGTTGAATTGAAATTATGTACAAACGTCACTGTACAAAATAAGCTTGTATATAAATCTGTACCTGTGTATGCATATACTGAATAAATATATTTATAGTTATATCTACTGCACACCACTAATTCACTCATTATAGAACTATTTAAATTTTTCCATCTTGTTTGATGCATATTTATATTCATATAGGATAATATTTTCCTTTTAAAACTTTATATTTCCACAACTCACGTTATTGAATACATCGTTAAAATCATATTTAAATTTATTTATTATTATCATAAAAATAAAGGAATATTTATAATCTGTAATATTATTTTTATACAATAAGTAAATTATATATATATATATATATATATATATATACATTTATAATATCTTAAAGTGTACGGTACATTATTATACAATAAAATATAACTATATGAAATAAAATGAGGGAGAAGTTTTACCAATTGGGAAACTCTCAGACTTTAAAGACGAATTACTTATGTATTTTTTATTAAATTCGACGGTACAACATGAATGACGCATATTATTCAATATTATTTGAATAACATAACACTATTATAATATATACATATGCAACACTATTTTGATTATTTTGTTGAAATAAAAAACAAATAAACTTTGGAACTTTTATAATATTTGGGACTGCTACAACATTTTTTTTAAATGAGTCACTTCTTTTAGTTGTAATTTTTAATAATAAAAAAATTACTTTTATTTTTAAGATTTTCAAATTTTAAAAAGGTTAGATTAGGTTTAACCCGTGCTTAGATAAATCATTGAGAAAATTGAAAAATACTACCACCCCGATGATGTACCAACAATAAACTAGGTTTTGAAAGTTTTGGATCGTATTTAAAATATACTTTAGTAATATCAGTCACGAAAAAATTATAAAAATACATCATTTAAACATTTCTACACATCTCGGGAAAGTTTGCAACTCAGCCCTCTGAATAAGTTACCATCATCCGCATTTGCGCTTGACAGGTTACACAACACATCGGTCGTGACTCCTATCATCACTGACAGGCGGTGGCAGACATCGGAAACTGCTGGTTGGATGTCATTCAAATCAGATCACAGGCCAGATCGAGAAAATCTATGTGTACGTTGTATTATAATGTATTTTAATATCACTGAAGTCAACGCCGCAGTGCTACGGTAACCAGATAATGATTATTATTTTTTTTTTTAAGCGTTGAATTAAGTTAATATCCTAAACTGTCAAACCGTTTCCTCCGGGCCGGCTGACTGCTGATTCGGGTATTTGACATCTTCTGTGTTCGCTCAGCGCTGCACTATGACTTCCTATATAATATCTGACTTAATCTATACGACAATAATAATAATAATAATAATAATTATTATTATTATTATTATTGTTATTGTCACACGCTATATCGGGGTATCGTTGAGTGTGTAGTTTCATACATGCGTATAATATAATATAATATAAACCGAGTAGATTGAAACGGTGATTTAGAGTTCCACGGTTCGTCTGTCATGTATATTCAAAACCTGCAGCGTCCGCGTGTTATTTCTACAGCGTTTTATAAACGTATGTTTTCTGTAAAATAACCTGTAGTAACGTACGTGGAAATTCACGTTTATTTTAATGAAATAATGCCAGTAAAACGGTGTCAATATAGGATTTTTTATAATTAGATACCGGAGATAATTAGACACCGGCCATTACAAGGCATTTTTTAATGTTTTACATTTTTATTGCGAAATCAATATTTTTTAAATTATGCTTAAATCATAAATAAGCATTCATATCTCATTATAAACGTTTTTTTTTATGTTTATTGCATGACAAAATTACTAGTAATAGGAAAAATAATAAAATAATATAACTACAATTATATCGAATGCTCACAGATAGATCGATCAACAGAATTTATATCATACATAAAAATTAAACGTTATGTCTGAAATAATAATGATGAGATTATAACTGCTGTTTATTATACGGAATTGTCAATAGTTTTCATACCTTTTCTGGAAAATAATAATAAATATGAAATTCTATATACACTATTAAAATAAGTGAATTGTCATTAGAGTTTACCTATAAGACCCAACCGAAAATTGAACTTGACTGAGTATAATCGAAAGGCCAGTAGTTGTAAGTAAATCGTTTAAGTTATTTAGGTATCTGTAGGATTCATAAGCGTCTATGTGTATAACTGCAGAATTTTGTATTGAAAAAAAACATAGTGAGGAAATTGTATATTCGTTCGTTTTTGGTTTATAAATATTTTATCAGTTTGTACACGAAATATGAATCCGGATATCCGAAACCTCATTATAATCGTATAGTTGGATTATCTTATATTGAACTGATTATTTTTTAAATCGTTTTATATTGTTGAACGTGCATTCACAAACTCGTTACATTTATATTCGCGATTTCAACACTCTGCAAATAATAATAAAAATAATTTTCATAGTAAATTTAATTAAATTTTAGTAAATAAAAAAAATGTAGATATTTTTTATTCGCTGTAGAGTCTACAGTGTAGACTATAAATTATAAAAATACTAAAGTTAATCGTAAAAAACAAATTGACCTTAGATTGGTCAAAAGAAACTAAAATTACATAACATATTATATTGATAAAATATAATTTGGTTGTGATAATAATTATTATGGAAGCTCTATCTACTTGAATCGTTTTGACCGAATGACCAAATTATCATCATAAATACTAAAAACAAGTTCAATTTTTTTTTATTTAATTACCTACTATTATTTGTTAATAATTTTAAGTTATTAAAAAAGTTGTGTTTGAGATTTATTTTCATACAATATCGACTAGTTAAGTCTCAGTTGGGTCATTAAACGACAATTTAATAATAATAAAAAAAAAAAACTTCATATAATATATTTATAATTTTAATTTAGTTATTGTGCAATATATAATAAATAGTAGTGTTGACACAATTCGTAACTACGTGATGAACCGGCAAATAACGATATATGTTATTGCAGAGCTCATTTAAATATAAACCCGCAGTACATTTAACGATACTGTAAAACATCGATAGATTCCATGATAATAATTCATCCGAGTTTTCTATACTTTGATACATAATTATTATAAAATGCGAAAAAAAATACGGTTTCCCGTAACGTTCACAATATGATGTACCCATTGTAATATTATTCGTGTCATTCAATCGTTATTACTGTTTCAATTTTGTCCGGGCTTTGCCGGCTATGCTGCTGTAGCACCGTCATCGGTCGAGACGGGGGAATGGCGGTAGTACGTAGTTGTACAGAGGGGTGGCTACGAGGGTAACTCGCGTAATAGCCTTATTATTACTAACTGTTACGACTACTACTACTGCTACGACGACGACGACGACAACGGCGATGAGACGATGAGCCCGCCCCTCCCGAGCGTAAAACCGCAATAATTTCGTTGTTGTTATAATCGCGCCGTGAGAACGACCCACAACCTGTCGCGCGCGCGACGCACACGAACGCGTTCCGCGGCGGACGACGAGCGTCGCGCGCGCGTGGGGTGCAGCAGAGCGGCGGACTTGCAGGTAAATCGGCGAGCGGCTGCGGTCGGTGGTCGGACGGCGAGGTGAGGCCGTTTCGGCAGACGCGGTGGCGACGACGACGGCGACGACTGTGTTTGCTCGTGTGCGACCGAAAGACGCGTATAATATAATAGTAAGTTATAGACGCTGCCGAACACCGTATTATTCGCGCACACACACGCACGCGCGCGCACATTATAATATATCATATATATATATATATATATATATATATATATACATGACGAGTGGGTGCTAATGGTTGGCGGCGGCGGAGAGGGTTTGGGTGAATAAACCGTGACAAAATATACTCGAGAGGAGACGAGTTTGTCGTCGCGGTGCGGGCGGAGGTTTAAAAGTTCTCGTTTAAAATCGACTTAAACGCGCAAAGTTCACGGCGCGGCTTTATTGTTTATCTCCGCCGCACCGTCGTTAATGCCGGCAACGCGGATTTTGCCACCGCCGCCGCCTCGCACACCTTTTGTATCGCATCGCGTTCTCGGGCTCGTTCGCGCGTAACGTTCAAGTCGCGGAGACGACCCTCTTCTGGCGAAAACCGTCGTCGTCGTTTTCGCACCTTGTCACGACTATACGATGTCGGATTACGACTCCTTATAGCCCGCGCGGTGTGTGGTGGGGGGGGAGGGCGGACTTACTTACGTATACATAACGTATCATTACGAGTGCAACGTTTTGACACAATGGTGTTATTGTGCCACACAATGTCCTGCCTAGCACGAGGTCGGGGTGCATGTGCAACAGAAACAAAATCGTCAGAATCGCATGATGTCGTTTTATAATAAGCGCTTAACAATGTTAAATATTAATACTTAGTCCTTTGTTTTATTATGGGTACTTATGTTTGAACGATCTTTTGGTACGTAATTTGTTGAAAAGATTTTTTTTTGTTATATTATTCTATTTTTAAATATATTATACAGTATGTTTTGGTGAAAAAAGGCGATAAGTTTGAAATGTATTAAATTTTCCGATTTTTTTAAAATTTAATAAATTATGTTAAAATAAACAATAATTTCCTAGACCGATTTAAACACATATATCTTTTATTTTTATCAATAAAAAGAGCTTGTAAATTGGCATTTATAAACATTAAATATTCTATAAAATTGTTTAAAACTACAAAAAAACCAACATTACAAGTAGTAAAATTAACATCACACTCATTATTACCTATTATAATATTAATTGTATATAAAATATAAATAACGGAAATGTTGTCAAATAAACAAAAGGATAGAAAAGTATTATGTCTGAACGATTAGAAAATACCTGTACACCTCAAATATTAATATAATATATATATATATATATATATATAAATAATTTAGACAAATTTAAAATTATTCATTAAATATCACGTTTTAATTTATGTTTTCTATCTTCAATTTTATTTTAAACTTCTTGAAAACGGAAACTGTAGATTTGTTAATTGATTGTGTTCATTGCAACCAGTTCGAAGTCATAAAATAATATGTATTTTGGTGAATAGCGGTAATAATATAAGTAACACAACTGTAGTCAACTAAATCAATTATATCATTAAAAAAAACATAAAAAATGCAATCGTACGTCAAAGTTGTTTGGATTTTTGGAAAATTAAAGTAGTTTTTTACACTACTGTTTATTTATTTTAGATTTTATATTCAAAAAGTTACGTGCGAGTTTAAAGCTAAGCTGTATTCGATCTAAATGTATATAATTTACTTAATTGTACCATTGCTCTCCCCCTCTCTCTCTTTTACTTGTCATAGAAATATAAATTATAAATAAAAACTAGAATTTTAACTGAACTCAATTTATGCATTTATTATAATATACATTTGTATGAAAAAAATAAGTACTAACATAAATGTTCAAAACATTGATTAACTTAATTTATGCCAATTGCTCATAGTATAAGATAGTGTTTTTCAGTCAGTGTGTCACTAAATAAGTCAAAATGTGTCATGAAGTATAATAAGTGATACAAAATATACAAACATTTTTGGTACCATTTACAAAACCTAATAGTTGTTTGACATATTTCAATAATGACTAAAAATAAGTTGTCTGTTTTCAACATGTTTTACATATTTTATTTTACCAATTATAATTAAATATTACCTATTATTCTTATATTTTTATTATGTGTCACAAAGTATGAAATATTTTAATAGTGTTTCGCCATAACACAAATGTTGAGAAACACTTGTATTTTGTCATTACCTAAAATAAATATGAAATGTTCACTGCATAGTTATTATTATTGTCAATATTAAGCTTACACACCTATTGTTGATTCTTCAATAAGAAATTGTTAATTATGTAATACATTATCCTAATAATCAGAAATACATAATATATTGTTCACCAATGTTATTTAGTTATATCTGGTAAGTAAACGCTTTACTTTCTGAGATTACACTTCTTATCTAGGAAAATTAAGTCTTACATTATCTTCTAAAACGTCGAATGATGTAAATTGAATAATAAATTTGTTGTAACCTCTCTTTATCTCAAAATAAAGTTTAACTTATATTAGTTATATTTTTAAAAATCTAATTAACTAAAAATCAGTTAAATAAGATTAATATAAAAATGTAAAATAAAATCCATCAAGTAAGTATCCGTTCTGCTGTACATTATAGGTGTTGTATGTACCTTATCATTAAGTAGATTAGTACTGAGTAGGTATGTGTTAAATTTGAATGTAATAATAAATCATCATTCATCATAAACAATTAAAGACGATTCTGGTCGAAAACGGTGTAACTTTTTGGTTACTGAAGTTAATATAAAAATATTTTAGCAATAATATTAAAACAAATATGTGTATTTTTTTTTTCATGATTTCCGATTATCTTGAAAAGTTCTAGGAATATTTTTTTCTTTTTACTCTTCAAAGTACAAACTAGATTTAATTTACAACCAGAAATCACTCTCAAAGTTGAAAATCAGAGTATTTATTCTACTAAAATAATTTTTATAAAGTTTTTGTTTTACTTAACATATTTATTAGTATTGGAATTATCCAGATACTCGGATATTTTAAAATACGGATAAAAATTAATTCTGATATCCGTAATCCAAGTATATTCAAATATTCAGATAACCGTTATATTAGGATATTATACCGATTTTTCAGATTTTGCAATGCGTAAATCCTGGAATCTCATAATATTTATAGTTCATGAGTCAAAGTAAAAATAAATATCTACCTACTTGAAAAATATTTAAAATACAGAAATCTAAATACTATATATATTCGAGTAGGTATCTTATTTGCATATCCGAATATTACGGATAATTTAGAATTTGAATTATTCGGATATCACATTCCAGCTATCCGAATAAATGTCCCAACTCCCATATTTATATAATATTATATGTATATTAACAATACAACATATGAAAAAATGAACAATGTGTTCATCAAATTATATATAATAAAAAAGAAGCTGAAAATGAAATAAGTGCATAATATGTAATATAGTAAATAAAAAGCTCAGAGTGCTCAGATAAAACTAATTAAGGCACAATTTATTACTGACGTACCGAATATTATAAAGTTTGATTTGATCACTGCATAAGCTCAATAAGATATTTACTTTTATTTATCTGTACAGAAAAAATGATAAAAAATTGTTGTTAAAAACATTAAAAATTATAGTGTTTGTAGTATATTTTAGAGATTTTTTAGTGGTTATATGTGTATTTTTTTCTATATATACCTACTCTACAATTAAGTTATGTTCTAAAGACGTTGAACGTAAAACCTTGGGAGTGGCATTTCTTTAACGAGACCTTTGACGGAACGTGTGTATACCACTTTAGCGAGGGTGAAATAATACTCCCCACAACCAAGAAATTACCAAGTGGCTTTGGTTCGTTATTTATAAAGTGATGCTCATCGTTCGGTTTCAGATAAATTGTGTTTATTTTACAGTAATAAATTAAATGTTTGGTTTTGTGATTGGTTAGAATTACAAACAATTAAATATAAAGTAGGTATTTAAGTACTTAGATTAGTATAAATAGAGAATAGTAGATTCTATTAATTAATCTTTTTAGATTAACGTCCGTTCACATTATACCTAGCGTAACTATACAAATCATAGTTTTGATATGGATCATATACTTATTCAAATTTGCAGTTTGAAATAAAATCTTATAAACATATACATTTTTAGGATAATTGGTCAGTAATACTAATATAACTTTTTTTTTTTTCAATAACGATTATAATTATGTATTGGTTTAATTAATTAATTATGTCGAACACTGTGTTAATTTGTATAAATTTTTTATGTCAAATAAAAAAGAAAAAATATCCAACATTAAAATAAACAATAATCATATAATAATTAAGTAAATAACCACTAAAGTACCTGGGTATCAATAGAGATTTGTTATTGTAAATTACAATAATTATTAATTGTTATAGATTTTTTGGGATTCTAAAATCATATAATTTATAATTCTCTTCTGGTGAATTGGCTGATTGTTCATACTAACAATTGAATAAAAATTATATTTAATTATAATTTTATTAAAAAATATTTCCAAAAATAAGTTAATAAAGTTAATTTTATATAAAAAGCATTATTGTAGTTATATATTTATAATACGCGTAATATAATTTTGATACAGCGGCGTGTTACACAATATTAGCGGTAAAAAAACTTTGACGGCGAGTTACGATACGGTCAGCCGCAGCATTCGTTTCGTACTATTCTCAAATTCGAAAGTTTGGTTTGCGTAAAGGATGGATAAAAGCAAAGAAAGGGGTGAAGGGTGGATGGTTGCACGATATCCTTATATTAAACAGTTACTAAAAAGTGACAAAATTAATTTCGCTCGAACGCCAAGCGAATAAAGCTCTTTACCGGGAGCAGCGAAAATATATATAAAATATATTTATTGTATAATATTATATACGCCGCATATAACGTGTAAAAACTCTTCTTCTTCGCACTACGGTCCGCAATGTGTGTGTGTATTTATTTATATATATAAAGTGAGTATGGCGGCAGAAAGCTCGCAAATAATAATAATAATAATAATATAAAGCGCGCGAGAAAGCTATAATTCAACCGGCAGCCAACATTAAGATTACTAATCTTTAATCCTCGGGCACCACCCTCCGTGCCACGGCACCGCGCGTCCTCCTCCGCGCGCCACACCTATACAATATTATATATACGCGACGCGCGGACCGCCCGCCCGCCCGCCAGCCAGCCAGCCAGCCACCGCGACAGCGGCGGTGTATACCCCTCCCACCCCCCCCCCCCCAAAGTTAAGATTTACGGGCCCGAAGGCATTATACGAGTCTCGGAATCTTCCACGGCGAATTATTATGATATAACGCTAAGAAATCGTTATTATATGGTAACGGGCTTATCTCGGGTACACGCACAGGCTCGGCGGCCCACCCGCACCGCCCGGCCGAGCGCGTCTTCATCGCCACCGCTTCCGTTAGTGCCGGTACGTCGACGACGACGACTACGGCTACGGCTACGACGACGACGACGACGACGACGACAACAGCGGCGGCGGCGGCGGCAGTATATAATATAATATAGTAATAGTCGTACGCGACTAGTAAGTAAGTATAACGGCGTGTGTACATATATGTGTGTGTGTGTGTGTGTGTGTGTGTGTGTGTGTGTGTGTGTGTGTATGTATTTTTTTTCCATTGCCTCCTTCCCTTTGCGCGGCGGCCGACGCACAGACACGCACGCAAAACATAATATATTACCTACCCTTCGGCCCGGCTCCGTATCAATCCTATTATATCACAATACTATATACACATATAAATGGAGATTTAGATAACCCTTTTTGCGCTCCGACCGCAAACGATGACTAAATTGTCATCTTCGCGCACCGCCGTCCCTATTGTATTATTATTATTATACACACATTTTGTTTTTTATTGTTTGTTTTTACGCGCCATTCTTTCGATTTGGGCTACTAAGGATTTCGTATAATATTATTAGTCGAGCTGGTCGGCGGTAAGTATGCTATTTATTTTTTTTATTTATTATTCGTATTTCGTAAACACGTTGAACACTTTCTGCTGATTAATTGTATTGTTTGATTGTTATTACCTACTTGCTTGGGTCGCACGTCACACGTGTTGGATATGTAGTGGTGGGATCTCGTTAAGTCCATTAACCGCAGCCGTCGAGGGCAAAAAAGGTATGCCCGACGATTATAGTACGTTGAATTAGTGTATAGATTACGTTTTTATAGTTTCTAGTGATAATTGTTGTTGATCGACTATTTTTTGTGGATTGTTTTCATTGACTAAACTGTTGGTTTATTCTTCTAATGTTGTCATATAATATAATTCAACTGATTCGAGTAGATACTAGATAGATTGTATTAACTTAAGTTTTTATATTAGCATAAAATAATTATAATTTATTGATATTTTTAGAATTTATTTTGTTTTGGTAAAGATCTCATTTGATACCGACTTATGAATTTACCTACTTTTAGATCGCTTTAAATATTTATATCATCTGAGATCTATATTACATGATCTTTTTATCTTTGTGTACTATGCCTAATATTGAGTTAATTATATATTTTTTACTTCCTTTTTAGTATTTTGATGATTTTTTTTATTCATATCAGTTACAACTATTAATTACTAATACCAAAATATGTTAAGTTTAAAAATTCGAATTTCAAAATATCAATAGCTTAGGCTGTAAATTATAAAGTAATGTTTATTCATTTTTTAAATTTAAAAATTGTGTCTTTTGTGGTTATGGCTTTACTAAATCTTTCCTCGAACTATGTATATTATAATTATTATTATACAAAAGCTGGTGCAATATAGTATACAACATATTAATTATTATTATACTTGTCCTAACACTGCAGCACTGCAGGGTTCCTCGGTCGTTTTATATACATACAATACAGCGTTAACGCATACGCAGAGGCATAATAATCACACTAAGGCTAGTCTTTGGTAAGGGGGGACCTATATTTTGATGTTTTGTTTTCGGACATTTTTCCCATCATATTATCTACCTAAAAATTTAAAATTATCCATTTAATTATATTATTTACACCTATACTATAAAAAAACTATACTACATTTTTTTTTACAAATTTTGTTTAAAATAATAAGTTATTATTGCCCAATTCGTATTAATTAAAATTTATTTTATTTAATGTTTATAAACATGTTTTATTTTTTATACATTTTACATTTTAATTAGAACTACCTACTACGTGTAGTATTATATAATATGTTATTGAAAATCTATTTGAGCAAATTAATTATTCTAATAAATTATACATAAATGTATACAGCATAATAATAAAATATTCACCAAGATACTGTAATAAAAATAAGACAACAATATTAATTCTCACACATTTACCAACGTCATTTGTGAGACAAAAATAAAAAGTCCTGGCAGCGGTGGGATTCGAACCCACGCCTCCGAGGAGACTGGTGCCTTAAACCAGCGCCTTAGACCGCTCGGCCACGCTACCACCGTGAAAAGCTGATGTTAAATTAGGCCTATTTTTGACGGGTAGAATAATAGATAATTCATTTCTAATTTTTCACATTTTATGGTTACACTATATGATTGTCTATAATTTATGTAGATTTTCACAACAGTGGTTAATATACAGTTGAAACACTAAAGTACTATATTATAGTAGTATATTAATAGTACAACTATTAGTGCTTGGATCCTACCAGTAAGTAAATAACGAAAAAACGCATATAAGGAAAAAGTCCAAGGAAAAACCAACAGAAAAAAATTCGATGAGCAGCCTTTAAATTATATGTTTTATGTATGATTTTAAGTGATATTTTGTTATAGTTGACAATATACAAATTGTCTAATAAAAGTTTAATATATTTATTTTTTTATTATTATTATTTCAAACGACTCTACAGTACATGGTTTGATAATTAATAAATTTATAAAAATATTTAAATATTACATAAAACTTATAAATAAATGTGGAACTATGAATACAGCATATAAATTACCTACTTAAGCAGAAGCGTATTCAGAAATGAAACGAAAGGGGTAAAATGTTTATTTTTTTTTATAGGTAGTTATACCGGCCAACTTTGATACCAAATACAAAACTATTGTTCTCAACATTCCAAACAAAAAATTTGGTTCGAGAACTTAGATTTACAAAGATCTTCTATTATCCGTTTCAACCAACTCCGCGTGAGTCATTCGCTTCTACCCGATCACGCCTATAAAGGTTAGTTTAAAAAACTCTCCTCTTTGCACACTACACTGAGAGCCCCTACGACCTATCTCATTTACTATTTATCTATCTCACTTTACATACCGAGTGTATAATTTTGCTTAATTAACTGACATTTCTTAACAACCCCCCCCCCCCCCATGCAACCTCTCTTTATACTCAACATTAAATCTGCAGCAGTTATCAAAAATATGATTAATTCTTTCTTTCTATATATTGGCATTATTCTGTATTACTAGAATAATTGCCGAAATGCCATATTCACTGACTAAAGATAATCAAATAAAGCAAATTTAACTTATTAAACCTAAGTTTTAATTTTAATGAGAATCAATATAAACATAATGTATATCTATTATTTATTTTATTATTATTAGAAAATAAAATTAAAACAGAACAAACTAAAATACAATTTACAATACATTTTGACAAAATATAAATAAATTATTCACAAAACAAAAATATGTTAAACGTAGATACAGCATGGTATTGTTTTGATACATTAAAGTTTAATATCACAATCGCAAAAACAACATTATTATATCTAGAGTACCAAATAATACTTAAAAAATAAAAATGTATTCTCTCAGTTTCCCAAATTTGAATTATACATAGATGGGCACTTAAAAATAATACATAATCATACAAATTGGGATTATAACTTTAATTAAAGGTTGTGAAAAATCACGTTATAATGGTTATTCTAACGTCACATTAGATACGTGGTTAATCATATAATAAATATATTATTATAATACAATGATTTTCACGTGCTATTTTCCGACTACTAATACTAATGACTTATTTAGAAATTTAAACAATTGGCTATTGAGTATAAGACAAGTACATTTTTCTTTAAATTTCACCAAAGCAACCTGAAAGGGAATTCGCTGGAAGTAGTGCTACCCCCTGATTGTCAAGTACATCTTTTATTCAAAAAACTTAACAAGGACTTCATCAAGTTGTGGTGGGCAAACTCCCACTTACAGATACCTCGTAAGAAACATGTACCTAACCTAACCTGTTAGGGGTCATTATTAATTTTTAGAGGTCATGAAACTTTGTTGAAAATGATTCTTATGTATTTAAAAAAAAACTTATTCTCACTCTATCGGATCTTGAGACATTATTTAAATGTTGTAAATGAAAAATCTTCAAACTTAAAACTTAACCTTATAGTCACAAAAAAATGTATACATAGTAAACTCATTAATCCGGTACGTCAAGTAAGTAATCCAGCTATATTTTATATTTAATTTTACTATTTTTGTTTTAAATAACTGCAAGAAAAAGTCTTAAAAGCATAATTTGAAACAAAAAATGATTATTTTTTTAGACCTTTTTTATCAAAAAATTAATTCAACACAGTAATCGATGAATATTTTTGTATCATATTTAATATGTTTTAATAAAATAAATTAAAGTTTTTCAATAAGAAAAATTAAGTCTAATCTCCCTTAATAACGTTTTCGTTAGTCCGGCAAATCTCTCGTTTGATATCTGCCGCATTATCGAGAATCTACTGTAATTGATTAAGTTATTATAGTTTTGCATATGTAAGTTATTTTCTATTGGGTATCTTTAAATTATTATTATTTAAAAACCATTTATAATCAATACAATTTTAATAAAATATGAAATTATATTTTAAACAAATATCTAATAATTAAATCATTAAGCATATTTTATTTAAAGTATTTTAAAATAACAAAAATTATTCAAATAATATATATCATTATTATACGTTTGAATGTCTAATAATAACGTAAACATTTGGATTCACTAGCTTACAAAATAGTATGTGGGTTTTCACTAAAAAAATGTTAAATCCCAATAAAAAAACTTTTGAATATATATCGATATGAATAAATATTTGAAAAAATGTAAAGTTATTAC
Organism: Rhopalosiphum nymphaeae; assembly: GCA_036289425.1. Lineage (NCBI taxonomy): Eukaryota > Metazoa > Arthropoda > Insecta > Hemiptera > Aphididae > Rhopalosiphum > Rhopalosiphum nymphaeae. The sequence goes on along the minus strand of JAZAQC010000012.1, from coordinate 6,385,618 downwards.
AATTAGTTTAATTAGTGTAAAAAAATGTATTTATTTAAACCTTGTCTATAATAAGTATAATAATTAGAAGCAACAACGAAATCATTTTTATTTTTTTTTTTATCCGGTTAATCTCATTCGAATTATTCACTATCTGTGTTCAGCCCACAATTTTAATATAATACACACATTCAAAGTGTTCCCAAACACATATTATTTAATATGCGTCCGAAACTGCGTGTATTACTAACCTATATATATATTACAGTATACAGTTTCATATTATCTCCTCGTCCTATATAAGACAGACCAGTCGAGCGTACTCGTTATGTCTATACAATACATTAATACATATTATTTATATAAAATATATTGTACTAAGACGTTATACCGGGGCCAATCAGGAACGGGAGCTTTGGGATGATAACGATTTATCGTTGATTATATTCTTCGGCGCATTTACGTGTTGTGCGAAAACTAGCAGCGACGGAAAACTCGACGCCTGCACGTCGGCGATGCTGCTGCAGCAGAGTGGTAGGAAGGTGGTGGTAAAGGCGAGAACCTAACCTATTATATATATTATTATATTCGGTCGAGTACGTGATGGCTTTAATTTCCGTCTCTCAAAGTATAGTAATTAACTTTTCGCCGTTCGGCGCGAGGTGGAGGGAGAAAAAATATAACCACCGCGGGCACACCTCGGCGGCGCGGCTGTGGAACCGCGCGTCCGGAGCGGCATGGCCTTCGATAATCCGCAATAAGACATAAATAAAGGTGACTTACCTACGGAAACTTGGTCGTGTGCGGGCCGCGTAGTCGCGCGCGGCGGGCTTAAAACCACCCTGGGCTTTATTTATAGGCGAAACTCCTTGGCGGCCGCCGCCGCGTTGGTGGTGCTATCAAAAATGATTGTTTATGTCACGGCTTCCTCGCCGGCGTGCGCGGCGGAGTGGCGGCAAGTTGGCTAAGAATTAACTTGCCATTTATCTAACCGGCAAAGCCCCACAGCCCCAGTGCCGCCCCGTCTCGCCGTTCATATTTCTCCTCGCCCGTGGCCCCGGTGCGATATTATACGATATGATTTACTGCCACGGTTTACTCAGTCGCTAATTTAAAGCTTTCGCGCCCGACAACGGCTATATATATGTGTGTGTGTGTGTGTGTGTGTGTGTGTGTGTGTGTGTGTGTGTGCATGTATGCGTGTGTGTAAGTATGCGAATGCATGCGCGTGCGTGTTTGTCGACGTCTTGGGGGGGGGGGCAAGACGTGGCGGAGAAAGGGGTTGGAGATGGCCTCCTAGGCAGCGGCTGTGGCCTTTGAGTTTGCCCGCGCGCGTCTTACAAAATGTTATATTATAACAAGAGACGTATATACACACGGCGACACGAATGCGTTGCAATAACACGCAATACGCATTATTGCTCGAGCAATATCATTATACGACGTAACGTTATTATATAGCTGATAGTTGTTTGTAAAACGTTGCAATATTTTGCGGCCGATTGCGATTGAGCGAATCGTGGTTTTGCGTGGTTATGGTTGCATCTAATACATTAATATAATAATAATAATATTATGGCATGTGTGCATGCAACATGTCAACGTGATCTGGTTAGTGAATAAAATAGTGTGAGTGCGAAACCTCGAACGCATATCTCCGAAGCCATTTCCAGAGAGACATATAACCGCCTACACCACCGCTACTATACGCTATTGTAATTATTAATAGTGTCTTCTGGCTGAATGCAATTCACCTATAGAGTGTAGAATAATTATATAATTAATACCAAACCGTAATAAACCAGATCATATTGTGGTATTATTTAAGTACACCCATACTGCAGGCTATACGGAGTGATTCATTTTACGTAAGAAACACTAACGTTTTCGAGAATATTCCTTTTAAATAATTTTAGGTTGTTAAAAACAGATTGACTATATTCTACATTTGTAAACAGAAATAACACTTGTACATGGGTGGAGATTTGATTGAATTTTATGGAGGCTATATTTGGTAATATTGTTGTAAAATAAGTACCTATATAGTATTGTTATACTTTGATAAATGTTCAATAATTTTGGGGGGGGGGCTTCGATTTTTTTATGGAGGGGTTATGTTAGGTTAAGTTACTTAACCTATCCGCTTATGCACATGTTAAGTTCAAATTCATAAAACTAAACTACTATTCTCAAAGAAAATCTTAAATATTTTAATTGATATTAGTAATTCAATTGGTTGAAATGTGTTTTGAAACAGCAAAATATTAATAACGAATAGGTATATTTTTAAACACTAAAATGTTCTATTAAAATACAACATATTATTTCATATAATACAAGTATAACTAGATGTTAGTAACTTATGCAGTTATAAATCAATACCAATATATTATGTCCATGTGAAACGACTTTTTTTTTTTTTTTTTGTTATTTATATAATATTCAATTGTATCAAAATTTGAACTGATTAGTCCATAAGAAAAAAAAATGAAGTAATCTATTATTGACATTTATGGTTTCTTTAAAAATAATTTACCTTTGATTAGATTTTTAACCATAAATTATTTTACGAACTATCATAATTTTGATGACATTTTACGAGATTTTTGCTGTTTAATCAAAGAGAGAAAAATAGTACGATGACATAAAAATCCTGATAAAATATCATAAAAATGTTAGCCTGATAGACCATATCAATTCATAATCGTTTTTTGTTTGCCATGATAAATCATTGAGTTCAAATTTAACTCTCCCATTACATTAACCTGGGTGATGAAATACACTCGACACTTGCTACATAGTGAAGATAGTTCCACGATTTTTTTTTTATGAATAATACATAAAACAATACATATTTAAAAAAAATAAAAAAGCTTTGGGTAAAAAAAACAGTTTAATCTTTTTCACGTATAAATTTGGTTTTTTAGCTATGACTTTACACAATACAATTTGACTTATGAATTTTTTTTCAAATAGCTTCATAGTTACGTAATATCAATGATATTATTATTGGCATGGGACTACTGGTAAGATAATTCAAATTAGTATTTAAATTTAATATTTAAGGTTTAAAATTTAACTCTTCTCAAAACTCGTTAAAATAGCCTGTATAAAACCTCTTAACATTTGAAAGGCGTCCTCTTAAATCATAGATTTAATAAAATATATTATAGTCCAAGTTCTTATTACATATCCCGGTCATATATTCAGCAACTTAGGTAAAATTCATTGGCCAAGAACTTAGTCATAATCTTTTAAGTGAGATACAAAGTAAAGTTACATATTGGGAAATAACTATCAAACGAAGGATCAATATTAACCCATTAAATTTATAAACTTTGCAGTATAAAACATTTAGGATTATAAATTTGATCGTTTACAAAATAGTTTATCATAATATATAATAAGGCTATAATAATAGGGGTACTACTGAGCAACGAAAATATCTATTCAGGAGGTATTTATACCTTACTCGTCTGCTATCAAAATGCTTAGATATGTTAAGTATGCTTTTTTTTAATTAAAAACCTGAAAATGTCTCAGTCACTAAAAAAATCGGTATGTTAAGGATATTGAGTTATTTTGACAATGAATGTAACATAACATTTATACAATTTTGTTTAAAAGACAAATTATTTATTTAAATACAATAATAAGTTATAAACTTATAAAGATGCAGGTTTTCCAACGTCTAAGTTAGTTATAATTACGTATTGTATAAATAATGCAAAATATTTATTATAAAACGTCTTCTATCAGTTTTTTTTAAACTTTTTTAGTTTTATCATTTAAGTGCTTTTAATTGCATGTGTTAATAAGGTATATAATTTAAGTAGTTCTTATTTTATTTTGGCTTTATCTTTTAAAAATATAAAATCTATACCGTATTTTGGGTACGACTCGTTTGCCCCCCTTTTATCTTTTTTACGATTCGTTCGCGCACAAAGCACAGATCGTTTGCGCACTTATATTTTAGTTTTAAATAATAAAGGTACAACTTGTTTACTTGTTTACATCTAAAATTTGTATCATCAGATACACTTATATTGCTATAAAATAATATTCGAAAATTGATAACTTGTATTAATAATGCAATTACTTTAGGTGGGTCCAAATTAAAAAAATTAAAAATATATGTTTATGTATTGCGTTAAAAAGTCGTCAATTGTCATGTAAAAAATGTCGAATGTGCGCAAAAGAGTTACTCCCCCGTATTTTATTACCTTAATATTTTGGCCAAGTTATACTTTCCGTTTCCGTAAACTTATAGTATGATAGTAGATTGTTGATTGAAAAAAGATACATGTAAGGTTGTGTATTAACACAAGTTAGATTTTAATTTATAACCTAAATGTTTACATTATTATTTAACAATTGCAGTGATATAACTATTGTTTTATAAGATATGGTTTTATAAATTCATTTTTATATTAGAAAGCCACAACGATAACAATAATTATAATATATAATATTGTTCATTTGGTTTAATTAAACTAATTAGTCAACTTTTCAATCAAAAATATTATTAACACAATTCTTCTTATTAAAATACAAAGTACATGGTTTCAAGATAAATAATCAATTACCGATAATAAAATATATATTTAACTAACACAGCTAAAATATAAATTTATATGTATGTATAAAATATATAGATGTATAATTTGAGTTCAATTTTTAAAAAGGGTATATAGTAATGTCTAGATTAAATTATGCATTTTTCTTTGTTTTAGAATACTGTATTATACTGAAATTAACATATAAACCAGGGCTTGAAACAAGAATAAACCGTATTAAAGCCGAAACCGAAACCGAAAAAAATTGGATATCGCTAATAAAGTCAAAACCGAAACTATAAATATGCTCGTAAGATGGTGATTAAAATATCGATAACCATTTCATTATTTGTAAAATTATTAGTTGTTTCATTAAAAGAAATGAATAATACATTATATAAATTGTAGTTACTAGCAAAAACTATGTATGACAATATGGATAAACAACGATAATTTTATAGAAGACATAGCCCACTGAAAATACTGGAATGCGCTATATGTCTATTTATAATTCATAAAGTCCTAGAATGTACGTTACAATGTGTCAGGAATATTGATAATAGTAGTACAGTATTGTCATATAGCTCATATATAGTATTTCTAATTATAATATTATTAAGAAGGTAGTCATTTATTGTGCACCACATTACAACATTTGATACCTATTTGACGAACCACGAACCGTATGTGTCTATCTCTATAAATATTTAATTTTTGTTTTTCATTAAATTAAAATTTTAAGTCATTATTTGGAAATATATTTTTAAAAAATATGGAAATCGGAATACAAAATCGAAACCAAAAAAATTAGAAACCGATATCCTTTGGAACCATTGAATATCAAGGTCCAAATACATGAAAATCCTAATAATCCGAGAGAATCATGGTCTATTTTCCAGTAATTCCCATTAATCGTGGAACATCTTAGTGTTGGGGCTAAGAATCCTTGATCGTCAGTGCGGAAAAACATGAATCCTTGGAATTCTTTAAATATCATGGACCAAATATTTGAAAATGCCATTAATCCGAGAGAATCATGGTCTAAGATCAAATAAATCCCATTAATCAAGGAGAATCCGAGTGTTGAGGCTAAAAATCCTTGAGAATCAATGAGGTACAGCCAAGAATCCTTTAGAATCATCGAATATTATGGGCCAAATGCTAGAAAACCCCATTAATCCGAGTGAATCATGGTCCAAAAATTAAAAACCCTATTATTCGTGGTTCTTGCAAGTGGAAAGGCGAAGATTCTTTATAAGCAGTACGGAAAAACCATGAATACTAAGGGTTCTTTAAAAATCATGGTCCAAATACACGCTTTTGACATTGATCCCCAATAATCATGGTCTAAGATACAATAAATCCTTTTAGTCAAGGAGAATCTTAGTGTTGAGACTATGAATACTTGAGAATCAGTATGAAAAGTCATGAATCCTAGGAATTCTTTAAATATCATGGACGAAATATATGAAAATCCAATTAATCTGAGAGAAGCGTGGTCTAATATCTAATAATTCCCATTAATCTTGGAGCATCTTAATGTTAAGGCTAAGAATCCTTGATCGTCAGTACGGAAAGACATGAATCCTAGTAATTCTTTAAATATCATGTACAAAATATTTGAAAATCCAATTAATCTGAGAGAACCGTGGTCTAATATCCAATAATTCCCATTAATCGTGGAGAATCATAGTGTAGAAATGAAGTATCCTTGAGAATCATTGTGAAGTAGCCAAGAATCATTTGGAATCATCGAAAAATATGGACAAAAACTTGAATATCCCATTAATCCGAGAGAATCGTGGTCTATTTTCCAATAATTCCCATTATTTGTGGAGCATCTTAATGTTAAGGCTATGAATCCTTGATCGTCAGTACGGAAAGACATAAATCCTAGGAATTCTTTAAATATCATGGACCAAATATTTGAAAATCCAATTAATCTGAGACAATCATGGTCTGAGATCCAATAAATCCCATTAATCAAGGAGAATCTTGGTGTAGATGCGAACAATCCTTGAGAATCAGTGCGTAAAACTTTAAATTCTTTGAATTCTTTAAATGTCATGGACCAAATACTAGAAATACCCATAAATCCGAGTGAATCATGGTTTATAAATTAAAAATTCCCATTATTCTTCGATCTTCTAAGTGGAAAGAGCAATGATTCTTTATAAGCATTGCGGAAAAGCCATGAATCCTTAGGATTCATTTAATATCATGGTCCAAATACACGATTTTTTTCATGGATCCCTTAGAAACATTGTCTAATATCCAATAATTGCTTTTAATTATAGATAATTTTAGTATAGAGGCTATTATTCCTTCAGACTCAATTAGGAATGTCCAAGAAATCCTTAGGATTCTTTAATTATTATGGTCCAAAAACTTGAATATCCCATTCGGCTGAGAGAATCATGGTCTATCATCTAATTATTCCCATTAATCATGGAAAATCTTAATGTAGATTCTAATTATCCTTAAGAATCAGTGCAGAATGGCCAAGAATCCTTTTGAATCATCGAAAATCATGGTACAAATACATAAATATCACATTAATCCGAAAGTGTTATGGTCTATTATCCAATAATTCTCATTAATCGTGGAGAATCTTAGTATAGAGGCTAATAATCCTTGATACAGTGCTTAAAACTATTTTCAAATCCGATTTCAGAAACCAGTATAAACCTTTTAAAACCGAATTCGAAATGAATTGGATACGAATATTAAAGTCAAAATTATAATGCAAAATATTGGATACCGGTATTATAATTTAAACCGAAACAGAAAAAATTTAGATACCGGTAATGAATTCAAAACTAATAAGAAATAAATGGTAACTGTTATTTTTTTTTTTATGTGTTATTTAAATTTTAATTACGTAAATTACTATAATATGCCTGTAAGATCATGATTAAATGTCAATAACCATTTCATTATTTACATTATTATTAGTTGTTTTGTTAATAGTAATTAATAATGCCTTATATTCATTACAGTTACTAAGCAAATACCATGTATGGCAATACGGACAAAAAACGATAATTTTATAGACGACATAGCCCACTGAAAATACTGGAATGCGCTATATGACTATATATAAATCATACACTCCTAGAACGTTCTTTACAATGTGTCAGAATTATTGATACTAATAGTATTTATATCTATTTGTTATTATAATGTTATTAAATAGGTAGTCATTTATTGGGCAGCACATTACAACATTTGATTACCTATTTGACGGACTACTACCCCTATGTATCTGTCTATTCATATTTTATATTTATTTTTATTTAAATTATAATTTTAAGACTTTATTTGGAAATCCATTTTTAAAAATTTAGAAACCGGTATACCAATTTGAAATCAAAACCGAAATTTCTTAATACCGGTATTGCTAACCAAAAATTGAAACCATAATCGTAAAATATCAAAACCGGTATACAAAAATCGAAACTGAAACCGAAATTTTTTCAGTCGGTTCCAAGCACTTATATAAACTTTAAATGTAAATATTAAAAAAAAAAATGAAACCTAATCAAGAAAAATTTTTTTTAATCAAACTAAAACTAATTGAAAGGAATCACAGATTTAAACTTTTACATGACACACTAAACGTAATCGTATAAACACTAAATGTAAAAATATATTTGAATGGTTTTGTCAACTGCTCCTTCGTAACATCGAATAGGCAATTCATTGTACAAATATTTATAGTAACCTACCGTACTACAATATTAATATTTCGATAATATGAACGTTTACATTTATTATGAATTTCGTACATCAAGTAAAAATAATGATAAGGTATGACTATTAATTGTAAATATTAGAATACTAGTATTTATAAACAATATATTAAACATTTTATTTACTATACAGCCTATAATAATATATTATGATCTTATTTTTTTATTTATATTAATCGCTTAATTTTATCATCATATTATATCGAAATATTACACTGTAAGTCATGTTTAGTAAGTATATTTATATGTTTTTAGTAATGATAGTTTCAGAAAAAATCCAATAAGCTTGTACATAAAATGTCTTGCAATTATTATTTTAATAATTTAAATAAAAATAATAATTGCTTATCCAACTTAATATTTTTGAAGTATAACAATTTATCATTTATTTGTTGTAACTTTTTTTTCAATTTCGACTTATTTTACGATCAGTGGAAAATGATCAAAAAATATTTTTGAATGTGGTCCACTGGAATGTGTAAGAATTAAAAAATAGAATGTATGATTCTCCAATTTGGTTAGGTTAAAATGAACTGATTTAGAAAATTTCACTTTGATGATTTTATTTAAAATTTTCTCTTAATCATTGAAATACTTTTAGTGACTATCCTCTATAATAGGTTTTTTATGTCTATTATAATACACTAATATTATTTTCTGGTCAATATCATTTAAAGTGTCCGGTTATTCCAATTTCTGAAATTACTCGAAAACTGGTTTAATATTTTATCAAACATTATTATTTAAATAACATTAAACAATTGATTCCATTTAAAATATATAACTCTTTTTTGTTCGGAAATAATAGCTAACGCCATCTAGCTATAAATTCTAGCCGGCTTCATTCTTAGCAATCACTAAACGCAAAACAATCTGTAAATCATTATTTTTTTTAAATATCAATGTAAAAATAAAACTAATATAAGTAAATAATAACTACAATATTGTAAGCAACATTTAATCGAAATTTTAAAAAATAGTGACAATATTTAAAAATCTAATCCAATTTTATATTGCTATTACAAATAATTAGTAATATATTATATAATTTCAAATCCCAGGTAGATATCGATATATATATATATATATTTTAGTTAAGTAGTAGAAAAAATAAAAATAAATTGTACGAATAAAGTAAAAGGATAGTTTTTTGTGTTTTTCCTCTGCACATTAAACGCTATAAAATCCTATATAGTCGATTATAATATAGGACCTCTTTAAAATGCAATCATTTGTGTCCAATTTTCTTCCAGGAACAAAGTATGGGATTGATCTTCTACCTTTTCTACTTTAAACAATGATCTCAAACATTAAAAAAACGCAGTGTTAAGATTAATTCATTCTGATTGAAGTGAAAAAATAATGAAAACTACATGAGTAACAATGAACGTAGTACTATGGAATTGAAGTTTACTGTACGCTCAACGAATAATAATTATTATTGTGTAACGACTTGTTTGTATAATATATTGATAGGTAGCTCAGGAAAATCGCAATAAGAATCTTCACGGTTTCCTAAAATATAATAATCAATTTATACTTATATCTACATAGAATGATTTATATTTATAATATAAATAATATATAAAAACTTTAAAAAATAATCGATGAACTATATAAGTACACATAATACTTATCTTAACCGCAGTCGGAAGAACTCGTAGAACCACGGAAGACGTTGTAATATTGGTACCAATACTATTTTGTAATTTACTACAATACTATTTCGGCGTCGTTAACCGCACATTTTATGGATAAATCGAAAATGGTATGCAATTAATTGAAACGATATATTATTTAAGAAATATTTAGATGTTTCTAATATCATACCGTACTATATCGATTATTGCCGTTCGATCGGTGTTGAACTGCACACAAGCTAGTACACTTAGTACAGGTAGATATTATTATGTACCTATATAACCATATATTATACCCAATGTTGTTTTAATCTCATTTCAGTGATCAGTTGTAAACTACACGTTTCTTCAATCGTATTCTTGACGTCAAAACGTAAAGCTAACCACGGCTACTGATATCATCGACATTATACGTAAAAATGTACCTATAGGTTAGATTACACGTTATTCCTGACTAATATGCCTAACAGTCAGCTATAGGAATTGGTGGCGCGCGCGGGTAATGCTATACCTAAGGTTTTCTAAGTTGTTATAACAACATTCGTCCTCTCTCTAAACGTAAATACGTAATAATATTATAATTTTAACTGCACACATCGCAATAATAATATTATAATATGTAACTGATATATTGATTTATGTAGGTTAAACAAGTGGTTTGGACATTATTTTAAACTGCTCGAAATAATATGGAAGTTCGACCCACCGTACGCGATTTTTCGTTTGCTTGTGGCATAATTTTTCGAACGATTGAAACATAAAAAAAAAAACCGATACTCAGCACAAACAGATATTATTAAGGATGGGCGTGAGGTGTACCTAGCCACGTTCGCAGGTCTATGCAGTTAGACGAAATTCGAATTTACCCGAAGGAAAAATAAAACTTAATATGTACCTAAATCGTGTTATCAGCGGTTTTTTTGATCAAACTAAATAGTATTATACGATTTTAGTCGTGTCAACGTGTGTGTTTTGAAATGAACCATTCCCGTATTAATTCATCGGGATATTTAGACCGTTCGACTATATCGAATCGTGGCTGAAAGGAATTTAAACAACACTAATTGTATGCCTATACAATAGTGACTAGTTGATAATATTAGTGTAACATAAGTACCTACAACTATTAGTAAGTCACAAATTCCCTGAATATTTCGTTGAATGCCTATACTCGTTAAGTTAATGTGTTGTTTTTTGTATTCGTCTTTAAAAGACAATAATAATGTCTAGATTTTTGTGAAGCAATGTTTAAAAAACAATCGTTTCCATCAAATACACGGGATAACCGATAACCATACAAGGTGGACGTATGAAAGCGATTTCACTTTCACGATTGGAAAAAAATTGGTTGTAGTTAAATTGAAAAAATAATAATTTCCATTTCTATTACCTATTGAATTTATCGTTTGACAATTAATAATAATCATACTTTAACCATTAGTTGTTTATTAATCAGGTCAAAACCTATGACTATATTCTTGATTAATATATCTATAATATTTATGTACAATGAAACAATATTTAATATATATATTATAAATATACAATATTATATTATACACGATAAATGATAATTTTAAATTCACAAGTCAACAAAATATTAGGTACCAACTATACATTTTAAAACACCATTATTTTTTCAATTTATAACTATAATTTTTTATCTAAAATATAGGTAGGTACACCTGTATTTTAATGAAAACTATTTATGTCTATTCCGACAATCTTATCTATAAATCATTAAAAAATTCATCTATGTCAATATCTGCATTTTATATTATACTATTTGTAAGTCTAGGATTTATATTATGTAATATAGTGAAATATACATTTGATAATACATATTAAAAATATAATCTTCGATTTGAATAAAATCATTATTAATAACAAATAAAAAATTAAAAAATGTTTTAGAAATAAATCCTAGACCTAATATCAATAATATATCATTTTTCGAGAAGAAATGTTTATATAAAAATAATATTAAAAAATATGATAATAAAAACAATTTCCGATAAAATTATACTATTATTATTTGTTTCCTTTGAATTTGTACACATAATTAATGAACTTAGTATTTACTTTTAATTATATAAAACCACACGGATATGAAAGGTATATATTATACAAACAAGCATTTGTGTATCTACACTTAAATTAATATTATGAATAAATTATAATATTTAAACTTGTCGAAGAAGTGAATAACCTTAGATTTTTTCCTATATTGATAGAATGATAGTTGATAATCACAGTTTTATTTCAGAATGTAACATTCTTTAAATCAATTAATATAATATATGTGCCTATATTTTATTATAACAATAAATAATATTGTATAATGGCATTTTGTAATAAATCATGTGTACTTATAATTTTTGACTATATTGTGCACACACGCAGGTATGTAGGTATATTATGTGTATTTTGCATAATATAATATAACTTATATGGTGTGAGTATATTATAATACTCTAAATAAACATAATATGTGTTTATTGCATTATGATTGTTGATTGAATATTTCACAAAATCATAACTCGCTTAAAATTTAAGTATTGTTAATAATATTACACTTATAAAAAGAGTAAAATTTAGATCAAGATACAATTTGTTATATTAGCAAATTGGCTATATTATTTTACTAAAAATTAACTTTCCTTAATTTTTATTCAATTATATTCTTAAGTTTCCTAAGATTCGTTTTATTCTAAAAAAAATAACTCTAGGTGAAATTATTTAAAATGTCAATTTGCTTAAAAAAGACAATACAATTTATTCGAAAAATAATACAAAATATATTCGTGTGACGATGTAAAAGTGCTCAAACTCTGAAGATAAAACACTAACTTCTTGGGTTAACCAAAGGATATAATATATTATGCTTAAATTTTGCGATTTAAAAATTGTACAAAAACTATAAAAATACCAGATGTCTCTTCTGTTTCTACTAGTCATTTGGTTGACGTCAATATTATATAATATCATTATATTTCTCGACATTTCTGTTTAAACGAAAATATTTATCTGTTTTATTTTTTCAAACGTGGGAAACCACATTTGCTTAGGTTGTATAGTGAATATGGTTTATAAAATATAATGTATTTCTTTCAGAGACTTTTGGTATCTATATTTTTACTCTAAGCCACCATTTCAATAATATAATCATCGATAATGTTATAATATAAATGTTTATAGGCCTAATTTATTTATCTCATTGTATACTGTCAAGAATATAATATGATAAGGAATAATTAATCTCTTGAATAGCTTTTATATTATACATTTGACAGAATATGTTTTAAAATATAACTAAATCTATGACATATACAATAAAATAAAACAGCAAACAGCCTATAACCGTCAGATTATTAGATTTTTTTTTAATAAATAATTTATGAACAACTTTAAATAATATGTCTTATGTATATGCAAAAACCACATATTTTACTTACTGAATTACCAACGTTAGGGTTATTAGGGACGTAACTAGTTTAAATTGTTTTTATTAATAGTTATACAATTAATAAGTTTGAATTTTTGAACATTAAATTACTATTTAATTCATGTAAACTTTATGTTAATAGATTTTATATGAATTTCAATTATTCGTACTGAATTTTATACATTTTATCATTTCAAATTATTTTTATGGCAGCATTAAATTCTGAGGATATTATATCTATATATATTACATTATATATAACATAATTAATGTTCAAAATAAAATGCAATAGGTGCACGGTGTTTATCGAAAATAACGGGGAAAAATTATTGTTGTCGTAAAAATATTTGATAGAATATTATTGTTATTTTTGTGAAGTATGAAAAACAACATTATAAATTATAATATAAAATATAATGATAGGTATGCACAATGCACATAAATGCTACTTTGGTAGTCTGGTTCGCTATAGACTATGAGTAAACACAAATTATAACATGCACTAATGAAATGCTTCTTATAGACATTAGCTAACATTATAGGTACCTATTAAGTATGCGTAGCAAACGTGTTTACAGTTCTAATGACTGAACGGTGCAGTAGATATCTAGAATAATCACAATAATAATATGTGATTTTTAGTTTATTTACCTATTAATTTAAATTCGTGACAATCGACGACAGATGATTGCTTTTTTTCTGGCACTTTGCGTTTTTATTGATGTGATATATTGCTATAGTATTTCAACAAGTTCTCCTATCCAACTATATTTTAGTCTGCCTTGAAATATTTCACCACAGTAATATAAACGAGAAGTCATAAACCACGGCATGTGTATCTTCTATATCTATTATTATAATCCACGTAATATGATTTTAATATTAGATCCATTAATCATCCCGATCGTCTTGTTAGATGTTAAGAGTCATTTATTCACCTGTTAAATGATTTCTATACTCTCGGACACGTCGTATTAGCATTTTAAATGTATACCCGTGATTATGTGTGATTTTATGAACAACATTATCCACGATGACCATTGTCATAATATGATCGCTTTATTTTATTTTGAGACAGTTATTTTCACTCATACAGTGAACTTATACTATGTGTTTTGTATTTATATAATCGTTTAATTTTGATAAATTATGTCTTATTGTACAACAATTGAACTAAAAATAAAAACGACCTCAATATAATCATTTCAAGACGTCGCGTACCTATAATACTTAATAGTTAAAAGACGTAAGTCCGATTTATAAAAATACAATAATGTTAAAAATGAAATTGTCAATACGTCAAAATATAAATGTACAATATGTAATATTCTGTATATTAATATATACCGCGTATAACACGCAGTAGATAATATTATTATAGTAACGCTGTTCGTGGCTGACTGGGTAATAATAAAAACAAAAATACATTCCTATAGTGCAAATTTAACAATACGATGTGGCATATTATAGCAGAATATCTATAGTATAATCGCGGGGCTTAATTAAAAAAATTACAGTATTTCGTCTTGTAATTTTTATGCACGTATTTATTTTAATAATCATATTTACAGGCCGGCTGTATATAATAATGCAATATGCGAAGGTATCGAACAATATAAACGCAAGAGCGTAATACAACGCATAATAATATCGAATAAACGTATAAAAAGAGTATACATGTATATTTATATAATATTATGGACTATAGTATTCATTATACCTACTTATATTTATATACGCATGGACTCCACGCAGACAACAATAAACCGCAGAAGTTGTTGTGGCGCGCAACACACTTGTTTACGTCCGCGAAAAAGGATTGACTTACAGTCTCTCACGACAGGCACGTCATAGAAAGAACACGAAACCGCGCGAGACGTATTCATATTATATGGGTATAGAGGTATAATATACCTAATAATATGTGCGAAGTAATCAAGTAACTATATAATACTACGCTACGTCACTGGGAAATATCAAAATATCTTAGTATTATCCACCTTACACCTATAATATTATACTCATATACTTACCTTTTTAAGTATATTGTGTCAGCGAAACACATGACGCACATGCACGTACATCTACCTTGAACTACTGTTAAACATTTTTTTATTTTTATTTCCCAATTCAATTTAATAGCACGCTTACATTTTTTTTTTATTTTTTATTTTCACGGTCACACAAAAACTCATTCATCCACTACATCCTTATTAAAACGCATCAATTGAAACGCCTCGCGACCTATAAGCAAAGTACACATGCCCACAAATCACAAACGCATAAGCAACATAAATTATTATGTTGATGGTAATGATGATGAGGGATCGAAATTTAAATTCCTAAAAAATGAAAATGTAACAATTATTATATTTTATTTATTTCTCAAAAAAACACGTACACTAGCGATAAAATTATTTAAGAGCGGATATTCCATATCCAACATTATTGTAAGCCAAACATGTGTCGGGCGGGAGAGTTGAATTCATGCATGCAGTCTATCTGTATAATGTTGTGGACTAGTCATGCATGCACTACAGAAATAAAAAAAAAAGTATATATTATAAAATATATTTTAAACTGTATAAAATATTAATACTTATTATTATTCTGTACTCTTCACATATACAATATCGATTTACAATAGTTAGGTACGCATAATATTATAAAATAGATAGTAGCTTTGAATTAGGGTTCGATTTTTGTTCACAACTACAAAATTAAAATCTCAAACCAATATTTCTATTATTAATTTATGAAATTTTAAAACAGAAATCACTATTTTAAACTATATAAATCATATAACAAAATCAAAATCATTAAACTAGGACAAATTTAACTTAAAATAAAAATATCTCTAAGTATATTATGCAAAACAATATGCGCTAAAAACCTTTGATAGATCATTCGTAGTCATGAAATTAATACTTTATAATTTACAAACTAACACGTCTAATAAACAAAAAAATAAAACCCAAAAACCATGTATACTATGCAATAAAGTTTGTACGCTAATGATTATCATTTGTATGACAGTGTGTGCACACTATGCACGCTACGTATATACAATAAATTATACAACAGACGGAAGAAATTCCTCGAGTGCTGGGCTCCTTCCCCCGATTCACCCCAACCGTCGGACAGACGGATTAGGGGCTGTAAATATTAAAAAAAAAAAGGTTATATATTGTATTGTATTAATCATAAATTCGGAACATATATTATGTGTGTCATCGTCGGTGGTGGCGGCGGCTGTGAAAAAGAAGACAAACCCTTCTATCTTTACATATCATCCGACGTCGTCTATAACAAAACGACATTTAGTCACGCTCGAAATTATGCCTGATGGCGTTGTATGTGTACAGGGTGCTACAGAAACGTTCTACAGATACGCCGGTACGATCAGACATAAAATATTTTTGTTATATACTGTGTGCTTCTGTGTGTCAAACGATGTGGAATGAGACGTTTACTACTATTTTTTTTCCTTCTGCTTTCAGAAAGAGTCCTTTTATGATGACTGTCTATATAGGTACGTATACTTTATGCACTATATGTCATTTACAGATGGAGAATAACAAATCACGTACACTAATCGTTGTTTTTAATAAAGTCTTTTTAGTTTCCCTCGGCCCGTTTGTAAGTTAGTGTTCCTACAGGCATGTGTATACAACTATACATACCTTTGACATACCGACTAGGTTAAATGTACAACGCAAAACAAAAAACTATAATTCTATAGTATTATTATAATTACAATTTATAATTACAATTTACTAATACACATACAAAATATTAATTTTTATTTATATACTTGTGATGTATTTGATTATAATTTTGATTAGTTGGATTTTTAAAATTCTAATTTTTTTGATTGATTTTTATTATTCATTTTATAGTAACCCGTAAACCAATAGCAGTGATTGTATTATCAATACAAACATTTATGGTCTGTGGGGTGTAAATACGTTTAAAAGTAATATACTTATACATTTAGACTTTTCTCGTATAATGGTGATTAATGTATTAGTAATTTAACACCATAAAGATATATCTGTTTAAATTTAATAGAATTATATATATCATTAATATATTATATAGAATTATGTGACCATTTATATATATATATAATTCAATTTTGAAAATATCAATTTTCATGTAGTTATAAATGTATAACATATAAATGCACACCAATGCTTAAAATACAATAAATAATTTAATATTTCTTCAAATAGAATATGATATATGCATACTATCTCCACACATAAATAACTATTATAAAAGCTATTAGCTATCTCATTTGTGTATATAATTTCCAAGGCCAATTTGTTACCTGGATTATATCATATTGACATTTAATATATTATATACACCTGTTTCAGGTTATTTTCGCTATGTACATTATTCGTATGGTAAAATCTAAAATTTCATAACTAAACTATGAATATTCTTGTTAAAAAATATTTATATATAGGTAAATATTTTTTCGAATAAACAAATCAAAACCTTATGTTTACTATGCCACGTATCTGACGTCTGTGTCGTATTTTATAATACTATGTATAAATAATTTTATAATCGTAGGCAGTAGTTTTAAAAAGTTACTTAACTTATGTATACACTATAGATCCGTCTAAAAAGATGACTGAACGGATTTAAAATTATAATCGGTAAACCATTATATACGGTCAGATAAGTCTACCTAGAATGTTCATAAATAACAAAATCAAAAGAAGAATTATTGTTGTATCGACAACAACGTTCTGTCGTAAATCCCTTGTCTGTTTTCTTAATCGTTCTTGAATTGTTAGGATCGTCCATCATACAGATATATTAAACAAAGCTTTAAAAAGTAAGTCTGTAAGTAATAAGCATAAATCTTTACGTAGTGGGTTTAAATATTATAATTTAGTTCTGGGTTGACTATATATTTTTAATTTCGATGTACATACGAAATGATTCAACACGTAAAAGTTATAACTATTGTTATATTATTACATTATAGTTTAAGATATCATACCTACGTATGTTTTTTCTGTCTGAAGTATTAGTGTTTGACATTGCAAATTGTACGTTCAGCAGAATCAATTTTACTCTATTATTTTTAATTTTAGAATAAATATATTAACCTTAGTAATTAAAATATTTAGCCAACATGAGACCATTGTTAATACTTACCTTTAAATTATTTTATTCTTCTACGTAAAATTTGTCATACTATACGTTAGTAAGACAGAGACAACACATAATATGGGTACGAGTGTACGACGTACTCTTATAAATTAAAATAATAATTTATTACGGCAACAGCTATAATTATTAGGAACACTCAATTTTACAATTATCATAGTAATAGCACTGTAAATAATAGGTACTCCACAGTAATAATTATTTTCATTACAAAATACTATAATATATCACTCAACAATATATGATGATTAAAAATTTAAATCATAAAATGCACTGCGCAGTTCAAAAATCGTTTATAATATCTGTATCACAATACAATTATTTTGGTTTTGTTTTTCGTTCCAACTAACATTTTCTTATTGCGTTTCAAATTAAATTAGTTTAAGTTGAAAAAAACTAGTTTTTTATATCATGCTTAAAATTATGCTTTATGTAATGAAATAGTTTAACAGTATTCTTAAAAATTACTTTAATCACGAATCAAAAGCAAACATTGACAAGTGGTTGGATAATTAAATTTCTTTTTAATAAAACACAAATATCAAACAATTCGACATCACGTTATAATAATATGTATTTATAAGTAATAGCTAATAGTTAATAAGTATAATATTATTTTATAAGAATACGGTATTCTGGTTTCGAGTGACTTAGTTAAAATGTGCGTGTGAAACATCGACAACTATAATATAGCACATTTCGGCGAAAACGTAACGAAACTATACGGTTTCAAAGAAACTAAACCGTACACTCGATAATATTATGCACACATTATTATTTTACATCCGTTGGCCATATTTTGATAACTCTCAGACGATTTATGACCTATACACGACCGGGCGACTTTGATCAGCGATCAGCCTACTTGTCAATGTCAAGCGCACGCACATGGTGACCGCCCGGTAGACTTATTGGTTAATGGTTTTACGCGAATATCGATATTGTAACATACGCTTTCTCGTTTCGAATCACGCTCAACGTCCAGTCGGTTGGCGAGGAATAATCACAGGGTAAATCGTTTAATGCACGTGTGCTTATATTATTACTAAACAGGTACGAAATTATAGGAAACAAAATACAAACAAATTAGATAGGTGTAATATAATTGTGTATATATTATAATATCTAATTTTTACTATATTCACCGCTATCGAAAAAAAAATGTAAGTACATACAACATAATACATCCTAATCAATAACGCATTTAAGTATTATGTGCCCTGGGTAAAAATTGTAATGACCATCTCTCTTTAGAAAATGGCATTATATTTTTACATCTGATCATTATTTAATACAATATGTAATATTGTAAATACTACAATATTATTTTAGAAATCAAATTTTAAAACATTTTAAATAATTATAATATTCAGACTAAAACGATCGAATACAATATGTTTTATAGAAATATTAGCGATAAGAAAAATATTTTACAATGCTTTAATAACCTCTAGAGTCTAAGGTATTTATTCGTGTAGGTAATAGTATAGGTATGTTACGTCTCTATTTTTTCAAGATCTAAATCTTGCTTATCATTATTTGAATACTATATGTCAATACAAATCCAATACGTTTATAGTATTTTATCCGTTTACAATTTTTATAAATGTCAGAAAAAATAGCGCGCTAATGGCCCCAGTGGATAGCATAATATAATATTTCATAGATACGTCCGTACAATTTATTTATATTATATTCTTTTCTATACAATATCAATACACGGTCGACACGAGGGTCAATCTATAGCGTTTAGTGTTGGCGGCGGTCAGTTTTCAATATTCAGTGGTATAAAATCGGCTTTGATTCAACTATTCACGCCTACATATGAACAACATTGCATTGGATTTTATAAAGTCGAATGACCTGCCGCAATGCGTTTGGCAGTCCGCCGCTAACCGGTGTACGTCTTCGACATTTTAACGTTTGAGAGTGTATTTCACACCGTGCCCACTGTGTAATCGAGTTGTGTGCGTAGTTCGTGTGTGTGTATGCGCGTGCGTGTGTGTGTGTGTGTGTGTGTGTGTGTGTGTGTGTGTGTGTGTGTGTGTGTGTGTGTGTGTGTGTGTGTGTGTGTGTGTGTGTGTGTGTGTGTGTTTGTGTGTGTACCACCCGCAAACAGGAAACGATTGAGCCCCACGACGTTATCGAAAATGGCAAGCCCCGATGTTTGTCCTGGACAATCGGATATCAAACACGAGATGACCATTGGCCATATTTTCAACTGAGTTTCTGTTTGAAAACTATACAATTTTACATTATAGGAACTAAATACATCTTCCTATATAATGTGTCCACATGCACAAACCACGTGACAATACTATTGAAGAATATATATATATATATATATATTCATATTATGGTACGTTAGTTGTGGATGAATAGCGCTAATATTTTGTATAGCGTAATATTGTTCCCATTAAACGCCTGCACATCGTTGTATATTTAACGAATAAATACTAAATTCAATACCAACGTTCAATTTCAAACATTTTTTGTCATCACATTATTATAATTTATCATTTTCAGTCATATTTTAGAGAATTTTTTTTTTATGTTTATTGCTAAATTTATTTAATTAAAAATGTACACCTCAACAAATAAGTCTTTCCAGACAGCATAATATGGAGAATATATTAGTTTTGTGATATATGCTAATTTATACACAAAAATTAAGCAGAGACTTAATAATTATTATTTGATATATTTTTTCCCAAATTGTTTTCGACACATTTATCTATATTATAATCTAATTGTTCACATTTTAGAGTATTTTCTCGGATGAATTACTATTTATTACTAATCAACTTTTAATTGCATTCCCACATAAACATAAAGAATGTAAGGTTAAAAATTAAAAACAATTATAAAATGAATTAAAATACCATTGCAATATTAATTTAATTATACAATATTAAACGTCAATTAATAAAATCATAATCAATAGTCTTCTGATATTTTATTGTACACATTTTACAACATTTTACACTTCCGGTAGATTACTGTTTTCACGGTCGACGTATTTACAGCGGACTAATGGTCAAATTTTAATCTCGTGTGTACATAATATGATTGATAATAATATAGAGGCATATTACTTATACTGCAGCAGTATAGTCAGTATAGGTATGTTTCATGTACATAATATAGGTTAATCAGCGCCATTCAAATATTATATATTACTCCCCAATATCCATAAACTGTACACGTGATTGGTGATTGTTTATGAATACAAATTATTTTAATGTTTAATGTCAAAATAACTCAAATATGGCAATATGCTGATTAATTTATAATTTAATTTTCATAAAATATACTTCATAGGCCAAACGCACTAATTGATCTATTTCAGACGCCGTCATATATACTATCATATCAATATTATCATTCAACACACTAAACAAATATAATATTTTCTTAATAACTACGTAAGAACACTTCTCAATTTGCGTTTTATACCTATATAGTTGTATAGTTTATACGTGTCATAATGAAACATGTACTTTCGCTTTTCAATCTCGAGAATAACAATATTATTATCCCGTCGTGAATAAAGCTTGTTCATTCACCGACGCATTAGTTTAATTCTCTACGCGGTACCTACATCATTAGTTATTACGTATTCCTCTATTTTATTAATTATATTTATCAACTATAACCAAGGACAATTCATAGGTATTTGAGTAATTCAGCGTTTTATAATCATAACTTAAATACATTTACAACAACCATTTGAATATTTTTTATTTAATATTTTATTACTCTTAATCTGCTCATAAAAACTAATTAAAATATAAAATTGTTTTATTAAAACTTTTTAAACTATAATATTATTTATGTGAATATGAATCATCTTCAGGTTATTAAACTATTTTATAGGATGAGAAACAACTATAACATATAATTATTATATATTAAAACAGAAATTAAAATTATTTTTTGTATTATTATAATTTTAAATTGATTTATAAATTATCTTGTTAGTTATTATTACCAATATTACTGAATAAGTTTTCAATGTTCGATATTTTTCGTCAAAATTTATAATCGTATAATAGTTTTTGTGTTGATAGGTATGATAATTACATCATCTTATTTATATTTTTATGAAATGAAAGTTGGCACATTTAAATAGATACTATAGATACATAATAAACATAATTTATCCTAACGAAACACTTACTAGACATTGTATTCTCTATTATATTAATGCTGACAAAAGCATTGTTTCTATGATTAATATATTATTATAGATATGTATATAGTTTCAATTCATCGATACTTAGCGGTGTACAGTATGAATTGCAATCAAATAATCCACCAATGATCATAAATATATTTTTATTCTTTAAAAACTCGAACTAAATTATATTTTATGTTTTTAATTCCAATGTATTTTAATAAAAAATAACTCGCGGTGGCAATGGAACACGAATACAAGCATTAATATATTATAATACCTCTTTAAAAAAAGTGTTAAATTTGTTCTTTATTGTCTAAGTATTACTATTGGGTATAATTTAGCTTGAAAAAAATTACACAAAACGTTTAAATTATATAATTATCCATACACTTTTTTTTTGTAATTTTTAAACTACAATTATTACACAAAACTCATAAATGTTTCGTTTATTTGGTGCCTTATAAAAATATGACTTACGTGTTTTAAAATAATTACTGTTAATAATTTCAATTTCTATAAGCACTCAGTTAAGCACAATAGACTAGTTCACTGACCCATACCATGTCATACCATGCCACACCATGCCACACCATACCACACCATACCATACCATACCATACTACATCATACCACAAAACGCCATACAACACAGCACACGTATATATATAATATATTATGTTTTATAGGCTAAATAATAGGTATGATTTAAGCGATATTCACGTACATCCAAATTAAGAAACTGAATACACCTTTCTTTAAGTTGCACTGCCAGAATATCTTAATCGCGTTAGTATGTTATTTTGGTTTGCTCGATTATAAATTATAATGTTACTGTCAAAATATTTAACAATAACCGGAAACCAACTTGACCGAGGTATTTTACGAATCGTGCACGATACCAGGGTCCATTAAAAATTGATAGAGATATTGTTTAAAATATATTAAGTATATACAAGAAGTAACGACCCATTCGGTAGACAGAATATTATTCATGCCGTTGTCTTTTACAAATACCTGCCTAAATGTGACTCACGAGCTCATATCATTGGCTGACCGATATTGTCACCGGGTTGACGCCAATGCGTTTACCTATAAGGTGTGCAGTGAAACAAAATCACAAATGCGGACACGACGCTATCGAGTTACCACCTGCGTGGCATTGAAATGATTATTGGAATTAAACGAGTTATGGCATCCCGTGACAAAATAACCGATCAGTGTACTTTATATAATATAATAACAGATTTATTTTTAATTTACATAATACAGTGAGCGTTGAAACGGAACATAATTACGAAGGAATAAACTATTGCTATGCAATGTAAAATTGTTATTCCTCGTATATAACGTATTAAATTATTCTCGCGTGATGTACAATCGGTCGTGCACAAAAGTACGAAACCCAGCAGGGGCATTAGGTATGTTATATAGACACTGTGAGGGTTTGGACAATCATTTTTCGTTTATACCTGGACGATTATTTAGGTGTTGGTACCTACCCCATATTTTATTGCCACTAAGGCGCCAGAGTCTTACCGAACGACTCATTCGTTTTATATTCTTATCCGAATTCGTTCTATAAAATATTTATGAATTTTTTTCAAAACGCTCCATTTTATTTACTACACAAACATAACACTAAAAACTGTACAATTTGTAGTATTTTTTTATATTCCAGAATTGTATTACTACACATGTTTTATGTATTTGAACTATAAGGAAGGTAAAATCACTGTAAAGAACACATTTTGTTAGAAAAATGGAGATACCTACATGTTATATTATTTTTTCCATTATTATTTTATAGTTAGGTATATATCATTATATACCGTATAATATTAGTATTATTATTATTTAAGCTTATTGATTATTCATAATAAAACATAACTATTATGAAATTATTTTATTCACTTATTTTGTATTAAACTATTATAGTAGGTAATCTATACAATATACAATATTTTAAGTAATCATAAGAAGTATATTATTAAAAAAAAAATTCTATACAAATACGCATGGTCATTACTTTTTTTATAATTTCTTGGTAATTTGTAAAAATTGTAATTTAATTAAATTAAGCTAGTCATTAAGGATAATCATTTTTGAATATATTATTTTACGCTTTTAATTCATCCTATTTATTGATTTACCTATAGGTTGTAAGTATTCATTAACTACTGTTAAACTAATGTTTATATTATTAAATTATTTGTGAAATATATTTTTATAATAAACCAATTTATTCTTTTGCAATACTTTTTAGTGGTTATATAAAAGAGTAACTCATTGTCTATTTAAAGACTTTTTTGATGAAAATATTACACTAATTCATGTGTCCTTGAGCAATGCATTTATTACTTTATTATAAATGCAGTCTGTTAAGTACTCATATTTCATAATAAACTTTTCATAAAACGACTCATGTCAAACGTTAAAAGTCCAGAATTTAAGCGCACACTTAAATAAGTATTAAGTCAAGGTTTAGTTAGGTATTATTTTTAAATATTATTGTACACAATAACCTAAATGACAAATATTTAAAAATTGTTTGATATTTTTATGATTAGATAATATAGTTAGTTTAGTGACTTATATATAAGTAAGATTTACATTATATATATCATTATACATTGTATATGTATACTTTGTACAAATACAAACTGTATCAACTATACAAGCAATGAATTATACATACAAAAATAATACTTATCTGTAAATGTCTAAATGTTTTGAATGACCAATAAAGATAATGTATAACTTTGCAAATATTACTTTATAAATAATAAACCGAAACAAAAAAATAATATAACTATGGGGCGTATATACGTTACTTACCGACATAGATGATAGATGATTATAAATACAAATGGACCGAGAAATCATCTACAGAAATATTTTTATAGGATTCAAGGTTACATGCATTCAGGTAAATCATACGTGTATCTGCGGTGTTTAAGTAGATTTCCAAATATATTGACAAATTGTATGATCGTAGTTGAAATTATATGATTTGAACTATAGTTCTCTGTCTAGTCAGTACATGGTTATTTATATATTTTTTTTTCAGTAACTATAGTTTAATAAGAAATCAAACTGCAGACAGCTTTGTATATTAAACATACGAATAAAAGTTTTTTTTCAAACTAGTGTTTAGTTTAGTTTAAGCCATCAAGGACATTCATCTAGTATGAAATGTATCTATCCGACAAAACTAAATAAAATTTACAGAATTGTAGAGTTTATTTTAAAATTAGGTTAATTATTATTTTCTTACGTTATTGTTAAGCATATAATTAATGTCACTACGTAAAATATCAGCTTTATGTGACATTTTAATACGAGGTTACTCATATTTATTGCTATAATATAATTTTATAAATATTCAAAATTTATTATCATGATTGTTTGTTTAAGGATAACATAACATTTTTAAATATTCTTAGAAACATTATAAACTCCGATTTGATAAATATATATATTCTTTTTTTAATTAACCAATATTTTGCTTCGAAATGAGTAAAATTTTAATTCTCAATACTTGATCTCGCTTTCTATAATGTAGTATAATATTATACTATTCAATTTTTAATGATATTTATTTATGATGAGTAATTATAATTTATTTAACTATTTATGTATTTGAAATGTAATACATAGATAATATAGATATTAAATAATAGATTATAATTATACATAGTCAGAAGATTGTATTGTTATGTTTTGTGTATCTCCTATCTATATACTTATTTCTATCGATTTCACCAACTAGATGGATATATTCAAAAGTTATATTTTAATAATATCATTTTGTTCATTATTATATAAAATTCCATTTTGTTTTAAAAAATAAGATCCAAAAACTGCAGTTTTACTAATATTTTATAAATTGTAAGTTTGTTCATATTTTAACGCGTACCTATTTATTAGAAAATGTGACTCAACAAATTATAACTTTCACGTGCGAATATGTGATTCATACCGGATAATCCAGTGATTAATGAAATCGATCTAAATGAGTATAGTTCTTACCTATTATTTTAATATCTTATTTTAAACATAAAAATTAAAAAGTAAAAATTATATATGTAAATCAGTAATAATATAATTAAATATTTAATTATTCAATAAAAGAATGGTGATAAAATAAAAATAAAAAATATCAGTGCTTGATATATACTACATCACTATATGATATAAACGTAGTTATATAATATATATATATATATATAAGTACCTACATAATGAATAAAATAAATTCTTATTTTAAATTCGGTCTATAGCGATTATGAAAACTCTTATTCAAAATAAAAGTTTTAAACTGTAGATATTACGCCTGTAACTTAGAAAGGATTTGTATTTAAATTCAATTTTGTATTTTAATAATAATTTTATACTTAGAATATAAAAAAATAAATAGTATAATAATCATGTATATACATTTTATTATGTTTTGTTAGGATTTATAATACATATAATTATGTAGAATATAATAAGTAATAACATACACTGTATAGAATGAAAAATGACACTTTATTGGATGTCTGAATAATATATATTTTTTAACAATTAATGCTGAAAAAATAATTAATTATTAATTAAAGTATTTAAATTTCTTAAATAATTTTGAAGCACTATCTCTGTATATTATCACAACATTTAAAATTGAAAATTAAAAAGAAGAATAATTAAAAATGTATACCTATTTATTTCTTCTCTGCGATTAGGAGAGATAGTCTGATGGTTAAATATAAATATATAAATTATTGTGTGTACGATATCCAAATTCTTATTAAATCTTTAATTTTTTACTGTGTTACAATCGGTTTTAGAATGTAAATCGTTTTTTAAACATTTATAAAAATACCTTTTTATTGTTTTTTATTAGGAGCTTTATTTTAATTTTAACAAGATATAGCAATATGAATGTATGATTATAATACGATTAATAAGTCTCTAATAAAATGTAACAACGATTAGCAAAATAAAACGTCTGTAAATGTACAGACATGTTACAGACATGTAGCAAACTTAGACATGCTCAAGAGTTAAGAAAGGATCTATACATAATAATTCCCTCGCGGAAAAATACAAATAATATACCAACTACACCCATATATCGCGTGTAAATGTTCTCTAAAATACATAGTACTTAAATTTCTACCGAGTTATTTAAAGATTTATTGGTAATTTTATATTGAACACCATGAAAATATTAAATTACAATGTTATAACCTATATTAAATTTTAAAGTTAAATTATTATTTTGGTAATTGCTTAATATTTTAATAAATATCTAAAAATTAATAGTTAATTAAATTTGCTATGAAGTTAAAATATAGGTTGATTCCACACAGTATGTAATATTATTTTAAATTTTAATATATAATAACAATTATTATAAATCGAATTTTTTAATCGTAAGAAATATATCATTATATAAAGTTTAAGATAAACCATATTGTGTGGATTACCGTATATTTTAAATTAAATATTAGAACTCAACTTTAAGCATCTTAAAATTTAAAACAGTAAACATATATTATAATGTGGTCTTAGTGACTTTTTTGCAAATATTAACTAAACCTTATAAATACCAATTGTTATATTTGATTCGTAGATAGGTATACGAAATAAAAAATTTAAATTATTTTATGTAATATGATTTATAGTAAAATACTATTCAATATAAATCAAACTTTACAATTTTTTATACATTTTAAGCCACAGTTCAAATTTCAAAACGTTAAGACTGTAATATAGGTTATTAAACAATAAACACGGAATAAAAATACAATAGCTTTTGTAGATATTATTAAAAGGTATTTATATAAGTATAGCGAGTTGATTTTTTCTAAAATTACTTTTGATTTTGTATTAATGATTTCAGATTTGTTATAGTAAAATAGATGTACTAATGATTTTTAAACCTTTTCAACCACCTAATTTTAATATATATAGTTTATTGTTCACTAAAACATCGTTACATCCTTTAAAGAATATTTATATTTTTTATTTCAAGGATAAGTACCATGTGTATTATATATAAAAATATTCTAACATTTTACTCGTTATTCTAACCGTAGCGTGATTGAAAATTGAAATCCTAATTATTATATCCCGTACTTATGTATCATATATAGCTAATGTTGACTGCCAAGGATTTCCTTCGTATATTAACTGAAGCGTATCATTTACCGGATACATTGTATTATATCTCCAATCTTACGTTGATAATCATTTAAAAACTTTACGTATTTTGAATATTATCAATACTCTTAGTACCGTATTTACGGGAAAACTATGTAGATATCCCCCCCCCCCCCAAGAGATTATTCAAAACAATATTTTGATAATTGTATGAACGAAAACGAATGATATTAAATTAAATATTGAAAAAATTTTTTTATTTAAATTTTATTAATTATGATTTAATAAAAAATTCAAAACTTTGTGCTATCCACAATTATAATTAATAATATAATCGTGTTCCTACCCAAGTAAGTGTTACAGTGGTTACACTGCAAAATCTGAAATTACAGTTACAAAAGTCAAAGAATTGATCTCAAAGATGTTGTACAACTTATTTAAAAAACATAAGAGCGAATATAGAAACAGAATTTAAAATTTTACATATAACTCAGTGGAGGTAAATACTTCATTTTAAATAAAATTATATATTTTTGAATAAAATAAACTTATACTTTTTTCCTTAGGAAATGGTAAACATTATTGATGTAGAACTCAAAATGAAAAAAATAACAAATAAGCAGAAACACAGAGTTAATAACAAATATATTGATGAAATCTTAGAACTAGTTAAATTTTTCAGAGTTTCAATATTTATACCATACATTGATAATTTTATTAGATTTCTCAAATAAAGTTGAAATTTCTGGAACATCAAAATTTTTTTGAAGGTAAATTGAGTAATTTATTGTACTTTTCTTTTGTACAAATGTACTTTTGTGTAAACTAATGGTTCATTATTTGTAGGTTTTAAATGTTTATTTTCTATTAATTCTGAAATATCAAAAGAAGAACTGAAATCTTTTCCCAATTTATTTGAGCTTTATACGCCTTTATTCAATAGCAGAATTAAAGTCGTGGAAAATTAAACTTTCTAGGCTCAATGTTCCAATAATTAGTTTGAAAGCATTTTTTTTGGGAGATTCAACAATTATTCACAAAATTAATAAATTCATATACACATTAACTGTTTTGATATCTACTCCCGAAAGAAAATTTTCAACACAAAAAAGATATAAAAAACTATTTAAGGAACACTATGAGTCAGATCAATTTTTAAACAAATTGTACACTTATTGTTAATTATAATGTTCCTAAATTTTTCATTAAAATCGACTTAACAAACTTTGTTTGCTTTCGGTACATAAAAATATAACCATACAACAGATGAAGTACTCGATATGCTTTCATTATCATCAAAAAAATAAAGTTGGATTTTGTGTGGTAGTTAAAAAACAAAAAACAATGTGTAGCGCATGAAAAATGTTTGTTTACATGCAACGTGTATATTGTATATTATAATATTATTAATTTACGAGTGTGTGTATAATGGAATATATAACTATATTATTTTAAAATGTGTATATTTCCTACATCCCCGGGCAAAAATCGTAGATACATCACTGAGTACACTGACAACTCACTCGAGATTTTATTATATTTGTATTTAAAGTTTTGTAAAATTATTGAAAATATACTAGTAGTTACAATACTATCCAAATTATAACAAGCATAACTTTAAGTATAATTATTTTGGTATAAAGAATATGATTATTTTAATTACCAATATTAGCAATTAAATATTATAATATACGATTTAAAAATAATTAATTAAAAATGTATCAATATTATAAGTCTTAGGATTTATTCGTTTTGGGATTGGCATGTCTATTGATTTCATATATTATTTTTAATCTAAAATTTATTATTATTCATTAATATTTTTAATCAAAAAGTTATAAAAAAAATTATTTGAAAAAGTCGTATAAATAGATAGTATAATTTGTTTTATTTCTATGAAGTATACAATAATAATTTAGTGACCAAATTATGATTAGGACACAACTTATACAATTTGAATTTAATACTACTTGGCATAATTAAATTAATTTTATGATTAAACATTCAATTATTGTTCTAATCGAAATATTTCTGAGCATTGCTTATTTCACACAAAAACGGTCAATATAGTTAAATTGCTGTTAAAAATTAAATATTAATGTGCTCATAAATTGTATTTGTCATTTTTCCAGTTCTATATGTATTAGATGTATAAGATATAATTAGATATAGATGAATTCTTCAAAAAATAGTAACGGATTTAAATTATAATAGGTACTGTTTGTTACAACAACGTTATGATAAAAACACGAAATAAAACATTGTCTTATGCACGAAACTAATAAAATATGAATCCCTCGCTCCAAATTTAAAACACTAGTTCATATCATGGTTTGTCAAGCAAAATTGTTAATTTAAGAAATAAATGTAATAGGTAAACCATGAATTATAATTTTAAAAAAATTCTCTACGATATCGGATATTATGTATTGTGTATAATACTATACTATTATTGTATATTTTAATATATTTTGATCATAACTCATAATCCTATAATAATTATAATAATTAATAAATAATAATCTTATTTTTAAATTAAATTAGTCCTTAAATGACTTATACTACTTGCAGTTATAATTAAATAATACATTAATAAATTAAAATGTGTATTAATTATTAATCTAATTATTGTTGTTTTATCTTTGTCGGCTATATTAGTTGTTAATTATTATGAATTGACAATCAGAAAAATTGGACCAGACTAATAAAAAATATAGAAATACAGAATTAATTACGTTTCATATTAACAGTGCCTATAAGCTTTAAACTTTGATACGCTTAGTATAGCAATAATTGCGAAACGACACCTGTCCTATGAGATAATAATGTATAATGTGTGTTTGCATAACAATGTAATGCCATTCGTGTTATATAACGTCAATCTCGCGGTGGATTCAAGTAAAATTCTCGGAATATAATATAGTATTACGAGACGAGGTATCCCCAGAAAGTTGGTGGGAAAATACTGTTCGTCTTACGTAGGTCGCCTGCGTGGCGTCGACACACTATAGAATAATAGTGACGTTGACGATAATAATGATAATAATAATAACAATGTGATCGTGTACAAAACGAGAGTATTGCTCATAATACTCCTCTTATTATTATATACCTTTACGACTATTGTAATGAGACGCACGTGACAAAAGTTTAACGGCGGCGGCAGACAGCGCT
The DNA here is from genome assembly GCA_036289425.1 of Rhopalosiphum nymphaeae. Classification (NCBI taxonomy): domain Eukaryota; kingdom Metazoa; phylum Arthropoda; class Insecta; order Hemiptera; family Aphididae; genus Rhopalosiphum; species Rhopalosiphum nymphaeae. The sequence goes on along the minus strand of JAZAQC010000012.1, from coordinate 6,353,555 downwards.
GCGGTCGAGGGTCGGCGAAGGTCGCGCCGCCGCCGCCGGTTCAGACGACGACCGTCGACAGCGTACACGGGGAGGTGAAAACGCACACACGACCGAGCGCGTCTCGCGTAGGAAAAAAACAAATCTCGCGCCGCCCGCCGCGTTCCGGGGGGATCGTATTTTTTCGACCGCGACACCACATCGCCGCCGCCGCCGCCGCCACCACTAGTTGATTCACGTTTTTCGTACCGGACGCGCGCGAGCCCGAACCCACCACCGACCGTAACCGACGCTGCCCGGCCACCGCCACCGCAACCGTAGTCTGTAGGGTCAAAATAATCGCATCCCATATCGCTCGAACGCGTGTGTTCGTCCGTCCGTCCGTCCGCGTCTGTCTCGCGTCACACGCGCCCGCGCCAAAACGTACGCCCATACCGTACGCCGCCGTCGACGTCGCCGCACGCGCCGCACACAAGGTGCCAGCGTTTTCGCGGTCAGTCGCAAAATATTTTAAATTACAACAATAATATTAATATCACTATCGCATTTCGCATTCGCGAGCCACACAACAAGACGAAGATAAGGATTTGTCCGGCCGGTTGAGGTACTGGGAACACATTATATTTCCGGTGAGTAACAATTATTATTATGATGTATCGTAATACCTACGCGGACATACGTATTATCATAAACGTCACGCGTGTTTCCTAAACCATCATATTATTACCGTCGTAGTAATTATTATTAATTTAATATGTTATACACGAGCGCCCGACATTCCTCTTTCTGTCTCTCTCCCGAAATGGTCACTCTCCCGCGAATTTTTTGGCATTTTATGTGCGAATTTATTATTGGTGCACTGCTCGCAGTACCAACGCTGCCGCTGTGCGCGTTCCGATGCAACGGTTATTTTTACGACACAGGTACTTTTTTCCCCTGCGCTTTCTCCGCCGGTTATGACTATAATATGTATTATGCTGTATAATATTATTATTGATACTATTTGAGTTGTTAACACATTTAAATAATGAGAGTACATTAAGTGTGATACGATTTCTTTCGTTCCAAATTCAAACATAGCATAATATTATCCGCAAACCGATAAATTATAGTACCTATGTTATGTAGTCCCCGTTTGATTTAAGAAATTCTAAATTAAATTATTATTTATTTTTGACAATAAATCGGTAATAAACTAACAAGTAAAACTTCGGTTTACACACTTATCATTATCATTTGAGTAACTTGTACTTTCCTACATTACAAAACATTGTTGAGACAGATTTAAAATTAGAACAATTTTAAACGAATGAATAAAGGCCGGCTATTAAAACCATTATATATGCCAACGACAATAGTTGGCACTTTTTACCATGGTCAAGGATTTTTGGAAAAGTTACAATTTACGTATTTCATCTTCCGGTTTCACTAATTTTAAAGATACAGTGAAAAACTATTAATCGTAAATAAATAAACATGCAGTTTTAGTTGATTATCACGAGTTTCCAATGCTTAAAATATAAAATCCTATACCTACAATTAGTCCATTTGATCGTTCACAATTCAATATAAGAAAAAAAATGTTCTTTTATAATAATTAATTTTAATCGAATTTTTGTATAAGTACTCTTAAAATCTATATCTACAAGTATAATGGTGTTTCTACCTGAAACAGATAACCTGATTGCAAACATTTAGGAGGGTTGCTGACTGCTGAGTAAAGTAAATTAAGTGTATTATTATTAAATAAGCTAAAATATTATATTGGCAAGGTTAGTGATTTTGTTCATGAGCGGGTGGTGGAAAGGGGTGCCAAAATAAATGCGCCCCGGTGTGCCAAACATGTGAATTTTATTCTAGTTATTCACTAACTTATAAATTATAAATATTACGGTTAATAATTTACCTAAACGTTATAAGTATTGATTAATATATCATGTTTTAACAAGTCTATAAAATGTTTTGATAAGTAGTAAAAGTATAGACATAATTTTAAGCTTGATAAAAAACTAAGTTTAACCTTAAAATATGTTCGTTCAATTTTATCTGATAAAATAAATTGTATACTAAGCAGGAAGTATACTTCCCCAAATGTGACCTTAACCTTGTTTTGAGTGGAAACCTGCTCTACGAATATCGTATAAATGATTAAATAATAATATACATTATTATATGATCTTCATGAGCTTATGATATAAAATATAAATACTACACATTACAATAAATTACACTGTGATTATTGTCATATATTTTAATTATGACCGGCAATTTAATTTTTATGGTACCGCTAACTTTCAATTTGTTCTCTTGATTCAAAATGATCATTTCATTGGCCTATTTTGACTGGTTAAGTTTAATTTTTTGTTTCATGGTTTATTTAATTTTGAATGGAAATTCACCAATTCTGTATATAAATATTTTGTATAACAAAGGTATATACATATATTATGAACTATGATCATATTCTAACATTATTAATATATTTATTATATTGAATTAATTGGAAATGCAATTTTTAATGTTAAAAATAAGTAGGTATACGCATACAGTAATTTAAATTATAATTAGACCTTAAAATCGGAAGTCTAGATATATTATAGGTAAAATATACGTAAGCTATGGAGAAATAAAAACTCATATATTGTAAGCTGGTATATATAGTGCGTCAAGGTGTTTTTTCAAAAACATATTTAGTGTTAAATATGTGAGATATTATAGATAATAGACCATAGACTACGGGACATCAGCATTATATACCTATTAATAGATAGATGAAAAATAACTGATGAAAAAAACCATAAATATAAAAACTAAATTTGTAAATTTAATTAACCATTATTAACTCTAATTATTATTCCTTGTAAAAAAAAATGTATTTATAAAAATGTTCATTTAATTAATTAAAGAATATTTAAGAATATATTTTATTTGTGTACCCAACTCTTTTTTTAATTTATATAATATTTATTATACACACACACACACACATACACATATATATATATTATATAAATATAATCAAATAGTATGGCATAATAGTAAAATATACCTGTACATGTATTTTTTTCCTTAATTTTTTTAATTTTTTTTGTGTATCTTTTTATATTTTTATTTTTAGTTTGTTTATTAGGTTTTTTTCGTGAATCCATTTATAATATTAATGGATACCTATATAAACAAGTACATACGTCATAATATTATAGTTTAACATTTTAAACATTTACCTATGTAAGGATCTGTAGAATTACATATCTGGAAATAGTTGCGTAACAGAATAATATTTTATAAAATATATTAAATAAGTTAATTTTTGTAATAAACATAATTAAAATATTTTAATAATAAATAATATATTAGGTAATATTTAAGTTAAAAAAATTATTTTCCATACGTTTGTTAACATACATAATTTTGTTCACTTTTTCGAAGCATTTGAATATCATGACCAAGTGTATCATACGTGTAAAGTTAAATATGATATATTATTTAAAAGACTGTACCGATAAGAATTTTTTGATGAAAACATTTAAAACTAATAAATGCATAACAAAGAAAATAATCTTATACGCTTCTCTACTAAAAACACCGCTAGAAATATCAAGATTCCATAAACATAATAATATATGATATAGTAGGTGCATAGGTCAATGTACAAAAAAGTAAGCTAGATAGATATAATTTAGCGTGTACGGTTAATATCAAACGTAACGACTAGTATATGATTAAACAGACAATTATATTAAATATTAAAAAATGTGATGTTTTTAGGCTTGTGTACGTGAATTTTGTGTTTTAGAAATACGATTACGTAAAAAATTAAATCTTTCACTGCTTCCATACCTTGTGATTACATGTTATCATACTAAACTTGTGTCACTTTTTGTTTCGGTTCATTACATTTTAAAAATATATTGTACTTTAACCGTTTCACTTCCATTCTGTAGCCTACAATTGTATGCTATATTGCAATATCACTCATAGAGTTTTGAACTATGAAAACAGTCAACAATTTATAATTGTATATGTCATCTGATGTGTTTAAATTTTAAACTTACGTATATGTATTCACAATTTATATATATATATATATATATATATATATATATATATATGTAAAATGAAGAGATTAACTAATATAATTTGAAACTATTAATAATTTAATTTATTTAAATATATATCTTAATACTTAAATCTTAATAACTATACACATTTATTTGAATAGATTTTTACCTTTCTAAAAATATAAAGGCATTCGAAATGATAAAGGAGACAATAATTACTCAATGACTGCTCAATGAAAGTAACAATTGTTTTTGCTATTTTATAGCTAGCTTGTCTTGAGTCAGTGCAATTCGTTATTATTATACTATTATTTCACCGTCAGAATATGCCAATTTATTGCCACATAATTTTCACTTGTCTAGGTATATAAATTTGAACCATAATTCATCACATTCAGTAAACTTATTTAAATAAAACAAACAAAATAATAGTCATTGCAATTCTTACTTCCCGAACAATTCGAATGTAATAAAACTAAAAAAAAATATTGATTCCTAAATTAAATACTGTCATACTTTTTTTTAGTAATAATAATAATCAAATATTATGTCATTTGGTAAATTATATCTAATCTTGAAATTAATTAATTACCACAATTTAATTTATGTAATATTTCACATATCTAGATAAACATTTTTATTTATTTTAATTATTAAAAACAATTTTACAGGATTACGCTACTTATAATTTTAACTGAAACTTTGCAGACACTAAATTTTAATGGTATTTTTACTTTTAGCCATCTAATTCTTAACACACAATCCATCGTCTAGACAACAAAAGCGTTTAGGTATTTCAGTATAAATTCAGTATAAATGCAGAATAAAAATGGTTGGATTGAAATAATACCAGTCGCACCCATTTCCCGTCCCTTTAACATTCGATGAAAGTGACAATGACGCCATATACACGTATATATAAGATCCACAATTCAGGTAATATAAATTATGATTCTATTGTATACGCATAAGGTATATCGTATATATTGAGGGATGTATTTTATATTACTATAACCTTTCTACTTAGTTTAATATCCGAATTTTATCTGATGAATTGTAGGGGATAAAAATGACCCAAGTATAATTTATTATCCATTAATCCACTACCATTTCAAAAAAATGTATGGGTGTGGTAACATAATATAGTATAATAATTGTAGTTTGTAGTCAGAATGTGAGCCAAAACAACATTTCTAATTTTGATCTATTTTCACGACTGTAAACTGAACTTGTCACACCCACACTTAACACGTAGGAAAAATCATAATATAATATAACAGTTAATGATGCTAGACATTTTCACAGAATTCGAGAAAAATATTTGTATATTTTTGTTTGTACAAAATGTATATACTAATTTCATATTATAACCGTAAAAATAAAATAACTTGGTGTTTAAAATGTACGTTATTTACATTTTGGTTAATAATATAGGTAGTTTATAAGAAGATGTCAGCACATTAATTGTTTTTTCTATCTGAACCACATTTAATTTACTAAATTCACGTTCAGTAGAATCATTTTAATATTTTTATACTCATAAATTGTATAAAAATTGAAGTATAATAAAACTAAACCAACATACAAACGCAGGTAATATTTTTAATTCTAAGTTTGATAATAGGTCAATCCACTCTAACATTAAAGCTAATAACACATGATTGGTTCTGCTGAACGTAAATTTGCTATATTGCGCTTGGCCCAGAGAGAAAAAACATATTGCGCTGACATCCTCTTAAATGTGTACCGTAGTCAATCAATATACAAACACGCGAGCGCAACCTTTATACTTCATCAATTAACATTGAAAAATACCCCTTGAGGTACCTATCAATCATACTGGCTGATGAACAAACTAATGGCATACTCTGCGCAGTATGCATGTATTATTCAATTAAAATCATTGCTCTACAAAATATCTAGACACGTGCATTTAACTCAATTATTAAAAACAGTTTTTGCGGTTATACCGCAGGGTACCTACACTTTGTAGTTCACGATTTACGTGCTGAATTGTTGCGCATTTTTAGAAATGTATTGCCATTTAAGTGTTTTTTAACAGCAACACTACAAATTAAAATTATTTTTAGTTCCGTTACCTTCTAACGTCGGTACTTGTACTTAGGTTTTTAAAAATTCTAATTTTAGTGTTTTATATTCTTCAATATAAATTGCAATTTTTTTTTTAATGAATTATTATATTCCTCTAATTAATTATTTTTAGCGATAAAAAATAATAAAAAAATAAACACCAGATCTGCTTAATTTAATAATAAAAAAAAAATATGATTTTTAATGTGTTGAAAAACTTTACTAGTACCTACCCATAACAAAACTAAATACTTTTTTAATATCAAAATCTATTACTGTAATTCGTATAACTAAACTATTAAAATATATGAAGAGAAACGCATATATTATGTATCTTGAATCAAATTAAAAGATTTAATAGCATATTATTATAACTTTATAATATGCTTAAGTATGATAAAATGAGTATATTTTAATTTTCTGTTGTCAACAATCGTTTAAGTCTTTGGAACTTATAGTACAGATAACAGGTAGATATGGTCTCATAGTAGTATAAGCATGCGTACGGTTAACATAATAGAATATCAGTTGTATCTACTTCGTCCGAAAGAAACTTTCCTATGGTTTATGTTATTACGTTAGGTCAAAATAATAAATTATCGTTGTCGACGGTTGCGTTAGTAATAGTTTGGCTGCTAAGGTGAGGGTGCGATTCTTGACGATTATGTAATTAAATTCAATTTATCTTAACTAACAAGGCCGGTTTACGTTGTAGTGGATAGTGCGGAAAAAAACTAAGTATTATAATATCATAATTGATATAGTAGACCACGGCGACCGACGACAGTGGGAAACGAGTAAATGATTTACAACAGGAAACATTATACATATGCATATTCTTATAATATATACATGCATGTACATTATAGTATTATATGAAATACATCACAATCATGTAGTCATGCCCTTTTAAACACTTAAGGCGGTCCCTTTACACGTGTTTTCGGTCACCCTGTATGGCAATTTATTACGACAATACCATATCCCACACAATCGAGTTTTCTCACGTTTTCCTTGTATATATATATATAATATAGGTACTTACAAAGTTGTAATATCTTCTTGCGATGACAGAAAAACGAATGACATTTGACCTTAATCATTATTTTTTTTTTTTTAGGGGTTGGTACGGCGAGGGGGTTAGAAACCAAGACTTACGTGGTCTGTGTTCCATATCATATAATATACGAGTGTTGTAAGTACCATCTGGTCATGTAAAATATTCAATTAACTCGAAAACCCGCATTGTCCTGTTAGGTCGCACACAGGAAAACGGACCCGTAGGCGGACCATATATATTATTATATACCATATATGTATATAGTTTTGCGCGTGCACATATGGTCTTTAGTCTTTTGTTCGATGAAAACTGAAAGTCGCTTCTGAATGTAACATACAATACAAATACAAAAGATTGTTCATATATTATGTACATTTTCTGAGGGCTCATATCATTTTTCATCCTAAACGTGACAAATTCTAAAATACAAATAATTCTATTGGAATTTTCGCTGATAAATTCCAATTCATCGACATCTGTGGTTTACGTTGACATCGGCTGTCTAGTGAAAGCAAATATGGCTTTTGCTGCTCAATATTAACGACTAGAAAAGTTAATCCAGTTTAGCAACCATATAAAATTATTTTGTTTTTAAAAGTAATAACGACAAGTGTATCATATACAGAGTGATTCATTAAGTATGATCACCCTCATTCTCCCATTTTTTTTTTAATAAACAGAAATCTTTAGAATTTTTAAGTCTATTAAAGGATTTATTTTTTTCAAATAGGTAGATTACTATGAATTTAGAAGGTATGACTATGATGATTTGAAAACTTGAGTAATTAATATTAATCTATAGACATTTTATGATTGTAAATATTTCATAGTATAATAAATCCAATAATACATCTTTTTTAAATTTTGTAAAATTATTTTTATCTTTAGTTTATACATTGTTATAATCTAGCAACCATTTTTTCGAATTTCGATTTGGATACAATACTATCAACATTTTCAAAACAAAAAAAAATGGAATTAATATGTTTGAATAAACGATCATGACTGGTAGATCATCGTGCATTATAAAAGCGAATGAAAGTTATGTGTTCATGACAATTTACAATTGTTTTAAAAAATGTTTATAAGTAAATATTATACACAGAATAGTTACTCGTAGCTGTCTTAAATAATTGATACATTTTATATCAATAAAAATATATATGAATCTAACGAACATGAAACATTGTTTTACTTATATTTTTACTTCAACATCTTTCAAATTTGGAGAATACTTAACCTATTACAGATGACAAAGGGCTAATATTCAAGATATTTTATTAATTTAGTTAATCAAGATGAAAGGTGGTCTCGTAATCCAATTCATGTTTTATTGTTACACAATTTTATATGCTATATTTTTTTTTAGACAATTATTGTGTTATTATTTTTATTAAAATTATTCTTATGAATAGTTAAACAAATATAATTTGTACATGATTATTACAGTAGGTGTATTATGTCTAATAATGTATTTAGTGCATACAAATTTCATTTTAACTAATTCAAAGTTAGGTATAAATGTACCTTTTAAAATAAATTGTGTCAGAGATTCAATTTGAATAATTCTTATTCTCTATCATCTAAGACATAAATTATTTTTGCAATTGATTTAGTTATAATTGCAGTTAGTAAAATGTTCAGCTTAATATCTTTGTATAAACAATTTATTATACTTTGTTAATTAGTGGTTTTTTTTACATATTGGAACTTATATAATATATGTATGATAAATATGTTGTTATTGGTCATACGTTTTATATAATAATAGGTATATAAAAGATAAAATTAAATGAAAATTCGTAAAACCAATTAAAAAACACTCATAATTCGAAGATTAGAACAAAAAAAACAATTATAATAACTAAACACTTATTATATAAGCTGGTGAAAATTATAAGTCGTTATAGAAACCTCTAAAAAATATAAGCAAAGCAATTCGGTCCAGAACGTAATTCATATTATTATGACTTTTTCAAGATAAGATGATTGGAAACACTTGTGTGCTCCCAATTATCTAACCACTTTTTTTTTCATAGTTCTTTTGTCACAATCATTAATGTTTAAATGGTTTTTTAGAATATTATGTATATATAAACTTACTTCTTTTGGTGATAAAAATAATTTATTAAAATATTTTTGGTTTATAAAAATATTTTTACGAGTATTATAGACATTTTGATAATTCAAAAACTGAAATAAATGTGTTTCGTACTTTTAACTCATTATTTTTATTATTAGTTTATTTAAATTAATAATTTATTCTACCTAACAATATTTGATAACTACTTTCTATAATACAATTTTTGATTTGTAATATCATAAAAAGGCTATTAAATAATTTAATAAAAAATAAATTATAGCTTTTAAAAGGTTTAATAATTCATAATATATTAGAAGGCTGGTCCTTTTTGTAACTTAAAAATAGAGGTACTTATTGATGTATTTTAATAATGCGCATTATATCAACATAATATTCAACATTACATTGTAAGAAACATAAAGTACAATTTTTAAAATTTTAGATTGCGTCTATAGAAAATTCTTTACTCTTGTACAAATAAATAAGTGATTAATTTAAATAAAATAATTATGCAATAATATAATTTCAGGCGTGTAGAATTTTGTGTATGAATTATTTATTAACAAGAAAATCAATGTGTCAATTATACCTATTATTCTGAATGTCATATACTACAAAAAAACATGATAATAATAATGATATAATTAAGTACCTTATGTGCTAAAGGATTTAAAACAATTGTTGTGGTTTTCGGACGTTTCTTTACATTTTTTACACTAAAAACATGTTATACCAATTTTGATGATTATTTACTTTGACTACGTGATTTTTCAACTATTATCATTATTATTTTAATCAATATGATGATTATTTTTTGGGGGTCATTTGATAACACGTCACATAGTTATTACTAATCGATTGTCTCAATCTTGTATGAGTTTCCAACGTCGGCAGTTCATAGTTCATACAATAGTTTTAAATTATAATTACTATTAGATTTGTTTATACAAAGGTCGTTATGAATACTTGAATAATCGAGTTTTAGTATTAGATAAGTAATTCTACTCTTAACAATTTAAAAACAAGGTAAATATTTTTTATGATTAAATTTTTAATAATTATAATCAATAAAGTATTCTGTTTAGAAAATACATCATGGTATAACCTTTAAATATATGAATATATTATAACGATCGTGAAATTAATTTTTATAATATACTTAATTATATAGTTTAATAATTACGGGCTTATAACAAATATAAATAAAAATATAATTAAATTAAATTTATATAGTAATTATTATTGATAAGTGTTATCAACATTGTTATAGAGAAGATTAAATAATGACATTTCCTTATGAATTTAGCATTTAGTAGGTATCAAAAACTATGATAGTTTTAAAACTGATCAAAAAAATAGATTTACATTTTATTTTGTGTCATTGAAAATAAATTAGTTCCAAATCGTATTATGTATAATATCGAATGTCAACTACTTCCATGTATATACACTAATTTCTCGTTATCCGAGAAAACTTGATATTGTTGTCAATAAAATCAGTAATAATACATGCAAATACAACATAGTACATATATTATAATTTGATACGTTCTATACAGCAAATTACTTTACTAACATTAATAAAAATACAAATTAATAATTTCAAGATTATAATATTATCGCTGATTTTCAATATTTATATTTTAAATGCAATATTAATTCAGTTATAGTAAAGCAGATGCTACGATTTTCAATTGATTTTTATGATTTTTTTTTTTTTTTTTTAATAATTATTTAAAATGAATAAATTTATTTATCATTCTCGTAGACGTAACTATATTAAAAATATCATAATATTATTTCATAGAATTTAAAAATATATAGTGTGCTATACATTTATGCTACCTTGACATACATATTAAACGGCTAATTTTTATGAAACTATCAAACATAAAAAAAAATAATCATAATAAATAAATAAATCTTATGTATTAACCAGTTAAACGGGTTTGTATTTTTAAACGAATTCAAAATTTGCTTTTTTTTTTAAATGTGTATTTAAAGAAACTTGAAATTAAAATAAAGCGATTTGTTTTTAAAAATTTTATCTAGTATAAAGTTTTTATACTATATAAATGATACCTTTTTTTAAGTCTTGAAACAATATACCGAATAAATTCCACTCGTTTGCTCTTGGGCCAATTTAAGTGCGACAAGTATAAATTTCTTGTAGTCAACGATACTGTTAACATCATAGACATTGAGCTCTACAGATTTTTTTTCCAATCACGCATATAATAATATAAGAACATTACTATGGATTCGGCTTATAGTCACAATGAATAACTCGCTGCTTTTTTATTTTACCATTATATGTTTTCTTGTCGTATTGAAGTGTTGTTTTAGTTTTAATACCACATAATGTTTTTATCTAGAATAATAACTAGATAAATGTGATAATTTCACTTTGCCTCCATTGGAACGGACCAAAGTAAAACAAATGGCAACACGGGTGCAATAATATACATACTAACTTTACCCCAAGGGCATTGTAGATATAAAGAGTTATACCATAATAATAAACACTGTCTCATAAAAGGAAAATCATTATGAAATCCTTCATTCCTCAATGACAGTATTAGAATAATTATATTCAAATACTTAATGTATGTTTTTGTTTTGATTATATATTAGTCATCGCATTAAAGACTTTTAATAGATTTTATGTTAAACATCAAAGCACACGGAGCAATCTAAACACCTCAGAATGAGTTTATCCGTAGAAGAATTCACCTCGATTTCGATTACTTTCGTGTTGGCGACGACAGTTACCACTAACCGGGTACATTATGACGCACTCGTACAATATGTATGACAGCTACCCGTCTGCCCGAGATGTAACAAACAACCGGTTACCATGATAGCAATCCTGTTTAATATGCTTCAATGTACTCTTCTCTTAACCACCCTCTCCTTATAATGACGAACCAGACGAAGACAATAAAGACTCCTACATTTTTTTTTCGTTCTCCAATTTTGTCTTCTATTTTTTTTATAGATTGTTATGTTGTATTATACACGCTGACGATCTAGGTGGTCTGATTGTGAGTTTTACGGAAATACAAGTAAAATGCATGTCAGTTTGTATTTTTGTTTTTTTTTTTTTTTATGGGTTAAAATCATACATAAAACCTGGATTTTTGTGTTGTTAACTTCTGAGCTACCCGTATTACAGTACCAGGCATAATATTTCGTAACTATTAAATCTTATCAAAAAAAAAAAACCAGCATATGATCAACGGTATACAATATAATATTTTTTCCTTAACGATCAACTATAGTATAACGTCATAATATATTAACTTTGAAATAAGTACTTTTGTTAGTGTAACATGTTAAAAACAGTCTGAAGTACATGCACATATTCATTATACACTCATAAGAAAAAATACGATTTCTTCAAATACTTTTTGTAATGTACGTTTGTATGTATTTATTTGTAGGTATAATATCTTAATGCTTACGACTAGCCTCACTCATAAAATATTTCGAAGGACAAGAATCAAAATGCGTTACAATTAAGCATTTTGATACCTAGCCACACTGTTATTATCCATAAGTGACTTAACAAAATTGTTGATGACTTGTAAAAAATATTAAGTTTAAGAATACTATACCTATAATATTATTTCGATAATAATTGAAAATAATTATTGTACATGTCGATAAAAATTATATTGCTAATGATAATGAACAATTTAAAATTTTGACCTATGATTTTTTTCAACCGTGATTTTAGATTTTACTAAAAAATATCTAACAACATCGTATGTGTTATATAGAGTCTTTTTTTCGATAATCTAAATACATTTTCAAGACTTGTAACAAAAATTAAAGTATAATAAATCCATCAGAAGTTGAATATTTTTAGAAAAGTTATAGTTGGAAATTACTTTTTTTTGATGGTGTGAATGGACATTATGAGCATGCATAAACACACTGACGTTTTGGTTAACCACCGATACTCGTCAGTTATTCATGGCCACGCCACTAATCGTATTGTAATCTGCTAGTAACACCGATTTAATGATAAGGTATAAAAAATTCGGTATTCTCGTTTCGAAATCGGCCTAGAAGTGTCTCAATATACTACATACTTACCTACCCTAAATGTATTTAACTTAATTATACAAGAATCAAGATTACCAACATAATATGAGTGTCTAAACCTTTTCACAATTATTTATTTATATCTCATTATATGTTTTTAGGGTAAAAAGTAACCAACAAACGTTCACATTTATAATGATAAAAGCATGTTAAAAAGGTGAATCTAGCTTACCATGATGATGTCGTCCACTGAAGGATAATAATTATCGGGCAGAAAAGTGACTAGATGCGTACTTTTTTTTTTTAATGCAATCGAACATTGTAGTTGGCATAAATCAAAAGTCTCGTTCTCTGTCTGTTTTCTTAATCATAGACACACCCAACAAATTAAGTGAAATATAATGAACACGATAATCGCGTGTATTTTACTATCACAAAAACTTAAAACCTAGACGTTCTATGCAAATGTGTACAATGTACGTTTAACGAACTTGGTGACAATAGCGCCTACTGAATTTTTTAAGTATGTAGGTATGCGTAATTTTTTCATATATATTATATTCCTACATCATAATAGAACTGTGGCTACAAAAGGGGTTTTGAATTACAAAACAATATATAATGATATTCAAGGTCCATATCCATCGTATGGTTTTTTGTTGTTTTATGTTTATTTTTTTATCCGGTGTAACATTGTTTTGAAAAAAATTGCAAAGTTTATTGATCCTTCAGATGCGGGCGTATAAAACAATATTTTTCGGACAATATTATTTTATAGAAGTACAGAGAACAAAACAAAAATGTAAAAAAACTTCAACGTATATCGTAGAAGAAATTTCGCTCACCGCCTGAAAAGTAAAAATACGCTTCTATCGTAACGATACATTTGAAGGAGAATTATAGTAATAGTAATAATGATAAAAAAAAATCCCATGTGCGTTCTTCATAAAACGTTTGTACCCAATTAGGAAATTTACCATCGACCAGTCGGACGGGTCCCGTGTAGACACGACGGTACGAGTAAATTGCTATATATAATATACCTACGTCGGAGTTCCGTATCATGTATAATAGTAGATGAGTGGTCATTGGTCGCGAAAATAATATACAACATTAAATTCGGTTCTCAGAATCGGTGACGGACGCGTGGAATGATGCATTGCACGCTATAGTCAACGGGAAAAGTTTTTTAAGGGTCGACTTTCACATATCGTATACACGCGCCTAATGCTGTGCATGTGTATGTGTGTGAGTGAGGTCGACTTGACCCGATAGGCATTTAAGGTGTGCATTTGACAACAGTTATTAAATTACTTCCACAGATGGTTTTAGAAAATAAGTAGGTACTTGTTGAAAACTTCTTAAATAATAGTAGAAGAAAATAAAATTAGGTAATCAATTATGCTGTTTGGTAATCCAAATGAATAGATTCCATATAAAAGTAATTTTATTGTTTTTTGAAAAATAATTATAAAATTAAATATATTAGTTTTTACTATGAGTGAAATAATGGCGTTAAACATTATTAATACATAGTTACATAACTGAACTTTTGTTTTTTATTAACCTCATATTAATTATTTACCAAATCAAATGTTTTAAAAAAGAATAAAAATGTATTTTCTGTCAAGAATAAGCGATAAGGAATGGCTGAATTGAAATTTGCCATACGGGTACAGTGATATTTATTATATTGCGTTAGATTTCACCAGAAAATAAAATTTGAAGACATTATACATCATAAATGAGTTTAGTTTCTTTAAAGTTTCTAAAAAAAAGTAATATTTATATTTATTTTTATTTACTAGTCTTGTTAAAACATTTAAACATAATTATGTAATATTAATTCAGGTACTTATATAGGTACTTTATAACCACCTATATAATATAGTAATAAAGATTATTATACAAAAAGACTTAAGGGTTATGTACAAAACGTGTTTATTTTTTCTTATATTGCATAAATAAAATATTTTTTTATTTAAAAATATTAATGTATATAAATGGAAATGGGGAAGTGAGCTTAAAAATAAGTTTTCTGATAAGAAAATTCCTAGTACGTCTCTTTAACCGGTATAATGCTATAATAGTAAATCCATAAACCTCATCATGAAATCTAATGTACTTTATCTGTTCTATACATATTGTTTTTCAAAAAAACATATTATCTAACAAACCGTCCATTCGTACGATCAATGAATATTATTTTTGTCTTAATTACAAATTAAGGTAAACGAAGAATTGCACTACGAGAAAATTTGTTTCTATTGTAATGTACACTAAATGCATAGCATACATTATTAATTATAATTAAGTAAAAATAAATTATTCTACTTAGTTTTTATTCTCGTCGACCCACCAAAAGACAATAACACTTAATTGTTGAGAATTATGAAAAATAAAATTACAGTACAATTTGCTAACAACATTTGTGATAAAAACCACAAGATTACAAAACGATTACGTGATAATAATTATACCTAGTTATTTTTGTTCATTTTTAATAAAACACTTATAACAGTTATAACATAATACATGAGTATATGACCAAGGTTCACATAATTGTGTCAATGGGTGGAGTCTGTATTTTTTGGCCGATGACAAAAAGAAAAATGATGATTTAACTTTGTTTAACGTACCTACGATGTATGTTATATGTTTAAATATGCCTCGGTCGCCGGCGGCGGTAATGACGGACGAGCATAGAACACAATAATAATATGCCATTTGGCTTTGTATAAATAGTTAAATAGTGACTGGAGACTGGAGTTGTACTCGACTATAGTTGTTAATAGTACATATGGATAAATAACCCCCCTATACCCGTACAGTTCAAATATTACTATAAATATTATAATACTATGTACCATACAGGTATACGCGTATTATATAGTGCAAACAAATGTAAAAAAACATGTGTACCTTTGTCAACGAGATACTCGAGTAAATTATAATATTCAAAATACAACACCACTTAAATTACAAATCACTATAGTCGGCCATCATATTACTATTAAATTACTATTCTTAGTTAAAATGCTCAGGTTACATAATATCTGTTATTAGAATAATAGAGATAATTTAAAAAAGAATCTATTATATTTATTATAATGCAGTAAAGTTATATTTCTGTTTTATTAAACATTACTATTTAGTATTATTTAACCATAAAAATTTAAATTATTGTAGTTGAGTATAATTTTGCAGTTTTTTTTTTATTATATTGTATTGTGTAAATAATTGTGTAATTGTGTAATTTTTTTTTTTTATTTCTATATTTTCTAAATTTAACTACTATTTTATTATGTAATAAACGTAATCAATTTTAATCTGTTAAAATTATTTTATCATAATATAATATTATGAGAAGATTTAATTAATTTGTTATAATATAATTTTATAATTTTTCATTTTTGTTCAAACACGTGTAAACCATATTTAACTTTACCTACATGTCGTTGACATTGATAAAATAAACAAGTTTTTAATTTAATTTTTTTTATTACAATCGGTACAGCCATTACGTTTCAAAACGGTTAATGAGACAAACAGTACCTGCCTATTTATCGCTATACAATATAAAAGTTAATAAAATAGTACACTAATTATATATTTTATTTAAATATTTATATATTTAGGTATATTAAAAGGTTATCTCTATATTAATTCTTCTTAATTTTATTAAAAGTGCCAGATTATCTTGACTCATATAATTTCTAATACTTTTGGATTTTAGTTATAAATCTAATAAGCACAAACTCTCAGTATTCATATAATTAATTATAATTACACATATGTATTATATGCATTGTAATTTTATTTTAGTTTTTTATTATTATATAATATAATACTAAACTAACCCTATATTGACAAATGTAATACTAAATAAATATTCACCTAACAAACATCCTACTAATACCACACTAAATCATTTTAACTCTATAATATATTTATATTTATAACTTTCTGGAATGGTAGTCCAATAACTGAGCATTCTTTATAGCTAGTTTAAAAATATTTGTATCCCAATAATGGAGTATAATATTTTTTCAGTATTTTAGAAAGTTTTGCAGACGGTCAATATTTTTTTATACCTAAAATTATGTCGTTGTCTCCCAGTAGATGTATGAAAATCTAACAGTAACCATTACATAATATAGTAGCTGTATAAGAGCTGTCTCAGCCCTCCTATTATTGTAAAATACGGAACAGTTTCTAATGAGACATTTTTAGTAGTTTTTGAAGCGGGAAAAACATTTAAACATTCGAAAATATAGACTTAAAATATAAACATTATCATGTCGTGTGTCTGAAAACAACGAAAAATCTCAACATTTTGGTTGCTAAATATAGTCTAACAGTGAATGAAATATATCTAATATTCATAAATAACATTGCAATAGAAGTATTTTATCGTTAAGACATACAATACCTTATTTAAAGTAAATTCTAAAACATTTTTTAATGATATATTAATTACTTTGTAAGTTATATTTTAACAACCGCATATAAAATAACTAATAAATAATGTGTATGGTATATAAAACACAATTAGCGTATTTCGAAAAATATAAATTCTCGAATTAGTAACGGTCATTATATTTTGAAAAAAATAAAACTTATAATTATAAAATCGTTTCGGAAAAACTTTTATACATGTGAACTGTGTGGAAAACGGTGTAAGGTAGACGAAACACTGCAGCAGTTGCTTGACTGGTACAATAGCGCACGTCCAATTCGACTAATTGAATTTTAGTTGGTGAAAAAAGCAAAAATGGGATGCAAATCCTTTTACTGAAGTTAAGTTGGTAAACACTAACGTCGTAGCCAGCCAATATTTTATCATATTTTATATTATTATTCTATTGAGCAATACTCTGAATTGATATAAATCAGGAGTCACCAATTAATGTATTTGTAGAGCCACATTAGAAATTTGAAAATTGTTCACCAGTCACAAAAATTTAGAGTACCTACATATTTTTAACATTATATTATTATAAAGTTGTAAATAATGATTACTTTTTTTCCTTGTCTACGGCCGGATACAAAATTTTAATCCCCATTTGGTAACTCCTGTTATAAATATATAATATATACGACCAGAATATATTACTATTGTTATGCTATATAGGCTGTTTGTCCGTAGTGACAAAAACAATATTCGATTACCTGTTTGATTTCCCCTACCCACTATCAATGTGTTATAAAACCGCTTATGTCGGAATCAGGTTAACTGTCCGGGGGTTTTTTTTTTTTACCAACACGTCGGTGAAATTTGAATCGTTCTTCGACTCCAGAAGAGATTTTGCAATAGTTTTATAGGTACACTTTGGCTACAGGTAGGAAGTTAGTATACAAAAATTTGTCACAATCTGTTTTCGAAACATTTGAAACAATTTGTTGCCGACAATCGGGCTGCTGATATTATACGCGCGCTGCGACCTATTTGTCTGGTGGTGATGAATTAATGCATCGTGTTCGGCTTTAGATGCAAATCTACTGGATATTACTAAATTCGGTTTATTATACCAGTACCGGTTTCACTTTTCACACGTGTTCCGCGTTTTTGCGGAACATTTGCACACAATTGCTTCAGGAGACCAAACTATCAGTGTGTTCGTTTTACCCATTTTTTTTCATACTCGCCTTGAAGAATTGAATGTAACGTGTGCTGTATCCGAGGAAACAACAGTATAATATTATCCGAAGGCTTATTGTAGCGAGAAATAAACGCGTAAAATTAATTACAGTTTGCTGCTCGTTGTTCGCTCAATGTTATCAACGTATATTATCTCAAAGTAATCCGATATCGTATGTGTATATTATGTACGTAAATAATAAATATTAATATCGCTAACTGTCTGTTTTAAATACGTCTTATCTTGTGAAACACTGCGACACATTTAAGGACATCGATTGGTTTCCATTTGACTACTCTCAATGAAAACGCATGAAATAATCTTAAAATAATATATTTTAGTAATTCAAGAGACTCATTTCGGTATAAACTCTATATTACAGTGTACTTATTATTCACTAGTTAAAAGATTATTTTCATTTCGCTTAAGTCCTATCAATATACCCTGTCACCTCGATATAATTATTAATATTTGTACAATATAGGATAGTATTACTAAATATGATCAATTTAATTATGCAATGTAATTTAATATGTATGATATAATTTACCTTCGAATAATATAATAATTATTGTTATATTAATACAATCTTATAATATTATATTATTGCTATATATTTAATTAAACTAATCAAAATTATATAGGGAAAACTACATCACGATCTAGAACGAAAAACGTAATCGGTAAAATTGAAATTATTTACTAAAACTAATGCGGTGTTAAAAAGTACAGTCCTAATTTGTTTTAATTTAAACACAACCAGTAATAATATATCAATGTATTATCTGCTATATTATTTACTTAAATTTTCATAGAGTTTTTAAACTAAACATAGTGTAATTTTAAGTAATATATTTTTAATCATATTCTATGAATAATGTAATAGATTACATTTGTATAGTAATTAACGTTGTAAAACCATAAATGAAATCATTAGAAAGGATTAAAAACACAAAATATGATTAAAGTTCTATGGAATTATAGTCAATAATACATGTAAAATATTAACAAGAGGAAATGAAGTGTCGGAAATAATCAATCGGTGTTATGTATTTATTTTACAACGTTATTATTTTATAAGTTTATTTTACACTCATGTAGTGTAGTTGTTTTATTTGATAGCCAAGAAATGTATAATAAATATAATCTATACATTTTTGTCAGTATAATATTTAATCATATTATTTAATAATATTCAAAATAAATTGTAATTTATATTTGTTTAAAATAAGATAGTTAAATTATTTATTTAACATAACTTATGTCCTTATACTTTGTTGAAAAAAATAATTTGTTAAATATTTTTAATTTGACAAGATATTATTAAATACTACTCAGATATAATATAGTTCTATTCATTGATTTGTAATATTACTGAATACTAATGTATCGAATTAAGATAGGGTGACCAGTTTTACAAAAAAAAAAAAACGGGACAAACAATTTTTGGTTTAAATAAAACATACACATTTTTTTTTAAATATATTTTATATTTTATAGTTATAATTTACAATTAAAATATTTTTAACTACTTTGCCTAATATTTTAATAAACGACTTGTTTTCTTTTATTGGGTTGATGTGGATTGCTTATTATGTCCTTTATCTATTGTGCCGTTACTGTACTTTTGCGATGAACTAATTGCGTTTAACAATTTTGATTGTGTTGACAAAAAATCATAAAAATCATTACATGAATATTTTTTGAAATGATTTTTCAGAATTACAATTTATGTGATGGTAAGAACAAGAAAGCGATTTTTTCGTCCGTCCATAACAAATTAGTTACATAAAATACTCTTTTAATTGCAGAATTTGTTCCAGGTATTGCTAGAGAATATTCTACAATTTTCCAAAACTTATTTATCAAAATAGTTTTACTATTTAAAATATTATAGATAGCACACCATCTTTCTTCAACACGAACATAATTATTCTGCTATTTTTATATACCTAATGCACCAACTCACAAAAATTGAAAGAAAAAAGACAATACGTAGTGGTTATAATAAACACAATCGCTTTACTGTTCGTACGTTACTATTCGACATATTTTGTTGTTCGACTTTTTGATTAAACAAATCAATATAATAATATCTAAATAAATCATCGATTATAAATAGTATTATATATTTTAGTTTATAATGCATATTCTATACGACGTGTATCATGTTTATCTTATTACTGTTTGTATTGCTTATCGGCATCGGCACTCGATGTTCGTTACACGGAAAATTTTAGTCTATTATTTATAAATTTGGTTTCAAGTTTTAAATATAAACTGTTTTATAATTGGTTCATAAATTTATTTCTATTATTTTACAAAAATGCATAAATTATAATTTAATTATATGGAAATAACGGGATTAAAACGGGACAATCTCCTAAAAACGGAATAAAAAGCGTCCCGTTTGAAGTTTTTCGGGACAACGGGACATGATGATCAAAAAAGGGACAATCCCGTTTTAAACGGGACGTGTGGTCACCCTAAATTAAGAGCACATATATACATAGTATATTAATATTTTTACAATATTAATTTAACAGTTTCTTATTAGCGAATTGATAAGAGAACATAATATGCTAATAATATTATTAATAATCGTAAATAATCTTACTAAAGATTTTATATCATCATGAATCAACGTATGCCAATATGTCACACTAAATTATTTAAACTAGGCATACAAATAAATATTATTTTAAGATATGAATTAGATAGAAACTTACCGTCAGCTAGAATCGTATTTGGTTTACTTGAAACTTAATACATTAATGATTTATCTATTAAATTAAAATTCGTAATTTATTGAATTTTCAGTAAATAAATAAAACAATCAATAATTATAAAACAATAATCAGTTCACTATTTTACAACATAATTAAATTATTACTATTTTCTGATACAAAATTAAAATGCTAACGACATTCTACTGAATAGTTATTGTTTTTAATAGTTAATTTAAAAGCCTAAAGTATAATTGTACATAGAAAATAGAATGCTATATTATTGTCCAAGTATACAACTAAACATTATCACTTAACATAAACATTTGTCTTTCTTATTTTCATATTTAATATTCCACGTTTGAATTAATTAATAATTATAATATTAATTTCTATCAATCATTATTTTAAATCTAAGTATTTTTTTAAAATACAATTATTAAGAGTATTTACTTTAGTTTAAATAATAATTTTTTCGTCAAATCACAATTAATATTTATCCTTAATTTTAATTAAAAATGTCTTGGCTTTGCATATAATAAAATATATCACACTTTTATTTTTTTTATCGCCCAAAATATAAACTATTAAATAACAATATGAAAGAAAAATAGGTAAACACTAAAAGTATGTAATGCATTTCAAATCTTATAAATAAATGCTCGTCAATTTTTATCACGTTTATTATTTTATTAATCACACTGTCACTTGATAATTAATGTATTCTGATCTAATTTTATGAGATTATATACTATCTATATCGTCGTGTTAATTAATAATTTTTAACATTCCTAATATCTACTATAAAATATGATATGATATGACATAATATAATTTATTATACTTTTGATTATTCGTTATATATTACATATTTGATATTCAATTATTGTAAAATTATTGCATATAATTTCTGGAAATAAATATATCTGAGAACAAAAACAAAATCAATATAATAACAAATTATTATTGTAGAAATTTCATTCTGAAGTCATCTAAATGTTTTTTTTTATTGCAGGAAGAAATGCAGTTATGATCCCACAAGTCATGCAAGCACTTATGGTCCTGTGTGCCTTGTTTATTGCAAGTGCATCCGCTATACCATGTCCCCATCCGTGCAAATGTTTCACCACCGAGAATGGAATACAAGTAGCTAATTGTACTGACTTACCGGATCAAATGACGACCGCATGGCCACAAAAAATTCTTCGAATTCACTTCGAAACTGATCGAGCGTCAACGGTTATGTTGAAAAACAAGGCGTTCAAACACTTCCCTAGGATTACGTATCTAGATATAACTGGAGGTACAATACACTACGTGGGAAATTTGGCATTTGACGGGATGCCGGAATTAATGGAACTTAATCTTGTAGGAACGGGTATAAGAAAACTACACCGAAATACATTTTCAAACAACCGGAAACTAGCATTCTTGTCCTTAAGTAAAAATCCTAGACTCTTTGTAGGCCCTTCATTCCTCGTATCTGAATCTATAACTGAGCTCGACTTATCAGAATGCGCGTTGACCACTCTGAAAAGTATATATTTCAAAAGTTTGCCCAATTTAAAATACTTGTTTGCTACAAAAAATGATCTCAAAGTACTCGGTTCACAATTTGGACCTTCCGGTGTCAAGTTTGTAAACCTTGCTCATAACAAAATTGAATACATTTACGAGGATTTGGAAGCATATAAACGTTTAAGAACAATCGATCTTACTGGAAATCCAGTGAACTGTACGTGCGAACTTTCGGAAATCGATAAAAAATTGTCATCTAGGGGCGTAGCATTTGGAAATTCAATAACGTGTAATAATACAGGAAGACCATTGAGTGATATGTTAGAAGTATGTTCAGACAAAGAAATGATGGGAGATGACCCCATGGATATGTACCAAGAAGATCATTTATTAAAAATTGATAAAAGTACGATACAATCTGTGGAAGAATTTGATGAATCTGGTTCTGGTTCAGGTAGCGGTGATGGTGAAATTGCTATGATAGACATTAAATCTACAGCACAGACTGAAATTAAAGATGTACACAATAATACACAAATTAATGAAGTCAAAAACAATACACAAGTTGAAGAAGTATTCACTAAAACTCATGTCGATGAAACATTTATAGTTCCTAAAATCGAAACGACTTCAGTAGAACCCATTACCGCTGTGGACGTATCGTCTAAAGATACGGCGGACGAAACTACTATCCTCCCGGCTGAGGAAGTAATTGTTCATGTCCAGCCTACGGTTCATCCTTCTGATAGCAATTCCTCCACCATGCGATCTAGCATGGACCGTGGAATTGTCTCCCAAACGATACAAGCGCCAGAAGACGAAGAAAATGTCCAGAACAAAGTAGCCGAGTTCCTAAAGTCTAATGTTGGAATAACTGGAACAGCGGCCATATTAGCAATAATCATTATAGCTATTGTGTACAAGGCTGTATGTTTGGGAAAATCACGGAGTCACAGTACCGTGGCTTGTAATGATAAATCCGTCGAGCTTAAAGATATAAAATACGAAGCGGCAAATACGGAGGACACGCACAACCAACATGATGATTCACCGGCTAGTTCGGTGGAAGAGAACCTGCTGGGAGATCACGATAGTGATGACGAAGATGACAGTAACGGATATAATGAAGACGATATGTCTTCAACGCTGGCAATGAATGGTCATACTCAAAACGGTTTGTTGAACAGTGTTATGGATGCGGTGAAAAACAACGAAGAACCAGCGAAGACTGCGTCTGACGGCCAAGACGTTCCTACCAAAGTAATAGTGAAATTGAGTGAAACTCCAAAAGCCTCCAAGCCAATAACAATTAATAACGTCCATTAATTACTCTACAACGCGAAATAGCTCCTATGTTATTGGACGACATCGAAAAAAACATATCCAAATGTAAAATTCGTAGCATAATGTATGTTTACCATTTAAATGTATTAACTGTGCCCCGTGTACAATTTAAGTTTTAACAGACCATTTTAAAATAAACTATATCTACACAACAAAAGTAAAATGATATGAATCAAAACTCTGGTGTATAATAATAGTTAACTATTGTTGGGTTTAACGGTTAACTTTGTTCCAAAGTGTCATTTTTGTTGTACATCGACGATTCAATTTACATTTATTTTGTTTCGTTGTCACCCTAGTAGGCATGTCATCCAGTAAATCTTAATATATGTTTAGTTGTATAATATGATTATATTTATGTCATTAAGCCTTTGCCTAGTTAAAAATTATACTATATAATATCCATATTTTTAGAAGTTCAAAACACTGTAAATGTACATTTTGCTTAAATATTTAATATTATTTTATTTATTGTTTTTTCTACTATTTATTTTTTAATGATCTGTAACTTATGTTAAATTTTAATGTAAATTGTTTTTAATGTAGGTTTATAAACTACGATTATTTGTTTTTTTTTTTTTTTTGTAAATAAATAATTATTATTAAATTTTACAGGTTTCCAAATTAAATCAATAATGAAAAAACTATTTTAAACTGTTTTAAGTACTTAAGTAATATATTTTTTTAAGAAGTTGTGTGACTATTTAAATACGAATTTCAACACAACGATCGTCGACTTAATCACTGATTTAAAAAATACATTAGTGTTTACTAGGGTTAAGAGCTTAGTACACCAAATAATGGTGCATTATGTGTGTTGACTGTATATAATAGATTATTATATACTTAGAAAAACACCAACATAATAGACTGCAAGTAGAGTCAATTTAACAATAATGTTTGCAGTCATGTAGCATATGTTTTTACTTTATTTTGAATATGGTTTGAAACAAGTGCCTACAATCCTTACAAATACGTATTAAGTTTCAAGCCCTGAATTGATAATACCGATATACGGTAAATAAATTATGATCAAATAATAACCAAAATTATTGTTCAGTTTATAGTGTTATTTTATGTCCAAAATAACGTATAATAATATATAATTTATTTTTATTATTATATTTTTAAAACATTGAAGTAGTGGTTAACTATCATCTATTATTGCTATTATAAATGTGATAAATGTTATTCCTTTAACTAATTCGCCATTCTAATGTATCAATTACCTACAAATATTACCGATAACATATATTAAGAGAATGTCATACTCGCATAACATTGTCCGTTTAACTATAACGACTTGTTCTTACATTATTATTGTAGTTAACGTTCAACAGTTACAATGCTATGTGTTGTTATTGCAGTGGCGTAACTGGGTAAAAAGTTATGAGAAACAAAGAAAATAAAATGTATTCACAAAAATCGAAACGATAATCTAATTGTTTGTTTTCACACTAGTCTTAAAACTTATTTTATGATTTAGAAACAAAACGAAGGTATTCATATATCGTTCAATAATATTAAAAGTTAATAAAATCGGTGTTGTTACTTGTTTGAAAAAAAATTTTATCATGATCATACTTTATTCATAAAATTGTATTATTTGGGTTATCTTTATAACTCATATAATAAGATAACATTAACAACACGTCTACATATTCTATAGCAGAAAAAACGTTAATAAAATATTATGTTCTTATAATAAACAATTATTAATAGGAAAAAATATTTTAACTTTTAAATGTATGCTAAATACTTAAATGTATTGTATTCTTACTTTACTTTGGAATATTTAAAGCATTCTTCTGTTAGCATATTGAGGTAAGGGCAAAATTATACCTTTGCCTCCCATACAGGTAAAAATATGATTTGTATTGTCTCGTTGATTTTTACCATATTTTAATTTTCGACCAAAGCATGAGTATATGTAAAATATTATAAACATTATTTAGACATTTTTTTAACTCATTTAAAAAAAACTAATGAAAGAACACAAAATTGGAACGGCTGAACGTAAATTTGCTATGTATATTTGTAAGTTAGAGAAATCTAACGTTTTCTTAATCAGTTGAAAGTTAGGTTAGTTATCATAACAATATCGTGTTTAATTTATAATCGTATGATTTACTCGGAACTAATAAAAATGATAAAATAACATATATAATTAATATAGTATGTATTTTTGCACACTAGCAAGTATTGTTAAAAGTAAAATTATCATTGCAAAATGCAAACATACAGCTTATCATTGTGCGTTACATTATTATACCTACTTAATATTTGCAATTTAAGTGTAATATTAATTATTAAATCAAATTAAAATACAAACGATTTGAAAATTATATCTGTTATTGATACATAAACGCTTAATAAATTTGGTTCGTGTAGAAATGCATAGTAGCAAAAACACATTAATAAATCAATAAAAAAAATGTTCAGATACTGCCAAACTATTTTACTGTGTTAGGTTTGCTTCAGCGATTGTAGGGTCGTCGCGGACGTACAAAGTTCGAAATCTAAATTATTTGAGCGTAGCAGTTTTGAAGTTAAATAACATTATATTATCAATTATATGTTTTTACTACCATCCTATTTTAGCCCGGTCTCGTTTTAATGTGTTAACAGTTTTAGAAGTGATGTACGAATTTTTATGTAAGAAATAAACTATAATAATATTATTTTTACATTAATTATGCATACATTTATGAAGAATATACATTAATATATGCTTATGTATAAAATACTTGTAAAATGGTATATTTTAAAAATGTAAAATCTGTAAGGATTTTTTAAAATATTTTTTGAAACTATTGAATTTGTATTTATTACAAATAATTAATTCAGAGTATTCTATTTTTTAATTAATAATTAAAATAATATTATAAAATAGTAATTCATTAAACTCTGAGCAAACTTTAAATTATTCAATAAGAAATTGAGCCATTAATTAAAAATATCTAAAATATTACATTAATTTCTATTTTATACACAAGTATGCAAAAAGATAATAATAATAATAGTAATAAAATAATTAGGTTCTTCGCATTATAAAACGTTCAAATATTTAATATTTTAATCAGAATTATTCCATCTTGGCTATAGAATAGAGAAATATGATACATTTAGGTACATGAAATCAGGGCCATTATTATAAATAATATTTAAGATGTTTTTAAAAAGCCATTAGGGAGGTTAATGCAGGCGATCGATGGTGAATAATCAAAGGTATACGTCGTACATGCCTGTGACTATTGTAATTCTCGTGAATCGATTTATGTGTCAATGGACAAATTTATTCGTTTTTAAGTGTTTGAAAATCACCGCGCGTTAATGCAAATTCCTGTGTTAATACAAACCGTGTTGACCTAGCATCCACTGTATTTAATCTTCGATAAAAATTATTTTGGCGACAACCTGCAAAGGTAAGTAGCATCGGTGATCATGCTACATTTTTAAAACTTGATTTATGTTCTCCTGTTTTATAAATAGGTAATTTAGAGAATATTTTTCAATAATGTTATATATACATATCGGACAATACATATTTGTGCCAATTTTTGAGAGTTGGAAACTATCAAGTTGTATGGTATTATTAAAAAATATCAAATAAATAGAACTTGTAGTACATTTACATAAGTACTTAAAATAATATAACTATTTTAATAATTTACTATTATTTATTTTTTAATATTATTAACGTAGGTATTCATTGTTATAAATACAATTATTGTAAAACTTTTTAAATCCCAACGACTGTTTGATTTTTATAATGAAGAAAAAAAATTAGGCAAGTAACCGCTTTGCTGTACAATATATGTTTTGAGATATTATAATATATTTAAAGATGTAAATTAACCACAGGTATTATTGAATAACAACAACAATTAAATAACTTATTATATAAATACTTAAAATGCGTAAACTGTATAGAATAATGATTTTATATTTTTATATTTTTGGATTTCAGTAAGAACTACTTATGAGGAACAATGAATAAAATTGTTAAGCTTTTGTTATAAAAATTAAATATTTTAACTATAAAATAATGTTTTTATTTTTAAATTACTAATAGAATATCTTAAATTGCATTTTTAAGAAATTTTATGGAACCTAAACATTTTTATAAACATATTTATTCGGAAAAAACATATATAATAATAAGAAAAATGAAAATGTTTTTAAATAGCTTAAAATTAATCTTTATTTTTGAATATTTTATTGAAGACAGAAAATGATAATTTAAGTAATAGTGAAATATTTCAAGTACTTAGGATTAATCGTTTTTAAATTACATCAAAATAAGAAAGTCGATGTTGCCAAAAATTAGTATTACGTAAAAATGTCTGTTTTTCCTATTTTTTTTTCAATTTAAAGAAAAATATTGAAAAATGTTCACTCTGATGCCCTACTTTTTCAATCAGATTCACTTATGTACTACAAAATGTAACTAAAAAATTGAAGTATTTTTACTGTTTTAAAATATTTTATGTGAATATGTGATAGGCTACACCTTGACATCGATCCATTTACCCAAAACCTATGTTCGGCCTATAACAGTTGAAACACTGTCAAAATTCACATCTTAGCAAAAAGTGATTCCCAAGTTCAATACATGTTATAAAATTGATTAGATTAGAATATAACTGAAGGCAATTTTAGAAAATATTTTATCAATACAAGTACGTATACAGGAGAGTTTGAGGATTCAAACTTCCTGCGAAATGTTTTCAAAAAATGTTAGATATGTAAAAAAAATTTTAAATTTGTTTTATTAATAATATTGCGTATGATCTGACTAATGACATTCATGTTCCACATAACATATATAACACATTTACAATTCTCATACCTAGTTTATATATCTATCCTTGCCATATTCGTGGTTTTGTATTTATAATTCATATAGCGTTTAATTTATACGATGTTTCAAATATTTCTTGAAACATTATTTACTATGTATTGCATTTTAATAAATTATTGTTCATGTAACTCTATATACAAACGAATCTTCTTTTAAGTATAGATAAATATTATATATTAACAATTTTATTAGTCATTATTTTGTTAATTAAGTAATATAGCTTAAGTATTATATTATTGACAATATAAAAATAAAAAAATAATATATTTTTGTTTAATCAAAACAATTTTATTAACATTTCTTACATAAAAATAAAACGTGGTTAATTGACTCACGTAGAAAAATACGTTTTAAATTTCAAAACAACTAAATGTATAGAAAAAAATTAGGTGGCTCAAAGTGGCGCAAAATGTAGTACAAAAATAAGAACAAATTTTAAGAAAAAAATTTGCCAATGGCTTTTAGAATAAAAAACAATTAATATACTGCATTACACTACATATATATATAATAACCAAAAGAAGTGAGTAGATAAAAAGTTGAGTGGCTCAAAGTGGCTCAAAGATAAAAAAATTGGAATGTTATACATAAAAATCTGATTTATACGTCATATTCTATATTTATAAATTATAAACTAAAATAATATACTTATTGCAAATTACATCATGTTGCATTATTGCCTGAATTTTCAATTATTTTGAACCGGATGCGTTTATCTAACTAAAGGTGCCCTATTTTGTCCTGGTAGGCAACTTATTTCTGAGCTTTGCTTGTGTGGACTACCTATGAGGATTTTCATTTATTTATCTAATGACTAAAAAATATATTTTTATAATTCAGTTTTTCGCAGAATAGAGAAGGTAAAGTTTAAGAAACAATAAATAAAAACAATTTTTAAATTATTAATGCTAAAATATATTTTATGGTTACATTTAAAAAAGAATAGTTAAAATCGATCAGATCATTTAGATTATAGTCTGATTGTACATTTTGTTCTAACATTAAATTGTATTCAAATCACTAAATGTACAATACCAAATTTTGTACATAAAATATAATATATTTGTCTATACTATAAATTATAATATTATACACTATATTGTTTAATATTTTTATTTTTATTGTTCACATATTTTATCAGTAGACGTATTGCGTTATACTTTATATTTATTATTTATAATTGTTATCATAATAATAAAATGATTCTTAATTACTGTTGTAGATAACATTAAATTTAACAAGAAATAGCTAATTTATCATACTACTTAGGTTTGTAATCGTCATTCAGAGGTTTACATTTTTTTTTTTTTCATAAATCTGTGAGAAATATAAAAATTATTTGCATATTTGTTCTATTACCTATAGGCTATAATAAATATTTTATCATTAATTATATCTGAGAGTTTTACCTATATATGTTAATTTCTAGCCTATATGGTGAATTGGTACAAGAAGATTTGAAAAATTAGCGGTCCAAGTATTTTTTAACAGGCAGACTTATGCATTTTAGTTATAATCTGTAAATAATAAATATACGTATGTATTGGGTATATATGTGAATATTTGAAGGCAACCATGTGCGTGTATATCTATTTATTGACGAATATAGCCAATGTTTATATAGTTCTTTTTCTTTTTATATAATCATTTTTAACTTGAGGGATTTCTATAATGGGTTAATTATATATATTTTGCTTATTTACGTCGACAATTAAAATTAATTTTTAAAAAGAAGTTTTGGCTATTTAAAGTCAATCAATCAAGATAAAATGGTATAACAATATTTTGTCCAAAATATTCATAAGAAAACCTTCTTAACATTTTTAAAGTTGGTATCACACATAAAAAAAATTCGTAGGGACCAATTTGTCAGTATGATGTACAATTTATTATCTATATCACGATGGCGTGAGCTTACCGTGAATTTGTTTTTTTATTTTTGACACTTACAAATATTATTATTTTAAAACATCAATAACCAATTTGTCAACTATTTTCAATCGTGTTTAAAATAAAAATTAAAAATCCAAGTACCTTATTGTGGAAATAAGAAATCTGAAAATTATAAAATAAATAAAAAACGTGTATTTATTGCGCCATCTAGTGATAGAAAAAAACGTTGGTCACTGATCGCTTTTGAGTAGATGTCATTTAACGCGTCGATCGGATACGAAAAACAATGAATCACTGTTGGAGGTATTAATATATTAATATATTATACTATATTTATTAATTATTAGAGATAGGCAAGTAATAATTTTTAAGCTTTCATTTTAATATTTGAGAATTTATCCTACAGGTGACAATTAGCGTATATTGAGATTTATAATATAATTTATATATTGTCTATATTTTTTTTCAAGTAGAGGAAATGGGTTTATTATACGCGGAAATGATCTGATTGTTTCATAATAATTTTCTGAAATGTGGAATTCTTTTCTAACCTTTAGGAATTAGGAAAAAAAATAAAAAAAAAATATCTTTTGTGAATTAGTTGAATGGCGTGGTGGTTTTTTACTTTTCATATTATATTTTATATTTATTAGTCACTTATCCAAATATTGTTGTTGTTGCAATGCTAGTGTCTTATATAATAATATATTTATTATAATATATACATTTTCATATTTATGATTATTTAAGCCTTATACATAGACATGAAATTTCCGCTCGTTACTACTTGTTTGATGACCTTATATATTTAATACTTTTTTTTGTAAAAGTTAGTTTTTTGTTATACATAATATAGATATAAAAAATAGTCAAGGTGAATTCTGTTTTTGATTTTACTATATGAATTTCCTTACTTAAACTGTATATTTTTATTCTTTAATAATAAATTGCATACGATTTGATTATTGTGAGATATAATAATATTGTTTACATTAAAATAAATCATTTTGATTGAATTAGTTCAATATATATACTCTGTTGTACACCATAGGCCGTTTACGAGATTGAACAACCTTATAATAACATGTCGTTTTAATCTATGATTCAAAATCTTTGTGGTAAGGTTAATAATAGCGTATCATTAAGACATTAAATAAAATCAATATTATAATATTATATAGTGATTATATATTATAAGAGTTTTATGATGTAAACCATATCATGAATAATTTTAATTGAAATAAATACTAAACAGCTAAAATAAACTATATCGTCTATACCTATTATACGATAAACTTTTTGAAACTTTGGTAATTTGAACATTTGTTCGAATTATTAGATAAAACTAATTAAATGTAGTTGGTATTTTGTGCCAAAAGTAAAACACTTAATTTTCAAAATAATTCAAAAAAATTGAAAGAAAAATAAACTCTGCTATATAGTTTTTGTGAAACTCATCTCATTATTGACAAGGTAATTGTAATTGATGTGTATAAATTATTTTAATGATGACCGCAATTGATATTTATAGTGTATTATGTTGTATTATTATCATGTATGTGCATAATAACTGGAAAGTTTAATTATAAAGGCAAATCTTTTTAAGTCGTTTAACTATTACGAGTAAAATAAAATAAATTTTATATTTAAATTTTGATCTTATGTTAGATATTATTAATATTATGCATCATTATTGAAGGCCAATTTCAAAATAACAAAATGAATATATTTTTAATTAAATAAATAAATTAAAATTGAAATAAAATGTTGGCATATAAAAGCAATACATGCCAAACTCCATCTAGAGTGTAAAAAAAACAAATAATTACGTTTAATTATCATATTTTATTTTTATTAAGAATTTAATTCAACATTTTTACTTGGAATTTTTACATGTTGTTCGTCATTTTTAATTTTTGTATTAAATATAATAAATATATTTAGACACAAAATAAAAACTTATAAACATAACATCTTAAATAATTTTCTGTAAACCATATAAGTAAAAAATTACACTTGGAATTGATCCTGATAAGATTTGAAACATGACATATTTATATTATGCTAGTAGTAATATAAATATAAAAAATAAAAATAACAAGATTTATATTGTATAATATTATATATATTACTTATAATTTGATACAATATCGAGAAAATTCTCATTTGACATTCATTATTTTGTTTAATACAAATATTTATTAAAGTTTAAGCCCTAAACTTTGTTAACTTGCTATTATAGTAACCAACCAGCCGAAATGTATGAAAAGAATAAAATAAAATATGTATTCATGATATAAGTATATTATTATCATAGATACAAAACTTAAATAAATAAAATTCCATTATAAATGTTCTAATACAGTAGTACCAGTATACATTTTGCATTAACCAGGTGAGAAATAATTACAAAATTATTAATTTGTCTTTAATATAACATCCCATATTATTCATATAAAATCATTATTGCCAGGGCCATGTTGGAATTAATAGTAAAATCCCAAAATTAGTTATAATTTTACACATCACATGGAGAATGTAGGTCTTTTGGCTTTGGTGACCCATGATTTAATTTGAGGTATTTCTAATATTTTTCTTTTATGTGCTTGTAATTTTGGACGGCTCTCTAATAGGTCCACTTTTGCCATAAAGTTCAAAAGATCTAAACAAGCTACAAAGTATATATCAGCCCAGGACAACTAAAATAAATAAATCAAAATAATGCAAACATCGGTTAGAACTTAAAATAATAAATATACTGTATGTAACTAAATTAGCATTACCTTTCCATTTACAAAGTATCCGTCATTTTCACCCACAGTACTTTCAAATTTATTCATATATAATGGAATAGTTTCGTTTATTAAAGTTACATATTTTTCAGCTTTAGATTTTTCATTTGGATCAAATGCATGTAATGATAACGCTTTGAAAATAATAAACAAATACACATATTTATTATTATATTCTTAAAAATCAAAACTACCATTTTATATTTTACCTTGTCGTAAATCATTAACATTATCAACAGCAATATCAATCATTAAAGATTCCCAATCATTGCTACCTGCTAATCCACATTTTTTTGATAGATAACGGCAAATGGCTATTGATTGATTCAATATTTTACCATCTATTTCCAAAATTGGAACTTTTCCGAATGGCATTGCTATAAAACAAATAAAGTAAATAATATGATGAACTTTTAATGATATTTTAAGTATATTTTATAGGGTTATAAAATATACTAAGTATTTACATGCATAATTTATATAAGTAATATTCAATTAGAATAGAGTAAGAGTTTTTTTTTATAAGTACATTGTGCATTGTTTATATACTTTTAACATAAGGGATAATTGTATTATTTTTGCTCTATTTTAGCTATTATTTTATTTTTTCATAAACTAATAAATATTTAACTCTTATTATAGAATTATACAATGTAGAATAAAAATAAAATCATTATCTACTAAAATACTTAAAAATAATATTGAATTTTTTTATTAAGTTCATTTAATTAATTTGTGTATACATTTGATTATTTATATAAACTTTTTTTTTCACTATTACTTGCTATCTAATTATTTATCACAATCATAAAATGATAAATTAATAAAATATTGGTATTTATTTAAAATGTTTTCATTACTTACTGGGTTTGATTGATGGCCATTGTTCACGTTCAAACCGAAAATCTTCAAAATCAATTTCTAAATAAGCCAATAGAAATCTAATAGGTTCTGCCAGTGCAGGAAAATTGAAGTATGTGAGTTTGTACACAGACATTTTGTTGCTAAGTTTATTTCTATTAGCTTTAAGATTGTTTTTACTTATTTTTTGTTAAATTATTTGAGTGTTTATTTTTAACAGAATACCAACAAATAACAGGTGTTTAATACTACTCAATAGTAATATTTATGCGTAGTTTACAAAAGAATTAACGGTATACAATAAAATAACTTCAAACAATTACAACAAAAAGTCTTTGAACATTAATTTCAAAGAATAAGTATTAAAAAAAAAATTAGTCAACAATACTATGTCACACTAGACTGCAATTATTATAATAATTGTGTTTTAATATTTAATCATTCGTTTATGTACAAGTAATGAACTATAAAACATACTAGTCACTTGTGGCTGTTGCCTTTAACATGTTTGTGATTTATTTATTTATATCAACAGATTAAACAATTATCATAAATTCAAGGTCATTATTCGCATTTGGCTGACAATAGTGACAGAGTTGGTTATGGACATAAAATTGGAACTTCTCTGAAACTCACGAAATATTTATCATTTTAATTTACCTACACTTTCCGTCTATGAGATCATCAATCTCAAGTGGCCAATGACGACATTTGGTATAAGTGTTATTAAAATGTATAATATACCCACTACATAATCGTAAACAATTAAAAAATTACTACAATAATACTTGTATCATAATTTTTGTCAGAATTATGAATATTTTATGAAATTACACTAATTAGGTAATGAAATATATTTGATATTTATATACAGTTTACATTGATTTAAAATCAAATAGGTTACACAATTTATCCATTAAAGATAAATTTATCTGTAATTACCTAAACTGTTATTCAATAGAATTTAAAAACAAAAAATAGTTTAATATTACACTAGTTTATTTTATACTTAAGTACTATACTTTATTTCAGGTTCTTAATACATTTTCTTATTAATATTTGGAATATTATATATAATATCACTATATTTTTGTATATTATTACAGGTTTAAGATTTTATTGTATTTTTTATTTTATTGAAAACAAAATAATATAATGATTTACTATCTGCTTTATAATTAAAAACAATAAATATTAGTAAAATATTTATTATGAAATTAAAAAACTATATATCATAAAAGAAGGGTCTAGCTATAGTGAGACTATTTCAGTTTAATTGGATGATTTTAAAATATGTTAATTGATCTTAATACCTAATTATTATGAATTATTTTTAAATCATATAACTCAATTTAAATTATTTCAATAGTTAAATATACAAATTTATTATAATCAATCTACCTATGATACTGTCTATTGAAACAATAGATAATTAACTTTTAAAATTTTAGATCACTACATAAAAAAAAAACATGTCATAAAATAACTTACATATTATTTTTGGATATCTCCTAATTGCTTTTCGAGTTAGAACAGTTAGCTTAGAGTACATTAAGTTAATTCAACTCTGAAATTGATAGTAGCATTGGATAATAGACATTCGACATAAACTATAGACAGATTTAAATAAGTGTATGCTATAATTAAGTATAGTAATATTGATTCAACTGATCATTCCTTTTTGTCGGCTTAAAACGGAAAAAAACATGTTTATATAATCAAAAATGAATTATAATATAGTTTTCATCAAAATTAAATTAACTTAAATGATATTATATCGTCATAAATTACCACCACATAGATAGTTTTAAAAATCAAGCAATTTATATAGCGTATACAAAGCGCTATCTAGTAAAAAAAAACTATAGCTATTGTAAACGATAATATTCATTGTGTTGATAAATTATTTAGAATGTCTACGGTAGATAGCACAACCTTTATGGTCCAGACGCGTCTACTGTACACAATAGCTAACAACTCTTGAAAGCTCTTCAATATCCATCCGCCTGGATCAATCAGCAATATTACAAATTTCAACAATTTATAAAAAATTAACGACACACATTCATGCAATCCGTGGTTGAGTGACAACGGTGGTTTTTAAGGATACTCAACTATTGCCACCCCATCGGAATGATTAGACAACACACTCAAACATATTTTGACAAACTCGGGTTTCGCCTTCTCGTAATTTATTATATAAATTATCGTATGACTATTAATAATAACAAACAAATGATTGAATATTTATTATTTTATGCAGACAGTATTTTTCTGCCATTCGCTGCGTTATGACTAGCGCGTTAGATAAATAAATAAACAAACAAATACAATGTAAATAAATCAATAGGCTTATTATAAATAAATGAATATATTTCGTGTGCATAATGTTGTCGTAAGATTGCGGCACACGCATTTTACCGTTCAAACGTGTTTCCGGATTATTATTAAAATGACAATTGATCACGCACCGGTGTAGTGCGTATGTGTCGTTTTGACGCGAATGCTTTGTGCGCGCCGCGAACAGAACGTTCCTATATAGTCTTGGCGCGTGATCGTCGTGTTTGAACGTGTACTAACCTATTTATCAGATACAAGCTAGCCGTGTGTGTTCAACCGCCGCACTGCGTTACGCGCACGTTACCCGAAACCATTCGAATATATTTTTGAAATTAAAATGCGAATGCCGTCCACCGCAATAGTGTAACGAATGTAACGGTGTAGTTTTGATAACACCAAATAGCAGGCGACGGGACACCGCATGATATCGTGCGCACAGAATATTTCGCAAAAACACAAAATTCCACGAAAACGGTTTAGCGAATAATAATACGATTACATTATCATCTTCCATTTAAATATGAACATTGATATAGTAATAGGATTAACCGTTTTCGTAGAATTTCGTGGTTTTACGAAATGTTTTACCCGTAACATGATACACTGTTGTCACCGCACGCTAAACCATACAGGTATTTACCAGCTACTATGTCGTGTTATTACAACGTTGTCGCATTACGGTCGACGACATTTTTATTTAATTTCAAAAATAGTTATTCCATAAATATATCGGAATAGTTCCAGTAATATGCCCGTGACGCGCGAGCGAATTGAAAATACAATTTATTGTTTTTATCATTATTGACACTTTTATTATAGTATTGTTAGTTGCGAGTGTTGCGACCAGTGGTGGATTTGCGGTGGGGCCGGGTGGTTATATAATATTATACAATTTATAATGATACATACTATAAAATAATTTACTTTTTACATATCATTTTTCAAGACCCCCCCCCCCCCCCCCCAAATGTTGAAAATCCGCCACTGCATGCGTTGTTTAATTTGTTATTAACGAGAACGTAACATTTTCCTCTCGACAATATATATATGTATATATGTATATTGCATGTGCGTTACACCGTTGAAACTTTATCTGTAAAAACCGCGGTTACGCGGAAAAAACGATCGACGTCAATCTTTTCCATTAGCGCTGACCAACGGAAAACATCGCGGTTACCCGCTTGCCAGTAACATAATATACATGTGGTCGACGGATATTATATGAACCGCAATACTAGGTACGTCAGCCGTATTGACCGTGGTTAGTAACTCGGTTACTATGGTTCACTTTGGTATAACGGTCGGCGTACTCGTAAGTGGGCCTCACTCTACTTATCCGCCGTCCATCAGTTAGTCTTAGGAAAACGTTACCTTATTATGTTTATAAAAAATGGTATGTGAACCCGCGCGCGGTAACAGCAGTAATATTTTATCGTTAGCGTAAAAAATCCACAAATTATGACCATATGACAATGTCCATTATAGTCTCGACATAGAAACTGTCTTATCTCCGTGTGTGCGGTTCTGTTTGATTTTTATTGGTGACGCCGACACGGTTATTTATTTATTCGTTCGACACGTACCCACAACGAACGCCAATACTAAATAATTCCTTACTAGGTAACTGCGACGGTATAAATTATTATTGTTGTATCTATAAACATTTTGTGGTCTAAATAAAAATAATATATCACGTTAAATTAAATATCGACGTCTAGAGAATCCGACCAGACCACCGCCTCGGGGGTTACTTTGGCGAAGTCCTCAAAATCTCCGCCGTGTCTTCTTAGTCGGCAGTCCGGAATTTATTAAGTGTTACATCGACTGTATACTCGTGCACCGCAATCGCACTCGGGGCACTCTCTAAACTTCCTGTTCGTTGCGTCTTCCTCGCAGGTCCGCGCGCATTTGGTCGTGTCTAACCCAGATTTTCCTACGGGGAGGTCCACTCCTACAACTTGAGTGCGCGCGTTATCAACGTGGATGCCTCGGCGTGTCCCTCTCGGCCATTTAGACTGCCACGCGTGCGGAGTGCTTTTACCCGCCTCAGCGTTGGTCAGAGCACTTTGTAGAAACTGATACAGTGAAATACTGTTATTTATCATTTACACATGTAGCTGCAGGTCTATTTGTATTACACTAAAATATAATATATTATTAATTATGTGATAAAATTATTATATTTGATAACAACTTTAGCATTTGGATTTGAGTGCTAGACCAAAAGCGCTGTATTATATTGCACCTATATTACATAATATCAAAATGTTCAGATAAATATTCAAAATATTCTTGCTCCACTACTAATTTGAATTGTTAACCCTCTCTCACTTAAAAATTTCAATTTTTTGACAAGCAATATTAATTTTGTCACGTTACAATATTAAATAGAAAAATAGATCCAATCAATTATGATAAACAGTTGTTTTACTCAATTTTAATACATAATTTATAAAGTACAAAATGGTTAAATATTAATGTTCTCAATGTTAAGGTTGTATAGTAAATAAGTATACTTTATAAGCACAATTATGTCCTAAAATATCCATTAGGTATAAAAATATATAAGCGAAAATATAATATCCTTTATTTGAACACATGTGAAATACAATTGAGTGTTACAATATTTTCTAGGTGAAGCTACGATGGTTACCTATATCAAACTTTGTATGTTTATGATCAATCACGAAAACACAGGTAAAAATAAAATGCAAAATGACCAATGTAGTTACATTGTACACCAAATATTATCAAATGTATTTAGATATATTTTATAAATTTAAATAAAATTCACAGAATTTAAATGTGAATGCGCATTCTGTATAGTAAAATAATATAATATTATTATCTCCAAAAGTTCTGTCATTTAGTCCTTCGAATACAGACCGCGTACAAGCGTTATTGTGCGTGACAAAATGTAAAATCGTGAGCACTCAAGTTGTACAAATTACGTAAAATCGTAAAATAGTACAAGTGGTGTACAAATACAATCGCGTAATATTATTAAAATAAATTTATATTCGCCAGTCATCGTGACAAAAGCAAGTATCACGTGCCTGAAGTCAGCTCACCAACGACGAACATAACTTTAACTTCAATAATACAATCATGCCAAAAGTTATTAAATAGTTATAGCAAATATACGAGTATTTTCATAACTAACAAAATATAACATCTAAAATGTTTAGACAAAATATACCACTTATTGTGCACATTACTATACAATTTTTAGACCTGTCATACCGTTTTGAATACATTTATAATAATACTATTTTATAACATGATTATTATGTATAGGAGGTATGGAAATTTAACCATATTATAAAATATGATAATGACTATTCGCTTTGTTACGATGCAATCTAGCGGTGTCTTCAACACCCGTTCATATCCATACATTATTGTAAAAACGCATTAACCACTGTAATAAAATATACTAATAAACGTCGTTTACGCATAACAATATGTAATTTAGTGTCTCGATAATTATAAAATTATTGTGGTTCCAATCCAAAGTTTTACGGTTTCATAATATTATTGTACAATTTATATAGTGGATGTAATTATTATTTATTACAATAATCTTTTGTATTTCATAATAATAATAATAATTATTTTTTAATATTACCATGCGACTTATAATATTTTATTTGTAATGATAAATTATAATAACACAGGATTCTAATAAACACGTGAATGATGTTGCCTAATGGATCAGGAAATTCTCAAAAGTAATATTCACGATGAAATATATTTTTTAACTATTAGTTGGTAATATATATATATATTATAATATGTATATATAATGTATATTGTACATACTATAAACTATATATTATATATATTTAATTTTTTTTAAATTTCTGAATATATATAGAAGATTGATAAAAGGCGCTTATTTTTAAATTTAAATGGCTATGTTAATATTAAAAATAAAATTAAAAACTATTGGTTTAATGTTCCACATTTCCATACCCAAATTCTCAGAACAATTTTTTACTCCATTA
Organism: Rhopalosiphum nymphaeae; assembly: GCA_036289425.1. Lineage (NCBI taxonomy): Eukaryota > Metazoa > Arthropoda > Insecta > Hemiptera > Aphididae > Rhopalosiphum > Rhopalosiphum nymphaeae. The sequence continues at coordinate 6,312,244 of JAZAQC010000012.1, read as the reverse complement.
TATTAAAATTATATCAATTTTTGTTAAGAAAATAAGCAAAAAAAAGTAGTAAGTATGTAATATTACAAACCACTCTTAAAATTATATTATTATTTGTTATCGTATCAATAAGTGAATATTTTTATAAGTGTTTATAAAACAAACATACGAACATATTATTTTTAAATAAAAAAAAAAATTAGAACCATTTTAATTTTTAAAAACTTCCATGTATGCTAAATAATACAGCGAAGTATAATTTAAAATAGAGTGTTTAGATTATTATAATAATAATGGTGTAGAATGATTTTTATAAATCTGAACTAACAGGGACGAATTGATAAAGGGACAATCGTTAGTTAAAGTCATAATTTATATATTATTATTGTAAAAAAAATAATTGACGTCGTTTGATTGAAATAGATTTTTCGAAAACAAAATCAAGTGCAAAATTCAGTGTAGTTGTTTATAAAAACTAAAATAATCACAGTTCTTGTATAAATTGAACGGTAAATACTTCGGAAATCATAAATATCTATTTTAGTTTGTTGAATTATGTAAGTACATAGATTCAAATACGTTTTCCACGCACGTGTCTAATGGGTTGTGCAGTGTGCACGCATCGGCTGTGTGGAAAATTATTTTACTAACGACGAGTTATTATAATCACTAATTAGTTTATGGTAAGTTATATTAGATTTACAGAAAGTTTATACTAAAGAAATAATAATAATCGGCAATATTTATGAAACTCTTCAATACAGCGATATCCTTGTACGCACATTAATACCTGTGACCTTATAAAGGTAGTTGGAAAGCCAAAAGTCTACGAATCATATACTTTAAAATAATTTAAGTTATTTATTGTACACTATTTAGGTATATTTATTACATAAATAATTTATTTATTTATTACACTTATATAAGTCCCAAAGTCTAAAATATGAATTAAATTATTAAAATTTTAAGAGTCTTAACATTTCTTAAATATATATATCCACATTAATTACTAATTAGGAAATCAAATTGTTATCCGAGTAATTATCATTTGTTAGTTAAAAATATGTACTTTTAAATTAACTTAATTAATTAATTTAAGTTAAATTAAGTCAACGATATTTGTTAACTCAATTTATGTATTAAAAAAATCAATTAATTTAATCTTAATTTGAAAAAAAAATAGCCATTGTTATTACTCTCATTTATACATCTCTGATTTTCACATCAATATCGATTATAATATTTATTAATACTTAAATTACAATATTAGAAAATATGTTCAAGTTTATCAAGCATATACGACATAAGTTACTACCATAATAAACGAAAAATATTATTCAAATATAATCATATGATACGTATTAAATTCACTGTTAAATTTAATCTCTATAGTCTATATTCAGTTATTAATAAAATATTGGTGAAAAAAAAATATAACGTACTATTGTAAATTATAATATATTGTGTGTCACTCCCATAGAGGGGTACGGCGTTTTTTCGCTTATAACAGGTGCCTATATATATTTTAAAAATAATGAAAACTATTCGAAAACTTTTGATGTGTAAAGTAAGTCGACAGATTTAGTTTTATGTGTATATGGGGCAAAACAGATCAACCATAGTAACACACCTTGTGTGGAGAGTTTGGCCATTCAAAGTTTTGTAAATTTAATCTAAACTTTTAGTTTCACGCACACGTGTTTTATTGATAATTTTACCTCGGTAACTTGGTGATTACGCCTTTTAACATCTTAATCAAAATTATGTTCTAAACTGTACAGAGCGTACCAAACGATGCGTTTCACCAAGATCGTGCAAAACTCCGCAGTTACCTTTATATTTTACATGATAGTGGTTTTTGGCTAATTACATTAATGTTTACCCTTTATTTATTCTATGGTTTTAAGAAATTAGAAGCATTTGGCTTATAATTGTAAGATAATAATAATTATTAAAATTAATAGACGCAATGTGAAAATAAAATACAATTAATGACTTTACGTTGTAATATTTATTATTTATATAATATAATATGAATTGGAATTATACTGGCTTTTCATCGATTCACTATTTTAGTTAATTACAAGTAATATAATTGTATATGGAATATATGTTTACACTTTTTTCACGGGTAGAAGAAAATATAAAATTTGAAAATTGGTTACAAATTGTATAAGACAATAGGATAACCTTATTAAAAAACCCAGACCACAAAGAAAATATGATTTACTTTCTTGAATAAAATTACTTATTTTTTTTTCATTTACACGTTTGAGCTATTCTGACAAAAAATATGATTATTGGTTAATTGTTTAGTCATAATTGTCAAATTGTATTTAAACTGGACTATGTTTGAATTAAAATCAATCATTTTCTGAGGTATGTTATGCATCCAAATAGTTTCCTATTTTATTGTATACAGCACTTATAAAATATTATAATATTTAATAATTAAGTACTATTATTGACTAATTTTCAAATGGCCTTCGTAAATGTTATTAACATGTGCGTGCGTGTTCTATTTTCAGTAGTGATGAATTATTAATTATATATCATACCATAGATGATTCATTTTACTTACACAACTTCATTCCATAGAGTAGTATAAAACATTTGATTCGTTATCTTTTGTTTTTATAGACAAGTATTTAGTTAATTAGGTACTAATGTTTAAGATATAGGTAATATAAGCAAACGTCTGACCGTGAATTTTATTATCCGGCTAAGTTAATAAGTAATAACAATTAACAAATAAAATATAAAATGACCACATAAACTATATTTTATGTTCGACACGTGCTATTTAAATTATCTATTATTTATTAACAAATATATTGGTTTATAATTTACAAATAATAATTGAGAATCAAAAGTGCATAATTCAAAATTTAAGTTTTCAAGTATTGTAAAATGATAAAAATTACAGTTCTTAAGAGTTGATCAGTATAATGTTAATAGGTAATAACATACTTAAATAATCGAATTTAAATATTATGTGAATAGACTTATACCTTATTTTGAGTTATTAGTGTAGGTTATTATTCTATATTTCTATCAACTACTTTTTAGGAATGTATAAATACAATACTTCAAAGTGTTTGAAACGGATAAATGCTTACAATTTGAATTACCTACTATTTTTATACAATAAGCAACTAGTGAGAATAAAGTTAATGATTTCACTTAACATATTTTAACATTAAATTGTATCTTAAAATATTGAAGCAATTAAATATACTAGTATATATATATTATGAATAACTGTATAAAAACGTTTGCGATTAGTATTAAAACATAAAATAGACTTTTTTTATTTTTTTAAATTAATGTAAAATTTGATAGTTTATTATTGTTATTATTATTATTATTATTATTATTATTATTATTAGTAGTAGTAGTAGTAGTAGTACAGCTACTACAGCTTCAACAACTTAGGTTATTAGTTTACAAGTTATAACTGTATTTAATATTGAATGTTACATAAGAATAAATACATTGGCTTTTATAGATTGATTTTAAGTAGTAGTACATATCAATGAATTTGAGAAATAAAATTGTTTTAATTTTGTTGTCTTTTGAGCTCAAAGTTTCAAAAAGGTTATTGTCTGTAATATTCTTAGGCTTTTTCTGGTTTTCGTGGGGTTTTGAAAGTAAACAAGGATGTGCTTGACTGTAAAGGCTCACCACAGGTTAAGCATAATGTTGGTTCTTCTCTTCTCATTAGATGACCGTAGGGCATCTTTGAGTGACCTATTCATAATCTGTTAATGATTACTTCATATTACATGCAATTTAAATTAGTTTTATTTATACATTGTCAATACTTTAAATATAATAGAAATATTATTACTTTATTTAGACAGTGAACATACTAAAATAGATATTAATTTCTACTTAAAGTTGATGACACTGTTGTGATTATCGATCAAGTAAATTGTTATTGAAACATTAATTGAGAAATAATTTAGCCAGGCGTCTGTTGTATACAACACTATTCTCGAAACATATTCTTTGCTAAATTAGTGCAATATATAAATCGATATCCCAGTATTCTCTTAGATGACTATTTAATAACTCTCAAGACAATTGGACGATTATATCATTGGCTTATTGTTCATTAATTAATTGAAAAACCAATTAATACAAACGAGTTTGCAATATAATGTTAGGAATTTGCTAGGTATCTATTGAACTAAAATTATAAAAATAAACTATAGAATACAATTATATAGAGTGAGTAATCATATTTTACTATCTCAATGTGTTTTTATAGGATTATACAAGCTTCATATATTTAAAAAAGTTACAAATATTAAAATATTTTTTAGGATTGACAATTATATATTTATATGTATGAGTATACCTGTTTGCATATAATATTATCGATCAATGTAATAGTATACAACACTATTTTTTAATAAGATAGACTAATTATTATTATAATATTCATATAATATTCTAAATAAATGTCTAGTTCATAATTTATTTCATATTCTACCTTTATACATTTTTGTATTACCTTCTTGATAGTTAATACTTTATTTATTTTAAATATATGTATATTTAATGGTTGAAATAAAAATACTTCATGTAATTGTGGTACATATTATTATAACGACAATAATATAAATATAGTAAAAATAAACTTAAAAGAACTATTATTATTACATTAAAATTAATAAAGTACACGCAAAGAAAAAGACGAACGGTAGTACCAATACTATATTTAAAGCTTTTAGTGAGTATAATTATGATTATCAATTATTATTAGCATATTGCCAAGTGAGTTTTATTCATTTATTGAATAAATTACAAATTATAATCTTAAAAATAAATTTTAAACACTGAAAAAGTAATCGTATTACAACATTTAGAAAAATGTCTGGTGATACGTTTAGACTTTAATGGGAAACACCAACCCTGTCCAAAAATGTTGAAGGTGTCAAATAGAAAATGTATAAGCTGCATTTGTTAATTGCACGCAATTCCGAACAATCTATAGAACAAAATAACATCTCCAGTAAATGTGTAATTATTAAAATATGTCTCATGGTATTAAATTGTTTAGTTGTGCTAAAAAGTCCAATAATGTAGTCATACAACGATGAAAAAAAATAGGATTATTATCGCTGCGTATCGATTGCATTATACGTTTACCATAGTAGACCAGTGGCGAATTAAGGATTTTTTTTCTAGGAGGGGGTGGTGAATATTTTTCACGTTATTAAATATCATATCATAATTTTGAAAACACAATACCTATTTAGGATTTTATGTAAGGCCTTATAAATATATAATATAGTTGTCAAAAGAGGAGCGGCCCCTCGAGCCCTCTCTTGAATCCGCCAATGATAGAGACCTATAAGAAATTGATGGCTTTCATTAGCTGTATTGCGTTTGTGATAAAATTATAAAATTATCAATATTCAGTGTTCTAAAACTGTAAGGTATGCTTAAATGCGTACCGGTTGAAAAGGAACAGCACCATTTATGCTTCCTAGACAAGTTACTAGACAAGGACGTTAAACGACTCAATGAATCCATACTACTTAGTATAAAATATTAAATATGCAACAGTCAACAGGAGTAATTTAATCGGAAATGCAACTGGTAATTTTTAGATTTAGTTATACAATAACTGTGAATGTATTTTTTGTGAATTAATCAATTTAGACTATTAGTCGTTTCAATAAAAAACCATAAAAATAATTTTAAATACCAATAACATAAAATTATTTCATCAAAAAAAAAATATTTTTAAAATTAAAAAATGTTATTAGTTATATTTAGCTTTTAACAAAAATATTTTATTTTTTGAAAATATAACAATTTATTATTCTCTCACTATGATATATGATGTATGAAAGATGTAACATAAATAGAATAAACATAATTGTTTCAATATGTAAATTGTTAAGGGACATCTAATGTATTTAGTCTTATATTATGGGTCCATAGAAATAGTGTATTGTAAAAATGGTAGAGATTATATAAGACTTCACTAATGACTCTAATTTGTAGCCAAAGTCGCTTTGGGTGTTTATTATGCTAACAGGAAATTAGTTTTTAAGTTAATATATGACTTCAGGTTAACTTCATTGTTTAAAATAAGTTTAATGTTACATCAAAGTTTTCGTTACCAGAGAATAGCCAAAGCTTATCTAAAGCTAACAAATTATTTTCCTTAACTTTTTGATGGATGAAATTCTTAATAAAGAAAATAATTTTAGTTTCGATATTAACCTAGGGTGAGTGCTCAGTTGTTTTGTATGATAATACAAACATCGTTAAACGTTCTTTATCGTAGGATATTTAATCAGCCATTTTATAATTGGTTTTCTTTTAAGCATTTTTCCTATTCTATAGTTGCTAGGGGGAATTGTCGGATGAACTTTTATTATATTCTTTAAATAAACAAACAGTATTACAGTTGGAGTTAGTATAATACTTAATTTTATACTACGCACTATTATATAGTTAAATATTTTTAAAATTGGTTATAAGCTTAATTTATATTATACTCGTAAAGTAGAAAGTAGAGTAGTATCGCTTATACTGAAACTTTACATTTTAATGGTTTGTTAAACATTTTATGGTATTTAAGTATGAATACATATTTATTTTTAAAAAACTGTCTTATTTTATAGTAGGACGTAATCATCTATTAATTTTTTTTTATTTAAACTACCGTAACTTCGTGCTAATAATAAAAACATATTAGTAGGTTTTTCAAGAATATCTTACAGTTTATTCGTAAACTGGATGATAGATTATGAATTATATACTTATACTTATATAATAGACAGATTGTAATTAATTATTAAGTCGATTTGGGCACAATGAGCAAAATTTCTCGAAAGTGGTCTAGGCATATTACACGTTTGTAGTTACGTTATTAATAATACTTAACAATTAATATTGTATTATATAATTTATACGTAATTCCAGGTATTATAATCGTACTATAGTCTAAAGCATCCAATATACTTATATTTAAAACTATCATAAGTGATACATTGGTTCGAAGTTAAAATGTTATATGCAATATCTGATTACAATTTTAATAACTACTAAGTTTCTGTAACAAGTTGTCTAGTAATACTTAAATTTTGTATAAACGTAATACATAAAACATCATAATACTCTAAAATTCTAAAATATATTAGTTTAAACTATATAATAATAATAATGTATAATATCAACAAAAAAAAGAATATTTATAAGAAGTAGGCATTTTTTACTTTTTTTGTACAGATTCTGGGTTCATATACATTAATTTTTACTATTTTACAATCTGGGTAATTTAATGTTTATTATAATATAAAATACAATTCTTGACTATCATTGTAACTGTGTATCATTTCAAACAATAAAAAGTTCTACAATCCCGTCAACACAGTATTGCGAGAAAACGTTACAAAAGACACTTTGTATTGTTTATGGTACGAATAAAAAATAATAATAATAAAGAGCCTCATAAAAGACAACCTAGAAAATGGTCTCAGGTGTACAGCGGACAATAGTCTGAAAAACAGTTTGAAAAGTACGTTTAAGAATCATAGTCAGTTTTTGAATGTTTATATGCACAGAAACAGAAAACTGGAAATTCATACGAAATATGCCTTTTGGGCATTATAAATAATTGACACAGATAGGGGAGAGTGGAGAAAAAAAGCAACGGCCGTTAGAACTTAAAAACATTTTTCTGAAATAAAAAAATTACGAATAAAAACTAGATGTGCATGCTATAACTGCTAGTTTGTTATGTGTTCCTTGTACAATATACATATATTTTTGTTGAAACAGAGCGATTTTTTTTCTTGTCTTACTTAGTTATATTGTACACATAGCTATGAAACAAATGTAATTTTATAAAATTTTGTATAGTTAGTAAATCATGTAAATTTTTTTTTTACGATCCATACAATGTTTTATTTTAAGTATACATAATACAGTTTATTGTCTCAGAAGTTCTGTATCACTTTTTGTGTCTTTGCAGTAAATCAATATATTTAAATGTAGTATTTTTACGACAATAAGTAAGAAAATTCCAATTGCATGTCATGAATTTCAAAAGATTGTATTAAAAAATTCAAACATTAAAAAAAAAACATTGTAATCAATTTAGAATTTTAAATTACAACCATTAACATAGTCATTATTTTTATCATATGTTCAAAAATAATTTGAAAAAAAAGTTAAAATTGACCCAGTTGAATATTATTGGATTTTAGCCTATTTTATTTAGTGCATATAATCACAAAATTATAAAAGTCGTTCTTTAACACTTGCATTCAACTAATGAACAAGTTTTGGTATTCTTTTTGTTTTATTGTATGTTCTTGTAATGTTCTATGTATACGGATTATTTTCTAACTATATATCTTCCATCATGCACCAATAATGTACGGTTTTATTCGAATAATTTTGAAGATAAAATTTGTACTTCTAAGAATGTTAATGGTGTGGTCGATATTTGATGTTCTCTTTGATCACTATTTTGACCATAAACATTAAACACAATTTAAATCTAACTTTTTATTAAAATAAAATAAATTAATGAAATAATTTAATAGGTACAATACAATATACTACTAAATGAATAGTTAGGTAATATCTCTGCAATTTGATTGTTTTTATTCAATTTCAGTATATAAATATACAAATTACGTAATTTACTAAGAGATATTAAGGGGTTTTCAGGGTACATTGAATAGCAAATTACGATAATTTAGCATTTTATAATTGCATTATGTGTATTTCCAAAAATACGTTAATTCCTTTAACTTTACACCGCATAAGCACAATAATGTTTTCTTATATTTTAGTTACCTAAAAAAATGATGTTTATTTTAATTTCGCTAAAATAATTTGTATTATATATTTTTTTTTACTTTACGTTTTACCTATTTTGTTAATTATTAATTATTTCTACTATATTTGGTCTATGAAGTTTATATTTAAAGAATATTTGATAAATTCATTAGAAAGTAAGATATCATGCATTGTTCGGCACATCATACCAGGGACTGGAACCAGTGGAACCTTAATGATTTTATCGGTTTCGATTCTCGAAAATTCAAAATTTCGGTTTCGGTTTTCAAGAATATCAAATTTCGGTTACGGTTAATACCGGTTTTAACCTTTATTATTTGATTTTTGCTTTTTATTTTATTTTTATCAACTAAGTACTGTATAAAAAATGAACATATTAAGAACTTCTATTTAATGATATTGTAATTAAGCGTACCTATATAAGAATTTAGGTAATATAATATTATAAAGATATAATATTGATATTAAAACATTTAAAACTATAAAAAATATATTATTATATTTAATAATTTACTGACTGTTTATGGAAGTTTCACTATACCATTAAATTCTAAACATTGTAAGAATTCAAAAAACATTATTAGCATAAAATACATATTATGTATATTGTAAATGACTAGCAAAACCTAAATAAAAATATATTTAAAACATAACTAAATATCCACTAGGTATGTACCTATTTTGTTAGTTAATACTTAATAGTTAATAGTTAATAATATTTAAATTTTAAACTAATAGACAAAACAAACTGTAACAAAACATAAATATTATAATTATAATATACTGGTAGAATAATCAACTTTATTATAGTATATTATAATTAAGGAGAGGGATAGGTACAAAATGTATAAATAATAATATGAGTTAAGCTTAAGATAATTATTATATTATAATATCAATATAATATCTAAAATATATTATTATGTTATTAAATTAATTATTTATTCTTGAGAATTTTTTTCAAATAATCTATTTGTTCTAACTAATAATTGGTTTTCCAGGTGTATAGGTGTTATATTGCATCTATAAGGCGATAGTATAAATTTTAAGCCTGAAAAAAAGAGCTCAACAGAAAACACAATTTGTGACAGTTGATAAATTTCTGGGTATTTTGTCTTCATTGTCTTCCAGTATTCTAGTATATTTGTCTTGTGGTTTAATATTTTTTCATCTAATTGGTATGTTTTTAATAAAGTTTCCATTTTTGTTGTAACTGAATTTCGAGAATTTAGTTGGCTTGAAATTGAACTGCACTGATTATCACTTTTCTTCTGTTTCAGAAAAATCTTCAAGTCTATCTGTATCATAATTACTAGTCAAATTTTCATGAATTTTATTTTCAGTTTCCATATTTGCATTTTTAGAATCAACTAGACTCATTTCAAGTTCTTTTATGTGAGACCAAATATTTATTAAATGTGTAATAGCAATATTACATTTATATTCTGTCAATGTTATATTGAATCAGGGGTCTAAGAAAATTGCTGCTAGAAGACCTTGGTTGTTTGTAATACTCTGTTGCCTATATCTCAAACATTGTACTAACTTATTAGAAAATGCATTGTTCAAGGATTCTGTTTCGATTCTGCAAGCAATCCAAGCCCCATAAAAATTAATAAAAGTCAATTGCTCATATTGTAATTTTTTTGCGGGTAAAAGAGTTGTAAATAATATGTCTACTTGTTGCCATTCTAAATGACTTAACTCAACTTTTCTCAGTTTAGGGTCATTTGCTGTCATATTTTGGATAAATGCTTTTAGATGTTGTAATCTCTCTAGCATGTCAAATGTAGAGTGCCAATGTGTTAAGCAATCCAAAATTGGCAATTTTAATTTCTCCTTTTTGATCAAATAAATATAAGTTTGGTTTTGCAGCTTTCTAACTAGTAAGCAAACTTTGTTTAATAATTTATCTATACTGTTGTGCTTCAAGGTATCAAGAACAGCTAATTGTAAGGTGTGAGTTACACAGCAAATACCTATAATAAAAATAAACAAAGTTTTGGTTTCAACACTTGAATTATTCATATTATGTGAAGTAGGTAAGTTACTAATTAATTGTATTTATATCAGTTATATCAGTCTAAATTTGTAAAAATATAATTTAGTTAACTGACTATTAAAAATAAAACAATCGCTAAGGTTTGCTAACTCAATTCTATTTAATACATGTTCTGTTTCTTCATACTCTTTATTAATGCATTCAATATCTTCATTGAGTAAAATATCTATTTGTTCATCATCTAATATTGTTACTGGAGCAGTTTCAGTACTAAATTATATGAACAGGAGTTTTAATAATTTAGTAGTTTCTAAAAATATAATTTATATTATTTTCATTACAAAGGGTAAGTTGTATGTACCTATATGAATTTAATATATTCAATCAGGTAATAAGGTCTTATTAAAAATATTTATATGGTTACAATTGTTTTAAAGTTAAAAATTACCTAACTTTTTCAGAAATAATAAAAAGAAAATAATATTTTCTCATATAAGTAATATAGTCATTCGAAATTTTCTCCCCTCATCACTTTTTCTTCTTATTAAATCGTACTTAACAGATAGATATTTCCAAATTCGCCTCGGGTCTTGCACTTCCGATATGGCCCCAATCAATGCAGGAGTACCCCAAGGAGCCATTTTATCGCCTATTCTTTTCAATATATACTCCTCCAATCAACCCATTACGCAAGACACCCTAGTCGCCGATTATGCCGATGATAAAGCTATAATGTCGATCCATGAAAATCCAGTCACAGCTTCAGCCAATTTGCAATCCCATCTTGATCAACTCTCACAATGGTATACCAAATGGAGAATTAAACTAAACCACAGTAAATCAGTCCACACTACCTTCTCTCTTAAACATGGTTTTTGCCCGCCTGTCACAGTTGACAATATACCAATTCTTATGTCCAACTCAATAAAATATCTCGGCATCATACTAGATAAAAGACTAACTTGGAACCAACATATCAAATCAAAAAGATTAATTTTAAACTTTCGCTCCCGATCACTTAAAAATTTAATTACAAATAATAAATGCTCAAGTTTAAAAACTAAATTATTAATATACAAATCACTGAAAAAGCCTATTTGGACATATGGACTACAGTTTTGGGGTACAGCCAAAAAAACGAACCTAAACAAAATTCAAGCCTATCAAAATATAACACTAAGAAAAATCACAAATGCCCAACCCTACATATCTAATATTATCCTTCATAACGACTTACGTATGAAAACTATAGAAGAAGAATCTGTAATCTTTTATAAACGATTTTTCTTGCGCCTAAACAACCACGAAAATCCACTGATTCAAAGCCTAAATTCCTTAACGCTTCCGGAAAACCCTCGTAGGAGGCTAAAAAGAAGACGGTGCAGAGACCTCTTAAATTAAAAAAAAATAAATAAATAATTAAATTAAAAAAAAAATCATAATAAAAAAATGTGTACCTTACCTACTGCTTAATAAATTTCCTGCCTTCTTACTCCCACCTTCCAATCTTTTCAATTTATTGGGTTACCATAGGGTGATTTCTTAATCAAATTTATTCATGTATAACTACTCTTTTCACATATATTTATTGTGCTATACGGTATAGATTGTATATTATATCATAAAAAATAAATAAAAAAAAAAAGTAATATAGTCAAAATGCCGAGGCTTATAATAAAATAATAATAAAAAAAAAAAATATAGTCAAAAATTACCTTTATTACATATTTATATATATTACAAATTTTCCTTTAATTTTACTATACATATATTATTTATAATATATATTGTTTAGTTGATTTTACTATGATGGAAAAATATCATGATAGATAGGTATATAATAAAGAATCCAAATTAGCAAGAACTTATAGAGATAACTGATAACAAATGGTGTACCTATCGAAATTACCTTTGAAAAGATAAAATCTAACTTTAAGATATATATTTAAGATTACAATTATTTTTCACAAAAATTATTACCTAAATATATTATAATAATGTATAATACTGGGATCCACTAAAAAATAAATATACCTATGTACAATATATTTTTTTTTAAATAATAGTAGTATTAAATCGTACCAATTAATTATTATAGTATATAATAGTATTTTTATAGAAATGTATTATTATCAATTGAAAAAATGTCTTACTTGTCACTACTGTCACAAGATGAAGAATATGAAAATTCTGAATTGACAATAGCTGTTTCTTCAATACTTTCATTGTTTAACTCATTATTCAATTCTGTTGTAGCTGCAACTGTTGCTGAAATTTCTTCTTCAACAAAGTTTATTGCTTTTAACATGTTTGCACCATTGTCCAAAGTGACAGTGTACAATTGTTTTTGTTCTATTTTAAATTTTTTGAGAATATTGATAATTGTTTCTTTTTAATACATTTCTGCAATGAGTTCAACAATGATTTTCACTTTAACTGAAAGTATCTACTGACTACTATATAAACTGAAATAAATTAGGCAAAAGACTTAAGAAAACCACAAAACTCACAATATTATATTATTGTTGTATATTATTATTGTACTTAATGTATTAATAATTCAAATTTACCTGTATGGGATTCTGTCAAATCTTCTAATCCTTAAGTTCTGAGCTTAATACAATCATCAACGATATATTGCATATTTATACCTAAAAAAGCTCTTTTTAGTCTAGTAACACCATCGAGTTTGAGTGAAATGAGTTTAGAGTGAACTTCATTAGCTATTTCATCTTGTATGAGAAATGACTCTGTATGTACATGTTTTCTAGGAAGTAAAAATGTAAAATATATGATTATTGATTACCTATATATTGTGCCAACATAATTACAAGAATATCAATATTCATACTTAATAGAGTAAGAGTTGATAGTAATTTTTTTCTGCTTAAATCCTTTTAAAAAAATATCCAGTATTTTACAAAAGCCTGTATCGTTTAACTTGATTGTCACAAGTTCAATACACACATCTAATATCATCTTTTTATTGAGTTGTACCTTAACTTTGGGTATTAAAAAGTTGAATAGTTTAAGTTGTGATTCTTTTTTTTGTAATTTTGTTTGAACAATTATTTTTTTCCAATTTATTTGACATATATTCTTCATACAATTGTTCATGGTGGGAAGCAAGATGATATTTTAGATTCGTGCAATGTTTTCCCTATTATAATATATATATAAAAAAAGCAGTATAAATAATATAGTAGGTAGTATAATATTCTTTACTCTATATATAATGATATAATAATAATTATAACATGATAAAAGATAATTATTTTGGTTAGCTATTATTATCAAACGAATATCTGGTGGAAATATTTTACCACCAGTTAATTTTTTGTTGTAACCTTTAACTATTAATTTGTCACCGAATTAAGCTAACGAATTTGTGGTATAGGAGCCAACTATAAGTCTATAATCAATCATATATATATACATTATACTAAAAAATTATTTTTCTATTTGTGAAACTTTTAAATGTAATAGTAGTAAGTACTAAGTAGTACCTACTTGGCTACTCCAAGATCTTTATGTGGAGCACAAACTTAAAAGAATTTAAATATAAAATCCAACACAATATATATATATATATATTATACATTATGAAATAAATAATAAAATTACCTAAAGTAAAACGTAAGAATGTATGATGCAAAATTATGCTATTATGTTCCTGGTAAAAAAAAATTTAGTACATACTATATAGTCGAGATACCTGGACACTTAGTACCTATACAACAATTTATTTTATATTACATTTATTATAATTTAGTAATAATTCTGTAGGTACTTACTTTTATTTTACATTCACAATTTTTGCACACCGATTCATTTAGACTCTTATTAAAAATAGAATAAGAATGAATTTTTGACACATTTGGGCAACCCATGTTTCAATTGGATATTATTACAATTTATAGTTTATAGATTTATACCTTATAAAAATATAAATTTTAATTTTTAACAATAAACATTTAAGCGGTTACGGGGACAGGAGAACCGTTCACTATATAGACAGGAGTACAATCGCAATTCGCAGTGTCGTACAGACCACAGAGTAAAGAATAAACATTTTGCGTAGCTATTTTTAGCGATATTAATTATTATAGTATTATTATATTTATTATTATTTTATTCTGTGTTATTATTAACGACGGCGTCGACGATGTCGAAACGCGGCTGTGCTATTTTCAATAATATGTTAAAATCATATTATTTTCGTTGTTACTATAATAATATTGTCTGACAAAATAGTATTAGTTTATTTTAATAATGTAATTAATGTATAGAGGGTGTATGTTTCTCGGATGTATGTAATAACAATAAGTATATTGTATATATTTATTTTCGAAGACTATGATACACTTTATTTTGATATTTTTACTTTGGTACCGTTTATTACATATTTATTTTGACACCTATTTGTCTACAACAAAATTATTATTGCTCAGAACTACCGATTATTAGTAAAATACATCAATATTTCAAGAACGTAAATAACAATTTTACGATGTATGGCGCGCGGAACCGACACCAACACGTCGTTGTTGACCATCGGCGCACGACGTCCCGGCTCAATTTTAGCCCGGAAATGTACTATATTATGCAGTATGTACAATGCATATCTTAAATAGGCACTACACGTGCTAAGGTATTAACCGGGCTCAGGTATATTAATTAGATAACAATAAATTATAACTTATAATTTATTTATTAAAAACATGACTAGGTACTTACTTTGTTACACTTATAAAATTATAAAGTATAAACGCAAAAATTGTTATTAATTTCAGAAATTCAATGTTAACAGCTATTGCGAATTGCGATTAGTTTTTCAATAATAATTGAACGCAGGTAACGGGCTCGTTACGATTACATGAAAAATAGAATTTGGATTTTTGGAATTTGTTTTATGACGATTCTTTTGTACACATAATAGTTATATAGGTCTATATAGGAATTATAGGTCTACAATTTTATAATAGTTATTTGTTATTACTAATAACTAATTTATTAGTTATTATCTACTATATATTATACATAAAATATCTATTGGATTTTTTAACCATTAACATAGGTTTCGGTTTCTAAAAAATGTATTTAAGGGTTCCGATCCGGTTTCGGTCACAAGATTTTTTAAGAGTTTCATACCAAAACTGATCTATTTCGGTACGGTTCCAGTCCCTGCATTATACATATTTATTTTCCGAGGAAATTAAAATTAATAACGTAGGTATCAATAATATTTTCACAAATTATTTAAATTAATACTTGTTTAGTGATTAGCAATTATTATAATTTTCAATAGTTAAGAAAATAAAGTAATAATCATTAAAGAAAACCAATGAAAATTTGTTAAAAAAAATTTAATTAGCTTGTTGTTTTTAAGATAGGTATTCTTGATAATTTTTCAATAAGTTGAGGAATTTGTTTAATTATATTTTAGATTCAATATATGATCTTGAGATAATTAAAAATATTATATATTGTATTATTTACTAATTTGTGCCACCCATTTAATTTTTACATTTAGTCTTATAAAATTTCCTATACATAATCAATTTTTAGTATTTATTTTTTGATTTTTTTTTCAGTTATATTTTATAGTTTTGTAAACTAAATTAATTATTTAAGAATAATAGTTTTATCTATCCAAAATTAGTGTAATTATTAATTTAATTGATCAAGTGTAAATATTATAATAAATTAACAAGCCTGAATATTTATATTTTATTTATTAAATTATAATAACTATTACATTTTAATATTGATTAATTAATAATTAATAAGCAAATGTTTGATAATGAATTTAATTAATCAATTTAGAATTAAAGTCATAGGTGCAATATAATATATATTAAACATACCATAATACTTCTTACATAATTTATATTTTTTAATTTAAATTTCTGTTAATATTATGTAATATTATTTTAGTTACTATTGTGATAAACTATACACGTATTTTATTAGCGTCATATATAAATTAGTTATCTATAATATAGATATATTTTTTTAAATTGTTTTATATATATATATATGTGATACCTGAAAATAAACTTGTATGGATCTATTATAAATAAGGGTAAATTAAATTGTTGAAATATTTAGACCACAAAAAATATTTTTTAGAGTATATCTCATTATAATTTTTTTAATGATTTTTATAATGTTAAATTTAATTAATTGTATTATTGATAGGTATTTTAATAATAAGAATTTTATTTTAATAAATCGTGATCTATTAATTTGAATATAGTATATATTTAATAATTATTATGTGTTAGTGAGACAATTATATATCATTATAAAAACTAAACCCTAGAGTTGCCTCTCAAGCCTTTTTTTTGTTTGAAATATAAATCTTAAATTAATTATTAACATACTGAAAACATTATGATTTAATTAACTGAAATAATTTACTGGAATAATTGTCAAAAAATAAATAATAGATTTTCAGTTTTTTTTTCAGACAACACTGGAGTTTTACTTATTTGTTTCAAAATAAATTATAAATTTAAAATTAATAAATAAAGATTTTTTCCTCAAAAAAATAAATATTATTTTATTAGCATTATTGGTATCTATTCCATCGAAATCTATCAGTATTCAATAGTTACCTTGAATAATATAGTACCATTTACGGGGTGTGATCCGTTTAAAACTAATTAATTCATATACATAAACGTTTTTGCAAATATTTCGTTTACATAATTTTAAGTACCTAGTTAAAAAATAATGTTTTTGTAGAATAATTATATTTTTTATTTTAATTTTTACTCATTTGAATAAAATATAATTATTTTTTAAATGTCATATTTTGAAACGGAATATTATTTTGTGTATTTAAATCCATAAAACTCAAATTTCAAACAAGTATTTTATTAGTTATAAATAGTAATAAGTATTTAAAGCTGAAATATAAAAAAGTAGTGAATCAACATAAGAAATTAAAAATGCATGTACCTTTGAAAAAAAGTAAATTATTAAAAAAATTATAACGATAAAAATAGTTAAAAGTACATTATTATAACTAGTTTTTGAAATAATGATTGTCTTACATTAATTGGTTTACACGCGTTATAGAAAATTTTTACCTGTTTGATACACACGGTAACTAATTGATAGGTTAGAAGATATATGTATCCTATTTAATAAATTATGTTTATGTAATATTGATGTTATTTACTTATTGTATAGGGAAAAGTGATTAAAGAATAATTATCATTATCTTTATGACACCACAGTAATTAATTTAAAAAAATATCGGAAAAAATATTTTGGATTACATAACATGAATTACACTATAGAGATAGGTTAGTATTTGGTCATAACTTAAAACTAATTTTCTCATTTTATTTGTAATACTATGAACAATTTAATTCTTATCAGAAATATTCAGAAATATTGAAATAGGATGATTTCGTCAACAATTGAATCATGTTTTTGTTTATTTTATTTTTTTAGACTTTTCCTCGACAAAACGTGTTTGATTAAGTTTTTTTTTGTTGACAAACGTTGGTGACGTAAACAACTTATGACGTTGTCACTCGCTATTATTACATGTAAAACGTATCTTTATCATACACATAATATTGATAATTTATTATTGTGTTGTTATATAATTTATTGTATGGAATTTGATCATAACATATTTTTTTATAATATATTGGAAATTTACAATTGAATATTAAACGATCGTTAAACTATAAATGTTGGCTTTATACATTTGATGTGTTCAACATAATCAACGAGGTTATTTGAAAGAGAAATCATATTAAGTTATTATACCTATTTATTTAATTATTATAGAAGACTTACATTTTTTTATATCACGTTATTTTAATTCTTCATAAACTATGGAATAATTATTTATACATATATAAATATTACGTAATAATAAACGAAATACGCTACTAATTAAATGTATTGGTATTTATTTGTTCATTATCGTAAATCATAATATTATTATTATTATTGTGTACGTGATAGTAGTCCATGCGTCTTAGCCCGTGTCCTTGTTTAATTTAATTTGCTTGGGTTTAATAGCATTGGTCGATATAAGTACATATTTAAAGATAACTGTAAATCGTCCCACGGCGCGGGCGTTTGGTAATACACGATAAAAAGAATAAAACCCAACATTCAATCATAAGAACGTTACAATTAAATGTTATCTACTATTAGCACTATTATATTAATCAGTCGGTTCAGTGCCGATCCGCTTAAACCCAATTAACGGACTATTCGTTTCACCAACGTGTAGTAAATGGTAAACGTTCCAATTCACCAATAGATCATAATTTCTCAAAATATAAAAATAATATTTATGCGGAAATCTAAAATATTATAATTTGCAGTCAAAACTTTTATAAACTACTCTATGATCTATTGTCAGTTTGTAATTGATACATATGTTGCATCGTTACTTTCTTGAGTACTTACTACTCTATAGTTATATTTTTGAGTGCTAGGTATGAGTATTAAAAATTTGTGATTATTAATAATTAACGTAAACAAATTTGCAGCTTATACATTTTGACAAAAATGCCTATACAAAATTATTATGCACAATCCATTTTTTATTTTTTATTTAAATTCAGTATTAACAACGTGTTACACTGTTACAAGACATTTTGTATTAAATAAAATAAAAACACATAAAATTATTGTAAAATCAATTTATTCATTCGCTCAGAATCTAAATTTTGAAGAGAGTAGCATGCCACACATTTAATTAGTATACTGGCTATAACAATATTTTTCATTTTAAACTTTATTATAGAGTATTTGGAAATTGGGTTGTCAGCTAATTGGAACGCGACTAATTAGTTTGAAGTTTTTATAATATAATATATATTTTTAGTCATGTTGCAGGGATCGAACTGTTCATTTGGTCTGTATAAGTTTTTATTTAAAATAGGTAACACCCTATTTTATAAAACATGTTTATATTTAAATACAATTTTTTTATTTTTAAAACATAAAGTGTCGATCATCAATTCTATACTTTTATGTTTTGTAATAAATAATCATAATTGGGTCAATGTAATATCTTGAATTATAAAATATGTTATTAATTAATGCATGTATGTAGTTAGTTAGTTTAATTAACATAATTCACATTAAAAATTTTATCTTTATGTAGTATGTAAATTAATAAACGTATAGAACCTATAGACTTGAAAATTACTGAACCATATTAGCACTAAATTTTGCACATATACTCTTCGAGGCTGTAAGACTATTCACATTTTTGTTTATAATTTTCTATGGTAGCCAAAAGGTTGTTTTTATATGAATTTTGTTTTGGCTCACAAAAATCTATTATTTGATTTTGTTCATGCGTGGAGTTGAAATTGGTTATATAAGTAAAATATATATGTATGTGTGTTTGGGTGTATACAAATTAATTTATGATTTTAACTTATATAATCAAAAACTACTTGACCAATTTTAAGGGTAATTTCAAATTATTCTTAGAAATATCAAGAAAGTTTAGAGAGTAGTTCGCACCACGTTAAAAAATTTCTAAATTTCTAAGTAATATATCTATGTATTATATATATATATATATCGATCGAATTAGAGAATGGGATTAGACATGATAATTTTTTTGTTGTTTGTCTAACACAAGCGCAACATATGAAACATAGGATTATGACGTGTTCTATTTCCAACGTATTGATTGATACAACAAAGAGGTAAGAATTATAAAAATAGATTTTAATTTGGCGTCAAGTCTACTTGTGATCAAATTACCATTTTTGATTTTAACTTCTCCAAAAATTGAAATATGTCAACTTTTTAATTACTCTTTTTTAATTGAACGTTTTAAGATTTTGGGGGATAATATATAAAATGTGCGAAATTCGATCTTAAGTAGGCTTGACGATAAATGTAAATATGCTTTTAGAATTCTTATCACTTTATTATATCAATCGGTACATTGGAAATAGAACACATCTATAATCCTATGTTGCACGCGTATTAGACAAAAACAGAAAATCACCGCTTCCAATCCAAAAGCCAGATGCATCTATATAGCACCGTATTTTATGTAACTCAGTATGTAAATTGACTATGTTACTAAATTTTTTACTGACTAATGTATATCATAAAACGAGACATGTTTAATATTGCTTAAAATTTCGATGTACATTATTATTTACAATTTTGATTTTTAAACCTACATAATTTAATTTTCGTATGGTATTGGTTCTATAAACAATAATATACTTATTAATATATTATGACATTGAATAATGAATGTGATTTGAAAATACGATTATTAAGTGGGAAGTATAGTTATATTATAATTGATTGGAGCATGGATATATTAAATGATAGTTGATAAGAGTTACCTAGGTATTTAAAATTAAATTAATTTTAGTTTAATATATCAAACTATAATGCCCTTACCAAAATAATAGATTAGAATGTTATTATTTATGGTAATGCATTGTTTTCATTAATTTATTCTACTATTAAAATGTATTATTATTATTATTATAAATATCAAATTTACTTGGAAAATTAGAATTATAAAAACATGATTGTTTATATAATATGTATTTTTAAAATGTACGTTAATCAATAAATATAGCATCATAAGAATAATATAAAATATAATGTATTTAATTTAGTTTAATTATAATATGTAGGTATTCATTTAATATTGATTGATTGTTTTAGGTCTGAGTGTAGTTTTTTAAATAATCAAGTACTAAAAGGATATAATCAAACATCTATTATACTAGTTATTCGTGGAATATATACGAAAATGTTTGAGAGTCAATGGAGGTTTTAACTATTTAACTGTAGTATTAAAATATAATTAAAATGATTGAACATAATATTTATAATTATACATTAGTGTATGAAAAACATCAGTTTAACGATTTTTCATGAATAAATAACACATTTATATAAAAAAACCTATACTTACATATAATATCATGATGGTTGAAACTATAATGAATTTCCTTTCTGAAATCATCGTTCATTGTTCTCTGTGTGACACAATTATTGTTATTTATGCTTTACACAGACGTCACTACTTTTATTTTTTCCATGCATTTATATCTCTTAATGTAAATTATGACTTGTTGCAAATGTGTATAGTATTGATAAATGGATTACAAATAAAGTAGGTATATAATTAAATTACACAACTGAACAAAATATTATAAATCTGTTGAATTTAATAGATCCAACACATTACATAAACTTTGTGATGCGTATTATATTATAATGTGAAATACATAAAAAATATCTAATAAATTTGTAAAATGTTATGCTAATTTTAACATTTTGCTAAATTAAAAATTATATATTAAAAGATTTTTTATCAATATACATTTTGTTCTCATTAATCGTATTAGCATACCAAATGTTTTACACAATTATAAATTTACAATAAACGTGAAGGGAGAAATAAATATATTCTTTGTAAGAGGTTCGGTTGGTTTTCTAAGTAGATGTCTTGTAGTAAGCGTTTGTTTATCCTTGGTTTAGATGTTTTTTCTTCGATTTTATTTAAGTTATTTTTGAAATTTTTATATTGGTAAATTATCAATATTTTTAAGTAAGAAATTCTTTTGTTATTGTTCAGTTTTTCGTTTCTAGTAAGTCAAGGGAACCAAGGAGGTTTGAATGATATTCTTGAAAATTTATTTTAGAGAATTTACAATTTTTTTTCTTTAACAGTAGAGAGAATTTAATCTGCAAGGTTCGAAGTGTAGTTTCATAGAGATTATTACATTTTCATTCTTGTATATCCTTTATATAGTTTTTGATTTATGTGAATTTTACTTGTTAGTTTTTTATCTATGTGTATTCTTAAGTATTTTACTGAATTATAAACTTTATATTTAGTATATTATTATTAAGTTTATAAGTTTACATACCCATATATATAATCTTAATATTATAATTTATTATGATTAATATAAATTATAAGAAATATTAAAATAAGTCAATAACAAACAGTGACAGCGCGAGGGGGGGGCACTCCGTGCAAATGTCCAGGGACCCGTGGTCAGGAGGTTCCCCATGTTTACTTATTTGATGATTATTATTAAGTATTTACCATCTAGTTCCATCATCATCAAGGACCCCACCAATATTGCTCAGGACTCCGAAATACGTAGTGCCGTCATTGATAACAAACACGCTCATACGTGTAGGTTACTGTAGATAAAACGCTTAACAAAGCAGAAATACACAAATAATACATTAAAACTATCCATAGTAATGTTTCATGTATATCAAAAAGGGGAAAAAAATGCAGTTAGAAATGTTTAAAGAAATAATAATATTGTAATATAGAAAATGATAAAGCAATATTATAAAGTTATTTAAACGTGCTTAATTAAATATTTATCACAGCACCTACTTTACTAATCAGATATCAATATTCGATATTTATTTTGTTTTATTATGATATAAATTTAAAAATGCACCAAGCGTAAAGATAAACATATATATAACAATACATAAAAATAAGTAACAACTTGAAATAATTATATTTAGAATTATATGACGCATTATAATTATAATTAACATATAATACAATAACTCAGTTATTAAAATAACATCTACATTAATTATTTTGAATATTGTTGTTTTTTTAATTTGATAAAAATTACGATAGCATAATTTAATAATTTTACTATTCATGTTTAACTTTTATACACAAGTAATGTCATTATATAAAAATAGTTTATACTTCGTATTATAATTGTTATATACTGATATGTTAAGGTATATTTGAGTAAACTGATGATGTACGAAACAAAAAGCTTATAATATAACATTATATATATATCAATATCGTGTGCATTTTAAGTACAGACAGTACAGTTATATATATATATGTTGCGTCTAATCGACGTTTTATAATGTTAGTATAATAATATAGATTTTCTGATCTGCACACACAAATCACAATATTAATGAAATAAATTATAATTTAAATCGAAACTTTGATTCATCACAAGTAACCATGTAGTTTATACAATATCGGTATAGATGTATAAACGTCTCAATTTATTTATCATAGTGTTATTAGGAGTAACAATTCTATGTGTAGTTATTTTAAACTATCTAAATTTTGGTTCCAAGCCAAAGTAATTTATGTCTAAGACTTAACGCTAAATGTATTTAGTTGAATTTGATTTTCGTTTTAATAGTATTTTTTTAAGAAATAAATTATATAAATTTGGAAAAATAATAAAAATAGATAATTATGTAATTAGTTTATTCGCATACAGATAAACTAAAAATGAACCTAATTATTTATGATACAAACTATTACTTAAATGGCCAAATAATTATGATAGACTTATATTATATTTGATAATATTATTTTAAAAATATTACATAATATTATATTAATATATGCACTATACGAAGAAGATGGATAATCTACATGCTTTATAACGAGATTAAGTTTCCTAAAAGTTTCGTAATTGAAAGCATGATAATATGTCCTTATTTAGTAATAGTCATTATATTTTCAACTTTATATTAATATTGCAATACAATTCTAGTATTGTTTTATGTTTCTTGTACTTCCTCGTTTTCTAATTTTAGAACATCATTGTAACTATGGGTTTTTGAGTAATTATAAAGTTTAAAATGATGTACGTAGTACATCCATGGCTAGAATAAAACATAATAAAACGATTATATTTGTTGCAGTTGCAAGTTCTAACGATACTAGTTTATTACACACATCTAGCGCAATTGATAGAAAAAGATCGGCTACTGATAAAGTACCGACAAATGTATAAAAATTAACTGTAGACGTTAACAATATAAATTTCAATCCAATTTTATATATTTTCTGATAAATAGATTTAGGTGTTCGTTATGAAAAATATGATACTTATTTTCCGATAAACTGTATCTCATTTATAAAATTAATAATACCTGTACTACATTTATATTGCTACTTATAAAATAAAATTCTTCGAGTTTCATATATTTTAGTAGTTTAGATGACAAACTTAAAAGTTTAGCCTTTAAATTAATTTAGGAAATATAATATTTTAGAATTTATTTATTGTGATATTTATTATAACAATTTAATTAAATATGAAATTATTTTTTTATAGGTCAATGTGAACTATGTGAACAATCGTAAATTTTATTGGTCTCGGTTAACTGACGTGTATGGCATTGAAGTAAATTTGGATTATTGTGATTAATAAAAATGTATTAAATTGCATATTATATAAATGCTGTTATTATTATTTATGTAATATTAAAAACTAAAATTATAATTATTATAATATATATATATATATATAATTGCACCTTGTTTGAAAAATTCTTAGATAAATAACTGATACAATATGGTAATAATTTTTATCAAAAATAAAATACAGATGGGTTACTGGACGTGTTGGATTATCACGTGGCCGGATTACCGGACTTAATTGTATTTTATTTTTAAATAAAACTTATTTTAATTTCATATTTTTGAGTAGGATTTTTCTATGTAAAAGTTTTTTTAGATATTTTTCCAGTCATTTAAAGGGTGTACCTAAGCGTAAAAAAATGACTATACTCAATACAAAAATATATTTTGAATATTAAATATTAAATATAATTTTAGTACAAGAGTTTAGTTTATTTATTCTTCATTATTGGCGCATATTGCGATAAGAATTTTACGTTTTTCTATACAACGAAAGAATATAATAATACTATATCTAAATAAATTGTACTTTAAAATTATTTCAATACAATGTATATAATTGTTGGATTTACTATACTTAGTATTAAGTACTGCATCATATTTCAGAATAGTGCTTACAAATAAATTTATGTCATTTACTTAATACATAGCTTAATACAGTTTATCAGATTATATTCTCCAACTGTTAATACTTATTAAAATGTTTTATGTTGTAAGAATCTTTTTTTGTTATAATTTATTTAGGTATAATTTTAATAATAATCGTTTAATTTTGTTTTAGTGAATATTAATTTAAAAGGAATTTAAATTAAAATCAGTAGTATATAAAATACCAACATTATTATTTGTATATAATTAAAAAAAATAATAATAGTAAAATACATACCTATATCTTTATATATAATCTAAACATTTTTATAAAATAGTTATTTAAAAAATATATAAATATTTTCACGTAGAAAAATATTGTGTATAGCATCTTCAAAGATTGTTAGTTGAGTCTAGATAATATTTTTATATTTTAGGTTCTGTATGAGTGGAAAAAAAATGTTAACTGCATTATAAAAAATATAAGGAGAAATAAAAAGGTTCAAAATAAATAGAACTCCATTGGTTTTTATAGTTTTGAAATTGTACACACCAATATAAAATAACAGCATTTTAATTACATTTGATTAATGATTTTTGGTTGTGTCTACATAATATTTAGTACAAAGTTATTTATCGGTATAAAATTACAGTGTAAATTTGATAACAGAAATATCGATCTAAGTTAAACTTTATAACGAATTAAAATCTGCGTTCAGAGTTTTCTGAATATACAATTCACCATACTAAGTGTTAATACGACTGAGGCAATATGTAAAAAGACGAGTATAATCTTTATTTATAATTAATATAATTATTTTTAAAATTGCAATACTTATCTATTTCCCTATTCCTATTATATTATATTATATTATCACTTATCTCACATAATTCTTATAATATATACTACATACTTCATTTTTTTGAGTAAGTAACGTTCATTTGATCGATACTTTTCTGGTCCACTTTACTATTGCTGCGTATTACTTATGTAGGAATACGTTCCAATAAAGTACGTGTAATATGTTATTATCCAATGGTGAGTGTGTTGATTTCATATAAATTGGGAAACTTGAAAACCCATTCACGTGCTTTAGAAAACTTGTGTGATTTATGGTGGAAAATAATTTATATTTTAGTTTATTACATCCTTAAATTTTTAAAATAAATATTTAACATATGTGTATGCCATATTTACAAGAATAACAAATATCAATTTCTGTTATTCTACTATTAGTATGTTTGGTTTCTTAAATTAATCTTAGACGAGTTCATTTGATTTGTTTCAAATTAATAGGTGTTATTTAAAATAAATTTATCTACAATAACATATAAATATTGGGATATATAGTTTTTTTTAACATTAAAAACTATTGTAACACCTTTAAAATTATAAATAAATTGTTTAGTTTGGATGAATAATACAAGAAAAAATATAAGGCTATAATATAAGTACTGTATGTGATTTTGATTTGTATATTTTATTACACACAGTTATATACAACCATTGATTTTAAAATCATGATATTATATATTATTATTATAATCATTAAGTACTTACTATTTAATATGTGTGAAGCACTATATTCGCATACGCCAATAAAATACGTTTATTATTAACTTACCATTAGGTAATAGTTTTTAGTTGTATTATTTTTTTACTATCTTCTACTTTAAACCTATTATAATATATTATTATGAATAGGCGAATAGCGTAACGTAAATATTTGTCTTAGACGTATATTTATCTGATTATTATATATGTACTTATGCCACGATAACCTTAATGCAGTCAGAGACGATAACCCATGATCAAATGCTACCCAATACTTATATTTTTTTTATTATTGTATAAAAAACATATCATTTATAGATATTATTATCTATATATTTTTTTAACAATAGCGATATTAGCGGTACTATATTGTTTATTATAACGATTATAATTTAAAAATTGCATAAATAAAAGTTCATGACGAGGACGAAATTATGAATAATAATAATAAAAATTTGACATCCGAAAAAAAAATAACAATTAAGTTATATTTAAATATATTTATATACTAAAATAATACCCTCTAATTTACCAGTTTATATGTATATACAGAGTGATTTACCAAGTATGAACCTCATCCGTACGTTATTCTTATAATTTCTTTTAGTTATAAAATTATTCAAAGTTTGATTTTTAAACTAAAATTAGATATAAAATATACACTTTTAAATACCGTTTATATATTTTCAGACATTCGATTTTGAGTGGAGCAATGCATAATTGATTTATAATTTTTTTTTTTATTCACTTATACTATGATATTGCAAAACGGTGATTTTTGAAATTATATTCAAATATGCATCAATTTTCAGTTTAGTAGGTGCTATTTTGAAGAAAATCGTATATATAATTTAGTACTTGGGTCAAATAAGAAAATTACAAATTTTTAAAATATAGGGAAGTATAAAAGATAAATGAGCTGTGTTGTTTAGTAAATATCGAGTGTATTTAATCTATCACTGTTTTAGATGTATTACATTTATGTAGAATAATAAATCATTATAAGTAGTCAAAGAAAATAAAAATGTTTTGTTCATTATTGCTTGAACATAGAACTTTATGTATTTTTTATGTATTAAATTGTCTAACCTTAAATATAAAATATACACTTTATTAATTTATAACTATACAAAATAATTTAAAAACCTTTGTTGTTTTCATATTTTCAAAAACGTTTCTACATATCAAAAGAATGAGTGTTGTCTGTTATAATAATTACCCAGTAGGTATATTTGAACCTAGTTTCACTGCATTGTTGAACAATTTAAATTGTTGTAGGAATATTTAAAAATCAGCGTTAAGAATTTAATAATTAGCTATTGGCGTCACGTCAACCCATACCGTATCCTAGGTACGTGCGAAACTAATTTACATAAATCCTTTATATTGTGTAGTGACGTGTCCATATGATTATAGTTAACGTTGTTAACCGTTTTGTTTGAATTTACGTGGTGTTGGTTTGCGGCGCCGCAATCGCCGCATCCCTTTTCAAAACTGCTACACCCTGGTATAGACACCTGAAATTGTTGTAGTTCTGTTATTGTGACATTATTGGAGGGTGTCACGACAATGTGTCGTTGTCCAAAACTTTGATGTTTTTCGTATAAATTATGCAGACATAATTACGATTTAAACAAATTTCTGTAGTTTGGTCTATAGACTCACCATATTCACACTATAAGACCCTCTTAATTTCTACTGAAAAAATGCTTATAATACACGTATAATATTGAAAATAAAAATATTAAAAAAAAAAAAACTAAAATAAACATGAAATGGGAGTGAATTCAAAGTTGTATTTTGATCATTTATAAAATAAAAAAATGAAAAAATAGATAACCGTTTTGCTATAAAGTAGGTGTGGAGTGTACTTAGTCTTTCTTCTTATCTTTATGACGTGTACGTATAACTTATTCAATGACTATTAGTATAATATGTAGATATATAACTATATATACACTAAGAAAATATAGAATGAACTAGTTTGGATATTTTAATAAATTATAGTTACATTTTAATAAGTTTTAATAAATCATTAAATTTTGATATGTGAACCAATTTTTAAAATTTGCGATTTACATAATGTTAAAAACAGAAAGATAAGGATTGAAGAGAAATAACTACGATGGCCGCCGTTTATATTTTGCTTCTATGCCTGATGAAAGTAGCAATTTCACAACTGTCACTATGTTGACATATCAGTGTACACATATCAGACATGTAGACGTCTTGACAGTTTTCTACCTGCGACCAGCTCTCCATATTATTCTTGAATTTTATAATCTGATTTGCTAGAAATGATAGATCGTTATTTTTAAGTTTAAAATAAAGGGAATAGTAAGTGTAGAACCTTCGGTCTTCTTACAAAGCATTTTAATAGAATATGTGCTGAACAAATAGCAAACTTATTTATTTTTAATGCAAATAATAATATAAATACGTGATTGGTTTTAGACATTTGGTTCAACAAATTGCATTTGAGATTATTTGTGTTAATATATGATGCGTTTTAACAAGAATTATACTATAACTGTAGATGTAAATTGATACTATACAATGTTTTGAGGTATCCATTTAGGACATTAAATATTAATAAATAAAGAGGTATCGATAAGCTGATCTATATTTCACCGCAATGAACTCTGGATAATACGAAGTCTCAACAATGTGTAATTATCCCTCTTATAGTTTCGGTGTGTTAATGTATTACTGACAGCAAGACAAATTCATACAAAGGTTAATTATCTGATGTATCTGTGGTAAAACCATACTTTTAAGTGGTAAATAAATAATTTTATAAAATCAATATATTCAGAAGAAAATATTTTACAATACTAATTTAAAACAGATAATATTTAACATTTAAAAACAATTACTTAAAATTATTTATAATATAATATTTAAACCTTGCTTATAAATATAAATTATTTTAAATTTAATTTAATTTTGTAAAAATATGTAAAATTAAAAAAAACTCCATTATTATAAAATTGAAAACATGGCAAAATAATAATGCTAGTCGCGCGATAGCACATAATATTTTGTAGCCTTCAAATTAATTTTGTTAAAACTATTTAAATTATAAATATTAAAATTTAAGTTAATAAATTCACAATTAACAAAGTAGTTGAAATGTATAACTTAAAATTAAAAATTATGTTAAGATAAGAATGCAACTTAGCTATTATTATTTATATTATATCATAATAGTGTTAAGTAGGTTGTTTTATTTTTAAAATAATATTATAATTTAAGTTGTAAGTAGGTTGCTTATATATATTACAAACATTTGAATAAAAGTTTCATTAATTTACTTTCATTTTATTTTGTTATACTTTATTAAGTCTAATAAAATGGTATAATTTTATAAAATAATTAAATAAAAATTTTAATCGAATAATTATTTAAGCAATTCGAAAGGAGATAGATGTGGATATTCTGAATTTTTACTATAATGTTTATTACCTTTATTGTTAAAAGCACTTTGAGAATAATTTAATAGATGTAGTATAAAAAACAATAACAATAATCTGAATAATAATAATAATCATAACAATGAAAGGTTCTAAGACACACTCAAAGAAATATATTTTTAATGAAATAGAAAGCTAAACGAAAAGTTTAAACAGTAATAATCGACTGACAACGATGGACATTTAGTTTAAATTAATATGCAAACACACGATATAAAAACAAAATCTAATAATGAATTTTGCGTACGTGCTGTATTTCTGTTTTAAATTTAACTATCCATTCAAATTAGATGCTTTTATATCGAATAGTCACATAGAGAAAGCACAAGAGGCACATAGATTAAAATTAAAATCAATAATAAATAAAAAAAATATATACACACTATCTGCATATATTTATGAATTGATATAAAATCAATTTTGAATCAAATTTATGTAAATAATTGTAATTTTTATCGTATGATAATACTATTATATTATTTTCGAGCTTTTAAAATGGTTAAATTTTAATGCTACTTAAGTAATGCAATACAATGTAACGCAACGTAAGCATGGGATTTTTATTTTTTCTCTCTAAATATACTGTACAGTTTGTATATTGTATCTGCGTATTAAATTAGTAATTTTCTTAAAAATAATCTTCATCGCAATGTTGTTCTTAAAATGACTTCACCTTGAGATATATGGTATTGTTTTAATATCTAATTTAATAACACACGTACATAACGAAATTAGACAGTATAACCGATTAGGATTATAACAATAATTATTATGTTATTATTTGTACATCAATTTCTACAAGCGATAACGATGAGCGATAATATTATTTTTTAACCTTTGTTGAATTTGCGTGGTTTTGCATACTTCTTGGTTAATTTTGTAATCTATGTTTTCTTTTATCTGTCACAAAGTTTGTATTAAATTGTGGGAAAAGCAAAAATGATATAGGGGTATTTTTTTAGTTTTATTAGTTTTATCTAAACAATTACTGTCACACCCTATGACGAGGTAAACTCGACACATACTATACGGCTGAGCGGTTACCTACTAGCTAGCTTTTTAAACTTTTTTTAGATTTTGAGATGGGGGATTAATGTAATAGTTTTACAATAAAATATTTAATTTACAATTTTTTTTTTTCTATTGATTATTTTTTATTAGAAAAAATGCTCCACCACTCATAAACCTCATAAAGTCATAAGTATGTATCTGGTATTAAACTGAATCTAGCTTATGTTTCAGATAGTCAAAAGTGGAAAATTTTCAGTATTTTTCTATATAATTGGAAAATATAAAAAACGAAAAGTTTAACGATAAGCAAACAGGTTTTAAATAATCTCTTTTTTTTTGTAATTTAAATTAAATTTTTATTCCAATTAAAAACGTATTACAAGGTTAATAATAGGTTTTACCACAAAAATTTAAAGGATTGAAATAACATATTTTTATATTTTTTTTATTAGTGTTTGAATTTAAAATTTTGACGAAATTCGTCAAAATCGTAAATATTTACAAATAACTTTGCAGTTAAATATTTGTTTAATTTTTAATTTAACAGGTTTATATTAATAACCTACTCAATGTAAATGAAGTTCATTTCATATAAAATCTACTGTACTATTTTTAGAAATAGAATACTCTACTTACTAATACTTCTGCACATTCCCATGTAATACCTTGTTATTCACTATGTATGGTGTCGCATGGGAATGTTCAGAACCGATTTTTATCTGGTCGCGGCGTTGTTTTTTCGCTGGAAAAGTACATACGGTTGTGTGTTTACCTCATTGTATATAAAAAAATATTTACTTTTTTTATTGAAAAATGTATTAAAATAAAAACTTTTTAACATTAATTAATAATTATTATAATTTATTTATTTTTTAAATTTAACTACAATATAGGTCATTAAACAATGTTTGCAATATCATAAAATGTATATTATATTTACTTTTAAGCATTGTTTTATTAAAACAACGACAAAATTAAACAATATGTATGAAATTAATATAATTAAGTTGACCTTCACTGACTTTAGACAGGATTCATATTGTTTATTGGATACGATAAGAATGGTGCAATCCTGTTAATTAAAATATAAATTCTCATTGGCACATATTATTAACTAAATATCAGAATTTTTCTAGCGAGATTGATCTATAGCGATCAAATAGGTAAAACACATGTAAAATAATGAAGATATTATTTCATATAATATATTATTTTATATATCAGAATAATTTTAAATGTATTATTAACAAATTTGTTTTTTTCTAAAAAAAATTAGTATTAAATATAGTTATAAGTTAAGTTAAGATTACGGACAATATTAACACAACATTTAAAAAATTTAAAGAAAGTTATAAGTTTATTAAAATTATTGTATAATTCAATCCATTACTACTCAAAAAAACTTATGAGTTACTTTATGTTCAATTTTAATGTTGCCTACGTAATTATACAACATTACACAATATTTTGTGTATTATATATTTATATGGTACGTATTTATACGCATTTAACACAATTCGTTATTCATTTGATTTACAGTACTTATTCAGTATTTTCTTTATAACAATTGAATACTATTTTGGAAAAAATGTATTATTGATAAAATATTTTAAATCCATTATAGCTACGAACAATAATTTATAATATAACTCTAAGTGCTTATTTATCAAACAAACGTAACAAACGTAATACACTATTCACCGTTTTAAAAGTTGTAAAATAATATCATAAACATTTTATACAAATTGTATTTTTAATTAATCGTTATTGCACATACATCTACTAGGTTTTATTTCTTTCTAAGAACTGATTGTATTTACATTTATCAAATAAAAATAAAATATTATAAATCATAATTATTATTACAAAATATTTTGTTTTTTACCAGTTGTTAAATTTAACATGCAAATAAGATTGCGGGTTACTTATTGTAAAATTATAGTAAAGCTAAAATCGAGGCCTATTTAAGAGGACGTCATATCCGTATGTGTTGTTTTCGTCTTACATACCTACGTGTAAAACATAGTAAAAACCGCTTCACCTAGGCAAGAGCCACTAAAGCTCTAGTCCAAGTTAAACAACCTAATTTGTACACTATAAAAAGTTAAATATTGGCTGTATAAGATCGTTTTTAATTTTTCAATGTCACTAATACAAAAGTAGTTCGCATCGTTTCAATATCATTATTTTTGTGATTTTTAAACTTGAATAACTTTTTTTTTAATTCTGATATTGAAAAAATAAAAACGATGATCCAAAATCTTTTCTTTTTAGTGTGAAAATTTGGTTGCTTAACTTTAAACTACAGTTTAAGACCTGCTCGCGTTAGGTTTTATGGATTTTACTATACATGTTATACGTTGTAAGATGGAGACACCGCATGCGGATGAAGCTTCCTCTTAAGCTAGTTACAACTTACTAGATATGAGGAAACTATTTTTATGATCATACAAACTTCTTATTTTAAATTTTAGTAAGATTTAAATATATTTCTGAAAAATTGAATAATGGAATGCCATACAAATAACAAATACATTTTGAAGTATAGAGTATAACTTTTTTAGTTTTTTTTTTTTTAGTTTTGAGATGTTTAAAATATTTTGTTTGTAATAAGTGATTTGTTTTGTATTTTTCACTAAATAAATGTATAAATATTTTAAATAATTATTTAACAGTTGTTAATCATTTTATTTTACTAATTTCATTAAAATTTTTAGTATTTAATTAATGAGGTGCCCTCAAAATCCACCTACAAATTCTATAATAATCTATTTATTATCAGCAACAATTGTTCATATAATATATTATATACAACTATATTATCAACTACGATATATTTTTAATTTTTAGTTTCTAATTAAATTATTAAGAATAACAGCTACATAATAATTTATTGCGTTCTAGCCAAAATATAATAATAACTAAGAATAATTAACTATATTGTATAATTATAATAATTGTATAGTTATTTTGCATTTGTCAGATCTCAATTAGATTATGCATCCCTTATTTGGCCTTTTAATAACATAGGGGTAACTCTGAATCTTGAAGCTGTTCAGAATCGTTTTCTTGGTTTTTTAGCATTTAAATTTAAAATTTATCGTCCACTACATTCATGTTATAATGGATCATTATCTTATTTTAATATTCAATCGTTAGATACAAGAAGAAGTTAACTTCATTATTTATTTTTATTAAAACTATTAAATAACTCTATAGATTGCTCTTATTTATTGGAACGATTACATTTTCGAATTAATACCAAATTCACCAGAAATCAGAGTTTTTTTTAACTAGTTATGTTTCTAAAATATACTTGAAAATATCACCTTTACACTATGGATATTAATTTTAGTTAATAACTATTGTGGCTGTAAAATGATGTACCTCAAATTATGTTCTGTTATAAAATTGATTGTGAATTATTATATTATTCGTACCTAATTCTATTGTATCTATGTTACTACATAATTAAATATATATATTTATTGTTTTGTAAATGGAGTTTTCTCCGTCAATAGAGATAATAATAATATTCTCAAGTCTGAAACCTAATGATATTACCTATTTATATGTTATTTTGATAAAGACGATATTATGATTGACAAAATTATTATTTATTATTGGTCAATATGCTTCTATTATAATATCATACTATCATTTAGTTGTAAAGTCAGTAATCTTAAACTATACTCAATAGATACTTTTAATTTGTATAAGTGTAATTTTAAAAATACTTCTTTAACTAAATAACTAGTTTTTATACAGAACTAATCTACTATTAAATTAAACTCCTATAAGTTCATACAATATGTTATACTTTTACTATTATTTTCATTTTTATTTTATTGGTTCATTCCAATATTTTTATTGGATTTTAATTTCGATTATATTGTGTTTTACTTATTTTTAAATTAGCTTCTTAAGCAATTCATTTTTAATAAAAATGTGTTTTTTTATCAATTCTGTGTTTTTGAAATATTTTTAGGAAACTAAGTGTTTTTGAGAAACCATAACGCCAATACCTTTATTTTGATACATTTTTTATTAATTATTTACAATAGTAAAAAATAATAGTGATAATAATAATAATAGTAATTATATTGTTCGATGTGTACTAAATAATTCATTGAACTAATTTTGATTCTTTGATTAAAGCATAATTACCTGACGACCAGAATATCAGACTCAATTATATAAATGACGTACCCGTACAACAAATTATGCGATATTTAAAGCATTAATAATAACTTAAAACAATACATAAATATTTATTTACAACAATTTTTTAAGACCAAAATATATTGATGAATACAATAATATTACTTAGTGAAATATCATTATTGATGTTTTTAATGTTTTAATGTTTATTCAATTATAAATGAAAAACAAATTATAAGAATGTCTTACAAAACACAAACGAATATCTATAAAAAAAAATCTGATACTTATTTCTTTTTTACATTTTACCTCAGTCATTACCTTGTCATATTTTTAATTTCAAAATTATTATTTTTCTATAAGAAAACTGCAAAGAAGTTCTATTATAGTTGAACCATTTGGGAATTTCATGTAGAA
This sequence comes from Rhopalosiphum nymphaeae, assembly GCA_036289425.1. Lineage (NCBI taxonomy): Eukaryota > Metazoa > Arthropoda > Insecta > Hemiptera > Aphididae > Rhopalosiphum > Rhopalosiphum nymphaeae. The sequence goes on along the minus strand of JAZAQC010000012.1, from coordinate 6,276,017 downwards.
TGAATAAACATATAAAAATAAAATATAATATATTAATTTATGTATATATGATTGATATATTAGTGTTTAATAAGTAATAATATTAATATCCTTAAAAGTTCTGAAAAATTAATATTTTATATTATTAAAATTAACTACCTACTATAATAATACATTACTTTTAATAAACATTTACTTCTAAAAATTGATCGTTCTATATAATATTATTAACACAGTAGAATTATAATTAACTATTTATTTAAAGTTATATTAAACTTATAAATATAACTTATATTCAACTTTTTGTGAACATTATCTAATAAGCATGTAACTATTAAAGTGTTATTTAACATTATTTTAAGTAAATTTATTAGACTTGTTCAAAAACAATTGGAGTATTCATTCTTAAACTTTTAAATATAACTCAATATATTATGTAAAAAAATTTCTATTTTTATCTTTAATGGACTTTAAAATTGTTTAATTCTGTAAAATTGTTATTGTTTAAAATTAAAAACTAAAATGAGTTTAAATTAAATGTTATATTATTTTTTGAATAACGATGTAACGAGATAATGTCTACTTTAAAGGTGACGTCAATTAGTGCAAAATTGTATAACGAATTCATGTCAATTTTTCATCAGTTTTATGAAATAAAAAAAAAAAACAATATATTTAAAATGTTTTTTCTTGTTTGTACGTCTACATATTTAGCTAAACTAACTAAATCATTGTTATAGAATTTAGTTGAGATTATTTAAAAATTTAATAACTAAAAAAGTCAATAAATAAATAGTTACTAAATATAAAATACGTTTAATCTTTTTGATAGGTATTACCACATAAAGATTTTAATATACTAATATTCTTTGATTTATTTGTCGGTTAAAATATATAATATATTTTATAAATAACCATCAAACAAATTATTGTTTTATGGATGTTATTGTGACTTATCGAACATTTTAAATTTTAAATGACAGAAAGCCATTAATTATACATCTATCTAGTAGGTATACCTATGCAGTGTGCACTGTATCTATAATATGAGATGCATATTTAATGTTATGAAAAATATCTTCCACGTGCTATATTATATGACTTTTTATTGTAATGTCATAATAATTTATTATTATCAGAAATAATTATTATAACTACACGTGCACTATGCAGCGTGGCTTTAGATTATAATGTATGATTTATTACGTTTGTTTTAACTAAGTATAAAAGAAAAGTTCAAAGTCTAGTTTTTATAACCAAATGTATTATAAATAGGTATATAATTTAATTTTTAGTTTTCAACGTTTAAATTAATGTAATGGATTCATGAGCTAAACGTCTAAATAATTTAAGTTTTGTATGTTTAAAGTATTTTATATTTATAAAATCTTTGGAAATTATATAAAATATACTATGAATATATTATGATAGGTCAAAAAATCGAACTGAACACCTAAGTTTGGTTTGAATTCAAAATTCGAACCAAGTTTTTAAAAAAACCGAACTGAACTTGAACAAAAAATTCAAAATTCTATATTTAATCCTCACTCAAAAATAATTTAAATTCCTAAGACATTTTTGAACTGATAAAAAATTTCAAATATTTGCAAACATAATCGTAAAATAATATTGGTGTTTATTTTTAAATTTGTATTTTGTCTATTGTCTATTTTATTGACAAAAGATACAACCGTATATTAAAATAATTTATTATTTTTACACATTAAAGTCAGATTTTTTATTTTGTTACTGAGTTGAGGATGAGCACTATTTTAACGTGGTAGATACATCATTATAAATATGTTTAAAACGTTGATCACCGTGTTTGGATCGCTGTACCAGAAATCCTTTTAGTATATCGGTATTTAATGATATGAAATTTGTTAAAAAATATCGCAATGCCAACAATTAACGAAAAGTTTCAACAATTTTTCCAATTATTTTAATTTTTAATCTTATAATGAACGTATTGTTTTATTATTTCTCCATTTACATGTATTTATAACGAATATGGCAAAATAACATCTCAGTCAACTTTTGTTTTCCTCATTGAATTTGTCGAAAATAGACGTTTATTACTATAACTAGATTTTAGAACATGATATTTATTTTTGAACTTAGTTTTAGACCTTCGCCCTGGGATTTGACGTTAATTGAATTTTTAAATAACGAATTGTTAACTAGAGAAAATACGAGTTAATAGCCATAAAATGTCATAAAATTATTTTGAATTTGTATTATTCAAAAAATCAACGTTATTGACTTGCTTGAAAATATTAAATAATAGTCGATATATTTCATTATTGTTCATAAAATATAATGTGCAATTGGTCGTTAGTCGTTAAGTTATTCAAATATATCACTTATTCAAGTAAGTTGACAATAATAAATAATTATAATTATATATATTATAATAATTTAAAATAACAATAGTTATAATTAAATTGTTATACTAATATTTCTCTAAACAAAAATCTGTGAAGAAAAATGTCTTTTACAATTTATATTACCTAATTTTCCATTTTTTTATTTTTAAATTCAAATTCAAATTAAATAGTTATGATATTAAATGCCATGTTTTACGTTCATAATTTAATAAATTGTATAATTGTATTTATAAAATTATATTTCATAAATTAAGTTCGAATTTATTGTTTCCGAGTATAATTTAATATTATATAGTTTCTATTATATTGGATTACGAGCAAAGCAATCGATGTTTATATTATGATTTCTTATAGTAGGTTATCATAATCCCCAAAATGTTCAAGCTGAATAGATAGCTAGTAGATCTGACTAAAGAATGTTTATCAATATTATTAGTATTAATTTTTAAGCGTGCAAAAATTCTAATTAATTTATTTTTACTTATAGTTTATCTGTATTTAAATATGTGTTATACATACTCACACTTATTTAATATTAGCTATTAACTTAATAGGTAAAATAATCACAAATTAGCTAGTCTAAAGCTATTAACATTAATATTATTATATATTATTATATATAGACAATAATATTATTATTGCAATCAATTTTAAACTTACTAAATATATAAATTGTTTTATATTAATATAATACATATGATTAGATCTTTAAATTTATCATATCGATCACATTTATTTTATTTGGTTAGCTTTTTGATGAATTTTTCTGAATTAATTTGAATTTTTTTTAACTATCATAAAATTATTTGTAAATTTTTTATGTTTAAGATTATACAAAATGTATAATATACAACATATTACACAATTTTCGATATATTTATGCAAATTTATTTTCGTTGGTAATTTGAGGGACCAAAAGTAGACAATTTTACATTATATATAATTATAACATCTGTTTTTTAGAAAATTCAATTTTGAATTGAATAAATAAGAGAACTAACAATAAATACATAGTTTACTTTTACACTAAATAGTCATGTATAATATTATTTTTTTCATCTATTGTGATTTTTAAAATATTTTGTTTATTTTTAAGTTATTCGTCTATTAAGAACAATTATTAACAATTGATGGAAAGGTGATACATTTTTTTTAAAATGTATAATATTTACCAATTTTGATTTTTTCTATGTAAACAGATGATTATAACAACAAAAATAATAATACGCAAGTATGTAAAACTTTAATAAATATTACATGTCACATTATTTTCTTAATTATTAACAATAATATAATTACGGTTTAACTGTAATAATACACAAGAAAAAAACTTCAGTTCTATTAAACTAATTTAAATTTAAAATGCTGAATTTAAATAAACGAATATCATCACGTAGATAAGTATAAGTGAAACATTTTACCTTAACATTTTGTGATATGCAATTTTTTTTATAATCGATTTATGTTACATGCAATAAGTTGAATATATAATATTAGATATAATATAGTACTTATATTAGCTATGTTTTATACGTTAAACCAAAAAGTTCGCTGTCAAAATAAGGTATACCAAGTATTGTCTAAATTATTATATTTTAAATTTTAAGTTCACTTAAAAAATATTATTTTTTAAGTCTTCAATTATATATGTTATTTTATTTAATAATAATTGATTTTTATTGATATATTAAGTATTAATTGTTTATGTGTCGATGTAATTTTTTTTTACTTATTATAGTTATTATAACTATTCGTAATGAAAATAATTAATTAATTAAATTCCAAATTACGAATACCCTATCTTGGCGATATAATGATTTGAAAGTGTTAGTAAAATATCAATATCTACCTAAATTAAATATTTTGTAAAATGGTCCAATTATATTATGTTCTAAATTTATAACACTATTTTTATTTTATGAAAAACCATTATTATGGAATATTACCCTTGGACCTTAGTGCATAATGTTTAATAACTGATAAATACTCGTTTGAATTTTGAGTTTTCCATAGGTATACATGAACATTTTAAAAAAGTTATTTGCTTAACAATGTGTACTGTATAGTTTAAAACAGTAGTTCTCATTTGAAAAAAAAAAATTGTATTGTACAGTAAATGGAATTTCTTACAATATAACACTCAAAATAAGCTTTTGAAGTATTGTTAAAATCAAAATTTTAATACACGAATAATTAAAAAATAAAAACGATTGAATATGTTTAAGTAATATAATGTTATAAAATATACACTATAATTTTTAAAATATATTAAATACATTAAGTTATTTAAATTTGCATAGGTAGTCTTGTAAATATTCAGCTACAGTGTGTTGAATTAATACTTAGGTACTTTGCTACAAGTTTTTATAAATACACGTTCAATTGTATTTTAAATACAAATTATTTATTAATAGTTTATAACTATTCTTTTGATTGTTTAACTGAATATAAAAATCAGGTAAACAATTAAATTAAATATCTTAATATAATATATTGCTATTATTTTCAATGTCCATATTATATCTTTCAATGAATTAAATGTAAAGACGTAAAGATTTTATTGATTTTCAACTTATTTCATGTACAGAAGAATGGACCTTGCTTGAAAGTGTATTTTTCAAAAATAAATAAATAAGAACTTTTTTCTTTTAAGTGCACTGTACCACACATTTAGAAGTTAAAAATAAAATTTTAAAAGCAAAAAGAAATGATATTTTTAAAGTACCATTGTATTTTCTTATTGAACTTTCCTTCGTATAATTTTCAAACAGTGTCAAACGAATTGATTTTCAACACGAAACTATGTAGTTATTGATAAGAACAGTAAGTTGTGTAACTTGTATGGAGACACAGTCAAAGTAGTTTTCAAATTTTCTTTGTAAAGTTCCATTCAAACTGAATCAACACTGTTACCGACGCACAGTCACTGACAACGTTGTCAAAAAAAATATAAAATGTTTTTAAAACGTGTTTCAATCTATTGTGTTATTGACCACTTCTACATTTCTACCTACAGCGGCTGCAACTCAACAATATGTATAACCAAAGTTAACGACTCATATATAGCTTTGGTCAGAAATTACACAAATACAATTATCAGGGTTGATAATTATTTATATTTTTAGTTGTATATACAAAAGATTAGGTATAATTTTATTATCCATATTTATTTTATTTTAGATTCTTTCAGTGGAATCAATTATTTTTTAAATTATGTTATTTTTTTATTTTCTATTTTAAAAAAGATACATAATGGAAACATTTACAAATATTTATATAGTTTATGTTTATAAATCATTTTCTTTTTTATATATATATATATGTAATAACTTATAACTTCCTTCTTATTTAATGATCCACCCTTGTGACTATATATTCAAATAGTGCGTCTTATTTATAAATTCAACATTATTTTCTTTAAATAAAATGATTTTTTGTAAAATTATTCCAAATAATTTATATGATATTCATAAGTCATTATTTCTAAATGTATTGATAAAATAAGAACTCTGCTCTTCGACATTAATTAATTTTTTTTTCACTTTATTTTTTGTTATTGTATGTTTCTAACCAATGATTGTTTTAATATTTATTAAGCTTCATAAAATGTATATTTTTTATGCATAATAATTCAATCAATAAATTTTAGTATGAAGGGAATAATTCTAACTTGTAGATTATAGACTATTATAGTAGTTACAGTATATAATATAAAGATTCATTTAGATTATAATTACTAATATTACTACTCAATATTATAATTTATTGAGCCTGCAAGTTCTAAAATAAAAAGATGATAATAATAATGTCTAATAAATAATAATATAAATTATGGAATATTGATATTTATATATTTTTTGACGCGTGACCTTATATGTTATAAGAAATTTAAAAATAATTATTTCTTAAAATTAATTAGTTTAGAGTTTTAGACCTTAAATAAGTATAAGTACAATTATTTTAGATATAAACAAAAAGTGCAAAAGTAATCAAATAGCTTTTAATATTTTAAAATGTTGGTGTTTTCATTTTTAAGGAGGCAAACTTATACTGAAGTATTAGTTAGTACTCAGAGTTTGGAAATGTTCAGTTAAGTAGGAGGATCATATTATGAAATTACGATAACATTAAAAAATGAAAGGTTATTTGATATAAAAATATCTAAATTAATGTATACTATAGAGATTATAGGTATTAGAATTAAGTGGCTTATTGGTAATTATTATCTTAAACACTCAAAATACTAATACATCTCTAGTTTTTTATATGATATGTTATAACAAATATTTATAATAAATTTGATTTAAATAATATACGTTTACTTACTTGAAATCAATAGTCGCGACTCGTAAGTAAAACTAGAATAGAATAGGTCCAATATTTTTTTTCTGTAAATTATAAATAATGATTATTAAGGTTAACACATTTTATGTGGTTGATAATAATAATACCTAACTATATTTTAAGTGAAACATATTAAGAGTATAATATAGTTCTTAAATCTATTTTTTTCATTTCATATAATAACTAATATTTATTATCATTTTACCTAATCATTTATTGATGATATATTAATTAAATATGTTATAATATATCTGTATATTAATTATTGTAGACACACTTGTCCGCTGAAATCATATGAAAATTAGTAAAATAACAAAATATATTATCATTATATATTATGATAGTATAAATAATCGTATGCATCATATGCCAATAATTTTTAAAACGAAATAAAAAATTGATTACCTAAATTCTAACATGATATAATAATTAAATTCGATTATTTATGATGTTTTATTATATAAACATATATTATTTCGATTGTAAATGTGACAATAAAAGTTAAAGAAAATAAAAGATATATTAATATTTTAAAATTATTTAAACGTTCAACAAAACGCTATTAAATAGTATTTAATATGATTTTATTGGAAAATTAAAAATCAAATGATACCTTTTACTCAATTTAATTGACTGATGAATTGTATTTGGAGATAATAATTCGTATTATAGGGCTAAGTTTTATAAGAAATCGGCTGTACTTATACACAATTTATGGCAACAATTTTATATGTATGTATTTTCATTTAAAGCGTTTGTAATTCGTTTTCAAGTTAATCGAAAGTCATATTTTACATAGTTGTTAAATAGTATACATTTATATTTTTCGAAGTATAGGTAGCTTTTTGTTTTGACAAAACTTATCATATTAGTTTCAATTGTTTATATGAAAGTTTTTTTTTTTAAATGTTATCATATTTGTTATCAGTTGATATTTTACTGCAAACGTGCAAACATTTCTTTTGTTATCAGCCATTTACTTTCCCATAAAATATAATACAACTGTTTACTATAATTAAATTAATTAAAAAACATTAAGAAAAAAAAGATAAATATTATAATCTGAATTATTAACACTAGTTAGTAGTTATTATGCAGCCACTTTTGTATAGCTAAATAAATAATAATAACAATAAAAATAATAATAATTAATAACGATAATACCTATTCATTATGTATATGTACAAGAGATAAATTGGTAGTTAACTTAAATGATTTACCCATTTTTTTTTATTCTTGTATATAATATATTTAAAACTGCTATATAATATTAATTTATTATTATTTTCTAGTCTGATTTTTTTTTTTGTGCAGATATAGTTTTACATAAACTTTTTTTAATAAAGTATTTTTATTTAATTTTAAATTTTAACTCTATTGTAAGTTATATAATATCATATACATACACCGTAATTCGATGATTTAAATATATAAAATTATTAAATGGATGTCTTACCGATATGTGTTGTCTCCGTTTTACAAACACATAATATATCAAATTCTAAGTTTAGATGAATATTATTTTCCTATTAGAGTAAATTCGCCTTTATTCAACATAAACATAAATGTATTATCTAAACCCTTTTTGGATTTGTATAATATTTTTATATTGAAACGAACTATGAGTTTTTTATTTATATTTTAAAATACTCAAAACTTTCTTCAAAATTAAAATATAAAAAGAAAGGCATAGATAATATTCATACCTTTAAATTTGGTAATACACTAATTATTTACCCTCGAATTAAAAATAACAGATTAAAATACATAATTTTTAACATTAAATTTGATATTTTATGCGCTAGTAAGATGTAGTCATTGCAGTCAGTACGCTGAACTCTTAACAGTATTTCTTTTAATGCTTCATTGGTTCAACTTTTTTTTTATTTTTGGTAAAATTCCAGTGCATAATAAAAAATAAATATAGAGATATTTTTGATCAAGAGCTGCAATTTTATTTTCATTGTGATTATTTCATTAAATTTGTAGTATGTATGCTTTCTTAAAATTATAAATTTATGAATGACTAACATGACTCACAAGTGATTCAATATTACCGTATTTCTTAGTAACAGCAGCTAATAAATAAGAAATTTCAAGTCAAACTTCTTGGTGTGCATTTTTATTATCTATATTTTAGTAGTTAAATTTATCTTTTGTAATTATTATTTACACAACGGATTAAGGTCACTCGAGTGGGGTATGCATTGTACATAGAGCGGTGATGGTCAATAAATGTAGTCTCTTATATATATATATATATATATGTAAATCATTGTTAAAATATACCATAATTGCATATTAAAACAACTGTTAACTAAGAAGAAAAACCTCGAACCACATATGCTTAAAAATATATAATAACATAGTGATATGAAGAATGAGTGAAAATTAATTTATACATATTTTTACAAATGGTGTCTTATTAAAGTGGTTTAACTACTGATATTATTTAGAGTTCAGTCAATTTCACTTTAAGTACCATACTGTTAAAGAAAACCTTAAAAGTGTGTGGGTTTTATATTCAGCACTTGGCTTGGAACAGTATAGTGGACTGTGGTGTAATATACTAATATATAATACTGTAAATATTATAGAGCGATGATTAATCGTTGCATTTGCATAAAAATATTGAGTAGGAATCAGATTAAAACGCACTGACTGAAATGTATTTAATTAATTTTTTTGATTGTTGGTAGTTTTTATTTTTATTTATAAGAACCCACAGATAAAATGGAAAAATTACCTTCCTAATGCCATAAATATCCATAAAATTACTTTATGATAGTAAAATAAAACAAAATAAATAAATTAATGATTAGTAAAGATGAGTAATGAATATAATATAATTCGTTATGACTGATAAGTCAGAGCTATAAATAAAATATTTTTATTAATTATTTAAATTTTACTTGTATATACCAGAAACTTATAATGGGATGTAAATCGATATTTTAATTTTATTTTATTTTACTAAAAGCTATACAATTATTAATGGTACAAATATAAATAAATTATTTCCTATAAAACAATAATAAACACTAATTTTTTTTTTGTACTGGATGAACTGATATCAATTAGATGAATATTGAATACCTATTATGTGAGCATTATAAGATATATGAGTTACATTAAAAAGCGTTAACAACCAATGGTTAATAATTTTGGGTGAATATCAATAAGTTTTACGATACATATAATATTAATATGATCCGTAGTTATTTTAACATAAGCTATTTTTTTTAAACTATTATAAAATATGGCTTAAAATATCTTCATATAATCGTATAAATTGTCTATGAAATAATATATTATAATAATTTTTGAATAATATGTACCTATATGTTTTTCCGCAGAACTTTTCAATGATAGATGAATAATATTATTGGGTTTATACAAAAAAAAATTTAAATGTATTCTACTTTCATAAAAAATAATTTTTATTCTATCGTAAATTTAATATTTAATATGTATAAAACTATTTAGTTATTCAAATTATTGTTCATGATAAATACCTATTTAAGAAATGTATGAAATGTATATTTTCTGTACATTTAATAATTAATATATAAAGTATATCTATAAATATAGTAGTTTATCAAAACAAATCGATTTCAAGATTCAAGATTTTTTTTAACACCTTTTGACGATTAAAATATTAAAAAGTTTCTTTGTTCTAACTTTTGTTTGTGTTATCGAGAAACCGATGTTTAAACTTAAAAGTAAAATAATTAAGGATTTATTTTAGATATAAAAATCCGATACGTTGATTATAAATCATAAATAAAACATTTTATGAATATCATAATTCATAATTAAATGAGTTAGCTTTTACGGTTTTGTTTTTTAATTAAAACCATTTACTTTCAACAATTATTTATATATTATAATATATACATATATTTTTTTTATTTTGAGTGACCTAATCAGTTAAAGTATCAATCGAATAATTATTATTATACCTTTATATAGATAATAGATAAAAAAATTAAAACAGTTGAATATTATTTTAATTATTATTATTTTCTAAGTATAAATGTGAATGCGATATGAAATTAATTATTATAATATACACTTCCATAATATATGTATTGCGTACTAACGCAGTATCGCGTGTCAGCTTTAAAATTATGTAGTAAATTATACAACTGTTTTCAGTAACTAACTTGATTTTTTCTATTTTTGATATCGACATCAAGTGTTACAGTAATTAAGAATGAAATATTAAACTGAAAATAATATGTACTCGGATCACTGAGTTGTTTAATTGTTACGCTGTTAAGGCTACAGTTGTTGATATATTTTATAATATGAATTATGTGTTAAATGTAATATCAACTTTAATGTATAAGCAATGATATATTTTATTTAATTATTAATTTAGAAGTATAATTTAAAATACAAATATTTAATTTTAATATTAAATACAAATTTGAAATTGGCATAATGTTGCGTATATTTTATATTATATTCTATAGGTACTATAGCCTAATATCATTTTTATTTCATAATAACAATAAGGTTAGTTACATTTTTCCATACAATATATGACCTATTATTAGTAAATTTGAATAAAATGTTGGTCAGATGAATAATTAACAAAATAAATGTATTTAGTATTTGACATTTAACAATAATGCAATTACCTATCTAAAATGTATTTGTAGGTTCTTAATTTATTATGCTTATATGATAATATGTATTTTTAGTTGTGTAACTATTTAATAAAAATTGTTCTTTGTTTTCTTATTCAATAATAACATAACACTTTTGATATTATAGTATACATTATTACAAAATATTATTCCTCATATAATCATATAGAAATATGTTTATTAAACATACATAATGTTTTATTCTTTGTTGTAATTCATACACGCGTTATACAATATTATTGTGCAGTATATATGGCTAAGACATAATTTGTGTTTCTATATCATCATTATTCATATTTGAGAATATATTTTACTTTAGAATAAATAATTCAAAAGCAAGTGTAGTAAGATAGATAAACGGCGAGTAAAATTTTTAGATTTTCAAAGGATTATTTGACCTTTGATGGACGAGTGGTTTTATGTTAATCAAAACCACCTACATTCGAATTTCAGTGAAAGAATAGTGGTGCACATTTAAATACGAGTATTAAAAAAATGTAAATGTATAAAAAATAAAGAAACGGTACAAATTTAAATTTGAACTGTAATCATCTATAATAAAATAATTATGTTACTATCATTTCGAAAATGTTGTGACCGATAATATTATATCGTACCCTTAATATGATACCACCACAATTGAAATTTTAATTTTTTTAGTTAATGTAACAGGACAATAGCTATTTTCTCTCTATATATAAAATGATATAGCGCCACAAGTCGCAGCAAAATTAACGTATTTGAATACATTTTTGGTTAGTATTTAATTTATTTATATTTTCAGTAAAAGAAAATTAATACCACCATATCTGACTTATTGCATTGTTGCGTAGTTGTTTATTTGTTTTATTGATTAACTTGAAAAATCATGACTTCTTCATTTTGATTTGAAGTTTTTCAACTTAATAACTCTCAACTGAATTTCAACTCACGAAAAATTAAAACTACCACGGTTCGGTTTATGGCATAATCTCAATAACGTGGGATATCTATTTTTTAACCTTAATAATAAAGTTATACCAATATTAATATACAAAACTATGTGTATAGCATATAATACTCGTATATATACCACATTGGCGTGTCGCTTATTAACACCGCGTGAAAAAATAAACTTTAAGCATTAAAGTATGCTCACACGACATTAAGATCAAATCTTATTTGTATGTCGAATAAATAGGTATACATATTTTTTAATTATTAATAATATAATATAAACACTCGACAAACGGCAAAGGTCAACACGAAAATCACATTACACATTTTCGCGTTCAGTATACTATGTATATTATGTAGGCATGAATAACACAACATCCGAAAGTGGTTTCCTCGTTCAGCATCTATCGCCGCGCCCTTCCATACGATTTCCGATCCCATAGGACGATCCACGTAACGTATATCTACGTAGGTATAAATTATTATTATTATTATATTGTTTTCACTGAACTATTTCGCTCAGATAACGCGTCACTGATGGCGGCGGCGGACGGACGGGCGGACAGGCTAACGTATATAAGACACGGAAACAGACCGGTCATTCAATGCGCACACTGTGGTTATGTGTTCAACATATTATAGACCTACCTCGCAACACAGTCCGTGTCTCGTATATGCTATTGCTGCCGTCCAAACGACTAGTCCTCGTTTATTCAGTCCGTGTATTTTGGTTTAATTTTCGATTTCGTATATTATTGGTCAAGTTTCACGTTTTCGTTTGATCCGATTTCGAGTACGGTCGTTCGTATTTTTGTATTCAATGTGTGAAATAGTATATGTATTTAAATATTAAAATATTATACTTTATACACATCACATACACACATAACCTCGTCGTACTCTACACAGACTTTTATAGTAATACTTTGTTGTCGACTCCAGCACATGACGGTCAACAGTGAGGTCCAGCAGACTCCAACGCAAAATATGGACGATACGGAATCGTGAGTGTACCTAAAATTTCATCAACATATTTTTTCACATCGTTGAATACTAGATATTCAGATTGTTATTCGTTTGAAAACTAAATAAAACAATGGTATATCTTATCATTCACCGCACCACACGTTTTATTCAATCATTCAATTTTATGTTATTCATCTGATCGAATATTCAATTACGGTTTCTGATAGTTTTTGTCTTTATTTGGGGTTTTATTTTATTTGACGTTATATAATACATGTTAACTTTAAAGGACTGCTGTGTATATCAACGTGTGTATACCGATACGTTGTGGTCAAAGTGATATTATACTATCTGATTGGCGCCGAAATTTTACTGACATAAATTATTTGTTTTTTGAATACCATTTGGATTACCTTTAAATATTCGTGTGATATTGCCACGTACATTATTTATGTGTATATATGTATACCTACCATAAATCAGACATAGAACTGTGAACCAATGTTATCGACTTTGATGAAATAATAATAATTGTTACACTAACCTTCAATAAATCATTAATCTGAATTTGTGATAAGTTTATAAACTTACACATTGTTACTGTGTAGTCATCCAATAATATGACTGATCATATAATGTTATTGTATTTTACTTACCACGTTGTGTAAGCATTGTTAATTAGATATTATTGGCTAGAACATGTTATTCAACATTTTTAACTTATAATAAAAAACCAAAAATTCCGATTATCACACATCAGTGAAATGCAAAATTGACTTTCATCTAATTTAATGTTATATCTTGTCACAAAAGAGTTTCCAGGTCATCATGAAAAGGATTAGAAAGAGAAAGAGAGTAATAAAAAAAAATTTCTTCAAGGATTAAATGGGTAAACGAAACGATAAAATAGTCAGAGAGTAGCCTGAAATTAAAATTTAAAAAAAATGAAATGAGTGAGAATCTGCAGTGTCCACATACTCGTAAAAAATAAATATAATACCGGTATATCCACTAGAAAAGTGAAGTCCTTATAACATATCCTCTCTGGCATTACGTAAGGGGAAAACGTTGAAGTGCTAAAAAGAGCATCATTTGTATCCTTTCTAAAAAACTTTTGAGATTCCGCCACGCTAGCAATGGAATATAAAGCTCGATTCGGGGATAATAGTTTTCACGAGTTGTTGAATGAAAATCAACATAATCTCTACGCCTATTCTTTACGTTGTAGCACATCAAAGTTCGTAGACACGATAATAACTTTAGAATACAACGATCGTAGTCATATTAATCGTCATCGGATGATTCTTTTAATCAACATCTTAAACTTACAAATTAAATTTAATATATATTACACGTGAATTTAAAAGTGATAATCGTCAAAATACTGTACATAGTACTGTTGAAGGTTGATTGTTGCAGGTAACCGAGTCATCTATAACCCATATAGTCGATATAATGTGAATTCGAACGACTCGTCCCATATTTATTAGTGTATTTACCACGCACATTTGTACTTAAGCAGTTTATCACTGTCCTACGTATATTATGACTTATTGTTTTTCTTTTTACGTATTTTCAAACTTATAAAAATCGAAAAGGAATACTAGGAATTACTAAAAGTTTATTGTAGTCCCTGGAAGTTTATTGGTACCAAATTGAGTGAAAAATTGTCTCCTTTATTCTTTAAAGTTGATATATAAAAAGTTTAAAACTCTTAACGGTTAAAATCCAATCTCGAATGTCATATTACAAAGAGATTTGTGAAACGTTTTGACAACGTTTCGCGTAAAAAAAAACTGTTCTTGACAGTATCGGCTTTATTTTATAACTTAAAATAAATTGCTATTTTTTGTCTTCATACAATAGTTATTGAGATGTTCACAGCTGCGAATTTATAAGTTTTGGATAACACCTCGTAATGGTTGTACATTTAACAAAAATATATTTTTGAACATAGCATCAATGAAAGTCTTAAACATACGTGGTAATTTTAACAAATCATGTTCAAAATCGAAAATATTATAAAAATTCACATTTATTAAACAATTTAAAAGTTTTGAAAATTGCGAGACAATTAGATCTGTTTCAAAACTGTATATAAAATATTATCAATTTCCTTCGAAAATATAAACTGAAACACAAATGTGCGTACGTGTATCGAATTTAAAATGAAAAATATAACGTTGATAATAATCAAACAATATTATGTAGGTACTTGAAATGAATGCCAAATTCAAGTCGTTGACTTTTAAAATGACCGCGGTAGAGGTTACATATAATAAAAGAATTATTCTTGATAGGAATAAAAGTTTATAAGGCTGATATGAACACATTTTGAACTTAACGTGAAATTCGCTCACCGACAACCAGTGAAAACAAATAATTACACGTCTGTTTTAAAAATAAATCAAATAATAACAAATAATGATAAAATATAATAATTTCCAATGAAATGTTACCACTATGGCGATGGCGTAGATATATTATTAATCATCGTCATCATCGTATTATTATTAATATTATAACATAGTAATCGGTTATTTTTCGTGTCCACAGATCGTGTTCGAAATGCGTTTTCGACCGCCTGCCACCGGAAATGATCCGGTTCATATTCCGGAAGCAGTCCACGGATGACCTACTGCAGGCGTCGGCGACCACCGATCGATTGTACCGAGTGGCCCAGCACCACATGTACGCGTCCGAAGGTGCACTGCTAGTGCGCGGTGGTCAGGACACAGCGGCCACCGTGACGCGGACGTACGACGTGCGGAACGTAACGTCACTGTACCTGGTGGACGTGTATGACTTTGACCGTGACGTGCCCAGACAACTGAGGCGGCTCGACGAACGTAACAAAGACGGTAACGGAGACGGCGAACATAGCGACGACGACGACGATGACGACGACTGTATTGGCAGTACGTGTAGCGACGGTGAATGTAGCCGCAGTGAATGTAACGACGGTGACAAATGCCGCGGCGGCCGGTCGTCTGCGTTGGAGGTGTTGCACGTGGGTTACGGCCGAGACGTGCAGTACGCCAACCTGCCGGTCGAAAGTCTGCGCCGCTTGTTGTCCGACGTCCGTGCCCGGCGGGTGTGCTTCAGCAATGTGGTGATGACGGCCGATGACGTGGCCGACGCGGTGTCTGCCATGCTCGAGGCCCGCGACGACGCTGACGACCTAAACGAAAACAACGACCACGACGAAACCGGTGACGGCGGCGACAGTGGCGTGGACGACGACCTCGACCGCCGGCCGCCGGTGCTCAGGTGCTCGCACGACCGAGCCGACGACCGCCGGGTGGTCGAGCTCATGGACGCCGTCGAGAGCACGTGCGCAGGTCTGCTGTCCGAGTTCAGGGTGACGATCCGCCGGCCGGCGCCGCACGCGTACGCCGTCTACCCGGTGTCCCGGTGCGGGGGCGCGGCCGACTGGGACGACGCGACCAGCGCCGCGGACGCCTCTGCCGCCGTCGCCGCCGAGACACCGGAAGACCTGCTGTCGCTCACCGCGGCCGACTGTTCCGGGCTGGGCCCGGCCGCGTACAAGCGGTTGGTGCCCGCGTGCCGCCGGTTGCGCCGGTTGACCATGAAGGCCGCCCGGCAAGTGGACGACGACGGGTTCGTGGCCGTGGCCGGGATGCCGTCACTCCAACACCTCGACGTCGAAGGCATGTCAAACGTCACATCGGACGGTCTGCTCAGTGGTAAGTCCGACGTTACCGATTGGTAACAGTTCTATTTTTGATTTCTGTGCAAACCGATAACATCGTCCACACCTACTATTACACCTCATCATGCCCCCCCCCCCCCATACCTCACAAATCGACAACAGCCGTCGTCAGACATAATATTATCATATAAATATTATCGTAATGTACGCGTTAATAATATTATATTGGTTATATTCGCATATTGGCTGATTAAATTAAAAGTTTAAACGATTGGCACGTATAGAAATTTATCGGCCACAGTCCGAATTCTCACCCGCCTACAGGTATTAATACGATATCGGGGGGGGGGGGGGGGGCACTGCATTGGACGTGGTGGCTGAATTTCACGGGACCGCGAACGATTATAAATATTATGATTCTATATGATAACACGAATTTTTTTTTTCATCAGATTTTTTTAATCGACATTAAATTGATTGCACATATTATTATACGGCGCTGTATGTGAGTACCTCGGTAGATTAATATTAAACCCACGTTAATTTTTCGAATTTACTATTCAAATAAACACCAGAGGCGCGCCGGATAAGCGAAATGGTTATTAATATTTAAATTTTGTTAATTGCGTTTTAACTCATAATCCATATCCGTCCGAAATTAAAGCGGAATAAATCAATTTAAATACATTTGGATTCTGAAAAAATCGGAGAATTTATTCGTTTTATGATACGATGTTTTATGAACGATAATTATTATTATTCACGATTTTTGCCGATGCGATAGGGACACAACACTAGTGTTCACGTTTTCACAACCGGTGTTTTTATCCTGCAGGTCATCCTAGTTGCTTGATAATGATTATTTTTATCGCCTATTCATAAATCAATATAATATTATTTTTAAATTATGTAAGGTATAAACTCCCGAACATTCAAATTCGAATTATATTGAAAATATACGTTTATCGCGTTGTCCTGCAACTCGTCGTATAAAAATAATATCGATATATTATTATTATTAACATCATAATACCAAAACCAGGAATTGGAACACTATGAAAGTAAAATACTTAGTATACACAATAATAATTATTAATTTCATTAGCAAAAATTCACGAAAACTACACGGTGTTCGCAGACGTCAAGCGAATCCATAAATAATATTATTTCTCTGTATCGATATACCATGCAGCTTTACATGAAATTTTTATTCAGCAAAACGTTTTCTTGTTTTTTGATGTTCAATTATCATAGTTTAATTGTAACATTTTGGTAATACGTCAATGTTTGTTCCAAATCCGTTGTCGGGTCCCATACCGCACACACAATATCTTGCTGCAATCATAGTTGAATACAGATTAATAAAAAGTCAGAATAGGTGTTTACGGGCCATAGAATTATATTCGCAGAAGAATCTATTCATGGTCGGTGTTTGGAATAGCATAAAAAAACAAAAAACAAAAACTACACAATTGAATAAAGGCCATCACAAATCGATTTTAACAAATCCGGAACCGTACGAGCACGCAACGAGTGCATCCTTGTGTATTATATAGGTCGAATATATTGTGTATACCTACGCGAAAGATGTATTTATATTCCGACTTCAAAGGAATCTTTAAAACTGCACAGGCGGTAGTCGTCCATAATATTCTTTTCGCATGTACTATAGGAAATACAATAGGCGTCTGTAATCTATATAATATAATATATTGTACATATTCGCCTCGAACAATAAGAATCGATTTTTGATGCACTAGTATAATATAACATACGATATACAATTGTATGGAGTTTGTCTTATGCAATTTTATTCAAGTCCTGTATGATATCGATATTATTGTCTTCGGATGTTGAAGACGACAACTTTTATTTATTTATTTTTTTTTTTTATTGAATGTCTTATACAATTATATAATATATATATATATATATTATAGTATTATATTTAATCTCGCGGCTAATAATTTTTTACGAATCAATGGGGCTTAAGGATAGGTTCTACATATACTTACTTCAGTCCAAAACATATAATATAATTCGTTTTATGTACTCAAATTATTCTTGTAAATAAAAAAGATAAACGTTTTTACCAATTTATAATTTGATGATGCAAGTATCTGAAAACATATATACGAATAATAAATTGAGATATATTTTAGTCATGGATTTTCCAATTGATTCATAAAATGTGTTACAAAAATAAAAATAATAGATAATAATTAATGCGTGTATCTTCTTCTCACACTTTAAATGTTAATTAATTTTAATTAAACAAATAACAACAATATATAATATTTATCTTGTGAATAGTTTTTCACATTACAATCGATCGAATTAATCAACGTTTAATACACGCAATATCAATGTGTCTACGAATATTTTTAATGATAGACATGTTTTAACAACGGCGTATTTCGAGATTTTTCTCAGAATTTAAGATTATAATACTTTGAACCTTGCGCAAGTCTGGCCATATCACGATATACTGTCATGATTTCGCGAGTACAGTAATGATAATACGGGACGTTCCGTGTTATTTTTCGTCGGTGAGAAGTAATGTTATAAAACAAATACAAAATATTGCAATAAAAACTTTCTCAAACGTTTTATGTGGCCCTTACAATGGTATTATAAAAGCCGAATTGAATTTTCGAAGGGGATTAAGTTAGTTTCTTTTTATAAAATGAGTCAATTAATAAAAACAAAAAAAATATATAATTTTGCTATTGGGATTTGGGGAGTTTTGAATAATTTTTTGGTAGACAAACTCCACCTTTCCCTTCAAATTACCCCAATAATCGACACTGTTCCCACTACCGCACGGACGGTATCTATAAACGGTAATCGAATTCTTGTCAATCTCGTTCTATCATGCTATCTAGTGTGACAGTACAGTTAGTGCAGCTGTTGCGTAGACTCTATGGTGTAATGGTAAAATAAAGTGTGATAACCGATAAAGTCAATTTTATAACTTACCTTCGGCTTTTAGATAGAGCCGTCTTTTGTCGTTTCTACAACTTTCGGGACAAGAATAAAACGCGGAAAACGTCTATGCTTTTACGTTTTAAAAAATCAGTTCAGCGATGTGACGGTCCGTGTGTAAAGATGTCGGGGAGATTTAAACTTATTAAACCTACTAAAACAAAATCACCGAATAATATTATTTAATTAAATCGATCTAATATTTCATTGATACCTAGTTTAATTTGTTTTGTAATATTTTTTTTTTGTGGACGGTCTATATAATCATATAAGTATAAATATATACTATAACTAATAAAATAGTACAGTGCGCGGAGTAAAGCTTAAAGGTGTAGGTGCAACGTAATGCGTACAGTCACGTGACGAGTGATGATGCGGCTGGCGGCAGTTTTAACACTATAAACGGTGGCTAATACACCCCGGCCCTCTCCGCAATATCATGTCATGACTGAAACGGTAAGCCAGCAGTTTCACTCAATCGGCGATCGGCGTCATTATTATTAAAAAACAAAAAACCCGTCTAATGAATTATTTATAGATTACGCGGCTCGGTACAATCATAAAAAAAACACGCATTTTTCTAATCAGTTACAAAATATAATCTTAAACATTTCTCATTCTAATTATTTGTCAGTAGCTTTTATGTATTTTTATGGGGAAACTCAATTTCAAAGGCTCCCTAGACGAGCGATAACGACGATGATAATATTATATTTTATATGTCACAATACATTGTCGACGGTCATTGCAATAATAATATTGATATTATATTATTATTATTTCGTTGGTTCCTCAGGTCTCGTGAGCGCCATCGGACTGCAGTCGCTGGGCCTGTCCGACTGTCCTTACGTGACGGACGACGTGCTGCGCCGGATCGGCGAGATGAGGCAGCTGCGCAATCTCCGGCTGGACCTGACCGACTGCGACAAGACGACGGCGGCCGGCGTGACGGACATGCTCGCCGGATGCGAGCGGCTCCGCGACCTGGACCTGACGCTGCCGCTGAACGCCGGTTACGTGGCCGCGTCCGCGTCCGCCAGCCGCCTGGACCAGCTCCGCGCGTTTCGACTGACGTTCGAGCGGCTGTCATTCCAAGACCACCTGGACGATCAGCCGGCCGACGTCGATTGGCGGCGGTCGCTGGCCACTGGTTTTCCCGACCACGTCGAATTCAGCGTCCGGGAGACGTTCACCAGGATCACCGTCACGGTCGACTGATCGGTCGCGCTCACCACGTCATCGCGACGGACGCCGCGACCGCATCACCGCAGCTCGTCCGCGACCGCCGTTTATGTAATAATACACGCAGTGGTGGTATCGGCGGCGCGCACACAACAACACGCGAAGTCCGACGGCGGTACTGCGCGGCAGCCCGCGGGTGGCCGGTGTACTTCGACGCGCTTGTTTTTTCCGCTTCATATCGGACTGCCGATAACATTTGCAATACATTTGCGTGCAAGTCAAAATACGTTACAAATACCATAAAACGCGCACGGCAATAGAATATCGTACATATAATATTATTATGTATATTATTGGTATGCACGACCAAAACTATTTCCGATTTGTAACTTTCCGGTTTATGTTTTTTTTTTCCTATACTAATTACGTTCAATAATATGATTACCTTCCAACTCGACATACATGTGCCGCACACATACAAAACACATATCGTTATACATATTATTATTCGTACTTGCGGATGCTTACGAGTCCGGCACTCGTATTAAAAAATTCAAATGGCGTCACCGACTGAGAACTACTCGAGATTAGTTTAGCTTGTATGACTACCTGTTTTTTTAGCTTTTTAGGACGAGAGAAAACTCTCGTCCTTTTATGTACCCGTCACCACAGTCGTCGTGCGTTCAGATATTGTGTCACTGACTTTGATCGAAATCGATAGCGATGTTACGCACGTCTGGTTCCGATTTATTGGCGAGTGCGCGTCCGCCAAACTTCCGTGCGATTCAAATGCTGTCGCACGCACCGAAGTGCGCCGTACGGTCTTACGTTATTGTAACATGTATATACATATAATAATACACAGTCATTAACAAACATCTGATACTATTATAGTTATATATCGTTATCGTTATCCATATTTTATTACACTCTATTCATACTCACTCCTATATAGCGTATATTATTATTATTATTATTATTATTTTACTTTATAATACCATTATTGTCGTTATTATTATTTATAATATTTATAACATATCGAAACTAGTCAGAAATAGTTGTTATCGATAATAATAATTATTTTTTGTTTATCTTACGTTGTTTTTTTTATTTGAAAAATTGTAAATATTTTAGTTATTATGATTATGCATGGTATTTTTATTCGTACTGAAATATATTTTGATTACTGTAAAACGATTTGTTGTTCTATTAACGTCGGTAAGTCAACCGACGTTGAAATAATATGTATACAGTTAATATTTTCTCGTATTATGTAATAACTATCGTTTGTTGTCTTTTTAACTTAATACCTACCACCTTTTTGTCGCTCTTTGACGAGTTCAATAGTTATATTATGAATTCAGAGTCTGTCATTATGCACATAGTCCTAGTAGTCCTAGTAGATACACCCGCTCAGTGCAACGTTACAACATCAGAATAGTAACAATAGTTATAAAAAATACTATCTGTCGGTTAATAAAATATGCATCACACTCATCACTGTTCCAAAAAACTTTGATTTAAATATAATACATATGATATTATAATACACATCGGTTAGCGTGGTGTATTTGCGATTTAAATTCGTATCACATTTTCCATATTTATATGCATCTGTATATATTTTAATATAAAATAAACGGTTTGATCATGTTAAAGACGGGTATTGCATCATGGAGTTTGATACATAAAATACGACGTTCTTCGGCTCATGTCGTTATTTATATTTAATACCTAATAGACACGTTTAACGATATAAATATAAAATTTATTCTATCTAGTGATACCGGTCGCAATTGTTGGTCAAATATTCAGTTTGACTTTGACTATCAACAACTCCCGTCGTTGTGGCTATATATTTCGCTTTATAGGTAGCCAAATTCGTTTCTCAGTCAAATCTGCTCGAATTTCAAGTCGTCCTTTATCGACGCCACTTCCGCCTGAACGGTTAATATTCGAAATACTTGTTAGTTTAGCACACACAAAAGAACCATCAAGTAAATAATGTATAACGGGTCGTGCTGAAGGATTTTCTAATGCAAGGATTTTTTGATGAATGACTCAAATTTACAATATTATCAATAGACTTATAGACTAATAGACTATTTTGATTTTTTAATCTAAACAATAAATCAACAGATAATACTTTTGAAGAAATAATAGTAATAAAAAAATGTTACAAGTTATGCACATAATATATTATATTGACTTATTTTTATAAAAAGCTTATGATTGGATTGGAATTAATATTTAAATTGATGTAAACAATTAAAAAACTAACAATATTTATTATATTATTACAAATATACACCTATATCCTGAAAATTATCTCAGTAAGTAGATAACTGTCACTAAACAAGCCCTTTTTTTATACATCTCCTACTTGTTATTTATATTAGTTACATTTTATTTATTTTCTGTATCTTAATAACATACGTATATAATATATTGGAGTACCTAATTGCTAAAATCAGTGCGCCATGTACAATATAGTATAAGTAATATCATATTAAAAACAATATAGGAATACATCAAAAGCAGCTATTGATACTACTGAGATTATATTACAGCAGGTATTATAATATTAAAAAACTAATTATTTTTCTTAATATGTTTAAATATTACCAAGAATAATCAAAGTTAAATTTACTACCGCAATCGTTAAAAAATTGGTAGGACAGTTTTTAATGTAATTTTTATTGGAGAATATTAATTGGTTTATCATTAATTGGGTATCTTGTATTTAGAGTATCTACTTAGAAGCGGATAAGACATAGAAGTTCAGGGTACTTGATGGTATCTATTATTAAGTTATTTTATGTTAAAATGGAAAGTGTATAAACGCACGCCTGTCATTGAGCGAGAATGAATTTAAAAAAATTATTTACATTTTGATATAAACCATTAATAGGTCTGTGAATATTAAATATAAAGTTATTTTAATAAAACTTAGAAGAAAATAACGAAAGCACTATAGCAAAGGATTACCAAAGTCAAACATCTGTAATTTTTGGAATAATATTTCGTGGTTAATTGTATTGAGGGTTTTGGAAAAGTCAACTTAAGTTATAGCTACTTTTAAGTTGCAGTCATTGTAAGAAGATTACGTGGTATTAAAACCATATTAATTTTTATTATTATTTAATAATTTGAAATTTATATGATAGATGATATAATGTTTGAATTATTTACGCAAACTATTATTAATCTATAAATTAATATAGATAGCTTTATCTTTGGTTAATACATATCATGAATCGTAATCATCTCGTCTGCGTTTCCATAATTAATTTTCATCCTAGTTATAATTACATATCATGTATTTTATATTATATGCCTTTAATAGATTGGTTATGAATTTTGTTGTGACATAGCTAACTATTTGCTGATAATTATTTTCACATCAATAATCAAAAATTTGAAATAGTCATATATATTGAACAATCAGCTGTTGTAATTAGAGTTTAGGACTGTAAAACTAAAATAACTCAAAAAATATAAAATCCGTCAAATTTAATAAAATATTTAATTATTTAATATTTGACAATATTTTATGGTAAGCACACTTTAATTAAAGCCACATACTATTATTCCTTACCAAAACATTTATAAGTAATACATTATAACTTAAAAGTTAATATCGATGTAACGTAGAATAATGTGAATAGGTCCATGCTATAAATAGCTTAAAATACCATAAAAATTTTAAAAATCATATAGTGAATTGTAAATAATAATAATAATAATATGTATGCAGTATCAAATGTTTGAATTCTATTCGAGTAATATTTTTAAATTACATCAAAATAACCAACATTCATTTAGTATCCAATTTCTGTGTAATTTGAATTTGAATTGTGTAAATAAAAAAAAATTGTGCAATTGTATATTTTAAAGTTTTAGGTTTCTATAAAAAAAGCTTAAAAGGAAACTTTTTTTTATTAAATATTCAATCATTCTCTAATAACATTTAATATTTTATATAAATACATTTTTAATTACAAAATAATTTGAATATCTTCGTTTTTTTTGACAAATTTTGCTAAAAATTTTACTCCAAACACTTATTAAAAAATTATTTGTATTAAAATTAAATTATAATACGTAAGAAAAAGTTACATAACATTTTCTAATACATATTCAAACATTCTTAACAGATAAATATTTTATTATATATAAATTAAAAAAAAATTAAAATTACAAAGAACTACAATCAATGTAAAAATGTCAAAAAATGCTTAACACTATATCTAAACTATAATAGTTTTGGGTAAACAGTATGGCCTTTTTTTTTGGTTTTATTTAATATTGTTAAAAATACTGGACATTTTTTTTTTGTTGGTATTTTGGATATCAAAAAAATCATGTTATTTATCAGAAACCTTCATCGCTGTTGAAAATCAAATTATTATTATGCCAAAAGGTGATGATGATAAAAATAAATTGTATAAAATATATATATATGCTGTTGTAAAATCAATATATTCATCATTCTCTAATCAGAATTTATTCTTACAAATGTACACCACACCAAATATGTGTTCTGTATCTTAAGTGTGTAAGCTTTGTATTAATGTATAGATGATTAACAATAATTACCATGCAACTTTTAAGGTTTAATTGGTGTCCGTTCGATTGTTATGAATTTTAAAGTCCGTTTTAATTTTGTGAATAAAACATATCAACTTATACATAAGCGATTACTTGATGGCCGTTGTGGAATTTTTAGTCACACCACTCTCGTCATGTTGCACTCCAAACTAGTGGTTGACAAGAGAAGCGTATACAGTGGCTGCTGAATAACATTTGAAATGTTTGAATTCATACGACGTTCGCATGGGTTCATATTATATTTTTGGCGAATAATAATATATCTTAGATTTTTGTTTGTTATATTTTGAATAATTGAATAATTTTTTTTTCATAAAAATACGTATTTTCTAATACATGCTTGTATTCTGTTCGATCACATCACATGTACAGCGTTATAATATATACAAAAAAAACACAAGTCTAATGTTTGTAGTTTTATAAACTGATATAAAGTGAATATTTAATATTTTACACCTTAATTAATGAAATATAAATAATTAATATTACTAATAATAATTTCAGATAAGATTTTAGATAGTAATTTTTGTCAAACTATCTATATGAAATTATAAGAACTAAATAATATTTTAATAACATCTTCACATATATGATTTTAAATTCATTAGCCAAAGATCTTTGAATATCTTTTAATTTGGTCATTATATTATCATCTGGATATCCTGATAGTCATCTAACTTTAATTTTATGTGCACGACGATCTATGCTCATCATTATGTATTTTCCTTGTCATTTGTGTAACTTTCATACGATTTAATGACCTATAAATAATTTTGGTTATTAGTTTCTATGTGAATACACTTGAAAGTTGAAACCCACTTTTCTTTATATTAATCTATCATTAATATTATTTATTTTAAATGTTACTTTTACACCATTTGATAAAATGTATTAATTTTAGTAAACTAAATAATTTAGAATTAAAATGCAACAAATGCATCATACCTATACAACAACTCAGTAAACTGACATTTGATAAGAATCTCACCCATATTTTTATTTGCTTATTTAGTATGACAAAATTATATTAATAATAAAACACTATGCTATAAATTATAATAATATCATTTTATTATACATTTATAAGATAATAGTTATTACTAATTATAATTATAATACAACCAGTGACAATTGGTTTAAAAATAATAAATTATACAGTGAATCGTCGCGCTGGTGTTGGTTTATATATTCAATCAATAAATTTGGTTTATATTATAATATACCTTATTTTATTGTCTATTTAAGGTGATCGGTGTCAGAAGAAAAAAAATACTGGTAGATAATAATAGATTTCTCTTGTTAATGTTTGCTATATTATTTTACATTCTAATAACATAATGGTGTATACGAGAAGTCAACAATTATGTTGAATAAAATAAATAATCAAAGAAAACTATAAATTGATTTATTAGTTTCAAAGTATCAATAAGTTCTAACAATGTTTCAACAAGTTGTGTGTTTATATTATATGTTAAATACTATAAATAATATAAAATATGCGTTTTATAATTATTTAAAACATTAAAACTTAAGACAAGATAGATTTTAATGAAAATTCAGAATTTATTTAGTATATTTTATGTATACTAAATATTATATTGAGTTATTTTTATTTTACAACAAATTAATCATTTTTAAATTGAATACAATAATATAACAAATATTTTAGTATTATTAATAATTAAAAATAGAACACTTAATTAAAACTAATTTTGTAAAATATTATATATTGTAAGACTAATGGAAATTAAAAATGTATATAATATTTAAATTTTTTAAACTTTTCTTAAAAATTCCTCTCGTTCCACTTCTGTAGTATGCTAAACATGCTGACAAGAGTATCACTTATTTTAAAAATAATCAAGAAGTTTGAAGTTTTGAAACATTTTCAATAATAGCTACGTTTATGAAATGATAGCACGTTTAAAGACGACAAGTCTAAAAATTATAATATATATGATATAAAAAAATTTATTTCAACTACATTTAAAAATACTATTGTGATCAAATGAAATTATAAATATCCCTTTTAAAACTTTAAAGTTAAAACTTTTAAAGGTTTGTATAATACATAATATAAACCACAAAAAAATACGAAAACCGTTAAATTGAGCTTTTCTGGAAATCTCAGATAGATCGATATCACTATTTGACAATTTATAAATATTTAAAAATATTAAATAAATTATATATATATATATATATTTACCACATATCATGTTAATATAAAGCAACTCGGTACTCGAAGTTCAAACTTTTCGTTACCTAAATCTAGTTGTAAATAATGTAGTAATCACTCATTTCAAAACATAGACATTAATGTTAATCTAATAAGTAACTCGTTTATTTTAAATTTTCAAATTCTCAATTATAATAATATGATATTTTGTAAAATTATAATTTATAATATTTATATTTTTAAATTTACTTTATATTCAAATATTTGAGTTATTTAATCATTAAAAATGTAAATTTTAACTAAAACTATTTTTATATTAAAATAAAATAAGTGTATTTATATTGAAAGTGCGTAATTCACTTGTTAGTATTCGTTTTTATACAAAATATTTTACTGTTTTGCTGTTGAGTTAAGAAAGATTAAAATTATTTTATTATTATCAATAATATGTTATGAATATTTTGTAGTAGTCTGCAAGTATGCAATTAAAATTTAATTATTTATATCACTATAAAATAAGTATTATATTTTATGACAAAAATGAACAAGGTTCAATATTTTGACATATAGAAAAATCACGTGATAAATAATATTATAGATGTGTATATTATGGGCTAGAATATAAGTAGTATTTGTATATTCGTAAATACATATTTAGTGTAGAATTTAGTTTAAATGAATATAAATCATTGAGGGCAGTGAGGCCATGATATCATATTAGTGTAATGATTAAAAATATTAAACGATATTCGTTTGTTTCAATTCGAATGTAATAATAATAAAAATAAAAACAACATTAAATTACATATAATTTTAAATGTATTATAGGAAAAAAAAAGAAAACCTTTTTTACTATTCGTTAAAAATGCAATACACATTTTTGTAATTATATTAAGTTATCGTTATCATTTATTAAAATGTTTTGGTTATAATGAATACATCCAAGTTCAGTATATTATGTATTATAAAACTATGCATTTATACATTAAATTTACTATTTAGGTATGTGTAATGTGTATTAAGAATATTTAGGTAGTTTGAATCTTTAAATTCCATATCAGATCAAGTTATAATATGATTACATGCAATATTTCATAAATTAATCAATAATTAATTACACATGACAAATGACTGAAATTTAATTAAATATTCAATAATATTGTCATTCACGATGGACATAACAAATTTAAAGTTTACACATATTGTAGATATTGTAATGATTAAAATAAAATAAAATAATATTTACATTTAATTGTCATATAATTGAATTTTTTTTATGCAAATAGGTTTTAAAATTGTATGTTAATTGTTACGAAATTTAAAATTATTGTTGTCTTTGATTATTTCTTATAAGTTATACATAATATAGTTTCAAATACAATTACAGTTTTGTCGTATTACTTTTAAATATTTATAATATTTTTAATATTAAAATAATACTAAAATAAAATGCAACTTCTATAATATAGATCAAAAACTATTATAATAATGTGTATTGTATTAATTTAATTTTTTATCCATTATCATTTTTTAACATTATTATTTAATAATTATTTATCTTTTAGTTAAATACCTACTGTCTAATTTACATGCTATATAAATAATTGCAAGTTAAATGTAGAGAACTAAGTATAATAGATTCGTTTTAAGCTAAATATAACATTGTATTAGTTGTTTAATGTGATTACTAGTATTTAATTATTATCAGCTTATAAGATTATACATATATCTAACTAATAAATATTAAAGACATGTATTAAAAATGTTTTATTACTTTGTTCAATTTAGTTTTGAATACAATAATATTGTTATATATTTATTTAATATTATAAGACGGTGTAAGTACTTACGTTGAACACCATTTTAAAATATTTATTCCAAATAAATTCAAATAAATATTATATATTATATATACGAGTTTTCCAAAATAAAAAAAAAGGATTACTACTCTAAAATTACATTTTTTAGTATTATTTACATAATAAACATAAATGTAATGAAAAACTTGCATACATACAAATTGATAGTATAAAAATATCTACTGGTTTTATATAGATAATATTATATTATGTATTATTTATGACGCATTCGTTTCGTTTGTATTAAGTACTAAACTGGTTATTGAAATATCAGTATTTAATATATTTACTATATTTATTTTTATTTATTTTTACAGTCTTTTATAATATTATATGTATCATTCAATAGATGTGTATTTAAATGATTCTGATGACAAATTACATTCAGATAAATACCTTATAGGTCGTTAGCTTATAAATGATGGAGAAACGGTTGGATTTTTTTGTAAATTTCTCCAAAAGAACTTTACTCATTGAAGAAAAAGAAGGGATTTTATACAATCCTTTAGTAAAGAAGTACCCATTAATATTGGAGACAATAACTTACTATAAAACACTGACAGCATTTACTTATTTAAGAATAAATAGAAGAGAAAGCTTACTTCTTTCATCACAAAAGATAAGAAATTTGAAGTATATGAGCATAGTTAAATTTAGGCACCTCTCCTTGTCTGTTGAGAGGTTTCTTACTTATTCAATGCACGAATGAAAGTATGAGATTTTTACGTGGTTTCATTACGACTGCAAAAAACAACCATTAGAATATGCAAATTAAACTTCTGATTCTAAAAAAAAGATTCGTATTGTAGTCCAATTTAAATTACCAAAAACAGTCTCACTGAAACAATTGGTTGGAGTAGATATTTTAAATAAGAATGAGTTCTATGCATTTATGATTAAAAAAATACAATGCTACGGACATTTTTTCATCAGATAATTTATTTATCAATTACGTAGGTAATTGCATTTATATTTATTCGTTGTCAATTATAATTTTAAAGGGTTTCAATCATTTTGTTTATAATTTATTTTTGAAATCAATTATTTTTTTATTTTAAATGTTGTATATTTTTATTTATATAATATGATTGACAGTAGGTTACTAATATAGTAATATAATAATGCGAGCCATGCAATTAAATGTATGATTATGAATTTAACCTACTATACAGCAGAACAATTTAATCGATTAGTTTTATTTTAATTTTAATTTTAATTGTAGCATATACTCGATTATACGATATTCTGTTTTCTGTTAAAATATATTTGAAATAATAACATTATAGAAAAACAAAAGTAAAATTGTTAGTATGAACTTTGTTTTTCAGTAAACGGTCTTCATCCATGATTCAATAAAAATTTGATGATATCGAGTGGAAAAGTTTCAGGTACAAAACTTTTAGTACTAAACATAGATAATTTCGCAAAGTACAATTTTCCGTGACCAATGAATGAGGGAAATGTAGAAACCAGAAAATGTTTTTAAAAACATCGAATTGAATCGGGATGTTAAGAGTTTTTGGAGTTTTGCCAGTTGCCATAAACAAGGAAAAAATCTGTGAGCCCTAGGGTTTTTTCTTTTTTTTTCTTCTCTATTTTGTTATAGAATAGTGGCAAGTAAAACCGCCAAGAAATCTTTTTTTCTAACGCGTTTCTATCATTATCTATCTGTTTCTCTTTTTCGTTATTTCACTTCCAATCATTCTACTCTTGTTTCAAATTTTTAGACCATTATAATCATAAGCTACTTATCGTATTTGTCTATGTTTATTTGCAAAATGAGTGCCTCAGAAAAAATCAGTGAGTTTTTATTATAATTCATGTGTGATTTTTTAAATACTTATACATTGTATTAACGAGAAATTTGTTAAATCTAAAACCTTATTAAATATACATGTTAATTATTATTCTATTAAAATAATACAAGAAACATATAAGACTTTCGAAAATATTTCATTTTTCCTTACCTATTAACATTTGATACAGAATAATTAATTACAATTTGATTTAATGTAAGCACACTTTATATTTAAACTCTCTGTTAAATCATTTAAATTTGGTAAGGTAAAAATTATCATTAAAATAAAATATATAATTATCATGTTTTATGCAAGATGTTTATACATTTTGTGGTTGAATTACTGATGCGGAGGAGAACTACATAAACATGACGTCCCCCCAAATAGCATTATATCTCCTCTTCCGTAAGTATTACTTCTCTTCGAGCTTAATAATTTGTACTATAATAGTGGTTTTACATAAGATTTGAGTATGTAATTCAAAATTAAATCAAAAATATTTATTTGAATATTATGTTTATTTGGATAAAGACATTGTTAAATTTTAAATTAATAAACAATTTAGTGTTTTTGTATTCGTTAATTTTATTGTAATGGTCACATATTCAAATACATATATAGGTCTTTAAATAGGTACCTACTAAATATACCTGTATCTATAAATTAGTCAATACCTATTATATAAATAATACAATTTGTTTTACTTAATAATCCAAATGTTTAGTTTTAATATCAATGTTAAGCCTTTACTTAATAAATAAATATTAAATAATTAAATTATATTTTTAATATTTAAATAATGCTTTATAGTTTTTTTTTCTTTTAATCAAACAAATTTATCATGCTTAAGTATTATATGCAATTATAGAAAAACAGCTATATAATTTTACACCCATTATTGTAAGTCTTTAAATGGCCACTAAATTACCCTCATAAAATATATATCTCTACATTCTCAACTAATTCTTGGCAATTCCTTCAGATCTTGAAAATAACGTGTCTTGACCTATTCACCGCGTATTTTTTATATATATATATAAATTCTAGAAGATTCTCAATAGACTGTTTCTCAAAATCATTTTTTTTCTACGCTTAACTCTACTATAAATATCATTTATGCTTATCATATTTAATTTTTATGAATATTATGATGTAAATAAAGACTTAAAAAAAATAAAAAAATAAAAGTTAAGTAATGTTTATACATTATTTATTTATTTATTTCTGTAGATAACCAACATAAAAATTACAAACTAAATTTGGAAGTAATAAGTTTAATAGACTTAAAAATGTAAATTAAATAAAATACAAATAGGAAAATAGAGTCTCGTAACCACAGTATTATATTTGATTTATTGAAATAAAAATACAAGAAATATTGACAAATTAATTAAAATAAAAATTTAATTAATTATTTATCAAACCTTAATATATATATATATATATATATTGTTTTTGAACCTCGCTACAAAATTTTGTAACTACGAAATGATAAATGACACGATTCAATAAAATAATAAATACGATTTTTATTTTCATTCATTATATTTCTGACAGTCAACCGGCACTGTTCACGCTTTCGCTTACCTAAAGTTTTTGGATTTCAAACATTTAGTTTATGTTGACTTTTCATCAATAGACTACTTGCACAATAGGTTCAATATCGCAGTTCTCCAAGTGAACTCGGAGAATATAACAAACGTATGACGCCAGCGCAAAAGGCATAACCGATATCAGCCACCGACCGCCAATGTCTCGCCAAGACTCAGAAATGTTGGACCGGAGCCAGCAGCCGATCTTCAGTGTGAGTACGGAGCGTCACAGCTGGCGATCACGTCAACACGGGTACGGCAACTGCCTGTATTCCAGCTACGTCGGGACCCGGTACTGTGGGCCGCCTACACGCGTGGTTGGGAAGACCGAGCGGCAGTCTTCAAAACGGATCTGAGCAGTGATCCGGTGGTAGGAGCGGATAACGGAAACTCTGCGACGGCCAGCAGTTCTCGCGGACCAACACGCAGTGAGCAGTCGACAACCCGACCGTCACCCCGTCCACCGATGGACACCATAATTACACGTCCCGCAACAGTCCGACCACCACCACGTCCGCTGATGGCTAACACGATATCACGTCCCGTAACAGTTCAACTACCACCACGTCCGTTGATGGCTAACATGGAGTGGACCAGAAGGCCACAGCCGACAAGAAGAAAGAATGAATTAAAAACTCCAACCGTCAGCCATGGACGACCGCTCGTTTCGACTAGTATGCTGCCACCGACATCGCCGACACCGCCTGCGGAAACAGCCGTCGCAGCACCACCAACAACGTAAAATCAACTCAGTTACATCCAACAGAACAATATGTAAAGGATAAGAGAACACGAGGAAAATGTGAAACGGCAGTTAACAGAACAAATCTCTTCTGAAACCATAGAAACCATACCCGCGAGCTGTGAGCCATGCGCACAACAACGAGGCCACGACACGGAAGATATCATACAATTCCTGTATCTTTGGTTTTTAGATGGTATCAATTATTTAATATCATTAGCAAAAGTTTAGTGAAGAGGAGTATAAGCTTCCGTGTTAATTGTAAGGTTAGGTTATGTTAATTGTTATTTGATTAACGATATGATTAAAAATGATGTGTATAATTTTGACATATTTAAGTAAATCATTTCTGGTGAATATTGTTTTGTAGATTTGGAAGGAGTTTAAAATAAACCAGTGCCGTATTACACAGACATTTATATTATTTGATGGACATAACCACTACTTTTCTTGGAAATTAAATATTTATTCTGCTTAATTTAAATTTATTAACAAATACTTTAGTGAAGTATCACACAATATGCACCAATACTCATGTTTCACATGAAGTAAACTGTTTTAAGTATTTGAGTAGAAGTATTTGAATACATGTATTTAATACTGTCTTGGACGTATTTGTATTTGAAAATCAAATACTTTTATGCAAATATTTTTGATAAATGAATTATTTGTCATTCGTCATATATATTTTTTTCATTCATAAATGTTGAGAACCCCTGTCCCCTATTGCTGATGTCTTGTTCATTTGTGAATGTGACTATTACAAAACATAAATATACTTAAATGCAACAAATTATTACTTATGACTTCGTATTTCATATACAATGAAAATACGTATAATAAGTAATTTATGTATTTGATAATAAAAAATATATTTTCATTTAATATTTTGTATTTTAAATTGTGTATATTATACTAAATGTATAATATTTTAATCTCTATTAAAATAATGGTACATCAGTTTTAAAATAAATGTCAATGTTAAATATGATTTATGCATATTTATTAGCAAAATAATATATCTAACTAGTTTTTATACTCTTCATATTTAAAATTTAAATAAACCGGTAAAAATTAAAAACGTCAAAATTTCTTAATCTCATAAGTCGTAACTATTACATCACAGTTTAATTTTCATAAGAGTGTATAAAAAATAGTGTAGTGGAAATTTTTTTAAATTAAAAAAACCGCGTAATCCGGTGACGATGAATGAGGTACAAGGGTTCCAGATATTTGATATTATAATTTAAAACTGGTTAAATTTGGTAGTTCAATGAACTATCATAAATAATTGAAAGGAAAACGTGTAGAATATGTGCATAGGTTGTGGTGATTCTTTGGAAAAAATACCACGGATTATCACAGCTTGAGTAAAGCACGTCATATTGATCAATGATGTGTAGGTATATTATGTTTATAATATGGAACGTAGGTAACGAGGTAAATATTTTGCATAGCTACGTTACGTATGTTTAAGTATTAGTGATCATTGAAACCGTTAAATAGTTGAATTTCGCGTGTATATGTCATGTATGCATACTATTACTCTACTGATGCTTTATGCTTATTAACATGTATGCAATATATATATAAATATGTTCATTAATCTACTTACCTTGATTGTAGCTGTTTCTGTCTGTAGTAAGATATTATTATAATTTCATAGATGTCTTGATGGGATGTGGTTTGATGCAATATTACGATTGCGTAGAGAAGTTAAGTTAGTAATTTAGTATTTATAATGTTCAGTAGCGGATTAGTGGAGGAACTATAATATTATTAGATTTCATATATATTACATATTTCTATAGTTACAAGATAACATTTCTGTACACACGTTTTTTGTTAACATTGTAAAAAAAACTTTTACTTAAATAAATGTATGGTAATGGTATAGTTATTATATTTTAATGATTTAACTTGTTGTAAACTGTATCATTGATATTTTAAATTGTACTTTTTACCCCCTCCAAAATGTATTGCTATGTATTTTTTATTAAGATGAATAGTAATCTGATGCTAATACATTGTGACTATACTACTATTTTAAAACACTGTATTACGATTTAAAATATGTCTTTAATATTGAAACATTTGAGATGACTGTTGACCAATTGGCAGTTATTTACCGATTATCAACCAAATATAATCAGATATTTTGATATCTACTAAAATATGTATTTAATCTTATTTATTCTAGTAAGTAATAATTAGTCTCATATTTACGCTCATTGCAAAAAATGCATACTATACTAAAGATTTTCGCTAAATTAAAAACCCATAATAATATTTTAAGTACAATATAAATTATATTGATATGACTATTTGCACTTTCTCTTAGTTATGAAGGAATACTAATAATTTTAATATTAAAATTAATAACATGTTAATAGTTTTATGAATATTTTCATGAATCTTGTATGTATGAGTTATACAAACAATATTAATGGGTACTACTCGTACTTTATATAAGTTTAAATTAATTTAAAATAAATATTAAAGTTGATTTTGGTTTTAACACAAAGTAAGTTTATACATCATTATTTTTCTGTCACTTTAAATTCTTTTATTGATTAAGGTTAACGAATTGTAAGTTACTATTAATAGTTTATTATTCAATACTCCAATGTCCTATAAAATATATTATACCTAATACCTAATACCTATAAGACCAAGTTCATGCAAATATAATTGTTCAAGCCACTCGAAGTATTTATATTGAGTATTGTAAGCCACATCGAGCATAACATGATGTCCTTTCTTTAAACTAATATATTATGTGAACAACATATATATGTATATTTTCGGGGACCTCGGTAAATATACTCTATATTCTTGGAATTCTCGGCTGAAATTCGGTGCATAATACATGAGTTTCCGAGTCCTTCGGTCTTCTAACAACCGACGTTGTACATAAACGCTGCATATCTATTGGCGCGTTCGACCCCGAGACTTCAGGTCATTGAGGTGTATAGTATTATACGGAGTGTGAGTATGATTGGTAAAACGTAACGGTTGCAGTAAAGTGAAACAATTATAGACGTACTCAATTGATCTGTTCTTGGTAAACATATACGCATTCGCAAAGGCCATACCATACGATTATTATCTAAGAAATACTATTAATCAAGGATAAATCGCAAAGAACAGCGACGTACCAATGCAAAGGAGTTCAACCACAATGGGGACGGGGGGATAATTTTTAAAATAAAAATGTAGATGGTCATAAATATACATTTCATAAGAAACTGAATCTTTCTAAAAATTTAGGTGAGGGGGGGGGGGTATCCTACCACCCGTGTTAGTACACCAATGTTGGGACACGTGAAAACTAATCGCAAATAGTGATAAACAGTACCTCCGTTGTGTTATCGATGCAGCGGTGACGGAGTAATCTGGTTGACCGGGCTACGGCGTCGGTTCTTACGCGTACTGTCGCAGGTTTGAATCCCGGCCACGAGCTGCATCTTTCTCTAGGCAGACAGCTATTTAGGGACCGAGGCCACCACGCCCCAACCGGGCATGGCAGAATCCTACGGGTGCCCAACTAGAAACTCTGCCAAATAGGCGTCCGAATTTAAGCCTTCGGGTCTACTCCCGGACATAGCGCCATACGAAAAAAAATCGATGCAATATACGACAAATAAATGGACGCGTATCACTGTATCAGATAGTATGATTGTGATTTTACATTTCTAAATAGACCAACACCTACATACAACGGAAACCTTATCAACATAACCCAACAATTACAGTGCCCTCAGAACTCAAGAGCTCATCGAAATAATAACTTTTAGCAAAATCGAATCTAGGTAAATATATCCATAGACGAAAAAATGAGGTTAGATAATAGAGTTGATTGAGTTGAAAGTAGCGTAAAAGGAAATTGGTCAATCACTTAAAAAAAATAAATATATACAAGCTAAACTAGAACAGTAATGTATTGAGTATAATAAAGAAGAAAAAACCATAGAAAACATTTTAAAGGCAATAGGAACAATTGTTGTAAAATAAATTTTTAAAATATAATGTACTATCACTACTATCAATAGGTATTTTGAATTTTACAATTTATTATTATATTCTAATATAGGTATTTTATATTTTGACATTTTCACTTAGTGATATTATTTTTTAAATATATTTTATTATTAACTAAATTATAAGTGAATAATATACAAGTCAAGAATTTTCGATCCACTAGCTGTTAAATGTTTTTTTATTTGAAGAAAAAATATAATGTAAATATGTACTGTATTACGTAATATACTAATAAAATCTATATAAGATTCTATAATGAGAAAATAATGGTGATGAAATTGATGACTGTAAAAGAACTAAGAAAAAATCATTAAGTATAACCCAATGAAGATGAAATTGGTTCATACAGGTTCGTTGATAAAGGGATTTATGAATAATTATATTACTGTGGGTATGATATTACATGTATATTCAGGACACTAACGAGAAATACCAAGAAAATTAAATCAACACTAATTGTAAATTTAAGTTATTTGCGTAATGTCTCCGTGACTCTAAAACAAATACATTA
Organism: Rhopalosiphum nymphaeae; assembly: GCA_036289425.1. Taxonomy (NCBI): domain Eukaryota; kingdom Metazoa; phylum Arthropoda; class Insecta; order Hemiptera; family Aphididae; genus Rhopalosiphum; species Rhopalosiphum nymphaeae. The sequence continues at coordinate 6,237,576 of JAZAQC010000012.1, read as the reverse complement.
TATTTTATAATAAATACAATATTCAATTATATACTAAGCAAGTTTTTTTTGTTTGGTTACTTGATTTATCATATAATTGTGATTAATTAATTGTATCGACTTAAAATGATTTACATTCATATTATTGTCTGTAAACCTGTTAAGGATACAATTTTATGAATATGTAGAACTAATTTTATTTAAAAATTAATATAATATATTTTACTATTTGCGGTGATTATGATTATACATTTTTTTGTGGTAATATAATTGATTTTAATATATCTTTTTTCTCAAAGGATTTTCATACATGAAAACTGATTAAATCGCATTATTCTTCTATAAAATAATAAAATGCTGTATAAATTAAAAATCGACACACATAAATTTATGTGTTTATGAATAATGATAATTTATAAAAGAATATTATCATGTTTTTTTTTTGTATTTCATCCATTATTTAACGATGTATTATTTTAATACCCAATAATATTTTATTAGGTCTTTAAATTATTGTTCTTACGATTCAAACAACATAACACATTTTGTTCTAGAGTAAATTTGAATGCAATTTCAAGTTAAGTTATTCTGTTCTGCAGAAAGTATCGAGTCTGCAAACGTATATAACTATAAAGTTAAGGTACCAGTGTAACTTATTTTATTTTTATATAATATTTATTTTTTATTTGATATCAAATAAAAATAAAACTGTCAGCATTCTCGATGATTTTAAATTTACTTTTATGTTGGATATTATTAGACAATACTTTTGCAATAATAACAATTATTTATCCTGTAATTGTAATACATTTTAATATAACACTTGACCTCGATTTGTTAGGAACTTATGACCAATAATATTATAAAATATTTACATACAACAATAATACAACTTAGCTATATGTCTGGTCATCATTTTAAACCATTGAAAATAAAGGGCAAAATGACAAACATGTTTAACCTTTTACCTAAATAATACAATGTCAAACGTTGGTGCCTTTTCAATTTTATTGGTTTAAAAAAAAACAATATTTGGTGATATGACATTGTCAGTAAAATTAAAATATAAATATAAATATATATATATGTATATCTTATTTGACTGTTTCGTTGATAATGCTAAGATAAACTGTGCAAAATAAAATATTATGATAATAAATAATAATAAACATTTGATAATTATTTGTACTTATCTTTTTTGTGTTAGTCACGTGTCTGAGTCCAGTTAATTAGTATTATACTATTTTATTGATATGTATTTATAATTTTTGCTATTACTAGTATCACGATTTACCTACCTTAATAATTACCATAAAAGGTTGTGTTTTAAAATACCAATTGAATTAGCCTGTGTTTTATTAATAGGAGTAATTTTGACAAACATAGGAGTATTAGGTTATTTTGAATAGTCATTTTAAAGTTTTAAATAAAATAATTGATATTATCAATTGTACTAGTGTGTGATTATCCGTTGATCGTAATGTTAATGTTAAATTAGGTGTGATATTTGTAGGTTTATTTAAAAACTTTTTTTTTTTAGTTACTCATGTTCAACATAAGATGTATAGTAGGTGATATTCAAACACAATATTCAATTGAACACAATACATCACACAAAAAATAGACTTTGCTATTAATCGGTATACTCAGCACTTTAGGTACTATTGTTAAAAAAATAAAAATATTATGTTTATCGCTTTTTTGTTTGTTGTCAAGCTCTTTTCTTGACACTCCTACGATTTTGACTTCACAAGTATCTTGCACCTTAAATCGTAAACAAATATGATACACAATATTTCATCTTTAAATTATATGAACATTTGGCCATCACTTTGACCAAACGTGTTTTGTTGTTATCGGTTAATGCGTTACAAAGTTTTTCGGAATGGCCGTTTCCAAATTTCTCAATCGATACCATCTGCCACCAGAGTCGAAAGTGTTAATATTTCGTCGACAGCAGGTTTAATTTAAAATGACATTGCTGGTAAATAGTTAAACGACAACTTTTGGATGGCAAGTCCATTGTAGAACTAAGTATTAAAAATGTGTATTGTCAGCATCATTGTCGCCCACTGACCTACGGAAAGCAAGTTTCAGAATTGAATAATCGACCTATCCGGACGCCAGGCGGGCGTGTTCTACTCTCATTATTCAACCCTCTATATCCTGACACGGCGAGGCTATGGTCTATGGGATATTCCCAGATTATGCCAACGCTATTATAATAAGGAAAACTGATAACATAATATCAAGCAAAAGATTTATTTTTATTTCAGGTACAACTATTCTACACAATATTTATGAAACCATTTTAAAATAGTTCAAACGTTCGGGTTGTCCTTGTTTTATATTAAAATCACCGATATAACTAAAAACGAAAGGAGGAATTATTCTATTGAATGAATATGAAAAGTTTGTCGATTATTTGTTAGAACGAGGAGTACAAATTATTATTACTTTGCTAACGACTATTACAAACGGTATCAATTAATCCATGCGATTCTCAAACTTTCTAGAACGTTAAGTCCCATAATTTTACTGCTGAAATTTCGTTTATTTGTAGTGGGCAGTTATTTTATTGCGGTTAAATGTTATAAATTAAATTATACAGTTTTATCACCGATTTGAATTGGGAAAATTTAATTATGTCATTAAAAATAAAACGATAAAATTAATTTCAAAGACATCAAAAATAACGATTGTTTTCATAGTCTTGTAATAGTATTAATAATTAATAGTTTCTTATGCATTATACTTTATACTATTGTTTGTTATATACCTTAAATATTCCAAAAGAATCAATTTTAATAGTGCTAAAACATATTCACTTGGTATTAACTACAGACAAATAACTTTTACTAGGAATTTATCACATAAGTTATTGTGATATAAACAAAATAATTTTGATGAAATCATAAAAAGGAGCAAAACAATTAAATCAGAATTCTGTTTTTAACTTAATTTATTTTTATAATATTTATTTAACAATTAAACGGACATTCAATTAATAATTGTATAATATTGTTGGAATATGAATATTTACAATGGACTTATTATGTCTTAAGCATGTATAGGTAGCACGCAACTGACTTATAAGTATCATTTATTATATGATAATAATAGTATTACAATTTGGCAATACAATTAACCAAAAAAAAAAAAATATATATATAATGTAATAATAATTATAATACCAATTGGCAAACATTATTCATATAATATCAGGAACATCTGCGATGTATTGATATTTTATTTTAATGTTATATGTAATAGTTATGTACATGAAATATGTTATAAACATTTGCTCTTTGAAAAAAGAAAAGAAAAATCTTATGAATTTCTGTACATACAACGTTTCATTGAGCCCTTTATATTTTAAAACATTTACAACTATTTCCAATCGCACTTTCGTAATATTAGTCCTTTATAACATTATAGTATTATGCATAATAATCGTATTATTTTAGTACAATGAATATCCGATGATGTCGTTTTCAAAATGCCATTACGTACAACCATCATTAAAATAATATATGTCACAATAATTTTAAAATCCTAATAATAATTATAATTATAGTTATTAATAATAATTTTAATTAATTACAATTCTATTTACGTCCAATAAATTAAATAAGTAGGTACAGAAAAAATAAAATTATATCAACTCATTAGCTGGTATAGGTATACATTGAGATGTATTAATAAAGATATTTTTATTCATTTAAACTTGAACTTTTCATATAAATAGTATATATTAGAAGATAACTAACGTCACTAATAACAACTAGTAAAAGTAAAAACAAAATTAAACAATTAGTATTATGTAATAATTTTCCAAAAATATTAAATAATATAAACTTATACATAGGTATAATATAACAGGAAAAATGTATGTTAAAATTATATTTACAATATTATCGTTAATAATATAAGTTTTAATTAATTTCGATTAAAATAAAATTATGCATTTTTTTTTTTAAAGAAATATGTGTAACCCTGTACAATGTAACTTAAGTGCGATAATTAAAACCAAATCAAAATTTTATGTAACATTATAATATTGTTAATATAGTTTTAATTTTATAACACTTTTTAGATGTAATATTATATATTTATATCATATCTGTAATATAATATAGATATAAACAAATATAATGGTAACCATACTAATAGTATTAAGTGTAAGTTTATGAAATAAATTAGTTAATAATTGGCTAAATTCTAAATGTTTTTCCAAAGTTATTATTTTACTTAATTCTGGTAATTGAAATGAGACATGAGTAAACAAAAACATTTTTATGAATGTTTAACAATAATCATAATTATAATTATACTTTTTACAAAGATAAAATACATACATATAATTTATATTACTTACACAGTAGAATCGCTTCCCCTTATCTAACAGATATTACCATTAGTGGTAATGCAACAAACCATAGCATCACTTCAATTCCTGAAGCTGTGGACTTTCTGCGTGATATGGCAGCCATAGTGTCTCCTAAATTAATAAAAAATTAATAATATTTTTTTTTTTATTTATCTTGATATTATTATGTAACGTTCATTTTTTAAATATAGTAATAAGATAATTTTTTTAATATTTTAAAATATATATAATATAATATTATATTTTAATATTTAGTGTAACATTACAGCTTTTTTTACAACGCCAAAAAGATTAAGAAATCAAAAAAAGGAAAAAGAAAATAAACGAACAAATTGTATGCAACATAACTAGTTATTCATTAATTTTATTAGTGATATTGTTATTTTTCTAATTTTAATCATGATTTAAACTTTGTTTAGTTATCTATGCTTATATAGTTATATATTTGAAAAATATTATTTATTCATTTTGTAATAGTATTTTCTATAGTAGAAGTGTAATTTAATATTGTCAATATCACCAAATGACCATTATTGCGAAAGGGTTTATTTAAAAATAATAATAATATGATTTCTATTTTTATGAATCTTACTTTAGAAATATGATACCTACTATCTTTTACTTTAAAACTGTTTATATTTTAATAATATTAAAAAATCAATATACCTAACCGAATTGTAATGCTGTGTTAAAAATAATGCATATAAACTCTCGAGACATACACAAAAGACATATATGTCAAGGTCAACTACTGAACTATAAAAAGTGTGATAGTTTTGAATAAGTAAACCTATGTATTAGATAAAATATTATATCAAAGTTGATTCTTAAAATTGTACAATAAAATTAAAAACATCTAAGACCATTTCTCATTTTATTTTAAATATACAAATATTTTATTGTTTATGTGTACTAATAAAATTGAATACAAACATGTGTGTTAATTATTTTTAATACGTTTTGATCAATGGGAATTTTTATGTGAACATTAACATACATATTAAACTCGTACATTTATTTGTTGTATCATAAAATTTAAAGGTAAAAACATTATCTGTTTTTTTCATGGGTTTTTAATAATATTTAAAGTTTCAAGCAAATTATGAGAATTTTTAAACTATAAAATAATTTTACTACTATTAAATTACTTAAAAATTAAAATATCATAATATAACGATGAGAGAACACAGATAATATTGTTAAGTTTAATAATAGGTCTATTATTAAAGCTTAATATACAAAATTGTAACTACTAAATAAGAAATGTGTTCGATTATTGGCTTGTCACCAACTAGCATACGAAAAGTATAAAGTTGATTGACTGTATCTTTACAATATTTGGTTGTTGTCATTGCATATAAAAAACTACATTATTACTGTCGAAGTCGTGTTTTTCTCTCAATATAGGTACACAAAGATTTAATGTCATACTCCTTTTCACATACATTCTGCACTATACTTCTTGTTTACCCATTGTAAACGTGTGGTTTTGTTTTAAAGATTAATATTTTGTAACGTGGGCTTATAAATATGTATATGGTTGTATGAAACATGAAAGATAATATATTATGTTAGTCATCTTTGAAATACTGTTTATTTCTTCTTGTTTGCGTCATGATCAGTAGTAATCAATTTATTGTCATAAACATTTTGTCTCGGAAAACAAGCACTTTAAGAGACGTACATATTTTGGACGTTTTTATTTCTTTGTAATATGGATTCACTATGATAATTTATTATTATTAACTCTAAAGAATTTATTGCAGGTATTCGTATGCGACGTATGTGATAATTTTGTAATTTAAATTAGTATATTACAGTTCCTATATTATGATATTTTTTATTTTACGTGTTCATTGTTCAATGAATTTATATCGGCTATAAACATTGTACGAAAACGATTTTTTTGTGATGCTCGTGTATTACGGAAATAAGATGAGAAAATACTGACCAGACCATCAGACACCGGTAATTATATTTCACTGTTTGTATAAGACGATTCGTCCAACAATTCGGAACATAAAGCTCACGTTTCGTTTACGCATCTCTAGCAAAAGGGATTCCATGGATCACACAGTTATAATGTATTAGGTACACTGAACTAAAATGACTGTATACACAGATAGTTTCCACAATGTCCGGACTTTGTCTTATTCACCTGCAGAGTCCGACCAACTATTTTGTGCACGCCTAATAAAATTGTATCCCAAAGACAAACGTCAAATTCTACACCACTTCAGTACACATTGACCTGGAATGGGATCCTGCCATTGATCGAAATCGTAGCGCTATAAACTGTTGTGCGAGTGTGTGACAATGTCAATATTATTTCGTTTATTTTTCTCCATCTATAGTGTATTATTATGAGCACATTTGAACGGTAATATTTATTACATAATGTCAATCTAATTTCCCTTAACTGCTACCAATAATAGTTTTAAGAGAAAACGGAGTTATTGTAACACATACGTACCAGATACAAGATATATCGCTATATACATGATTATATTATTATATCGTTTAAATATTTTTTAAGATTTGACGAATATAGCACATTTTATTTTACACCACATAACTTTCATAAAATCGGAATAATTTGAAAGTTAAATATTTGCGTTACAGTTAAGTTTTCTTTATAATATTTTTCAATTAAGTTGAATGCAATTTAATTTTAACTACAGAGGTTTTTAAAAATTACGTAGGTACTACATAATATAAAATAATATAACATAGAATGATTATTTTATTCAATTATCTGTAGAATTTTATTTCCATGAGTAATATTTTATTTTAATTTAAAAAATATATGATAATATATATATATGTGTGTGTGTGTGTGTGTATGTGTGTGTGTGTGTACGTGGACGTGTTTTTGAGTAAAAACAATGAGTTTACTTCTAAATTTAGAGTCTGTTGTTATAATAATAATTTTAAACTAACAAGTCATTTTAATTGATAAAATAATATATTTTTATAATTTGTACGATACTAAGATAATATTTTTTTTAGAATTCGTTTAAAATAAAATACATAATATGAATAAATATTATAATTTAGTAATTCAATAAAATAATAAACAGATAATAAAAAAATATTATAAATAATATGGCCAAAACATTTTTAATGTAAATAATCATTGTTCTTAAGATAATCACTAAAAAAAAAGTGAGGAAAAAATCGATATAATACCAACAAAGATATTAATGTTCAGTGCAATCGCTGTTTTTTTTTTTAATTCAATGGAATAACATGTAAAGTATAGTTAATGATATTATTGGATACAACATGTAGTTATTTGTTGTATTAGAAAAATAATACATCACTCATGTTAAAAAAATAATTAAACATAATTAGTTGTCAACTATAATTAACAATAAATCTAAATCCTATCACAATATAAATAAATATAGTTTTTACCATTTTTATTGAATGGAATTTTTTTTTTAAACTTAGGTAGCTCTAAAAATCAGGGAAGTATAAAAATAATATAAAATTAATTTTTAGAAGGATATTAGTATCAGATATTGTTTAACAATGTTATACTATATTATACTATTTTAGGTAAATGATTTTGTATACTAGTTCAATATTTCTTTTTAATTTACCTTCAGATACAAAAACATAAACGTAAGCTTGTTCGGCATTTGCAGTTTCACATGTGTAATTGCCACTGTCCGTGTCAATCACGTCATGGATGGTCAACCTGCTGGTACTACGGCCACCATTTTCTGTATTGACTACAATACCACCTCTGATATTGTCGTAATTGATCATTTTTTCATTATGATACCAAAATACGTACTGTGGAGGCTGTGGACTCTAAAAATAATTTATAAAATATAGTTTAAAAACCGATTTAAATTAGAAAACGTAAATATATATTAAAGTTAAAAATATAAAATAAATGTCTGTAACACTTATCATAAATAAATATCATAAAATAATAATAATTATATATGATTATTGATTTTTGTAAAAAAGTTGCAAGTTTTGTTACAAGATTTAATAATGTGTATGCAATTTCACGAAATATATTTGTATAGACTAAGAATGTTGTAAAATATTATGTCGCTTTATCTCATCTCTAAATAAATAATAACAAAAAAAAAAAATTTCTGAATCTATAAAATATTTAACCTGCGAATCACATTTAATGATGAATTGGTGAAACGCATATTGACAAATTATTGTCAATATGCAAAAATAGAAAAGAACAATATACCTATCAATGGCATAAATTGTATTATTTTTTGTTATAGATCGAATTATTATAAAAAAAAAAAAATAATGAATAGTAGTTATATCAACATCTGTAGTTGAAGATAAAAATTATATAAATATAATTATTATAAACAATATAATATTTATATTTTATTTGAATATCAGAATACCTTTAATAATTTATTATGATTTAAAACTGTGAAATACTGCTTTGCAAATAACACTTTTATTTATTTACTAAAACAATAGTCAAATTTTATTAATTTTAACATTTATAATTTAAAAATAAAGTTTGTAAGGCATATTTCTTGATAAAAACTCAATTTATTTTGTTTAGAAATAAAAGAAAAATATATACTAAGCAAACGACAATATTTAGTATTACTAAATTTTATATTACTTCATTTTCACGAAACCATCGTTGAAATATTATGGTACAAATACAGCGATCACTTACTTTTTCGATGATACAAAGAAGATTTATTATGCTACCCATGTCTACGTGAAGTTCACTTGGTCCATCGATGTGGACTTCGGGAACGACGATGTGAACGTTGATGAATGAGGACATTATGCCTGTTCCAGTGGATATCTGTAAAATAGAATCGAAAATATAAACGTTATGATTACTAATTAGTTGATATTATTTTCATGAATATGAAAGTAATTATTATCAGCTATGAATAAATAATTTCAATTCGATACAAATGTGAAATGATACATTTTAAATAAAATAATTAATTAAATTATAGTTTTTAATTTTATAGACTTTTGGCTTGACTTCAAAATATTAAATGTTTCTAGTACAAACAGATACAATTTGAAGTAATGGAACTATATAGAAAAATAAAATACATAAAATGTATTACTGCAATATATCTCATTGTCATTTTTGTCTTATTTTCAAACGTATATTTAATGAAATTATATTAGCTTTTTTTCAACATTTATAAAATTAAATTAAAAAAATATTAGTTATTAGTATAGTATAGTAAAAATTTAAAAATAAAATATTGTCTCATTTATAATACAATATTATTTCTTTTATAATAGTATAGCAATTTAAATATATTTTTTAGCCATGTTATCGGAGTAAATAAGTTGTATATACAGTTGGATTTTTAAATAAATATTTTATAAAACTATAATTACAAAATACATTTTTATATTATATATTTTATGTAAAAATCCTTAGGCAAAGTTTTAATTTAATCTTAATAATATACATAATAATGCTAAACAATATAAGTTTATTTAATTTTGTATAAAATCGTATACAATTTTTTTTTTAAATAAATATTTCTATCACATTGACGGTTACAAATAATGTAAATAATTATCTATCAAATATATAATGTCGTTTAAGGTACATACATTAATAATTGTATAACTATTATGGACATTTTTGTTTTTTTACTCAAAATATAACCTGTGTAGCGCGTATATTCGTTATATATAGTTTTTGTTTGGAACAAGTAAATATGATTTATAGTACAATATACTGCTGGGTATTTAATTCTGAAACACGCGATAATTTGTAACAGAAATTAATAGGGTTATGTATCAAAATCAACCATTCACTGGAAAATTAGAAAAACTTAAATTTACGACTTTTTTTTATAAAAAAACATTCAAATACCTATAATGGCTACAACTAAAAGAGCTAAAAAAAAAAGTGTTACTTGAATGTTTTTTAATGGAATAAATATCGTCTATCAAATCTATTTTATCGGCATAGTATAAAAGAATAAGACAAGATGTGCGTGTAAATACATTTAACAATTACGCTTGCAAAATAATATACGATTGAACGGCATAATAAATGATGTGATAATATTAAAGTTTAAAAAGAGGGTTATTTTTTAACCAATACGAGCAGAAAATAGAATTGTAATTAAAATTAATTGTTAAACAAAAATGCATTAAATATTTAAAAATGCACATTGTTTTATACTTATAGGTACTAGAATTGAAAGTACGTAGATCATCTTAAATACTACTTTTAGGTACTAGCAAGTAGTAACATATAATATGTATAGTGTTTTTAGCATACTCTATTCGCTATAGACCTACTCATTGTCTTGTTGTTTACTAAAAATTTATATTCTGAGCAAGAGTCATGATAATATACTTTTTAACAGATTTTGTATGTTTTACGTAGACATAACGAACTTCCTGAGTTAAGAATTGAGATTACAGTAGAAAAATAATAATTTTATGGAGTGTACTCAACATTGTTGAATATTTACAGAAATTGAATATGAACATATACATTTTTTAAATATTTATATTTAATATTTTGAATGTTGTATGCATAACTCTTCAAAAACTCCCTTGATGGTAATATAATAATATATTAGCGGAGAAGAAATATTACGTTTTAAATATTATTTCTCATTAGCTATTGATACGTATATTATCAGTCCATTTAAATACATACATATATTTACTTATCATCACAACGTATTTTAATACATAAGACCTATTAAATAAAATATTTATTTTTGTAATAAAAATCATATTATTTACTCCACTATTGTGTTATGAAAAGAGATAATAGTATTAATATTAAAGTGTAATTTTTGTTATCTGTTATACTAAATTACAAGGTACGATATCAGAGTTAAGTCTGGTAATATTTTACCTCAAGTGACAATGTTTATTTACCATTTTATGGAAAACCAATTTATAATGAATTTTTATTTTCATAGAATACTGAAGGAATTTGAACTTCACATGCTGAATCACATTGATTGTTTGTATAAATTAGGAATAAACGATAAAAATATAATTAGAAAAAAGAAGTCAATTAATCAGAAAATTATGAAAAATTAAATTGAACAAGAACGAGAAATATTAGACGATAAAAGTGGTAAATATAGAAGACATTTTTTATTATAAGGTAAAGATAACGTTTACATTTAAAAAAAAAATAGTGGAACAACATCTCATACAATATTATAATACAACTTCGAATGCAAAATAAGTAAATACTATTATAGATAAAACGGTTCTTACTGTTGATTATTTTAAACTTTTTTAGGTGATAATATAATAAGGATTGTAACAATTGTTGCATGTACAATTAATATATAAATTGAATACCAACTACTAATACTTTATAAACGACTTTAGAGTATTAATTATTAAAGTATTAAATTTTAACAAATTATTTTTTTTTTAAATAGTTGCTAGGACTGTTGTAACAAACAAGGAAGTATAAATAAAAGAAAATTACTATCGCAAACACTGAGACTGATTAATGTAATAGTATTATAAATTCAATTAGAAAATTGTATGCAGTTTTTATACTGAAGTATTACGTTATTCAATCATGTACTTATTTAATTTATATTATATAAATTAATTTGAGTAAAATATGTTAAAATTATGTTTTTGATTAATTGTTATATTCTTAAAACCATATACATTTTTATATATTAAAAGTATATTAATAATTAACATAAATATATAATTGTTTAAGAAAAAAAAACAGAAAATAAAAATAATAATAAAACAATTGCATTGTGTAATTATGTAATTAACTACTCGTAATTTACTTTTAACTCTATTTTGAACCATATTATTAGGGCTTATATACAAAATAAGTTAAAATTATTAATTAATAAACAGAAACACTTATTAATGTTTCCTAATATTATAGAATTTTAAAGACTAGACAAAATAATATATTTTTAAATGTTTAAATTATATTTAAACCCAATAGTCTATAATTAGAATAATAATGGAAATAGCTAATGGTAATAGGTAATAAAATTATGACGAATACCTAATGGCAGAGTTAAGATATTAATATGACTTGAGTATATTGTTTATTCTGAAACACTCACGTTGCATGGCATTTATTTTAGGTGAATTCGAATTTCCAATGTCACCTCATTTTTAGATTTGTCACAATGATATGTTGACATATTTCTTACACTCACTAGATTTCAGATACTAGGATATATTATTTACTATATACTTATTATATATCTATTATTTATTAAATACAACATTTCGCAAGAATATTAAGAATTTATTTATCGTACTATTTATATGATTTATTGGAAAACTTCGAATCATCAATAGTAGTTGTAATAGATCGAATATACAAATATTTAAATAATAAGTAATTAACTATGTACAAACACTATTCTAAGACCACAATTTATTATTAAAATTAATAATATTACCAGAATCAGTTTTATCTAGATATTTTCATAATGATATTGTTATTATAGAATTAAGTACAACATTCATAACATATTCCCCAAGATTGGTATTATGGAAGTAGATTTTATTAAAAAAATGTTAACGGGATGTTGCACTTTAACCTGGAATTGTCAATGGTTTATATCCGATAGGTAGAATAACTTGAACCAGTAGATATAGAGACTGATGGACAACAGTAGCAAATATTATGCTCCTCTGGGATTACATAAGTTGAGCCAAATTCTTCTATAGATTCTTAGATTTTGGATTTTATTTTTCATTTCCACAAACTATTTTCTTGGCTCTAACAATATTGACACAAATGACGGGACTTGTAGGAAATTGGTAAACAATTTCCACATTTTAGACTTCAATAAGTGTTCATTGACTATATTTATGATTGAACTATTTTCAAACAAATAACTCAATGTCGAAATAATAACATAAAAACATTTATTATTTAATTGTCACTGTCGATGAACAATAACATATTATTTTTCACATTGATATGACTTTCAATTAGATATAAATATATATATATTATATATTCTATCGTTTTAATTCTATGTTATGTTGTATAAAGTATCCAATAAAAAAAAAAAAAAAAACTAACATATTTAATCTTGTATAAACTTATATGGCAAATTAGTCTTAATAAAATAATACCTAATATTTTTTTAAATTAAAAATAAAATTAGTATTAACCTTAATTTACCTAGAAACTATGTAATCCCGTTTCGGAAGACTTTGGATATTAAAACCATAATAACTGAGATTTCTAACGAATTATTAGTTAAATGGAATGTAATTTTTCGCTTTAATATAATATATGCATCAAATTATGTTTATAATTTTCAAAACTTGACAGTTAACATTGATAGTTTATTAAAATATAGTAAAGCAATTATAATAAATTCAAATAATTATATAATAATATAACATTATAATATTATATAATATGATATACCTATTATAATTATTATAGTATATTATATAAATAAATAGACAGTATAAAAATGATCAAAAATTAATATTTATTATAACACATAACATCCTGAAATAGTATTATAAAAAATGATATGTTTAGTTAAGTTGTTTATTAAAAAATTATGTTTAGGGAGAAATGGCTACTTAATGTGTAGCGCTTACGTTACAGTACAACTCTATATAGACAGTTCAAACAGTAAAAAATGATAAATACGTATAAAGTATAATATGTTTATTTATAAATAATTAATGTTTTTGTATAAATAGTATTATATATTTTACAAGCTAATTTGGGTAATATAGATTCCAATAAATAATTAATAAATACAAATTATAGCACATAGTATATTTTTGACTGAGTGCGTCTCAGTTTATGTGTAACTGTGTAAGTCAGTGTTAGTGTGTGTCACTTGTATCATCTAATGTCATTTAGCACTTAATTTATTTTCCCGCGTTAAACTACTGTCTAAACTTTCCCGATATATCTTATAATAATCTCTAATATTTTTATGAAAATTGATCGAGTAGTTTTTAAGACTATTTCATTAGTTGTGTTCATTTGAACGTTATTTTTTTTAAAATTACAATTCTGTACCTTATTGTTATTCTATATAAAATAAATAAAACTATTTGAAAAATCAAAATGATTTTTATGTGTAATCTACTCTATAGTATCGCCATATGAGGTAAAAAACTAAGTTACAAACACTCCTCGAATCTCAATTGATATGACGTGTGCAAAATATTGTTTCAATTATTTTAGTAGTTTCCAAGTCTGTAAACATAATTGTATGGTAGTTAAATAATGAATAGGTATGTTTTAAAATATAAAGTATTTTTTAAAATTTTAAACTAGATATAACTATCAACTATGATAATTTAACACGTTTATATTAATTTTAGGTTTTGATAACTGATTATTTAAGTTTATAAAAGAAATTCTCACACATCACATAATTTTATTCTCTGATAACTTTTGGTAATTTGTGTAAACTCATTAATTCCAAGTCTTTATAATTGAATAAATTATGATTATTGAAGAATCGCCGACTGTCTTCGTTTAAATGTAAAAACTAAAGAGTATACTACATCCACTGTGGCCATAATATGGTATAATATCAAGATATCATACCCAATAGTCTCTTTTATTCTATATGGAAATACATTTATCTTTTGGTGCCCTGCCAGAAAAGTTAACATTTAAACAATTCAAGTTTTTCAATAAATTTGTCATTGTTTGTCGCTAAAGTGCATTAGTATATAGCAAAGTGTTAAATGATGATCTTAAACTTGAAAATATCAAAATATCACTAAAATGGTTATCACCTTTTTCAAAAGATACAAAGTTCACTTCAATAATATCTCAAATTACAGCTGTAGCTTAAAAAATATTCCCGAACAATGAAATTAAATTTGTTAAATGTCGTTGTTATAGATTTACTTGTTATGCAAGAATTAAATGTTATATTTTGTAAAGGTTATTTAGATTTATCATAAAATGATTATCAAAACCTTTATATCATTATACTCAAATGTACTTGCTATAAAAAGACGATAGAATAAAACAGTATTAATAATGATTAATTTTAAAATGTATTAAATAATAATAATAAATAATATATAATTTATTATATTCTATTAAGTTTTCACCATATGAATTATCGACGTTCTATTGATAATTAATTAATAACTAATAATTAATACCAAGAAATATATAGGTACAATTCTTCAGAACATAATCCATTGAAAAATCAATTTATTGTAAGTTTAGTGAATTAAACATAATAAATACTTAATGCAGCCTTAACGAGTTCTGAGACACAATTTCAGAATAATACATCGAATGCTTGTTGAATATTGATTAAACGAAGAATATATCATAAGAACTGTGCCAACTGTTGAATCAAATATTGATATCGGTTTCAAATTTAACATGAATTTTCATGACTATAGTAAGAAACCGTAAAAATTCATAATTGTTTTAAAATACAATAATTTGGTAATTTATTAACTTTGTATTAATGATAAATATTTTTATGATAATTCAATTAACTTTTAATTTATTTAGTTACTTTTTTAACGTATTATACTATAACCGTTGTAGAAATGTTAAAATGTAGTTACTATTTATATTTGTATACTACAGATTTTAAACCATTAATTATAAATTATATTTGTTTAATGTATAATATATTATAGAAAAGTCGAATATTGTAGGAAATTATTAAATTAAATAAATGTTTAGTAATTAATAATTAATTATTACTTAACTAAAATCTGAATAGACATAAAGAGTCTAGTCTGTATTAATACTTAGCATAAGTTATAGCACTATGTGTTTATTTAACAAATTAAAACGATCGTACGATAACGAGTATTGATTGTTTTATTGGGTATTATACGTTATGTTTTTATCATTAT
This sequence comes from Rhopalosiphum nymphaeae, assembly GCA_036289425.1. Taxonomy (NCBI): domain Eukaryota; kingdom Metazoa; phylum Arthropoda; class Insecta; order Hemiptera; family Aphididae; genus Rhopalosiphum; species Rhopalosiphum nymphaeae. The sequence continues at coordinate 6,221,363 of JAZAQC010000012.1, read as the reverse complement.
CATATTTTATGATCGATGAACTCGTAATTTATTTTTAGACAAGAAATGCACCAATATATAATCAAATCATAATGTATACCTTATGATCATGTACTTAATCAATTGTCTTGTTAATAATTTAGTATCGTTATAATAAAATACATATAATGGTTTAGATTATATCAATGGTGGCATTTAACAAACTCACACATAGGCAATATAAATCACCTAGAATTACATTATTTCATGAAAATAATTAAACTAATAAGTATCATATAAAAATTGTATTTTCCAAAAATATTTGTAGTTATAATTAATTCAGAATTTATAATGAGTTATTGGCGATTGATAATTTTGAATTTTGATAGTTTTATGATTATTTTTTTATTTCGGTAAATTTATGTATATGTACATTTTCTTACCGATCAGAATGTAAAATTTTATCGTTTCATTAAATTAATTTTAACTTGATTAATTGTTTGATTCATTAATTTTTAACTTAACGAAGTTATAAAAAGTATATTAGTTAACTTACTAACCTTTGCTACATTAACATAACTCAATTAGTTAAATAAATTCGTTAACTCGACCAGCATTGCATTCAAATAGATTTGCAAGAAAATGTTACGAACTTGGTATGAATTTTAACCTTAGCCATATTAAACCAGTCTTGTAAGAAGTTTAAATCACCTGATCAATCGTACAGTGTGTTACTTTTTTTGTCATTGTAAATCTGATAAAAAAAACTTCATTCGCGCCCAACAACTTTCTTGTCCAACGCTGCCACGCTGACAATCAGCCTTATTTTTATCTGTCGTACAATATCTTTTCACACTAGTGCACAAAACTACGAAAAACTTTTAAATGTGCTTGATACTTTTCACGCATGATTTGTTCTAGTTTTGGCGTGAATGTGAAAAAATAAAAATACAGAGTAAATATAGTTACCTATATTGTATTATGTTTATATATATATACATAATAAAAAAAAAATGTGAGCGTATAACACGGACCGTATACTTAGCGAATCATTATAATATTCACATAAATGTATGCGCCTTTTCATAGTGTATGTATACTGAAAAGAGGTTTCGTTCATATAATAATAATATTACAAGCTTACACGAAACTATAATATTAAGGTGCTTAATTTATTGAACCATATAGTACGTGTGGTACGTGATATCGAGTGCTTATTTCTCAAGATGTTAAATACATAATCCAGTTGCTCTAATATTTTACCAAATAATTCAAAAAAAAAAAAAAAAAACTAATTGTTTTAATAATATAGTTTTAAAACGTACATATTTTATTATTATTTTGCACATTATTCTCATACCCATTGTTTCATTATATTGATTAGGCAGTGTGATTATATATTATTATAAATGTTATTAATGAGGCATTATTTATTTTTTTATTATTAATTATGTAACTCTTTTTTTAAATTTATTACATAGCAGTTCAATTAAATACATTTAGATATAGGTAAGGTCATAACTCATAATATAGTATGTAAATTATTTTTTTAATTGTTTAGTTCATATTTGGAATATGTTATAATTATACAATTATATTGAAATCATGGGGTATTTTTTCATGTACAAAATTAGCATTAGATAGGTACGTAATAATTTAATTTATAATTAACGTAAAATTATAAATGTAAAAATATAAACATAATATAGTTCTACAATAAATTTAATCAAATTATATAAAGGACATAATTTGAAATTTAGATATACGTATTCATTAAATTGGATAGTATGTACTATAATCATATATCAATTGTTATTTTACTATAGAATTTTTTTATGACTTATTAGGTAACGTCAATTTTAATAAAAATATGACTATAGTTAAATCAAAGTCAAATCATGATAATTTATTATCAAGATGTTAAGACTAAAAGTTAAAATATAAAATCAATTCATATAGAAAACCATAAATATTGTAAAGTCAATACAAATAAGAGTGCCAAGATTTATAGTAAAGTAATCTCAATTTCAAAAAGTTTTGTAAAATGTATAAAATATTATAGTATTCACTATTTTTTAAAATAAATACATTGATTTTAAGTATTTTTATATGTATTATATGTATATTTTATACGTAGATAAATAATAGATAAATAATAATTAATATTAATTAATAATATATAAGTTAATTTTATCAAAATTTGAAAATTTTAATGTACCAAATTATTTTATTTAAACAAGAAATAATAATATGTATCAATATTATCTGAATTCATAGAGCATCTGAATATACATGAAGTAAATTTTTTATTTTTCACTTATCTTTAACTGTTATTTAAGTTATTTAATTTTTGATTGGATACATAGTTTGACCTGTTTAACATCATGATATCTTTATTTGATGGTTATTAATTGAAATATAAATAGTTAACATCATACGTTCTACATAACTATAAACCTATAGAGTATTAACAGGAAAAAGATGTAAGAAAATATAAAATTAATTCTAAAATTATTTAAAATTTAGCTATGTTTACGTTAGAATATAATTATCTTCAATTTTTCACAACATTAAAAGTAATCATCAAAATGATTATAAATATTATGAAACATACTTATTATTTTAATGAAAAAGATTTTTGCATCCAATTGTTTTAAAAAAAAAAAACTAATATTTTATTCTCATTCAATTAAGTTAAAATTTGCTAAAATTATTTATATATGATTTAAATAATATTTTGTAGTATTAAAATTAAATACCCCTAATTTTTATAAATTTATTTTATTTTATTATCTTTCTGTTACACAAACACTTTTTGGAATATAATTACCATGGAAACTAATATTAAAGTTATTTTGTAAATGTTGAGACGGATAGAGGTTGTAGATATCAGATATGGAGCGTATGTAACAAAAAAAAAAAAAAAAATATTTATTAACACAAAAAAATAAAAGTTCATTGAATAGGATACAGAAGGTAAACAAGGAAAAAAATATAAAATAACAAACATATAAACCTGATTTTTTAAACATTATATATTTGAAAAATATTAGAAAAATGTCATTATGTCATTACTTACTTTAATATTTTATTATTTATAAATAGAAAGTTGATATCTAAAAACACTTTGCTCGACAACTTGCTCAAAAATAAGTTAAAATTTCTAACTTTCTAAGCATAATCCATATCTACGAGAATTAAAAAATGTATTATATAATTATAAGGAAATTATTATACAATTTTAAATAAAATATTAGAGTTTATAATAATTGATATTCACTCGCTTTTTAAAAACTCAAAATGCTAATATAAACTTGGGTGGCGATATTTCATCCTTGGTCAAGTGAAATTTAAGAGTATTTAGCAAGTAAAGAGAATAGGGAGCAGAGTCCCTAGTTTTATTACAATATTCCAAAATGTTGTTTTATTTTTTATTTTTACAACGAATTAAGCAGAATTATATTAAATTACAGTTAATTTACTATACATTTTTAAACAGCTATATAATTGAAAGATTTTTAATTGAATTTGGTAGCTATTCATGAAATAGTTTTTAATTTATGTTTTATTGAATTGTCAATCAATTGTATATCATAAATACCCCGTGATAAATTATATAATTGTATTTTTTGTTCAATATTGTATTTATTTTTTAATTTATTTCTTATAATTGTTTACAAACAATTTTCTTGGGAAATAACTTTGGTCTTAAAAGTTTCATAGGAAGACATTAAACGTAAAGTATAAGAATAAAAAAACATTGAACATAACTCCGTGAAATTGTTAAAAAAAAGAACAACAATTAGAAAAGTATGTTGCACTTGTTTAGCTTACTTAGCACATGATGGAAAGTTCTCGTTTTTTATTCAAAGAAAAATAAAGTTTCTAGAACTATCCAGACACATATTATTATATACCAATTCTAAAAAATCTCATAATCTCACCATAGTGGTGTTTATATTATTTATATAACATAATATATAATATATTTTGAACAACGTATAAAATATACACTTCATACACTTTACACTATCTATGTATTCTGTCAACAGTTATTCGATATCGTTAAAAAAATAAGGCACTAGGATAAACGTTGCATTTATTGGCCTCCCGCCTTCCCTTTAGACGATCCACATCTGTGGTGACTGCGTTCGACCCTTCGATATTATAATATATATATGGCAAAGAAGGCGTAATCAACAAGTTGTTTTTACTCACCTGACATTCGTACGTGCCGTTGTCTCTTTTCTGCACGTATTTTATTTTCAGTGTCCAATCATCCGAGCCTTCGGCATGCAACACGGTGAACCTCTCATCGTTTGTGTATGTGAACATACCCGAAGTCAAGATGTGCCAATCCCTGCGTCGAACCCATGATATCTGAAACCACAGCCAAATGTATAATACGATTCCGTTAGATTAGATAAAACAACACACGCACGCACACACACACATACACACACACACATTGCTAAAATGCGTCAATTCTGATCATGTTAGGTATTGTGCATGGTCGCGCATCGTTACGGTACGCGTCAATGAAAATATTATATTACAAACGATAATGTTTCTCTCGAATTAAACGGAGTAAACATACTCGAAACGCCTTTCAACTCGTACAATTACATTTTATCAAACCACATAAAATTAAACGGAGACTTATCTAATAATGTTCTTTAACTGAGAATTCAACTTTGAAAAAAGTCAGTAAATTCACTCTAAAAATAATATAATTATTTTCATAACAACGGATTTAACGATTACCGCCCATTATGTTGCGTATTGACTATCATAACATTTCTATTGTACATTATTAAATCGATGGTAACTGTGATATAAGTACAGAAAAACTTCTCTATACAAAATCACTTGGGACCAATACATTTTTCTGTAATAGAGAGGTTTTACAATATATAATATGAAGGTACGAGATACTTTCAAAACTTCAAGTAACAAATAACAATGATTTTAATACCATGACTATTATACTATTGTATCGTATACAACAAGAATGAGCTTAATGACATTGAGTACATTTGTTTTACTAAAGGTATGAAAAGTTAAAAGAGAGATTTCACTGAAGTTGTCAAGTAAATACGTCAGAGTATTAAATCACCATTATACTTTGTTTCACAGTATACGTCATATGCATTTTTAAAGAAGAATACAAATCTAAAAATGTACAGACAGTTAATAAACTAACTATAAGAAAATATAGTACCTTTTATTTATTAGTTTTATTTTTAAATTCTAAATGCATATATTAGTAATAAGATGTACTGACGTTTATAACAAAAAAAAATAGTGGAGATATATTTAAAATATCAATAGTGATTCAATCAAATCACTTCGATTTTAAGTATAAATCTTTTCTATTGAAATATCAAAATATTAAACTCAATATTACTTATATTAATACTTATATTTATATTAATTTTATTAATTATTTATTAAATTGCTAATAAACTATATGTATAGCTAATGATGTATACATACAGTCAATTAATTATTTCTACATACAAAAATTAGAGCTGTATAAGTTATTTTCAGTTTAAATTTACAATTATTACAAAACAGAAAAAAATATTAATTCTCTAATGCTATAATAAAAGTAGATACTAATAATGAAACATATTGAAAAAAACTATTTTATTTCCAGAGTTCAATAAAATATAGAAAAATTAGTGAAATTTAAAACAATATATTTTCCAAATACATGAAGTTTTTAGTAAATTTAAAATATGTTATTTAACTATATTTTAGGTCTAATTTTAAATTCTGTTAGTTTCAAAACGAACGATGAGCGTTGAATTCTGATTGCATCATCATTTTAATATTTCTTAACACACAAGTTTGAAATAAAATCTAATAAAAGGGTATCCATTAAAAATAGGAAATGGACAATTTCTATTTACTATTTTAATAGATATGAATTTAATGTAGTATACTAGTATTGTCCATTGTTACTTATTCTCGGTTAAATTACGCATTTAATGGTAATGTAAAAACAGATATTTTTTCTAATAATATTTTAATTATGCATTTGAGTGAATTTATTTAAAATTTTAAAATAAATGTAAACCATATTATTTAGTACATTTTTCAATTTTTAAATTTATTTCAGAAATGACCATTTTCTAAGTATAAGTTATTGTTATTGTCCAAATTAAATAATATAATAATAACGTGTACAATATTATATAATTATTTAATAAAACATGTTGACCTGACAAAATAAACTTTTATGAGTAGTTGAAATAACATATAACTTGAGAGTTTAAAACTAGATTCAAAACTGATTTTACCTAATATTATAAATTAAAACAGAAAATAATTTTTTGGCGGTTGGTAGTTTGGCGACAATAAGCTAATGAAAATGTATTATGAACTCAAAAGTTAGAATTTGTCAAAAATCTTTTGTAATAATTAGAGAGTTAGGAACTCGGAATTAACTATTTGTATTTATTGATTTTCAAAATAAATTTTATTGATATCATTGAATTGATTCATCAACAGTATTCAAGTTATCCATTAATTATATTTTTAATAGAAAGTAAACAAAAATGTATGTTCAATGCAAATGATTTAATGCTATAATTTTTAACTTTTTTCTTTTTCTTTTTCACCATCAGCAGTTGTTATCCATTTTAATCACTGTTCATTATACACTCTGAGAGCGAATCACATCAATAAATTCAGTAAGCATTAATTAAACCAACAAATAATGCACTAATGAATTGTTGAAAAACTCAATTTCCTATAGTGAGTTGTAAAAATATATAAAAAATAAAATGATCACTGAATTCACAAACGTAACTTTATGAAAACAAGGAAAAAAAATGTATACAACCATACGATATATTATATATTTTATTTATATGGTTAGAAATGAATGGTCAGAGTTATTAATTTAAAAACGATTAAGTTTACTTAAAAACAAAAATTATTTTTTCGATTTATATTTTTATTTCCGCACTGTAACTTAAATTTAAATTATTAAATTACATTACTACTTTTATCAATATATTGATTTATTATAATATAGACAAATTATAAATTATTTTATAATTTATAATTATTACAATTACCTATACATCTTAATTTAATAAGTATTTCTTTAATATTTGTGTTTGAAATATGTTATTCTAAACTGTACCAATAAAACGTACACATTCTGTTGATAGTTTTGAGTAGTGTTTAGTTATTATAATATTTTAATATCAGTTATTCAGTATTTATATATATATATTGTAAACTTTAAAAACATTATGACATTTCCACACTATGAACAAAATCTTGACCATTTTTGTGTTAACCAAGCTCGAATTATATTATTCGGTCACTGAATTCTGTCTATACTTATTTTCCTTTTAGATTCTAAATGGAACTATTGGTTTTACAGTTATCCGGGTTTTAATACATTTTGGAACAGTTACATGGCACAAAAAGTTTCATGCAGGATGTAACGTCTATGTTGATTGAAAATTGAACGCAGATTGTGCTTTAAAAAGGTTATTTTTTCATGTTTCACATTTCTTTTTAAAGACACGTTAAAATGCGTTGCTGTGTTAGCTGAGTTAGAAAGTATCATAGGTAACAATAGTTTTACAACTTTTGGATACGCCGCCGGTGAGCGGTGATTAACATTCAATTTTACGATACAACAATTTATTAATGTTAAAAACTATTTATTATAATGACCAAATGATTTACGAAGCATTTTTTTAAAAATATCTTAACGTTTTGTCTATAAATTAATAATCAACTTAAATTGAAAATATATAAAAAGTAAAAATTCTGCATATTTTAAAATAATATAAAATCTTGTTATACAAAAAAATGACATTTTATTTAAACATTTTGCACCAAAAGACGTTTTACTTACTTATCATCTGATACACAGCATTTTAACCCGTTTTTCTTATAAAGTATTTGTACGAGGAATTTAATATAGTATAGCGATGGCTGTCTGCATGTTATACCATTTTGATCTTATGAACAGTTTTCTTGCTTTATAAAATATTGAATATAATAATATGTTCTTTAAGTTATTCCATTGTGTTATTACCAAACAGTGTGCATAGTACATAGTATTTCATACTTTGCATTTCATTAACTAGTGTTATTGCAATTGATTTATTTATAGTAGTTTTAAAAATGCATGTTATTTCTTTATTAATTTCGAGTAAAAAAAGGTCTATAAAATCCTTTTTAACAAAGTAATTCTAGACGAGTTATTTTTAATGAAAAGAAACATAAATATAAAAGTAGAAAGTATTTTAAATTAAAATATCGAAAAAAATAAGATTGGATCAACTAGATGTTTATAGTAGCCGTTTAAAATAATATATAAATTAATGTTTTTTTTAATCTAATATATTTTATAAGCATTTGTAGCTAATGATTTATTAATATTATTATTTATTAATTTGTTAGTATGTATTTAAATCTACATATCTTATAGTGCGATATATTGTATTACATTTTGAATACACTAATGCAGATGTTGTTAAGTTACATTGATCAATTTAGTAAGGTAAACTATATACCAATACTGTTTAAATCAGATAAATTATGTTATTTATTTGTATAAGGATTTTATTTGTTTTATTCTAATTTCTGATTGAATTTAAGCGTGCAGGTTTAATTAAAAGCCGTATGGTTACTTTTAATGTTTTCGGTTTTCGTCATTAATTGAGCAGAAAAAAATTAAACATTTATAGAAAATACTATACTTACACAGTAAGTATATAAAAATAAACGTAATAGTAATTGTTCCTATACCGTGTTACGGTCAATCGTCGAAAATGTCTCAAACATCGCGTGAATAGTTTTTATTTTTATTTTTCACTTCTGCGAATTTTCTATTTTTCCACTCTATATTATACGAAACCTAGACATATATATGACGCTGACACTACCCGTTACCACGTGTACATATATAATCGGGCCCACCACCACCCTGCTCGTCCTTAACTATTAAATAATAATATCATAAACTATCACCAGTATCACTATATTACGGAGTAGAGGCGATTTATGCGATAATATGGTATATGTATAATACCAGCTATATCAACTATGCATAATATATTATTATATAATATACCTATATGTAAGCATTTTCATTTTTTGTCTTCCTTTCATTTTTTTTATTTTATCCACCTTCAGATCGTGTATTGTTGAGCTTCTTTTAGATTATGATTATTTTAATGCGAGCTCGTCACGAACGCATCGAACGTTAACGTTTTGAGCGCGCGCGCGCGATGACCCGTTATATTTGCTTATTCTCCGGGTCTAATATAGTGATACTTAGCATAGCTTAAAAATATTTACAAATATATTTCTGTATTATGCTTTATATAATTTGTTGAGGTACATATTATAAAACCAGTGGTTATGAGTACGTGCATACATGATTTTATAATAATAACATAACAATAAAACATATCACATAAATATAAATTATAATTTGTAATAGTTATTATAACAGCACTAATAAAAAACATTTTAGGAATATGTTATAAAATTTCCATTAGTTTTTTAGTTTTCCAATGTAGGTCATTAACATTATATACATTTTTTACCGCTATAAATAATAATTTAAAATCGAAATCTATATTAACAAGTTCAACATGTTAAAACATTGTCTGTAAGATATATTTTTTGTATATACTACGTGATTGCGCTTTAGTTTAATTAATCGTAAACCTTAACTCCACGATAAGAAAAATTAATTTTTGGGTTTAATACGATTTTAGAATTTCATTTTTTTAGTTAAAAACTAGTGATGTATTATAATTAACATATGATATCGTTATTTTGAATTAGATGCACCATAGTAATGGATTATAATCTGATTCTTAATTTATTATAATTTGCGTTTGTTAATAATTCTTGAAACTGTAATATTATAATTATTTTATTTGTGAAAGAAAAAATGAATTAAAAATAAAATATATTATGTACGTTCACACATTTCAGGGTTGTGGCATTCGCCATGCCTAACAGCGGATGCAACAATAGCATATTATGTTCAAGATGCAAAAACAACGCTGTCTATGGACTACCCATGTGAAGTATGTGTTTGTGTAAACATCTTTTGGGCTACTTTTGTTATCTTTGTAGAGGTGACTGGGGAGAGGTTAGAGGAGACGTTTACCTCGGGAGACAGTCATGAATAAAACAGTGATGACTTACGATAATAACGGTTCACGTATATTTCTCTACTGCCGATTTTTTTTTTCGATACTGTAAAGTCGATATATCCATGTGTTACTAAAAAAACATAACCAGACAAACGATTTATTTCAAGGCGCTACTATTACAATATTCGATTTGCGTCGGTATTTTTTCTCCTCTATTCTTCTATTCACGCGTCCTTATCACCCCTGTCCCTTCAACAACCGTTTGTAGTCTCTTCGCACACATATGCATACACACACACACACACACACACACACACACACACACACACACACACACACACACACACACACACACACACACACACACACACACACACACACACACATACCAAACTAACACATGTGGATTATATAAACTCGGATTCTGCAGTGATTGTAAATTCATGAAAAGCTGGCATTTGTACCCGCCTCACCTCCGTCACTTGTTCTTTATAGCCGATTGTCAAAAGAGACACATTTGAAGAGTTCGCGGTGTGACGGGGCGGTAGGGTTGGGCACGAAGAGTCGAATATACTAACCTATTTACATTGGAAAACAGTACGAACGGGCGAGTGCTGCATAAAATCGTATTTATGATGGGCTCTTCCGCGTACTCCCGACCTCCTAAATAAAATAAGAAAAAAAAGAAGTATGCATGTATGCATGCATGCGTGGCGACGACGAGAGAAAATAAAAAATATATTCGTCATAAATTTACCATTTACACGCAAATGCCGTTATAATATTATATATACGTATAATACACATTTTATGCATATAATATTATTGCATTTGTGTGTGTGTGTGTGTACAATATAATAGTGCTTTATTTCTCTACCCCCACATTTTCTGCACAGCGGTTCTCAAAGTTGCTCTCGTTTTATGTTGTTGTGCTGTCTTAAGAGTGTACATAACTGGTAAGTGCAAAGGGCGCTCGAGACGAACGATGACGTCGAGAATACGGAACCGGAAAAACGGTTGAAAAACCAAACTGAACGAGGCGTGCGTTTGTTTTTCACACAGCTCTTATTATTGTATGTGCGTGTAATATTTCATCAGAAACAAAATTCAATAGGTATACACAATTTCGATTGTTCAATGAAAAAATACAACACTAGACGACCCATAATATCGCAGCCATTCAAAACATACTGTTTATTGTATCTCATACTTTTTAGCACTGTAGCGACCGGAAATTCATTTTTTTTGTAAATTTTTTTGCCTTATAATTTTTTTTTCCTTTTAAAAGTCAAATTTTGTTTAATATAAACTGTGTACAATATTCAATATAATACATTATATATTGTATGTAAAAAATATATTTTTTTTTTTTTGAAGACATCAAAAATTCTTGTAAACTTAATTTGATCGTTATTGACCAATGTAAATAAACATTTTAATTGATAGATATGTTTTTGTTAAAGTTAGGAAAATCTTAAACAATGAATTATCACAAATATTTATCTTTTATAACTAAATATATATTTAAATTTAATTAATTCTCATATAATATACATATTGTTATTATATTTATTCAAATTGTGTTTACTATAATATTATTCTACGTACGTCAGATATTAACAAATCAATTATAAAAACGTATAATTTAATAATTGCTATTTCCATTTACAAAAATTGCAATTTGCTCTCAAAAACTTTAAATTATTAAATTATTCTAAAATAATGTCAAGGGGTGATATTTATAAAATAATTGTTACAAATAGTTTACTTAAAGTTTTTTAATGAATATAGTTTCACAAATTAAAAATATAATTGTATCCTTCTGTAAAGAATTAAAAAAGAATGAAAAAAATATTATATTTCAATTTATATATTCTATTATACTGGTTTGTCAAAAATGTATAGATTACTTTCAATGAATAATTTAATTACATAATTATATTCACTGTTAGCCATTTATTTATTATTTGACAACTAATAACCTGCTATGTTTTATATTATGAATTAAACAAAGATTTACGTTGATAATAAAAGAAAATACTCTCAGGATAAAAATTCATATAGTTTATAAAGGTCACCGATAAATACAACACAGCTGCAACATTTATATAATACTATATATTATTGAAATATGATATAGAGTATCTGAAAGGTAATTTAAAAGGTAAAATATAGTTAACATGTCATCCTAAGCCATAAAATAGGTGATATTTTCCATTATCATAAATATTAGAAAACAAAATTATTCAATTTGAGTATTAATATAATATATTTATAATATTTATATATACAATTTGATAAAATGTTATTTGTAAGTACTTATGTAATTCGCAGATTACAATTTAATATGAATTATTATTTTTTTTTTTTGTGCTATTTCTTTTCATGAAATTATATTATTATATTCATTATAACCCAATATATGAAAAAAGTTATTGATATTTTGGAGTATATGTTTGGCCTGATTTATTTTAAAAGCATAAAAAAAAGTTTACTAGTGTGAAGTTTAAAAAAAAAATAGTTTGTACATCTGTTAAAATATAGTAGATATGAATAATTTTAAAATATTATAACATTGTAAATGAGCTATATCAATTTGATAAAAATGCAGATATAGTATGTAAGTCATGATTTATAACTTGATAGCCTACCGGCCAAAAAGTGACCCGTTTTAAAAACTTTTATATCCAAATTTAATTTATATCACTTCATTAAAATTAAACTGTTTGAATTGTATGATTATTTGTACTACCAAGTTCCGAGACATAAACGGTAAACCTTTGGGCAATATGAACTTTCATCCTTAATCTAGCCGAGGGATTATAAGGAACAGAATAGAAAAGCATCCTATTTAATTCACACTAATAATAATTTATGAACAAAATTAATATTCAACTTAACTGCAAATCAATATAATGACCCAAGTATAGTGCTTACTGTATAATGTATATTTATGTATATAGGTATAATGAGTATAACTCTATCACAATATTATGTATAGTATTATCTCAACAATTATTATTTCTTTTTTTTATAAATATATTCAAAAATATATAAAAAATATAACAACAGTTATCGCATAATATAAATAAATTTATAATCGATCTTGAGTAATAATTATATTAAATTCAAAAACAAACCACAATCTAACGGTATAAAAATATCTAAACAATACTTAGTAGTATTGTGAAAAAGTTAAATACAGTTCAATAGGAGCATTGAAATGTATTCATACTATTAATTTAGTAATTTTAAAAATATAGCTTAACTTTATTTAGAATAAATAATGCAATAAATGTATATTAGAAATTAACTAAAAAAAAAAACCAATTATCTTTAAACACAAGATAAGTTTTAGTGTTGACCTCGTAATGGCAGTTTATTGGTTTTAACGGTACTACTAGATCCGGTAAATAAACAATAGAAACGTATCATAGTTTTAATTCACGTTGAGTGGTTCCATGCGATAGTAAAATGAGATTTCAATGTATTTTGTTTCTATATTTCCGTATTTAAAGTGAAATATTTATACTGTTATTTAGATATTCGACTATACCGTGTGATATCATAGTAATATCGTATGGCCGTCACTTGATTGTGGTATTATACATTTGTAGAGACATGTTATATGAGGACCATAAGAGGTAAATGGAGTGTTTGTTACATTTTGCACGTGCCTGTATCTTTTTAACACGTCGTGGTGTATTCTAAAATAAGCATTCAACACCGACATTATGCTTTCATAGTTAAATGCGAGCAAAAATAGATTGATGAGACTATTTTGCACTGGTTGTGAATTATTTTTGTGTCCAAAACGTCAACGTTTAGTTTCCAGAATTCTCTTTACTTGCCGTGTAATTTTAGATTCAGTGAGTAGGCATCATACAGTTGAACTGTCATTGTGGTACTCAATAAGCACACAACAGTTGTTTAAATTTATAATCTATACCACTTGCACGTATAATGACCGAAATAAGTCAACTATTAATAATGGTGTAGTCATTGATTTGGTTCTGTGTTATTTGATTACATCCGGTTAACCCCATCTGGTGGCTCCTCTTTATGTGAAATTACTATAACACAACGACTAAGTTTCTGCACCAATGGTAAATTAAAATAATATTCCTCACTCACACATTACTTAAATCAATGCTCTACCATGACATTTTATAGTACAAAAAATGTTTATTCGGTTAATAAATGTTAAAATAATATATACATTTTTTCTATGTCATTTTATAAACCTAATATTCACCACGAATACAATTAGACACTTAAAAGTGAAAAATAATGTATTCAAATAAATTATAAGTATGATATATTTTCACAATAGTTGATGCATAATATTTTATCGAACACCTATTTTAAACATTAAAATACCAAAGTTCTAACTGGTTCAATTGATTTTGTGTATTACCTTATATTATTAACAAGAAATGAGCAAAATTTTTTATTCTATATTCACTACTAATGGTGACAAAAAACTAACTGTATTGTAACATATACTTCAAAAACTTTTTCAGTTGCATTAATAATAATACGTTTAAAGAAAATTGAAAACGTTATCACAGTTATACAAACACTTCCAAGCGCTAATAAAAGTTCAATGCAAACTTCTTTTGTCTGTGTTTGCATAGAGCATATATGACCAGTATAGCTTTTGTTTTGCACAGTCCACCAAGTAGACAGTTTTAACAAAACCATCTGGACGAGTACAAAAAATGCCATTAATATAAAAACATTTCTTTGTCGATAAAACTTTTAGACGTTCTCTGTTCTCAATATGCAAATAATGTTCTACCGCTTTTATCTCGATGTAACTAAAAACAATTTAGAGATACGAATCTCCTTAGATGTAGTGGATAGTTCATTATAAGTAATCGAGGAATATTATATATCTTATTTGTTTTTAAAAATTTTTTTCAGGCAAATATAGTTAATATGATAGTTAACATAGATTAGTAATATTTATTTTATATATTGAGTAATCTTTATTCTGTATATTGATTTTTAGGTTTATTCTAAAACCATCTGTTTTATTATTCGTTTATCATATAAAAATACAATTCACAATTCAATTTTTCTGTTATATCAGGACATAACGATCAAAAATTGATTCTTATTTTTATTTTTTGTTATGTTACGTCTCATGCAGTATTTTTTTTTATCCAGTACTAGTTCGTGTACATTAAAAGATACTTCTTACAAGTTTTTCAGATATGTGCTTCCAAAAACCATATACCTTTTAGATAATATACAAAAAACTATATAATTTAATTCTTTCATTTTTTAAATTACCACGCTTATGTATAAGTTGCAAATATATACTACATTATATTCTTATATGAAAAATAAAGTGATAAAAGTGATATTACAACGTTTTTATTTAATATTTTCCTACAATAACCGTAATAATAAATTAATTTAAATTATTAACAAGTAAAAATAAATTTTATATCAATATTATTTAAATATAATAAACGAAGTACGAATTTCTAACAAATAATTTTATACTTACTACTACTTTTTATGAACACGCAAATTAAAATTATTTAAATTTTTTTTTAACATTTTATTTTTGTATTACTTTATGAAGAATTGGACATATATATTTTATTCATACGTCTGTGTATTAACTGATTAATAATACAATTAAGCAACGTGTCAACATAAACAATGGTTGAGTAGACGCATTATCTTAGAATAACAAATAGCACTACAAACCATTCATTCTTAATTAGAACAATTAAAAAACATTTTTAAGAGAACAATAGAATGCTTGATCATTAATACATCAGGTACTGAATAATACTTGAATATAAAAAAAATGAAATTTAAATACTATTTAATAGATGGCGTATGGCAATATTCATCATAAATATAATGGTTAAAAATATTAGATTAATTTATACATGCAAATAAATTTACTTTAGAATAGTTTAATATACGAATATATATATGTATTATATCGTACTAAAACTAATATGATTTCAAAATTAATATTATACTTGAATATATGTAAAATAAAATAAACTAAATAATTAAGCTTAAGTCTAAACTTCTACATCGTTTTTCAACCACATTTGAAATTTTCATTTTATGAACCCTGCTAGATCATAAAATATTAATAAGGTTGGTCTTAACTATAAAGGTGATCATGTATCTTATATTGTTTGGATGGAGGGCTTCTGATAGAATGTTTGATACACCTGCTTCCCGTTTTTCCGTTTCATATATGAGGCATTTGGATTGATGTATTTGATTGAAAGAGCCAAATTATTGTTCACAGCTTTAAATTCACCTCAGTATATTATGTTTCAATTGATTCGATATGTCTGATATTATCTTTATAATTAAATATTTGATTTACATTTCGAATACAAACCGTAATATCGTTTTATTTTAATAGTATTTATAGTTTATACCGAATTTACGTTAAACTTGGAAGATTTTAGAATATAAATACAAATATGCACTTAAAGAAATGAAAAAAAAAATGGAGCTTAGATGGTTTTAACTAACCATTGACCAATTGTAATTGCTTAATTAAAGCAAATAAAGTGAAAATATTTTCTACCCAATAGTTTAAATGTTAGGAAAATATTTAAGAAATTATTAAAAATTAATTAAATGTAGGTACATAATCTACATGTAACTATACAATACTATACAATATTATAATTGAATAATTTCCATTCACCAACATATTTATGCTAACAAATTAAAATTAATTATTTTCATTTTATCTTAAACATTTAAGTAAAACTCTTCATTTTCTTTTTAATACGTATCAGATTGAGAAATTTTTTATTATTTATTCAAGATCGTTATTGATAATACGTTTGCTATTTATTCGAGTTTAAACAATATTATTTGCTGCTTATGTTAATAGCAACACTCTATATGACAGCAAGTTGATTTTTCGATTTAAACTTTTTTCCACAGTAGATTTTTTATATTTTATGCCACAATATACTACAGATGGTTACTTAACTAATATCTTAATTCAAATTAAGTTGATACAAATATGATAATAGTCCTTCATTATGACATAATTTGAAATATAATAACCTTTATCAGATCATTATTGTTTGTATTTAAAAATATTTAAAGTTTAAATAATATATAACTATAATATATTACTGGTGATTGTTAATTAATTCAGACAACATATCTAGAAGAACTCGTAGAATTTGTAAAAATTATTATAAATTAGAAATTAGAAATAAATCAATGAAATTAGACATTTTTATATGCTTATAAATAATTTCAAATAAGTTTAATATTTTTTAAATTATATTGTGTATATTATACATTTATAATTTTTAAATGATAGAAGATTTCAAGATTCAAAATTTAATATTTTTTGAATAATATTTACATTAAAAGGATAGTTTATGATTAAATCGTTATGTATAATAACGATTTAATAACCAATGTCATCAAGTTTTAATTATAAATGCTCATAAAAAAATATACAAGCTTTTACGCTATAATATGTGTATATATATATATATTTTTAATTCTACTATTATTAATTGGATGTAACATATTAATTATATATTACTTTTTCGTAAATATGTAATTATTCTATATTATATTTTAATATATTATATAACTCTTAGTAGAATATATCAATCTTGCAAATTCATCAGATTATAATGATTATATTTATTTGTTCTAAGTTAATGCCTTTAGTGATTATATGAGCTAATTTAATAGCATACGTGTAAAACGAGTAAACACAATTGGCATATGAATGTTTTAGAAATATTAATAGTTACTTCTTTTTATAAGAATTTTTTGTTATCATTAACTGGCGTGATGTTAAGGCAAATTCGCTACAATAGGGTGTAGATGATTTTCAAAGGTATCACGGGTTGTTATCGACACACAAGTTTAATATTCAAACACGCCGTTATAACAAAAATTCCCTGTTTACATGACTACAGCAATATGGACATACTGTGTGACTACTGTTTAATAGCATCTGACGGAAAGTTTATAGATTCAGCTGAAGATACTGTTTTAGTTATATTAAAATTAACAATTCGTGATATTAATAAATAGTTTAATATAATTAATAATTATATAACAGTCATTAAATTATTATTATTATCATAGTTCCAACGTTAAAGTTATTTTAAAAACTGTTAACAATTGATTCTGATTACTAAGTGCTAGATGTCTAGTGTAGATGATAAAATATAATATGTCATCTAAAAAAAAAAAAAATAATAATAATAACAAATACTCCCAAAACGACCGGAAAAACACTTTCTATTATGATTTTATATTTTTTATTACTTGAGTATTGAAAAACAAAAATCAATAAGTTATTCATTATAGTTTATTTCACTTGATTTTGTATTATTCAATTTATTATTATATTTATGAACTTTTAGTAGATCACTTAATATTTTATTATAATTAAGTGATAATAAAACTATAATTTGTATATAAATTGAATAATTATCTTTATAAAAACTAATCTAACTATTAAGTAAATGTATATTTATATCATTTTATAAATGTATGATACATTACATAATACATATAAAATTTAAATGTATTTTATAATTAATAATGGTTATACATCATGTGTTCTAGTATTTTATAACTAGTATTAAATGATCCATCTCATTGAATCCAGAAACAATAAAATACTTTTAAAATTATTATTAGTTATTATTTTTTTTTCAAACAAAAATCATATAAATCTTAATATTTGTATATGGAGTGTATTAATACTAATTATCAAATTAAACGCAAAATGCGATATTTCGATTTTATAAATCAAGGTAGTTTTATAATCATATAATCTTCATGTTACGTGTTCAATGAAACTATTTGGTTTCTTCTATTTCTATTAACTTAACCGAAGATTCAAACGTCTTTGAAGTAACTTACAGTGTGTTGAAAAAGAGTTTTATTATAATCAGTTTACAGGATCATGCAACAATATGGAAATTTATAAACTTCTAAAATTAAAACAAAGTTTAACTGAAGCCAAATTTAAGAAGTTAGTTAAAAGTAATGATATTCAAGCTATATAAAAAAAAAAAAAAATAATAAATAGACAACTTGAAAAACTATGTACGTTATATACATGTACATAACAAAAAACACATAATAATGATTTTATCATTTTAATTTTCAAAGATATTTTTATAATATATTTAATTTTTTTAATTTTTATTGATTATACATAATACATATATACATATATATACATACATATATATATATATGTAAATATTTATTTTGAATTATATATTTTTTCCTTTTATTTCGGTTTACAGTTCAAATGACTTCGGATATAATATACCAGTTAAAATGACGTATCACCATACTTTATATTTGACCTAATATAAACCTAATCAAACATTTGTATTTACTTTTATATTTACCTTTTACCTAAATATCTTTAGTAAAGCAACTGACCGATTAAAGTAGTATGCAATAACCAATAAATCAATCATAATACCTCATATTTTTTTTATAATTTTATAACTTTTATTGTGTATTTTCATACACTTGACGGATTTAGGAATTGTATTATTTTTTTTAAATTTCTCATAGCAAACATTATATAGTATGTTTCTATATTAACTAGTTTTTTTTATTGAAATAACAAAGGATAATACATGTACATTATACACAATAATCATACAATCATATCAAAAATATACACACACACACACATGTATGTATATAGTTAAACATTTCCTTTTAATTTTGAAGCATATAAATTGGTTTATATCTATACAAAATAAAATCTTACACTGCATTATTTGGTTAATAGATTTTTTTTTAGTTATAATTTATAATGTACAATTGATTTGATAAATTTTACAATATACAACATTAAAAGCTTTTTAGTCAATTTTTAATATACTTGATACATATTAAAATAATTATATTATTTTTCATAAGCAGTATTACAGAAATAATAAATTTGATAGAATAGCCAATGTTTTCAAAAGTATCTATTTTAGATTTGAGTGAAAGTTTATTCAATACCCAATCTGTTTTTTTTTGTATTTGCAAATACGTCTTAGATCAGTAAAAATACTATAATCTTCTACTTTGATAGTAGTTTTTAGTGAAAATTGAATCTTGTTGGTACATTAATGATTCAATATAGAAAAAATATCCAGTACATTAAGATACAAAATTGATTTTGTTTTTTTTTTTGTTATTTATAAAAAATAATCATATCAATTCTTGAAGTTGTTATCAAATAAATATTAGTATGCTCATATAGCTATTTTAGATTTATAAAAAGCTAAATAATTTATGAAAATGTTTTTCATAAGTTTTTTGTACATCAATTGTATTAAATACGTATAAAGTTAAAAGTCACAATATTTATTTTTAATATTGTTTAAAATAAAACTAACATAATTGTTACATTAAATTTGCTCAGAATTTTTACTAATATTATGCGATTTATTCATTGAATTCAAACTCAACATAATATCTTTTTTAGTTATCTAATTATTGATAATGTACACTCAACACACGATATATAATGAGTGAAATTCTCAGAATTTTTTTTTTTTTTTTAGGTCAAGAGTGATACTTAAAATTATAAACATAGGAAATATAAATGATTTTGAATCACAAAAACAATATAATTATAAGTTTTTGTTAATATATTAATGCGAAGAAATATTATTATGTTTTAATAAATATATTAAAATAATATATTTATTGCATTATAGGTGCAAAGTAAAATTAAAATATAATTCTCGAGTATTATATTCCTGACCTAATAAATGTTTGTAAAAGTAAATCAGAATTTATTTAAATTGTTTTGCCAAACTCTTAAAACAGAGTATATTATTTTAGCGATAAAAATGTATTTCTCAAACGCAGTACATTAAAAATGTACAAAAACTTTACCTTACCTTGGTACATTATATAAAAATAAATGCATGGCCTGCAAACGTATATATACCAAGAATAATAGAAAACTATTTATTATTATAAATGAAAATATTGACTCCTGATAAATTAAACCTCATCGTTTTTAAGTATATTAATTGAAGTATATTCATTTTAAAAGTCATAAAAACAAGTTTTACGTATGCCTCTATAGAAAAGAGCATTACAAAATTCGAATTTTAAATAATTGTAATATTTAATAACATATAATATACATATTAGTATACCTATATAGTATATATATATAATGTTGAATAATAAATTTAACCTATATAAGTATAGTCATAATTTAATAAATCTGTGAATATAATATATATATATATTAATAATTTTACTAAATTAACATACAATAAAGTGAACAATATATTGAGTTATTTGAAATTTAGGTACGAACGTATACTATTTTTGTTTATGATAAAACCGAAGTGATTTGATTAAAAATAGCTAATAGTAAATAAAACAATAATATAATTATTTTGGTTTTTTTTTTGTGTATATTACTTGTTTAACAAAAACATTTTTCGAAGACAATAATAAAATTTCATCAAATGTGTGAGGAAATTATGGTACATTTATATATACAAATGTGTAATTTTTCTGATACGATTTCCACTATAAAAATATGTATCGAACAAAGCAATTTAATTTGATTCAAAATTATTTTTCAAAAAGAAACGATATTATGGCGAAACTCAACGAATGATTGCATGGAAAATATTATGGACGGTGTTAATAATAAATAGCCAATCGTTAGAGGGCTGTCACGGATTCCAATATTTTCAGATAAAACCAAGCTAATCCATTGGTATATAATAGAACCCTTCGTGACTATTCAACTCTAATGGAGGTAAAAAAAAAAAAAAAAATGTACAAACACGGTCCTGCGCTCGCTCGCGTTAGTGTTTAGGTGGCTGTAAATTCGTGTACGCTCACGAGTGTGTTATGGATGAACGTATCCTATTTTTCTCAATTGAATACTATGAAAGGAAAATAATGGCAGTACGTATTTGGGTTTTTATGCGCGAAAGGGTGTTTTGTTTGAATCCAACGGTGAAATATCGCTCAACACTAAACACTATACGCCTCGAAGAACACAACGCCCGCAGGCCGCTTTGTTTTCATTGTGTAACGTTTAACACACATGCCAGCGTTTACACATGGTATGTTAAACAAGTTAATACTGTGGTAAACATCTATATATTTATATATATTATATTTAACAAGCGTAGGATAATTCTTCGATTTTTCGATTTCAAAATTTAGGCACCTATTAGTCTTAATGTTTTTGTCGACCGAACGTCATTATAGTCCCTCGAATTTGGCTTCAGTCCTCAATTTTATTTATCATTATATTATTTTTTTTTTTTTGGAGTTTCATAAGAACAGTTTTTTCCTTAGATCGCAATCCAAATAATAATTGGTAAAAATGGGTCACCGCCGGATGGTGAAACTTCCTAATATATACCGATTTAAAATTTAAATATACGATAGATAATTGACATAATGTATGATATAATTGTTAGTTTTTTTACGATATCAATTTAAAAAAAGTACATTGAATTGTGATATTAATTATTATTTGTTTAAGCAATTGTATCATGGTGTATAAGTTACTTGCATATAATATATTATGATTAATACTTATATGCATACAATTAATGTATATACTATATTTTCATACATAATATACATTTAATGAATAAACTACGAATTAACAACATTTGGCAGTTAGGCTTAACAAATAAAATACTGTTATATGTTTAATTAAAAAATTAATTGTAATAATCATTCATTTGAAAATCATTTAATTTATTTTATAAACATATTGGTTTCGACTTACGGTAGTTTATGTTTTGAATTAATTTAACGTTTTTAATGTTATTATATTGCAATCAAAAGTATATAGTTATGTTTGAAGATCGTAATATTATTTTAATATCAGTATTTATTTTTCAGTAATTATGGTTTGATTGTTAAATTAATTCAATGATCAAATAGTTTAATATGACTGATAATATGAGTCTCATTAATAAATTAATAGTTAATTTATAATACAATTTAGATTAAACACGATTAATTTTCAATTGTATTTTTGTCTGTTGAAAATTTAAATCAAATTATAAAACCGATCATTGGATGAATAGACCAATTATATTTACTTCAGTTGTACTTTATGTTATTTATAACAATATAATATTTGATTCAAATATTTGTATTCATTTTATATAGTAAAATCAATAACTTATTATTACTATCATTATAATTTTGTATTATATCAATTGTTTAAGTATGAAAAAAATAATAATAACGAATATTATGTTTTGAAGAAATGCTTTTTTTTTATACAATTTGAATACCCACGTGAATAATACAAGCATGGTTGATCAATAAATTGAATATATTATGACCCTACGGTATTTAGTAACAAATATATATTTCATTTTGTAATACAACTGAAACCAGCAGCTGGTGTATTCATTTGTCAAAAACACCTCCCAATAAATCCAACCACTCGTCATCAAGAATACAATCGTTCGTTGTGCAGATTTCCAGCGATTGATCACTTTTCCACGCTGACAACAGTATAAATGATATTGTAATTTTCGTTCTAAATAAATAGAGATGCAACAATAAATAAAAAATATTCAAACAAACGGATTTTTTTTTATGATAGATATCTTACAGCAGTGACATTCATTAAAGAGAAAATCGGAAAAATTCACTGTTAGCGGTACGGGAAGGGAAGTATAGTGTCGTAAACGTCATAAGTCATGTTCTGTCACGGACAATGGGTCTTCTCGGGACTGAAAAAATATACAATGCCGTTTCCTTTTAGTGAATCTGATGGAGTGTTTAAAAAGATAAGAGAAAACGGATTTTGTATAGTAAAGCATCAACACAAGAAAGAAACAGAAAGTACCTCTTACCGAGCAAATAAATGCATACAACTTTGATTTTGTATGTATAGAATTTTAAATATAAAATTAGAGAAAAATTATAATATATATTTTACGTATCTAGTCATTTCTTAAATCATTATTTTAAATAATTTTTTTTGTAGCATAAACTTAAAAACATTGAAAAGCCATTCTATAAGGTATTTTGTTCATATTATTCGATTGAATGTCTAGTTGCTTTTCAAGTTAATAGTTTGGAAACCGCAATAAGTAATTTAAAATTTATGATAAGAAATATTGTTTTCATACAAATATAAATGAAACAAGGAAACTACTAAATAAAGTATGTGCATTATGGTTAAGTATCATATTAAAATGTTAGTTATGAATGTTAGGAGATAATGTTTTTAAAGGTATATTATTTTCTATTTTTATTGTATAATTATAAAATATATTCGGTTTGTTATGAAATCATATTTATATTACTTAAAATGCTTATTTTATCTTCGTATATAAATATATAAGAGACATATTCTCAAAGAATTCAATAATATTCACAATCTTAATAAGGTTCAAACGTAATGTGATGTTACTGGGATAATATAATATTATGCACAACACTACTATTATTAGTATTTGGTACTTAATAATATTATTACAATTATCTATAATATTACAATAATATTTTGCTTAAAAGTATTATAAATGTAATTATTATTTAAAATTAAACTTGAAATATTGTACTTAAGTTTAGTATAAACGGTTTTTTTTTTATTATTAATTTCTAATCAAATTTTAAATGTGCATAGGATACTCGTAATTTTTTTTTAATTATTTCAATACAGTTAGGACATTACAATATAATACTGATTTTCAAGTTTTTTTTTTTATAAAATTAATTATTATCTTTATTTAAATATAAAGTATAGCTACATTTTATTATTTGGTACACTATAATGAAAAGTAAAACCTACCTACTTGTTTTACAAAGCACATTAATATGCCCATGGTAAAAGAAACAATTTGTCTACGTATACCTATTATACGTTTTATCACTTTAATTTAGTGTAGGCATAGTATTAACATCATATACGGTGTTATTACACAGTATATCAAAATCTTTTAAAAGGTTTAATTCCTTATAATGTTGGCTTAATGCCAAAAATAACCAAAAGTTTATTAAATAATTTATTTGTTGGTAATTTCACCAGTTAGAACTATTAATTTAAATTTCGTTAAAATTAATTTGACATATTTTAAGTTAAAGCGACGAAAATTTAATATTATGTTTAATGCGCTATATTTTATATTACTTAATATATAACTGATTTATGATTTTTATCATTAATACCTATAGCTTATATATTATAAAATATTTAAAAATATTAAAATAACCCTTGAGAAAAATTATAATAATAAATTACAAAGTCAAATAATAGAAGTCGTCAGCTTAATGGTAAATATTTAAGTTTATTCAAACTTAAATTATTAAAGTAACTTGTTCATTAAAGGCTCAAAAAGTCCAAACTCTAAATTTTATTAAACATGTTTATAAAAATGTAAATTAAAAATAAATTATATAAAAGACTGATTTAATGAAATATAGTTCACAATATTAATATTTTATTTTTAAAGTCATCTTCAAATAACGTAAACAATAGTAATGACAACCAACCATAAGTAGTACCTATTGCAAGTGAAAACTAGAAATGAGTTTAATTGTTTAATAATACCTATACTATGTTACAATACGTGTGTGTGTTTTTTTTTTTTTTTTTGTTGAACATTAATTGATGTACATTTATATATTTATATTAGTAGCCATCTTAACTGGGTCGACTAGAAATGCGTGTTTACACGAACTACCCGCATTTTTAACTGGGAGTCACGATTCCGTTTATTATCCAGAACTGTAACAACGCACATTACGGTTGGCCTACAGCCGTGTATAGGACGGGTAGTACCACGGTGGGAATGGACACAGGCGTCCGGAAGCTATGACGGTAGTCGGCAACAGCAACTGACGGAATTTAATTTCGCCCAATGGCATCTCTCTTTTCCGGACATCATTATGTCAAAAACTACGACAACGACCCAAGAGATAATATATAAACGTCCGCGGCACTACGGTAAACGTGACCGGAATCTTCGAGTGAAATCAGCTCTGTCTCGCTTAGCTTTTAACTCGACAATTTGGCTCGAATGAGCGTGTTTTGATTAACAGAGTAACTCACTCCTTCTTATACCTACTCCTTTTCCTATTCCTACTCAACTACTATTCGAGTTTGGGACATAAGAATGGACGCTGGTCACCCACCTTAATTAGATAGCTATATATATCACGTAGTCGTACACATAGTAACTTGTAATATTTTTGATGCAAGGTGTATGTTAGAATTTTTTAAGGTATATTAATATACAGTCATTTAATCATATAGCCATATAGTAACACCTTATAATAAATTATATAAAATACAGTTCGCAATTTTTAATTATATTGAATCATACGATGCACTACTAACACATATTCTGAACCTATAATATTAGTTTATATTTTATGATTTAAAAATATTTATTTATTTATTATATAAATAAGAGCCCAAATTGAAGTGTACCGTTACTGAATATATCAAATTATGATTTATCTAATAAAACAAAGGCTTATATTGAATTGTATGGCTGAATTATATCAAGCGTCAGCGAGATCAAGTATAATTTAAATTTAAATAGAGGCCTCATTGAATCATTGCAAAACATTTTGATAGAAAATAATCATCTTTTATCAAAGTACAGATCGATTAATGAGTTCGAAAATTTAAAATTAATTATTAATGCCGAACGAGTTTTTCGATAATAACACAGAAGTTATTATTATACTACAATTGATAAAATTGCTCTACCTATAATTATATGATGAAGAAAGATATGATTATTGTTGATTTATTAATATTTTTTATTTTTATATATTTTCCTGCAATACTGTGTACAGATAAAACTGTGTGGATAGGTATATACATATACCTATGTAATGTAACTAAATTATAAGAAGAAACAAATGTTTAATAAAACACTGTATGGTTAAAATATAGAAAATCATATAAATAAAAAAAAAAAATAAAAGACATATATTATAATACAGTAGTCATATTATAACAATATTATTAATACTATAATCATAATTACTCACTATTACTGTATAATAATACAATTAAAGTACAATATTACGATTGAAATACATTTATATAAAAATAAATATTATTATAAAAGAATTATTGTAAATTATAGTTGGTTGAGAATGCGCAATTCAATGAATGGTTAAACTGTTGTTATGGTCACTTTACACCAAGAGTAACCATTAACAATGCAATTAATGTCCCGAGTATCTTACAGTCTTACAAAACTGTAATTTATATGAATATCCGTTTCACCGCATATTATTGTAATTGTTTTTATTTAGTATACACTAAGATAAAGTTTAATAGCTTATCACGTAATCAATTCACATGTAATAAATATTTAAATTTCATACATGGATATTTGATAATACATATTTAAATCATTATTTATTATTTTTTAATTATTTAATTATTATTATTATTCTCTGTTATTAATATTATATAATATAATTTATATTTTAATGATAATTGTACCTGCCTAAATATAAATTGTTATTAATATTCATCAATAATCAATAATCGTTTTTTCCTTTTATTTTTTTTTAATTTTAATAATTAATAATTTTAAAAAAAAATATGTAATTTTGTGACTTTCTAACGTAATTAACTTAATTATAACATAATTATTGTACTTAAAAAAAAGGAATGATTAATATTGTTTTAAACTAAAATCTTTTAAGTTTTAAATATTCGTAAATCGAATTTACATATATTTTAATTTTATTAAAATTCTGATCATAAATTTATATATCAATGCTAATAAATGTTAAAAACTATGCCTACCAGTTTAAGCATATATTATTAATCATGCTATAATAATATTTTGTGTTAACTCCAGCCTGCAGAGTATTAACAATTTTATCTAAGAATATAATATATGTTTATGATTTTATGAATTTTAAATTATTAATTGTCTTTTAATTTAATTTAAAATTTTTAAAAATGGAATCAGTGGCAAATTTGATAGATACTTGATAGACGAGTGTAATAATATTTATAAGGTTTAAATTACATAAATGTATTTAATATAAATCTAAAACCACATTTTTATATATTTTGATAATTTTTTATCCATTAAATTCCACAAGCTCTATATTTATAACAAATACTTAAGTATAATACTAGTATAAGCAAAACTACTTATAAAAAAAATATTAACTAAAAATATTAAATAATATTGAATTAGACTTAATATATTTATTTACATAATAAAATTCATTGTGCATCATCTTTTTAGTACAAATTAAATAGTTAAAAAACAGAGTTCATATCATAATTTTATAATCCTATAATATATTATCATTTATCACGAACTATAAAATTTAATAAATTAATATTATATTATAGCCTTTGCATTATGAAAATAATATTATAGGTACATAAAATTATTGTATTTCATGAAATTAAACACGCAGAGTTTTTCAGAGCCCTGTTTTTATTTTACTCACAATAAAAGTAAATTTTAAAATTATTTTATTTTTTGAAACTGCTTGAAAATTATTTCAATTTTAAATATCAAATTTATTATTTAATAAGCGTAGTACATATCGACATAGTTAGTTATTGCAATTTTATTTTGTTTTTAGTGCATTAATTTTGAATTAAAAATATACAAAATAATATAACCTTATTAAAAATACACGTATTTTATAATTTAAAATAAGAATGTATTTTTAGATTTTTGCTATATCAGAATATAATATATTATACGAAATGTTACCACTAATGTGTAATTTATAATTAGAAGTTGTTAAAATTAGTCAGAACTACTTATACTTTTGTCTATCATACGAGTGACTTCTTAACTATAGATTTAAAACAAATATTTAATAAAAATAATAATTCATGTGTTTGAAATTTAAAATTCATCATTATTATTAATTGAAGTCACATGTCTGAGTAAAAACTATTAAGTCTTTAATAGCTATTTAGTAAATTTAATGTATGAAAAACTAATAAATTATGATCTAAAGATATTATTATTATTATTATTTTTATTTTTTATTATTTTATTAAACATGTTTAACAGTATTTTTCAAAGAATTAATATAGCTATTATACATCTATATTTTAATAGATTCATTTAAAATTATTTGGACAAAGTTTATTAACGTCTGGTAAACTTCTATTAAATGTTGAAGTGCAAAAAAACTTAGCTGAGGTGTAAATATATTTATGTGATTAGATTTGCATTTAATTTAGCTGTTGCATCATTTAAACCCTCAAGATATCTTAATATTCTTGTTTTAAAGGGTAAATTTACACTCGTTGTGTCTTTTTATAATTTAATAATTTAAACTTAATAATAGATAAAATTATTTGCTTGACATACCGACATATTAAAATGTTATCTAAGTACAAAATTATCTTATTTATTAAGTCAAAGTTATGAATATTTATTTCCAATACACTTATTTAGGTATAATATTATTAGACTAGCCATTTTCAATGGTATTAAAAATGTAATTACTACTTTGATGGTAATATAAATATTACTTGTTAACTGTAAAATATTTTTATTTGAATCACTAGTTAAAAAAAATATATAATCGTATAACTTATATTGATCATTCACTCAATTTTTTTTTTCTAACCTATTTCAAATCCAATTGTACAGGCTTTTAAGATGCTACAGAAAGTAAGATATGGTATAATTTATTGTAAATAAAATTTGAATTTAAATTATGTAACTATTTTTTATTACTTGTTGGATATTAATAATTGTATTCATTAAATTATCGATAAAGTATTTAGTTAAATAATTTAACGAATATTTAAAATATTCGATAGAGATCGAAATTGTTGATAAATATAGTTTATTAAACAGCGATGGATGAACAGTTGATTACATTTTTTATTATTTTAGAGAATCCATGTTTTTGATATTTTTATTACACCGATTTGAGGGAGATTGATAAATTGATTTAGAAATTCACAGAAAGAAAATGTAATTTTATTGATTTCATATTTTTGATTTGAATTTAACTGTAAGAAAATAGTTATTGCGTATTTTATCATAATAGTATGTTTAATGGTTCCCTGCACACAAATCGCACTTGACAAGCTCAAGCAGAAATTGTGTACATAAGTTTAACTACTTTGGATTTTCCTCGGAGTGATTGATGCATATTATTATGAATTATTTTTTGAAATATATGTATATATAAGTATTCTTTGTAGTTATCTCATTGAAGTAAATATTTTGTTTTTGTCATTAGATTTTAGCAAATATAAATACAATGTTATAAATTAATTTATATATTAATTATATTTATTTAATAAATCAATTATTTGATAACGTTTGCCATTCAACTATATAAGTACAATATATTTTAAAGATCACATAAAATAAAAGTATAATATGAAATATTATGAATTCTTATAAAACAGCAGATTCTTAGACAAAATAAGAAACTATGTATAAGAATATATTCTTTCAACCAAAACTAATAAAAATGTTAAAGAAATATTGTTTTGAAAATGAGCACCAAATTCAATAATTATTTCATTGGCTTATATAATTTATGTAGATTAATCATTTTACACGGTGCAGATAATTTAATTAATTTAAGTATTATGAATTTTCATATTTTGTATATAACCAGTTTCTACTACAATCTTAATTTGATATGAATTGCTAAATAATATTATTTCCTATCCACTTTTTATTCGAGTCGGTCAGTATACACTTTAAAAAAAATCTACTTTTATACAATGTAAATAATAAAATCCAATAGACTAATATTAATTATTTTATTTTATTATATTTTATTATTATAAAAACAAAAATGTTTACGTTTATTTTAAAACATCAAATGAACCTGTTATGTAGTGATGCAGCTTTACATACAATTGACATAAATAACATTTTTGTAGAATAATTTTCGTTTCTTTATAATTTAAATTGGTCTAAAATGACTAAAGCAATTTAATTGAGTTTTAATGATAAAATTATTCGTTGACCGTAATCAAACAAATCATGATGGAATGATCACTAGTGAAAAATCAAATCATATTTTCAGTTATAATTGTAAATTTAAAATGCCTCCGTTTAATTATTATTTATTATTTTTTTTTAATAAAACTTAAACATTTATTTTAGTATTTTGCTACCTTGCTATTTTACTTGAAATTATTTAATGTATTCTACTTTATAATTGTTTTTCTATTACATACTTACTTTTAATTTCCTTACAATATACACTGTCTCATTAATGTACCAATCATATATTGTTAAATGCTGTATTGTGTCAAATAACTATATTGATTAACTTAAATCTCTTGTGAAGAAAATATTTACGAGCACCGTTTATAAGTTTTAAAAATGAATATGTGCTTTAAAATATAGGTTTAAATATTAAAAACTTCAATAGTTAAAAATAAAATATTGTTATACCTAATACTGTTTTAATTTTAAAAAATATTATTTGTGGCAATATACGTTAATAACTTGAAAAACTATTGTAACTTGAAATTTTCATATTTGTATTAAGCCTTACATAAATTAATACTTAATTAGATTTAACATTTTTAATACTAGTAGGTACTTGCAAAGTATACAGTAATTTATTTTCTATTTAAAATCATTGTTGGTTTATTATATTGTATAATATAATATAATCATATCTGCTATGATGATTTTTTTTTCTTTTAAAAAATCCATCATAAACGAAATTAAAATTTTTTTTTTTTTTATATCAATCTCGTATGACCGAATTCTATGAACTTATTTTGAATCCAATTCTTATGAAATATTCTGCATATTAATATAGTCAGTTAAATAAATAGTTATTCCATAATTTTTAATAATTAGGCATAAATATAATATTATAAATAAAAAGTATATTATATGTACCACGTAAACCATAGAAATTAAAATAAAATATTAATATAAAATTTATAGAAACAT
The DNA here is from genome assembly GCA_036289425.1 of Rhopalosiphum nymphaeae. NCBI lineage: Eukaryota > Metazoa > Arthropoda > Insecta > Hemiptera > Aphididae > Rhopalosiphum > Rhopalosiphum nymphaeae. Next base: position 6,189,325 of record JAZAQC010000012.1, on the reverse strand, counting down.
ACCAAACGTCACTACGAAAAAAATTCTGCAGTAATTTGTAGCTCTTAATTAAGAGTATCAAAGTACCGTCTATACAGTTTTAGTTTAAAAGAAACATCATTATTAAAACATTTTATCGTACATTTTTAACCAAACGAGTAATCATACTATCATAGTAACAAATATATGTATTGAATAAATTCTGTACCTACTCAAATAATTTAATTAAGTGTATATTCCACAAATTTTCTTAATACATGATACAAAATAATTTATTATTAAAGTTTATCAACTGATTAAGTACATACTATTATTTAGTACAATATTGTCATTACTTATTATAGTTATTTTATTGGCCAGCGTTAAATTATTACTGTCAGTATTTAATGTGAAAAGCTATGACGCGATAATGTGTTATCGTCATCAATAGCTACAAAATTAATTATTAATTTTATTTGAATTGATACATTTTTAATGGTTAATGAACATATTACGCATTATGTATTATTCTGTATCAGTCATTATAAGGTGATATTACTCTTAAATGAAATAATTAATTTGTTATTTTTGACTATCTAGTAGAATATATAATAGTATAATTTAGTATATATAATATTTGAAAATTGTGCCAATTAATATATTCATTGGTTTAGGTATACATGTTATAGATTATATTCAGTTATTATATTTAACAATTATTCAGTTGTATTAGTTAATATTATTTTAACTTATTTTTGTGATATTAACAATATTAAGTTACAGATAACGTAAAAAAATATAACGATGCACAACTTATAATAATAAATTTACTTAAATATTATATAGATGATAATATGTCGGGTAAGGTTTTATATAGTTGAGTAGATTGACGGCAGTGGTGAATCTGATTGGGGTGGGAGAAGACTGTTAATATTATAATATATTAGCAATTGAAAATACTTTTTGATAATAATTTTATATTGAATAGTCATTCAATCATTGTATTAATTATTATTTATTTAAAGTTGAAGTTCATTCAACTGAATTATTGTTATTGTATATTTAACATTTTTTGATAATTTATTCGTAGTTAGCATAATAGAATATTTATTTATGTGCAAACGAACATCTTCAACACCAGTTTAAGTGTATTATTGGAGTCATTAAAGATCAAAATTCTGGGTGCGTTTATATAATAAGATAAATGTTTAACCAAAATAATAAAATATAGTAGTGTGATATTAATATGACTATCACATAAAATTTGATAAACACATATTCCCAAATGTCACTTTCTACATTATTATTCAAGTTACAACACAAGTAAAATACTTAATTGTATTATTGTTGGGTTAGTACAATGGTCATTGGAACAACTAGACCTTTATTACAATGGGTGATTAAGATCCACTGGCCTTATTATAGAACGTATTTACGTGAGTGGATTTCCTTTAAAATAAAAATAAATTAACAACTCTTGAAAAAAACAACGTAAATTTAATTTATTTTCCAATTTAACGAAATCACGCAGCCTAAATCCTCAACAAATTTAGTATAACAAATATATAGTTAATAAAATGGTATTTTAAAGGAATAGTAAAAATTATTTTCATTCATGTATGTTATAATTTCCAAATGGTTGTTTTTTCCATATTGATCTATTATTACTTATGAATTAAATTTGTGATAATTATATTACCAATATATAATTACCACAATAAATATGTGTAATAATTAAGAGATTAGTAAAACTATTACTCGTGACGTTGTGGTCCATGTTTTTTTTATGTAATTCTAAAAATAACCTTTCATAAGATACACAGCTCTTAGGAAATATTATTAGTTATACAATTTGATAAATCTGTCAATATAATAACAATTATCGTGGAATTACGATAATCATCATATTAATAATTAACAATCTAAGTATTTCAATTGATGCTAATTTACAGCCAGAATGTGCTATGGGTGCTCTCCACGCTAGTTTATCCAATAAAAACAGTATACATCATAATGATTTATTGAAAGCTAAGTAAACATATGCACATGCATTTTTTTTAAATTAAATTATTCTTACCGTTCGTTCGCCTAAATTTCTAACACGACAGTGAAGGTAAGCGGTGCTTCCCAATGGCACGGTAAGGTTAGTTTCAGTGGTATTGTCCAAAAGTGGCTCTGTGAGCTTTTGAAATTCATCGACGCTTGAATACCATAATTGTTGCCATTCTGAGTTACCAGATCCTCCTGGTTGTCCGCTTTTACCTTTTGGGCTGGATATTTCTCGCTTTTCTACACATATATATAAAAAAAAACATTAATATTTTTACTCATATTCAGATGTATTAAATTTAAAAATAGTTTAATATATTGAAATTGACAAAATCTTGATCATATAAAACTTTTTTCGTCTTATTTTTTTTTTTTGATAAACATTAAAATATTGATTTAAAATGTACGTTTATATACTTCAATAACATTTTAATCTAATGATATATCTTTAAAATCATTATTATTAATTTTTTGTCCGTCGTATTAAATTAATAAATGACAGCGTTTCATATTAAATTAAATTATAATTATTAGATTTGAATTTAAAAAGGAAATAATTTTACTTAACATAATATCATAGTAATAATGAATTTATTTAATCATGTATAATAATTTGATATAATTTTACGCAGTAACTCCAAACCATAAATTTTTAATGTACGTCAATAAGTATTTAATCTATTAAATATTTTACTTTAAATAAGACTTATAAAAACAAATAAATAGATACTATTCGTGGTCATTAAATATTCAAACTCAATGAATAATAAATAATCAATAATATATTTTAAATTATAATATATCATTCATACCAAATAAGGATGCAATTCTTTATTTCTTTAAGTTATGTTTTTACATTAAAAAAAAAATCGAAATTCAATTGTATTGTATTTTAATAACAATTATTATATAAACACAAGAATATTCTTTAATTTTTATTATTTTTATTCTGATTTATAAATCATAAACGAAGTAATTGAATTTCAAGCATCCATCGTCAATTGTCTCATCATACCTTCTCTGTTTAAATGGAATTCAATCAGACAACGTCAAAAGCATTCTCATTATTGAGGACATTTTCTGCTCAGTTTGAATGGAGATAGAAAAAAAAAAACGAAAAACCTACTTCATTACTAAATGACGCGTAGGCTCAATCGATCCATTTCCCCGGGACTTAATTTTTATTTGAGTTATAAATGTAATCGTCAATCAATAGATCATCTTTACATTATCATATCATAGTGTATATATTAATTAGCATAAAATTATGAGTTGCATAGGTTTTTGCTATAAATATATAGAAAAAAGAAATGACTAAGTAATGGAATTTAAGTTTTGAAGAGATACTCTATGAAATTAAAATAAGTGGAAAGAAATAAAAGTTTTCCAGATAGTAATTTATAATAATGAAAAATAAATAAAAATATTTCAAAAAACTGTTTGTATACAACTAAAGGAATTTTATAAATCATTATTTCACTGGAATGTAGGAACTAAGTAAATAATCTCAAACATAATATTTATCATACACGTAGGTCGAAGTCAGACGCTTCAAATATTGTAATGTGTTTTATATATAATTAATAAATTTAAACTTATGTTATATTATTATAAAAACAATGCAATTGATATTAACGATGATTGTTGCAAAACATAAGTATTATACTGCTTATTAAGTCAGAATGTTATAATTTCAAAACTACTTTATAGTATTATTATCATACATGGAAATTACTGCAGTATATTTTGTTATAAATAAAAATTCATACAGTATTATTTTGAGACGTACTATCGGACTGATAAGTTGTATAGTATGTGTCACATAATACTATTATAATTTTTTAAAAAACAATTACAATACTATTCATAATAATACTATCGGAAAACATACCTATAGAACCTATTAGATTATATTAATTTTAATTGAGAGGTTAATTATTTTATTGTTTTTCTACAATAGTTTATCCGAATCAATAATGATGAAAAAAAATCTGTCGAAAGAATTAATTGACAACATATTAAATTGGATGTTGATCTCTGAATAAAATATCATAATTTATATAATGGTAAAAAATAACTCTATAGTCTTTATAGTACAGAAATCTAGTGTAATTATAAATAAACTCTGCCATTGTGTTTGCAATATTTCCTCATTGCAAGTTATGTATGTTTTAAAAATGATATCAAGCCGGTTTTCCGTGTTCTTGTATTAGTTTGTCAGGTGGAATAATATTAAAATTTATTACTATTTTTTAGTTATAATTTTTGATTTTGTTATTAAAACGTTGGACTGTTTTATATTATTATAATACTATAGAGTTCGAATACTTTTTAATAACATGATGTTTATTATTAATTATTGTTTAAATATAATGTTTACACGTTAACCAATAATTATTATTCATAATTATTAATTACGATAATGTTCGAAGTTTAGTTTAATACATTTAACCTGTAAATATTGTTTATCTTAGTTATAAAAGTATTCAATATAATATATATAAATCATCATGAAAAACGTATACAGTAAATGAGTAAATCAGTCGAATTGTTGTTATAAATAGTATTAAAATTAAATGTTGTGATTTAATTGATCACCCATGTCTGCTTTATATTTTCTATCACTAAACTGCCACAAATGGATTTTTTTTTTTGTTTTTTATTTAGATAAAAAGTAATAACCAACACTCACGTTATCTAAATATGTATTAAATATCATCATGAAAAAGATTGGATTTACATAATATTTTTATCGTAATAAATAATATAGTTACTGAGTTTCGTTTAAATTATGTGAGAGTTTAGCAAAATTATAAACTATTAAATTTAAAATGTACCTTAAATAATACATAGTATACACATAGAAATAAAGTGATTTAGCTGCAGTATAATAAAAAATAAAAATGCATAATATATTGCTTGCCCATAAATCTACGAAAATAGTTTAACATACAAGCAGCTCTTTTCAAGTTATTTATAGCAGGTTGGCAGGAAATATTGCAGTCATGTCACTCTAAACTTGCTATAACTTTAATGTAATAATATGTGATATTTCTTTTTATGAATCACTGTAATCGTCACCAGAATGATTTTCACTGAAATGGCAGCCGTGCAACCATTAAGCTTGCACAGAATAATAGCGAAATTGTTTTAATAATAAATACACCTTTATACATTTATAATATTCCTAATTCTATTTTATTTATTTCCAAATAATTTTTGAAACTGTAATACATACACATTTCTCTATATATTATGTATTATGTAATATTTACTTATAATATAGGAGGTATGTATTTTGTTTTAATATTTTTTATTGACTACCTTCACATTTTTCTCTTAACTATAAAATTATAATCATAAAGTATAAGGAATATTTGGTTATACCATATAGTGGTTAAAGTATCCTATACATGGTAAGTTTTGTATTTGAAATGTTGTAAATTACGACAGAAAAGTCAGTATTACAAAATGTATAAGATAATGCAGTTTTTTTGTTTTTAAATAAATGTATATATAATATAGGTATATACACATATTTATATGTATATTCTATATTAGGTCAATATTAAAAAATACAAGAAATTAATAATCGAACAATATAATATGTCTCTTATCTATGGTATAGTATAATTAATACATTACTGTAAAAATTCATAATAATGTCATTAACAGAAAATTTATTTTTGTTTGTACTTACATTACATGGCTTAAAGTGTATATTTTTTACATGTATCCTAATTTATACTTTCCATTTTAATCGTTTATACCTACGAGTTCTAGTTTCTAATTATCAGGCTAAAAATAATAATCATTAAAACTAAAGGAAACATAATTCGGAATTGAACTAATTAAGACAACCCACATGTATTTTTATAAGATCGATCAGTCAATCGCGATAATATTATAAAATAGTTTACTATATTTACAACATAATTAAAATAAGAGAATTTCATTAAATAGATAACAAATATTTAATTGTTAATATTATTTATTTTCCTTAATACACTGTTGAATTAATCAAAAAAAAAAAAATCTCTTTCGTGGGGTCACATTGTTTTCCTCTATGGGACGCTTCTATCATCATAATAATTGCAAAGCTTAACACACCACGTGCCAGTACTATGGTGAAACGACTAATTGGCAGTAATTAAAAAAAAAAAAAAACAATAAGCTAAGGGCTACGGTACAGCATTTGCATTTTTTCGAGCAATGGCGGGTGAATTCTTTTTGTTATTTTTTACTATAGTTTTTTTTTTTTTTAGTCCACTAACTTTAATATTCCTTTTAATTTCTTTTCTCACGCAACGGATAAATGTTTTCCATTTGAATGAAGGCTTAAGATTTTTTTATCGTTCATATGATTAAGGTTTATTTTTATTTAATTCTAATTCCACTGGACAGCTTTTTGATTATTGCTTCTATAACTATGTTATATGAGTAACTATTCGTTTATCTGGTATAACTGGTAAGTAAATTATAAAATATGCTACATGTGGGTCTGAAGACGAAATATAGCTAATTATTTTGTAAAGTACATGGAATACGACTATAAAATAATATTTACCAGCATTTCAGAATACAAATGAGATATAATAAATTATTAAATACAAGGTTAGTATACCAAAAGAACTCATAAGTTAGTTAAAAGAAAGTTCCAACTATTTAATTTTTGAATTTTGTAATAAAAGTATATTAGATTTCACTTTATTGATTTCACTTTATCATAAAAACTAAGTATTGATAATACCATATAGTTTATAGCCATAAACTAACCATAGTAATATTTTCATTGATAAATTATTTTGTAAAATGTAATATTTTTTTTTGAATTGACTACAAAACTTAAGCACATTTTATCGTAAACATAGTTTTATGGAATGATATTTTGGAGATAATTTAATTAATATTATAATTCCACAATAGGAAATAATGAATAATGTTATTAATTTTAATTACGAGAAAATAAAATAATTCAAAAATTATTTTTATTAGTCTGAATGATATCAGTTTACCCAAATATGAAAAAATATTTTTTCTTCGTCTGTGCTTAATTATATTTCTTTAGAAGTTGAATAATTACAATCTTGGAGCACAATTCATATTAAAATTGCAATTTCACAATCTTGTTAAGATTTATAAGTAGTTATAAAAAGGGGACAAGTAAGCTTAACCGTTCTTTTGTACAGTATATGTCAAGTGCACATCATCATTGAATAGGTGAATATAATTAGAATGTGAAATTTGAATTAAATGATAAATTATTGTGTACGATTAAAAACGACTCTGAAGACGGGGTAGTAGTCTACATGCCTACAAAATAACTAACGATTTTAATAAACTTTTTTGAAAATTTAAATTCAAACCCTTATAAGTAAATAAAAAATTAAAATGTTGATAATTTTTATAATGCATATTTACAATACTAAGATTTTGTCAAAATTTAATATTTTTTGTAATTACTTTTTATTTTTCTAATGATTTTGAAAAAGGAATTATTTTTCTTTTAATGAAAGAAGAATTTATCATTTTTTATCGATATTGTAAGAACTATAATAAACTATGTATTACTATGTATACTTATAATACAAATATGACTGATACATTAATTTGAGTTTATTTGTTAATAACTAACACATCACAACTGTGATCCATTTAATATAACTTAAGATAAATTGAAATATAAATTAATATTTTAATTAAATGTTTCAAAGTAGCAGTGTATTCACCACTTCTGTTACCAATTTAGGTATTTAATTATAAAATGTCTACGTGAATATTTTTATTTGAAGCATGGTGTCCCAATTAATTTTAATTTCACGTTTAAACCACAGCAAGTTGCTATGGTTGTACAATACCAATAGTTTCAGTTTTACATTTTTGTACTTTAAACAACAGTGCTTCTCAACCTCAACCTTTTATCACCATAGTAAAATTAATTTTAACTCAATTTAATAGTGTTGATAATAATTATTATAACTGTCACCAATCAAAATTGATTGAATTATTAAGTAAGTACAAATATAATTATCTTAAATAAATATGTATTAAATTATATCATATATTATGTTTGATATTTAGGTGCCATTAAAAAATTGTTGATATCATTGATAATATGAATTTAATTTTAAGTAGTTTAATAATGTATTTACCTACTGTCCATTTGAAAAATGTGTGTTAAAAACTTTAATTATAAACAATACATTACGTACTGTAATTAACTGTTCTTTATTGTATTTTTTAAGTTAGTGAGTTGGATTTTAATATAATTGTATTGGTTTTAATTTCAAATTTTTGATGTGTTCGAATATAAAATTATTTATATATTTACATTTTTTTTACAATATTTTATAAAATTATAATACATTTTTCAATTATACAAAAAGAATTGTAAAATGCGTGACATTTCTTTAAAAGTGTTAAGAATACTTACTATTATTATTTTAAAGCCTATGTGAATTTTATTATTGACTATCTAACTACAATGGCAGATACGAGTGTCGTACTAGTTTTGTCGAACAATATATTATTTTAGTTTACAATGTTTGTTGTAATCGTTGACTGGAAAACGAAAAACCGAACAAAACGAGAATGATTTCTCCGGTTGCGATAACGATAACATTATATCCGTACTTTCGACGATCATATATCACGTCATATTATATTTGTGTGCGTTTGTCCGCATAAATCACGAGTGATGGAGGCGACAAAACATCAAATTCGCTTTGGTGAGCAGTCCGTTACAGGAAAGACGGTCTCTCTATGCCTCAGCCAGAACAGCAGTCGGTCCAATATCACTGATATAACAATTTTTCAACACAGCATCCCCACGAAGGAAATTTTTAAAATGTTTACACGAAAGTGACTACATGCGAGTGACGCCGTCGCGTCTACAGTTGGGCCTATGGATGTGTGATGATAATATAACAAACACACATGATATATCGTTCAACACGACTAATATTATCGTACTACACGTGGAAATACACGAAACAAATTTAATAATACATTGACATATCATAATGTGAGTACTTATTCATCAGTGACGATTGGTGAAAGTTGTGTTGTGTGTGTGTGTTTTTTTGGGGGGGGGAGGAGGAGGGAAGGAATACGTTTGTAGGAAATCGTTAGCGGACAACGAAAAAACTCTTCGTATCGCCACACAACTGTGTTATTATTGTAACAACCGTCATCCATGCGTTTACTCGCTAAACACATTAATCCCAACACACCCACACTCTCAACCTCAAAACCTCTGACGCGCGACTCCCCTTCTCCAAGATTTGACGAGGGTTCGCGCGCACCACATTAAGGTTGCGGTTACCACGCATGTCGGATCTGCCCATACCGCGGTCGGCACATGATTACAGTAGACGTCCGATGACATTTAACCGTAATTATATTATACGACACACGATCGTGTATATTGTTGTATTATTCATACGTGTGCACGAAATTACACTGTATTATGGATAGGTACCTGTTCATTTATTATGACCATTTATAAATAAACAAACGTCTATTCAATCGTCATACTAGTCACACACGCTTACTATATTATTATAACGCACTGCCTGAACATTGTAACTAATATTAACTTTCTCGAAAATTCACTATTGTGACACCATACCTATTTGCATGTAATATAGAATCGAGGTGGGTGGACGGTACTAATATAGGTGTTTATATTACAGCATTTGCAAGGACGAATCGGGTGTCATATAGATTTGGATCTCCCCAAACGTAGTCGTGGTCTATCGATGTCATCAAACCATCATTCGCAGACTCGCTAGAGTCGAATGATCTCGTTCTCACCGTTCCTCGTTTGTATTAATAATTTCATCTCCTGTGCCATTGGACTTGACGTCGTCAAAACGTTTTTCTCCGGCGTCGACAACTTTGACGCGCATTATAATATGCAATGCGCGTGAATTACTACACACTTTACCGATATTCCAAGAAATCTATCGTCCTCAAACCATCAACAATGACGTTAACTATTAACTCAAAATAATTCTTAGTACTGAGTTATGCTTGTTCATATATTATAGTACCGTCATATTGTAAAAACCGATTAATTCATAAAGAGAGTTTAGTATATATTATTTTAGGTTCATCACCAAGGAATCTAAATACAACAACTATTCGTAGAAAATAAATTTGTTAAAATCAGTATGTCGTTTCAATATATTAATTGATTTTAAATATCACTGTATAGTATGGTTTAGATGTTTTTTTTTCACGAAGCAATAAATATCGAATAATCGTGTTAATAATTAAATATTGAAATATTGTCGTTTTACATTTAAAATGTAATATAATTATTAATTATAGTCCATTCGTTTTGCTACGAACAATTTTCCGTACTTCCGCTGTAGATCTCGCCATTTCTAGGGAAACCATAAACATCCCGTAAAAAGGTGAGACGAAAGCGAAAATGAAAATTTGAAGAGGTAATGTCCGTTAAGAGGGAGCAGGAATGGAAAAACGATTTGTAGACGGACAAATTAATCATTACTATGGTGAAATTGGATTGGAAAACATATCTGTGCTCGTTTCGCCATCCCGTTCTCTTGCCCTTAGAACTTCATTAAAATTTCATCATCATTTTGCTTTTACAGAAACCAATTTAACGGTGTTCAATTGATCACAATTCATGCAACTACATATCTCGTTCCAGGAGCAATATAATATAAATTAACTATATATGCTGCTATTGGCATATGTCTTTTGTTTGATACACACCCGCCTACTGAATATTATTGTATATAATAAAATACTGTGATAGTGGTCAATGGAATCTATTATGTAGATTAGTAATGTTTTCTTTAACACTTATTAAATTATAAAGTGCGTTAAGAATTAATAAATGCACAATGAATAGGTATATCCAATATCAATGTTAACGTTTTACATATCTCATACATATTTCATTACAGATCATTTTATTCACCGTATTAGGTATAATTGTCCAAATCATCATTAATGTTCAATTTTATTAATATTAAATTACTTTGCATTCATATAAACTTATAAACTATACAATATAAATATCGTGAGATTTCTAAACACCTATAAATATTATTGAGTAATTCTATAAATGGTTTAAGGACAAGAAAAATATATTAAAGAAAAAAAGCAATAACCGATAGTGCATCGTAAATATTTTTAAACAGATTTTGTTAGATTTAGTATTCTTTTGGATTAACTCCAAATATTTAACTTTTCATTATGTTTGCCATTCACCGCTTTTTTTTTATATATATATCGGTGATAGTTTATGTAATTTTGGCATCACGGTATACTTTCATTGAAGTGTATTTGTTCATTGTATTTTTAGTAATTTTATTTTTCTTTGTAACAATTGGTATGTAAAATGGTTTTAAAGACAAAATAAATATCTAAACAATCTTATTCTGCTTTTTACTAAATTATTATTTAAATTGCATTAAATTTATGAAATTTAATATACAGTTATTGTAATGGTAGAGTCTTATTTTAAGATATGACATTTGACTCTAGTAAAGCATTTATGGAACTGTATTATTACTTTCATTATTATATATCATTATTTAAGGTTAATGGTATAATAAGACAAATTTATATGTATATAATTAATTTAATTTAGATAGGAATTTTTAATTTATTTGTGATAATTAATTTTAATTAAAGAAAAAAAAAATAATAACAACTAAAACATTAAATTATTAATATACTAATTATAAATTATAAATAACATAAATTACTCATTAAATATTATTATTTAACGTATGGGTACATATATGTCCGTTATATTTGCAATAAATATATTTCTCGTTTAATAAAATAACAACTGTAGACATTAATGTAATAAATTATTATTTTAAATAATTTGTTAGACTCATAGTATCTAATTAATAAATAGTGAAATATAAATAAGTGTAATCAATAAATACAGAATAATAAATTAAATATTGATACTTTTCAATGCAATGCATATACAACAAACTAAATAATTTGATGAATACATTTCTATAAAAAATAATATTCATTAGTAATAATACATCTAATATATAATTATACCTTATAAAATAATATATATTTTTCAAAAATTATATGGGTAATTATTAATATGCATATTTTTGTAAAAAAACGAATATTCACTAGAATATAATTTATTAGCTTAATATTTTTGTATTAGTATTTTAATATATTTTAGTAGAATTATGGCTGTTAATTCTGTAATGAACATACATTTTTTTCATACAAAAATTAGTGTAGTAACACATACAGATAAGACTTTTAAATTTGAATATAATGAAATGTACCGTTTCTATATAACTACTTATAACATTAAATGTATCGTATTGCTTTCAGCTTTGTATTATACGATATAATACTAATGTAATAATTGAGATATATTTATTAGTTAAGAAATGTAGTTACTATGGGTCTAAACGATCATACACAACTGAAAATATACATACGTCATTGCGAATATAGTATACCTACATTAGTCTTTAAACTCTATAATGCATGAAAATAACAATTCATATTTTAACATATTATATTTTTTAGATAATTAAGACTATTGAATAAGAAATGTACATAATATTACATACAAAATATATAAAATAAATAAGACCATAAAATATTTTTATGTGACACAAAATTAAAAATTTTAAATTTATAACGTAGATATAATTAATATTGCGTCATATAGTAGATTTAAAATTTTAAACTGACATTAATTAAAAATACAATTTTATTAAAATAATTAGATAATCGACTTATTATCATCTTCAGAAAAATATCCGAGTGTACTATATACTTATCAAAGATATCTGTGTTTGTGATACATGATGATAATATCCGTATTATTATAATATGAATGATCAGTTACCAAAATATGATTTTTATAATATTTGTTGTTTGAATTTTATCAATAACAACACATAAAGACAAAATTTTCTGATAAGAATAGACTGCCATTTTTTCTGAATATATTACATTGTAGTGATTTTAGGAAATTGTCTATCTATAGTTGCAATATTTTATATCCGTATCGAATATCAAAATACGGCCCACCACTAAAATGGTTAAAGATATGGGTATTCATTTATGAATGTTACGTTGGGTTACATATATGAAGATAGTAATCTAGATTATACAAATAAATCTTTTTCGTAAATTTGTGGGGAAGAGAAAGAATACAATTTTGATGTCGTGTATATTATGTCTTACCACTAACACTGATATTTGAATAGTGAATACTACCATAATATTTTCGAAGTTTAAAATTATATTATAATAATTTACCTTCTTATTTCTATTTGTATTTCATTCTGAAGCGTTTAGTTTTATAAACTTGTTCAACACTCTGTTAAACTTGGACTGTGAAAACTACATTTATATAAAAACTTTTGAAATGTATTAATTACAGTTTTCTCCAATGTGTGTTTGTATAATGTTTTAAGTCAGTAATATTATGTATTGTAAAATAATTTTGAACTTAATATTAAATGAAATATTTGAGTTTTAAGATTTTCATTTATATCATTATATATATGCAAAGTTATCCATTTATAATTTGTATAAATACAAATCGATTTTCGATCGACTATAAGTCATAAATTATTAATTTTAATAAGTACTACAGTTTCAAATTTAAATAAATACAGAGAAGTGGACCAATATTTTACAAGGTATCCCTGTGCGTTATGTCATTGTATTCCACTAAACTAAACTTTAAATTCTGATAATTAGATATATCAACTACGCATTTAAATTAAACTATTAAGTTCAATTAAAATTTATTTTGTAACACATTTCATTTTAATAAATGTAAAAACTTAAATTGTATTATGTAATGTAATAATATATTACATAAATATTATTCTAAGTCATGACCAGAAATTTTTATTGTTGAAAAAGTAGTCAAATTTATTATACATTTTTGAATTGCTGAGTATTATTAATTTAAAATTTTAAAGTTTCATAATTAGTAGAAAACTAGGAAATTTACATTAGATTGTATTGCATTTAATTAAACCTGTCATACGAAATTATTGTTTTTTTTTTTGTTATTTTTAATGTAACGTTAAATTAATGTTCAAGTCATTCTAAATTATTGTAAAGTTACTTGGATAATTTATAACAATATCAAATTAATTTTTGTAGTTGATTATGCATATTTTTAACGATCATTATAATTTTACTTGGCGCTGGTTGAATTGATATTTCAAATTAAAGAATCATATTTTATTCTTAATGTGTTAGTAAAGTTACATAATGTATACTATTAGTTGTGTTTGTTTTTAATTGTTTTATTTAAAATACACATTAATAACAGTGTTCGTTTTAGAAAATTATTATACGATATGTATTTGTGTTTTTAATTATTCATTTAAACTTTATTTTTATTTTGTTCTTAAATATTTTAAGTAAATAATTATTCCGTTTTTTAAAAACCATTGTATATTTTCAAACAGTTTTTTATATTCTATTTAATTCTCACAGTATACACAATTTTCAATAATATAAAATAATACATGATACACAATGTATGCCTAAGTAATATTATAAAAATAAAAATAAAAATACAAATATAATCTTTAATTAGATTTTTTTTTTACAAAAAATATTTTTATGAGCTTTTGATTATTTAGAGAAAATATTAGAATTAAAATAAATTCTTATAGGTTAACACGAGGTTAAATGTCTTTTTCCTTTAATGACAACGACAATTTATAATACTAAAAATGAATAACATGAACAATAATTTAATTATAGTTATGGATTGTACGGTTTTAAATTCAAACATTTTTTGTCGATTTATTTTAAGTCAGTTATTAGAACTATGTGCTTTTGTTACATTTTTTAATAAAAATAAATGTATATAAAATATCTTTTTTTAAGAATATAGTTTTAGTTCTATTGGCTTTAGTTTCAATAATAAACTATTCTAAAAATAGAAATTTTAAATATTTTAATAAAATATTAATAAACATTAGGTATATAAAATATATAATAAAAAAAATACTCTTCAAACTGTCATAACACTTGTGTTTTTTATTCACTTGAATTTCTCAATGGGACAAATAGTTTCATTCCGCTTGAACACTAAAATACTGCAAATCAATTGTCTAATCAGATAATATATACATATACCTAATCCATTAAACTTGAAAAAAAGGTTTACGTATTTTGTTTAATATGCTTAAGGTTTATTTTTGTATCGTAGTGTAAAAATAAAAATTAATTTTAATTGAAATCAAGGACTAGACTTATTAGATATTGCCTTATGATATGTAACATTAAAGGTAGATATGGATTGTATTAATATTGAATTATTATCTGAAAACTATGAAGTTAATATTTTAATTTGATTTCCTTTAGTTTAACTATTTAACTTAATTAAGTACATAAATATAAATTATAAATGATGATCGAAGACAAAATCTAACCCTCGGAATAAAAAAATTAATAAATACAAAAAAATTGAAACTCATGAAGTAAATTAAATGCAAATATTTAAATTTAAAATGATAAGAACATATTATTTTAATAGATGATAGAAATAATTAATTTAGTAAATAACTAATGAATAGTCATATATTTTTTTATTATACAATAAATATTTAATTAAAATAAAATGACTCTTTATTATTTAAAATAAGGTTTTTAATATGTTTATAAGAAATTAAAAATCTTTAAGTTTAGTTCTCGAATATATTGATAAAACAGTATTACATTTTATAAAATAAAATTGTATTATTGTAAAAAAGTTACTAAAATAAATAAATAAATAAATAACTGTGTTACTAAATAAAAAATAATCAACCTGCTACTCCAAGATTTTTTTGATAAAAATAAAAATAGATATTTTCTAATCAAAAAAATTAATTTTTTATACAAAATCGCATTAATATTAGTTTATGAATTTAAATACTGACAAAAATAATAATATGAGATGTTTTTAATTGTTTTGAAAATAGCTATTTGTATGAATTATATTTTTATACTACAATTTGATTTTGAATGAACAGAAGAACTATTGATTTTCCACCGATTTGTGTTTTTTTAATTCATGTTTGTGTCTGAATAATTTCCAATTATAAACTTTGTATGAGATTTCTAATAGCAAATCGTATCTAGTTATTTGGGATCTTAAAATTAAGAATTGCATCATGTTCTAAAATAATTGAAAATTATATATATATAAAGCTATCGTATTTTGTTATTATAGTTAAGCACATCTATCATAATAATATATATTCAATAACTTAATAACAAGGTACATCTACTATACATACATAGCGATTACCTATTACAAGGATTTTTTTTTTTAATTGATAACAGTTATATAAATATAAACAATTCTCTTCTCATAAATATCATTAATGCAGAGAAAATTAGTTTTTGAAATATTATAAATTTAGAACTCGCCGTAAATTTCAATATCAATTATATTTTACTGCTCCCATTTTAATAGTAGTATCATTAAAAAGTAACATTTATGTTATAAAAAATAATAATAAGTAACTAAATAATTAAATGGAACAAAGTATTTTTGTTTTTAAATTAATTCAACTGTTTGAACTTTTAATAACAGAAGCAAGTTTCACTGTATATTTTAATTTATATAGTTTTTTTTGATATCTCAAAATATTACTATCAAAACATCGAGGAGAGATCAATATAACTATTCCAGGGTTTCTTTCCGGTATTCAATTCCCTTGTTCTCCGATGTTCTTATTTATTATCTCCCAAGCCAGTAAATATAGCCGACGGTCTTAGCGCTTTGGTTTTTTCTTGATTACGGGCATCACTTATTCTATTTTTTTTGCACATTCTGCAAGACCGTGAGAATCTCAGTCTCATATTATGGTTTCCACTTGGCGAAACACACTATCCCTGGGGGTATGTTTGCCATTTGATACGAAGGGTCTTAATATTTTACTAGAGTAATATATTTTTTTTCCGAAGTATAATTTCCATTTGTATTATAAACCAAAACACTCGTTCATCAAATAAAATTGACGTATTCGTCCAATTTAATATTATTTATTATTATAGAATAACACTGTAAAAAATGTTCTTTTCAGTGTTTGCTCTTATACACATATTATTATTATTTAATAATTACATACATTGTTATAACTTATTATTACATCACTAATAATTGTTGTATCCTACATCAATGTTTTGTTTTAGATAGCTACTATACATTAACATCTCACTTTCATTATCATTAATTAACTCATTTTCAATAAATTATAAAATTTAGTTGCATTTAAAGCCGAATATTTGACATTCAATGAACAAAAAAAATAACTTTTTCTAAGATACATTTCCGTATTTTCATGGAATTAATCAACAGTGTACATATTTTTTAGAATATTTTTCTCTTAATAATAAGTTTCATAAATAATTGTTAGTCAAACTATAAAATTATAATTTAGTTCTCCCATTAATGAGATAAAATTGAATTTTTCAATAATTTCATTTGTATTTTACTTATTGATGTAGGTGAATTACATAAGCAATACTCTGTTTAATGATATAATAATTATTAATATTTAAGTAAGTAATTATATTGCATAATAATAATTAGTAGAATAAATTAATTATTCAATAGGTAATAATTGCTGGTTATGGGTATTTATTTTAACTGACAGTATTTTTTATCATGACACTTATTGTTTTTCATGATTACTGTATAAATTAAATAACTTGCATTGTCAATAATAATGGTCCTTACAGGTATTAATTTTATCTTAGCACTCATTAACTATAGAGCAGTTGTTGGGAACATTATAATTTTTAATTCAAACCAATAAAGTAATTACAGTTTAATGAGATATAATGATTGATTATAGGAAATATTTGTATTTGTTTAAAAATTACTAAGTAGTTTTACAACCAAAAAAGTTTTCAATATGAAAAACTGTACAACAAACTCATGACGACGATGATATTAAATTATGATCGATGTAACAGATATGATTATAATCTACCGTACAACTGTTTTTTATCGAATGTATATTTTTAAAATATTAAAAATATATCTGAGATTGGCTATATAATCATACGCAGGTATACAATAGCAATTTGTTCTGGCATAAACACGATTCAGTGACGCCGTGCCGTTACGAGCGCGCTATGGAATGAAATACGTCCCAAAATCTGAGGGATTTGCTGATCTGTCCAGAACGATTTCAAACATGATGTGAAATGATTAAAAACGTTTTTGATATCAAGCCTATACAGTAATAACTAATAATAGTATGACGGTCGGACAATGGACGTTTGACATTTATGACGCCACGTTGGATTGGTTTAAATTCATACGGGTTATATTATTTTATTATTATTATTATTATTATTATCATTATTATATTACATTCGCACAGGTCCTCCAAAAGCCAATAATAATAATACTTGTCTGTCGTATTATTGGTTTATAATATTGTATTGGTGGTGCAATGGATAATGCGCCGTTGAAGTGGTATTACCCATACTCGAAATCGAAAATCGTGTCCCACATTCCATCGCTGCCTTGCAAATAAACCGCAATGACAGTGACAGTGTTGACAAAAAAGGTTTACGGTGCTTGAGATCGGAAAGTTTAATAATAATAATTGTCTAAAACGAGTATTTGTGGTTGGGGTATATTATGGCTTGGGAGATGGCTTATACATGACCGACAAAAGTTACATAAGATGTAATCGTTTATGTTTTACACCATATTTTGTCGTATGGACAGACACAGGATGATCGGGCTGAATACACTTGATTCACTCATGATTTTCCCATTTCGATATTTGACCGATCGTAATAAAATTAATTAGAATCCTACTACCATGTAGTATAATATTGTGTCTTATCATATGGAATGGTATAATATCAGAAAGTATCTGGCTTAAAATTCCAAAAATGTATTTAAAATTACATTGCATTGTTAATTACATATATCGTAAAATGTTGTCTAAAATTATTAAGGTACTATTTATTTAATATCAACAATTACGATAATTTATAACACCATTATAGTGCTTTGAACTACAAAATTACCGTTATGTCAATAAAGCAGTAACACAAAAAATTTGTTAGTATTTTATCAAAGATTTTGTGGTTGCAATTTAGAAAAAACATAATCGTATCGATATATTAAATAATTATTAAGATAAACTACATAAATTCGATTATTCATACTTTTAGGTTAAAAACTAAACAAAAAGGAAATAGTATAACTACTAATAAATCATTTTGTTTAAAGTTTAATTGACGCTTGGGTAACTTCATACTCTAAGCCTAAAGTCACTGTTATTAATGATATAAAATACAGATCAACTGTTGTATGATTATGCAATTTATAAAAATATAGATATATATATTTAGATTAATTTTTCAAATTACGATTTTGTCCAGGATCTTATGAAAATATTCCATGCTCCGTTTAATAGTTTAATACAAATGCATATGAAAAAAAAAAAAAAATAGAACACTCACCAACAATTAATGTTTTAATAGTTTGAAATGTCCATAACAAATTTATAGAACCATAAGTTGACAAGTATTATTTGGTTGGACCGCAAATAAATTTCCAACACGAAATCGTGCAAACACAAACGGTCAATAGCTGATAAGCGTCTTTATGCAGCAAGCCTGAGTTCCGAAAGTAATTTTAGGCATAAATCAATTTACATAAGTCAGATCACATAATGAATACTGGTTTAAATAAATCAGTTATACCTTATGCGATATAATTTGTTAAACAGCTCATATTGAATTAATACAAAATTTAACCTTAAAAAAAAATCATCATAATATGTTTCTGATTCAATAAAATCAAACAGTTACCTACATATCCAAAAGCTATTTATATATAATATTATTTATTTATATTATAATAATCAAAAAGTCCAAATGCATTATTTTAAATTAAAAATTATTATTAAGTGCAATTTATGCTTAAGTGAAAGGAGTTTGCATTTATTTTATTTTTTTCTTCGTACCCAGCAGTATTTGTATTGGACTGAATAATATCATATTTATATATATATAATATGTTAAAATAATCTCAAGAGGTAAAAACATTTAAAAAATAAGTATATTTTTACTGGCATAGTTTTAATAATAATGAAATTATATCGTACCTTTCGTAACAACTCGTCCGTAGTCTGTTATGATATTAATATATATACAAAATATGTCCCCTGAGTATTTGTACTAATCTAAAGTGGCCGTGGGGTTGCTACTTCGGTCCGCTACATTAATTATTTCATTTTCGCAGAACACCTTACATGATGTTAATATTATAATACAACATCCGTCGCACTCGTTTTGCGGTCACTATGACGAATAATAATTAATTACGAATATCGCAATAATCGTATAACGACTCATACTGTTTAGTGTTTTTTACAATAAGTAGATGTTCGATAATCAAAAATTCAAAATAATCGAAAATTCAGTGTGGTTTTTTTTGTAATCGAATTCAACCATAAAGAGAATAGATTAGGAGAGTATATTATTGGAAGTACTATTTATTTTTTATTATTTTTTTTTGTTTGTTTGTTTGATTCAAAGTCGATCGGCGCTTGTTCATTGACGCGTCTGCCGGCCGTAGGTCGTTGCCAAGTTCGATTACAATAAATAACGCCACCACCGGGGACCTTGCCACACAACATTTGTTTAAACGAATCCAAGGGGATAATTACCATCAGTGAACCACGTTTAATGATCCTTTTAAAGTTCAATAGTGTATTAGCAATGGAAATAAAATGCACCACCGGGGCGATGATACGCTACAGTGATTAAAATACAGTTTTTCTGCAGTTAATTTGGTTAGTGCCCGGTGACAGGGTATAATAGTAACCTCCTAACCTTTTACCTTAGAACCAAAGAATAAACATGGTATAAATAATAATCATGTTAAAGATAATAAAAACACATCGTTATTATGTATGATTAAGCCCGTCGTCGTAACATTTAGAATATTATACTTGTTATTTTATCTTATTGTTATTATTATTTTTATAAAATTGTACTCCTATGTAATTAAACTCGTGTAACGTGCTGTTAAATAACATTATAATAATACAAGGTGTGTGGTGGGGGGAACGCGTACGGCCAAAATACGATACTTTAAAATGCCAGCATAAGTCGTATAACGCAATCTCTTAAAATACATTAACATCACGCTATTTTGACATCAATGTTTACTTATCATTTTATGTGTTTCTGTAACTAATTCCGGGTGTTACGTGAAAATGCATAATTAATATACTTAGCCGGGTAGTGAACGGTGGATGTTATTTGGATTTTGAGATGGGGTCAATAAAACTTTGATCCCCATTCCATTTCCAGTAATGTGTTCATATCTATTTGATATGCGTCGGTTATATTTTTATATTGACACACGCGCTAACAGTTTTTTAAGTAAAAACAGTACTAGGTAACACAAATAATCAAAAATTAGGAATAAATAATGGCGAAGACTGAAAAAACATGTTAAGTTTTTAAAACAAATTATTATTAAAAATGCACTGAGCTATTAAGGGTCAAATGTATACTATATTCTTGTGACATTGTTTCGGTTTTCACAGTCGCCAAATATTTTATAACAAATTTAAAAAAAAAATGACGAATTACTATGATATGGAATACGGTTTTCTCGTTTTTTAGAAACGATTTTTTACTATGGTAAAGGCTTTAACAGCTATCTAGTACAGAGGTATAGAACCGTACAGCTATGGATGTTAAAGATATCATACTAAACTCTTCCCGTGAATCAACCAGCATTCATATTTCCGGAACCGGAACTAGATGAATTTATCTCATATAATATGATATGTGCACCGGAAGAACCAGTGCTTTCTGAAACAGAATAATATATGGGCCGATCACACAATCGATGACTCATTCACTGATAGACTAAGATGACATTTGATAAATCAACTATGAAAGTATTCGACCAAAACATCAAACTTAATAAAACATACATACTCGTACAATAAATCAATTGTGGCTCTATTTAAATGTATTCTAAATCAGTAGATATACGAAAATAATAATAAACTGTGTTTGTAAGTTAATTATCCCTTGTGGATATAATAATTATCTTTCTGGAAGTAATTGATTGTTTAATAGATCAAAAAATATATTTTTATATTATATATAAACAACGGTATATTTAAAATAGTGAATTACAATTTAAAAAGTATTTTTAGATTTTTTTTTTAAATAAACATTTATAAACATACAATAATATTTTTAATTGTATGCTTGCTTTAAAAAAAATTATACAAAACCCCTAAGTATCCGGTATTTAGATCTTAAAAAAAATAATTAAGAGTAATTTATTTAGAAAGGTATATAAAAATATAATTTATAACGGAAAAATCGACTATTATTATAGTATGGATTTCATTTTGCAGAATATAGATTTATAAATACCAAAACAATTAAACGGTAGTATGTTACGATATTTAATAATGATTATTGTATGAATATAGAGTATTATATATAGCTAACGATGTGTTAAAATTTTACAATATAATATATAAAATGACTAATACAAAATATAAATTCTATTGTTTTTTTTTTTTTATCGAATTAAGTGAATATTATAATGTAGAATAATATAAATGATCACCTGATGTATAAAAATATTTTCTACTATTTTTTTATTAATTAATTAAAGAAGTTAAATTGTTTGCAAACTTTGCACATTTTCAATGCATTCAATAATTGCTCACTATAAAATACGTTGCACTGTTTGTCGCCGGTAAATTAAATAGCTCGGTTAATTATTTCCTAATCGACAATAATATTATTGAATAACCTTTATGATTAATGCGTTGGCCTTAAATCAGTTTTGCACTGTTTAAAAACAGGTTCTCATCTCCTGACCGTTTAAAATTCGCGCGTTAATCGTTCACGTCGCCATCAAATAAATGTGTACACAATTTTTCTTTCATTTTTTTTTTTTTTCGTACACCATCACGGACCCGTGCGCGCTACTTATGGTTTCCGTTCACCACAGACGTACACGACGCGCAGTGCCTGTCAAGGGTTAATTATTATCATTTCGATCAAATAAACTGCGGTAGCGCGCGCGCGGATCAAAACGCACGGTCGGCAAGTTTTTCGGAACACCGATGACGGTTCGATAATGATATTATTATAATATTATGAATATTTGGACGGCGAACACCACCCGCAGTAGTAGCAGCAGTAGTAGTAGCCGTATTACGGTCGGAAACGAAAACCGTACTACGGGGGGTGGGGGGGGGGAGAGGAGCGGACACAGCGTTCGGCGGCGCTGGTCGCGGTGGCGAACTCGGCGAAAAGCTGACTATAAAAGCGGATTTGATGGACAAATATTTGTGAGTTATTCCGATCTGCAACAACGGCAACAACAGCGAACGTTAAACATTTATGTTCGAGCGCACCTCTTCCATCATTGTCAAAAGTATTGTGTGTATGACGTATAATAGTACCGCTCGCACAAAAAGCTTCTCGTTTACCGCACCGCAGTACGACCGACATCGTCACACCTCGCGCCCTCCGCCGCCCGGCTCGCTTTACTGCGCACATATACATAATATGCGTTCGACCAGCGCGCCGATTCTTTCGCAATACCGGTTAGATTCATAGCGGCCGCTGTCATCGGGAACAGACCTCCTGCGACCCTCCCGCTTTCCCCGTTCGCCGACGATTCGCCGCCGTCCTATACACTTTTACGATTTCCAAACACTAATCGCTCTCCTCAGTACTGTTATATTACTATTACTATTACTATTACTATTATTATAACGGTTGTTGGTAAAAATAGTTTCCCCTTTATTTCCTACCTACGACACGCGGCCGCGCACTGCAGTCACCCGCCCACCTACCGCATCCGACCTCTTTCACAACTATTATACCTGTGGGAAATCAAAACTTGTTCCCCCCTCCCCTCCGCACACCGGCCGCCGCCGACCAGCCACTCGGCGTACACGGGGTTTTAACGAATGGACGCTAACTGTTAGTTATATGAGGCGCAAGACCTAGGTAGACACCCAAACACGCTGTTACTGTTAAACTGTTTTCCACTTCTAATAGTGTAGTTTTTATTTTTTTTCTTCGGAAAAATATAGTAAACATTTAACACTTTATTAAAAGTATTGCCGTCATTTCGTTTATTATTAAAACTGTGAATAAAAACTCACGTCGTACACGCTCGACAGTATTGTTACTTGTTTTTTTTTTTTCAATCACTGTATTTTTATGAGTTATAATCAATTGATTCCCAAATTTGAGTATTTGTTATCGGAACTATTTCGTACGGGAATTCGTTGAAAATTATTTAAAATATAACATCGAATTCCACGACGGTTCTTGCGTTTTTCGATTACCTACATAATTGTATATACCTATAATGATTTGATTACTATGATTAGTACTGTAATCTACACAGAATATATTTAGTCATTACAAAGTTGTCATAAATTACTTGCGTAACAAATCGGATCAGCTTGAAATATTATTAGACTATACATGTAGGTATCTATAGATACCTACACGTATAGTCTAATAAAACTTTAAATGTTAAAATATTTACAATATTTAAAAAATAAAATATAATTTGATAAATTAATTTTAATTTATACATTTTCTAAAAGTTGACCGAAATACCGATAGAATATTGATTAAAACCACACATAATTATGAAATAAATTGCCACTTAAACCAAAGTATATATTTTTTTAATTGTTACAAATCCACTTGAACAATATTAATACAGTCTATGTTTTTTTATTTAAATTATATAATTAAATCATTAGTTATAAAAAAATATTTAATTTATAATATTCATATTTATGTTTAATGATGTAAAAACCTTACATTAGTGCAGCTATGATTGATTTCTTATGAAAATTATACAAATACAACTAACAATAAATTTAGTATAATGTTTTAAATATTCATTATTATAAATATTATTTGTGAATTTTTTTTATTTTTATTATTATTAAAAACAAAATAGTATATGTCTACAGAATGTAACTTGTCATTATTGTATTTGTATAAAAAAAAAAATGATAATTAAAATTATAAATTAATTCCTATAAAGTTAAGATACAAATAATTAAATTTTAATAATTGGACAATATATTCTGCCAAAAATAATGCATTTTCATATTTATTTTAAATTTAATATCACGATAATTTTTAAAACTAAATATAAATTTAATTGACATAAATTTTATCATAAAATTATTTATCTTATTTTGTAAATATATTATAATTAAGTAATAAATTCTATATAAATACATTTAAAACATAATAAAGCGCATATTTAATCAGAGTTTACGATAATTACTTGCTAAGATGTATAAAGCTAGATATAAAAATATATTAATCTATTCTATGATACTATATGATATAATACATACATACTCATATATGTATATTTTTTTTCTACGTAAATATATGGTTTTTTTATTCTATATATATATATTAAATATTTAAATCAAAGTTGTTATTATTAAATTATATTCTAAGATAGTTTTTACTGTTCAAAAGTTAAATTGGATAGAAATTAATCGTTAATATTATGTTATATTGTTTATTTGTTATATTTTATTAGTGAACTATAGTCTTATATTATATTATATAAAACAATTTTAAATGCAATTTTACTAAAATTTTATTTTAGAATTAATTAATATAATTTATTCAAATTAAAAATAATGATTATATCTATATACGAGTACTTCGGAATAGAAAGGATAAGTATTTTATATAATACTTGGGTGGGTGAGTATTTCCGTTGTAAAGTATATTTATTCACTTAATTTATCAAATAAATAGTATTTATAAAATAATATATGACTAGAACATATTAGTATTTTATTAGGATTATAAAAATAGATATGAAATCACTGAAAAAATAAAAACAATAAAACATTGCATGAAGGAAACGTCATGTTAATAAAATAGGTATTCTAAAATTACAATGTATTAAAATAAAAAATAAATAAAAAACGTTATTATGCATATGGGGTGTATAACTATTGGTATTGTACTCGTGTTTCGTTGTTAAAATGTTTACTGTCATATGCTATTTCGTTATTTTGTGTACCTCTACATTGTATCAATGCGTATAATACAACATTGTTGGTATACGTTTGCATTTGTGAAACTCCCAGTTTCTACATGTGTCACCAAAGAGCAACTATGTGTTTAACATTGTTCAATATGTATATATACATATTATATTGTATGATTTATAAACATAATCAATTTTAAATTCTACTACAAATAATATCTATAGAATAACCACTAAATGTAGATTTTACTATAGTCCATTGAAAAAAACCTTAATTTCCATCTACGGCACAAAATTGGTAAAACCGATATTATAGCGGCTAAATTTTAATTTTTCGAGTTTAAAACTCATTGTACCCGGGAATATTTAACTAAGTTTTTTTGATATGTTAACTTTAACATTTGATTACGCGTAATTACAATTAAAATAATCGTACACACCATGCCATCATATTACAATGTAATATTTAGGTCATCCGTATCAGTACTGATGCCATTAGAGCTCCCATTATAATTAGAGGGATAGGTAAGGATATTAAGGACTTTCTTGATTGTGAAACTTTGGCAATTTGGAGCCATATGACGTAGGTATTGCGTATATGAAACACGGTACTATTAAATCAGACTAATTTAGTAACGACGGTACAGGTGGGTGCTTAGAGTGAAGGAAAGGCATTTGCAGAACACACAATTCGCAAATAAAATTATAGTAAGTGAGTAAAGAAACCAAACTCACCTTTACCGTCACCTTGACCACAATCCAAAAAGCATAGTATCAATAATGCAATGAACTTTTGATGGTGTCCATGGGATTGGCAACCAGATGTCACCACCATCCTTATACGTTATGTTAACTATTCGCTGCTGGTCCTGAAACAAATTCCTTTAAATTAATATAAAAAAAAAAAAAAATTATACTTATTTTAAAGTTATTATATCCAAAACCTTTTATAACAAAATATATGTGATGTATTCAAATTGTTCGTATATAAAAATATATTTCTTACATAATTGTAAAATAGCACATATATAATAACGTCTTCAACATATAACTTTAACTAGATATTTAATATTTTTTTTTAAAAACTTAATTAATAGTATGGTTAATATTATATAAAGATATATGTATATTTAATATACCAATAATAATTTTCGAATCAAAACTTCATGTTATAATCTATCATATTTTCATCTTGGCAGTGGTTTATCAACATTTTTGAATATTTTATTCTTTAGACCGAAATAAAAACATAATTTTTACAAAATCAATATCAAACCGCATTTATTGCGTAATTTATTCTTCCCATGAGGTATTATTTATTTATGTGCTTGTTTGTGTTTTTTTTTAACAGTACAGGCTAAAAGTTTTTACTATTTGCAATTTACAGATGAGAAATTTTATATTACAAGCATACCTTGATTCCTTGGGGAGGTGCTTAAACATTTATTTTATAAAACAATTGTAACGATTTTATAAAGTAATGTATTATAATTACTTTTTGTTTTAGTTAATATGTGCTTAAAATTTAAGAGTATTAAAGTATATTTTATTTCAAATGTTTATTGTTTATAGAAATTATTTATTTGGAACTTAATTGAATATACATAAATTATATTACATACAATTTTATTTTTTTTGTTTATAAAAATTCCTCTCTATATAAAAATTAATTTTATATTCACAGCTGTTGAATTAATAAACATTTATGTAAGGACCTAATATTTTACTTAATAACATCAACACTTTATTTACAAATAAATGTTATAAAACAAACGAAAAGTTCTAAAATAAAATAGTTATATTTTTATTTAGTTATTATCGTATAATTAAAAAACGTATACACCTAATATAGTTTCTCAATATATTAAACTAAAATAAGTCAAGTTTATGATTTAGTTCTAAACTCAGATTAAAATCTAGAATATTGAAAAATAAGAAAAACACCAGTACTATTGATATTATTCTAAACTTAAGTTTGATTTTATCTATTATTTCTAGAAAATGGATAGTTCCATTATATGGTATAAATAATCTATATCTTATGACTATAAACAATTATGGGAAAATATTTATAGATATTATGGACTTGATAACTATAAAATTGTATTTTAATTTTAATTCTTTGTATTATAAGCTCTAATTTATTAATTTAGAGAGAAACTAAAACAAACCTAATTACAAGATTATTTATTGATTATGTTACGCATACATAATAAATTAAAGTTTAAAAACAATATCTGTTTGGTTCGTATTTTATTAATTGTTTTAAATAATATTATAAAAAAACAAAATATTTAATTATCTAAGTAAAAATATCTCAGTTTTTCTTTTAAGGCTAAATCAATTATTATGGGTTTGTTTAAACATTTTAAACTTTAGTAATACTGTCTTAAACTGTTAAAAATTTTAATAAATATTAGTATCAATTTTTTTTAAGTTCAGTTTTTGTGAACTATTGAACTATTAGATATACTAGTTTAATTGTTAAATTATATTTTATTTTAAAGACATAGCACAACTTTTCCAAATTCTCTTTATAGTAATAAATATAAAATAAATATAAAGTAATATATATATAAAATAAAAATTTTCTTAACTATTTAATTTCAATTAATTATTTAATACATAAATTAAATTAATTTAAATCCCAATAAGATTTAAAATAAACGTCATTGTTTCATTAATAATTTTAAAATTCTATCTAATAAAGAGTTAGTATAAATGTTGTTTATGCAGGTTTTATGACAAGTTTTACATTTTTTTTTTTTTTGTTAAATTGTATTGCAAATATTATGTCGAAAATGTGAATATATATTTTGTTTTATGTATTTTTCTGCGTTAAGTATTTTATAAGTTTTTAGTACTCGAAGGAATAAAAATAATATGAAATGTATGTAGAAAATATATATTTTAAATTTTCATATTAGCTTTTTCAGATTTTATTAACTTTAAAAATGACTAAATATGATGTTATGAAGTAGACAAAAAAAATATTAAATACGGTTGGATATTTAATTTATTTGTTTAAATATACTACCTTCATAATATTACTTTCACGGATAACACTTCAAATCAAAATTAAATATTAACATTATACAATAAATTAATAAAAAGAATTTCCAAAAATTGTATTTTATCAAAAATTAATAATAAACTAAAACGTAATTTAAGTGACTTATTACAAAAATAATAATATCGACAACTGAAACAATCGTTTACAATATGAAACCTGTAAATATAAATAAATGGATTATTGCTATTTTTTATTTTCAGAAATTGTTATTACGTCCTTTGAAATATATAATAAACATTCAGAAATAAATTAATTTATACAAATGAACAAAATTAAAGTGCAGATGTTGTTTAATACCGATTAAATGTAACTGTTATAATGCATATTCTGATTACTTCTAGTTTCTGTTTTAAAATAAAATATTTAAAATTTTTAATCAAGCCTAAGATAGGTCAAAAAAATAGAATAGGTAGGTACATACATTTTTTTTTTTGTAACTTATTAGATTTGTTTTTTTTTGTTTAATAACATATATTAGACTTTTTATGATCATTTTATACCATTGTCACACGAATCGTAAACATTCGAAAACATAAAGTATAAGTATTACTACAACATTGTATCCTTTTTATTACAGATTTTTCTTTTAGTGTTATTATTCTTCTTTACTTTATGTTATTTGAAAATTATTATGTCTAAAATTATATTACCTTGTAACAAAAATAATTAAATAAACAGAATACAACGTATAATATCATGTTTACTTATGTTACTATTAAGTATTGCAGGTACAAACACATTTCATTTTGAGTTTAATTTTAAGCATACTCTCGGTAAAGACTTAATAGTATATTATAACGCTCCTTTGGAAACATATTCCTAATTATTAAAACATGATATCAACTATTACTACATTTAAATAAATAATATTCGACTAAATTGTTAATATAAGTTTTGTGATTTTTTTTTTAAATTATGGTTATTTTGTGTTGTTTTAATTTATTAATTTTAAATAGAAAACCCTTCAAAAAAAAAAATACTTTAGTATTTTTAATATAATACTATAATAAGTATAGTTGTCACACACAATATAATATAAACGTATAAATGTATATTTGTCTTTATTATAATAGTTTAATAATCTGTAATATTAATAATAATTAAAAAAATATTGTTTTACAATTCTGATTATTTTTTATGTTCATTATAATTTACACTATTCTTATAATAATCGAAAACTATCTTTCGGTTATAATTTACTTACTAGGTTTCTAAAGAGCTTGCTAGAATATATTCCCCTTAGACATAACGACCTGAATAGTGTTGTGGTTTATACACCGATATAACTTTAATATGATAATAACATGAAATTCACTTTTCGTAATTATACGTGTGCACAAACAGTGTGTATTAAGACGGAGATTAATTCAGTTTTCAACAAATAATCCAACGTTTCAACGATGCCTTTTTGTCTCACATTGTTTCCATGAACAAAGCTATGTTCTGGAACATTTTCATAAACTATTATGACTATTAGATATTATCAGATTTTGTTAGATATTATACACTATACTTTTGTAACATATTAACTGAATAGTCAGTAACATTGATATAATTTTACACGAAAATATACATTAAAGATATTAATATTTTTTTGCACTCTTAATATATTCCATGAATATTTAATAACATTATTGTAAATAAATTTATAAAAATTCAAAACAGAAAAGCTTAATATACATTAATACGATGTTCGTGGTAATCCGTTACTTCCGAATAAAAGGTGACACACAATTATCTAGTAAAAAATAACGTTATATTGAAGAAAGATAGATAGTTTATTGTTTATTTAAAAAATAACACAGTTATGGAATATAACATCACCATGGAACAATGTATGAATACGAGTGTTATAGTGTTATAGATTAGAAATTAATATATTGATTTCAATATTGTATAGGTTTATACTTTAAAGGAACAAGACCGAAAACCGTCTTTTAAAGATGACTTGAGACATATGAAATAGACGTCGTTATGTGTTATATGAATATGAAAATCAGATTTATTATAAAATATATAAAATTAATAAATTTGTATTATTAGATAAGTAGTAGAAATTGTATTAATTTTATTATTAACTTTTGAGTTTTGATTAAATATCGCGACTACGTATTATTATTATTTTTCTATTGGTAATTTCTTACATTAAACCAAAAAAATACCATCATTAAAGATGTGAATACAATGAGATATTATAGGTTTTAAAGGATGGATGTTTTTTAAATCACACTAATACAACTATCAAATATTTAAAAATAAAAATGTGAAAAAATATTATTATAATTATTATTTTTCTTGATTAATACATTGGATTTAGATTCAAAAATTAATGCACCAGAATTGGTTTATACCTATTAATTTTGTTTTAATTACTGTGGCCTGGGCCGGATCTATCATATATATTATATATGTGTAACAATAAAAATATATTAATATAATATTCTGGTTAATGTATAAAATTGTTTTATCTGAAACAACTTAATAATATACATTATAATATGGGGTAGATAACTTATAGCAGAAAAAATACTTCTTACCCTTTGACACAATTAAATTATTGTCATATTATAATATATTGTGTGTATATTCTTTAAGATATTTCAAAATGTTATTATTAGGTTATATGCATTTTATACCGAGTGTAAATATACAAGTTTTAATATTTATTAAATTTCATCATTTATTGATGTTGTTTGTTAAGGTTAAGTTGTTTAGTATGTATCAAGCTATAATAAGATTATTATTGCAAAGATAATCGGAAAAAATAAAATTATATTCTTTTAGTGTGCAGATATTGTTTGTAATGATTGGTATAAATAAGATTTTATTATATGTCCGTTATAAAAACTATTATAAAATACTCAGCTTCCAACACCAATTATTGAAGAAATCGAATAGAAAAAAAATGTCATATATTATATAATGTATACATAATAAATACTATATTGTATATTATAAACAATAATAGTATATTTATAAACTTTAATTTAATACAAATTGAAAATAAATATTTATAATGTACACATATTTTACAGTAAAAATATATTTGTTATCTTATTACAGTCATAAAGGTTGATTTTATTGAGTCCGTTATTTTAAATAACAAACGATATTAATGACAGCCATAGAATTTTTAATGAAATAGTTTATTTCTCGATTTTGACAATATTAATGTGTATTGAAGAATATGATTAATTTAATTTAATTTAGTTAATTTTACTAGTTTATTACTCTGTAAATGTTCATCAAGTGATTAATATCTGTAGCAGGTCATGCCTACAATTTATTAAATGTATTAAATCTTACTATTCATAATATTTTACAGATTGCATAACTAATGAGTCAACGACACGACCGTTCAATAATTTAATAATTTATATTAAAATAATAATAATGGTATTAATAACCAATTAACACCAAATTTCAGCATTCCAGATTTTGTATTTACATAAATAAATAAATAAATCATGTAATATTAATAAAATCACCAAAGATAGTTTAAGAAATATTAAAAAAAAATTATAATTATTGATGTAGTTTTTTTTTTTTTAAATACTTAGCGCAAGTTGTTATACAAGATAAAAATATTTTTATTTTTTGAATATATATTTCTAAGTTGATAAAAAAAATTAAATAGCCAATCAAAAAATAAATGAAATCTCAAATAGAGAAAATATAAATAAAAACAGGTGAAATAAATTATAAATTATTGGAATATTAAGTATTCTATATACTTATTTATCATATTTTCAAATATGTAATGATATTATGTGACCTTTATAAAAAAAAAAAAAAATAATTATAATAACGATACGTTACTGTTATAGTTATTGATCGTCTTATGAATTATGGATATGAAATATTGACTTTAGCAATATTCATAACAAGAAAATCGGTGTAATTTCCTCATATAATTATTATAAAATACCAATTGGTCTGTCCGGAAATGAGCGTAGTGTTATATCCGCTCAGTGAAAACGATTATTGCTCGTCCACTGGCGATGATTGCCACCAAGGGACGCGCAACAGATTTAGCGTTGGCTGCTACGAGAGTCCAGCAAAATGATCCTATTTGATGAAAAAAAAAATAATAATAATAATAACAATAAAATCGTACAATGCATACACTCGCGTTCAATTCAATACTCAATATAAATTGATGAAAAAATGCTTTTCCATCTCTTTCTTAACCGCATTAATTTCGTACCCTCATCGTCACATCCTCTTCCTATCACTCTACTCTTTCATAATGCCCTTCTTACCCCTTCATTCTCGCTTATACTTGCTCTTTCCATCCTTTCTATTTCACTCTCCTCGTCTAATTTTGACCGTATTCAGTCGTACCAGTTCCATTTAAATTCCATCTGCGGATGCACTCCCCCCTCGTCCCACCAACCAACTCAGCAAAGGTTTTGTTTGTCTCCAAAGTAACGGCCCAGTAAATCTGTCTAGGGGCGCGGCCGCGCGTGCAGAAAAGCAGACACGCAAAGTCGTTTGTCCATTAGTTATTGGACCGGATGAACCCACGCACGTGCACGCGGATGCGTTTTCTGGGCGGTGTCAACTGAGAAAGGGCTGTTTCTAGATCGAAATAGAGAAGACCGATGGAAATGATAGCTAGGGAAATTTATACAGTTTCCACGACGCTGCGGGCTGGGGTTGCGCGATGACTATAGAATAGGATATACTGTCCACATACACGGGTATATGGTTAAAAACGCGCTAATGCATGGTGTCGCCTTTAAATTTTTCATCCGCGGTCGTCCACTTCCGGTCCCGTTCAGCTTTTACCCGAGTCACGTAATACATATTAAATTCTATTATAATACGATGAACATTATTGGATGGTCGTGTGTTACCGAACGGAATCGCGTTCGCAAACACTCCCGTATAATATCCACGTTGACGACGATGATAATTATTTATTTCGTCCAAATTACTTATACAGTTTTCCTGTACGCGCATAATAGGCACACAAATCAAGTTCCCTGCACTTATCGTCTTCGAATTTCCCCCAGATCGTAATCATACTTTTTAAACCAGAGTTAATACTGCCTTTCACGGCGTCATCACAATAAACACCCTTATATAAAATATACTTAGAGATTGAAGTACAGATTGAAGTATTTACCAATGAGTCTGGTCTTATACCTAACCTATAGTAATTTTACGATAAAATCGACGAAGTTCAAAATTCATAGCTTAGCTGAGATAATATTATGATATAATATAACATTATTTGGAGCTAATAACCATATAACATATTGATTATTATAATATTACTGCTACAAGCACTTTGTCAAAATGTAATAATCGTTTGGGGCTATTCATACAAAATATACCAATTATGAATATTTACTAACAAGAAATGATACATTTGAGTGTATTCATAGTTTTCTAGTAATAATATCATGTTTGATATGATAAACTACTTTATTTTATTCGATCTTAGGACTCAATAACAATAATTATTAGTTATTTATGATTATTATTATTTTGTTTTTAGTACATACATTTATCTAAACTGCTTATTGATTGGATCTATTCAGAGACTAAGTATACATTTTTTTTAACATTTATTTTTTATTACACAATTCATGAATACATATTTTTTAATATATGCGTGTTATAAGATAATTTAGTGACTTTTATACATATATATACGAGTAAACAGACCTTACAACGGAGATACTTAAGAAATATAATATAATATTTTATTTAGCTATTAAAATGTGAAATTTGTTTATTATAGAATATTAATTCAATATTGTTTAATAATAATACAAATAATAAGTTATGTTAATATATTTATTACGTCATACGTATACGTTATATATAATTAATATATTATATATTGATTATATACCATTCTGTACGCTTATTATAAAAATTGTATTAAGTTATGTTAGAAGTGCTCTAAAATATTATATTAATTCTTAAGAGAATTTAATACTAATATATATTATACTAAATTATACTACTCTATTTTTGGGAATAAAACTATTATTCTATAAAGTAAAATTCAACACAAAAATATTGTATTGAATAGATACGACAATTTAGAATAATTTATTTACATAATCTACTTTTTGCTGTTCAAATTATATTAGATTTACTACTCATCTAATTAATAACAATATAATTCTCTATCGTTATAGTCCAAAATAGACTGATATTCTAATATATATATATATATACTGTCTTAAACACTTTGAATTTAACTACTTTAACAAAAATAAATTTGTAGAAAAATTAAGATACTAATTATTAAAAGTAATCTCTACCACCATAGCATGGTATAAAATATATAAACTGTATATTTACTTGAATGTTATAATTTAAATAATAGGTAATGTAATCGTTCACAAATAATCATGTGCACAAAACACTATTCTAATAAATAATTTATATTTACATAATATCACAAAGTTTAATAAAAGAGAGTAAAAGCTAGTTAAGAGGAAAATATAATTTTTATATTTTAAAGAGCACGTAGTATTATTTATTTAGTATATTGTGTAGATTATTATTTACAAAGTATTTTGATATGTTAAACATGTATGGTATATACTCCCATTTAAAATGAATCATATAATAGAGCCTCAAGTTAATCTTCTGTTATGAATTTTTACATAATATCCGTCGATAATACAATATTTAATACGCTTTTGTCGTATTATGAAAATACTAAGATACGAGTTTGTTATAAATATATTCTAAGTATAAATAATTATATTACATTGTGAAAATTTTATTTTATTTTTTTATATTATTTAAATTAAAAGAAATTTCTCATTATTACCATGGTAACATTATATAAAATTTAAATATAATCTAAAGCTTGGGTAACTGACACACTCTTATTTAATAATAATTATGATGATTTTTTTTCCCCAGAACATTATTAAATTCTAAATAATTAACAATTTTATATTTGTATTTTTTTTTAAATTTAATCAGTTTCACTATGTGGATTCCACATACAATACCAAAGACAACTTTTCATTTATTCATTTCATCTGATAAAATCGTCCCCTGCAGATTGCGATCGAACGAGGTCGAACATATTATTAACTCTGTGGACTTTGGCTGGGCGGATTGTATGCCCAAACCGTTAAAACTACTGTGCTTAGATAATATAGCTAACCATTTTGCACAGTACCCCAAACAGTTGTTTGAGTGCATTAATAATATGAACATAGAGTATCTAGTGGAAATACTGAGTACTAGTTTACCGATCGCTTTAGTCATTCACGTCCCGGGCGATGAATATTGGCGGCGGCGATACGATCATACATGGCCGAACTCTATTTTAACAACGCGGAACGCAGAGTCTGTAGTTATAGACTCTCTGAAAATTATTTATTTAACCAAATATGTGTCGGAAATTATTGAAAACTTGGAACCGGGTTACGTTGATGAGTCAGAGCTTTCCGATATATTGATGGTTTGTAGCCCATATGTTACTTCGATAGATTGCCGACAACTTCGTATTCAAGATTCACAGACATTAACAGTCAATGCATCGGAGGGTAATACACTCCTCGATCCTATTCACATTGATTTGAGTTTCGTGTTGAGTATTTTAAAAAACGTACGAACTTTAAGCCTAGTTTATGGTTCCAAGATATTTACGACTGAACCACCGATGTATAAGCCTAAACAGAACAAGTTTAATATTGATGACATGGATACGCTCGGCCATAGCTTGGTAATATCGGAACACTTAACCAGCCTAGCAATTACTAAGAGTGAATTAAATATGGTGAAGTTCAACAGACTATTACCATATTTGATGGAGTGCCATGGTCTAGAAGAAATAAATTTTTCGTTTTGTAAACTATGTTCTTTAGGTGGGAAATCAGTAGCACACTTTGTAAAAACTGCAAAAATGTTAAAGCTGGTGAATTTATGTGGTAACCAAATCGGTCCAGATGGAGTTGAATCATTATCATTTGTAATGTTATGGAGGCGAAATAACAACTATCCGGCGATCGACTTAAATTTAAGTACGTATTTACAAAATAAATTCAATTATTTAATTTTTAAATTTCTATTTTAAACTTTTTTTAAAAATATTATTTGTATTGCATGTAAGTAGAAAAGTTTTAACACCTGACATATTATATAAATTACGATACTATTATAACGCGTTGTTTATTTTATGTCTAAAAAAGATATAATATTTTTTTTAACTTTAAAATACAACATATAAATTAAATAACTAAAAATTAACTCAAAACAATTATTTAAGTAACCTAGAAATATAATCTATAGTAAACTATATTTATATTTATATTAATTTTTTTTAGGTATGAACAATATAAGTGACATCGGTGCTAAATATTTAGCATCTGCTTTAGCATCAGGAGTTCAACCTTTTACTAAACTTCGAGTTCGTAATTGTAATATAACAGAAATTGGAGGTTTAAACATTGCTCAATCATTAGCATATGATCGTGGATTACGTGCTTTAGAAATAGATAACAATCCATTAACATTGCAAGTGGCTACAGCATTACATACATCGTTGAAAACAAATTTGAATATTTTATATATATCTATTCAAAATTGCAACTTATCGCAAAACATCACAAATTTCCTGAGCAGAGTAGCATTTTATAATAAACACGACAAACGTTCTGAATTTATCTATTTAGATTTTGAGTACTTATATGATGAAATAAAAGAGGAAAATATTTCGGTTGAAGAAGAGATGATGGAAACAGAAATCATGGAAAATGACGAGAAGGAAGGACTATTATAATATAAACTGTATTATGTATAATTATTAATGCATGAAAAAAATCTTTACTTAAATAAACATAAGATCTGATTTTTAAACAGTTTGATCCTTAATATTAGTTGTCAACAAAGATATTTACTAATTAAAAATTATAGTATAATGAAACCTGTATTAGGCTGTCTCATTAAATTAGTAAATCCTCGTGAGATGTTCTGAGTTTTAAAATTATTTTATTCAGTCTCGTTCTTCAATATAAAATAATTTGTTATTTTTTGATAAAATATTAAATAAAATAAAAAATAATTATTTTCAATTAGACCTTATATTATAATACAATACAGTGGTCTACAAAAAATAATATAGTGTATTATATTATTTTTAAAATAGTTGCATTAATATATAAAATACATCCTTATTTTCAATAAAATTAAATTTCATAAATCGTTGCCTAAAATAAATACTTATCTTAATGAAAAATCTATAGCTTCTACTTAATTAATATTACTTTTTACAGCTATAAAATGTAATGATTGAACTAAATAAATAATATTTGTAACAAGATAGTATTATTTTAATAGAATACAATTTCAAAGTAAACTATGTATATATATATATATATACCCGCTTGATAAAGAGATTTATTGTTTTCAAAGTTAATACATTTATAGAATTTAAAAAATCCAAGAAAAGTTACGAGGTCGGTATTAGTCACTTACAATAGAAAATATCGTTTTCTATGAATTTGAAATTATATTCTCTGTCTTCGTCTACCAACATTCATGTTTTTTGGTTACTCGTCTTATCACAAAAATTATAATCGTAAAATTATTCAGTTATTATTAGTAGCAAGCTTTCCGGGGGTTTTAACTACACAGTAACATGTGTCAACGGTTTAGGACAGGCGTTTCAATTACAGACAACATTTTCACAGACCGATTTTCCGGTTGGTGGATGCCAAGTTGCTCTAATTTTCTCCTCTCGAACACAATGCGTGATATTCATTCGGGAATATATCTCTGAAAGCTTTACATTATAATATTTGTGATTATTCAGTTTACTTGACACTGAAATAGTCAATTAAATTAATTTTGACGAGTACACCAACCAGAAAACATTGTTGAAATAGTAGTAACAATCATACGACATAAGCTGGAGATAATGAAATTAATTTAATGAAACCTTAACGAGATAAAATACGTTTTTGAGTCTACAGTTTTGTTATTTTGCCATTGAAGCTTTAATTGGTCGTTCTATGAAACGTAAAATAAAAATAAATATGTGGATATCAATCTAATATTAGACAATATGCAGTAAAATGTAGCCAAAACAGCTACCTATTCGTTGTGTTTACAAAATGTATAATGATATATTTTTTAATTCAAAGTGTACTTTTTGATTTTAAGTAAACATACTTATTATCATATTACAGTATAACATAGTTGTCAATTATAGTATATAAAAATAATATTAGAATTTTTACAATTTGCAAATTAACGTTATGAGAAAATTTTCTTTTCCAAGTCATCTTCGAAAATAAAAGTTTTACAAGAATTAAACCTCGAGACTTTGAATATTCTTAGTAACATAAATAACAGATTTGGGAAAATATTATTATGTACATTTAAATATATCAATACAGTGTTATTTATTATAATATTAGGATAACAAATCACAAAATCGAAAAATTAATTAATTTTGGTAAATATTAACAACTATAATATCACGTCTACTAAAAAAGTCCCTAATAAAATTAAATAATAAATACTTTCTAGTTTCTACTAAATCTTAAATATAAATAAATCAATTTGTAAAAAGGTTTTGGTTATTGATCCTTTAAAAATGAAATATAAATGTTGTTGACAAGTGACACACATGAATGAATAGCAAGTAAATAAATGTATTGAATAATTTTCAGATTAAAAACAAATTAAATATTTATAATATAATATGAACATTTTTATATGTATGTATTAATTATATTGAGTAATTTTATATTGTTTATAGTTCTATCTGTGCATCTTCTTATTTTGAATACTCTAAGTATAACCAACTGACAATAATCTAAATTAGAGCAAAAAATACTGATGTATTTAAAAATATAAATAGACAAAAGTGTGTTTTAATTTTATACAATTTTAGCTTTCATCATAATTCTGTTAAAAAATAATGTGATTCTTGAATATTTCACAGACCGCAGTTGGATGTTTGAAATGTCGAACAAACAGATTAAAATAATAATAATGACTTTTCGGTGCATAGAATAATCCGGCACTTGAGAGCCGTGTGTGCAGTGTCACAGCTTAATGTACAGTGTACAAACATTAACAAATAGTGACGACGTAACCAATGTGGGTAGCTGAAGTTTACGTTTTAATTTATTGCGTAGAAAGTAATTAGGAGATTGCAATAATATTAGTCAGCGGAGAAGTTATTATGTTATGCGTGTATGTGTTGAACATTAAAATTATACAGGCGTAAAACCATTTTCTGGTTGTTTCTACGGTATCAATTAATGTTCAAAACTCAAGCGACCTCTATAGGATAAGGTTGCAAAGATTATCAATATTATCCCTAATCTAAATTCTTAAACATTTTTTTTTTCTTGATTGTACTCTTCCAAAATAATATTTTCCGTTTATAATTATTTTATAAACTTCAATGATAACTTTTTCTTATATATTTTATTATAATACGCTTAATTATATTAGACTTATTATATTTAAACTGAGGCGAATACAAATACTATACTGTAAAAAGTTGTGTAAATGTAATGTATAATGTAATCTTTATATGAAATTAATTTATCATAGTAATATGTGCGTAATGTTGTATAAATTATTCGTTAAGAAATAAATCATATATAGAGAGTAAACTAGGAGTATAAATAAGTATGACGTGGTAGATACTATAAAGCGAATACTACCACAATAAGTATATAACATTTATTAATACAAAAAAATTACTTTGTAAAAAGACCAACACTAGAAGATTATAAATGATGTGTGAGATCAAAAAAATGTTATAAATTAAATATACTTCGAAATATTAGCAGTAACTTTTTTGGTTATCACGTACAAAACTAGCTGGAATGCCAATAGAAGAGGTCCTCATTTAAATTTCTAAACTTGCAAATTTGAAGAAAAAACCCATACGCCAACCCAGTATAGGTATTTTTTTTTATTTTTTTTTTTTTAAGTACATGCTTCAATGAAATAGGTTATTAGCCTATTTTAGTGTTAGATATTCTCAGTATGATGTTTATTAAGGCTTTTATTGATTGTTTGATTATTGATGAAATGATGTGTTTTGTTGAGAACTAATTTTGGACAGCAGATAATAATTATATGTTGAATTGTAAGATATATGTTTTATATATCACCCGATAGTGTTGGTTTCTTTCTGATCAGGTATGTGTGGGTAAGATTTGAATGTTTTATTCTGAATATACTCATGAGTTTATGAATATTTGTTCTTTCATAGTAAAATTATCTGTAATTCGACGTCAAGTTATGACTAATGATCGGTTATTGCAATATATTGAACTAGTAATTTTAGTTGTGTGTTATCAGATGAAAACAGTGATATTGTTATACGGCAATATAATATTGCGCACAAATTACAATATAATTAACGTTATGATCCAGGAAAATTAACACGTTTCTTGTTAATTATGATTTGTTCGTTATCTTAACTATAATTAAGGATACTATGATAACGTTATAACACGTAGCTATACTTTATAGGCTATACTCTATTTACTTAAGTAATATACATATGTTTATATATGTATGTATATATTTTATACACCATAATATGCATAATTCATATTCATAATATACTATTATTAGGTATAAGAAAGTATCGTTAGTAGTCGCAGAATAATATAATAATACTGTTCACTATTATCTGTTAATATGTATTTATTAAAAATATGTATAGGCATAGATAGGAGGTGTAAGTATATAATATGTCAATTTTATTCCATGATTTTTTTTCTTTCGTAGGTAATTTACATAAACATATAATATAATTTAAAATGATTTATCTATAAATTACCATTTTAATGTGATTTAAATAATATATATATATACCTATGTATATGTGGGCTATTTTATATAAATCTTAATAAAACGAATATATTGGAAACATATGTTTTTAAAAATTTTATAGGCATTATGAATGAGTCATAAATATGAATTTCAGATAAAAGTGGATAATAAGATTATATTTCGTACAAGCAAAATGCATACGTACAACATAATTCGTGGCATCAATTATAATAAAGAATTTATCATCTAACTAACATTGTATAGATGAAATCATCACAAATCCTAGTACCGAGGACCTTATGTGTGTATTTCGTGTTTGCAATTGGACTTGTATTTGGCAAAGATCCTACCCTAAACAAATTAACTAGGTAATATATATAACTAGGTAGTATCTCTTAGAATAGAAATGTAAATTTTAATTCAATTAAACACATTTTACTTGAATTAATATCAAAATGTTTATTATAATTAAATTTATATAATGTATTTATAAACTTTATTATTTAACTTTAACAAAAGCAATTGTATATTAATTTACAAAATAATAATAAACAGCTATATTTAGAGGTACTATTCAAAAGTAAATAGTATAATTTATATTTAATAATATATTAATATTAGATACAATTTATAGGTAATGAATGCTATTACTTAATACAGTATACCGAAAAAATCAACAACAGTGACAAAATAACTGTTGTTTTATAAATTATATTATATATATATTTAAATTGTAAATAAAATAAAATATTATCCTATAATAATAACAAGTTTATAGTTGGTAGTAATATAAATAGATATGTATTAAGACATATTTTATATATGATATTTATTATTAATAATGTTTGTCTCCATATTAATAAATATTTCAATAATTATATTAGTTTTCGCCAAAACTAGTACACTATCTATACAAAGAAGTATCCAATAATTATAGTACACAGTCATTAAAGTAATAGAAGTGTATTATTATATTTTGTAGGACATGAGCTATTATAATACATTAAAATGAATTCTGTAGTATCCATATCTATCATATATATTGAAATTATACATATTTTATAATGGAAATTTATAATTATATAATGTATAATTGTA
Organism: Rhopalosiphum nymphaeae; assembly: GCA_036289425.1. Classification (NCBI taxonomy): domain Eukaryota; kingdom Metazoa; phylum Arthropoda; class Insecta; order Hemiptera; family Aphididae; genus Rhopalosiphum; species Rhopalosiphum nymphaeae. The sequence continues at coordinate 6,146,270 of JAZAQC010000012.1, read as the reverse complement.
TATAAATACATAAACGAAACGCATAATATGATTTTTTCAAAATTTTAATAGTAATAAAAAAAAAATAAGTAATAATACATTAATAAGTTTAATTTGAAATAAAAATATCAAAGAAGAATCAGTGTAAACCATTCTGTTGTATACAACAATTATATTTTATTTATCTATAATTTATATGTATGTGTGTATGTGTGTGTGTATGAATATATAATATTAATAGGTATTTTACATAATATGTTAATGACACATGATGGTTGAACTTATATCCAATGTATTACAATCTACGAGAATAGAGAAGAATACATTTAATTTAACTATAAACAAAAGGTATATGTCAAGCTAAATATTTTTTATATCATATTTATGTAGGTGGAATATAATAATAGCATTCAATTATAAGTATATTTGGAACACAAATCATACTTTTTACTTCTTACGTATTATACGTTTAAATAAAATATTAGGTAAATATTTACTTTACATTGATAATGGTATATACATTATAGTGAATTTAATAAACGTGAAAAAATAATAATAAATTACTTTACTTCTGTTAAAATATGTACTATTGTGATTTAAAATGCAAATGTAATTAAAATAATAAAATGTAAGTAAAAATTGTGGTTATTGTATTTACTAAATGTATAGCTAGTAGTTACAATTTTATTATTTGATCACCATTTAAATTTTTATTAAAATATTATTTATAAAAAAGTCACAAGTTTTATGTAAATTTGAAACTAATAATTAATTTATATTCAAAAACATTTGTTCACTTGAAAATAATCATTGTTCTCATTAACTGTTTAAACATTGTGTTAGAAAAATAATTAATATACGTTAATATTTAAGTATTAAGTTTTAATGTTATTATAAGACATTTGTCTACAAAGGACTATAAATATTAAGTATTTCTCTGTAAGACCAAATACGATTTACGATTTATTTCGTATTTCTTTGGAAGAAAATTGAATTAAATAAATAAAGTATAATAATAAGAATTATTGGTATTATCCTTATTAATATTTCTATTTTCTATCAGGATAATTGTTATTGTACTTAAAAATTAAAATGCAAATTCGAAATTGTAAAAAAATGTATGGAATTGATAAACCATGTATTTTTATTGATATTTTGGAATATATTTAAAATAAAAATAAAATGGATTAATTTTGTAATGTTTATATATTATGTAAATTTCATATTATCAATATTATTATAGAGAGTAGAATATAATTTAGAAATAAAAATACAATTCATCACGTCTCATTTGTAAAATATTTAAGAACAATTAGAATCTAATTGAAGTTTTTAATATAATTAAGAACTATTGCACTATTATATTTAAAAAGTAATTTGAACAAAGATTTGCTAAATCAAACCAATGAATACAGACTATATACTTAAAAATTGTTATAAACACGGTTTTATTATAATACATTTCAGTTTAACAGAAAATAGTACAAATAATTGAACTGGTATACAATTATTTTTAATTTAATACGTTTCAATAAATGATTATAAGTATAATTCCATTTTTCTATTATATTTATTATGAAAACGCTGAATTCATAACGATTAAATTGTGAAGTGAAGATAATACTATATCAAGTATTGACAAGTAATTTTAAAAAATATAACTGTTGATTCGTATGATTCGTATCCATGTTTCATAGTATACCATTTCAATATGAAATATATAGCATAATAAAATTTAATATTATAATCAGAATATTATGGAATTAATGCATATACACGAGTAGTATGCTGAAGATCTGATAAAAATATATTTCTACTATGAATATATGTTCACTGAATAGTTTAACTTTTCAGGATTTTTTATTTGTTTAGTTTTTTAAGTTACTGGCATAAAATGTTTATCAATTTAATAGTGTAATAATAACAAATTTAATATTGAAAACTGTATTAAAATCATAGGTACAACTAAAAAATTATCAAGTTGTTATATAGTTAATTGTGTTATGTTTGATTTAATAGATATCGGATTTGTAGGAAAACAATTTTTTTTGATAATGATAGAAAAACAGCTCTTATATGAAAATGCGTTTTATTTCATTTCTAAGGCTAGGTTAGGTTATTTATAATAGGTAAAATATTATTTTTGTCTTTGTTTTTTTTATTTTTTTTCTCTTTTTTTGTGTTTAATTATCAATTGATCATAATAATTGCATACATATTTATGGTTTAAATCGATAAAAGCTCGTAATTACGATTGGTTGTCGATGTTATGCTTAAAATTACCTTTAATGGTTATGCTTTATTATCGCTGTTATAAACGTATAAATAAAGTTAATTAAGTGTTTATCAAAGTACCTATAATACCTATAAGTTAAAATGTGTCTTAATGGGTAGATTTAAGATTGTTTGTCAATGAAATCTTTTTTTGTCTTTTTCAGATTTTAAGTGCTTGTTTTTATTGTTTATATCGACTTAAAATCCTAACGTCGTTGATGAGTAAATTAAAATAACAATAAAAATAATCATTATTATTAATAGTTTATATAAATATACAATACAATTAACAATATTTAAGGTAAATTAAATTAATGAGAAACAAGAACATTGGAAATATATATATATTCTTTTCAAAAACTAGAAAAATGTCTCAAGAATCATTTGAGATATTGAAGTGTGGTACCATCAAGAGATGGATAGCTGTGACATTGGGGTATGATCCATTTGAAGAGGTTAATTATAAATAATTTGGTTCTTATTTAACGAGTTCTTCAGTAGAGCATAATGATTATTTTTATATATTCTTCTACGTTCTATAGGAACTCCAAGTAGTAGGCAATCTTTATGAAGACCTATAAATATGGTGTACTTGGCTAAGATGAATGGTAGTTTTCAACATACATCAGACGCACGTTTTTCTCGCGCGTCACGCTGAATCTGGCAAAATTATCATGAAATATATTGGTGAGGACTTATACAAGTCATTGGGTAGTGAGAAATATTGTTTGCATGTTTTATTATTTATCTTTTATAAATTTAGGCTTTTCAAGCAATTTTTAGTGGAAATTTAAATTTTTAATATGCAATGCAAGCAATTTGATATATTTTTTTTTTAAAAAGGTTGTAGGATGTATTTATTTTAAAATTTGATCGATTCACTAATTTAACAATACAATTAAAATAAATCATATTGGTTTTTAAAAAATGTATTTTATAAGACATCTGAATGAAAAATTCTAAGACTTTTTGATGAAACTTGATTACTTGTGTAACTATTAATTTTGTAGTGACAATACATTTTAAAGCAAACGATGCTTATGAATAGTGAATGGTAACGCTCTATATTCTTTTCTGAAAAAAAAAAAAATAATGTTCACATAAATATTTAGCACTAAATTTAAATGGTATAAAGAAAGGAAATAACCTAATTTTATGAAATATTGTATCCAAGTACAACAAACATAAATATCGCAAGTATAGAAAAATAATTGAAAAACTGTCATGTTCACAAATTAATTTAGCTGATATTATTCAAATAATATAAGTAATATAATATTATAAAATATAACCAATTAAAGAATATATGAATATTTGATGATATTTTAATAATGACTATTCATTAATATACAGAATAATATACCTATATATGTGTATTTTTTTAATTTTAATAATCATATTTTACATTTTTAGTTCTGTAACTATATTTGAGTTAATTTTTTTTTTTTTTAATAATACCAATATATTTTAAAATGTAGTTAATTTATATTAAAAACTAATTTAAAATGTAATCGAATTGATGTCAGTTTGTATATATATAGTATTAGTAAAATTATACAATGTTTTTCAGCCATTTCATTTTTACAAAAGAAATTCTATTTTAAAAAAAAACTATTATTTTTGTTTGAGGCTTATATAACTTATATGACGACAAAAAACAGGGTGATTCGACATTTTAATACATGGCTTATAATTTTAACTATATAAGATATAACTGTTTGATATCATGATCATTGTTATTACGTTTACATATCTCGTTGAAATGTTGAGTTATTAAACTGTCTTGCTGCCAGTTATGAACAGTGAATAGACTATCAGTGGAGGAAAGGATGTATGAATAATATTTAAAGTTTCATTTTGATCGATATAAGTTATTGTTTAATTAAGAGTTTTCCGTGAATTTTGCTTGAATACATATATTTTTATGAATTTAATAACTAATACAAAAATAGTTATATGTATCAATGAAACTTAGAGTATTGTATAATGATTATAATTATTATTATAATAACCTTACCTAATCTTTCAAGGTTATCCACTTGTTTGTAATATACATTGGAAGATTTTATTAAATTAATGTTTGAACGATTTCCTTTTTTTTTTTTAAGTGTAGTGTCTTTTATTTTGAACATTTCATGTTCCATAAATCTATTACTTTTTATAGAATACAACGTTTTACGGATACAACTCATCACTTAAATAGCTTTAAATTGATAAATATTTTTGTAAGTTTGGCTTGAATTGAAGGATTATATATTTTTATGAATGTGTTTTTAACAGTGATCTTTGTCGAGGGCTTAAATATGGCATATAAATAACGTATAAACCTAATTTAATAATGAAATAAAAATATGTCAAAACTGATTTTAAATCTTTGTATACCTAGTACAAAATCGATTTCTGATCTTAATTTTAGCCATCAGTAATGTTAGTTTAATGGAATCGCTATACTAATACACTTAATAAAATGTATTTTATAATTTTTATCTGTAATCATTGATTAAAAACTAAAAATATTAAATGCTATTATGGCTTAATAATGGTATTAACTATACAAATCTGGTTGGTAACTAGGTATTCACGTGCACCTAATTTATATATAAGATAATAGAACATTCAGAATCACTACGAGTATTAAAATTTGAATATAATACATAATGTATATATTGCATGATATATCAAATTTTCTATCATGAGTATGAATAGTAACATTATAGTTATATTAGTTATAGTCACTCAAGGTAGATTCGATAAGCATTCCTATTAACAAATTCTACTGCCTGATTCAAATTGGGATTATAGTCAGTAATGCGTAATGAATAGGATAATTTAACCAAAGTTATATTGTTTATAATATACTCGAAACTACATAATTAATTGCCATTTTAATATAAAGAGATGGAGCGTATGTAATTTGTGCCAAAAAAACTCATAATAAATAGACTTTCTTCACCACGTCCAAAAACAAATTTTAATAATTTATACAACTTATTATTATTATTATTATTTTATTTGTACCATATACAACTAAATAAAACTGTATAATTTAGTCTATGCAGACTTGTACTTTGATCATTGACACATCACATATGGGTATATGTACCATTCTGCAGTATATAATGTATCGATTGGGAGACTATTATGAGTGTATTAATTGTAGTTCAATGATATTATATCATTATATACAAAATACGAAAAACGATTGTGAGTAAAGACGGTCTTTCAGACTATATCACTAAATATATTTCATGATATGTTTTTTTGATATAGTTTTTAAAGTCATTTATTTTACTTTTAATACTCATAACTCTTGGTGATAAGATTATAAATTATAAGTATTATTATAATTAATATAATATATTTTTATAATATAACATCAATTTTTATAACTCAAAATTTAATGACATATTTCTGTAAATACCATAAAACAGTAAAAATAGATTCTAAATAGATTATTATCTATTAAAATATCTTTTAAGAAATCAAAAAAAAATCATTACGTATAATAAAATTTATAAAAATTTAATATACGTTAAAGTTTTAAGTTCACACGAATAATGTTTTTAAAATATAAAAAAAAAACAATGAACGTCATTATTTATTTAAGTAATTTCGTTGAAATTATAATTTGAAATGTCAATGAAAAATAATTGTCTTTACATATTTCATAGATTTTATATGGTTTTTGTATTAACTACTTATAAGAACTCTTGCATTAAATGATTATATTTTCAATACAATTCTACAAGTTCTAAAATTGTTGTTGAAAAGAAGATAACTTATTTGTTGAATAAGGTTTATATACAACAATTTAAGGGATAGCAAAGTTTTACATACAAAAAGCAGTTGTGGTAACCTGATTATCCTTTGTTTAAAAAAAAACATGACAGCTGGCTTAGTCAATTTTTCATTAAGTATAAAATACTAATCAGTTTTAAGCATTTCATAAACCATAAACTATAATAAGTTTCCAGATAGTAGTACAATAATAAAATGTTATCTAAAAATAAATTATCAAGTTATACGATAAAATAATATTCAAAATATTTTCAAATACATTTAGAATAACTACTGTATAACATATTTTTCGAAAATTATAGACCTTTTTACTAATATAAATATAAATATGTTTAAACATAATAAAACTAAGTAAAAATACAATACAATTTAATGTTCTACTCGTAGTTGTTATATTATTTTATGTGTTTTTATGTGTCTGAAGTATACAGTATTTAATGTTTTTGAATTATATATAACTCTATACCAACATAATAAAAATTCGATTAAATTAAAACTGTAAATACAGAATTTATGTATATAGAATAAATATTTCAAAACTTTTATAATACATTGTTTACGTTAACTGTTTTATAATGGATATAATGAAATATTGAATTTAATTTATAACACTGATAATTTATTCTTTACGATAATAATGGTTCTAATGATTTTACATTCCATCTCTATTGAGTGTGTTGAGCTAAGTAGTTATTAATTTTAATGTAAGTACGTCAAGTTTTTAATGTAATTAGCTGTAGGAGATTTGGAGATTCGCGTTAATTTTTGGGCAGTTCTTTATTTACCAGTTAATTTTATACATGTTTAATAATAAAATAGCAAATACAAATTTACTAATATTCATTAAATGTTATAAAATCAATAGTTATATAATGATTATAATTTGGATAATAAATTAAACAACAATTAAATATTAACAACAATTAAACGAAATGAATACAGTTTGATGATTTTAATATAAATCTTGATTTAATTGATATTAATTACGGCTCAGAAGTCGTAGAAGTTGTGCATTGTTTTATACACTCTGGTATGTATAGCAGATTTATATTATTATTAGTAATTATATATGTTATTATGTCTAAAAACTGATTTCAATTGAGTACGTTCCAAGTACCTACCACTGTATTTATGTTCTAAATCCTCAATGGCTAGCTGAATTTATTAAACATCAGATCAATAAGATATAGAAATATTGAATTAGTGATATACAAGAGCATCGCTATAACTTTACATGTTTTCAGACGAAAATTATAATATACTTAAAATACTTATTAGTTAAAACGTTAGCTTTGTGGGTTTCAACAATGGTGTGGTAAGTATTCTGCCATAATTTTCGTAATATACAATTTGTTATGCTAACCGCTAATTAAAGAGTTCTACATACTGTAAAGTAATCATGTACACGACAATAGTCAGTATAATAATTAAGTTATCCCGATAATAATGATCTACCAATAAAACGCATGACTATCGGTGCGTACGTGTTATCGAATTTATTTTTGTGCGTGACTTGTTTTTTGCTATTATTATTAATATTTATTTTGAACGCGACCATAGACTATTTTTACAGAGAAATTATTTTGGTCGAAGTACAATGCTTACGTTACTTTAAAAGTAAAAAGTATTGCTTACATTAGTACCTAACCTAACTCGGGGATGAGACTTATGATAAAATGAAAAAAAATGATACCTTCCGTTGTTGCTGGGTGCTAAAATAAACGACAAGAACTAAACAAAAAAAGAAACTCTGAAAATAAACTCAAATAAGTTATGACATTGAGGTGTACAACGAGAGTACAACGTCAAACACTACTGTCAATATTGTAAATTATTTTGTTCGCATTTGTTTGTTTTGTTTTTAATAATATTTTATCTCGTACGCTAGTTATGAATTAACTAATAACTATAATATCCAATACAGTTGTTCGCTTTTAATAATATAAACGTATTATTATTATTATTATTTTCTTTTGTAGATCGCTTAATAGCGTCAACTGGATTTGGATTTTTGTCGAACGCAAGCGGATCACAGTGTAGACGTAATGCCGCCAAAGTGAAAAAAAAAAAAACTCGCTTTATCAGCAGTCAATCCGCAGTGCCGAAATTACCGCCGAGAGCGCATACACACGGTTAACGACGGCGAGTGTTTACGCGCTTTTCTCGTCTTCTGGCGGCGTGTGGAACGAAGGCGAATCGATGCGTGAAACGTGCGGCCCGGGAAAACCGTAGACGGCGCGCGGCACTTCTCGGTCTCTTTGCCGCCGCGCTCGCGGTTCTAATGCATACCGATACGACGACGAGTGAAAAACGTGTGTGTTTTTTTTTTTTTTTATTATTATTTCGTGTGGCGCGTTGCATAATAACATGCGCGTCGCGATGTTACGTATTTTATCGTATAGAGTTTTGCACGCGGTGGCGATTCTCGAGTCTCGACCAGCTCTGTCGCCGCCGCCGCCGTCGTCGCGTATCGTCATTCGTTATGGTACGGCGTTCCTTCAAAGGCCGCGAGGTGATCGTAACGACCGACGAGAGGCTCTCGTGACACGTGTTCGTGACGTTTCCTCCGCCGCCGACGGTGGCTTTGACGCGACACCTAATCCCACCCCCCCCCCCCCATATCCATACCCACACGCCGATCATTATACGCGAGTCCGAGTGCGGAGAGAGCAGGACGACGTGCATTATAACGGCTCGCGATATTTTCATTTACAACGGAAACACGTAGTAGGTACATTATTCCCATTGCGCCGATCGCGCGAAACAAAAGGGCTTTTCCCTCCCCCCGCCGTCGTCGCCGACATTGTTTGGTGTCTGCGAGGGTTTGTTTTTTTCCTCATACTTCGTTCTTGTTATTATTGTTATGGCGCGCGTATTATTCGTCTTTGTCGTCGTGTCGTCGCCGTTAGCCGTGGAAAAATTGCGTTTTATTTTTTTCTTTTCTTCGTTTTTGTTTTTAAATTCCAAGACAAACGGAAAGGCCACTCGGTCGGTGCGCGCAATCATTAATTTCGGACCGTTTTTAAGTGTAGACGTCATGCGGCCAAACGGCACGTCCATTAACACGTTCGGTGGTCTGGTGGCGACCGGTGTGGTGCAAGGCGCGCAGGAAGGCGTTTCGCCCCGTCGCCGCCGTCGCCGACGACGGAATTGTGCGACATAATTTTTGTTTGTGTTGTCGTTGCACCGCGTCGGAGCAATTAATTTTTCAACGCGCAAACACACATCCGAAAACTGACAACGGATTTACTGAGTTTGCGAGGGATGTGTACAAGTTTTGCTATCTCTCTCTCTCTCTCTCTCTCTCTCTCTCTCTCTCTTTCTCTCTCTATTTGTATACATATATATATATTATATATTTAGTATAGTATGTCTTCGTATACACTTATCTCGGAATTAGCCGAATGGCTATCCGGGTTTATGGAGCGTTGAATGCCCCATCTCGTAAAATATTAACGAATCGCACTTACCGTGTGCAGTCTTCTAGCAGCAATGTAATATGTGTAACTGGATTTCAATTGTTAATGTCAGCAGCCTAGGACGCGTCGTATAAATGCAAAAGGTCTTTATTTTTTGTATCCTCGTCCGTAATGTGGACTACCCAACGAAAGCAACTCGATCTCACTGCCGAACGCTCGTAATAATTTATTTCTTTTTGCCCAAAAATAACCCAACAGATGCTAATTTCCAAATAGTGCCGTAAATGTGTTTTTTTTGTTGGTGAAAAAATCTATTAATTTAAAAAATATTGCTATCTACTCAGAACCATATAGATACGTTTATATTATTGGATAATCAAAAGTAAATTACGTAAATCATTGCAACGACATTAAATGGTGTTTAAAAGAATAGCAACTCCCAACGTCAATAGGAAATCTAACCTAACCAACCGAAAATTTTTCCGGTCGCTGGAAACGTCTTCGAATGACAACTTATTTAAACTAAATTGTTAAATACCGGAATAATAATAGGTAGGTTGAAACTAAAAAGAAAAGACAAAAAGTCGACAATTTTTCACCATTTATTTTTGTTAAAACTGGCGAAAAGAGATAAATACGTAGTTTTAGCAGATAATTCTTTTCGTTTTTGAACCATATAAAATATTACCGTAATATACATAAAAATTAAATTTAATACAATTAATTATCTATGTAAATAGGAACCTATCAAGTTAAATAAAAAATATAACAATATATTATAATATTTGATACAGTTTTATTTGAATAAAATTATAACTCTCGTGTTATAGGTATACATAAAAATGATTTGAAGGTAAACTTAAAAAAAAATATAGAATGTTTAAATCAGTAAAATTAAAACAATAAATAATTTAAAATTTATTATGTAGTGAATCTATGAATAATAATTATTATATTTTTTATTGAATTTTAACGAAATAATTATTTGAGCCATTTATGTTATCATGGTTTAGAAAATATAGTGACCATGTCAATCACGATTTAGTTCGCACCAGCAAAAAAGAGCTTTATGATATTTTGGTTGTATTGTATTTTTTTCTTTAGCTCATCAGATTTACCCTAATATATAGGGTTTAAAAATCATCCCTCGTTTTAATGAGCATCAATTTTCCACAAGACAGAAAGCTAGGTAATTAATCAAGCAAATTGTCCTCAGTTCACAGGATTTACGTTTAATAAGAGTTCTGTTTACCGTTGATGGTGGACGTCTTCTAATTTTTTTCATTTAAGTAATTCTTCTTTTGTTTTTATTTTCAAGAAAAAAGGACAAACCTATTCTTCCTTCTATAAATAGTAAATGTTTGTTATTTTCAGTATTATTATCAATATTACATAAGTTTTACTGTATTTACTTATTTATTCTTGAAAAACTTTCCTGCTCGATCAGTATTAATTTTCTTATTAAAAGGTAAGTCAAATTAGTACCGGAGTCCTCAAAAGTTTAAATTGCGCATATAAAAATATATACATGACACAAAACTGTTAACACAACTAGTGTATAACAACAATTATATTGGCATACTGTAAAAAAAGGAGAGCTGAGAAAAAATTAATATTTCTTAGTGACCGATTTAAATAAACATGCCCAATGATAATATATAGTAATGATATTGACACCATTATAAACTAATACTTTTTTTAAAATAACAATGAACATTTTGTTACATATTATTGTGATTTCTGTTTTGAATATACGAGTATAAGTACTTAACTTAACTACTAGCTATACATTTATTTTCAAATAAAAGGTATTTTATATACATTTTTAGATTTTGAGTTGACTTGGATAACAAAAAAAAATGTTAATTGTTCGACGGTATGAGTTTCATGCAGATGTCAGAGGAGGTAGTATCAGCCCAACCCCGACAGCATAATACGAGAAAAGTCTTTTCTACACACCGTACATCCAGTGTAATTTGATCACTTATTCCACTATGCACTGTTATTGGAAATGGTAGAGAATATACAGATTCGTACAGTTAGTGCACCGTAGTGGTGTTAAGTAGGATTTTAGACCTGTCGCGATACGTATAGTGCTTGTTACTACGTGAACAACGTCAAAATGAAGCAACGAATATATTGGATTTACAATTATTTATATTTTTAATTAAAATTTTGTATTTTCGTATCTCTGTAAACACCTTTTGAATTGTTTAAAATGCTTTGAGAGAATTTTCAAATAGCAAATCGAATATTGTTTGTTCGGGCATCCTGCAAGAATTAGACCGCAATGCACGTTTTTCGATAAAAAAATATACGTCGATTGAGCTACTAAAATGTTTAATTTTTAATTTATAATTATTATAATACGTGTTTCGTACAATTAAAAAAGTTGAGAACCGCTGTTATAATACATAGTTATTACATAGCCAATTTATTTTAATACAATTTAAATTTTATAAAAAAAATATATAATATTTGTTATACCGCATCAGCGTTCACAAAATTTTAATCCAAACGATCATATTTTTTATAAAAAGGTAATAAATTATCTAATATTAAATTATACAAAATTATCAAATTAACAATAGGTTATCATCAAATGAATCGGATAAAAATAACCAAAATCATAAGTTATAATGATTATGTAACATTATACGATCGTAAGTTGCAAACTATACATCTATATCTTACATTATATGTTATATGTTATCAACGAATAAAATGACAATTTTTAATGAATAAAATATATGATTAAAGTTCCAAAAGATGAATATTAAGTTATAGATTTTTATTAATTTTTCTTTTTTGCTCGTGAGAGTCAATATGCCAAAATTCGTTGGTGATGTGCCAAGAAAACACGTCCAACAAATGTATTTTATTTTGTAATTATTTAATACTATATACCCGTATATTTTTGTATTATACAATGTACTTTGTTAAGTCATAATTGTTTTTACTTACGTTAAAAGCTATCAAAGATATTGAAATTTAACATCATGATGTAGAATGACAACAATTGTTTATGAACAATTTTACTGTAGTTAACATTTTGACAAAATAGGATATCTAACGTCAGATGTTGATTTTTTTTAGTCAATTACAATATTCTGTTGAAATTGAAAAAAAAAATAATACTAATGGAAAAACTTAAAAAATTTTTCTTCTATTTATATTATTATTTATACTATATACGCTATGCAATCTTAAAAATATTTTGATTGATTTTAAGCTTTTTATGTGGAAAGCACATATTAATACCAAATTCATTTATATTTATTTAAAAATTAATTACAACTAACTATATTATTATAATTATTTTATAATGTATGCATTTTTTTTTTGAAAAAAATATGTTCACAAACTGTATTATAAATAGAAAACTAAATTAATGGCAACAATATGAATATATAAATAAATACACTTTGAAATATAAAATGGCAAATTATTTCTTCAAGAGTCAAGAATCATTTTTGTACTTATTGAATAAAGATTAAAAAAAAAAAAAATTAACACATTCAAAATAGTTGTATTACTAAAATAGCGACCTACTAAATTTGTACCTCGTGTACAGTAAAAACCTTTTATTTAATAGAGTAAAAATAGATAGATTTAAATAAAAAAACCAGTAAATTCTTAAAATAATTTAGATATTTACTTATGTTGTATTTAATAAATTGTAACTAATGTTTATGGTATATTTTAATATTAATTGCGAATAACACTATTTGTAAACAAAATTAATTTTAAAAAATTCGATTTTTTTTTTAATTGAAATTAAAGAAATGGAATTTGTAAAGTATTTAATTTTTAATTTATAAAATGTTTAACCATACAAAGCAAGATATGATAAAATATAAATATACCTACTAGATATACATGTACTAGAGCAATTAACATAAAGTTATATTCAAAACACGTTCCAAGAAAATATTAAGTATTGCTTTTTTAAATTAAAAAAGCTGAGAGAGTTGGATTTATATTGCAAAGTGTGCTATACAGTTAGGTAACAGAAAGTTTAAATCAAGATTATTATTTATTTATTTTTTATACCTAGGTGTGGTGGAATTGAATCTATAAAGATTTCTTACAATTTGACATTTAAATTGTTATACAGTTATTGATTCAGAGTAGTAAACACTTTAATAATCTTAACATGTTATAAATAAGTAATTCCGACAAAACAATTAATAATTTCTTTCTTTTGTATAAAGCTTAAATATTATATATAATTTTATAATTTATAATTTTTACAATAATATATTTATCACATTCGATCTTCTTTTATAAACATTTATTTTACTAAATGCTATTTTATTTTTTTAAATTACTGTTCAATTACATAAACAATAATTGCAATATTAATGCACATTATTATTGTTTTTTAACCAAATGTAGTGAGTATAATATTTTGTTCTATGAACAACATTAAAATGTGTATTTTTTTAAGAAATACAGTTTAGGTATAACAGTAACTAATTTTGATTCAGTAAATTAAGATTTTATGAATAATAATTGTATATCTATTAATTAATTTACATCAATAATTTTATGTTTTATTAAAATACAATTTTGTAAAGATTGTTATAAAAATGGAACCGATTTTTAATTGAAAAAAAAATTACAAAATCGTGTTATGAATCAGTTTTAGACTAAGTTGTTAATTATGAAATGCATCACACAATTATTATTGTGTTGTTATTATAAGTATTTAAGATGACTTTCGATCATAATTTAATTTTTTTTTTTTTTTTTTTATAATATTGTATTCTGATACATTTTTAATAATTAAACATTTATAATCATAAAAATACCTATACCTAATATTTCATTTTATAATATGATATGAGGCCAGTTAGTATGTTTACTTTATACTATAGTGAAGCGATAACATATAATGTGGCAAATATTGATCAATGAATGATAATATTGCTATACTAATTTCATACACCACACGATATTATTGTATTTTAACTTAATTAATTACAGTGGTTCTTAAACTTGTTTCTTTATGGATCTCACATGATTCAAAAAAATAATTTTAATGGTTAAACAAAAAGTAAGGGTATAAAAATGTATAAAACATGATTATTAAAATGTATTATATTGCATTTGGATTTGTCCATGGATCCCTTATATCACTTTTTGGAGCCCTGAGATTAAATGAAGCACAGTTTGAGAACCTCTGACCTATCTAATTATGCTAATCTACATTCATATTTTGTCAGAAATACACTATTCCATGGGTAACAGTTCAGAATAATATTAAAACATCATATCGTTTTAAACTATCAAAGTGTATTCATTTCGGTTTGGTTCGTTTTGTGTAAAAAAAACTTATAAAATATGATGTACAGATTAATATTACTTGTGCTTTTCTATAATGTGTTTTTGTCCATTGCAGAAGAAACAAACATTTATCGGTAATACTATTATATTTATTAGAATTAACTGAGTAATCTAATCGTATTTAGTATATAAAACCGTAGTATACCGTACTAATAAAGTAAGAATTAATTGTGAAAAAATTTTTTTATTTTTTTAGTATGCCATTAATTAGACGAAAATCCCCATTGCAAATGTTAATTAAAGATCCCCATTATACGAGGAAATTAAATATTCAAAAAATGCATCCGACAAATGAAAATATCACACTATTCAAATATATGGACGTAAGTAATATTACTTTTTTACGTACTCGGCATTTTGAAGTAAATTTAATACCAAATAATTTAAATACAATACCTATGATGTAAGTGTAAAAAAACAATTAAAAAACTAATAAAATGTTTTCTTTAAATAATTTTGAATTACATTATTTTTTTTTATTAAAACAAACACATATGTATATAAATTAAAAATGTAAATAACTTAGGCCATAATAAGATTTGTGGGTATGTTAAAAACTCAAATTATCTTTAAGAATATTACTTTTTTATTCATTTATTGAATATAATAATATATTTAATAAGCATAAATATGAATGATTTTTAATAACTATTATTGGTCCCTAACCGTTAATAAAGTAGTATTATTATTATTTAGTATCGTAATATTTTATAATAATGTTTATAATGACGAGTACAATAAAAATTGAGTCTAAGTATATTACAAATATAAGTCGATATACTAAATGTATCTGAATCGTAAACCATGTTAAATTATTTATATATTTTAATAATCATATGACAACGATATACAAACAGGTGGGTTACGGACTAGGGCTAAAAATATATAAAAAATAACTCGTTTTTAGCCCACCCTGTGACCCATACTGTATTTAACGCTATAATTTTAATTATATTCATGCTTTGTTAATTTGATATCAATACAAAAGATTATAAGATATTCAAAAGTAATAATAATTTTAACTTTGTTTAAAGTAAAAAAAAAAATAGTAAAAATTAAAGTGTACTTGTTTAGAGTGAATACTACGCGGAAATATTAGTGGGCAAGCCTGGAC
This sequence comes from Rhopalosiphum nymphaeae, assembly GCA_036289425.1. Classification (NCBI taxonomy): domain Eukaryota; kingdom Metazoa; phylum Arthropoda; class Insecta; order Hemiptera; family Aphididae; genus Rhopalosiphum; species Rhopalosiphum nymphaeae. The sequence continues at coordinate 6,130,337 of JAZAQC010000012.1, read as the reverse complement.
AGAAATTTTTAGTGATTTTTGACACAACGTGGAGTGACATGTGGATACCGTCAAAACTATGTTCACAAACAATATATCCGATCTGCAGTGAGTTTTTATTGATTGGGTCATATATTTATTAGTTATAATAATTTGCAATACCTATTTAATAATTTTCATATTATATAACATACATGTATAATCTGTATATATCAAAGGTAAGAAACATTTGTATGATCAGGATATTTCGTCAACGCACAAATTAATAGATCCAACACCGTTTAATGTGGACGGATTAATTGGGAATTTAACGTGCGACACAATTAGAGTAAGTAATGATTAAGACATCATATTAATCGATAACAGGATACTCAATGCTATATTAAGACATAATACTATGCTATTAGCTTATGATTATCTACTTATTAAAAATTCCAAATGGAATAATAATGCGGAACAGAAATATGCGGCCAATCAGTATAATAAATATTATAAAAAATGAAGTCATGATTGGATAACCATATTTTTTTACGATTTTTCTACTCGATACACACCACTTTGCTCTGAAATTATGATAAATTACGTTGTACAATTCCAATGGTTTGGATTGTCAATAACCTTTGCATTTTTATCATACATTAATTAATAAAACTCTAAAATTAAGGTATCATGATGGAAATGGTTAGATAGGTAATAATTTAGATGCATTACTTTAAAGTAAAAATTCCGCCAAAACTGATTGTACTCTAATAGGTGATGACATAAATATTTTATTAGAAATTGCCTTTATACATCTTGTACCTACTTATACTATGTTATACTTTTGCAAGACAAGAACACAAATATAATACAATTAAAATAAGTAATTTAATTAAAACTTAACTAATTTTCTACCTTTAGATGAACAGCATTTGCTTCAAAATTTAGAATATAAGTGATACCCCCACAATGAATTGATATAAAATAATGTTATTTTTTTCTATTATCATCTGTTGGATTTAATCTTATACTTAGGTGGTGATTTATGGTAAAAAAAATGAATGTATATTGTATGTGGTAACTTGAGAGAAATGAAGTAAACAATTCACAAAACTTATCAAAATAATTACGAAAAAAAAAAATAAAACAAAAAGTGAATTTTTATGCATCTCTAGTTTTTTTACAAAACTTATAATATTCTTTATTGTTATTCAAAAACGAATAATTATAAATATTTTAATATTACATAGAATTTTTTGATTAGTATTTTCTAAACATGATGTAAATTTAAAATTATTTTGAACCCTTTTGAGCTTATTATTTATAGATTTTTTTATACAAACAATTTTTGTTTTTGAATTAAAAAATCTTGGCAATAATTTAATACAACATTTTTAATGTTTACTGTAAACTAAAAACTTAATTTAGAGTAGTCACAAATATTTTTTATGACTTAAGTTAAAATGTTGAGGGCGAACTATAATTATGACACTAAAAGTATTTTAGAAACATTAATTAATAATGCTATGATGATAATTCATAAGTTAAATTGCTTTATCTGAGATTAATAATAATATATAGAATAAAGCAGAATTCTAACGCATGAATGTCATAAAAACAAAACATAAAAAATAGTTTGAATGATTTAAATAGTTTTAAGAATAATAAACATATTATTTATTAATATTTAAGCAATGATTATAATGTTACAGCTTAAGTTTATTTAAGTATTAAGTCAATTTTAAGTTTAAAATAAAATGTTTGATAACACTTTATTTATTTAGTTAGGTCATTTGAATGTTACTGATTTGATATTTGCTGAAATCACTGGTATACCAAACTTATCACAATATCAATTCATGCACGCCGATGGAGTAATTGGTTTAGGATACAACACCAATGCTAGAACGACAAACAATACATTTTTTTATAAGCTACTGGATGATAAAAAAATTTTAAATCCAATTTTTTCAGTATACATGAATCGGTAAGCAATAAATTATAGTTTGTAAATATGTACACTACACAACAATCATTGTTTATAAATGTTTGCATACGCACCTATATATTATAAGCATGTACCTTAATTCATTTCTAACACAGAATATGAATGTGATTAAACAACAAAAATATCGCATAATAATACAGTAATACAATTATACATAATAATGAATTATTGTATATCATTGTGCTGATATCTGATTTTTAATTTAATATTATTTAGCTCAGTAAATATTACTAAACATTAAAAAATATATATTATTAATAATATACTGTTATTAGTTATTATTAATATGATATAACATGCTAAATTTTGAGTGAAGCGATGAATTATAACTGTAATAAGTTATTATAACAATGATGTGTAACTTTTTATTTTATAAGTGCAAATTTTTGTTGGTTTATAAATAAAAGTTTTATCATAAAGTTTACTTATAAAAATAAAAATAAAAATTTAACGTATTAATGCAATTCAAAAAAATATTTAATATGGAATCTATAAACATTCTATTATTTTTTTTATTATAATTGTCTATAATCAATGATACATTTAACTTATTTTCAAGCTATTTTTACCATGAATGTTTTTTATTTTACATCATTATACGGGATTATTCATTTATATGTTATTAACTTATTATTAGATACAATAACATAATAATTTATATTATAATAGCAGATATGTTGTTGGTTAGAATTAGTGACACTTAAGTAAGATAGCAATTTTTATGCTACTGGAAGTATTAGAATAACACCAATTAAAAAATAAATTACATCTATATAAATAAGTTATAATATTCATTTGCTTACAATCGTTTTTCGAGTGCTAAATTCATATTCAACATATGCGATACAGAGACTTATAGGTACTCAATGATTTAGTGCATTCCAAACCAACTACGTATTTACAGCAGATAGACTCCTCCAGTAATTTGTATTTGAATTCACTGATTATAATTATATACATACATTTTTATCTGTTTTAATGACAAGTGTCATGAACATGTTTGCATGTATTATTTATAGGTACATTTGGTAAATTCGTTTTAAATTATTAATCATGATTTAATTAATGTTTAATTTTTAATTTTTTAATTTTATAATTATGTTATATTTTACATGTGTTCGCTTACTTATTAATAAATATAAATAAAAAATAAATATAACATTTTGAACCCATTGAATGAACATACTTTATATTTACGCATATTATATACTATGTATAATTTAGAAAATAAGGATTCCTTATTTATACGTTTCATCAAAATATTGCTTTAGTGTTATAATTTCTTAAAGCATAATAACGCAAGATTATTCCATTTTTTTATACTATAAATAAATATATGTCACGTAATATTACTAGGTAATTTATATAGATAAACATACTGTATGATTTGTATTATTATATTATTGTGTAGTACAGCCATTTAAAGTAGAAAATTCAGCTAGAGTCATACACGGGTATAAATTAACCAGATTAACGATTTTAATCTTGAATATTTATTGCTTAAAGCAAGTTATTAAATATCTCTATGAAAATTATTATATTTTGTTGGTATATTAATAGATATATAAAAAAAAAATTAACACATATATAGAATAAATATAATAAATGTTCAAATATGTCATAAAATAGAGAAATTAAATAAATTATTAAAAATAGTTTTAATATTAAATGTATAACAATAGAATTTTAAGAAAATATTACTTCGTAAATAAAAAAATGTATTTAATATTAAAAATAACAAAAATGTAATCCCAAAAAACAGGGGAATAATCATGCATGTTTACTTCAATTACAGCATTAAATAAAATATATTTTCAATTTTTTTCTTTTTAAAATATTTATGTAAATGTTTTTAAAAATAATACTTTTAAATACTTAGGTTTTTATATAATTTAAGAAATGACTTACTTAATCTATTTCTTTAAAATATGAAACATAATATTTTATTACAAATTGTTAAGTAGTAAAAAAGAAGTCCCCTTAACAATAATAATTTAAATAAAAAAAGACAATTCACATTTGAAAAAAAAAAGAATTTTGTGCTGCCACTAGAGTATCTTTTCTTAATAGAATATAAATCTCAATTTTTAAAAATACGTATTTTAAATAACTAATAATTTAAATATATATCTAAGGATTAAAATCAATATTTGAATAAATATATTATTACTAAAGAGAAAAAGAAGTTGAACACTCGTGATAAATCAATCTGTGTATTATTATGATTAACAACTTATAGCTTCAATAATATATTTTATTTATAATTTATAAATGTTTTCCGTTATAAAATATAAATAATATAAATCTAATGCAACCAAAAAATATAAATTAAAACATACCAAAAAATGAAAAAAAAAATAATAAGCTACAAGTTGTTTCTAAATTAGTAATAATAAGTCAAACGATAAAAGCAACATGAAATTATAGTTTTAATATTAACACAATTATAATTTTATTTCAACAGGGATCCTACAACACCTAAAGGAGGAACAATATTTCTTGGTGGAATTGAACCAAAACATATTAATGGTGAAATAACCTATGTCCCTGTATTACAAAAAAAACATTGGCAAATTGAAATGAATCAGTAAGTATTTGTACAGTGTAAAAATTAAATCAGCTTTTGCGAGACTTAATTTTTATATACGTATTATTATTCATATTATATATATATAGGCACACATAAAAATGCAGTACAACTAATATCATAGTTTAAAGCTACAAATATTAAATATATATTTATAATCATTTATCCTATAAAAGATTAATTCGATGATTTTTGAATAAATCTAAATTTAAATTTAGAGTAGTTTTTGTTTTATTTAATTTTTTTGTTCTAAAGATGTTAGTTATACGAAAATGGGTTTGAAAAATAAAGAGGTTATAATAACTTCTAATTTTAAAATATTGGTTAGTAATTATTAATAATACTCTATCAACATTTTATAATTTCTAAAAATTATTACCAAGTATAATAAATAATACATTTGAAATAAAATATATATTTTATATTTTAGTAGAACCATTTTTAATAACTTCTATCCTTAAAATACATTATATTATATTTAATAAAATCGTAACTAACAGTCAACATCTTATTTCGAAACATCATCTACTTATAAACATACACTCGAAAAATTTGTTTTCATTAAAAAAAAAAGTTATTAACGCTCACTCATTAAATAATAGTAATAAAATAAATATGAAAATATGGTATTCAATAATAAAAGTAAAATAAGCCTAATAAAAGGTGTGTAATTGACTAGTAATACTTCGATTTAACTATTAATTTAATTATTGAACTAAATAGTTCTATACTAAAGAAAATAATTTTTTTTTTTTGATGCTAGTAATAAAAAGCAAAAAAAAAAAAATTATTATTATTATTGTTACTATTAAATAAAGATATCATAATATTTCATATTATTTATGATTATGTGTATGTATAAAAAAAATAATTCTTTTCCATTATTATAAGTACGGAATCGGTTATAAAATACGCTAAAAATCCACTACATATCAGATTATAGCAATCAACCAATCAATATTTATTATTTCCGAGGCAATATAAAACATATTAATTTATAAACGACAAATACCATACATTTATTATTGTTATCGGAACTTTTTTTATTTACAATTTAACTATATGTAATATTATATAGAATACAGCACGAAAATGTATTAACCAAACTACGGTGAATAATATAATATTACATTTATGATGTACATTATATTGTTGATGTTTATATTTTAATTTAACTTATATTGATAATTTATCATTAAATTCAATCAAATTAACTAAATCTTACTAAATCAAATATACCAGTTTATAACATAATGATTATTGGAAGGAACCTTTAATAATTTATAAAACTCATGAAAGCTCATATTATAATATATATGTTACTGTATGTTAGGTATTATAATTAATTGGAATTTACTCCCAACGATAAAGATTATTATTATGTCATTATTAGTATAGATAGTTAAATATACTGAATAAGTACTCACGGAAAGCGTGAATTGTATATTTAGTTGATATTAAATGTATGACTTACACTGTATAATAAGTAAACAAAGTATTTTTAATCTTGACAAGTGAACATACCATGTATGGTTTAGACTGCCTTGTTTAATCAAATTTCCAAATTGATTTATGTAATAAAGCTTATTTATAAAGTTTTATAAACTTAATATAATTATTATTTATTCGAATAGTCAGTGTTTATAATCGTATTTTAATGTTATCTTTAAATAAATATTATATACATATAAGTATTCTATAATTATACATTTATATATTAAGTTTTAGATTCTGAGTGAAACAATGATTGATTTAATATTACATTATGTTCTTTTTTTTATCTTTTATTACGTTTCGGATTATAAAAAGTTCTCCAATATTCAATATCAAAAGCAGTTAAATTTTGGATTAAATTTGATAAAGTTTGAAAATTTAAAATTGATATCAACTAAAATATTATTTAAATCTGTTGTAATAGACATTTTTTTTTTGTAAAACTATTTGAAAATTTAATAGAAGGTTTCTCATTAGCTGAACTAACAGCAATTTAAAAATTTCAAGAATACATGGTCATAGTATTTTTATTTGAAACTCAAATATTCACAAATTTGATATTGATTGAAAATAACGATGTTCTTAAAAATAATGACTATGTATAACTACTATATTACTTGAAGAAAAATAAATAGAAATAAAAATAGAAATAAATTAATTTTAAAATATCTACACAAATAAAACTTGACAATAGGTTTTCACTAAAAGGCAGTTTTTACACAGATACCTACTATAATTTATTATTGAATTAAAATATAATACAATCCATTACAGCGGCCAATTAATTTAAAAGGTAGTAAAGTAGAATCGAAACCTAATAAGCAACAGAGCATGCCTTTTCGTTTTATTTTAATGTTTTCATATTTAATATAAGCAATGTTCATAACAAATATTGATCAATGCGATGTATTAAATTTTCTGTATAATATCATAGTTTTACTAAACTTTATTCCTATAAAATATTAAATGAAATTATATAATTTTAAGATTTATGTTTTAATAAGTTTGAATCACCTTAAACCGGTATTACAACATTCTATGTTTCTAATGATCAATTTCATAGTGTTAATAATGTAAACAAATTTAGGTTTTCAATACAGATAAACAAAACAAATTCAAAGACATTTTGTGATCGAGGATGCCAAGTGATATTGGATACGGGTTCTAACACAATTGGCGTGCCTACTGAATATGTTAATGCCATAAATACTCTTGTTAAAGCCAAGTTATATCTATACAACAGATACGAGGTAATAATGATTAAAAATTTATTTTTTTGGGTTTTGTATACAACCTCTGTTAGTGACGTTTTTTTTGAGTGTCGTTAACCCGTTTTCAATAAGATGTAAACCTATTTCTAAAACAATGATAATATTAAGATTATAAATTCTCTTAAGCAGATATATTTTCAGGTATTAAACATATATATATATATATATATATATATATATATATATATTTATATAGGGATGATGCCAGAATAGAACACTTACTCAACTAAAAAAAATATTTTTAAAAAATAATTAACTTTATTTTTGACTTTGGATTGCAAGTGGATATTATTTTATACTAAAACTTATTAATATTTTTCCGTAATGATACCAATACTAGTATAATACAGCGATAAAATATCTTAAAACCGCTCTTGAATTCTCAAAAAATATAATATTAAATCATAGTTTATTATAATGGCATAATATAACATTCACTACATTTTATTTTAAGGTATAAACATTTTAGAAAACCGTAAAGTAATAAAAAAATGGTAAAGTAGCTTTAAAAAAAAATCGATGATTTAATACCCAATATAAAGCGTCTTTAAAAGTCTTATCTTATATATTATAAATTTATTATCGAAAAAAGTGTATGCTTTAAGTCAAAAACCATTATTGTGCGTGACAATACGTTAATTATATTAAAATGTTATGTATAACAATAGGTGTTCTTCACATACCAGAATAGTCACCGTTTGCAACCACTTAAAGATTTTATATTATTAACTTATTAATGTAAATTATCTTGAATGCACTTTCAAGGTACCATGTTCATTAGTGAATAAGTTGCCAAAAATCACTATCAACATAGGTTCTCGCGATTTTTTTATTAGTGGAAGACATTACATTCAAAAAGTGAGTACTTATTAATAAATAATAATGTTTGAAGTTTTGACGAAGAATATTTTAAATTTTAAATACCATGTTTTTAGATGGAAAATGAACAAAATGGAACCATTTGTATAACAGCGTTTTGTGATTCAGGATTAGAAGACGGAATTTGGTCATTAGGAGGTGGATTTTTGTCTAGCGTTTATACTACATTTGATTTGGAAAACAATAGAGTCGGATTTGCTAATTTAAAATAGAATAAAAATAATTTATAAATATCAAAATCACATTAATCTTAGTTATATATAACTATGTACATTTTTTTTTTAGTTTATTAATATCTATTAACAAGTGTTTTACTTAGCGAGACCCAGTAATCTTTTTGATATAAAAAAAAATAAATATTAATTGCAAAATAAAGATTATATTTCAATAAAATTTTACTAAAGAAACAACTAAGTAGTTATTTTGTAAAATTTGTTATCTTAAAATAAATATAATGTGAAATAATGTTTCCCTTGCTGTTAAAAACTTCCACAAAACGTAAAAATATTAGTTTTATTTAATATAAACAATATACGAGTAGTATAGAAATACAATCGTTTTTATTTAATTCTAATAAATTTAAAATTTTTAAATATATTTTTGAATAAGTACATTTTGAAACATTTAAGATATTTTTAAATAATTATAAATAATGACAACAAACGCACACACACACGTATATTGTTAAATATTTCAATACTTGACGATTGATAAATATACAAAATTGGTAAATGCTAGGTACTTAAAGTATCGAGTTTATAGTGCGAATAGGTAAAACACCCCTTTTTGGAATCATAAATAGTTTAAACTTTTTACATACGTTATATTATATCTTCTATTAAAATACAAGTAAACGATGCTAGGGAAATTTAAGACTGGCAACATCTGGATACACCATCTGCTTCATTGACTTTTTAATATTTGCTTTATATTATTACCCATTTTGAAATTGTTTTTTAAAGTATATATATATTAAACGATCACATAATAACTTCATTTGAAAAACAAGTGTAATTTTAAGCACATTATTATAACGCATATTGTTCTGTAAAATAAAACGATCACTTATTATCAGTGTTTCAAAGATCTGAAAAGAATCATAAATATATTTATATTTTATTCTGGCAAACTAATGTTTATATTTAAAATGGATCCGATTTCGTCATTTATGAAAATATCGATAGATTGTGTATAATTTAGAATTCAAAATAAACTTTTCACTTTTCAAAAGAAAATTATTAGTAAGAGTTATGTCGTATAACAATAATTCAAACTTGAAAACTTATTCTAATTTATAATATTTGACCGAAGAAAAAGCTTTTTGTGTAAATAAACGTTTATTTTCATTTATTTTATACGTGTATTACACTTTTGTGAAACTTTTTTTTTTATTAGTTTGACCTGTTTAGACATAAAAAAAATGCCACAATCACTTATTACAACAACATAATTTTCACGGAATATATAAATATATTTTTTTACATTCGTATAAAATACAAAATTTGTTAGGCATTAATGGTCCTCTGCTGCTGAGTATAACGGGTGGTTTCTACCCAATACAAAATTAGCTCATACATAACACAATTAATTGGTATGCAATATTATTATTTAATTTTAGATTTTATGTATTCTTTTCGTTGCATATCTAAATCATCTGGACATTGAATATACTATATTTTACGTATTCATCATGTATACATTAAAATATATATACATTTTTATATTATAATAATTATAATATTATATTACCGTTAATTACAAAAAGAAATCCAATTTACATATAAATATACAAGTCAGTTAAAAAAATATTTATGTCAATGATTGTCACACCGTTTTTTCAGGATTGTTCTGTTTTGTAATAAAACATTTTAAACAACGTGTTTTAAAATTGATTAAATATAAAGATTTTTTTTTTTTACAGTGAAATATTTCAATGACAATAAAACAATAGACGACAAATATTAAATATTTTGAATAAAAATAAAAAAGTAAATGGTTGTAACGCGTGTACATATTAATATAATTTAATAAAATATGCTATTAAAATAAAAACGTATCCAGTACATACAACATATCAACAAAAATGAATGATAGTGAAAATAATAATTGTCAAATATATAATTTTTATGACCGATCCTAGAGTGATGGATTATTAAAGTTAGGTTAGATTAAACAACGTTTTGAGCGTACTTTTCGAAACGAGAACCGAATAAAATAAAATCGTAAATATCTATGATCGTTCAAGAAAACGGCCCGGTCATTGATTAATATTATAGCATAAAAAAAATCGTTTATAAATAGCTCTAACATATTATAAATACAACACGTAGACCGTAGTACAGTAGGTACCATGTTATAATTATTCACATAACACATTTACAACGAATGAACACACTCGACTATAACGACGATAATAATGACAAAAAAACAAAATACATAGGTAAAATTAATTACAATCTTGTACGATTACAAATTACGGTATGGATAAGTGAGCATGTGAGGATGTCGGTATACGTGTCACCTGTGGACGACATGCCATAATGGATTTTTGACGTATCTTCTGATATTCGTGAACGGCGAAGTATATAATATATAGTGTATGACATATTATAATATAGTGCGAGTTGGTTTGCGCCCACCGATAATGCAAATATAATAGTATAATGCGTGCAACCTGCATAGAACGTCTACGCATGAACGACACGACGTCCGCAAAACGCCGTTCTCACGTTTTTGACGAAAACAATAATATTATTTATTTTGATTTGTAATAATATCATTAGAATTTACTGATAATTCATTCCGATATAATGCATTCGCCGTAATGAACATGAATATTATAATAATATAACACAATGATATTATAATAACACTGCAGCATCCGGTCGGTCGAGCGCACGATCACAGACCGGCTATATTATTATTATATTAGGTACGGCTACGTCTGGGATGCATTGCGTTTTAAAAAAAACTGACAAATCCGGCTACGATATCATAACATCGCTGTTTCGTTCGTATTCACTGCTGTCGATGAGAGCAGAGTACTGTACTGAATACAGTTTTGATCAAGTCGAGCATGTAGATATGTATAATAATACACTCGACATTACTGGTGTACCGTTTTTCAGTCAATCTCTCCCATACAATATGAATGCAGGATATTCGTGAAAAATCCGTCCATTTATTCGTATAATATATTCGTATACGATATTACTATTATTTTTTTTTTTTTTATGTACAATGGATTCTTCTTTATACAATCAGATGTTTGGGTGTGTCGTGTTTCAGAGTGTATAAGTTTTAATAAAACAAATGTGTCAACACTTTACGTGCAATATACTTTAATACCGTTTTTATTTTACACATTTTTTTTTTTTTAATTTGTAAAATGCATACTCAGTCATATATAACAATTATTATCCATAGTTTAACAAAATATAATGTTATGTTTGCGATGCACATGTCTTTATAGCGTTTTTTAAATCCAAAAATCTATGTTCAAAAAAGCTATAAGTTCTTGATATCATACAATTTTAATTATTATTATTTATAACTGTAAAGATTATTAATTAGTTTAAAGGCCTTTGATAATGTACGTTTTTTAATTCGATTGAGTATTTTTGATATAATTTTAAATTTATTTATTCTAAAAAGTTGTCATTTTTTAAACACTATGCTAGGTATATTATATAATATTAAACAATAATTAAATCAGTGTAATGAAAATTTGAGAGCTACTCACTTACAATAAAACGTCTAAAATAATTTTAATTTTCAATATTTTTAATTTTTAATGATTTTATTTAGAAAATAAATGATAATATTATTTAACTTAAAAAAGTTTTTTGTGAGATCACTAAATCCAAAATTTTAAATGCATTTAATATTATAAAATGAAGAGCCAAAAGCATATGCATAAATAAATATTAAATACTTTATAATTTACTCGTGTACTGCATAATCTAATTATTTGTACCCACCCACGTACGGCTTGAATGTTATTATTAAATAGTTACGCACTGTGTTATTTAAGCATGCCTAAAGATGGTAAATATTCGTTTGTATACGTTTGAATGCAAAATAAAATTATGATAAATAGTATTCCGTTTGGTACATCAAAATCCATCCAAACGAATGCATCGCATATTATACATAGACTACATATTAAGTATAAGATCGCACGTCATAAATATTTTCCCTTAACTCCTGTGCATTATGACTTTAAATAGAATATATTTTTTTTACATAGCTTTGCGCACAGTGGTCATAGTTTTTGCTTATTTTACAATACTAAAATGTCGATCATAAAACTGAATTTCTCCCTGGACCGTCACGAAAAGAGTGCTCAGCCTCGACAATTAATAAGTCATTTCCTGCACTTTCCAAAAGATCGTCAAGGTTCTATATGAATACCTAGTGGATTTAATACTGAAGTTTCCCTGATGAGGCAACAAAAAATACTACACACATTAACACGTATCAACGTGTATATGTTGTATGAAATAGATTTTTATATTTTTTTCCCATTTAAGTTTTATTGGTAACATTTCTTTTATAATAATAAAAAAAAAAAACATTGAATGTATAATATCATGATAATCTTACATATTATAGTGGCATAATCTCTGATACTTTCATTCAGATCATTTTATCGTACTGTCTATAATGACACTAATTGACCATTAGCCTTTGGCTGTGTTTTACAGATAAAAATGTTATACCACGTTAATATAGTCTCTCGACTATAGCATTTTCAAAAGTTCGATAAATAATTTTTTTGAACGTTGAATTAACAATTTCCATACCTTAATTCATTATTCTGAGTGCACTTTTTCACCAGGCTCGACATTTTATTTGTGGTATAAAACTTATTCTAAGCTTCTTTTATCGCCAGGATTCAACTTTTTTTCTTTTAACTTAATGTATTTATAAATAGATGAATATTATTTAGTAAAATAGTTTGTTACAATTAAGACTGCGGATTTGACATTTTATTGTAACTTTGTATTGTTTTGAATTCAACTTAAAAACTGAGTTATATGTGTTACAAAGTCAGATAAATATGATTTTTTACAACTAATTATTAAAGATAATGTATTTTATCTTAAAAGCAAACTAAAATTTAGACATACGCTTAAATAATACTATTATATTTTGGTAATTTTCTTTTCTTTTTTTTTTTTGTATAAAATCCATTAATTAATTGGAAATACTTAAACAAATGCTTGTTCTTTTTACTTCTAATAACTAAATCTACGAGAATATAATCAACATCACAATAATAGTATTAAAGAACAAAATACTGACATTTAAGACAGTATAATGAACAATTAATAATGGTTTGAAATTGTAAACAGTTATAAAAATAAGTTATTTTATTTATTATTATAAGTATACAAGAATTACGAAACAAAGATATTCACTTTTTTATATAATATTTATTTTATTTTATTTTTTATAAATATAAATAATTAAATTATATTATATTATTCGTTACTCAAGTAACTTTTTATTTTAAATATTGATTTTTATTATGATGTGCGTATGACTTTTTTCTGTTTAACATCATCTTTGGAATGGGAAAAATACTCCAATTTTCAAAAATTAGTAGAAAATTGAATATAGTTGATATTTAAGTGACTAACAGTAAAAATATCTAGTTTTTTTTTTTTTTTTGGAATTGGGAAAAAGACAAAATATAAATAAAATAAGGAAAAACGTGAGTTTTTAAACAAATCCAATTTGAAAAAATCGATTATGTTTTTTTGATGTAACTTAAAAATGAATGACTGTAGATGCTTCAATCTAATGTAATACTAAAAGTATAACAAATAACTTTAATAGCAATATCAAAAAACATATCACGAAACATATTCAGTGTGGCAGGCCGACAGACAGTCTCCATTCTGAATCGTTTTTCGTATACAATGATATATTATCATTGACTTCAAATTTAACACACCTATAATAATGACCTATTTTATATCTTCTATACAGCAAACTGATACCTAATTACATACTTTTTATATTATTTGAATTAGCTGCATTCTATAAAATTTGAAAATTAACAATTTGTCATTTTTGTTTATCATAGTTTAATTATATTTTGAACATTTAAAATATAATATAGTAACAATCAATTCATAAATATTTTATATTTTATTTAAAAAAAAATATTTATGACTTCTGATAAAATGTAGGTACCTAACATATTATCAGAATGAAGAGTGAAATATATAATCGTTTCAACATCCTAAACAAATTACTTAGAATATTCTATTCAAAATAAAATAGGAAGCGAAAGAAATAAACTTTTTTCAATAAACAAATATGTTAAATGGACTGACTGGAAATTAATTTGATTAATTCATCATTATCACACACAACAACCAGAATTGAAAATAATGTAGACCACCAATAATGTACTTCGAGTTGCTCAATTGTTTGTTAAAATGTATCCACCTACGGTTACTTTATTCGCGCATATGATATATTAAATTATTTTTTTTATTTTTTTTTTCACTTAAAAATTTGCTCAAATTGTCTGTATTATCCCCGTCATTCGTATTCATACAATGCAACGTGGAATTTCATGGTTAGATGGATCCATATTTTTACGCTCGAGACCAGACTGTTTTGTTTTACCGGCTTCCGAACTACGTTCAATTATGCAAATATCGAATGTATGTATATATTTTTTTTTTCATAAACATAAAAATAAACGATGACTTTCAATTGAACAAAATGTATTCTTTATACATGATATGTATATAAAAAAAAATAATAATAATAAAGGAAGATAGAAACAATGCAAAATATTATTCTTTAGTGGTTTTATCGGCCAAAAAGAAAATCATCCATCCATACTGCTAAGAGGGTATTACTGTTATATCTTCCGTTAAATAAACTGAGAATGCTTGACTTTTTCAATTTAAACGTCGACTGTAAATTGCTAATTTTGGACATATTTTCTGTTCAGACTAAATGTATCTGTCCTTAAAAATTAAATGATACACGCGCCTACTATTTTTCATGGTTTTCAATTTTATTATCATAATTAATTTCGTAGCGCGCATATAATATATAGTATTTCATGTGTTTGATAAATTATAGAATTCGTGAAATATACAATGGCCTCTAATATTATTTCAATAAGCTCAACAAATGATGTTAGTAAAAATAAACTATTTGCTATTTATAAAATGATACATGCCATTAGAATCTCAGAAGAGCTATAACTTATATAAAAGAGCTTTAAAATATATAGGTTTATATTATTACCGATGCAACTTTTTATGTTTATAAATTTTTTTTTTTACTTTATAACAAACAATAGGTAATTAAGTATTAAAATAAGCATGTGTGTAGATTTACGTGATGACTCAGGCGCACATAAAAAGTAGTTACCTAATAGCTAACATTTATAAAAAGATTTCTTGTGATGTATCAATACATATTCAATATCGTAAACGCTATACCTACCAATAATCAGTTTTTAATATTTTTATATAATATGTTTATTATTGTTGTTTTTTCTGTCAATGATCAAGAATTTTTAACACCTCAAATACTGAAAACAAATAAAACAAATAAAACAAAATAACCAAAATGTTATTACAGGTAAGCCTATTAATAGCATTTCTAAAATGGATCAAAATAAAACCCAACGTCCATATGCAAATGTTGGTACCTAAAACCTCAAACCTGATATTTCCGAAAATGTTTACATTTATTCAAATTCAAAACGGAGTACCCTTATAATTAACTTCCTTCATATCTGAACGATAAAATCTAATAATCCCTTTCATACATATCAATTCTGACTAGTGATTACAGTCATTAAACATATTTTACTGAATAATGTAAACTAATACTTTTATTATTTCAAAATGATTGCAAAATGCAAATAAATAAACTAGTTTTAATGTTTAAAAGTAGCTAATAATCAGTGGCTTTCTCCGTCATTTATTAATGTAATTTAATATTTTTCCTTTTCTCTTAGAATCTAAACAAATTTACTCATAGTAGTTTTTTATTTAAATGTAGATTATGCAAATATTCTAATATATTGATGCAATTCAAAATACAAAAATAAAATAATTTTAAATGTTTCAGAAGTATAACACGCTAATACTTCATCGCTCATCATAACATATATCACTTATTTCATTATCATATTTATTATTAGATACAACTATGCAAAATTTATACTATTATTTGTTATGGCTAACAGATAGAAGCTTAAAAAAGGAAGCCAATTGGAGCGCTTAAACTCATAATAATATTCTGTAACATAATAATGCTACAAGTAAATTGCTTAAAATTTGTGTATCCACCCATCTTATCAGTTATATTGTATTCAATTGTCATGTTCACAATAACTTATATTAAATCATTTAACGTTGTTTGCTGTGAATGCTGTGATCAAACCTATAGAAATGTCAATCGGCAACTCAGGTTTTCACCCTACCTTTACTGAAAATAACATTTGTTGAAGTTAATAAACTCTATTATGAATATTAATATACTCAATTTATAAATTTATTTTTATATTGGTTGATTTGGTCAAATTAAGATTTATAAAAACAACGAGATTTTAATTAAAAAAAAAATATGCACCATACATAATTTAATTTGATTTCTTATATAACAATAATATCTATTATTAGCTGTAGCATAATATATCATAACATATATGTAACGTTAAATTGTACAACGTACAATATATTTATATCAGAAATAACTATTTTATTTTTAAATAATATGTTATATTATATTTAATTTTCACTTTGAATTTTACATAATATCTGAATAATATAATATATTATACTCGTGCATGATGGTATTTTGAATATTATATCTAATGAGTTTTTATGCAACACTTTAATGTATATAGAATCTCCACGGTGGATTTTCAAATGTATTATTATTACCTTTTATCCATGATAAATATGAATTATTAGATTCGCCGAAATTATTTATTTATATACTCTTGTTCATAATAACAACTATTCAAGAAATTTTAATGCATATATTTTCGAGTATCTTTAGATATTCCTTTCATGTGTACTTTATAGTATCCTACATAATAAATCCACCATGGAAAAAAGTTTTCACTTCTATTCCGCGTACCTACCTACTGCATTATACATTTTTTAAAGTGTTTCTATTTTATCTTTTTTGTTTTTTTGAAAAGAAGAGTTTAAATATACATATAATATTATTTATATAATGTTAACAACATTCGGGATGGATTTTATGTTTATTAAATTGTATTGTATTCAAATCCCTCATACATTTTGCTATAGTTATAATTAATCATTACAATATTCATCTTAAATAGATAAACCTTCGATGTTTTATTATTACTATTATGATTATTATTACACTTGAATAAATAGATAATTGTATACGTTAGTATTTATTTTGAAACCTTAGAGTAAAGTACAACCAATTAATATATCCAATAAAATAAAATACTACTATGACTTCGGATAGGTAGATAAAGCCATTTAGTTTATTATTAAATGGTAAACAAGATGCATTTAATGGTTCAATGCACCAACAGCTATGAAATAATCATACTTAGATTAAGGTCAGAATAAAATAGTATGTTAAACACAACAAGATTGAATTTAAAATACATAATATAGCTTATTCAAATTTACCTCAATACAAACATAGAATATAATACATTATTAACGGTTTCATTTCACTTTTCTTTATACATTATGTTAAACTAAACCTGTTGAATAATAATCGTATTCCATACATTGTATTAATATAATTGTATGATATTTTAATTTAGTGTAAAATAATACAAAATAAAACAACCTATGTATAACTATTAAGTTATCAAGGTATGATTTAATTTCATTTTTGAAAACTTTAATTTGTTTAGACAAAACATGTATCATGTTTCGTTTTGTTTTGTATCTTAAAATTATGGAAAAAGTTTCACACATTACTTTAAAGTATGCAGATGAATTATTTAGCAATAGCTTTGTATATAATTGTATCTCTGTAAATTAAAAAAGTGGTGAACAATTTCTGTGTGTACTCTAACCTAAAATACTGTTCCCTTCGGCCCTATTCATTTCACGCTACAGAGTACAGTTGGTTCCTAGACATTAAATTACCTCGAAAGAAGTTTCTTTTACTTGTATTTTCAACGATGTACTCCTTTGAATCAAATAGTTACCTCAGTCGAGTGCTTTTAACAGACATTAAGAATAAAATAGCTCCAAGACATTTTATAAAATGCATTAAAGTGCCCGCATGATAATTAAAACAACTAAAAATGACGCGTGCCAAATAAACACAATTTAAATAAAACAAACATTACACTAAGAAAAAAGAAAAATAAATGAAACCAAAACATCTATACTATTAAGATATAATGACAATTGTTTATTTAAATAAAAATCAAAACCAACTAAATTAAGAATTTATTAATCGAAATAATGGTTTATTAAACACAATTTTAATATTTTTAAAACATTAATACTTATATTATTTATTTATTGTTAAATTTGTACGATATTTTTACAATAAATACTAACTATTAAAAATTACATACATACCAAATGACACGACCATGTTATTGGTTTGTCATTTTAACTGGTTATATTTGTACTATTATATTCTCAGAAATGGTACATACTCATATTTATATTTTATTTAAGAGAATACATATTTAACTGATCCTTGATTACAATTACTCCAGATGAAGGAGTTTCATTCCAAAAATATTTCTGGCGCTTTGATACACTAAGCAGTTGCATAGTAGATTGGGTAAAGACTTACTTTATACATAATTCATCTTTCATTTAGAGTATACTTTTTCTTTTATCGTTACTATATTTGATTATACATATTATATTTAAGTCATACATTATAACCATATATGCATAGTGAACGAAGGCATTAGATAATTACAATTGTTACGAACAAAAATGTGAAACTATTGTTATACATTTTTTCGCATATTTCACTAAAATTAAAGACCTCATAATATCTGTTTACCATACATTGTTAATAAAAAAACATTGTTTTGTATTTTTTTATTAATATTTTAGATGTTTATGGTAATTTATATATAAAAATAAATATTATTATAAGTAGTTAACAATCAGATTTTAATACTGTAATAGTAACAAGTAATAGTAACAGTAATAGTTTAAATTAAGGATTCACATTTTTTGCTTATTGTTTCACATAGTATACGTACTTTTAGAATTAAATCTCATAATAAATTGTACAAACCTTAAAATTTAAATTCAAATAAATATAAATGCAAAAATAAAGCCTTGTCAACTATAATTTAGAATGTATTTTGTATTCTTATAATGGAATTTAAAAAAGTAAGGTAAGTAGAAGTCATTTTTATTGAAAATACTGTAATTGTCATACATATAAAAAATAAATAATACAATGATTGGTAGGTAATATTTAATCAAACTCAGTGTTTTTGTATGGTTTACTATTTTAATTTTCAAATTATATAAACGTACTTAGTTAGTTTCTAAATATTTTATATTTTAAATCTAAACTTTTATATTGTATTCAATATTCATTACCTTTTATTATTTTATACTGCAACAAAACAAAAATGTAAGGATGAGTATACATTTTTAATTAAAAATTAACTTTTAAATAGTATCTTAAATTACATTGACATATTTTCTTTTTTTATAAAATTTATTGTTGACGGATAAGAAGGACCAACCAAAAAAAAAAAAAAAATACATAACTATTTTAAATTTCTTTGATGTTGTTATTCAGCACTTAAGTTAAGTGATTGTTCGAATAATTTGAAAGTTACCTATTTAACAAAAAGACAGTAATGATTTCGTTCGTTTATTACACCTTTGGAAATATTAAGTGTCTAAAATTATATAAAAAAAAAGAAGGTATTCTAAAATTACACAATGCGTATTATACATTTTCACGTAATTCAATATACGCACAAAATATATAAAATAAAATAAATTATTGAATGTAATACGAGTTTAGTTGTTATTTATTGTATAGATTACGTCGATCCCAATCGTACTCGTAATGAATATAAATTCCCAAAAATTTCTCAAGAAAGAAATAAAAACGTTCTTAATATAATATGCAGTAAGTAAACTCGACACGGAAATATATGTGAAACGTTGCAAAAACCTGGTGCACTCGTATCTTTGTAAATAATAGGTAACATCGTATCGCGCATAGGATAATGTAATCAATGTTTGGAAAATAAATAATAATAAAAAAAAAAAAAAGCATATACAAGTATAATAGTAATATAGGTATAGATTAATTTCAAACAAAATGTATGCTCAAAACAATTTTTGTGATGTAATCTAAAATCCAAAGTATATTACACCGAATGTGTGTGTGTGTGTGTGTGTTTATAGTACAATCGAATTTTATAAAAAAAATACTGTTATCATCAATGTATCTGACTCACGCATGTACTAAATGTTTTTAAAATGGTATCGTTGGTGGATCGTGATGTTAATATTATTAAAATAAAATGTAAAATGTACGCTCTAATAAGTATCTCACGTACGTCAGCGGCCAGAGTGTTCCATCATCGGTGACAAAAACAGGTGAAGCTCAGTACCATGCCACGATATTAAATTATCCGTATTAAATGCACCGACATAATATAATTCAAAAGCAACGCGATTTACACGTCTGAAATCTGATTAAATACTTTGGTGAGTAATATACGAGTGAGTGAGACCACAGACATTCAACGGAGTATTATTATTATTATTAAAACGATACGCGTTGTACCGGGTAAAGTAGTAGTAATAATAATAATAATTGTGGGTCAACTCGGCTGTTGAACCCACGTTTGATGACAATGGCGTTCTGTAGTAGCCGCTGGCCATAGTGAAAAGGTCCGATGGCCCGCAAAGTTTTCTGGACGCATGTGGTCGTATTTCGCATTAACTCTGTCGAGGCTAATTTCGTCAGCACAAGAGTTTGGCTCCAAATTTTAAACGTCTTTACATTTTTTTTTTTTTTTATTCTCAATCTTACAGAAACATGGATAAATAAACTATGCGTGACGTTAAAGTGTTTCCACAACGGACAGTCGAGTGTCTTAGGATATTCTTTTTTTAAAAGCACCTGAAACTAGTTGATCGCATATTATTTGTTTGAAACATACTTTGCACGCTAGACTTATTGATTCAGAATGTTCGAGTTTTACGAGTAGAAGATAAATGATCAAAAACGAACAATTTAAGAATAAATTATATTAAGTAGCTACAACATTATAGAATATGTGATTGACAATCGTCGATTATGCGGGCTTTTCATTCGTACGCCTCGTATAAACATTTTTAATTTAAATAAGACAGTTTTTTGTTGGTAAAAATATAAAAAAAAAATTAATATATTTATTTTTATCAGTAGAAATGAGGCTTTATTTAAATAAATATATGCTACTTCAAGGTATACGTTTGGATTAAAACCTTATTCATTTTGTACTACGTAATATAGTAGTTATTATGATGAATTCCACAGAATATTCTCACAATAATCGTCGCAAAACGTACTCGATCGCTTAATTATTTTTTACGATTATTATAATGTATTGCACGTGTTCAGATCAAAAATATTAACTTACAAATGACTCTATAATGCATGAAAAATAAAATAAATATGAATTGAGAAATAATATTTAATGATAAATAGTACTTTCACGAATCGGTGAGTATATGCGTATATATAATGTATTTTTTTTAAACGTAACGAATTGTTGTCTTATATTGGTATCCATGTACATATCACGAGGAGGGTAGATGAGTGGTTTATCGTATGGAATTTTGTTTTTTTATTTTTTTCAATAACCGTTCCACAATCATCAAAATACTCCAAATATATAAGCGAAATGTTCATATATATATATATACATATAAAGAGAGCTGATGAGTAACATTTTTTCCCTTTCGAACATTCCTCTCTATTTGGGTTATCTTCTTTGTATAGCATTTTAAAGAATTCTTTTGATTTTTATTACAATAACTTAAAACAATTAAAGTAAAAACAAGAAGTTGGTTTACGTCAATATAGACGTGTTAACAACATTTTAAATTGGATCCGATTCACTATGCATGGCAACATTCAGTGATATTTCTAATATATTTTATATGTTATTTAAACAACATTTTATAAAAATATATAAACAATGATAGACACTTTTGGATATATTGGTTATATAAATATTTGTATTTTGTGGTAACTAATTAATATTTTATAAATACTAAATACAAAATTAATTAGCATTTTTAGCAATCGAATAATATTGATACATGTATATTGTAATTTTGTAGTTTTTACATTTTGAATTTGCTCTACAGCAACATAGGTTATTATCATACATACAATTCCGTTCAATTAAATATATTTTATTAAGAAAATATTTTAATAAATATGAATAATATTGTTTATATATATATATATATATATATGTATATATATATATATTAGAACAAAATAAAAAAATATAAAACCATATTCATAGTTATGGAAATAGAAGTATTAAATATATAATATGTATAATACATATGTATATAAAAAAATCGCATTTCCGCAAGAATCATAATTTTTTACAAAGGTTTGAGTCTTTGTTTAGTACCAACAGCGACGACAACAACATTGTTTTTAAAATACATCACATATACCTGTTGTCTATTATAATATGTGCAGAGTATAATACTATAATATTTTAGTTGCAATGCAGATTTTAAATGAGAATTTTTTTAATGGACTATGCACAATGTATGATCATACCAAATATTAATATTGAAATATATGTGAAATGAATATTTAAGTAGATAAAAAAATCAAGCATATATTATTATTTTAGTAGTTATCTTTATTGCACTATAAAATATAAATAATACAAATAATATATTACAGTCACAGTAAATTAATTAATTTATGTATATTTATTTTTTTAATTTGATAAAGTAGTTTAATTCAAAAAACTAAACTAACTGAATAAAATTGTGTATATTCTAACTTTAAAAAATATTAACATGATTTTGTATTCCTTCGTTAACTTATATTACTTGTTTGTGATGTAAAAAATGTATTATATAATATATACGATTTTGTAGTTTAATAACATTGGATTTTTTTCAATTAAAGTAAATATAAATTTTGAATTAATATGGTATAGCAAAATAATGTAAATAAAAATTTGGTCGATATTTATACTTATTGTTAGTGTAACGCTAGATTAATCTAGATCTATTAATTTACTTTCAATTTAATTTTTAGATACATTAAAAACCAAACCCATATGTTCAATATATTATTAACTTAACGTACTATAAAAACTTTATTTTTTTACTATTTTTAAATCATTATTTGAAATAAATTTTCTTTTATTTTGAAAGTTCTTGCTATAAAAAATTCAAATTCAATTTAAAACCCACTCGTTAAATGTATGATATACATAAACCAAAATACGACTTGAAGCTCACATTTTATACGTATGAATTTAAAACCATAATATAATATATGAAAGTAACTATTATTTTACATTCATAATAATAATAGTTTCTTTTTTTAATTACTAAGATTTATCACCATATGTTTATTGAGTATAAATGGTCATTATTGCTAGAATAAAATATTGTGTATAGATATATTTAAAATTATTTTATACTTAATATTTAAAAAATAATTTTATATTTAAACAGCAAGAGCATTACATTAAAGTATAGAATTTCATAACTAAAATAAAAATTATGAAAAATTAAATATTAATGCTCATACAAAGAGCATCAAAAAGATCTAAATCAAGAATTACTAACTTATAGTGATTACACTATGAAGAACAATGCCAATGATAACAATTATTTAAACTGGTAACTCATAATTGATTTTAATAATATTATATTTGAAACAATAAACAAATAATTAAAATGTCCATAGTCACTGATTTCAAATTATTTTAACAATTAATTGTATTAATATATATATATATATTGTATCTACGAGTATATCCCAAACTATTGAAGTTGTTCTGATTTATATACTAATACCAATATTTTATATTTATAAATCAAATTTAAACACTGTTATATTCCGTACATAATATTGTTAATTTATTGTCAAAGACTATAGTTATAGTTGTTGTTAAATTAAATAAGTATAGTAGTCTTATAGAATATTTTTAGTGATACATAATATAAGGATGCAAGATAAATTGAATTTGAAATTTAAAAAATAAAAAATAAAAAAACAATAAATATTAATCTAACACTTTTTTTAAATTCTCTTACTCTTTAAATCTTTTGCTTTAGGATTTTTGTATTTTATTCTTGAATATTAATGACAAAAATATTTATATACTCATATAATAAACTATAAACAAATTTTAGACATCCGACTTATTAAAATACATAAATGATGATGTTTTAGATAGCGTTTAAAAAATATATATTGTGGTGTTTGTATGGAAAGTATTAATTTACCTAGGTACTGGTATTATGTTTCTATGGTAACTTTATTGTGCCATCATCAATGTACTGAATAGATTCACTATTGATGTTCAGTCAAATAACCCTACACAAACCTTAAAATGTATTTACAATATATATGTGCATATTCGCTATCTATATAATACCTATAATGTGTGTGTATATAATATATGAATCTATGATAAGTACCATTATCTTATATTTTAAGTGTGAAATTTGTTTAATTTAACGATGTATGCAAATGTGCATACACTATACATATATACCGTGCATTAGTGCATTATGATTATGGAAAAAACTGATACCCCAAAAGTTAAATGATACAATTTAAATTCACAATATAATTTACCTGTTTTTAGTAAGTATTGCAAAACCTAAATGATGGTTTTTGTTCAACACATTAAAACATAACTAGTATTGAATTCAAATTTTAAATTATAAAAATAAAAGCTATATGATTCAATGTTAATATTGTTTGGTAAACTGTCTATTATATTATGTTCTGCATTAATTTCAAGTTAAATTTCCAAATATAAATAAATGTATGATATTTAGTACTTAGATATAATATATAGATATATTATGTTTGTTCGTTTTGATTCTATACACGTATGTAAAATAGTTTGAAATGTATAGCAATCACAGGTATAGCACATTTTGAAAACATCATCAAAGTTGGTATAGAAACATTTCTCGTGATTGATTCAGTTTGGATCGCTAATACTAATAATATATTAATAATTTAAAACTTAACGATATAAAAAAAATTGTTCAATTATATTGTATAATTTAAACTACATTAAGAATGTTTAGATTACGTGAGAATATTTACAATAACAATAATAAAAATACATAGTTATATCATCATATAACGAAATTATTCTTTTTTTACCACCGGATATTTTTTTATCGGTGAAACACGGGGGGTAGGCGAGGGACCCTCCTCAAAAAAAAAAAAACCAGGAAACGAAAATAACAACCACAAAAGTATTATAATATATGATACTGCTATATACTCTCATAGAATACTTAAATATGATATGGAAGACTTCTAGTATATTATAATTTATAGAACTGCGAGGTACGTCTCAAAAAACAAAACTAAAATGAATAAAAATCGATTGATAAAGAAACAAGACAAAACATTCACATGTGTACCTTATTTACACAGACTTCAATTTGGTGTAAAATAAACAACAATCTTACGACTAGACGACGCACAAAACAGATTTAGTCACTTCTTTGTTAACGTACTAAGATATATTAAGTACAAAAGTCGCACCAAAATAAACTGAAATACGACTCACTGCAACAATTGGAATTTAATAACCTCGATAAAGTATTTTATAAAAAATAAATGTTGCACATATGTGTGTATGGCTTATATAATATATCAAACAAAACAATACAAAACTAAACAATAATTTTATAAATTATTTATGATTACAACCAATTATTATGTAATAGCCTAAACCTGTAAAGTAATAAAATATTAAAAAAAAAAATTATATACCTATATTACTTATATAATTGTAATAATATTATATTATCATTATTATAAACAAAGTCTTTTAAATATTATGAATTAGATAAACATTTAGAATATTTTTTAGATATAAAAATTATTGTATTCAATAAAGAAACAATATAGGTACAAATAAATAATTATTAAATTGTAGCATTGTTAATTCAGTCGATTGGAAATAGATATTGGTTTTTGAAAAAAAAAAAAAAAAGAAAGAAACCAAACGACCATAAATGCATTCCACATAATATTATTATCATTCGTCATAATATTTTATAGCACATGACTCTAGTTTGATAAAATTTCACGTCCCACTAGGGTTTTATAGACTAACCTGTATATGTCTGATCATATACAATCTTACTCGGGGGACCCACGATGAGTCTGAAGTGGTTGTGGAGGATAAGTAGACGGTGGGATGGTTGTAATTCAAAATCCAATATGCTGAAGTTCGCCAACGAAAAGCGGATCAAAAAAAAAAAAAAAGAAAAAAGAAAAAAAGTGAAACACGTGTGTATAAGACCGCGCGAGTAGTTTTCGTTATCGACCCTCGAGCAGATGTCGATTTCCCACCGTCATCGTCGTCGTCTTATAAAACCCCACCTCTACTACGCACTCGTCACCAAGATGCTTTTCACTCCCCGTCGATCCGCATCTATTTCCGTATTCTTATCACGTATTCGGTCCGTCACAGGCGCTAAAAGTATCATCATATCGCCGTTCCTGAATCACACACGCACACACGCGCGTGTGCTCACACGTCTCGATCCAAACCGCCGCCTTGCTCAGGTTTTCGCTTTTTGTATGCATAATATTATATTATAGGACTGATTTCATACAAGGCTCGTACCCCTTTACCTAATATTATAAACCACGTAATTTTGTGGTGTATACTAAATAATAAACCATTTTTGGCTCTTTTTGCTCCGAACAAACATGCATAGGATTTTTGTTTGGTTGGGGAGGGGGTACACAAACATACCACTAATTTGGCTTTCACAACATCGACAACCGACAATAATAATTATTATTTTTATCGTCGTTATTGATCAAAATCTATGGTCTACAACCGCCCAATATAGATCTAAAATCATAATCGAATTTGAAAAAAATATCATTGTAATATGTTTGTGAAAAATCAATATACTAGGTGAAATAATGAATAATCTAGTAAAAAAAAAAAAATATTTTTTTTTTTTATTGGGGTAGCGGATTTCAGCGACAAAGCTTTCCCTTGGTATGCTATTAACCCAATACCATAAAGCATTGAGAAAAACGTAGAAAACATTGATTATATCTTTCGCTACAAGCAAATTATTGTGAACAAAATTATGGTAAACAAGAATATTTATAATGATGCAAAATTATTATATGACCCCCTTTATAAATGATTTAATATTAAAATATTTTATGGACTAGAGTCTGTAAACTATTCAGTAGATCACTGCGTTTCTATAAATTGTTGCTCATTAAATAATTTCAGGACCTACAATAAGAAAAAAATATATTTGTGTATTTATACTGTTATTTCATTATGAGTTTCATAAATTATTTGAAACTGTCATTATAAAATCCGATATTATTGTAGTCCATCATACATAATATGTGTGAATAATAATATTAACTGGACAGTTTGATTGATCATGATTACTCAAACAACTTGTAAAAATTACAATGCTAATAACTGCCGTGTCATATAAAGCAAAAACAATTTAAATAAATTTATAAAATCATTATAATTTATAATTTTTCTTTTCATCATTATATACATAATCTTTAAATTAGTTATAAAAAATAAAAAACTCTAATTTATAATATTCATATTATTTTATATTATATATAAAAAAAAGTGCCTTTGATAGTTTGAATTACAAATTAGTAGGTATTAATTGCTGCTTAAAAGTGTAAGCTATTTAAAAAAAAAAAAATAAGAAATCTTTAAATTAATGTGTGGTCAAGCAATTAAAAATGTATAAATATTATAAATTTTAACAATATTTTTTCATTAAAAAAAATCAGGTTTCATTTATAATTTGGCTCTATACTCATAGTTTGGTCATCAAATTATGCTCTCTTATATTAATTAGATAAAAAATGTATAATTTAAATTCCTAAAATTAATTTATAATAAATTAAATCTGGCTATTTGCCGAAGCTCAAAACACCTACAGACAACACATTTGGGGATTTCTCTATGCGAATTAAGAAGAAATGTTTCTTATTTGATGTTCTCGTTTGATTTACTAAATGATAACATAGATTCCTCTGAGTTAATTTCAATGTTTGGATTTAACATTAAAAATAATAGTACGAGATCACAAACTTTGTTTGTCGTCCTATCTTATCACAATAACTATAATTCTGCATCATTTTTTCCCCAGTGTTCTTGTTTTAGTTAACATTATTATTATTCACATTGATTTCCTTTTTAAGTCGCGCCGTGTTGTTAAGTAACATTTTTATGTAGCAGTAATTTCTGTTGTCAATTATTTGTAATAAAATATAATCTTAGTATCTTACTATAACCTTACTGTTAACATTTTAATTATCATGTTATTATTATCACTTACTGTACTATTGTTCTAAAGGGGTTATTTTACCTGTTAATAAAAAAAATGAATTTAAATTTTATAATAACTTACTCGCAGTATCAGATTGATGTTGTTCTGCTGGTTTTAATTGTAAAATATATCTGTAAGAAAAAATTAAATTAAGATTATTTATACAAGCATTTTGTACATCAAAAATATATATGTATATAATGTATATTTGTATTTTGTACTTTTTTGATTTTAATCATAATTTATATCAATAATTGTTAGCTGAGAAATCAAATAATTTAAAATATAAAATGTCCAAAATGTATTTATAATATATGTATATTGCGTATTGTAATATACAGATACAAAAATAAATAAAAAATTCATCTTTGTATTATTGTGATAGGATTAGCATATTTTTAGCGTTTCAGATTAGTTAGATCGTTTATCCGGATTCGTCGTGGCAAGAGCCATATATTTTTGACACGTGAATGGAAGGAGGTGGTTGTAAATTATCCTTTCATGGATTAATGTTCGTAATATTATTTACCATTTTAAAATGCTTCCGAGCCGTTTGCTACGGGATAACTCTGCCAACATAAAACCGTTAATAATCTATGTGGGCTAACTGTGCTTAGGGTTATGGATGGTTTTTTATGTTTTCTACAGAAAGAAACGCCCAGGGACTTCATTTTTAACTAATATATATATATATATATATATAAACAAAGAACTTTTCCGATCATTGAATTTCCATTTATTATACAGGTGATTATTTCAATAACATTTTATTTTACTATAATGTTGAAGTCTGTAGACTTTTTATTATTATTATACAAATATTTTAATTATTTCGATTTATTATCGATTTAAAAATTCCTCCTTTTTGGGTACATAGCAATTTAAATCATTTACAAGTAACTGTGTATTGAGGTTTGGTATTATAATTATTCAGTCGTATGCAATATAACGTATAATAATAACAATTGCTTATCAATAATCTTAGACAAATTCTATATAGAATAATAAAAATATAATAAACATTTTAACTAAGTAATTTATTATGCTATAGAAAAAAATGTATTCCCTATGAAACACATTTTAAAGCAACGGCAAGAAAAGACTTGATATAAATCGATTGCGTGATTAGATTATTTTCAATTTTATTATTATTTAAGATTAGGTTTTTTTTATACCTTATTTATTTTTAATTTCGTTCCCTAAACTGTTACGTAAGCTAATAAAACTTGAAAGCAATATATTACAACCTATAGACTGCATTTGACTGTAAAGTTTTTCCATTGGATTTTTAAGTCATTAATAGAAAAAGTATTGATAATCGGGAAATTTAAAGATTTTAATTCATGACACGTTTAATAATATTGGAGGTGGGGGAGTTTGCTGGTAGACTACGGTTAACACGATTTTAATAATTATCATGATAAAATAAAAAAAAATATAGAAAACGTTTTTTTTTTCATTATATATTCAAATCTGAAATGTATTAAAGCATTATTATTTATTTTTCTTAAACATATCAAATAAAAATTGTGAATAAAAAGTGACAGATTATTTTGTTAAATGTACCGACCAGACCAGATTTCAGAGTAAGGTCACTAAGAAATTGAGAGTCTAGTCTACGCGAATCCTGAAATGTCAATATACTTGAGTACTTTAACACGTTGACCATTTTATTGTATTTTTCCTTTACCTTTTTTCATTTCTTCAATCGAAAAATAAAATGTCCTCTGAAAATAAAAGCTAAATATCCGGTCAATACGCGTCAGTGGTTTAAAAAAAGCCGGTGTCATTGTTATTGCATTTCTGAATCCTCTCAATAGGGAATTACTATACAGCTTTTTAAACTTTTTTTCCATGTTCATGAAACCTTCAGTCGATTCGGTTCAATTCTTGCCGAATATTGTGTCCAAATTTAGGAAGTAAACAGTTATAATAAATAAATAAAAACAATATCTTTATCACTCAAATCCGACAACCGAAAAAAAATAATTTTGAACTACCTACCATATACTGTCTAATTGAATTATTTTATACTACTACATGATTTATAAATAAGTACAGGTTGTTATTATAATTATTCCTGTTTTACTTATCACATTTTTATAAATTCACTAGCGTCTAAAATTGTTTACATATTGTTACATATCTCATTTTAATACCTGCCCCTTAAGCAAAGTAAACCTATTATAACAGACTTAAACAACTTAAATTGCGTACATTAATTTATTATACGTGCGATTTAGCTATTAAAATCACCAATTTGCCATAAATAATACTATAGATAATAAAATAATTAAGATTTATGCGGTAAGTATTGTTATGGCAATTAGTAATTCTTAATTGCGGTTAATTTTTATCGATATACGTTTTTTCTTTAATGACATAATAATACTATCATCCAATAAAGCAGTATAACTATACTTTGTAGTACCTATACAGTATACATATTATCATTATTTTATACATTCAACATATTAACATATTATATTGGTATGATTTATTTATATATTATTTTTAAACTATGCATATTTTCAATGTATTATTTATAATTTTTTACTAATATTACAAAACCATATTAATATGTTGTTAAGTTTAAAACTAACTTTTAATATTAGATGCTTTATAAATGACAACTCGGGTAGTAACTTATGGATCATTTTCTTTAATAAAATCAAATATGAAATAAAGCTTTCACCCAATAAAATAAATTATGATGAACTACATAATATATGGATAGGTAATTAAAAAAGCGTAATACAAAAATGAAAGGTTAGAAGTAAATAAAAATATAATTTTTATCAATATTAATTTTAATACAAAAATATAAATTATAATTGTGTAAATACTCTAAACAATAATATAATAATAAGTTATAAGATAAAAGTTGTTTTTACTGGTTTAATATATTATTTATGTACACTCTATTATTTTGTTTATTTTATATTAAATTGACAAATTAAATGTTACCTTTAGGTACCTATATTATTGGTATTATCCGTGAAAAGTTTCTCCTTAAATTTAATACTTAGTGTTATTTTTCGAAATGCATTGTTCTTTATTTTCAATAGAATCAGAGAATTCTCCAAATGTTAAACGAATGTTAAAATAACTTATTCACTTAGGATAAAATAAAACAAAAATAAATATTCGATAACAAAAAAGATTCATTACTGTACGTTATTTTTTTTTTTATCTAATACATGAATAATAGTAATTTCATTATTCACAAAATTATCGTAAAATCGATTGAAAATGTTTCCAATTTCATCAAGACAAGAATTTTACGGAAACTCATCGGTCATTGTATCACGTTCATAATATTATCGAAATAGTGTCAATGGTGATGACGTGATCGACGGACAACGAACAATGCAATACCTCATCGATGATCGATATCGACTTCCGTCGTGTGCGGATGTATTTTGATTTCTCGTATACCTATTGTAACCAAGTTAACGATTATACTACTATAATGTTACATTGTAATATTATTATTTTATCATCGTGACCGAACCTAGCCGGTTTCAGTTTTTGCGTACAACTGCGGCGACTAGTAAAAAGTTCGACTATAGATATTCTGCGCATGGTTGTATTATACGATACGGTATTACAATAATGGTAATGATATTATATCCTGCGGAAGGAAACATTGTTGCTCGCATTCGTATGGGTGAAACTGGGGTTGTTGTCGCACACGTTGGTGTTTGTGTGTCAACCGGGAAAACTGTGGAAACTTTTGTCACGTTACACCACAACCGGAAGTGGGTGACGGAAGCTGTTATTGCGTGTCTTTCGAACTCGCGTCTGACAAACCACCCCTTTACACACCATCCGCGCCGATTCACCTGAACAAGAGGTGAAATAACATCTTCCCGCACGCAATTTCTAACCCCGTATATATGTATTATGTGAATATAATATTATCATAAATACTAATTGCGTTTAAAATAACGCGAAGATCATTCGAGCACGTATAGTTTAAATGTGTACTGTCGAGAGTTGATAACTAGAATCTCAAGGCAAAAAACTAAGAGAAAGACAAAACTTTAAATTATAAAGGTTTTTGAGTTATCGAGATTCGATTTATCGCGACTCGACTATTTAATAATACTAAACGTCACATTTTGCTGGCCACCACTTATTACTTAACTGTGGATGGGGTGCGGACTCGTGTAGGTTATCGCATTGGATTTGGTTGTGGTGAAGGTAGTGGGGCGATGTTGTAAGCGAAGAACGAGTAGTGAGAGGGTAGGTAACCTCAGGTTTTTTTAAGTCCTAACTTTCTAAGTTTGTACCGCCACCAGTCCACTGTAAAGTGAGAGCGGTTCTGTGAAATAGTGGTGAGTCGAATATTATAGCGCAACACAATTTCTAAGGGGCTGTGGACCGTGCACGTATATGAGTAGGTACATTAACAATTCATTTAGGTACGTCTACTTGCTGATTTAATATAATATCATCATCATTATCATCATCATCAACGAATTCCTGAAGGCATTGAAGAGTTATTAAACAAAGCACTATATAATATGCATTATATGTATTGAATGTTCTTAAGTGCTGTGTAAGAGAGTTTCGGGTTTTTTGCGGTAACGTCAATCATTTTCTCTCTTCGTCACATAAATATTCTAATGTTTTATGGTAGAATAGCTGATTTATGGAAATTTTAAAAAGAAACACTTCAACTGAAGACGGCAATTAAGTATCAATTTTAATTGCCAGCGATCATAAAAACATTATTATTTCCGTGACGATAATAAAATTCATGTGACTAGGTACTTACGTCAAGGTTTTTTTTTATCTACTCAAAACTAAAAACCAAAATGATACTATATTATTAAAAGAAATAAAGTATTTTCCTAATTAAAATTGTGTTATACTACAATGTACCTAATCGTTATTCTGTAATATAATAAATTAATGAAAGCTATAAATATCAAAAATTATATATGTTTAATAAATCAACTGACATGTCACTGATAAAATATTATTTAGTACAACTTAAATAGTTATTTCATGAAAAACGTACAGTTTTAACATACGTATTCATTTGATAAATACTAAACAACAATAATAATATTAAAAACAAAAAATTCAAAAAAAAGTAGTTGCTAACCAAACATAATGATAAAATAAACACAATATAATTATTATAAATCATAACTTAAATATCATTATATCCTTAAACATTATAATCATAAATTTAAACTTTAAACTACTATTTGAATTAAATCTAGTAACTTATTATAATTTTGAATTTACATTTAATTAAATAGGTTTTTAAAACAATATATTGTGTTCTTTACTTCAAATACACATACTAGTTAGATATTATTTAAACATGACTTTGTTTGTGATTTATTATTTTATATAATAATTAAGGGTTGGCAGAGAAAAAGCTAGTCCAATAAAACCCAAGATATATTTTCAGGATGCTTAAACGCACCCTATAAGTCCGTAGTATACAGTTTTTTTTTTCAAAAACCTTTAGTAATATCCATGCCAAATTTCAAAAGTATGAAATCATAAGTTATTTGAAAAATATTATAATAAAAGCCATGACTGCTACACTGGAAATAAATGACTAAGTTTATTAGTATACATTTAATATAGATTAAAAGTCATTATCTGAAATAAAAATGATTTTATCCATATAATAATAAATAAATATTTTGTTTTGTTTAATCTATTTTAACCAAAAATACTTAAATATAATAGTATAAAATTAGAATTTTTACTTTCAAATTCAATTACTTAATTTTCTTATTTTTAAATTCTATTTTGATAGAGATTTGTTTTGAGTTTATTTTTGAAATAATTTTAAACTGATAAGTTTTAGAGTTTTTCTAACTCTGATTGAAGCGTTTAAACTTACTGGTAAAATGCAATTATTAGTCTAACGAGAAAAGTTCAGCTAATAATCAAATATTTAATAGTTCTTAATAATGGTTAGTAATGACCGCGTTATAGGTAAATACGATGACTATGCGTAAAAAAATAATGAATATCAAAGATGGTAGAGATGGTGCCACATTTTTTTAATTGAAATAATATAAACGTTTAATGTCTAAACGTTACGTCATACTCGTAACTCTTATATCACAACTCTATCAATTTGGACAGCGGTATTCTATTGATGACAAGTCCGGATTAAGATAATTTTGGACCCGGGGCCAAACAATTTTAGGGGCCCATAACCATAATCAAAATATTGATGACTCACAAATAAAAATATTTTAGACAAAAAAAATTATTTTTATAAATTTATATCTTATTTTTTTAATACAAAAAGAGTGGGCAAGTGGATATTGCTCTGCTGTATAGTAGAGATGGAGAGTGGGTCACTATAATGGATGTGTTAAATTTGAATGCAATGACAGGTATCATAGTATACGAAAAACGATTCTGAACGGAGATGATTTGTCAGTCTAGGATATATTATATTATTACCTGTATTTAAATTGTAATTAACGTTGTTTTACGCGATTTCGTAAAAATTAAATATCATACGCTCATAAAATTTTTTCTATATTGACTCTTGAATTTTTTTTTACAGTTATTTGAAGAAAAAGTTATGGGGAACCTAGTATTGGGTTTTTCAGGCTTAGGTATAAATTATAAAAATTATATGACTTATCAACTTCAAAATTGTTTTTAACATATTTCGTAAATAATTGAACTTTAAATGCTTACAAACAAAAATTGTGACTAACGATTTTTGATTTTTTTTTTTACTATGATAAGTACAACTTATAATAAACCTTGTATTAAATTTTAAAGATTTTTTGGA
The DNA here is from genome assembly GCA_036289425.1 of Rhopalosiphum nymphaeae. Taxonomy (NCBI): domain Eukaryota; kingdom Metazoa; phylum Arthropoda; class Insecta; order Hemiptera; family Aphididae; genus Rhopalosiphum; species Rhopalosiphum nymphaeae. The sequence continues at coordinate 6,094,768 of JAZAQC010000012.1, read as the reverse complement.
TTGCCAAATTTTTTTTATTGGCATTTCAAAAAAAAAAAACTTAGAAAAATCGGAAATTTCAATTCTCTATAAATAGTTTAAAAAAAGTCAAAATATTTTGATCTAATATAATAATCTAATCGTAAATAGATAATACTAATATAAACATTTGGTGAAAATTTCAAGTTTTTAAAATCATTTGCTTTTGAGTTACAGCAAAATAAAAAAATCGATTTTATCGAAAACTGATTGCGTTTATCCGTTTTTCCGTTATTTTTTTATGGTTTTTCCTGACGCTTCTGAAAACTACAGAAATTTTTTTACTATTTACCCCCCCCCCCCCCCCCCAAGTATCAACTAGATGAATTTTCATTTTGAAAGTGGAGCTGAAGTAAAAAAATCAAAGCATTATTTCTATTATTTCTACTCCAAACGTGATGACAGACACAAAAAAAAAATGTAAAGTAAAATAAAAAAACACACATCATTGTAAAATACATTCATCACTCCGTTCAGGATCTAAAATAAAAATGTTATTTGTATAAATAACTGTACATGTTTCTTTTGATATACGAAATATACTATTATTATTATATTCAAATATTTTTAATTTAATAAAAAAATAAAACATACTATTCGCCTGGGGTCCACTATTCTTTACGTTGTGGGCCAGGACCATGCCCTCCCACACCCCCTTAATCTGAGTTTGATTGATAGAATAAATTATCTTTTAACATCATCTATTTACCTATATCCTACCTACACTTTTTTCAAATTATAGCAACTACCATGAATAATTAATAAAGTCTTACTCCGTGGTAATCATTAGTAGTTCAATCTACAACCATAGTCTAGGCCCAGTTTTAAATATTATTGTTTTGTATTTCTTTAGTGATATTAATTTTTATTATTTGTTTATGTATAACTCTATGTGAATGTATTAAAGTAATAAGTACAGATAACAAAATAAATTATATGTATATGTAGGTGGATTATATGTTTAAACCAGTGTTGAGGTCTGAGCTAAATTTATATACAATCTTTTCATTAAAAATATGACCATATTTTAAAGCTCCTGTACGACTTTCTCCTTTTGAAATTCTGGCATCATTGGTTTAAAAACTATAAACTATAGAGCAATGAAAGATATTATTGTCTTCAAAACGATGTAAAATATAAGTAGAAAGAGATTGTAAAAATTATTATATGTATATTTCAATATTATTATCACTATCTATGTAGTATTAATATGTATGATAATATATATTAATATAATTTGAAAATATTTGTAATTATTTTTATAGTAAGCATAGAAAAAAAAATTTCACAATAATTTATTGAATAAACTCAAATTATATATACAGGTCATACAGATACACACAATTTAGATATAATTATAATTTGTAAAAAAAATAAATATACATGTCATAATCTGTTTAAGTATAATATAAATTAATTTTTATTAAAATTATAAAAAAAAAGGACTATCTACTAACGCTAAATGTTTTTGTTTAGCAATCAGTACATTTTGCATTATACAAATTAAATTATTTGTTTTTGTATATTAGATGTTCATAGATATAACCTAGTACCTATATATTTATGACATTTCAATTTTTTTCATAATAAATACATCTTTAAATACTTAATACAATTTTCAAAGTAATTATATACATTAACATATTCAGACAATATATTTATTTTTAATATATAAATATGTTCATATTTTACAATTAATTGTTTGCATTAAAACTGGGCCCTAGTCACAAATGAATCTCTACTTAATTTTATTTATATTATTAGTGACCACTTCAAGATGTTAATATCATTTATAAGTCCAGGATTATGAAAAATCTATTCCAAATTTGATGACATAGCTTAACCAAAATTTTTGTTTTGCAATAATGCAAAATATGAGTAATGATAAACACGTGTTTAAGAAATTCAGAATAAATTCTCCATTAACCCCAGACTTAGAACAATAGTAACATTTAAAAGTGGCACTAATAATATATTTACTTGGATACATAAATTTAATAACAATAACTAATAACTTATTAATAATTACCAATAAATAGGAAACAACATCAACCATTTACAAAAAAAAATGTCAATATTTTGCAAACCACTAAGTAATAAATATAATTTTAAAAATATATTAATTTTAATATTTAATATTAAAATTGGGTGTACGTATATATAAACAAGTACTTAGTGATAATACATACATAAGTTATTTTTTTTTTAAATATTAATTTACTTTACTCTATTTATACATATTATAATTATACATACCTATAATTATTTTATTTTGACTATTATTATTATTAATAAATATATAAGAGTTACCAATCATTTAAGTTTTAATGATTGATGCTGCTGACCCATATTTAATTTAATTACATATGGAGTAATAAAATTACAGTACATTAGCACTAACAATATTTTTTTATTAATTTTAATTTTCTTTACACATTATTTATTAGTAGGTTACAGTTTTCTTCAGGAACATAGTTGGGTAGGATTGATTATTTTTCACTTCTTTGAAATTAACTAGATTATCTAAAAAAAAAGACAGTAAAAACCTAATAACTTGCTTAAAAAATATTTATACACACCTATAATTGATGTTATTCCATGTTGAAATATTAAAATCCAATATACTATTTTAACTGTATTTTTTTCAGTTTTCACATTGTTTTCAATTTTTTTAAATATAATTGTAGTATAATATTTATATTCTTCAAGTCATCTGTCCAAAAATATTCTTAGTACATGCATGTAATTATCTTAGAATTTTAGTATGCAACAAATATTCTGGACTAATTGGAGCTAATAGCTGTATAGTTACAATGCAACTTGATTTTAAAACAAGCTATACATTTATCAACTAATGAATAATGCATAATAGATGAATAATATTGTCAATCGATATACATTTGAACAACAATTTTATAGAACTGATTAAACTGAAATTAAAATGTTTTAAATATATTATTATTATTTACTATAATTTTTACAAATTTTTACAAAATTAGTAAAACTTACCAATTAATTATTCCAAGTTCCTGATAGGTCGCCAAGTACTATTCGCATGCGTAATACCAATTTAAATGAAACTTAGGTTTCAATAAATAGTTAAACAAAATACGTCATAAAAAAACGTATGACTACCCATCAGTATTATTATAATTTTTACTTATTTAACAATATTATATTAGAGAATAATTGTTTCAATTGTATTATGAATATTGGCGTACGAAGTGTTCACTCTTTACGTTAGTAATGATACATTATTTGGCATATTAGCATAGGCCGTAGCACTAAAAAGTAAACATTTGTATTATCTATTTTTATTGGGAATACCCAATGGTTTGGTTCGTTGAGAGTTTATCTGCGATTGTCATTTGTCACGTGGTCTAGGAGGTACTTTCATAATATGATATTGTAATCATAACGAAGCCACGATAATAAAAATTGAAAATGATAAGTTCTGTTCCATCTGATTTATTATTAATCATAATTTGCGATATCACGAATGCCGTAGTGGCATTCACGATAGTTCATAGTTCGTGTTCCGTATACGTGTAGGCGGTTGGAGGTACAAATTAAACTACAAAGATATTAGTACCTCTGATCGAACGATAACGATTTATAACTTGAACTACTGGTCTTTGTGAATAATAATTGTGTTTTAACCAATGCCTCGCAGCCGTAATAACCTTTGTGACTAACACCTGAAAACCTCAAACCACCCAATTTTGAGCAGCTACAACTGGCGAACGGTTAAATGAAAAACGATGATTTGAACGTTAGAATTCATAACAAAAAATATTCCTACTGTGTTATGACACTTTAAGTATAGGTTGCCGTTTGAAAATCAAAAGTTGATAGTGATTTCACTATTAAATATATAGGCGAAAAAAATTTAAATAGGTATTATATAGTTTTAGAAACGTATGAAACTAAATATTTTGAAAAAAGTCAACACTTTTTGAAATAATGAGTTTACAGTGACAAAAGAATCGCTCTGTATAATAGCTGATAAAATTTATCATTATTAAAAATCAACATAATTTGTCACGATTACATTGGCCGGTGTACATATTATTATAATATGCCATTGCGCGATTTCACTGGAGCGACTGATTCAATTTCAGCGAAGACTGGAGGTATTGGTTATTTGTTTTGTTTTTATGTAATATTCAATAATCGAGCAGCCATGCATTGGAATTTTCCGTATCACGCAGTGTTCTTTATTATTTAAGAAAAGCAATTAATCACCCACATACGTAAAACTATACGAAGAAACTATTCGACCAATAAATGCGGCCGGACTCTCCGAATATGCGGAGACGGCGAAAGCTCGGCATTAACGTAGTTGTTTTATTTGTGTCGTTAGCCGCTCGTGGTTGGGTTAATCCGGCGTACGAAATCGTATATTTTACGGTTTGTGAAGTATATAACGAGCATAGGAAGTGTTTTATAGCCACGGCTACTATACTATACACTAGGTACTATATGGTATACTGCTTGCCTCCAACGTGGAGGAAAAGTCCCGCCGCTCCCATCATCCGGACAAACGCACACACACACACACACACACATATAAATTCATACACAAATGTTGTATGGATATAACGTGTGTGTGTGTGTGTGTGTGTGTGTATACGACGATCGGTGTACTGGGGGTGTCTGCTCCTGACGCCACTGCGCCGTTGGTTATTAATTTGCCCGAAAGGTCTCTCCTTCGCCCTTCCTCTCGCTACCGTCATCGACAAACTGCACACGTATACACACGTACATATACACACTCATTAGGACCTGTTTTACCAATATATCCCATATAATCCCGGATTTCTCGGACCTATACATAAGTGCCTTGTCATGCTGTCACACCCAAACGAGCTCAAGGTTGATTGGACCCCCGTACCATGGCGATTTATGTCTAAGAAGTAAGGTCTAACAGGCAATTTTTCATCTGATCGTTTCTATCGTGTATGCTAATGGTTGGGGGTGAAGGGGAATTACTATTTTAGCGTTGTCCACACCCGCACTATAAACCTCTGTTATTTCAATAAAAAAAACATTAAACCATTTTTACGCCCGTTCCTAGGGAAATAAATTGTTCAAATTATTTCCATATCGCTCACACATATACGCATACCTTTTCTCAGTATTTATATACAGTTAACATATTGTGTATTGTGCGTTATGATGTATAATTATTATTTTTTGGTTTTTAAAATATTTAACTTTTATAGGTTAAGGTAATATTATTTTAGTGAATAATGTTAACAAAGTATTATTGTAATGATGACTTAACAAACATTTTTTCCTCACTTATTCAGTTTTTTTTTTTAACGAAAATGCTATATCAAATATTTTCTCACTGCGTATAAAAGTAATAACAAAAACTTTATTTTAACGATCAATAGGGAATTTCCAATTCAATAATATATTGAAGGATTTAACATAAATACATATAACATTAAACCTCTGAATAACGGTCAATATCGGCCACCGAAATTTCGTCCGCTATTCGGAGGGAGTTTACTTTTTAAATTCATCAACGATAAATGTGTAAAAGGAAAAATACGTGCTATTCAACTTAATATTATTATTTAAAGTTTTAATGATACAATAATTTAAATATTTTAACAATACATATTTAAATAAATTAAGTTAAATAAATACACACATACATAAATATGTTCTAAATAAATAAACGAGTTATAAAAATACTTAGTTTTTGAACAAGTTTATGTCATTATATTAGTATAAGAGCATTTTTGGTCATTTTTATGTCGTCGTTTTGTCATTATTTTTAAATTGAGTTTAAAATACGTGTCCGCTATTTAGAGGTTTTCTATTGAAAAGTAATGACAATTTCCCCATACCCCCAAAAAAATCTGCTATTGGAAAGAGTACCCATTAGGGCTTTAGGGGATGTTTCACTGTATAATATACATATAAAATATGATTTCAAAATTTAAATATTAATTATATATCCATTACTAAAATCAAAACTTGTTTCATACCATACACGCCGTGCATAATAAATACTTAATAGCATAATATGAGTATACAGAGTGAATCTTTTAACATAAGAAATTAATTATAAGAATCTAATGTTAAATTGATAACCCTGTATACCTTTTATGATAATCGTAAGACTAATATATAATATTTTAAGAATTTTCATTTTATTTTAAATACATGTATCATATTATGCGTATACCGTATACCAACTTACGTTAGTCATTCACCAACAATTACATAATGAAAAGGGAGTGAAGATATCGATATTTTTAGTTAATGGAATATTAAAAACAAAAATAACTTATAAATAACAAAGAACTAAACAAAAATCTACTTGAAAACAATTTCAATAAAATTTATAATTTAGTATTTTATAAAGTTTGAAAATTTCTGGTTCTAATATACCTGTTCATTATAAATCAGTTCTATTTCAAAGAGAAATAAACCGATAATAAGTTTAATTTGTAACTCCATAGATAAAATTTATGAAATCAACAAATAAATGACATAGTAAAAATATCAAATGAAAAACTAGGGATGCGTTGTTAGTTGTTATATATTTTTAAAACGGAATACGTAGTTTTATTGTAAATATTTCTTAGAAAACATTTTTCCCTATTTTATTTTGAATACCTAAGAAAATAAAATATTTTTCACTGATAAATAAAAATTCGAAATTATTAAAATATTATAATAATGTCAATAAGATACTTTTTTTTATATAATATACACGATAGAAAAAAAATATAACTGTTGAATTTTTTACATGAAGTAACATAATCATGTGTTTCTTATTCACGTGTAATTAATTGGTAAATAACAGTTATTTATTCAACATGTATTTAAAACATAATATTTATTAAACATATTCAATTATAATATAATATTAAAAAAGTAGACAGTTACCTTTTTGCTTTACATTAGTTATTGAGTAGATTACTATTAAAATAGCTATATTAAATTTGAACTTAATGATATTATATCATTGTATACGAAAAATGATTCTGACCAGAGATGGTTTGTCAGCCTATATTCGTATCACTAGATAATTTTATTTCATAATATTATGTTGTTTGATCATTTATTTTACTTTTAATATTACAATGAATTGGTATAATTTTTTCCTAAAATATTGTATTCATTATATTATTTTTATTTAATTATTATAACAATAAACATTTATACCATATTACATCGATTTATATAACTCAACATTTAATAGCATTTTACTATAAACATCACAAAACTATAAAAATAGATTTATAAATAGTTTTATAAAAAATTAATTATATCTTAAAAGAAATCAAAAATGTTTTATATATAAAAACAAGTTTTAATGAATTTATAACTACAAAATAATTTGCTATGCTGTTTGTGAATTTGACGAATTTCGTCAAAATTCTAACTTAAAATAGGTACACATAAAAAAAATCGATCCTATATTTTTTTAAATTTATTTTATACACTAAAGATCGTATGTAGAATCTTTTAATAATTTTTCAAGAATTTTGTTTCAGTAAATAATCTTTTATATACAATAAAAGAAAAAAAATTGAAATTTTGTCATACTTATAAATAATTAAAAATGAGTTAAAATATTTTGAAAATTATTGTTAGTAGAAAACAATAATCTAAACATTTGACAAAAATGTTTAAGTATCTACAATTCGTTCGTAAGTTACATCAAACATAAAACAAATCGGTTTTATAAAAAATTGGATTTACGTACAAATCCCTGTTTTCCCTTATTTTTTTATTTTTTCTGATTATAAAAAAAAGTACTAGGAATTTATTATTTTGACCTCCAAAATGCTTCGTGTTCAAAATAAATAACTGATTATCGATCACCTCTGCGTAGAAAATACAAACCATTAAAATTACTAAATGCATTGAAAATACAATTTCACGAGAATAATAAATGCGTATATTGATAAAAAAATTCATAAGAAATACATTTATGCATTCTTTTATAATTAAATTCACGAAATCCCTTGAATTAGATTCATAGATCTCACGTACCTATACCCATGATTAATAATAAAGACCTCTAAAAAAAAAAACAAAACGGAAGGTACTGTGAAATAACATACAATTTTTTTTTAAATAGCATATCAGTAGGACAAAAATAAATATTTTAGGTTTAATGATAAAATTGTATGTACATTTAATTAAAAGTATTGTAATGTTATATAATGCATTTTATATATCCATGGTAATTACATTAGTACGAATATAATGTACTGAAATCATGTAAATATTACAAAAATGGCCAAGTTATTTTTGTCCCTTTTTTAGGAAAATAATATGCTTATTTTTATATTAAACTTCTTGTTTAGAAAAATAATAATAATATATACACAGCAATCGTTTTCCCTGTTTTGTATGTTTATGCTAAGGGACATTTTAGGTTTAACACTATGCCCAACCATAATAATACGTTATTTGAATACACTACAAAAACCATTATTTTGTGTTCGGGACCGCTAAAGGTGGTTTCTACACATAAACAGTTGACCCTAATAATAGTGGTTTTCCTGCTTCTATGTTTTTCACCGGGTCTATTCGTATTATTCCTGCCGTTTTCCCGTTTCATTCGTCTCTTGCACTCGCTGTCTCTGCAGGGTCCCATTCTCATTCTCATTGTTTTCCAGTATATTTACGTTTTTGTTATTTTTATTATTTTTTTTTTTTTACGTTCTTCCTACATTTTGGAATATTATTATTATAACTATTATTTTTATTACTATTATCGTTATTTAGGCTACTGGTCAAACGGCAACTACGAGTTACATGAATAATACATTGCGTAAGGAATACCATTACAGTCAAACTGATAAAAATGAGACGATACGATACGCGTTCTCCGTATTTCATAATATTATTGCCATGCTCGCAGACATTTACTGTTTGGAGTACGTGGGCTCAATCAAACCAATCATATTAGATAGACACATTGATGTGAATTTCGTTAGACAATCTATGTTATTAATGTTTAATCCCCAATAGGTTCCAAAAATCAGAATATTTATGTAAAGTTTTAAATTTATGATATGTACAGATATACAAAATATATAATATTATACTTATATTATGGTGTTTATGTGTTATAAAATCGATAAAATATGAATTAAATTTTTATTTTTATTTGATTGGAAATCAACAGAAGAAAATAAACACAAACTTTGTGTATACAAAATACATGTTGAATGTATTAGCATGTAACATTATATATTATATGCACTTCATAAACTTTTACTTTAGTTTCAGTTACTGATACCAATATTCAACTATACTCAAGTAATATTTTGTAAAACGTTTCCAGGAATAAGGATATAATGAACGTTTATACTATGTTTTTACTTAAAATGTTTAAGAAATAATTTACTAAACTTATATGCACGTATTTTAATTATAATATTAACTTTATGCAAATTATACTTCTCAAAAACAAAAAGTAATTTTACGATTGAAAGTAAATCATGTCAACAATATTTTATTTTTCAATTTTTCACAGTTCATCGTTTGATGATAACGTAACTAATATTCCGATTGATTCACATAAATATATTAAAATATGACGCATCATTGCATCATCTTTGTTTACTTTTATTTTTGAGTTGAAATGATGGTTGGAAAATGAGTTAGGCCAGCGAATGCAATAGTACTTGACATTTATTCTTTAGTTATTAAAACGCTTAAACTAATTAAATCTATTTCGACCCAAAACATATTGGAATGAATAATAAGTATACAAAAAATTTTAACTTACAATATTGTTTTATGTTGCTTATGAGCTATTAATTTAGTGAAACAGTTGAACACGCATAATATTATTATAACTATATTTTGTATTTTATTGTATCATTGTATACATTTTCAAGTTATCCACCAAATGCTATGTAATAAATCTGCTCATTTGCTAAACCCAATTACATTGTTGAGGTACTTAATTATTTAATAATTTCAAAACTATTTATGTTTGATTGTTATTAAACATAACATTGAAATATCACAAAAACCCTTCCTGTGATGAATCTCAGATATTCACAATAGTTTTCATTAATAAATCACTGAAATTTTCAAATATACGATGCTTGTTTTCGAAGTCCACGGTATACCTCCACTATATCCAAACAATGTCACAAGTATAAGATACTTTAAGTTTAGATAATATTTTTGTTTATATATATACACAATAATAATATTATATACGTTTTAGTGCTACTGAACGACTCGTCGACGATGCTCGCGGGACACAGAACACAATAGTCTTTTATAACCTACTCAAATGGTCAGTGTGTCATCGGATGGTTGGTCGGCTGTCATCTTGTTTTGGGATTCGCCGTCTACCATATTAAAGTGAGTATATTTTGACATAATTGTATTTACTCTTGACAATCTCAGTCGGGCACGGTTGTGGTAAAACGAAATAGTGCTATAACAATGTAGAAGAATACAGATACTGAGACGTACGATAAAATGTATATTTTCATCCCGTTTTTAAGAAAAAATACTGTTAATTATAATATTATTTATTATTTTTTTGTTTTTTAAGGAATATAAGCAATACGACGTCATTACACTTTATTTACATACAAATATTATTTTATTATACGCGGAATCCATACATATATTTCCCCACCCCCGAAACATGCACTTGTTCCAAGGGTTTTTATTTGTTTTATAATATTGTAATCCAAAGGGATTGGTTGACATGCGACCGAAAGGCATTTCCCGCGGGATTAAACGAAATTAATTTATTTTGTGCACATGCAATTTCCCACGATGAAAAAAATATAAAAAAATAATGATAAAAAATAAAAAGACCACTTAAATAGACACCAAAAAATCACCCGTTGTTTTTTTTTTTGAAGTACCTATATATTACAGAACTATCAGTATACTAGAATAACAATAATGATAGTATTTGAAAGAAAAAAATTGTTTATCATCGTTATTGTTATCATTATTATCATTATTTAAAATCTCATTACTTGTTGATCTTTTGTCTCGTCCGTCTCTCATGCGCAACCACAACTCACATAACTTTGTACACTAGTCGTAAATCTGGAATTTGGTAAAATGCCACTAACTCGGCACAACGTCCCATAGGAAATCAAGCAGCCACAAAGAATAAACAACATTGTTTCGACGGAGGCGTAAGTTTTCAAATCGTAAATTACGGAGTAGACGGTTGTATTTCATCGGTTACTCGAAGCGCCGACAGCAGATTTCAAAATTTAGAATATCTAAATTGTTATAATATATTATACATTTTTTTTAATAATAACATATAAAATCTTGGCTTTGGTACCTATGTAATTTATTGAATAGAATAATAAATTATTTTTGTTTGGCTAAATCGAAGTTTCATTCAACAAATCCAATATTTCAATGCTATTATTGTGTTTGCCTTATTTCGTGAAAACACAAAATACAAATCAAGACATAAAACTTCTATTGAATAATAATTATTTGAATAAACTTACTTTCTACGGTGTATTTTAATAGCCAATTTTTTACAAGTTGCTCTATAATGTAATTTTAAATTGTTTAGAAAATAACTAAGCAATTATTTTAATAATTTTAGTAAAATTAAATTAGCAAATTATTTTTTAGTTAAAAATGTATGACAATTTAAAAGTAAAATAAACGACATTTATAGTTGTATATATAAAAAATTTTCGTATACAATGATATATTATAATTAAATTCAAATTTAACACACTCATAATAGTGGATGGAAGTTTTTAGTGACTGCAAATTTTTACTTTTCTAAATGATCTAAAGTTATTTTCCCAAATAAATTCATTTTATGATAATTAATTCTTACAGCAAAATCTTGAAGGTTTGGTCTCCTTGACCGAAAACATGGGACTTGAACTTAATATTGAAAAATACCATACTATGACATTTTACAAGACGTTTAATCCCATCAATAATGTTTATGTTATTTATAATACCCCATTAAGTTCTGCTAGTAATAGTGTGTTAGATTTTGCAGTCAATTTTGATCGTGAGCTTTTTTTCATGTGTTGACATTTTGTAAAGCACTAAAAATGATTGGATTTATTAAACAGATATGTAGCGATTATACTATCATCAAATTGATTAATTCATTTAAATCATTAGGCTTAGAGACTTCTAGCTCTAAAAAACATGCAAATATACTATAATAATTTATTATATTAAGCTTTTGTTAAATCTATGTTAATGTATTATGGTGTTATTTGTGATCCACATAGTTTGTGGCAAAAGTCAGTTTGAACGTGTTAAACAAAAAATCATAAATTTTAGTTAAAAAATTAAAAATATTCTTCACGACCATCTTCCTGTATTCAATGCACTTAACTTGCACCCACTAGTTAATAGACGAAATGAACTTAATATATGATTATTTCTAAAATTAATTAATGATATTATTGACTCCTCTGAACTCCTATTCAACATATATTTTAAGGTTCCTCATTTTAACTTACGTCTTCGTGTATTTAGATCAGCCACCAACTACACACGTAACCAGGAAATCAAATAAATTATGTAAATTGTCAACGAGAATCCATCTCTATATAATATAAACTAACAAATGTAAAGCACTATCTATTTGTGATTTATACGTTATTAAATTGGGCTCCAGCATGTATTTTAATAAAATAAATAATATAGTAACCCACTCGACACCTAAGTATTTAATATACAGCCGAGCGGTACCTATTTGCTTACCTTTTTTTTCACATTATATTATATTTAGTTTATTGAAATTTAATGCAATTTTTAACTTTTTAAAATTTTATAAGTACTTATTTTATTATAAAATATACACAATATACATTTAAAAACTAAATAATACTTTGTGATCGTTCATAATTTTGTACAATACTAAAATATAGATATTACCAAGTTATTTATTTTTATTAAAAATTAAATTTTTTAATTTGTATAAAAATATGCACAACGATATAATATCATAACTAAGAGAATAAAATACTAAAATTAATGACTGAAATTAAAAATATAAATGAAAAGTTATCATATCTAAAGATGTCATGTTGTATTATTTGGAAAGTTAGGGCACACATCAATCATCACACTAATCTCTAGTTTTGTAATTTTTATCATAAACTTTTTAGCATTTATATATGTAAAAATTTAATTCAAAAACTATGACATTCCGTTGAAAACCCATTCTGCATGAAACACCGTAGAACTTGTCCGAATTTCATCATTATTATATCAACGTATTATATTATAACATTAGTTATAGATTATTTTATTGTGAACAAAGAGAAATGACAAACTATTTTAGTAATAATAACACGATAAACTTTTTTAATATCATACAAAATTTGTTCATTTATTTTATTTATTTATTTATTTATTTTTTGTTCAAAAGAATAAACAATGTTGATGATAACACTACCATATGCTTCGTTATAACCGTGACATCAATCACATATTATATTTTACCTTTTAATATTAAAGTTATAACAAACAATATAAAATATATATGGTAGATCATACGCTAACTCATTATAAAAATGAAGGGAAATAACTACTAGAGCATTCAAGTATCGGGTGCACTTTGTCTTTGAATAATAGTTACTGTAATGGATGTGTTAAATTTAAATTTAATGATAAATTATTGCAAATGAAACACGATTCTGAAAGAAGAAGGTTATAAATATTATTAAGTATATTTTATAAAATATTTAGAATGTCATTATACATTTATTTTAGTATTTGTAATAAAATATATTATAAGAAATTGAATACATTTTGGACTTTGGTGAAAAATATTGTATTTTAAATATCACTGTGTGTATAAAATATAACTGTATCACAATTCACAATACCTAATGATTTTTTATAATTTTGATATCTTAAAAATACTAACAAGAACTAATTTTCTATCAGAAACAATCTTAAAATATTAGGCAATTTTTTGCTTATTCAATACATAACATGTATAGTATACATTGTATACTATATGTATGTGTACAATATATGTATTACTCCACTCAGAATCTAAAAGAAAAACTATAATACTATCAAACACCCTTTTACATTTTGACGCATATTTTGTTATTATAAATAAATAAAATAAAAATTATTAACATTGATCAAAAAAACAATTTTAAGTTGATTTAATTACTTATACTAGTTATACTGCAGCGTTCATAAAACTTTCTTTATTTTAAATTTAAATGCACATTTTTTTTAATTTCATTAAAGAGTGGCTTCTTATTCCGATTATGCATTAAATTTTTGTTCTACCACCACATATGCTTATTGTGCTCGATGATCCAGTTTGTGTATGTCTAAATAAAATAAACGCATTTCTAAAACGATTTAATTTTAGTTTTGGTTTAAAAAAAAAAAATATTAAATTAATTATTTACTTCAGTTTTTATCATCAAATAGTGTTTATTATAAATCATTTTTATAATTTAAACATATCTAAACACAACAGTTGATGGATTTGCAGACGATTAGGTTATTATTTTTGTTCTTAAAGATTGTCACACTGCCTCCTATTATCTCCAAGTACAACCCTGATCTCATAAGTGTTTGGTATAAAAATTATCGTTTCAAAGTCAATAAATCAAAATCACTCACACTGCATTTAATCATCTCATTACTCCTTGTCCTATGGTGTTTTAGATAATATTCAAATTCCTATATCTCAATTGACTAAATACTAAGGTCTAATTATTGACTTCTGGCTTAATTTATCTCACCATATCAAAACTAAAAGGATTTCCTTAAGTGCACACATTCGCTTACTTATTAAAACTCTAATGATTAACAACAAACATATTAAATTAAATACAAAACTTATAATACATACATTCCTGTTTAAGGTAATGCGAATTTCTAGTCTCTAGCTAAAAAATCAAAAACAAACAAAATTCAAACTTTTTTAAATAATATACTTCGTAAAATTATCAATTCTCCGTCTTATAATCTCAAACCTAACATTACATACCGATCTAAAACTTAAAACCATTGAATGAAGAAATAGAAACCTTTTATACAAGATTCTATTCCAGATTTCCATATTATATCAACCCTCTCATATTTAACTTTGAAACCTTAACAATTCCTGTAAATTCCACAAGAAAGCTCAAAAGAAATTGGTGTCGTGACCTACTTAATAATTAATTATTTTAATAGTTAAAAATTTAAATAAATACATTTTTTTTTTTTAGAAATTCATAAAAAGTTTGTTTTTATACCTAAGATTTAAAACTTAAACATAAGATTATTTTTAAGTTATCAAACCTTTAAAAACAAAAAAAATCTACTAGAAAGCAAAATCAATTTTTAATGAGCATTTCGAGTTAAAATGTCTACAACATTGGATAAGCATCTGTAAAATGGTTATTTATCCTCAAGCAATATTGATATTTTGTTGTATTTCCAATAAAAATAATAAAAATAATAGTAGATACTTGGAGGTTTTACCAAATTTTTTTATTATTATATAACAAGTTATTGTTAACAACATTTTTAATACCAATTTTTGAGTTATTAAATGTTTAAATTTTTATTTATATAATTGTTGATAAAAAATTATTTTGCAAAATTTTTTAAAAAATAAATACAAAATTCCACTTAAGTTGTTCTTAAATCTATATAAGAATATTTAAAATACATACTCACAATTTTTTATTGTGTGTGCTTAAAGTTTAAATTTTAACAACATTATATATTTTAGCCATAAATAATGATTTTAATTATAATATAGGCATAATTTAAAAACTTTATTTTCGGAAACTTAAAACTTTTACGTTTATTATATTATTTAAAATTTTTCTATATGCAATGATATTTTTGATTAATATTAAGATATTATCTATTTATAGTATTTATACTATATACATATTTTTAATATTTTACGATATTTACAGAAAGATGTTTTTAAACTTGGAGATATAAATATATATTTATTATTATAATAATTTAAATGGCAATAATAAAATAAATGCAATTTTTTCGGAAAAATTATATCGACCTATCATATTACTAAAAGTAAAATTGACGACTTGAATAGCTATATTAAAAATAAATATATTATGAAATATATTTATTACTTAGTAATACGAGTATAGGCTAACAGACCGCCTCTGGTCAGATTCATTTTTCGTTTACTTTGATTTAAAATTTAAGATATAATTTATAATAGTGGCTTAATTGACACCTAATGCACATCAGAGCGGTACCCTCTTGCCTATACCGTCTATGTTTTGTTTAATTTGTTAATTAAGTTATTATAGACAAATATAATATTTATTTAAAGTTAAATATTAAATAATACTTTTAACTAATTTTCTTGTGCAAAATAAATATTTTATTGAAATACAATAATTTATTAATAGAAATATCTATCTAAGAATAAATAACAAAATAAGAGGATGTTCTTAAATAGAACAATACTAACAAAAGTTAATAGTTAGTAAGGTTGATTTTAGGTTAGTTAATTTTTAAATTGATGATGGCTTCAATAAAGTTTCTTTGAAAGTTGAACTAGATTAGTAGTAATGTTATTGTTAAATCATTTGAAATTGGTGAGATAGAAATTTAATATGGAAATGTTTATATATTTATATTTGGGTAATTAATTTTTATCTAAGAACACAATACTCCTACAGTCTATAATTTAATATGTATATTAATAACTCATAATATTATATAACATTATAATTTTGTAATAAGTATGTTTTTATTAAAAAAATTATTTAATATAACATAAACAAATATTTGACATATATTTGATTGAATTGGGAAAAACTTAATATATTGTAACAATAAAATTATTCAACTAATTAATAACTGAAAATCATACAAACTATTTAACTTGGTGAATTCAAAGAAACTCGAATTTAACTTTTTCACACGTTAATTTTTAGCTTTGAAACCTTAAATATCTATACTACATATGTATATTTATGTTCGTTATTAATATTGTATACTATTTTAAAATTTGATTAAAAATTTAAATACAATAGTGCAAATATTTTATGACTAATTAAATGATTTTGAAAATATTATGATAATACAGTTTTAAAATACCGCCAATAAAAATTGTAATCACATTATAATTATTAAAAATATATAAATGTTGTATGTCTAGCCATTTAGGCACTTGATTGTACTTGATGGCATGATGTATTACTATTTATAAATATAAAGGATTCTATTATAGCATTTTATTTTATTGTTACTTATCCAAATATTATTCAATTATTCAGTGCATCTAATACTCAAACGAACAATTTATAATATTTTATCGTTTAAAATCACGCAAATAAAGTTTATGTTTTAAGATTAAATCTATCGAAATAATATTCCATATTGCATCAAGAAAATTATATTAAATCAAAATATAACATTCAAATAAAAATCATATATTATAATATGTACAAACACTTTTATCGATTCATTTTACTGACATTAATTTAATAATAATATGTATTATATATATTTACACCATTTTATCTGTTAAAAATGCCTTTATTACAACTCTATTTTTTGTAATTTTTAAGTATAAATTCTTAAATAATTTTGTTTTTATAATATTTCTGAAAAGTACTATGGCAATGCATTTTTTTTAAATTTTTTTATTGAAAGCCAATATTTTTTACTTTATATTTTGAAGCACACGTTTTTTCGAACAATTTTACGAAACAAAATTAAAATATGAATTAGTATTTTCTTATTATTTAACTATATTTTTTAAAAATCCTTAAAAATAGTTTAAAATTTGTATACTATATTATGGCTCATAAGAACATAAAGATAAACTATATGAAAAGTAATCTTTCAAATAATTTAAAAATAATCTAACAAAAAACTTTGTATCTATTTTATTGTTTCATCATTGATGCAAATTGAAAAATGGAATGAATTATTGTGATTTTCAAAAAATAATCCATTTATATTTTATATTTTATTTAGACGTAACTTTATCCGAGAACATTTATAATCTGTACAACTAAATTAGTTAATAATTTAATGACTTAAATAAAAATCGAGATGAAAGTATCACGATTGAGATAATAATTTAACCCAGTCATTCATTGCAAAAAATCAAATATAATAACTCTATACAATTACATTAAAAATGTATGAATCTTCTATACATTTTTATTATAACTTGTAACATATAATAATTATATTAAATTGTAATAAAAGTAAATATCTGCATTATATTAATTTATACTAATTTTTATCTATGTAAAAAATTTAGTTTTTTTTATAGAATATCATAAAGTAAAATTTTATAATCTATTCTACTCAACCGTTAAAAAAATTCAATTTTTCATATTATTATTTATTTTAATGATTATAATGTTGAGTAAGTTAATTAATACACAATTTTAACTCATTATTTTTATTATAAAATATTCATAAAATTAGCTGTTGATGCAAAACATGCATAAAAAATAGTAATAATTTTACATATATGAACAATACTTATATTATACGCAATAAAAATATAAAAATTAAACATATTTTAATGAAATATCTAAAATTAACACCTAACCTGGCTTAATTTCAAAAGTTCTAGGTTAATACATTTAATACATAACTTTGTTGTCATAATACCTAACCACGCCAAATTATATATTATTTATATAAATATCTCGTCGTGTTTAAATACTTTAAGCTCATATATTATCTACAAACAGCCGAAATTTAGCACTAAAGGAAAATATGTTGGTAAAGGTGGATTTCACACATACGAGAAAATCTTATCAACCTTGAATTTTATCGAATAGAACTATAACTAAATATTTATTAAATAAAAACTTGATCACGTGCATGCTAAATATATGCCACACTATTAATGAAGTAGAAAAAGCTTGATTAAAATCAATGTAATCTAAAAATAGGGTTAATACACTTTCTGATTCTGGTACAAATAAATTACAGGTAGGATTTCGGAAACTGAATTCCACATAATAAAGAGTGCTCATTATTATTTATAAGGAAATATATTACTAAAATACCGAAATATATTAAATTAGGTTTGTACATTACTGTTAAAAAATATATGCAATTAACAATATTGTATCATCTTTATATATATACCTTCCATTATCTATAACTTAATTGGTTCTAGGAATAGTGAATTTTATTATTGACATGATAAATTACACTAATTTTCTAAATTAGGATTTGAGAAGAAATATTACAAACATTTTTTTAATTAATTTGATTAATTTTTTATTGTACAAAATCAAACATTTTTAAGTAAAGGTAATTACTGATTATTTTTTTGATTATGTTATATATTTTATTTGATAGGAATTATTTAATTGCATTTAAAAATATATAATATTATAATATACTATAATATCAATCATATTTCAATATTGCTAAAAACAATATAGCAAGCTTCAAAATAATATTTGAAATTTATAATTACTTGTAGTGCTTAGAATTAATTAAAATATTGCATCCGATATACCTAATAACTTACTAAGTAATATAATACATTTTAATGATTTTGTTTTTACGACAAATGAGTTTGTTATTTTATTGTGGTGAGGTCAAGTTATAAAAATTATAAAAACACTGAGTTTATTAAGAAAATAATATTGTACTGTTATGACCTATATATACCAGAAAATTTCTGTTAGTTTTAATTGTTACTGCTATATCACAAACAAAAAATATTTTTTTTTAGTTATTTTATAAAATCCTACAGGCATATTACAATTTTGTTACAGTAAAGTAACATAACTTCCTAATTTAATAAGTCAGAAATAAAATAAATCAAAAAATTATATTTCATATTTGTATGTTTAGGCCACAGGGTGTACCTTGGAAGATTCTACAATAATTTTACACTGAAAATAAATTTTAATATATCATATTATATTGCAAATATATTTTGTATAAAGTTGACATAATAAACAAATTGGTTATTTCTTTCAATAATGGATTATATTTTAAACATATATCATACTACTGATAAGTGTATAAGACTAATATGTAAAAATAAAATTAACCAACATAGAAACTATAGTAGTTGTTTATCAAAGAGCATTATAGTTCTAAAAATAATTATTTACAAAAAATATGTGCTATGTAAATAACAATAAAAAAATACTAAAACATCAGTTTCTGAAACGCATTATTTAAAAATGTATCTTTAAGATATCAAAAATTAAATAGAATACTTTGTACTTTGTAAAAATTAATAGGTTATTATTTTATTAACTATATAAATTTGAGAAAATACATACATTAGATATTCTAAGAGTAATTTAATAAATATAATATGTTGCCTTACAATAGATCTATATATGTTTAGTAAAAATCTTTTTTAATATCAACCAAGATCACATCATTTTTAGTTTATTTCAAAAAGGGTAATAAGTTATTTAAAGTATAAAACTCTAAAAATGACTAATATTCAATAATATGTTACTTGTTATAGATTTAGTATTGTTTTTTTTATATTATTTATTACCATAAAATGAGCTATGTATTGTGGTAAAATCTTATCGATTAATAAAATCAAACACTTTTGGAAGGCATTTTAATTAAAATAATAAACCTAATAAAGTAATATCCTATAAATTATCATGACAAAAAATAGGTATTTATAAAAACTAAAATATATTGTTATTTGTTTAATAACTGATATATTAAAAATAGATTGTTTTAAATAGTAATAATAATTAGTTTACGATTGTTATTACCTTTATTTAAAATTTAAAATTATTTTTTCTGCAAATATCAAAAGTATATATATTATACATATTAACTTTTTTTGTGTTGTATTTAAAGAAAATTTTCACTGTTTAAAGTAAATTTACCAACATGATTAATTCTATATAAATCTATGGTGAATTAAAAAAAAATAAATGTTAAGAGTCTCTCAGTAAATTATATATTATTAAATAAATCGGCTACAGATTCTTGGATAAAAATTAGCTAACAACTAAATTACTGAAACAGCTAAACACAATTTGAAAGATTTGATCAAATTAGTTTTGACGTTCATTTAAACATTTAAGCTGATGCTAAAATATTTCAATAGTTCAAAGTCTCAATTTAAATTTAAAAAAATAAAACCATGCAATCTTAAATATAATTATTTAATTTGAAATTATTCAATATTGTGTAATACGAGTATAATTATTTATGCAGTCAGTTAACATAATTTTAGTTTTAATGTAGTGCAATTATTATTTTTACTTGATCTAATTTTAATTGTACTTATATATGACTAAAAATTATTTATTTGAAGTATTTTATTTTTAATATTTCTTCTGTGTCAAATAAAGTAACTAATTTAAAAATAATACTATAATGCTAATAATATAAAAAAATATATATATATTGAAATATATGCATACGTTAGTTCAATTCAAATATACTTGATTGACAAGTATCTGTATATGAATCCTTAAACTCGGCGCACCCAAACATTCATAATGCATATTTGTTATTGAAAGTAAATCTTCTATATTTTAAATAAAATATTATCCTTCATTTTTTTTTTTTTAATAGAAAATAATATAAAACAATAAATCTGAACTCGAAATAACTAAGTACTATGTAAATGTAACAATA
This sequence comes from Rhopalosiphum nymphaeae, assembly GCA_036289425.1. Classification (NCBI taxonomy): domain Eukaryota; kingdom Metazoa; phylum Arthropoda; class Insecta; order Hemiptera; family Aphididae; genus Rhopalosiphum; species Rhopalosiphum nymphaeae. The sequence goes on along the minus strand of JAZAQC010000012.1, from coordinate 6,073,156 downwards.
ATAAATTGTAAATTGTATGGATTGAAAACAATAAAATGTATTGATTTTACAATAGGTACTTGAGTAATTTGAAAACAATTAAAAAAATATTTGTAAAAAGAGTATAATATTTAATTTAATGTACATAAGATAACTTTATGTTTCTTATTATAACCTATACTAGTATAATATAGGACGAAATTAAAAGTAATAAATTATAATAAATATTTATTTATTGATTATTGATAGCAATTTAACTAAGACAATAACATTATTATTATAATAAAACCTATAGTAAAGTAACTATGCTATCATACCATTTATGATTGTCTAAAAATTGATATGTATATATATATATTTATGTCATACATCATTATTATTATATATATTTTTTTGTATATAAAATATAATAACTTATGCACATACATATTATATATTTAGGGAAATACAAATATTATACATAAATACGAATCTTAAGATTACATAAATTAATATTATTATATCTACGTAAAGACTAAAATTAAGTTGGATTACTTACATTTTATCTGAAACGAAATTGGACCTGCAAAAAGCAAAAAAACAATATTAAAAACTATAAACATTTTAACATTTAGTTATATAGTTTTTTCTTATAATTTTATAAATAAATAAGATCACTAAAATATTAATTATAAAAATGTTTCTAATATTCTAGCTATCATTGTTATTATTATTATTATTTGTTATCATTTAACTATTTACTAATAATAATATTCTTAGAAGATGGTTATTTATTTCATTATTATTATTTTTGCATAGCACTAGTAAAAAAGTATTTCTCTAAGTTAATATTTCATGTATTTTATCCTTATTGATTTTATTTTAAATTAAAAATTAAGAAGAATAATAGTTTTCATATTATAGTTCTCGTAAGTATTATTGTCGTTAATGGTTATTAAAAAGAATTATACTTTTATATAAATTGTAATGATCAAACGCATTCATAAAACAATTTCATCTACAACAATTTTATTAGGTTTATACGTTGCCGTAGCAGTTTTTATTTTTAAAAAATACTGTTAAATTTCAGAAGAAAAATAATAATATAAATATAAAGCAGTTTCAATTTATTTTATTCATAGCGTTAAATAAAGGTCAATAAATAATTTAAAAATTAAAAACCACATTATGATATAATGTGGTATACAATTAGTCGTAAATGTTAAATATATTAAAATTTCTACAGCATAAAAATATAGATAGGATATTTGTTGTTAATCATTATATCGATAAATTAAAATTATTAATAATATTTTTATTTAATAAAACTAACTTTATGCACTTATTATCAACCATAATATCATAATATTCCGAATGCCACGAATTTTTTAAATATTTCTGTTATCATCATGTATGTACTTTTTCGTATATCGTTTATTGAAAGGTAGTTAAATACTAATAAAATGAATAAAATTACATATGTAAAATATCAAGTATATTGAATTTTCAATTGGTTAACTCGGTGACGTATTCTGACATGAAGTTTACCGGGAACTAGCTTATGAAAAAATGCAATAATTGTATAACTATATATCATTATTACGAAATCATTTAACTTGGCACTTGACAAAGTCATAATTAACACACATCTTCAAATGTATTCAGTGACACATTTCAAGTTGACAAATGTTAGAGTATAATAAAATATGTTGATAACGAGAAAACTATTATATTGTATCAGATATTGAGATATATTTGAATATAATATTAAAAATCATACATTCACTAATTAAAATTGGCATTTTTAAACAAATTCACATGTCTTAAAATAAAACAAAATTTTAATATATTTTGAATTATGAATAACGATTATTGAAGACTATCATAGTTTCATCTATTTCATATTTTTGTACATGTATAATAAATTTTCTAATATATGTACTAGAAAAACTTTAAAAGGGCTATCTTAAATTCTCAAATAAAACTGACGCAGTCTTAACTAATAAACTAATTAGATACTTTTTCATTATTTTTCAATTTTCTCTCAAGTTTTTGAGTTACTATCTTACAAGTGTGGTTTTAACTCGATTCCATTCATAATCTATGTTAATTAGCGGACATTTTTTTTCTATATAAATTAATCAATAACTACATCGATGACCTTTATTTATTACAAAATTTTCCATTTAACATTTCAGTCCATAATAATCAAACCATTCCTATTTTTTACTTGTTGTCACACCACAAAAATTATTTAAATAAACCTCTTATTATAAAATCTATGGCATTGTGCAATAAACTTATTTCTTCCGTGTCCTGTTATTGATTTTTTTTCTTCCGTTAGCCACAATTTGTAAAATATACTGAATTATTAATACGTAATATTTGACTTTTATTATCTATTTGGTTAACATTCTAGCTTATAAATATAAAAGAGCTTTTATGTTATATATCTATATTAATTTACTGTAATAACTAATCTATTACTTGTACTATTAGGAAAATTGCCCAATAATGTTATTCATTTGAATAAACAATTATTATTATTATAACGCTTGTTGAAGTCTATCGATTTATAATTGCGTTCAGATAATAATAATATAATAATAATATAATAATAGTATTTACCGTATATTATATTACATTATTATCGCTACTTGTTACTAATAATATTTTGACTAAACCTTATGATTTTTACTTAGATATTTATTTTTATTAGTCGGTAAATGTTTTCGAACCATGTAATTTTACATAGACACGACGTTGCGAAGTCGGATGCTTTGTGTATACTATCCAGACATCGGAACCATAAGTAATTCTATTAAAGTTAATAGTGAAATTTCAAGTGATGGTCATAACAATTATGGCAATAATGATGTGTACAAAAGATCCAAAAACCGTTAAGTTGTGGACTATTGGGTGTATTCGTGGGTGGTCGTTTTGGCTTTGCTCTAAGTGTAAGTCGCGTGCGCCCGAAAAATATACCGTACTCCAACCGTGAAACCCTTAAATCACGTATTCATACGTCATAACTACTGTAGTTCACTAGTAAGGCGGGCTTTATTCCCCACACTACTCCACTCACGCAAAGGACGTAGTTGACCCCATGAAACTGTGAGCAGCTAGTTTTTTTTTTTTTTTTATAGAAAATGTGCCAACAAGGAGAACGCGCAATATCAACGAGCACAATAATTACGATTATTATCGTGGTTTTTTTTTCGCAAAAACTGTTTATTTTTTATATTTTGCTTTTATAGTAACGTGATTTTTACGAAGAATTTATTGATCATGAGTTTATACGGCAAACAACGCATTTACTTTCAACATATTTATCCACTCTGTCGATGGGATAACATACAATTCAGGCTGTTTCACGTATATTAAATTAAAAATACATAACGAGTAACGCAAGAATATAGCTTTTTGAGAAACGACATCAGATACTGAAATAGCATTGTGTACTAAAACTGGGTAAGTTCGCAGCAGTTTTTAACAATGTTAGTACTTTTATTAATGTTTGCTGGGTGATTACACTAATAAATTAGTTTTTTTTTTCGTTATCCATTTATACGTGCAATTATAATGTTAATTAAACTGCAATAAATTAAAAATGATATACATTTAATTCGTATAATTCATATGATATTGACAAATTGAAGAAAACAATGCGTGACGAAAAAATAAAATGAATAGATAGAAAGCAATGACTACCCTTTTGCAATATGTAAAATATACGTGAGTGATATAATAATAATATTATGAACGTAGATATCAAAAGTATTAATTCATTGAATAACACATTAAAATAACAAAAACAGAATATCATAAACACGCTTCAAAACATTAATTTATGTTTTAAACTATATTATTATTATAATTTTCGAACGTTGACAATAATATTATCGTAATCAATTTTTTTTCAATTTCCTGTTGATCGACATTTTGTATTTATTGTGTTTTTGATATTAAAATACAATGAAAATAAAAGTATACTTTTGTTGTTATGTTTTAGATACATTCTCGAAAATAATTATTTTATTTATAGTATTGAAAATTCTACTTACTAAATAAAATAAATATTTCTTTATTTAGACTACACTATACTGTGGTCTTTTACGAACTACAAAAAAAATTATAATAAATGTATTATTATAATACTAAATTTAAATGTATGGAATCAATGATTATTTCATGTTCATGATATATTAGTAATTATGATCTATGGATAAATAACGATATTAAATACCAGCTAGAATTAACTTCCCTGTAGATCGAATACACAACATATAGCTAAATGTTCATAAATTGAAAACAATAACGTAACAATACTCTTGTGTTAGTGCAAAAGTTTATCATGAAAATATTTACACAAGTTCTCAATTTTAATTTTATAATATTTTACTTTTTTATTATTATTATGTACATGCTATTTTTAAGCTTACAAAGAAGTTTTATACGTTGCTTTAAGGTTTGTTTAATCTTATAACCCAGTATAATACTAATGTTTATAAGTATTTAATTTTTAAATGCATATATTTTTCTATCTAACAGGTTTTTCATACACGAGAATTTAATTTTAATTCAAACATTCTTTACAATAAATTAATTTAATATAAGTAGAAAAACGGTGAATGTACATAATTTTTTTAGATACTATACATTTTAATAGCTGTGGATGAAATAAAATATTTAAATATTTATGTAAATATTTATGGTGGATAGAAACGGAATCGATAAGAATATGTACAGAAATTTTCTTAATATTTAACTTATCACTAATTAAAATCAAAAGATTAAGTATATTTAAGTATTCTATAAGACTGCACTTAGTACAGTTTTAAAAAAATGAAAATATAATAATTGTTTTTTTCAATGCGCTGCATAAATACTATTAAATATAAATTAGTATAAAATGAATAACGAAATTATCTTATCAAAGAATGTAATATAAATATAATATATTCACATGTAAACAATCTTATATTTTTATCGTGTATATGAACGTTATTTTGTGAAGACATACAGATAATATTCATAACTTTGAAAGAATTATATCAAATGTCATTTCTCGATATTTGGTATTTCGCTGGTAGTCTATTCCCTCATTGAATGTATAATAATGTAGAACAGTAAAATATAACTTGAGATTGCGTGTGAGTATTTTTTTTTTTTTTGTCGTAATTTCAAGTTCAAAAATATATGCTTTTATATGTATCTATGTATAAAATATAAACGTAAAGTGTAGTGGTTTACATCCAAAGGGCATGTATATCATTATTCGTTTCAACAAGGGTTTAGATAGTTTCTATTCTCCGCAGAAATGAAAAACTTCAGCGACTAGGAGATTTATAGGGTGTCCGTGTATCCATATGTCCAGGTTATTTCAAGTAAAATATCTGACTGAAAAACAAACATTACAAACATGCCCGTAGTAAATAAGATGGGTCTTGAGGGATTGGGGGGACGAATGCAATATACAAAGAAATAACAAATAGGTACGAATAATAAACTCTGGGTCGAGATAACCAGAACAACTGCGTCCGGGTAATGCAGAAATGCTAAAAATACAATTTTTACGTTGGTAATATATAAAACAATTGCGTTTTGAAAACGGATCGTGTAAGGCCGTAACGTTGGTTTTTCATCAATCGCCATATCATTATACACGTGAACACAATGCGTTTACCTAAATACTATTACACAATACGGTCACGAAACCTTACGAATCATTATACTTCAATTATTGAAATCGTTGATACTATCATCGTCATCATCATCATCATCATCATCGTGTCACAAGTCCGCTGTAATCAGCATCATACGCGTACCGTTATTATTGTATTTATAAATCCACTATTAGATATTTAATTTAAACACAACTGTGAATAGTAAAAATATACTATGTATTTCATCAAAAGTCAATGATCTGTAAATTTGACTTAAAAAAAAAAAATAAAACATTTTCTAATATGAGAAGAATCATTAAAATACGTTAAAGATTTATCACAAGATTTGTTTTGTAACAAAATCGTTGTTTCATAAATATTATATTTTTTCGTTATGTAAATTTGTCGTAAGTGTATTTACATATAAAATAAAATCAAATATAATAATATATCCTGCCGGATTTCAATAAAACATTATAGTTTTAGACGAATGATGTTTGTTTGAATACTTAAAATATTCAATTCACTTATGTAGAGGGTCATAGACGTAGAGTATAAATATTTGTACTTTTTAATCAAATAATTTGTTCAATTGGAAAGAAAAAAACATGACAGAACAAAAAAATATTTTATGAATACATTTTAAAGAAAATTATTGTTTCTTTTAAGCCAGATTTTCAACGCAGGTGGCGCCACTGATACATCAACACATCCGTTCCTTGTGGACCAGTGAAACAGTAATAATGTTCCTATAAATATAAATAATCAAAATATATACATATACATGCATATATACATTTAGTGTGAGTTTTTTAATAACAATATAAAATATAACATTATACGTTCGATTGAGAATATATTGGGGATAAAACAACATCTGTCACGCTAAACAAAATTCAGGTGACTGACAGCGATCTTGAAATAAAAACAAAAATATTCGTACGTATGTTACTATTATTACTGTAATGTACATATTTTAAATGTATAATTTGTTATTGCGAATTGGATTCAATTTACGAATTAATCGTAAATTGGAATTTACATTCATTGCAATTATGTAGGTTAACTAGTTTACTAGTTAACTGGTACACATAAGAAACAGATTATATTGTATTTCTTATTTACTCATTACCCACAAAAAAAACTGATATCTTGATTACGATATACCATTCCATCATGTTATATCTGAAATATAAACAGAGATACCAGTAGATAAAGTTTATGAACAGACATTTTTATCATTAGTATAAATGATTTATTATTTAGTCATATATTATATCCGTTATAGCAGTAATTTCATGTACGGTGCTGGTATCAATAAACTAATAAACGAGGTAATGTTACCACTTATAAAAGTAAATTTAATTGCACAGTAAAGAGTTATAGTCAGTAATGAAGTGATGATCGTCATTCCAAGTTTTAACAAGAATAGAGGATACAGAGTACATAATAGTATTGAGGTTGGGGGTAGTACCCAAAAGGTACTTGATTTAAAGTAAAAATAAAGGGCTCTAGAACAAAATAATTTATCTTATTTCAAATAACATAAAAAAAGTTAAAAACTTAATAAAATATATAATATATTTTTTATTCTGTTATTGTTAATATGGTTCTAATTTTAAATTATAATAACTCTACATTTAGAATAAAAATAGAATAAATACAAAAACATTATAAAAAGCAAAGAAAATAAAACGGATAAAGCTTATACTAAATATATATATATATAATATCATAAATAATAAGATATTAATAATAAAGTTAAAATATTTTTTAATTGCGCACTGCAAGATTTGCCCGAGGTCGGATTTTTGAAAACAACTGATTTTTATAATTGGCTGCACGTAATTTAAAACCGCACACGAGTCTTGCAGAAAATAAAAGGGAATACATACAAAAATTGTACGGCTTTATGCATAATAATGTAATGTTCGATTGTATTCAACTTGACATGGGAAAAACACTCGAATTTTCGGGGACGGGATGGACAAAAAAAAAAAAAAAAAATATAAAAAAATGTGGTTCACTTTTATGGTCGATTGTTGGTGCCGCAGGTCTTATATTATATCCATTGATTTTTATTACAACGTTACCACGGTAACAAGATAAATATATAGTAATTGTACCGCCGTAAGTGCCGTCGTTTAAGACAATTATCGTGTGTTGGAGGTTTATACAACCACTAATGTTAAATACAGTAATTTAAAAAAAAATATATATAATTTTGTTTTGTGAATGCAGGAGGTAGGTATAATGTTTTTGTTATAGCCATTGTAGCAACTTATTCTAACGTATATTTCTATAATGCATGAGCATAATAGTAACCTAATCGATAATAAAACTAAATCGTACTGTAAGACACCTAGTAACGTAACAGTGGTAAGTCTATATAGCGATGATCTGAGTCAGAAAAATTGTAATATTAAACGTGGACGTATAAGTCATTGATGTACTGAGTATTTGGGTCAACGTTCAGCAATCCAAAGTAGTTGTGCTACCATTTACATTTTAATAACAACTATAATGTTATTATAATTTATCAAACCAATAACCTATACCACATTTCCCGTTTACACCCTTTTTTTATCATTTTGCATGCTCCACATATGATCATGTAACTGGTATACGGCCAAGTTCCATTTGTATATTTTACATTCAACAATTTTATGTCCCTCGTAGTATTGATATTAAATAGAAAAAATAATATGTTTTTAATTAGTGTTTCACACAAGACAAGCATGTATTACACATATATTATATTCATATGACCACTGATTGGTACATAACCGTTTCAGAGTATCTATGCAAAATACAATTATGCTTCAATTAAACATTTTTGACTTTGTATAAAGTACTTTATATTTTCAAACTTTTATTATAACACTCTAATCAGCATTTTTATCTTTAGATGTTATACAATTTTAAGTTCAATGTAGGAAGAATCTAATTTAGAAAACACGCGTAACGTTGAAGTTATAAATCAAAAAAGGTTCATACACGTTACTTATAATATAAATTTTCCCTATAATTTTCAAACAGTCAACTTTATATCTGACAATAAAAACAGACCCAACGGACACTTTATGGGTTCAAGTAATCTCTATAGAAAGGTACATGAATAAGGTATCAATTTTTATTTATTTAAATTAGAACCTTTGTTTTGTTTACGATTTCAAAAATAGATAAAGTATCTATACGAAAGTTGAAAATAAAAATCGATATTATGATATATACATATATGCAACCTTAGTATATATTTATATTTTTTACATAATATATAATATAAACGTTTTACAAACAAATGCTTTTATTTATTTTTTGAAATGTAAAAATATTTTAAAAATCTATAATTTAGTTCAGTCTTTGAATATAAACAGATTCTTAAACAAGCAATTTGAAGATGTTCAGTGTACACAGTATTATTATTTTTCTCATTTTTTGTAAATCATTGAATCGAAATTTTATTTTAAATTAAATTAGTATAATAAATAGCAGCTATTAAATAAATTCAATGTTATATTTGCTTGTCGAATAACATAATATACTATTGTATTTAAACGCCACTACGATACGTTTCATAAATTATGGTTTTTATTATTATGATTATTGTTATTATTAACGTTCCCGAATTTTAGATGTAATTATTCATTTTGCTTAGTGGAAAATTTAATTTCACGCAAATATTGTTCTCATTAGTTATGTGATGACGTTATCTGTCCAGATGTCTCAACATTCATATATCCTATGTAAAACCTGCACTCCAGTACTCGGTATTAATAAATCTGCCTATTGTTCATTCCCGTACAAATTATAGTAGAGAGTACAGTGTGTAAACTAACACTAGTTCTTCATTAAATTACCTCGATTATACAGTATAAGTTATTACGTTCACATAACAATGTAATATTTGTACATTTAAAAATATATACTCTTCTAAGGCGAATAAAACATAGTTAATAATAATTATACTAGGAAATCTATTCCTAATATTGCTTATTCATATACTACATTTTTAACCGTAAATAGACACTAATGTAGATGAATCTGTGATGAAAAAATAATATTATTAGAAACAAATCTAAATAGGTGGTTATGAAATGAAGATATATTTAATTTTTATTATATTTAATAATAAATACAAGATAGAATAGAAACGTCTAAAATAATAGACATTTTTTTTTTGAAAAGTCATAATATGCCTTTTTAATATGACATAAAAAATTGAATTCGAACATATTATATAAATGTTAATTTAATGAAATAATATAATATAATACAATATATGCAAGAATATGAATAGATAAAATATTGGTGAATTCTATCTTGTAAAATTATAACAAAATCAATGTACCTAATTGTATCATGTTTAAAAACCTTTTGAGTCAAAAGCAAACTATCAAGAGTATTTGAAGTTTATCTACTAATCATTAAAAAGTTTTCATACTAACATCGGTATACGCTTTACTTATTGCTGTAAAAAGTAAAAAAATTGTTTATAATAAGAGCTATTAAAAAATTATGATTTTAGGGCTTATATATTGAAAAATATTAAAATATAAATAAACTTACTATTTTTTGGAAAATTTCTCAGTAGTATATGATAATAATATATAGTTATATATTTATAAAAATTTTAAATATATAAATTATTGATATATATATTATTTTTATAAATTAATGTTTTTCAGACTATCTATAAAAAATTACAGGTTTATTCATTACTTTTGCCTATAGTATAGTCAATCTGAACTGTGTGGAATTAAAAATACCTGAGTAATTATTGTTTTTATTTTATTTAAAGTATATATCGTAATATACAATATAGGTCATGCGTTATAATAATATTATGTAAGGTACAAGCATGATTTGGCGAGTTTCGGGTTGGTACGTTGCTTGTTACTTGAATGTTCGATGCAATTGCCAATTACTGCCGTGAATCGTCTGTCTACGTGGTTTACTAGAGCTCTGGATTACGTTTTTGAATAACAGTTGATTTTCTGATAGTCTGATTAACCGACGGTGAGATCATCGTTCATGTAATCACTTCAAAAGTTATAATTTGTCTAGTTTCAGTGTTGACAGGGACACGGATCATTTAGTGATCGCCTGCCAATTATATCTTCGTAGTTGTTTTTTTAGAATCGTCATTTTATTATGTTTTAATCAGTAGATATTCTTAAATCCAAGATGAATAAAAGTAATAAATTAAGTAATTTATTTTAATTTTAAATCTATTCCAAATTAGGTTCTTGTCCAAAAGTTTGTAATTAATATGTATGTGGCTTATAAATTGCAATGGATGAATTTTGGTGAAAAGTTGATCAGAATATGTAGTCATAATAGTTGAATATTAGATAATATATTAATTAATTTAAAAATATGAAATAAATATTCAGTTGTTTGTTTTTAGAGCGAATAAAAGAAAATAATATATTTAATGAATTTTGGATAGATAAATTGTTGATGATCATATGCGACTTTATGAAATAGCTACTAAATATTTATTAGTAGTTTTGTTTTAATTATTTTGAAAATATTTAAAAATGAACAGTAAAATATATATTATTACTCGTATAATGAATTGCGCTTCATTAAGATCAATAAGATAACATGTTACATTTTAACAATAATCAGTTTTGGATTTTATTCTTAACACATAAAAAGAGAGGAAAAAATGTAATGCGCAATCTTATGAATGATAAATTTAGATGTTATTTATTTTTATTTAGTGGAGTTTGATTATATATAATTGTCTGAGAGGAGTATAGATTGCGATTTTTACGAGTTTACAGTTGTTTTCGAATGCGAAACTACAATTTTGTGAACTCAATGTGTTATTGAAATTTTTTCATAGCTAATATTATTAAAATTACTCGAGGCGTAAATGGAAAATCGTCAACAAATAGAGTAGTTTTTGATAATTTTAAGTGTCATTTCATTGACATAAACTATGAAGTGAATCATTGACAAACAAGACAAATGAATTAAACCAGCTTTGATGTTTCTAATTGAAGATGTGGCTTACCTTTTTAACCCGAAAAGTTAGGTTTAATAAAAACGTCTTAATCAATAAAATTATGAGTTGTGATGATATTTTTATTAGAACGCATTATTTATATACCATACCACCATGATACATTTTATTAAAGGATTTCTTAATGTATAATAGTACTATAACTGTTTTTATTTTTTATTTTTTTATATTTAATAGTAAGTTTTATGATTGTATCAAATGCATTGTATCACATCACATAGCCAAAGGAGAAAATATCTTATGGTGATTGTTTGGGTTTTAGGTCTCTCGACTTGAAGTAAGATATAACTTGGCACAACGTGGTTATTGTTGGGTATTTTTTATTAGAGTACCGCGTATGATTTTGCAGGTTTCCTCTAGATCGACGGTTTGACTGATTTTGCTTGTATTCATGACTTTAATGGCAGAGTATTTTGAACATAGTTTTGGCACATAGAATGATGAATTGTTAGATTGTGAGATTTGAGTCAAAATATGATTTTGGATATACCGAATGAACCAGAGAGAATCCGTGATTGTAATGAGGTTTGGCTTGAATAGCCTTAGGTTTTTTCAGCTTGTTTCCAAGATAATTGCTTTCCATCACGCAAATCTAGAGTACGCAATTATGGTTTTAATGTAAATTTTGAACATGTCGAGCCTAAATCGTAATAAAATGGAATTGTGGATGCTGACTTTAAGCTATAGAGTATATAATTATAATATATTTCTTCTTTTTAGTTTTTTATTGTTTTTTTCACGTCCCGACGAAAGCTCACGTTTTAAAATTTGTTTACGATGATTTCATCGGTATTTTAGATGCGGGATTAATATTGTATCAATTTTTCCGAAAAGGAATATTTTCATAAAAGACGAATAATATTACGTTTCTAACCAAAATAACCAATAAAAACATACAGTTTATTTTAAAGTGTTGTTTTCAAATAATTATTTTTCGACAAATAAAACATTTTTCATTCATTGATATAAATAGTATTTTTATTTATGTTTTACACTTTTTTTAATTGAAAATTATGAAGATATATTTTGTATAAATATGTAAAAAAAAAAACAAATAATAAAATTGAAACCTTTTAAATCTAATATAAATGTAATAAAAAAAAAATTAAATAGTTCTGAAAATGTGTAAGCTTGAGAATAGACTGCTGTTCTTTACTTTTATTTATTATTTGTCTAATAAATACACTACTTATTTTATAAAAAAATATTTTTAAATTATGTATGTCCTCAATCCTTACTTCACTAAAAAAAAAAAAAAAACTTAATAAACCTATTTATTACACGTAATTTACAATAAATATGTCCTGTGTACAATTACATAATATTACGATAGATATTTTATAAGATCGTACGAGGCAGATACACGATAGTAATAATCTATTAAAATTTCCTTTAGCACTATTAACTAGCATTCGCGATTAACATTTGAGAATCTCGAACCTAACCTAATCGTCTTATTTATCGAGCAAACCGCGCAATGGCTTTGCGATGAATTTCGTTCTTTATCTTAGCAGCATTGATTGTAGTGTCACCGCGATCACTGAGACGTGTAATTTTAACGCGTTGTTAATTTTTTTATCGTTCGTTATATAATATTGATTTTATCGTTTTATTGATATAAATACCATCGTCCTATTGATATTATAACATTGTATTGTAATACAACGGCGATACTGTTTATCATTTCTCCGGCGGAACGTCCCGACGAATACGCGAGAGAAACGGCTGTACAAATGCACAGTGGCGGCGATGTCGGCGCAGTCACGAGGCGCGAGTGTCGGTTGAAAACCAACCTCTGTGCGAGCCGGCGGCGGCGGCGGCAGACGCGCGTATTATAATATCGTATCCGTAAAACGGCCGTTCGTGTGACGTGTTTTCCGTCGCGTTACCGTACACAACCCATAAATAGTACTTAAATCTGCAAAAGATATACTAAAAACGTTGCACACGAGTATAACATATCTGTGTGAGAGTTTCCATTGTATATATATATATATATATATTACGAGGGAGAAAAGAGAGAGGACGGAGAGGACGGGAGAGCGAGCGAGAGAGCGAACAGAGCTCGGTCGGGTCAGGCGAACGACGGCGCTGCCGGACGGGCAGGGACGCGGTTAGGTCGGTTGACGTCGGGCGCTCGTGCCCGCAATAAATATACGACCGCCGCCACCTACCTCCGACCGCACGCGTATCGTATAATATATCCACCGGCGGCCACGATAATATAATTCTGTATACACACACACACACACACACATGCGCACACGCACGCACATATACACACACTGCCGGGGAGTCGGATCACGGAATATTTTTGCTGAAAAACGTCACCTCACACGACCCGGCGATAAATCACGTTTGTTTTATATATTGTTATTGTTATTATTATTATTATTATTATTATTATTATTACTATTATAATATACGTTATTCGGTCCGAACCGTTAAGTGCGCGCGTGTGCCACACATTATGTAATTTGTCACCACTGTGTTGTTATGTACACTGTATAATATGCGTGCGACTTACGCCGGACCGACACGCCCCGCCGCGTGTATGTCGTATACGCGGACTTAGAGCGACTGTTAGACTTCGGTTGTGGTATCCTACTCCGCGGCTAACCGATAGCGATGCGATGAGAATTGTGGGATTTCATATATATATATATATATATATATGTATGTGTGTGTTATACTGTTCTAGCAATGAGGTTTGGTTAGAGGGAACGTATCCAGAATATTTTGCACCGTAATCCCTCGTCATTATATTCATACACTTGGATAATAATCGTGTCCAAAAAAAAAAAAATACGATGTAAAAATTCCCTCGCTACGTTAATATAATACAAATAATACGTCTGCAAAACAGTTCTCCGAGTGCGAGATAGGTAAGTCGATTTATGAGCTATGAAGAAAAACAACTCGATTTTACACTATTTTACATATTACTCCAAAAACCGTAATATTTAACAATATACGACTTTAAGTCTTGATGGAGTGTTATTTATATTCACCTGTTATTCGCGAGGCAATAAACAATAATTGATATACCCAGTAGTTACGAGTACGAGAAATATGGCACCGTACCAATCGTGCCCAAAGTACCTATCATAAAAAATGAAATTAAAAATGTTACATGCGCTCTTTATAACTGTTGTTTAGTCCACGAGTAGTGCCTAAATTGTTATATAGCTTATATAGTTATATATTATTACAAATAAAATTGCTAATCGAGAGTAGTCACGTTCTTTTTTTTTTTTTTTTTTTTTTTTAATCAGGAACAAACTCATTTTAGATTCTGAATGGAGCAGGAATATTTTGATTTTGTGTGTATGTGTGTGTGAGAGAATGTTTGTTTTTATTAATAATTTAGTACGTTTTCACTTATTAGGCTTAATTTCTATGAAAACAATATTATCGGCTTAAACCAATTACATTATTGAAGATTTCCGTGTCAAAAATACCATGGTAATAATTATGTTGAGTAACAATTTTATTTTATTCAATAATAATTGTATTTAAATCATGGAATAATAACAAATAGTAATACTTATACAAATTTAATAAACAATGACAAAACATTTAGATATAGACATTAATTCTTGATCACATTTAACAAAACATTTCTATCAATAATTAGATAGATTTTTTAGTAAAAAATATTATATTATGCTATTAATTTCTTCCACTGAAATAAAGGCAGAATATAGTTAAAATATTATGTTATTAAATGACAGACACGGTTTAAAACTACTGGCGGGGGTAAGCTTCGTTTTTGATCAGATAAACATTATATTTTACTTAGTTACATTTTCTACGAAGCTTCCAAGGTAGATCTAATTAAAAGCATGTTTCTATAATATTATTTATACAAACAAAAATAGTCAACGAGATAGCATTGTAGTAACATAGTAACAAGAAATTGAAACAAAACTTTGTATCAATAGAACAATATATTGGAATATAGTAAAGTTTACGATTCCCTGGATCACGAATATCGACAACAATGTCAACGATGTGGTTTTATAAACTAAATAAATCGGTGGGACAATTTGAATTAATCGGTAATAGTTATTGATACACGTTATAAAGTAAATAAAAACATTTCGTAGACGAACATAATATCGATTAACAAAACCTAACCACCAAACGGAAAAAAACCTATAATCAAGATAGCTGTAGAACTATAATAAGTTTAAACACAAAGAAAACGAATAAATTAAAAAATATCAAATTTGTGTATGCACTATATTATAATATAATGCTGAGTTATAAGGTTTATAACATTATTATGAGTGTTTGATGTTTTCATATAAAGTTTTTCGTAATTTGTGTCGCGTGTGGCATGCGAAAATTGTGGACGGTTATAGTTTCAGGGGAGTAATACAAATCTAATCATTTTTAGTTTCGAACATAATATTGTGTACATGAACATACACTCACATCAAATATTGGAACGTTACAGATAAATTAAATAGATTGGTTGACAATAATAATGTTACACTGTGGCTTAAAGACGTCCACATCATACATGCATTGTCATAATCTTTCATTTCAGTATTATACTTGCACGATACAACATAATATATTATAGCGATCCGAAAATTAACTACTATAGCCATCACAGACGTGCTGATTATTATTTATGTCAGACTTTTATAGTATGTATTTTGATAGCAATAATAATCGAATAAAATAATTATTACTACTTCGTACTCTTACAAACACAATAAAAATCCAATTTTATGTCACTCAGAGATCGTATATTTTTATCGATATCTTCATATTTATTCTTCATTCAGATAAAGGTTTTACATTTTATTGAACTACTCATAGATAGATATCATATGAATTGAAAATGATATAAACTTATCAAATATTTGTATACTTGTGTATTTATACTTCCATTATATTTACACTGCTATATGATACAACTAGTGAACTGCCATTAGAAGGAACTATTTCCTCGAATCAATCAATGTTATCTCAAACAATGCGAGTACCTATATATTATTATTTATTATACCTAATTACAATTGAATTGATTTTGTTTTTATTAAACTAAATAATCTAATATATGTATATATATATATATCATAATACAAGTACATCTTTTTTAAATGAGTATACTTTTTATTAAACTAAAAAAAACGTAATGCTTAACTTTAATACTTAAAATATAATTTACTTTTATCATATAACTATAAGTCAATTTGATTAACTATTAAATTTTAAAATTATTTTTTTTTAAATATAATAATTTGATACCTAAAGTAACATTTGCCCTATAATAATAATTTAAGTTTAAGACAAAGTACAAAAGCTTAGATTGTTACCATTTTTTAATAAGCTTTGATAAATACTTTATAGAATATTATCCTTTTAAATTTCGAAATATTACTTTAACTCAAACTTTTAATTGATAAACTAGAATAGTTGACTTATATTGTTTATTATTATAATTTGTGTGTAATAATATTGAATAACATACATAATACTTAGATATATGTAAAAAGGACTAAAATATACAATCTGCAGGTTCTCTGTGTGTTTGAATTATTGTAAAACAGAAAAAAAAACTTACTAAATGCTTAATAAGATTAGAATTTTAATTTTCAAGTCCATCATTTATTGGATTATTAAGGTAATTTAACTTACAATTAATTTTATCTAAAATATTCCTGGGAAACTTATTTCGGTTCCCTTTTTTTTGTCATTTACTAATTAGTGTAGGTACTTAATTAAGTACCTAGCAGGCACACTAAGCATTATAAACATTCATTAAGGAAAGAAATTAAGATGTACTGTTAGAATGATACTGCTTTTAAGGAGATGTTATAAATATATATATATATATCTAAAATACATTTTGTTATAGTAAAAGTTGAATTATTCACTCTCTTATAAAATAATTAACTATAGTCTAATTAATAAAAAAATATTACACTCTTACGGTTATAATTACGTTTGTTAATTATTTTTTCATGCAATAAAATTAACGGTAGTAAGTTCATGTTTTCTGTCTTTAAGTTTGTATGACGCAGTATGCATGTTTTTAAATATATATTATAATAATCAAATATTAAATTTAAACTATAGTATTAATAAGTGTTGCCAAATATTATTGTATTGTCTGGTTAAAAATGTTGTATAATATAACTAAGTCATAAATATAATATATATTATAATAAATACCTATATAGAATTTTTAAAAAAACGTTATCCTGTTATGTTTTATCGTAAATGAGAAAAATATAATTTTTGTCTAGCTAAGTGGATAACTTATACTTTAGACACTTAATGAATGGTCAACAAATTGTCAAAAGTAATAATATGGTAGAATAAAATCAATAGTTTAAATAATATCACTCATGTCATTTAATATTAAAATTAAATTAATGTATTTTACATACGATGAAAATTATTAATAAAACACTGACTTAAATGCACTAAAATCCTAGGTAAAAAAATAAAATAAAAAACTTGTTATTATATAATTTAATTGCTCTAAAATATAAATTAAAATTTGATATATTATTGTGTGTACTATTTGAACTTTTAGACATTTTCTTTTGCTTAAGTTGTGCAGATTTTTACATAATAAATCAATATAAATCCAAATAAATAAATTTTTTAAAAATATACTCAAAAGAGGTAGAATGCAAAAATATTTTAAAACATAAAACTTTGCACACATTTTTTTAGAGTTTGAGAAACAAATATATCTTCAACTCTGCAGGTAATAATAACAAAAAAAAATAAGAAATCGAAGAAATATATTTTTTTATTTGATCGTAAGCCAAATTCACATCGAAAATTATTAATTATCAATAACATTTTATGATGTATTTGCATTTCACATTATACTTAACCAGTGAATACAGTACTGTCTACACTTTTTTAAGCTATCTCGATTTGGTTTCATTATTGTGAAAAATAATAGATCATAATTATTTTCTTTAAATTTAAATGACATTTTAAGACATTAAATTGGATACATATTAATGATAACCGAAATTCATTAACTGTAATATGTATATAATATTTAAATATTTACAAAAACATGAATAATTCTATTATAGATAGTAAACAATATTAATACAAAATAAATATTTTCAAAATTAATTTATTGATATTACAAAGTTTATGTTTTGATTTTGATGCATAAGTCCATATTTTATTGCTATTTTAAAATAACTTAATATGGTTCAATAACATCATCATTTTACCAAGAAACTCATTTTAATATTATTATAAGTTCTACTGTGTGATTTATATACTATCATTGACTAATAAATTATAGATTTTAAAATATATCAATAATGCTGTTCTTTCTATACATATGCATATTGTATTAATTTTACATTCACATCACTAAAATTTTAAATAAGTATATTTTATTTTTTTTAAATATTAAATATAATTTAACCAGGAAAAATACATATTTGGATTCATAGTTTCTTTTCAAAAATATAGCCAAGGATTATATACGAGTATATATTTTTTATACTATATATTATCTTACAAGGCATATAATTGCAATTGTTTCAAAAATGTAATAATATGAGAAATTGTTGATAATAATTATATGTTGGTTATTGAAATTAGTGATTTTTTTAAAACTTAAACTAATAGTAATTGAATACTCTACAAAGTAATGATTTGACGAACATTTGTTACTCAACCGCGGAATGTGTCTACTGGTCGACCAGCGATATATTATCATCAGTTTCCCATCACATAATACAACCATCATCGTTACGGCAAAATAATAGTGTATAATAATAGCTGGTATTAGGATACTAACTACATCGAGCCAAAACGACCAGTGTGGTGCCATTATTTGTACGAAAAAAAAATGGAAACATTTATCATCCACAAGCGAGTAAAACTTTTGCACCACAACGGCAAGGTTTTGGCGTTTGTTTGTTTTTTTTTTTCGATTTTAATTTGTGATAGTGGTGTGGCGAGACGATTCTGGGCTTTATGTGCGATTGGATTCCTTCGGACCACCGATTACAATAATGTAGCAATAATATTATACGCTATCTGTGATAAAAAATATCAAACAGGGTCGTCTTATTTGCCGGAGCCATGATCATTACTGTATTTTTCTGAAACTGTTGTTGAAGCACCCTATTGAATTAGGTGACAATTATTATATAAATTACAATAAAATTGTCAAATTAGTTGAAAAAAAATAAACCAAAATTGATTATATGTGGCATAGTGGCGATGGTGAATCCCTCTGCGTGTATCAAAAGTTATATTACATCATTTTAATCGCAACCGCGCTATTGATACATTTCAGATAAGCCACTCGTGGCGCTAGACATAGTAATAAAAGTAGTATGCTTGCCAAGAAAAATCATAACAACTTTTGCAACCGACCGACCTTCAGTACACTGCAGTATTATCGGGTTGACGGATAGACGCTTGGTAAAGAATCACTAATAGTCGATTTTTCAACCTGCAACGCATGTTGTAGAGAGGCTTTACGGCTGTGGACCTAACGCTCGCTTCATGGAAAAAAAAACTGACCTCGTAAGTTATTGCGTTGTTCTAGCCAGTGAGTTCGCTCTCTCGTTCTCTCCATATCTTGATAACTTCGATAAAAAAAAACCATCTGATTTACGCGGTTATTCCAGTAAAACCGTTTAATCTACATCCATATTAATCATATCCTATATTATATATTATACGAGGCAATTTTTTTTTAATGCAAAATATTCGATTTTTCTACTAATTGTCTTTACAAAATATAATGCATAGTATCCATATATCAGTGTTTAGGAATATTTTCATAGATACATTTATTTAAATTTACTACTTTTATATTCATAAATATATATAGAGGTATTAATGTACTAAATAAAATAAATAATGGTGCTTAATAAAGTCTAAAGAAATACTTCTAAGAAAATCTAAGAGTTTTAGATACTAGGAAGAAAAAAAAATGTGTTTTAGTCAGAAAAAGGCCGATCTATATTAGTTATTTTACCATAAATCAAATAGAAACAACGTTTTTTTATAGTTAAAAAAAATATTGAGAACGTACACAGATTTTAATATAGATATTTTTAATGTTAAAAAATAATTTTTAAGAAGTTCAAAAAGTTGTAAATACATTTTTTACATACCATACTTTACGTAATTTAAAGTTAAAATTAAATTTATACTTATAAAAAGTGATTACTATATTTTATCCATGTTTTTTTTTTAATCTAAATCAAAAAAACAATACTTATTATATCTGCGTTAAAAAATCATACATTTAAATTTTCTTAATGATAAATCCGTATATTTAATTACATAATATAAATACAATTCAAAATATATTTCTGGAAATTTGGATTGTAAATCATCAAACGTCTAAAAAATTAAATTGTTATAATCTATCAACATTTTAAATAGTTAATTGTGAACAGTAGTGCACGGTGAATCAGATTTCCATTGGGATGATCCTCTATCATACCAGTTATCTTGACACGGGAATTTTTGTAACAAATCTTTTTTTATCACCCATGCAATACAGAGAGCCATTCAAAAACAATGTACGACAAAATTATTTGTTTGGTTGCACGACCCAACTCTTGCCATCGACCGTCCAACCGTAAGTCAGATCTTCGTATTTGCATCGCCTGAAAGAGGACATGCCCATTTCCTGTGCATCCGTCCGTAATGACCGCTGAATATTCTTCTAAAGATGCGTATCCTTTAAACCCGTATAATATTCTAACTGTTGTGTGATTTTGCAATGGAAGTTATACGATACTCGCGTTTATTCCGTGTAACAGGTATTGTTATATTATTTTAAAATCGAGATACAATGAAATAGTTATGCCTAATACCGTGCACATGATTGTAATAAATAAATTGTATACAAAAATTAATTTCAACTCTTTTACATTTTATATCGGACATAATCAAAACCAAAATCACCGTTGATGAAACGCGCACTTATTAGTGTTTGACGACCCCTTGTATTTTTTTTTTTTTTTATTAACTAAAAAGTACAATTAATACATATTACTATTATTATACGATGCCCGTTCACCCAATTGAAAACATCATAAAGCTTTTTTTAATTTTCTTTGTAATTTTTACTCATTTCAATTACTGGGGTCAAACTTTATTATTACTACCAACGTTGGTTGTTAAATACACATGGTATAGAAATATTTATTTAACAATCGAAATTGCGACAGTAAAATTTTAAATCCACCCTTTTACGTTAATAATAATAGGTTATACGATAGTGTTTAAAAAAAAAATGCATGATTGGTCCAAATGCCAGATTAACCCAATTAAACAAACATCATTCAGTATCAAACAATTAATTTGGAATATAAGTATATTCAGTTGTATCTAAAATATGACATTTCGTACTAGGGACATATGAATTAATATTTTATAAATGTGATATAGATATTCATAAATTATAGATACAAATACTACGATAAATAAATATTGTATATATTTGGCTTCTTATATGGTGTATAAGATTTGTAATCTTAGTAATCTTGGCATCTACAAAACCGCATAGTGAGTTCTAACATTTGTTTTGGTTATTTAAATTGAATGTAAAATAACTTGTAATTGAACATTTATTTTACATATTATAATAATAAATATTGTAATATTATACAGTCACCTAATAAAACTAAAAATTATCATAATTCAATATTAATCATAAAAAAAACCTAAAATCATAAATTATAGTAAAAATATTAATAATAATCTAAAATAATAAATGAAAACTGTAGATAAAATATACATTAAATAATCAATCCACTGCAAGTAAAAACGAAATAAAAAAAATAAAAAAATGGAACTTTAAAAAAATTAATTTATACAATATTGTAATAAAAAGTATATACTTCGTTTAAATTATTTATGATCTTTTTTTATAACGAAATATATAGCTTAGTTAAATACTCGGTATCGAACTATAGTATCGTGGTTTATATTCACAAATGTATTTATTGAATTTAATTAAAAAAATAGAGAATATAAAATGGATATTATATTTACATAGCTCAAATTATTTTTTTAAACTAAAAAGTAGATCAAAATAATCAAATTAGAATTACTGGAAGGTTATCTTGTATAATATATATATATATATTTATTTATTCTGCGTAGTTCATTTTAAGCCCAATGCGATAAATTGCGGGTCAATGAAATACAATTAAATAAAAAATAAAAATGATAAACTTTCAATCGTATTAAAATGGATTATGTCTGATTCCGTTTTATGTAAATACGTATATTTTATAGTTGACTAACGACTGTATTAAAACATTTGCCGCCGTTAGTATTTATTATTTGAGATACTAATTTAATTTAAGTATATAACATGTTATATACATACATACAAAATTAGTATACTCTCGTTGTTCTAATTAATTCTAGTTAACGTATAACAGTTGTAACTTACAACTCAAGTAATGATTATCATAAAATTTTACAGACTCTTTATACTTTATTTTATTTTTCAATAAAATTAGGTATTCCATACATTGATTAATTACGCAGAGTTCTTAAGACAAACGAAGAATGACTTCTATCCACCAAAATAGGGCATGTGAGTTATAATAACAATATGATGCGAGTGTTCAATCAGTGGATATATTCTGATTATATTTTTACGAGACAAGCTTAAGGTGGCAAAAACAACGCACATGGTTGGTTTCAAGCGTAAAAACAGAATAAATATAAATGACCAAAGTAGTAGCAACGTTGTTGTGATGGCATCGGAAAGTGGATGGGTTTAGGGGATAAATGATTTTCGACAACTATGTACTGAGTAAACGAAAATGATGTCGAAACCTTTTTGGAAGGTAGATTACGGACACACACATATGTAAGCACGCACAACAATAATCACGATAATGCGCTAAACGTGGAGAATACGAAATCGCAATCAAAACATGTACAACCACGGTGATCAGTGTCTGAATTATAGAAGAAAAAAATGGTTTTTTTCAAAAACCCTCAGACATAAACTAAATGTCTAATACGAAAATTTGATTAAAATTAGATTTAATGAAAAACAAAAGGTTAAAAACTACCATGTATGTGTCTTCTTCAATAAGAATTCGAAAACAGTAACGATACTACAAACACTTGACTTCGATGACTTAACGTATTTATCTAATTTTTCGAGCAATCTAATTGGTTAGCCGCATTGGCGTACCTATTTTAGTCAAATTGTCCCGGTGAGTTACCAAGTAAAACTCGGTGATTAGCTCAAAATATGGGCCAGCTATGAGTGTTTGATCGTTTTTTTTATACATATATATAGATATACACACACGATAACGATAAATTATACGAACATAAGTAGAAAATATAATTTAATCAAATTATTAAACTATATAGTAGCTGTAATCAACTGTGGTAGGCCAATACCTTGTCAATCCGGTGCTGGTTAACCGTCTAGTGCAGTTAGTCAGCATATAGTTATTTGGTTTGGTATGAGTGGTGTTCAAAGTTTGACGAGAAAGCGGATTTAAGAGCAATGAATAGGAAGTAGATACACTTCAAACTTTGCCATTTAAAAACGCAATATCCGAGTGAGACACGCGGATTATGACGGTTGCAGTGTGTATTTATTGATTGCTGAGCATGCTATTCCCAAAAAGTTGATGGAGTTTAGATTTAAAATACAGTTTATCTGAAATTTTAAACCTATACGCGGATCTGTATTTACGCTTGTCTAATATTGTGCAGTGATAATACCGTCGATATATATTATTATGCGACGTTCGTGTTTGGTAGAATATACATTTATCGTATTGTTGGTTTCTAGAAACAATAAATCGAAATCATGTATGACTCGAACGTTTACCAATTGAAACTTTGTATCGCAATTTATACTTTTTTGCAATTGAGGGGCTGCATTTTCTTCTGGTATGATTGATTTTTATTTATAATCGTAATAAATACTGTCTTGTGAATGTAACTTGATCATCGAGTGGCTAGATTTTAATAATGTAATGATATTTAATCTAAATATTATAGCAATAATGTGTATATTATCTACATAAATTTAACAATGACATATTATAACTATAGCATAAAAATCACATATATTTTTTTCACGCTGTTCTTTTTTAAAAACAATTTTATACACTTACATACATATATAAACTTATAAAGACTGACGCAAATTTAAGTATACTCTATATCATAACAATGATTACAACGTACCTAATTATTTGAAACTTTTATTGACTTTAAATACTTTGAGCACTAATTAATAAATACGTGATATACTTAAATGATAATACAGTAAACTATTGTTATTAAATAATATAAAATCTTGTGTATTTCGTTGTTCAAAAAAAAAAAAAAGTGTGTTTGTGTTTTCTAATTTTTTTTTTTTTTACACATCTAAAATATTATTTTTATAATGTAATAATTGTCATTACTCTATCAAAAAGTATTTATTACTATGCAACTGGTGATAATACTTAAACACGCATTTACAAACTGTTTACTAAGAACATAATATGTTTTCTTAGACATTATTAAAGTTTATCGATAAATCATTACTGAATATTTATTCTAAAAGTTTTCGTAATCTCCAAGTTACTGTCTTTAGGAAACAATTAGGTAACCGCCAAAATCATAAGATAAATCATGCTAGAGACTTGGACTCGAACCATTTACATTATTTTAATTTATGATTGCTATTGTCCTATACTAACAACGTCGGCACAATAATACCACGTTTGTTAAAATAAAATATAATGCATACATGAATTAGTCAACAATGATATCGATTTTTGTACTTGTTTTTATTTTTTCATCCGAGTTTTGCAAACTTGAGTACATGTATAGCTAACGGAAAAAATTTAAATAATTTTTCATTCGTTAATGACGATTTTTCAAGTGTATATCCTCGTATTTGTATATCATTATGCCGATAATTTATATAATTAATGTGTATTTTATGAATTCCACGTATTAGCAGAAATTGAAGTTTGTAAAATGATTTCACGATAAAATAAGTACTCACTCAATAGAAAAAGCTTAAATTGTTAGTTTAAATTTGTATTTTATATTTAATTAAATAATAATAAATAATTAAAATGTATTAATATAGGTACATAATTGTTAAGACTTATTAGAAATCTAGTAAATAATAAATTAAAATCATATTTAGTTTAAAAATAAAATAACCGTATAATACTTATGGCAGTGAAATTTAAGTCAAAATATTCTGGAACCAAATTTCGAATGCATAATAAATTCAAAGTTAAAAAAAACTAATGTGAAGTACAAAAAATCTAAAAAAAAGATAGGAAATTGAAAGTAGCCTGTATACAAAAATAAATAAATAAATAATATTAGTTCGATTATTAATATTAAATATTAAATCATACTAAGTATGATTATCAAATGTCAATAATAAAAGTTATAAATAGTATATCAATAATTCATAATAAAATACCATTGTATACCATGACTGTGTATACATAATACAATAATACCTCATATGATAAGTATGAATTTAATTATTCAATACTAATAATTAAAATCAATACTACACTTTTATATCGAATATACTAGACAATAATTACTACTGGCACTATCATTATAAAACATAAGAGCATTAATAAAATTATCAGCTTAAATTGATTAATTAAGTGTAGTATAGTTTAGTTCCTAAGTCATAATACACAAGACATTGATAACCAAAGATACTTTTCGTTCTTTATACATTTTTAATATTTAGATATACTATTTTTGTTTTTATGTTATATTATTACCATAAAAAAATTTAAATTATACTTGCACACAAGTTCATATTATTATTAACTATAGGCATAATTTATTTTTAATTAATAATTTATTATTGGCACTTAGGCAATTATTAAAAAATTTAATATATATATTTATTATCAAAATTTAATTAATAATATTAAATAATCTATCCAAAAAATATTATTTTCTGACTTAAAATTAACCGTTTTTGAAGTAAAATTTGACATGCGATTACAAAAACCACTATCCAAGACAACAATTATGATAATCATAATGGTAATCTAAAATACATATAACGAGGTTAAGCACTATCTGGTGGCAGAGTTATTATTACTTATTAATATTTTTACAATCAACTCATATGACAACAAGTTAACAAATACATGATTTTTACTTGATATAATTATATGTAAATATATTTTACAAATAATAAAGTGATTTATATAATCACATACATCCAGTTTTGTACATATCTATTTCAATTAAAATTTTTACCGACATAAAAAACTTTAACTACAACAATAAATTATACTGGTATTGAAAAAGTTAAGTTAATTATCTTCTATAATCAATCCATTTCAATGCACAGGTATTTCGTTGAATAATTAACTCTTGTATACCTAATGCCTAATACGGTAAATTCAATTATTTTATTCATTATAAAATAACCTATGAAAATGAAAATAATCATTAAACACATCAAATATAAAATATTTTAGTTTGTTGAATTGAAGTGCCCATAACATATTTTAAGTTTTTATTTGTTAATTTGTGGACGTTTAAAATAGTTTTTAATATATTGAGCAACGGCGGAAAGGCAATGAAATTACATTGTACGCCATTAAATGATTTCCTAACAACATTGATTCACGATAAAATGTATTGTTGTTAAAACAGGTGAGTGTACTATAGTATTATGTCAAACAAAGCTGATGTTTTAGAAGTTATTCAATTTTGCAGAACAGTTTGTGTGAAAAAAAAAAGCACCAAGAAAATTTAAATCACAGTCTTTTCTCCTCGAGGTACGAGCATTCAATGTAAATCTCCTTTAAATAATAACAATACCAATAATTATAACGGACGGGTAAATCATTTATTTGTATAGCTTTGAGTATAACAAATTATAATACTTCACCAAAAACTGTCACAACCATCCGAATGTCGCGTACGACTCAGCGGATTCGTTAAACGGCATTATGTTCGAGGTCGTGGTAGGCAAAGATGTCTGAAAAGTGTATTAAAAACGTTTATTAATGATAAAATTGTTTTACGTGGTATAATAATTAAAAATAACTCAGTCGCTGAGATTAAAATATTTGAATGAAACGTTGCGGATAGGGGAGAGGTAAGAAACGCAAAAAATATGACATGTATACACGCAAATAAAATCATCATTTATCCATATATTTCAGGCTGTTGTGTCGTTATCTGTATGGGAGTATTGAGTATATCGACGACTACTTCTCTGACTTTTTCTCTAATTCTCACTGATCAGACGAAATTCTTAATAAATTGACCTTGTGGAGATTGGCCATGCCCCAAGTAGACACGACGCAGGTCACAAAGTTTCAAACATCGTTAAAATAATGGGGATGGGTGTAGAATGCACGAAAGTTTGTATCGATAATTTACAACAGACTATCATGGAAATATCGTTTTTGGCTTACTCCTAAACCATTTGACCTATACACTAAACGTGTTATATAGCCGTATATTATTAAAACAATAAAGGTAAAAAAGTATTTTAATGATTTCAGGATTTATTGTTATTATTATTTTTAATCGAAAGTAAGTATACGTTTTGAATGCTGAATTTATATACATTAGTAGAAAATATTTGTAAAAATTATTATT
This sequence comes from Rhopalosiphum nymphaeae, assembly GCA_036289425.1. Taxonomy (NCBI): domain Eukaryota; kingdom Metazoa; phylum Arthropoda; class Insecta; order Hemiptera; family Aphididae; genus Rhopalosiphum; species Rhopalosiphum nymphaeae. Next base: position 6,044,872 of record JAZAQC010000012.1, on the reverse strand, counting down.
ATTTGTTTTTAAAGTTAATTAAAAATAACAATAATTTATTAATTTTCCGTTTTCTGTAAAAAAAAAAAAAAACAATGCTAAATTAATTTGAATTATTTAATAAATTCGATTAAACAATATCGCGTCAAAATCGCGCTAGCCAACACCACACACGATGTTGAGTATATGGTAAAAATATACAATATCTCATTTAAAGGAAACGTATTATAGGAAATGGTAGTTAAAAAAAAAAGACTTTTAAAATCGGTTTCAAGAGATCATAAAATCAGTTATATAAATATTATCATATTGTAAGTACTCAGTCGTTCGTCTAAACCAGGAAGATGATATTTTGTTTTTTTAACGGTCAAATATATTATATAGAATATAATGTTGTGGTTCAACCGCCAATGCGAAGGTTGATAGTATAGGTTAAACAATTTCTGTTATTATATTGTTCACCGTGTCTGTCTATGATTATTTTACTTTCAAATTGTTTTACTTCATATTATGTTTAGTATTTTTCTGAAATGTTTCTATTACTAAGGGTGTTTTATATATGTTTGCTAATATAATAATATAAAATACCATCCACATATTATAACGTCTAAGATATTGAAATAAAATTTATATGTATCTATTATATTATTTTTTTAGTTTTATTGTTTTAACTGTTTATGAACGCATGATAGTGGTGCAAATAATATTTAATATCTTTATATCTTTTATTACCTTATTTATTTTTGTTCACAAATAATCTATTTTAATTATATTTTTTTTTTGTACTCGCTTAAGCAACAAAATAACCTTTTTCCATAAATATAATGGTATATTCATGTAAACTAATTTAGGGAGCTCTGATACTTCACGGTTTCCTTCTCGTTAAGATTTTTCAACATGTTTAGTTTGTTTTGTTTGTCTATACATATACAATACCATGCACGTAACCATCTTTACCTTAAAACACAGTCTTTGCAAGTAACCTAAATCGTTACATAATTTATATAATTCAGTCCTAAAAGAGATTACGAAACGTATGATGATAATGTTTCCCTGGACACGTAACACATTCCACCCAAAAATAAAAACACATAAAAGTCATTGCGGAGAACAGCTACGAATATGGATATTTACTTGTTGTAAATATAGTTTTATGTATTATTATATATTAAATGGCATTACTATTTCCAGAGAATCAGTAATAAGATTTAAAAAAAAATATATTATTTAAAATATATAATTATATTATGTCATATTTTACTAAAAAGCAAACCAATACAATGATACCGTCAATATGCAATTATCACTGTGCACAGCTCAGTTCGTTGTAAGTAATTTAATTAGCACATTAAGGGTCTTGTAACTCAAAATAAAATGTCGGAAATTCTATGTTGATATTGCAGAGTCAACAAAAGAGAACGAAACAAAGGGTTAGGTTAGGTTAGGTTAGGTGTACCTATTATGGTAGTGCAGAACAGTATTATGTAATTCACTAAAAGTTTTACGCTACACATAATTTTAAGGATACGTAATGTAGTTACTTTAATTTTGCCATTTAAAAATGAGTGTTTTCTTATTCATAATATTTACTTGGCCGCTTTTCGAGTAAAATATAGGTACAGTACATCTGAAATTAGTTTAATATTTGAATTTCATTTTCATTGTTGAGATTTCCATACTAGCTATGTATCGTATTGTAAACTAAAAAAAAAAAAAAAATGATAATAATACGATTTTTCGTAAAAAACACATTACTACATTAATAATATATTTTATGCGAGTAAAAGTAAGTACACGCTTTAAACTTAAAAAATATTACTTAAAATTATAATGTTTGTATTAAAAATACCAAGCTCTAAATATTAATTAGGTTAAGACATTGAAATAAAAAAATTAATATAATATACTCGTATATATACTATATGCATACCGTAGTATTATTATTTACTAAAATAATTATTGATCATGGTATCAAGCAGCATTCAATTTATGATATCATATTGGTAGAATAATATAATAATACAATTATAATAAAATCAAAAATTAAAGTCCTTTATTTTTTATGCGTGATCTACCTCTTAACGGGAATTTCTAGGGAAAAATGATGACAGTTGTGTCTCGAGATACTGCCGGATAAACAAATGTAGTGTGTCGTCATCGAATTGAACAGTAATTGTCCAGTAAAATTGAATAGAAAACAAGGGTAGATATAAAATGGGTGCTTTAAATACCTAACGTATTTTTTCTATTGATTTATTTGATATAGGTCGGTATCCATGTTTATTGTTACACATTATACTTGGTCGTTGTTGGAAATGTTGTCAAAATTTCACTGGTTCATGAAGTAAAAAAAAAAAATCATGTTTAAGGCCTTTAAAAAACAATGTTATTATAATATACATCGTAATCCCCAAGTTTGCAGTGGTGCTGACTACTCATTTCGCAAAAATTGCACCTGAAATGTATGAAATCGAGTGAATAATAATATTAATAAAAAAAAAAACAGTAGGTCATGGAGGATTCTCGCATCTGGGTTCACATCGTTATTTGTCGTTTGCAAGCCGACCGCGTCCAAAGAAAAACTACATATTATATAATATCTTTGCACACCCCTCACTACTGCCGGCACGGGATGACAGAGAAAAATTTCTGGACATTTACCAAATCCCTTCCAAACGCCATTCTGTAGCAACACGCGAGTATGGTATATGTATAATATATATATATATATATATATATATATATATATATATATATATATATATATAGGTCTTATGTATTATACGTCAAAATTCGCACTGTATCATCCTTGCAGCCCGCCGCGACGCAATATTATAACACGATAATACTATATACATCTCTCCGATCAGCACAAATCCACCGTCACGATCGATATAATAATACACTGCAACAGTCAGTTTTCGGTGCGCAAAGAAAATCCTTCCGCCACACCAATATAATAACTCCCCGGACATATTATCGTCCGGTTGGATGTTTATTGCATTCCTCTAAGACGTTGAACGTCATCTCTCGAAAATTGCATGGCGACGAAAAATAAAATAAAATCAAATGAAAAACTGACTACTAATTTTTGCACCAAAATTAAATCTGAAAACCTACAAATAATGTTATAATATTATGATATATGTAATATAATAATATAATGGGCCAAATGAGCGATTATCGTCGAAAATCCAATTATTATATTATCATAGTTTTCTGATTTTCCGAGAAAAATGTGGCTAACACATAACGATAGATAGTATTCTATCATTAATAATAATTAATTAAGTATAATATTCTAGTCAAATAATTTTTTGGTTATGATTATTGTTGTGCTTGTTTTTATTTTGCATTACGTCTTAAGAAGTTGGTCAACACAGAAATAATCCATTCATTCATTGATTTTAATACTATGACAACAAATCTAAGAAAATCAGTTATTATTTCCCCCTAAATTTAACCCACATCATCAAAATAACATTAAAACTATGATATCCTTGCATATATGTACTCTGTTTTACAAAATATACAACATAGCAAATTTACTTTTAGTATAACTGATTTTTAGTTATTAATTTTAGTATTAGTGCAAATTTACCTATTATCAAACTTAGTAAAATCACTATATTATTTCTCGTCGGTTTTTTACGATATTTTAATTTTTTAAACAAATAATGATTATGTATGATACTAAAATATGAAAATGATTAAAAATTAAAATATCACGAAATTCCAACGACAGTTAATAAATAATATTCTTAGCTATAACTTTGATATTAGGTCAATTCGCTCTAATAGTAAAGTTAACAACATAAAATCGTTTCTATTGAAAGTAAATTTACTATGTTGTACGTCTGTATAACTCAGACAAAACATACGGGTTTAACATCCTTTTAATACTTTGGATTTCATTTTTGCATACTTGTGTTCATCGTTTTTCCATAATATCCATTAAATACTTCGGATGGATTTATTATGAAATGAATGGCATAAAATAAATACAATCGACTATATTTTTATTTTTCAAACTTTGCTTTGATTTTGTTGTTTAAACAATAACCACGAGTTATATGTTTAATTAAATACATTTTTCGAAAACTCAGCAAATTCTAATCGACATTTGAATTAAAAAGGTAATTTAAATTTTAGGTTTAAAACAAGGTTAGAACAATCAACGGAAATATAAAATAAATCAATAGAGCTTCAATTAATATAGCTTACGCAATGAAACGATATTATGTAATCACTATGGCTGTAAATTTATAGAAAATTATTTTTAGCTTACTGAAAAACATGGCTTCCTTTATACAAAGTTTAAACTAAGTACTAATCGATTACGTTTTAAAACTTTTATTTTAAAAGTTAGACATCAATTGAACATTTCTAATCATGACAAATTTTGATATGTAAATAAAAAATAATTATTTTTCTTTGACGATTTTAGATTATATTTCAGATAAAAATACTATACTACTAAAATAGCAAAATAAGGTACTAATAGTAATATTAATAATTAGAAATAAATGGATGAGATACACTACATCAATTATACGTTAAAAGCAACTTCCACGGTTTTCAAAATAGGTACTCTGGTAAATAATTAAGCACCACAAATAAAAGTACTACTTGTATTGTCGTATGAACTTATAAAAGAAAGAGAGAGTTGTATAAAAACAAGTCTTTTGTATTCTGTAAGTTACGTGACTTAAAACAATTAATCCAATTATTATTTGACAATCACAAAAACTTTTTATTCTGCTACGAAAACGAGATGAATTTATTTGCAAAAGCTAATACAAAAATACTATGATGTTTACCAGTTACATTTTAGATAATTATGTTATAGACTAATATTATGATATTATTATCTGAATGATGGTTTTTAAATATAATATTAATTTTAGAGTTATGTAATGGAGTAATGATAAAATTTGAATTCTCTTGTTAATTATATTATTTAATCTATATTAAGTTCTAACTTCAGTATTTTAATTATATTTGGCTTGACTAACAAATTATAATCAACAATTTACTAAAAACTCTTTTTCTGAAATTTCTGTTTTATATGCAATTATATTGTCATTACGTATTTAAGTCTAACAAAGTTCTGTAAATTAATACTTTTTGAATAAAATATATATATATATATATATGCCTTCAAATTAAGTTGTAAAAACTATTTCGCACTTCCTCACAATCTTTTAAACAATAAATTACTTAGTGATTAAATGTTGTATCTTATTTTATATTACTTAGAATCAATTAAAAGTGATATAATAGTTTTAAAATCAATAACAAAATATAATAAGCACAAAAAATATACCAAATATATAAAAAGATTAACTTTGTATAAACTATGATTAATTGGGTTTAAATTTATATAAAATTTAAAATATATGATTGAGTTAATTCTACTGAAATCTTCAGTTAATGTCAAAAAATATTTCATACTTATTTTCTAAATTTTGCATTCTAAACTACTCTAAAAAAATTGTTTTTTAAATCTGTATATTACAATCTATCAAAATACAAACTATACTAGTATTGATAATAATAAATTATTGTTATTTTATGTTTTCTAAGAATATGACCTATGAACGTAGTTTATGTTCGTGGTATGTTATAACTTATAATTTAAACACTTTAAAATTAATATTAATGTTTATCGCATTCGGAAATTGAATAAATCAATCCTATTTATTCTGTATGAAAAGTTGGTACATTAACACAGTTTGTTAATAGAAATCAATATAGTTACTTGATATAAGACACTTAGTGCCGTGAGATTGTTAAATCCCGTGAATCGTATAAAATCGTGATTCGATCATTGCGCCACCCCCTCCCAAATACAGATGGTAAACCAGCACTTTATCGTAGATTTATAGTATTATGATCTTGACCACGCGCGCTGTCGTAAGACGACCGAAATAATAGATGGCGAACTTTGTTTCAATTCCTGACGGTAGGATCGGTTTAAAAATAGGATTTATCGTCCTCGTGACCGGGCCCGGACATACAATGAGACTCGAATTAGTATAAATTCTAAAGTGCAATAAATCCCGTGGACCGGGAAAGAAAAAGTCGCACAGTAGCAACAAACGGGCGCGTGGGCTGGTAAATGCGTAATATATACACACACATAAGTTAGCGCGCGTATCGACATTGACCTAGTAATACGACTATAGTAATAATTATAAGTGAAAGTGGTCTGTGGGGAAAAGTTGAAATGCATGTCGCGTACTGTGCACTGGGCGGGCGCACCCGCATAATATTATACGGAAGTAATTAATACGTAATTTATCTTTTTTATACGTTTCGCGTGCGCGTATGACGACAACCGCTCACGTTAATAGCATTATTATTAACAATATTATTATGTAGGTATACGTGTGACTGTATAGATAGTAGTGCATAATAATAATATCACCGTAGCTTAATACCAATACTTGTTTTCCGAAGCGAGATGTGCACGTTAAAGGTTTTCGCGCACGTTGGCCGTTCTAATCTAGCCATATCTTTTATTTCTGCGTTCAATGTTGTAAAGGTTTTCCGCCCGTTATGATAATATTATTATTTCGCCCGGCTCTGCGGCGGTGACGGTGTTTAACAAAAGGATTGCCGTCCTCTTTGCTGCCCGATACGGGCGAACGTCTAGCTATAAAACGCGTATAGGTATCAGCCCCCCCGTCGACAACGACGGCGACAACTGTGCCGGCCGTGCTATTTCCGTTTTCGCGTGTTGGTTTATTATTACTGTAAGTAAGCGCTCGTGTGTTACGTTCATTATTATTATTATTATTATTATTATTATTATTATTGTGTGTTGTCTTTTAATAAAACCACATGTATACATAATTTTCGAGCGCGTGCGCATGTGTGTGCGCGTGTAGTACAGCATATGCCAAATCTCGTGTACTGGTCGACGGGACGGGCGCGAGTGTGTGTAGAGAGGAGACTTATCGATTCGGAAGTACTGCCAAAACGGACGTGCATTTGGTATCGTATTGTAGCTTTCACGTACGCGGGGATCCGGACGCACGGACCGGAAAAAAAACCGCCGGTGTTCCGGTCGTATTAGGTTTATACCCGAAGTCCCGAACGTTCACTTAAAGTTTCGATTTCCAATGTAACTTTTAAATTATAGACGGTTAAATAATGTTGTTTCGTAAATCGTTTTCGCTGACGACGACGGTAAGTACACACACACACACACACACACACACACACACACACACACACACACACACACACACACACACACACACACACACACACACACACACAACACAGATATATACACGCTACCGTTGCAACATTGGACATTTTTTGTCGGACTGCATACCTACACGGTAATAATAGTTACAAGTTTTTCTACTGTTTCTTCCACCAACAGTTTAGCTATGGCACGTTATTATTACGGTCAGCTCTATAGATTACCGGCAACTAATGCTCCCTGCCCTGATGCCCATCGTTGGTAAGCGGATCGTTTTAGTCGTGGGTTTGGAAATAATTGAACACCGATACTCGTTTGAACGTATCAATAATTCCAGTATTACAGATAGTGTTTGTATGTGAGAATGTATGTGTGTGACAGTGTGTATTAGAGAGAAAGAGAGAAAGAGAGAGAGGGAGAGATAGATGCACTAAATTGTGAATTCCGTTTTATAAATAATAAAATAAGAACACCGGAAGTGCTCGTTTTTTCTTTTTTTTTTTCTATACTATCCGCTTGAATAGAAGAAACGTATAAACGAGGTAGCTAAATGGAAACGGCAGTCTTGGATTCATCGTCGTATATCCTCCTTAGTCCTTACACCCATGGCCATATTACAAGCTGTAACTGCTTATAATATCCGATACCGTCCAGGATATGTGTACCTAATGTAGAGCTTTGTTTTTGGCGTTTATGTATGTATGTGCGTATACATAATATATCACAGAGACATTGAAAATATAAATACTATCTATTATACATGCAAAATATCCATGGGGACTTAATCAGCGATTTGGTTTATGAGACTACATTAGACAAACGCGTGACCCCTCACTTCCGTTACGTCACTGGTGACCAAATAATAATAATATACCACGCCAGCACAGCGACCACCGAAAGCATTCGACGAGGTGGTCCATAAATCGCGTCGAACCATGCAATTCACCGTGGTCATCTTGGAGAGTTTGATGAATGGATGGTCATTATGATGTTGGATGGTGGTGGAATCGTCGAGGGCGTGAAAGAGGTAAATAGGTCAGTAGATTAGCAAACAGAGTCAGCATCACTGCAGCGTGGACAAAAACAAATTTCAGCTGAGTTGCAACTATTGCATCACTGTTATATATTATATGTGTGAGTTTAATAATATATGCCATTATTACCGTATGCATATATGTACGTATGTATATATGTATATATTTACCTAAATTATATATATTCGATACATCTATTGTCCTTTAAAAATGTGTAGGTATTAAAATTAAATGTTAATTACTGTTAATGGTATTATTAGAGATGGATGTTGTAGTGAAAACGTTGTAAAATGTATCACATTATTTCAAATAAGAACCATTGACTCAAATAATAATATTTTATATTTTATTTAATGTATGTCGAAGTACTTTGGGATAATTCTGTTACTTATTTTTTTCCATATGGTAATAACTTAATAATAATACAATAATGTTTAAGGAAATTGAAAAACGTAGAATTACATTAATAGTTGATTTCTACTGGAACAGTCAATACATTTATTATGTCGAAAATTGAAAAATTTTAATAAATTTTATTCCGTAAACAGATGTAATACATTGTTATATTTTATTTTGTATTTATTACAAAGTTTTATAACGTTTATTGTAGTCATGGTTAGTTGGGCGACGTCAAAAATGTGTACCTCGCGCACCCACCCACTTACGACAGTATTACGTCATCGTTTTGATAACACATAATCACCGCACCATCAACGTCGTCGGCTAATATCACAATACAACCGAAACGTCCAAAACTATTATTCGCAGTCTTCGCCGTAGTCATGGATGCTTATCTCGTCAGCCGACGACAATGTCAAATTCCGTTTTAGTTTCCATGGACGTAGTGTGCTGTGTGTAACGACTAAAACTTCAGCGAAACTAGACCATTCCAGCTGTTCTAAAGAGACGAAGAATTCACGCGTTTCATCATAACTCTTATTATGTTGCATGTACAAAAGCAATTTCAGCACATAAGGCAAGCACTCCCTAGGGATATGAGAACGCAGCCATTTAATATACGTTTATAACTCGATAAAAATGTCATCTGTTATTAGTTAATTATCACATTTATATGAAACATGATGTGTTAATAATCCGAAATATCGAGTTTCGTTATTTTACATTTTACTGTTGTATAATTTTACGTGACCCGTCGTTTTCTTACGAATACAGCCGAGTCTTATAATAGTGTATTATATGCTATTGAGAAACAAATATGTTAGCAAGATTGTCATGTATTACAATGGATAATTTAATACCGGAAATTACCGTTACTGCGGACGATTTTATCAAACTATAAATATATAATTGTCAAGAAATTAAAAATCACTACCTACTTATTCAACATATTATTTCGGTATATTTGAAATAGGTTTGTACACAACATATAACAGTTTATAATATACATAATATATATTTATGTATATATATATATATAGCTGCGTCAGGGGAATCGAGGGTTACTGAACGGTAAATATCCAGCAATATCTTCAAACAATAACTTTAATTAAAATAAATAAACAACAAATCAAATTGTTATTATTATAGTTTATATTATATAAAAAAAATGCATTGTCTATTAAAGGCAATAACAATAATAATAACGGTACGTATAATAGTACAAGAAAAATATTATTTATTTATTTACATGGATTTGAACTGTAAATAATTTGAAAACAAATGTTTTGAACGATATTAAAATACGCTCAATCCACATATATTTTTATATACAAATATTAATATAAAACTCAATGATGATAACCAAGACTGAACAAAGACATTATAAATAAACAGTTTTTAATAATCGACACGGTTGTACATAGTATAATAATATGGTTGTGGAACTGACAACAATAAAGAGCGCTTGAATATTTTTAAAATACAAATAAAAACATTGAAATAGAGCGTAGTTGATAGCAGTTGGCTAATATTTTGCTATGTTTATAATATGATCTCATAGATAGTTATAAATTCTTGAATCTTTTTTTTTTTTTTTTTTTATGCATTGTTTTACTTTCAAATTTTTTCTTAAGAAATTTAAAAAGTCGATATCGTAGCAACATTTTATTTTTATTACAATTAATATAAATAACCGTATGGATATATTATGTATAACCATGATTACTTACTATTTAATTTATAAAATTATTTTAATTATCGCTAATCTCTCAAGAATTTAAAGACCTATCACACAGATTATTTATTTACATTTGTGGTCTATGTTCTACAGTTGTGATAATTTAAAAATCAATAAGATTTATATAACTGTATAAACCAAGTAAAAGAATGTTTGGATTATTGGTAAGTGACAGGTAAATATAGTATTTCAGAAATGTCGTTTTTTCATTGTAACATGAATGTACAAGTAAATTTATAGAGTATAACGTTATTAATATTGCCCATTCCGTAACCATAATATTTTCCAAAAACGTGATAATCGATAGTGCAACCTACAGTCTTATTATAGAATCAAATATTTCATATCTAACGAGTGTTATGGGTTACCTACATATACAATAAACATGATTTTACTATAAAATTAAATCACTATTATGTTAAGAAGCAGAATTAAACTCATACTACTACATACTATTTGTAACCATATCATCTTACAACAGGATCTAATACTTGGTAATAAACACATCTATGCTAGACAGTTCGCTTGGAGTAGTACTGCTTTAGCAATATTAACTCGCCTAATATCGGAAGTTAAGACAAATAAAATACGCTGACTTCAATTAAATGAATAATTAAATTCAGCTTTAGATTAAAATTCCAGTACCTATTAATATTGTAGTAGATATAAAATAAACTATCTAATTACTAAAAAATGTAGAAGTCCAAAAATGTTGATAATCTTTATAGCAGCAAAATAACTTTGCCAGGAACACCCGAAGAATGTTTATTCTATAAGGAGAAAAGGAAATTTAAACTATCCATGTGATGTCTTAAATTCGTATGGAAATAGTTTTGACTATAATTCGACAAATGACATACAATAATAATATGTCTGGGATGTATTTAGATTGTACAAAATTGGTTTCCGTTAACGGGCGATATCTAAAAGTAATGTGTGTGCCAAGTATTGTTTCAGATATTTTTCACACCCTTAATACCTAACCTAAATAATGATTCCAAATCTTATTTAATCTATTTTGGTCACCCATTCAATGTAAAAATCTATCTATCCATTAAGAATCGAAATGGGGACTGTATGCCTTTTATATTATAAAAACGGTTACATTCACTCTGATTTTTATAGTTACATAAATGTATATAGTATTATAAATATTATATACATTTAAAATGATTAAATGTATAGGTTTAAATTTTAGTTTAGTCAAATTATTATTAGGTTTTTCAATTTTTTTTAAATATGATCAAAAAATAAATCAAAATACGTATTTTATCTATACTTATATTTTTTGATTTTATCAAATAATTAAAAATATGTTTTAATTAAACTGTATACATTTTAATAAATATACTAAACAAGATAATGTGTACGTATAGATGATATGCATGATATAAATATAACAAACTTGTAATAGAGGAAATAAAATAATGAAAAAGGTACGTAATCTTGATCTTTGAATTATGATTATATAGAAAATGTATAATAGGTGAATTCTGGAACATCATTACTCCAAAAGACCTATATATGTCATTGAATTCAGAGTGACATTGCTGTGCAGTTATACATATTTCCTTAATTGTTAACTAATTGCATGGTTATTTCATCAAATGTTATATTTTTTTTATATATACATATATTATATGTATACAAAACATAAATTAATACACGGTGTATTCGAACACATAAGTATTCTTCACTAGAATGAACTTAACATGTTACATCGTTAAATAAATTGCTCTTTTACTCCAACACATATTATATTGTTAAAAACTATTTGATTTTCAAATAATAAAAATAAGATTTTAGTAAAAACTAGTTTATATAATGAAATAAATATAAATGATTTGTGTAACAGATCAATGTTAAAGAATAAATACAATATTTTAATTTTAATTAAAGAGATATTTTTGAACGATATTAAAATAAATTAAATTATATTGTTTTTTTCAGAGTTATTTATTTAAAGTCAGTACCTAATACTTTTTCAATAGATAAAAACTGTATTGCTTACCTTATAGCTTTGCATAACATGTTAAGTAGGATGCTGAATGTAATTAACTAAAATATAATGAGGGTGAAAGATTTATAAATTTAAAAATAACTATTTATGTCTAAGGGTAATAGTCATAATAGTGTTAAAATATGTAATACGAATTTAACTATGAATGTTATGATTTTTACATTGTTATATAGGTGTTCCGTGATAATAATATGAGTTATAACAATTCTGTAAAAAAATACAGTTTAGGGCCTATGCTGAAAAAACGCGAAAAAAAGTTTGAAAAAAAAATAGTAGTTTGGTACCATATGCGAAATTAATGGTGCTGAATAAAAAAAACCTGATTGTTCCACTCGATTCGATTTTTCTTGGTAAAAGTCATACATGGTATAATACCACGTGAGTATATAAATACATAATACGATATGATATACCTGTTTAGTATAATTATATTCGTATACTAAAAAAAATATGAGCGTATAATATTACAGACGCGTTTTGGACTTTAGTTTTAACATATTAATATTAATAATTGTCTGTGACGACGATATTTTTTTCGTATGGGTTGGTCGGTGGGCATGTGAGTAAAAATAATAATCACACGTCGTAACAAACGAGTATAATTTATAAATCTACCTATACGAACTTAATACTATACTTTTTTGTGGACACGACGAGACGCGCGTTCAAGATAGATAGCGAATTTTGGGAGTTTACAATATCCTCGGTACGTTATTCCAAATAAAATTGCATGGGGTTCCGTAGAGACACATTACAGACTGTCACGTACACACCCCGCGCGAAAATCGCCGAAGGAAACGCAAGAGGATTGAGTTTGAAAAGTTTGCACACGTATCACTGCGCGAAATCACGCGTGTACCTGTCGTATCCGTCTCTCGGTGTGGTGTTGTAGCCGTTGAGTCGTGTTGTACGATTCGACGGAGCAAAATTTTAATACAGTATCGCACATTATTATTGTCATTTTTATTACTCGAGAGGCACGAGGGTGTCAAATGAAATCATACACGAATCCCACACATATTTCAATAAGGGTGAGAGGTAAAACACGAAAGCTGTTAACTATTACCATTTTACTTCATATTCGGAAATTTAAAAATGGTTTAGATCGTTGAGTTGTCCATAATTGATGATTTGTAATCAGGTAATTTTTATTAGATAATAAACTTCGTAATAATTACTTATGCAATTGAACGGAATTTGAGTTATCTCCAAACATGAAAACAGTTATTTGTTTTTCATTATTAATATTAATATTATTATTATTTTAATTTGAATAGTTTAACTGTTTTTATTGACATGTACAAGATATTACCCATCAATTTTCAATGTAATTAATAAATATAATTAACTATTTTAAAGCTAATGTTTAGTGACACTAATAAGCTTTATTAATATATACTTGTGTGAAACGTATCACAATTATCGAGCAGTATTAGAATATTGAAATGATCTATTAGACGTACATGTAAATCACTAAATTTAATTTACTGCTACCAAAGTCACCAACGTCTCCGACTAATTATTACATGGCGATATTTTTTCGATAGAAAATCTACAGACAATCATGTATTTATGTTAAAATTAATTCTGAGGATATCAAGTTAAAATAGAGTTTTACTGTTATATCAGTTATATGCTTACATAAAAACAGGACGAGAAATACGCAGCACTGAGAAATACTACACATTATTATTATAATTATGGTCTTCGAGCTTACTTCATGAAGACGCCATATTCAAATATGTTATCTTCGTCTTACAAACGTACGACATCAAATATGTGTTTAGCAGTTAGTTCCGTTTTGTGTAGCGACTTTTGATTATAGAATGAATTGACCTACTAATAAAATTATGTTTTAGAATTTTATCTGTGTTTTCGCGTGGATTTGTTATAATATTTTATTTTTTAAACAAAATATGAGTATATAAAATATTAAAATTTAAATGTTTTCATAACTCACTTTAAAATTTAAACATAGTAAAAACTTGTATTAAAACACAGAAAATGTTATTATCATTGATTTTAATAATAGACCAATTCGATCAACATATTCTGCATACAGTTTAATCTGCTGAAAACAAATATGCTATAATGACACGTTGTATGTTTGTAAGACGGAAACAACATAATACATACGGGTGTATCCTCCTTTAATACCGACAACCTCAAAGGGTATACCAAAAAACAATAACACACGAGTACTGTGGTCGATATTCATTGAATTATCAATAATACAGCCTTGGTATATTTGACTTCTATTTGGGTTTGCGATAAATCCAAAGTGCGGCGAAACGCAATGAAACTTAGTTATTTTATTATATACCATAAATTCGAAAACTTGAGTTATTGCATAATAAAAATAATTTTATTACTGTAGAAATTATTTTTAATAATTTAAAATTGTTATTAGCACTTCGAACTAAGTTAATAAGAAAATATAAAATATCATGATTGCATTTTCATCTAAATTGATTAATTATGTAGAATATTTAGATGAACGTAATTGTATTTGTTCGTTGACAAACCTAAGTACGCGTTTTTTTTTTGTACAACTATCGAATATAAGATAATTTATAATAGTTATAAATAATATTATAAATTATAACTATTATTATTATTTATTAATTTTAAAGTTTTCACTACCCGCATAAAGGTGAATACAATATTAATACATCGGTCGAAACATTTGATGAAATACGTATTGTAATGAAATTAATATTTTTACAAAAGTTTCTTATATGGAGTATTTTTTTCAATTGGCTATATTGTTTGCACCTAATAAAATGTTTTTATTTCTATTAAATTAATTTAATACATTAAATAAAAAAATAATAATTTCACTAGTCACCATAAAATTTTACCCTGATGAAAAAAAAAATAGAAATGAACTGTACTCTGACAATTTGTCCAACAAAGACTTTATACACTTCATACATGTATACATACATTTTTTCCAGCGGTTTATTTCATTTCCTCAACACCCTTGTCATCTGTCTACCATACGTTTTTGAACCTTAGCCAACCGCATGTCTATTTCAAAACTAGGGTTGTCGGACAATGTTATAGCTTCGTGGATCTGTATTTTCGTTATCAACCGGAGGTGAGACTGGCTAAAGAAAAGTGACTTTTTGTTGCATATAGTTTAGAAGATTAAATTATATTATATTATTTTTAAATTTAACGGAACAAAAGAAAATCAGAAAAAACACGAGTGTGCTTAATAACGATTTTTTTCTCCCTAATCTCTGAAGCACAAATTATGATATTCATTCTGTAAACTATTTAAGCAAGCCTTATATTAAAAACTTTATTGTCGGTAGTATGGGCCATGATGTTTTATATTAATTCTGAACGATATACATAATATAGGAATACCAAAATTAGTTTTAAGACTTCTGACTAAAATATTATAGATGATGGTGATAGATTATCACGTAAATGTGTTTTCCATAAAGGTATACCTATAGTACTTAATGAGTATGAAATACCGTAGTATAAATCATAATTACATTTAAATTCAGTGTGCCTGTATGTATACGCCTACATTACTTAGATGTTTTTATCCGTATCAATTTTAAAATAATTATTAAGATAGTCATTATAACAGTCAAACTTTTGTAATATAAAAAAAAACTCATTACTATGATTCCAATATAATGTAGGCGTAAAGCGATTTTGAAAAATAAAAGGTATACAAGAAACAAATCGCTATTAACAATAGTAAATAAAGGCCTCAATAATTGTGTTTATAGTGAATGTCATTGAAATACGATAAAGTAAGTTTTAATTTATTAATATCTTAAGAAACATTTAACATAAACAATAAACTTTAGTAAAACACTTGACAAAAGGATTAAAATTTGCGAATAGAATATAACAAAACATGACTATAAGTGGAAGCTCTACGAAATGTAATAAATGTTATTAAAATTTTTTTTTTTATAACCACAAGTTCTAAATCATTTATTCGCTATCAAAAAATTATCAAAAGCCTATTTATTAGATGGTACCATACAAACTCGAAGACACCTTATACATTTTATTAAATTTCTCATAATAAACTTAACATATTATTCTATGTAACTGATGATTATTTACCTGTACAACTATTTATTGAACTTTTTTAAAAATATTTTGGACAATTGATTAGTTTATATATAAAATAAAACGCCTTTTAAGTATATATTTTATAATACATAGTAAATAATTTAATCAATTTTAAAATTGCAATAAAATTTACACGAATTAATTTTTTTAGCACGTTTTTAAATATTTGATTTAACAATAGTAGTACCTGTATTTTAATTTATTTAAAGAATAATTAAAATTTTTGGGTATCGAATTAAGTTATAAAGAAATAATTTATTCTTCATGATAGTATAATTCAATAATTATCAATAAATTATCATCCTTAATTGAATTATTATTTGAAAAATTTTCTTTTAAATAAATAATGCTAACAAAAAAGTTGTTTTTTGTTTTCAATAGTATTAAAATAAACTATATGATGTTACTTAATTAACAGAATAATTATGTTTACACAAGTTCCAAATAAAAATAATGTTTATAATATAGCAATATTATATTGTTTCTATGAACTTAAAAAAAATTTTGTGGTTAAATATTTAGGTACAAATATTCTGAATTTTTTTTGTTAGCTGTACAAGTTTTTCCATTTAAATAATAGCACTTTTTTAAAATGTAAAAGTTTTTCTCATTGAAAAAAAAAGAACAAAATATTATGTAAGTACAAATTCAAAGAAATATAAGAAAACCTGGAGGCAAAAGTAGTCTAAAAGCATTGAGTTTTTCTAAACTTTAAACTTAGATCAATGCAAAACTAAAAATAAGTGATGTACAAATAAAATAATAATTACAAAAATTTGAATGTAATGTGTCTTGAATATTTAATGCAATTATATAAAATTTAAGTTTAAGATGTCAAGTTACCAGCAATATATTTAAAATCATACATGCTTATAGTTTCTTTGACTGTTTATTTTTATAATGAACACTAAACAATATTATTGAAACCCACAAGGAATAGTTTTCTTATCTATTAAACCGAATGTGGATTCGTATTATTATGTTTTATTAACATTATAATAATATTTAATAGAACGATGATAAATGTTAAATAAGTATAATAATTGCATTCGCTTGTCTTATGAATTCGTAATACTCTTAATGAATATACGTAATGGAGAAACATTTACATTCAAAACGACTACACATTTTAAGCGCATTTTATGTTAGGTTTGATATTAAAAGGCAATTAATAATTACTGGACTTACATGACAATTTTCCCAATTAGTTTTAAGGACATGATACTAAACTTACAATATTATGTCCGTTGCATTTTTTCATGTTTATTTTCATATTTTATTGCCTATATTATTATTCGTGGTTAAGCATATATGTGGAATACGTTTGTTGTTCCGTTGTGTAAATGTATATTATAATCAATGATTATAATGATACCTATGCGATAATAAAATTATATAATTTTTTAGCCAGCTGATATCTGACAAACGTGTTGTTAGAAATTTTCCCCATATACACCATTCCTATTATAGTATCATGAATATTCAGTAAACTTAGTTTGATGAAATATTAATATGTTTGGTTGAATTTCTCCAGAAGTATAAAAAATTACCTATTAATCTATGCAACTTGATTATTTTTTTATTTTTATTTTTTTTATTTTAACACACCTGTATAAACTATTCCATTATTAATCATTTATAATAATTGTTGTTTTGTGTTGAACTTCGTACCATAAATTATGTTAACATTATTGTTGTTTTAATAACTATATATACTTCTACAATTATTATTCACGACAAATCTAAAATACAATTTATTCCGGATCTTTCTTAAGCGTCTGTTCAAACGCAATGCTAAAAACATTCGTTATTTATATTTTAATATATTATTCAGTAAGTTTTGGTGAAAAGACAAGTTATTTCAACATTAAATAATGCTTAATTTAGGATCGTTTTTACTAAAAATTAATTAAAAAATTAAATACATTTTTTAAGTTTGACTTGACCTTTAAAATATATTAAAATAGCATTACTATATAATTGCTTCGCATTGAAAATAATTTATAAAATAAATCAGATGTTTAAATATATCAATATTAGTTTATGGAATTTTTTGTGAAAATTATATATTATTTATTACTAAGATCAATAAACTTATGCATGTAATTTACAATTAAAATTATATAGATCTACTTACTACAAGAAAGATATTAAAATGTACATTGCACGGCATTAGTATAACCTCGTGATATTATATTATTATTCATAAAACATAAAAATTATATATTTTTGCTATGAGAGAAATATAAATGTTATAATAATATTAATTTTAAACATGGTATAATTTATAGTTATAAATATGATTATTACTTTACTAATGGCATGATGTCATTATATATATCGGAAGCATATATTGTCATTGTTCTAATATGTTCTAATAAATAGTGTTTAATGCTACGTAAAAATGTATTGTTTTAATTTTGTAAAAAACGATGGAAGACTCGATGTCAAATATATTTATTTATGTTAAGTAAAAATAAAATTGAATTGAACTATTTGTTTACAAACATTAGTATTTTAGTAATTACCATGCATCTAATTATATAAACCGATATAAAAAAATACTTATTTGCTTCACACAATAATGAACTAGTGAAAACAGTGAATTTATAGTAATTAATTTAATTAAAGCATAGAATAATCGTAATAAATAATAAAAGTATTAATAATATAATTTTATACATTTTATAATGTCAAGTATTAATAAATTTAATTTATTTTAACATTCATAAATGCTATGTAATTATAATTATATTTCGTAGTGTAAAAAAAAATATTAAATTGACTAGGTACTTGAATAAAATTGTTTCAGATGATTTTAAAAACGCTTATACTATACGGTAGACAGTGATAATAAATTAAATTGGTTAGGTTTAAGGTTTTATGTTTAAATTTGCTATTTTTTTAAGATTAGTCTTATAGAATTGTTGTTGCGGTGATTCATAGCTTTAATCTAATCTGCATTTCTGCAGATCAAATTCAAAAAGGCTTACAGTTTTGCAGATTGCTATAATTTTATCTAAAAATACTCCAGTGTTCTCGTTCCAATCACAATTTTTCACCGACACTATGTTCTTCTTCTTTTATCTAATTTTATTTATTTTTTTATCATCCACAGAAAACGTGTTATTCAACATGAACTATATTCCTTTTTCATTTTACATCGTGTGTCAGCATGTATAGAGGAATACCCATTGCTCTTGACTGTTTAATGATATGGCAGAATATCGTTTTCGTCGAATTTCGTCATCCGAATTAGTTTATTGCGTTATCTACGAACTAATGTAGTATTGTGGCTATAACAAGGGTAATAATGTCATTACGGCTTTACGGGTACGTGAACGAATCAATTGTTTTCCACGGATCGCTAAATAATCGGATATACATATTGTTTAAAAACCATTTTGTGCGAATAAGACATTTACGAATGGCATAACGTTTAACGACCAAACGTTGAGTATTATAATTATTTCGAACGATTCAAATCTATAGAAGTCATATTATATCCACCGGATTAGACGGCGACGTGAGTAATAATCACCCGAATTCATGTGTAATATCAGAGTTCATTGTAACTTCCGGAGGTATTTGTTCAATCACCAGCGTATCATAGTTTTATTAAATCCATTCTGGTAGAATGCGAAGCGAACTATTATAACATTAAAAAAATTAACACAAAAGTCCAATGTACTCATTCCACGCTCATTACAAGAAATCAGAAACTTTTATCTAAAATAGTTAAGTAATATTAAGATGAAATTATTAATCTTTTGTTAAAGTTTCTAATCTTTAGAAATAAAATATATATTAAATTTCTTGTAAAAAAAAAAACAATTATAAATGTATTATGTATATAATTTTAATAATAATGTTACAATACATTTTTGAATTTATATAATTTAGTTGTTTTTTTTTTTTGGTACATTAAAATACAATTTGGAATCGTGATGCATATGAAAAAAAGTAACGTATTTTATAATACCATACAGAACTAAGATATTAACTCATATATTATTCTATTACATTAATTATCTATATCAATGTATGGTCTCTAAGATGATGGTAGTTTTTTAAATTGGGGTAAATATGAAGTTAGGAAGTCACATATTATTATATTATATAAAAAAATGTCGTGACCATTTACCCTTTGTATCGTTAGTTTTACGTTTTACCACATTATTATACGCTACCAATTATTCGTATTATTGATTTGTGAATGGGTACATGACATTCTTCAAATAATCACCGTTTACGAGAAAAATAATAAAAGCAGTTTATTTATACTAAAGGTTCAGAAGACATTTCGT
Source organism: Rhopalosiphum nymphaeae (assembly GCA_036289425.1). NCBI lineage: Eukaryota > Metazoa > Arthropoda > Insecta > Hemiptera > Aphididae > Rhopalosiphum > Rhopalosiphum nymphaeae. The sequence continues at coordinate 6,024,072 of JAZAQC010000012.1, read as the reverse complement.
CATTGGCACGATAATATTTCTTCTTTGAAATTATACAACATTGCCGTTTCGTATATAAATAGAATTCAAAATACGCTTGGAGACAATTTTCGCGATGGAGATAAAGTGCATTTTTTCGATTTGGATTAGGGTCTACACTGAAAAATAAACACAATAATATACGTATTCGGAAACTCATGACCTCGGTTACGACGGAAAACATTAAAATAAGTACGGTGTGTCCCGGTTGATGAACAGTAAACAGTCGCCGTCATAAAATCGATCCGATCACGTCAATGGGCAAAAATTTTATAAAACTTTTAGAGGCGCTGACTGTTAAATTTTTATTTCACGTCTTTAACTAAGTTAATCGATACGCGTGCTAATTATTACTTCATTGCTGACATTTCATTTCTATATTACTTATTCAATACCTACCTAACTTTATAATTTCAGAAGTACTTATTAATGTCTATTAGTATTTACCCATACAAATATTATACACAACATTAAGGATAACACTTTACTGTACATATCATAAAACCAGGAACTAGACCTTTTAGGACTATTGGGAATCACATGTTTATATACAATAAAAGGAAACACAAAAGACATAGCAAGTAGTATACCAATATAGTTTAAGGTACAACAATTTGAATACGAAATTTATTTCACATATTTTTCTACAAGTTGAATGATTTTTAAATTATATTATTATTTATGAAACATAAATGAAAATATGTAGTCAGAATGGTAAACAACATGCATTTTTTAGAGAATTGGGCCCCGTAAGTCTACAAGTCATTCTATTCCCTGAAGGTATAGTAATAGTTTTTTTTTCTAAATTACTGTCGTATTGCTAAGCTGATGATACATACGGACGTTGATCCCTTTTGATTTATATAATTATATTACATCACGTTTGCGCTCAACCTCAATCGCACATAAATTAATCTGTTCATCTGCTGCTATTCGTCGCTTGCTCCTTATTCCGTCAGCCATCCCGTCCGTCCACCCATTTACACGGTAAGCTGCTATAGTACAGATCCGCGGCGCTCCAGCTGTTCAGATCTATACACCAATACGTTCCCGAAGACTTTTTTATAATTAATATCATTATCATATGACGCCTGAAACCGAAAATATATTGTATCTACGAGCGCCACAGATTAGATCGGCCAGTTATTAATGAGCTTGGGAATAGAAATATAAATCGTTTAGTCTGTGTTCGGCGTGGTAGGCTGTCATGGTGGGCCGGGTCTTAATGTTGTCCGGTCTTATTTTTTTTTTTTTAAATTTTTTATATATATTTATTTTTCCAAACAGAAAGTGACGGAAAGATTCCACCGCACCATCACAGTCATAATCCCCGGCTGAGCACTCGGTGAAACTGCCGGTGGCAACCTAACCGAATGACAAGATTTATGGACGGGGGAAAATGAGTATTTTATTATTAAACCATCTGGTATTTGGGGTTTTTCTTTTTTTTTTAAATAAAATCCTTGGTATTATGGCAGCCATTACATGAATAATTTCAGTATATACACGATTGAGTATTATGAAAACGACCGTATGGGTGAAATAAATTGATTATAATACCAGCATTATGACTTTGCAAATGAACGAATAAGAATATTTCAAATTTGACAAATCACGTCAGTTCTGTCGTTTATAATGTAATTTTTGTTTAAGAAATAATTACTTACAATCAAATATAAAAACTTATTATTATATTACGTAAATTTGTCACTGTATTAAATAGATAGAAATATAAAGAGGGGAAAATCGTAAACAATTCAAGAACCAATAGAAAGAGCAATAATCACTATATTAAATAATTCACTCCACCGTTATCGTTTAAATAACCAACATCATTAGCGTATATTATGAAATAAAAATAATTACTCAGAAATTGTGTATAACATAAATGTACGTTAATGTGCAAGGCGAGCGAAAAGTTTGCGTAAATATTTAGTTCTTTGTACATCAAAACATTTGGTTATAACAATACGTTCTTATTGACTAAGTTTTCTATTTTTTTTTTCATTCTAGAGCTAAATAATAAATTTTTGCAATTAATTTGAGTAGATAAAATGTATACTTAAAGCATCATTCTATTAAAAAGCTGGTACAGCAAAATTGTGTTGTTTTTAAGTAAACTACCTTGTAAGAGCTTATCTATTATAATTTATAAGAAAGTAATATTAATTAAAATAAATACTGAATATATATACATTTTTCTTAAAATCTGAAAAAGTTTTATTCTATGAAATTTTGTAGATGATTATATATAAAAAGTGCACATTATATTAATAATAAGTGTAAAATAATAATCAACAAAGTTTTATGTTTATAATACAAATAACGTAATTCTTTTAAGATGTAATCGGAAGTGCCCGAGTAAATATATCATAATACTCGTAATATTATATTTTATCACTGTTTTTTTATTGTGAATTTTAATTTTGTTTCATTATTATAACTAATATGTCTGGGAGGTTTTTTTATTATATTATTTTAATTAATTTTAGATAAAGAAAGTTATGAATTTACTGATATATGTACTTGTATTCACACAAAAATATTGAGTATATCATATAGAATTTTATGAAAATGTTTAAATACAATTTAATAAGGTTATTCAAAACTATGAAGTTTTCTTAATTCAAAATTAACAAATGCGGTAAATGTACTAATTATAATATAATTAAAGTATATTATAGTTTTTATTATAATAAGAATACTAAAATGGGATATATAGTTTATAAATAAGATATATAATTTACAAAAATAGTTAATATTTAGAACAAAATATCAATTTTAATGTAAGTAATTAAATCAAAATAATATGTAACCGCAGTTAAACATTAAATTTAAGCAGTATCGTCTTGTAAATTTTATTTTATAATGAGATGCTTAATAAATAAGTCGATAACCGTACAAATATAGCACTAATATTAAAAATATGAATTTCCTATTTTTGTTGATATCATTTTTTAGGAATATCAAATTGTTTAAAAAGGTGATAATTACTGGTTTACCATAAACCCTTGCGTTTGAAATACAAATCCATATAATGTATAATATTTAACTTTCATTTGTATAATTTTTTTCTTTTTTTTTTCGTATCACTGACGCATTGGGATACAAACTTATATATATATATAATTTAGGTGTACATAAATATAAAATAAAAAAAATAAAAACGTAAAATGAAACTTGTTTCTCTCAGAAGTTAATTCATATAGACATTTGTACTCGAATGTCATTGGACGATTATATTTGCTTAGTCAAAACTTTAAATTCATACATACGACCGAATAAATACAACTTAACAGCAGGCTCTGCACCATTTTCGATGAATACTGGAGTAAATAATATCCGTGTACTTACACAAATACATACAAATATATTTACAAATAGCACTACTGTGAGTATTCTCAAAATCCTGAATTGATGGCTTACAATTCAATATTATATTTACTAAAATATTGGGAGTGAATGGAGTTTAGTTTGACTTTTTTTTTTTTTCAAAAGATAGATTAAATTTTTTCGTGCTACGAAAAAAACTATAAATCGAAAATGATCGGCGATACGCTTGTGTTTTGTGAAAAAAAACTTAATTTACAAAGACGATGCCGGAAATTATGCGGTCCCAGTGTCATTGAGGTTATTGATAGCATCGAGCCAGAATGACATTAGAGAGTATTTTTATTTATTTTTTTTATTATTCTTATACAGCATACACTTATCTGTCACCGTTTCGTCCAAAATAAAATGAAAGGGATGGAGTGAACGAGAAAATAGAATCGGACACTATCTGGTATCCAAGATTTTCACTCGATTAGATAGTGGACTATACTATACAATTTTCATTGTAAGTGAAAAAAATACATATATAAGGTATTTTTGTTCAATTGGAAATTGGATCCGTTCTTGTGAAATGTCGACACATGTGCTGATCCAACACAACACGGTAACCCGTCTAGATTCCAATTCGATTTTTTTTTTACCGGAGGATTTTTTTTTTACCCCTTCCAATGTGACGTAAAACCTTTTTTCTATTTTATTTTTATTTTTATTGAAGAATAATAAAACAAAAAACTATTGTGTTCGTTTTCATACAATTTTATCGAAATATTGTGTAAAAAGTCTTATTGAGAATTATTATTGACTTATAAAAGGAAATTTAATATTATATAGCTTTCATTTGTTTAAGCCATTTGCTTTAGTTTAATATGTCTTTTTAATCATAAATATATATGGATACAATCTTATATTAATTAATAATAGTATATTTTTTTCTAAATATTCTGTTAAATTATTGAACTTTTCTAAACATTTTGTGAATAATATTCGATCCTTATCTTTCGAAATTTTAATTTATAAGTATTCAAAGATAAGTTTAGTTTTAATAACAAAATTTAAACTAGTACAAGTATTTTTTTTTTAATTTGTTTATTTATAAATGTTTTTATTTACGACTTTTTGAATGTAAATTAAACTTAAAATAATATCTAATATCCTATGTCACCTATGCCTACTCATACTGGATAAAGTATAGACATAGTGTATAATGTGTAATAATTATTATAAGTATTGGTCATAATCTCGTAATACAATTGAACCATTATCTATTAAATTTATTTTTTAATTATTTATAAATCTTACTCTTGATAATAACTTTTAATTTTGTCATAATTTAATTTTAATAATTTAATTTAATCAGTATTCATATTTAATTTAATGTTAATTTATAAAAATATAAATATTATTATTTTTTATTTTTTATCATTATTAGTGTACCGAATGTATTTCATGGTTCTTATTACGAGGGCCAATTTTATCTGGAAATAAATAAGAGAGTTTTTCCAAAGCACTGCTTATTTTCATTAAAAATCATTAGTACAATTTTTACTGGGGAGGGGTGAATAAATAATAACAAATATGCCCTCAAACACCATTCCGTCTTTGTTTTATCTACGCACAGAAGAAAATATATATATATATATATATATATATATATACTACTGGACAGGTGCTGTCAAAAGAGGTATGTTTCTACCTCCACTGTACTAGATAAGATAATGTATGTATATCATTATTTTATATCCATTATTCCCATCACACTTTTCAACCATTATGATACGAGTGCAAAACCCATATCAAAACCCACGTCCAGTTCAATTCCATTGTTAACGTTTTTCGTTTTATTATTTTCAAAAAAATGATGACAAAAACCCAAAAGCTTTTGCATTGATATAAAAAATGAAGAACACAAAGAATTTTTTAGAAAAATACATTTTTACTTAATTTTTATTTTTAAGTAATATTCGTACGTTTAAAACGATAAAATTTAGAAATTCAATGCTTTGGGATAACTTTGTACATTTTTTATTTATAATAAATTTGAAGTAGATACTTTAAGCAGCATTTTTAAATGCAATATATTTACAACAGTAATTATCCATTAAATTAAATTTTATTTTAATATTGTATTGCAAATATTACAGGTTAAAATATACTGCTGAGATGTACAATTTTTTAGACTGTTCGATTGCAATAACCGCAAGATCAATTTAGTTTTTTTACATACAATACCGATAAAATTAATTTTATAAAGGTAGAAATGTATAAACCTGGTTAAATATTTATTGAAATACATTTTGTTAGTAAAAAATATGAGTAAGTAATAATAGTTTCATAATTGCTATTTAAATATTTAATCAAAGTTCAAATCACTATAAAAAATAATAATAAAATAAAATATAAGATTTTAGTAGTGATTGTTAAAATAATACAGTAGTCATCGCTTAACGAACTCAATTTGAGATCAAGCTATTTGAGTCTATTAATCGAAAAAGCCATTAAGGCACAAATCCTAAAAAATATATGTAATATTCTTTTTTTTCAAATATTTTAAATATTTATTGAGATTTCAACTTAGAAACATACAATCATATATTTTATATAGATAGAAATATACATTAAAATATATAATATATAGGTATGTAATAGAAAACTATATGAAAAAAAAGAACTATTTATTTCTTTTTTATTGTAATATAAACTAAATACCTAATTAATGTTTGATAGAAATCCATCTAGTGTTGATCGGATTTTCCCGATCGATTAGGTTTTCTTCCCTTCTTCGGTTCCGATACCGTAAACTCACATTAACGTGCTACTTGTTCTATATATGTACATATTTTCTTTATTTATTTAATCTTTAAATGACTATTAGTCAGTGCAGTGAGTCTAATGGACGATTTTTTTTTGCTATATGTTAGTATTCGTGTAAATCGGGACCAACTGTTTTGAGTCTATAATCTCGAAAAGGTGAAGAATCAATTAACAGTCTAATAAGCACCGTCGTCTACTGTGTTTAATATTTGTAGAAGCTATATAAATGGCTATAGTAGAGAATATATACTTAGGGGCATGTACGTCGATCATTCTATTATTTTTTTAATTTTCTTATGATACCTAATAAATCAATAAAAAAAAATCCAAAAATATTTATATTTTTTATTTATGTCGAGATAAAAGTATCTAAAAAAACTTTTGAATGTTAAAAAAAAATGTTATTTATTTTATAATACTTTAACATACAAATTCGTGGAGTCGGCAACTTTGACGTAGAACAAAGTTTAAATGCAAGAAAACGTGGGAATTATCACACTTGGGATGTTTCAAAATCTACATGAAGAGATAAGAAATATCAGATATCAATACTCTACATAAATTATAATTTATTTGAGTGATGAGAAAACTATAGTATGATGTTATAACATTAAGTAATCGACTATGTTATTTATCTACGTATCAAAATAAACTTTTAACTGAAAAAACCACATTCCTAATAATGCTTACATAATTAATATAATTAGAAATTTCTAGAAGGTTAAGAAATGTTTTGGTAGAGTAAGTTACCTATTCGATGTTATAATTGAATTAAAAATAAAAATTATTTGTTTCTATATTATTATTTTTCTGGTATGGACAAATTTCGTAAATATTTAAACTTTAAATCTCAAACTTATTAAATATAGTAATAATCTATTTTTGATAATTTAAATTATAAAAAAATTAATTTTGTCAAAAACATTCAAATGTTCATTTTTTCATATTATTTTTTTTTTTTTTTATTGTTCCTGATTTTTTGAAAACAAGTAATGTGAGATATTTGTATTAACTATATGCAATTTTCTACTTTAAATCACTTATAAAGTAAAATACTAACGCATTTTTACTGCCCAGAAAGGTATTGATAAATAAAAAAAAACTCATAGTGAAACTTATTCATTCATGGTGCCTCTCAGAATCTCAATATGACTATAAAAATATTATCTTTATAATATTTTGATGAATACTTTATTTTTATACACAATATACAACGTCAAAGCACTAAATTAAACTATATTTCAATACATTATATAATATAATATATGCTGTTTTCATGTTATTTTATTTGAATGATGATTAGGTTTCTTGGAGAATGTGTAACTAAAATCGAGCCCTTCTGGTGACCGGAGAGGAATTTATAAACCTTTTATCGGTATCGATTACTTTAAAAAAAATATTGTGTAGGTATTTCGAATCTATATTTCTGCCACTGGAGATAAAATATTAATTTAACATAATAAAAGTATACATATCCTCGTACATCACTAGGAACTATATATTTATGCCTCAATAATGAAATTATAATAATAACGTAATATTGTCTTACATAATATTATCAAGTTCTGAGAGTATATCACAATATTCTAATATAGTTATTAAGATATTATCTTCTATAATAATGTGGTAGATCAACCTTGTTGATTGGAAGGAACTGCAATGATACGATCTAAGGGTTATAGCTATAACATATGATACCTACTAAAATAATTATACATTTCTGAGATGAAATGCCCAAGAGCTTACATTCCAATATCGAAATTATTTTAGGCTCTGAAACAAAACAAAAATTCCAAAACTATTTCTTATATAGAGAATCTTTCTAAGAGTATATAGTGCATAAGTACAGAAAATAATCCAGAGGATGACGTTACAGACACATTCATACAATAATACATTTTTTTATTTGTCTGTTTGAAGTCTATGAGTGAGTATAAATAACATTACTATAAATTACTGTATTTTTAAATTTCTTACAGCTTAAAATATGAATTGGGATACAAATCATTAGTACGACTCGTCAATAATACATTTATCTAATATAAATAATAATAAAAAGATTTAATAATTATTTGATCATATCAACAAAATATTATATTACTTTTGGGAAAATTCAATCTAAATTTGGACTTAGAATATTCAATATATTCAATATTTAAATTAAAATGCAAAGAATTATGTATCTAAATACTAATCAGACATTTTGAAACCAATATTACTATGGATGGAAGTAAAAATAAATGTTTACGGTGAAAATGTGTGAATAAAACAATAATCATTATTCTCTACTTTGATTTTTTTTTTATTCTGTAACAATTAAAAATTATGGTGTTATTTTTGTCTTGTTGTTTGAATTATTACTTTTTAGATGCCCTTTGCGAGTTAATTTAGTATGCAGAGCTCAACCCAGCGTTTTGCAGTTTACATATTGAATAAATAATATTTTGTACCATGCGGTTTTAGGACAACCGGCCTATTGCAAGTATCGAGTATTCTTAATCCGTTTAGAGACCGATCGACCGAATGGCTGCGAGTTAATGATGTCGGATTCGTCGTTTTATTAGACCATTTAGGAAATTTTGCTTCATCGAGAAACGCGACGTTATTGTTGTTCATTAATGGAGAACCTTGATCGACCGATATTCGCAGTCATGGCTGTATGATGCCTGTCGCATTATATAAAATTTATCGTAAACGATGAATTATGATTATAAACAACTGAAGCAGGAATAAACTGAAGTTCGATTATTTGCCCTTTTAAAGTTATAAAATGTCATACCTAATATATTCTTAGCTTATAAAAATTATTAAAATTGTTAAAACGTAATCAAATCTAAATTGTTGTAATTTTAATATGACTCGATCAAAAAAATCGTACATTTTTTTATTAATTATTAAAATGTTCCAAATAATTGTTAAATATATTATTACATTATATTTAGTTTTTTATATCTCTGTGTTATCTCTAATTTAATATGTTCCTTCTAATAATACAGAAAAGAAAAAATTCTGTTAAATGTTTTATAGTCTCAAGTTGCAGTACGTGATTTGATAGACAATAAAAATGATCGATGACTTTTGAATTCCTAAAAATATCAATTGTGCATTGTCTATTATTTGACACATTAAATTCTCGAACGAACGAATAATAAATCCATATTAATATGTGCAATCATATTATGGTGTGTATAAAATTATTTTTTATTTTTTTTTTCAAGCAACGATACATAAATTATTAACGCAGTAGTTAAAAGCTGTATTCCAAAAATTATCATAGTTATTATTTGTTCCAGAATATTAAAAACAATGCATCTAAAAATTACATTATTTAATTTTTTAAATATACATTTTTATTTTAATGTGAATATACTAATCTCGATTGTTATTCTTTATAGTTGTAAGATTAAAATATTGTATTTTGTGTTATGATATATTTTATAACACGTTTCTATAAAGTATTTAAATTATAATACATCAATGTCAGATATTAAGTTTTTTATCTATTATTTTCAGTGTTTTGTATTTCGATATGGTTTTTGCCTTTAAAAAGAGATGAGAAAAAACTCTAAACAAGCGTTGGTGTGGATGGTTAAAGCGGAAGAGGGTTAGGTGTGTGATAAAGTAAGGGTTGATAATATATCTTGGTTCGGGTAAACGAGACTACTATAACGTATATGTGTGCAGTGTATTTTATATAAAACAGATCACTCTTGACCGAGAAATTCGTGCGTGAAATAAATGTCGGGTAAAGAATTTTTGTGGTTAATAATTTCGATTTAACAGACCTTTTCCGAACCGTTACTTGTGTATTTTGTGGAAAAGTGGAAAATCGTATAATAAAAATAAGCAACGAAATAAAAATGACATGAAATTCGGTCAGCTCCTTAAATCAATTCACCAAAATAGTATTTAAAATATGAATTAATTTAATAATAATAAATCGTCGATCGTAATACAACATACACACTCTACATTATTATTTTTTTTACCATGGATATTACATAACAGTAGACAGCCGATTCGTGAAAACCGTGAAATTAAAAAAAAAAGAAAAGTTTTATCGCTATGTAGAAAAAAATAAATGTGAAAAACAAATTATGTTGTGTGTTTTACTGCGATGACGATTACTTTCGGATTGTTTTTGTTATTTTTAATAGTTATACCTAAACACATTTCGTGAACTTTGCATGTCGCTGGGACGTGCTCTTTACGTGTTGTGATGGAGTAGGGATATGCCTTACAAGTAGTCAACGCTGTCAGATATCACAGGAGACGGTGAGGTTTGCATACAAATATACATCGGGAAATATCGTGCGTTGTAACACGTGTGATATAACAAAACCAAAAGCAAAAAAAAAAAAAAACAGATAAATAAATAACACAAGTAATAATATTTTTTTTATTGAATTAATCCATCGTTTCAACACCAAACATTTTAAAATTTTTAACACATTTAATGATCATAATAATATATACGGTATGCGTTTATATTTATAAGGTTTATCTCGTTCGTATGCTAAACTTGGTTAGAAATACTAAAAATGATTATTATAATATAACCGTAAATACCGTCGCCGTGTGCGAGTATCAACGGTATCAAAACACGAATAATAGTCTGTTGTATGATAACATCGATGAATTTGCAAATACTCCTCTATATAGTCACTGAATATTTTCAATACTCCCTGATTTATTGTCGTAAATGTATGTGTATAATATTGTAATATGACCGGTAATGTTACGTTGTGTTCGTTTATTGTGGAATCCATCAGTGTTTGTGTCATTGTCGAAAACCGCCTTGTCGATTTTTAAGAAGACGACTTTTATTTTTTTGTTTTTTAATCACGTAACCGTAATTTATACCATTATTTTCTTATCTTATAGGTTTGTATTTATATTACAGCAGTCCATCGCGTGTACCGAACTGGAAGACTGTGAAAGTATATTATTATGCACATTATTATTATTACTATTATTATTATTATCATTATGATATCATGGAAAACGGATTGCGGCGCGGTGGGGAACTCAGGCTGCAGTAATCAAACGAAACGACGTTCATTACTGATTTTCCGTGTACCTCTACCAATACTTTCCTAATCGATATTTATTTGATTTCGATATTACGTGCGCATGACGTACGCGAGCAGCCTGTTAATGAAAGCGTAATGCGTGAACGTTCATCTCGCGCGACGCGATCCCGAAAAAGGAGATTCCATAATGAGCAAAATGACTGAAAATTAATAGGTTATTTTTTTTCATTAATTTTAAATTTGAAGCGAAGTAATGAATACACTAGTTATGCAATAATGATTTTTATTTTTATTTTTCGTTTTCATAACCATTCGGAGAAGTAAATCAGTTAAATATTAATTTACTATGACATATATATTAAATGTTATTATCTTAAAAATGTTCTGATTTATGTTAAGGTATTTATACGGATATATCAAAAAACCTTTCTCGTCAATACTGTGCATTACGTTATATTTATTTACAAGTTGATAACTATTATATTATAATACAATACCTGCAGATTGTATTGTTATTGAATTAAATTAAATACAGTTATTCGTATGATATAATAATACAATATTATGTATTAGGTATATGTGATGTTTTTACAAAAATTAAATTTACACACTGTATTACTAATAAAAAACAAAAAAAAAATATTAAATATATCTTCAAAATCATTTAACATATTATCTCAACTCAGAATCATATTTCCAGGAATTTATCATTTAATTAAAATTTAACCTTCATTATTGTCTTCTTTTTTCTTCTAATCACAACACGAGAGGACTACGCTGACATTAATTTCCCTAACACAACTTTATTTAAATCATAGAATTATGGTGACCTACACTAGGTCTCCTACTCAATAAAGCGGTATAGTTGAAACTTTCTATATAGAGCAACATCCTTATTTTTTATTTAGTATTATTATACGATTTTCTTAGTAATTTCTTATTGAGGTTCCTTAAAACTTCTGAAAATCAAATGTACAGCAATGAAAATATTGTAATACAACTGAATGGACGGAATATGTTAAAATATGTTTTCATGTTAACTTAGTATATTATTACGTTTGGTGTTTATCAGCTATTTGCTTGTAAGTGGTAATTGGTTTTTTTTCGTTCAATATTTCCACACGAATAACTGTACTGTTTACGGTTATAGTAAAAATATTAAATTTTTTATTTTTCGTGAATATCTGTTATCGTTTATACCGTGAAATTTAATTTCTATTCCAATGTAAATTTATTTGAATTTGTTCTATTCTAATCGTATTGTGCTGGATTCTATGTATTATAATATAGATGTTTCCAAACGATAGTCGTAAAACAGTATTTATCGAGAATTCATCGTGATCTTCGAGAGGGATTAGGAATCCGCGTTTAATAAAACTTCACTTCTAGTATACAATATAGTATACAATACACTAACGACATCACGTATTGTACAACTCGCGCGGTTTAAATTCCCTAGAGAATACGAAACCAAGCAATGCTATATCCAATGGTTTTTAAAGTATTCGTGCAATTCATACTAATATGAAACATACAACTAGGTTACAATATTAACAACACGTATATTATTGACTAAAAATTCGTGCTATTCGCAGTATTAATAATTTAAACTTTACGAAAAATTGTCTTTTTTAATTCTATATTGACGCACGTGTAGTGTAAGCAGTGTGATTCCATTTCGTAATATTTGCAATATATTTGGAATTATGAGAATTGTCCTTTTAAAAAATGTACTTAATATTACCTGGAATATGTTAAAATAACCACACTATGTTGTAAATATTAATATAATGTAATGTGGTATTTTAAAAATTATACATAAAAGACAAAAGATTTATATGCTAGTTTGAATATTAATTTAATGTCCATGTATTTTTTTAAGTTACGAAATAAATAACTAAAAAAAAATATAAAATGCATATATATTATAACAGATAAAATAGTTCTTGCGTTTAACAAAGTACTTCGATATTAATACACTCTCAGTTGTTACTGTTTTAAAAAAAAGTTATAATAATATTATATTCAATAAAGTTTTTCTCTCATACTTAAATTTAAGTTTTTTATTCATTGGCTTTTCAATTTGACTGTTATTAGATAATATTTTTAAATTATTTAAAAATCTATTTCATAAATGTACATAATACAATAAATTAAGCAGAGTGTAAACAATAAAGGTTAATTCCTCTTTATTAATAATCTTCATAAATATAATTTTATGACTTTTCTAAGTGCTTAAATATAATTAAATGGGTTGATGTGGATTTTAAACATAATTGTAGGCTACCCAAAAATAAGTCCTGAGGGTTAGAAAGGGAGAAACCAACTCTCTCTCAACCTGCATGATGGAAAAAAACTTATAGAACGCTTGATTTATATATTAATGAAAAAGTGCTCTTCATTCGAAACAATGAAATCTTCATTTCTCTTGTAAAATAATTACAAAAGTTATTTGACAAAAAAAAGCAATACCAATAAAATACATCATGTATAAAGTAAACTTTCCAAAAATATAAAATAAACATTAACATTTTGTAGTTAAAAACTTTTGACATCAACTTTTATTGGTGAATAAAATTTTAAATTTTTTCGATGTCTTACAAAAGTGTACCTACTAATTATATGATGAATGGCTGGAATTTATTCTCCTAGTAACATTTAAATTAAATAAAACCTTAATATTGTGATTTAATAATTTACTGAGATTTAATTGATAAACAAAAAAATGTTTGACCGAATTCATAAGAATATTATTATACTTGCTACCAATGTTTAAATATTGTTAAAAAAAATGTTTTACCATTTTTTTTTTTTAAAAATCATTTTTTTTATATCCTTTTAAACTTAATATAAAAAATGTAATATGAAAATAATAATAGTTCTAGTTGAATTTATCAAACCACATCATTCTTGAAACTCAGTAAGTAATAACATTAAGGAGGCATTTATTATAATTGTAAAAATATGTGATTTTTTTTTTTGACAATATACATTTTAATAGCTCTTAAAAAAATAAAAAAATAGAAATTATAAAATGTTCATATTGTTATAATTTATAAATTATTCATGAGAAACTCAATAGATTTAAGGTTTAGATTTTGATAATTATTTTTGTAAAAATCAAGTTAAAATTGTCAATAAGATGATACATATAAATTAGTAACTGGGAATTTTAAATAAATTAGTTTCTGCAAAAAATCTACGTACAATAGTAGAGAATAAAAGTAATAGCATTTAGTTTTTTAAGTTTCAAGTAAATTAAAATACTTAAAAAACTTTAGATAACAACAATGAATTATAATGTATTAATAAAATTAATATTATTACTATGTTAAGCGAATGATCAATAAATTGTATTGTAAATATGTCACTATATTTTAAATTTGCAATTCTGATTTTATATTTTGTTACTTTAAATATTAATATCATAAATATTTTACAAACATTTTTATGTATAAAGTGATAATGACCTGGTTTTTAAGGCTTAAATTATTCAAAATCAATAAAAAATAAATGTATTAAGTATGGTAATATATTTAAAGGATAATTCATATGGAAACTTATGTTTATTTGTGTTAGAAATAATATAAAACAAAAATAGTAAGAATTCAATCATTATTAAAATATTTATAAAAATGTCTACAAATAAAATTTTTATATCATAATGAATTATTATTTATTTGTAAGTCAAATTAAAAAAAAAAAAAATATAGAAAAATGATGATGAGTTTCAATTTTTATTATTCATTTATTGAACGTTAATAAAATGCAACCGACGTAGTTTGAGCCTATTCAATTCTCCAGGGAGATTATTATGTCTTATAGTTTCGATTTTTCAAATGTGTATGGTATTAAATTACGTGACAGCATTATAATATCTCACAAGTTATAAAAAAATCAAGATATTTTTATTATTTGACACTGAAAAATTGAATTTTGTTTTGCAGAGAGAAATATTTTTTTATTGTTATTTTGAAAAGTAAATTTAATTTATAAATAAGTTATAATTATAAAGGTGCATAGGTATTATTATGATTATTGTTAATAATTTATTTTTATTATACTACAATTATTAGCTTATAAATATCACATGTATCATTAAACGATTAAATGAATTATTGAATGTTAAATTTTTCAATTATACGAGTATTTAAGTAATTTCATATTAATAGCTTATAATCAAATGAGGTTGAAAATGTATTTTTTATTTTATAAGAAAAATAAAATATGAAATTATAGTTTATCAATTGTGACTGTCAAATCTTTTAATATGAAATGATTGTACTAAATACTCGTATTTTACTTAATTACTACAAAAAATAAAATAAAACTATGAGAATTATAAAAATGTGTAGGTATTTTTGTTCAAATAGCTATTCATATTTTATTGTTTATTAAAAAGAATTCAATGTTTATGTTTACTACGTATAATGCTTCCATACCAACATTTCCTCAATTGTATGGTTACAGATATTGTGTCTATTGTTTGTAATTTTTAAGCTTAACGAATAGTATCATTGCAAAGGTGTCAACTGAACATGATTTATAACCGATTATAAGATAATATATTAAAACATTTGCTAGAGTACTTATATGCTGACTTTGTGATATTTGTGTTGTACTCTTTAGCGTAAATATTTAAATAGCTAGCGTCAACAACACGAGTATTTACTGAAATGTGATTGTTTGAAGATGACATTCAAATATGTTAGATGAAATAAATAAAACAAATGTCGTTATACCAAGTTTTGAAATAAAAAAATGTATATATATATCCCAAACTTCAGATTATTTAGAGTAAAGTGGAACAAAATATTTCACTTTTTCATTAAAAATTAAATTTAGCTCTAATATCGTGCATACATTTCATATTCTTCGATTCACATTTATTATGCAGTAAATGTGCTCACAAATAGGAAATTAAATATTATGATCAACATATTTATATGCAGTAGTCTTGTGAATGTTGGTTCAGGTGTGTTGACTTATTTTAAACACCCCAGAAACACAATCACATACACACACACACACACACACACACACACACACACACACACATATATATATATATATAATATAATTTTAATTCAAAATTTCATTTTTTATTAGAATTTAACGTTAAAGGGGTAATTCAAATTATCAAACGAGTAAATCTATAGCTGAATACAAATGGTGTTATGAAAACCGTGGTTTAATTAAAATGGTTGTTCGTCTGTGGTGTTATTTGAAATCCACAACTATACCGTAGTAATTTACTTTTAAACAGATGTAATATATGTTCACTTGAGTATATTGCACGCTGTCGTCATAAAGAAAATATCCAAGTATTAATTAATTTAGTTAACAAAATAAAAAGACAGATAAAAACAACACCTACACGCTGACGTACCGAAATTGCCTATATTCCACGGCAGTCAACTAAAATAGATTTAATTGTTGTAGTTATTATAAAAACAAATATAGATAATAAAAACCATTAATATCAAAATGGCAAATCTTAATGACTTTTGGTTTGGAATTTTATGAATCAAAAACATATTTTGAATAACGATTTTTATAAATATTTCGAACCCACGATTACAATTTTGTATAAAGGTTGTACAACGTTGAGTTATATAACTAAAACAATACCGATTTGAAATATTTCTATGATAAACATAAACAATACATAAAATACCATTCGTGCGTAGGTAGCATTTATTATATCCACGTTTTTTCAATTGTAAGATTAATTTAATTTAAGATTAGAATTATATTTTTGAATAATATATTTAAATTAATATTAAGATAATTTTAGAAATTCAATAACATATAAACCACAGTATTTATAAACAGTACAACTACAGGTTGCTTGTTGAATTATAAATTAAAATTAATTATTCTACTGCTTTGATTTTCAATGGTTTAGCTAATAAATTTTAGAATGAAAAATCATATATCGTATAAAATTATTACCTCTATTAACCTTATGGTCTTTATACTATAAATATAAAATATATTATTAAATGTTTTTAAACGTTATTATTAATGAGGTAAGAGGTATAGTACTCAATTTGTTTTGACGAACGATAAACAATCATTTTTTTTTTTTTTAACGTTACGAACAAAATAATATTTAAACTAGTGATAATTATATCATGAGTAAAAAATTTCACGTAATTTATATATTTTTTTGAATACAGATTAGTAATCAACAAGTTTATAATTGTTTGCTAAAAATAACACTTGATAATATGATGATTATCGTTTTTTTTATCTCCAAAAACAATTATTTATATATTTTAAATGAGTGATATTAATGATATAATTTTTTTTTTTTTTTGTAACAAATCAATATCTAGCATTTATTTTATTATAACTGCAGTTATATTTTGATTTTATATACATAATAATATTATTTTGACCAAAATACTTAAAGAAAATATTTTAGCTACGGTATTACCTGACATCTATTAATAATAATTATCATGCATATTGCATAGTTATTAGCTACTATTTAAGGTGTACTATGATATGTATACTGTATATGTATATGTATATGTATATGTATATGTATTGTACTAGGTACTTAAAATATTTAAATTAATTTAATTCAGTTTATTTTAAATATATTTTATTATTATTCAGCATAATACAATTTAAATGATATGTTATTAAAATATTTATGTGATACTATAATAACTAGGGATTTCTAAAATTTCACATTTTTTTTCAATTATCAATAAAAACGTAGAAAAATTAAAAAATGTTTGTATAATACCACAGCATAATATGGTAAATGCATGTTTTTGTATTATATTATTTTGCGTTTATAAATAATTATTTATAGACCATGCATAAAATAATAATTTCGAAAGTTAAAATCCTCAGTGTCGTTAACCAAGAAAAACAAAGTTTTACAAAGGACACCTGATACGATTATAATCATAATATCATAAATCATAATCGTTTTTGATCTAATTTGTTGGTATTTTTTTATTGTTCTCAAATAAATAATGAATCAATTACCTAAAAATACTGAATTGGAAATTATTATGATAATTATATGGTAACAATTGAATTATAAATTATGATACTTGGTTAATAAGAATAAAATTAGTTAAAATTAAATATTTTAATTTTTTATTTTTTTATCAATATTTATTTTATTTACATGCATACAATTACTTACTAAATGAATCGTTGTAATTGATTTGGAATGATTTTGATATTAACCTGAAACAAAAAAATATAAACATTATTTAAGCATTTTATTGAGTGTTGCAACTGATTAAAATACAAATATCATTACTGTTAGGCATTTTATGTCAGGCACTCGTTTAGCTTTTCGGAGCGTAGAACAATGCATTATAATTATAGTTGAATGACGATCCTAAACGTCTAAGCGGAAAATGTTTTATAAAAACAAGGTGTTATTTTGTCAAAAATTTACTACCTTAAATAATAATGTTAATTTACCATTTGCTATTAGGATGTTTAATAAATTTCCGTTTTAAAGTGTGATTTATAATATATAGCTATGATGCGTATATGTTTTGGTTGTTCTGTACTACATCAAAAGTGTTTTACGAAAGAAAACATTTTGATATAAAATCAATGTCATTCCGTTTCACTACTTACATCGTCTAAAATTACAAACGCATCATATTTTTACCACAACTGTTTTTCTACAAATAACATAGTTTATTTGTTACTCTTTTATAATTAGTTACGGTATAGAAATCTTACTTCATCGATCTAAAATAATGTATCTATACATTTTTATTATTATACAATTTCTAGTATATATATTGTATTTATTTTATACAATTATCATTTATTATACATTTCGAGAAATTTTATCTTAAACTTTATAGTCTAATTGAGTTGTAATCTTCGAAAAATCTTTACGTTTACCGGAATATAATTATTCAATTTAATTTTACGTTATCAGATATTTAGAAACAAAATGTTTGTTACTATATTTCAATTACTTTCACATTTTATTTAATTTTAATTATTTTTTTTAGAATATTTTATTGATATAATATGAATTATGGTAATATTAAATGTTTTACAAAATATTGTATTTCCTAAAAGTGTTAAAAATTGTTGTTACGTAATTAAGACTTTTAAATGAGTAATAATAACATATTACACATACTTTTATGATACTATAAATATTATTAATCACATAATATTTTCGATATATTTTACCAAATATCTTGGTTCACCTAATTGTGTATAAAAATAAATAATATACATATATTATAACTCATACTAATACAAATTAATTATAATATTTTTTTTTTTTTAGGGATAAAACAATTTTCCGTTCAGAATAGGTATTAGTTTACAACGATTTATTATTGAATTTAAATTTAACATATTATCCACAACTGAGCTATTGTTAAATTATGAAATTAATTCAAAAACTAAAATACAGTAAAACGATTCATTTATTTGGTTACGTCATAAGTATATACGTTTATCTTTGAAATTTCTTATTGGGGTCCTTCCTTTTTATTAAATTATGCATTATCTTGTGATTTTTTTGTTTTTATATTTTTGCTTAATATTAAAAACTTTTATTAAAAAGTATAAATATTTAGATTATAAGGATAAAAGTGAAAATATAGCATTTATTTGTGATTAACACAACTTTGTTGTATTGAAAACATTAGATACGTTATTGATATAACTTATACGCATATAAAAAATGAATTAAAATAATTTGGTAATAACTGTGCTGGCTTTTAATCTATTATAATATTTTCGCTATCTTTTGTCCATCATTCCTGGGCATCGGATTGTAGTACTAATTAGCTTTATTTTTTCCAAAGGTTTTAGTAAGTTTTGTCTGTGGTTGTTTTATTAATATTGTTTGTGATGACCCGTTGAGCTGACTGTCACGATACCTGTCATCACACCAACATTTCAACAATTAACGTCTTACAAAAGCATTTCACGGTACAACACATCTGTACTTAAGTATTAAGTGGTCGGAGTTTCGATATCATTTAAAATTCAGTGTGAAAATTCATTAAAAATGAACCGTTAATTTTATCCGAATCTTATAGACGGTTAGTCCCGTCGGCGGATCTCTTTCGTAGTGAATCGGGTGACGGGTCTGGTACACAAGCGTTGCTGTGGCACCGACAGTTTTAATACCAATTAAGGTGTTCTAGGAAAATGCAATTTTAATTTGTATTCCACCCAGAGTTCAATAAAAGACTGCAATAACTATCAGTGTGTTCGACATAACAATATCAACATTTTCCGTTCCGTAAGCTTCTTGGCGGCAATATTAAATGCAATTATTCTATTTAAAAAGGAATAATAATAATTATAATAATAAAAGGAATAATCAATTTACGAGACAGTAAATTGAAAAATTACAGAGATAAAGTATTAATCTTTTTACCACGAATCAATATTTGAACTAATACTATCGTATCGTACACCTTGTTTCATACAATCATTGCAGTCATTAGAGATTAATGAAACAATATTACTCTAAATAGTTTTCGTCAATTTTCATGGTTGCAATATTGGCTTCTAGTCGCAATAACATAATATCATGATACCATTACCATGGTTATAGTGAATCCGCATTTGCATATTAATAGAAGTATAATGTATTATATATTAACACCTCGTGGACATTCAACCTCTTATTATAATTTATGAATTTATTAGCATACTGATATAATATTATTACTTTTTAATCGATATTGATAATAAATTATTATCATATACATCATGCGTGTACCGTGAAATATTGTATCGTATTATAGGATCTATGGAGCTTATATTAGAATTATTATATTTTGAAGATTAATTTAATAAATAATGGAGAATTTAATTATTGTAAGTCAAATATATCGTTATTATTCTCATAAAATATTTGTCTCGAATATTTAAAATAAAAAAAAAACACTTATTAAGTAAAATTAGACATAATACGTACGATGATATTATTTCATAAATACAAATAAGTGTTCTGAAAAAAAATGATAATTTTCAGGACCCAAATTACCTAGCAAAAATCATTAATTTTGTTGGACAACAATTAAATACAAGTATATAATTTACATCGTTCCTTTCGTGAATAGTAATTATTTATCTTCACTATTTTATATTAAAGAATACATAGTAAAAACTAAACAACATACTATCTGTTTGATATTTATATTAGTTTCGATTTAGACATTATTGACAATACGCAAATCTATAATTTACATTATGAGGTAACTACATAAATTTCAATAATATTCATAAAATGTGTCAGTTTAAAATTGTTTTGAGTTAAATGTCAATGCATAAGTACATCGTATCATATTATAGTATTATTTACTAATGTTGCTGCATGACATAATAACAATAATATTATATATACCTTGTGTACGTTCACATTACGGTATTACCGTAACGGGTCGCATATATTAATATTTCACATTAACAACGATGATCGAACAAAATACATGGAATTATTTTCTGCAACATTATTATAGACACAACCAAATCTTACCAGTAAACATTTATGTTTTTATACGTCGTTTTAATCGTATTTCTGAAGTATTTCGACCGACAATGAAAATATACGATATTTTACCTGACGATTTATTTTTATTTTTATTTTTATTGTTATGCGCAGCTGGTCGATACGCAAGATCACGTGTGTGTGTGTGTGTGCTTTTTATTATTACAAAGCATGCATACAAAATAATAAGGATAATAATAATAATGTATTGTTTTTCATCTTGAGGTGGATTGATCATAAAGGCATTACATTTTATTTAAAATACCCGACGATCGAGCGGATTTTAGCGGTACCTTTATCAGTAGAAAATTGAAAGAACTCAGGCTATCGTATATTATTATTATTATTATTATTATTTAGACCTTGAACCGAATAGGGTGCGCCGCATAAGTGATGTATATACAGTATTTTAAACGACACGCATGAGTGGCGTCGTCGTTTATATGTGAGGACCTCGGCCATTCGGAAAAACACCTGAGACTGGGATTTCGGCGAGCGCAGACGTTCCTTTCTACCGCCCACTAGCCGGTCATGACCGTCAATACTGCAGCCTGTGCGACACCGAACGGTATAGTGGGCTAGGAGCAAGGGATGGGAGCAAGGGGTAGCCGCACACAAAAGTAATCGCCCGGACGAATCCTTTCAGAGGACACGCAGAGGTACTTATCCAATAAAACGTGTGACAAAAAACTAGTCGCAATATATCATTTCTTCGGGACACGAGTTTAGTGGTATGTATACACGCGTGTGCCAGACCCGGTCGTCGTAATTTATGAAATACCGGTGGAAAGATGAAAAACACCGCCCGGATTCCGATTTACAATCCCGGACACGGGACAACCACTCATAAAGTACCCGGTCGGAGGGTAGCAGTTACCGTACGCGTTGCGCGTAACGGTGTGTTGTACGGAATTTGCCGAAAATTCACCACCCGACCACCCCTCGACACGTTTGACTCGTCCAAGACCTCGCGATCCTTCGAGTTGGGTGCTTGTGCTCGCCCATCTATCTGTGGTCGTACAGAAATGCTGCTGCTCCGCCAGCACGTTATTTATCGCGCCAACAGTTATTATATTTCCAGCCGATATTTTACTCGCGATCACCAAACGCAGTAATACAATTTAAAAAAAAACCTAACACGTCATACAGACATACGCTTGTATATCGGTATGTGTCCTTGTTTGAGTGTGCGTGCGTGCGTGTGTATGTGTGTATGTTTAGAACATGTGACGAGGGTGCGAGTAATATAAATGTCTGTACTTTCTTGGCGAGATGACAAAAAAACCGCAGACAAAGCTAAAACTCGGCTTCACTAGAAATGATGTACTATACATATACGAGTAGATACGTACATAATGTAACCTATCAGCTATCACATTGTATAAGAGCACGCCTCTCCCCCCCCCTCCCGTGTGTGTGTGTGTGTGTGTGTGTGTGTGTGTGTGTGTGTGTGTGTGTGTGCATACGTGATGCCGACATTATATATTAAATACGCAGATGATGTGAAGTGCGTCGAAAACTGGAGAAATAATAACTCGGTAGATAAAAATAATACTATACTAAAGAATGTTTGTTATTGTTTGTTTTTATGATAAACACGCATAGTACCACATGGGTTTTCGTTTTAATGCGATAGCGATACGCCAGGTGCAAAGTATGAACCCTTTCCATCGTATTTTAAAACTGTTTAATCGTTCGCATCTCTGATTTTTAACAAGTTTTGTTTGTTTTTCGTACTCTGAGTGAAAATAAAATCAATATATTCTGAATTATTTAACAAAATATTCCGGTAAAACAACAATATAATATAATAACATATAATATTTATTACTGTTTATTACTGGAGTATTAAAACAGCTAGTACTAAACCTATAAATAATAAACTTTCATTCGACACATAAATTACGTTATATTATCTTAGATCCATTTTTTAGTAACATGATTTATAGAGTTTTGTATAACACTTATGAAAATACTACATATGTAACTGATTGATGGTTATTATTTTTTTGAGAAAAATATAAGTCAAATTTTGTAAATTAACGTAATTAATTTTTCAATACGATAATATTATAATTTGGATCGAATTTATTATGACAAAGATAATAATTGTTAGGTATGTATATATTGTGGTGAAACAAAAACCCATTGAGGTATAAATGCACAATATGGTTTAAATTGTTCAAAACTAAAGTTGATCTTGTTTAATTTTATAAAACTAAATATTATTTACATAAGTTGCTTATATATAAACAAACTAAAGGGTTTCAAACTTTTTAACACATCCATAATTCTTACAGTACAATGTATTTTTCATTTTATACAATGAAACGTGGATATTGATTTAATTAAAATGTTAACAATTTGATAGTAATTAAATTAGCAACATGTTTCATTTTTTTTTTTTGTACTAGAATCCGATCTATTGATTGCATTAAATTTATTTTTAAAGGTACCAATTTAATTGTGGTCAGTGATTTATCAGCTGTTCATAATTGGAAAACCAATTATTTAAATGGAAGGTAATCGCTGTTTCTCCAATCAATTATGCTGGTCAATTTTCATTCTAATTATTATTTAATTGCAAAGATTATTGGCTGTATGTGATTTATTGAGACGATATTTTAATCTCATCGGCCATACTACTTTGCATAATCCATTGTCTAAAAAATATACATAATCATTTTGACACTAAATTTTAAAATAATCAAAATATTTAAATGTCGAATGAAACTGTTTTATTAATATTATCACTATCAGAAGCTCAGAACTACAAAATATAATTTTATTTGTATATAGTTTATGTTTAGAAACTTATATTATAGTAAGACTATAATTAATAGATCTTAATATATTTAAAACTATTTTCAAAATTATTTATTTATTAGCGATGAATTTAATTTACAGTTGCATAATATTTTTACTAAAATTAATTATCAATAAGATGTAGTTTTTTAGTTTTCACACAAACATGTTAATTTTTTTCTTGGAGAGATGATTAATATAAAACTATAATGAATAAGTTCGTTTTGAATCTCAAAGTATTTTTGGCTTTTGTGCTGTATTTGATTATAAATATATGAGTAATATTATATAAGTAAATAAAAACAGATAAATACATTCTAAAATTTTACTCGTTTAATAATAAATACATCACATCACCGATGCCTCGTTAATAAAAAATTAAATGTCTGAAGTTCGGCATAAGAATGAGAGTTGAGAAGTTATAGAGAAGGAAACATCTCAGAACAAAGTATTATAGAGTTGTAATTAAATTCATCTTTCATTTTCCGTTAGGAGTAAACATTTTAAAATTTAATTTCCTACTAAAAAAAAAATAAAAAAAAACATAATATGACTATAATAATAAATTTGATAGAAAATACTATTTTTAGTTAATTATATTAAAAAATAAATGCACCTACCTACTCAAACATTATTGAATTATAAATTAAGTATGAAACACATTTAAATGGTCTATTTTAGTATATTGTTCTGTATGTAATATTAATATTTATTATTAACAAAGTAAGTCTACAAAAGAACAGAAAAATAAAGAAATCTGTTTTAAAAATGACGCAAATTTACATATTTAACATTATTTAAAAGCAGTTCTTGTTTTTAATTTTTTGTAAAGAAATTCTCAATGAATGCGTTTTAATTTATTCCCGATTTCATTAAACAAACAATAATAATGGCAAAAACATTACATCATTAAAGAGTAAAAGTATGTTCCGTGTAAGGAATAAAAATAACCGTATTTTACACGTACCCTAAAAAGGCGTAAAATTGTTTTGTTAATTATATTTCCAGGATGAAAAAAAACAACTGACGCTCGCAAATTTAAAACATAGATTATAATAATAAAGAACGCACTTAGCGTTTACACTGTGTCGCATTAAACGGAGATTATAATAAATGAATATTTTTGCGAACAACGTGGATCCTAAACGAGCAGTTGTGTACGTTTTGTGCGAATTCCAAATGGAACTACGTTTTCCCGATTTTTCGTAAAAAACCTTTACCGGGATTCCATCGTCTTCGGTATGTAGGTATGTACTATATTAATATGTAAAATATAACATGAATTGTGATTTTATAGTGAAGATTCATCGGATGACTGGTCGATAAAAATACGAAAATTTCTAACACTCTATCAGGCATGTCAGCTACCACATATTATATTCCCTACAAAAGACAGATAAGGTTCATCATATCAGATAAAGGTTATTTTATAAGTATGACGATATTTTATACTTAAATTAAACACGTCGTGAAGGTCACGAATTTAATTTAGAACATGTGATAAAACAGAGAATCAAACGTTATTCACCTATATAGGGTTTTCCACATTTTAAGAGATGCGAACAATACTATTGAATATAAATACTTTTTCTGACGGTGAAAGAAGAGTATTTGAAATGTCTTATTATTGTACTGGCATGCTACAAATATTGGAAATCTAGTTTACACAGTACTCTAAATTTGTGTCGATTTTGTCAACACTTTTTTTTTCTTTAGATAAGTGTGTAGTCATGAAAAAACACCGAAGACGAAGACAGTAGTAAAACACGGAGTTAAGGTAGGAAAGTGCATTTTTTCTCGAGTGTATTTTGCTCAGTATGGAACACACTTCGTAAACGTCTATGACACACACTCTCTATCCGTATTTTCTGGTTTGCTTATAGTTTTGGAGATTCGTAGATCGTTTAGATTGGGTCAAGTACAACAAACATTAAATACAATAAGTAAGCTGTCATATCTGTCAGCACAAATACGAATCTAGTGACCATTAATGTCTCTTATATTTTGTCCCGTTGACACTTAGGATTGACGGAATGGTAATATTATTACTATCACCGTCAACCAAATTAGGAATCTTGAGCTTTAACAACTGTGTTTTTTTAACGCGAGTTGTACATTTAACGGACGGTATTTGAATAATATAATATAATACATTAATTTTGTGTACAGTGAGACGAAGGAGCGATGGTGACAAGGAGGATGTGGTTGTTTGTATCTAAAATGTATAATTGTGGACTTGAGCCACGCTTAGAGTTTGACGTTTTTCCGTACAATATGACATTGGTGGTTCAGAGATGACGAGGTCAAACATATATTATTTTATGATAATAATAATGAGAATAATTATAATTATAGTAATAATAATAATAATAGTGTTTCAAATGGTTTATTTTATGTATATGGCCCTAAATAACTGGGAGAATTTTTTTTCGTGAGTTTGACATTGATGCTAATTTCATCGACTACAAAACGGAAGCCCACGTGTTAACTTCAAACTTTCCCGTATAGCAAATCTATAATAATAATGAGACAAATAAGATGTATACTCATTTCCACCCCCACAATAGGTATTTGACTTCAGGATATTTTATCTCGCCAACTACAACTATTACGACCTTTGGATACGATACATAAATATATATATATATATATATATATATATTACTGGATTGATGAACCTATTCATGCGATTTGAATTTTGGTGCACTCGGAAATCGTGAACACTCAAAACGCCCTTCCGGGCCGTACAGTAAACGATTTATAGATATTTATAATAGCAGTAACTCTATATTATTATGCGCGTGTCTATATTATTTTTGTTTTTTTCCATATCCGACTAATATCCGATAAAACTGTATATAACGGTAGCTATTGGAATATTGAGCGAGCATAATCCTTAATGATAACAATATCCAATAATGTTCATACAATATTTTCGGCAAAACAAATGTTTAGTTTTTCGTAACAGAAAATGTATATTATTCTTTTAGGCTGTCAATTACGTGAATAGAAACTTTTTATCTTATATTATTTATTAATTAATTATGTTTTTCCTTGATATGTAACACGAATAACTAATGTCCATTCAAAAAATTTCTAAACATTCAACTCTATTAAGAGCTTATTATTCCATGAATTCAATAATTGATATTTTGTTTAAATTTGAATTTTATTAGTCAAAACAAACTTCTATTCATATTCACTATGATAATAAATGAATCGTGACCTCGGAAACCAAAGGTTAAACAGCTGATAAAAAACTGAGCATAGTAATTTTAATTTTCTGTTTTATGAGTAGCCAACTTACTTCAGATAGTGAACAATTTTTGATTGAAGCTTCCCTAAGTACATAATTTTCACTTTTAGATGGAGCTTACCAATGTTAAATTTGCTAAATATTTGTACAAAATACAATTACATCTAATAAACACAAATACACAGATAAAAAAAAAATATGTTTTAAAAAAAAACGCATTGAGAACCTTGTATAGAATAAATAAGAACTAATTTTACAGATCTGACTATAAAATTGCCACGGAGATCGTAACCATAAACTATTTTTTTTATAATTTTTAGGATTATTTAATTATTAGTCAAAAATGTTTTACACAAAATACAATTATTGAACATATTTGTATAATTTATTATATTGAAATGTATAATGTATCACGTGATTAAATAAGTTATAATATAAAAATTAAATAAATGTCATGAAATCACAATTCTTAAAAATTAAGTTCAACGAAAAATCTAAGTATAAACAATCTATATTTCGAGGGGTATAAGTCATAATAATACCCATGACCTATTTAACAACGATATAATTTAAGTACATGATAATACGATAATATTTCTTTATTTAATGTTTAAAATAATTTTTCCCTTGAGTAAAAGAAATTCTAACGACGTTTTTAATATTTTTATCATCATGTTTGATCTCAACGTGACATAATTTGGTATTTATTTTTTTTACATTTTTAAAACGGTATTTGTGAACATTATGGACATAAAATAGTTAATATATTAAAAAAAGTATTGTATGACAGTATTTCGATCATTATTATGTAGTTATAATGTATTTTGACTTATCTTGAGAAAAATGATGTTCTAAAAAAGATAATTTTTGAAATATTTAATGTGTCATAAAAGTATACTTTTAGTTCATAAACTCTATAATCCATTATTACATTTTAAAATTAGTAAATGTGTTGAACATTTTTTAAAATATTTTCGATGAACCATATTATATTGTAAATTAAAGTTATATAAATAAATATATGTGTATATTAAATAAAACCATGCAAAATTGAAATTGATTCTTGTACATTTAAGTCAATATTTTTATTCTTATAAACGAAAAAAATATTGGTAACTTAATATATTAATTGACCAAATATTTATTTCAATAATAATAGTTTAGTATCAACTACCAATAAATTATATTATGCACGGAAATAAAATATTTAGCCTGCAACTAATTTTTTTTTAAATTTAATCACCTATCCATGACATCTTTTACCGCTAATGTGTAGTATAAACGGAAGATTTTCAAAATTTTGCATTATCAATGACGTTGCATACGGTTTTACCCGTTGTCGGAGTATAAAGCTTCCGTATGCATAATGGCATAAAAACAAATAAATAATAAGATTTTCTTGTCTCTAAATAGATATTAAGCTTCAGAAAGTGATTCCAACGATATATTTTATTTATTGTACAGTATACCATTAATAATATATTAATATCCACTATATACCACTATATGTATCCACTATATATAAATAAAAATATTATTTTATTTAAAGAAAAACAACTTATTATACGTCTTTTCTCATTTTAGTCTTGAAACAATGATAGGTATTATTAATTATTATCATTTCTTACAAATTTATGTGACAAGTCTGTATAATGTAATTATTCATAAAGTTAGAGTCTTTTAGCACTATTATAACCGTATTTCCACAGACCGTCTATAATATAACTTCGATTTATATTTATATTTAATATTTTTTATGCATGGAATGCATTTACATGAATCATTGAGTCTATACCGTCGAATATTTAACTAACTAAAATATATTTTATGTTGTTATTTTGAAATAATTCACAACCAATATTTAATAGTCATGCTTTACGTTTGATCTTATTTGTTGTCTATATACATACATTGTGTTCTATTAAATAGTTATAAAATGAAATAAATATACATTTATATTTTTTATTTTTATTAATAAAAGAAATATTTACAATCTGTATACGTTGGTAATACAATAAGTAAAAGTTATATTGAAAGTGTAGTATAGAACATGTAGTGTTGATAGAAGGAAGTGTCCGATGACATCACTTAAGATATCAGCTCTCTCAATATAACAAAAGTTATAAATTACTTGACGCGTTTTGAGTAATTTATACTCAGAAAAAAAAAATACAATACATGTTATAGCTATATATATATATATATATAGTCATAATAGCGAGAAAGAATGAACCAATGTTTTTAATAACAAACGGTGACTGAGAAATGATTTTTTATTATAACTATTTAAATATAAAATAAACTAATTAACTAATCGAAAAATAAAAAAATGAAATGGTACTATTTAGGTATATTATATTGATATGTTAACTGTATTTATCAAATTTTCACCATGCAATTTATTTGGATTTTCGATAAGCCTATGATTAGTTAAAGGATACATATTAATACACTAACGTGTGTAATTCAGACAAATTAAATTTAGATCACTTAAAACTGATTTATAGGTAACTATTTGTTTTTAAATACAAACAACTGAAATATGTATTTCATTGTATATTATAATTATTTAATTATTCCACATTATTTAGTTGTTGGAAATTTACTAATAATTTTACGCTAGGCTAAATCTATTTATTAAATAGCAAGAAAAATTATTTATCAGTTATTGATGCATATAACATACAATTCTTAATTGATGAATTACTTTAGTAAAAATAAAGCTCTAAACGTATAATTGTTATGGTTTGTTGGTAGGAGAGAAGGGAATAGATAACTATAGATCAATTTTTCAGCATTATTTATCAAAACATCAATGAAAATGATCGTTTCTAGTAAGTCATAGTGTGAATAGAATAATTAAATATTAAACGTTGAAAATTAAATCTTTTATTTTTATCATTCTGGAAAAAAAGATCATGATTGATAATATTGTATAATATTATTGATTATATAAAATAGTACATATATATATATATATATATATATATATATATATATATATATATCAATATATACTCAATGATTATAGGTACTTATTCTATATTATAGTATAATGTTAAACTTACAATGAATTGAATTATTTTATAGCTCTTTATACATTATTTTATTTAAATAGAGATTTGGACAATGAATTTAGATTCTGAAATAATGGATGAAGTTCGACAGACATATGCCATACGATAATAATAGTTTTTTTTTTTTTTATTAAAAAAAGTATTTTTCGAGCAGTAAAAGTTTTCAAAAACTTTTACGAAGCATATGCATCAGATTGGAAATTGATTTATATTTGATTGCATTTAGATTATCGTATATTCCCGAAAATTACCATTAGTTTACGAGAAATCAAAAAGGAGTAAATATGTTATTTAAAACGACGATAATCACTTTTTATCCTGAATTTAATTTAATTTAGGTAGTGAGTGAATAAAATAATATAATAAACATAAAATATTATTTCGATAGGTATTTAATATTCCCTACGTGCAAATGTTATCAAAAACATAAATAAAAATAATTGTATTCGAAAACAAGTTATTCTAATGGTTTTTAATTATCAATATGTTTACTTACTCCTAAAAAAGATCTGTTTTGATCATTTCATATAATTTTTACAGTATTTTTTTTATAATTACGTAAAATATAAATGCTATACAATTGACGGAAAAGCTGCAAACAAATTGTTATGGTTAAATGGAATAATTTTAATAAAAATTAATATACATTTTTGGGGGGGGGGGCAAAACTCCCCCGGGTATTTGATAAATAACATGATTAAGTCGCTACCAAATTTGAGATTATTGGAAATTTAGACTATAGCATTAGACAGTAAACTGATTTTCAAGAAATACCTATAAATTGTAATAGTTTATACGCGTGTTTAAGCACGTGTACTTACTAAGTGAACACTTGGAAGGATTTCACACGATAATAATTATTATGTTTGAAGAGCCCAATCTTAGGTGTCGTAAGTGTTTTAGAAAGGGTATGTCAAAATGTTAGGGCTCAGTTCTACCCTTATATAAATTATACTACATCGACCCAACCCGTCTTTTATCTCTGCTATAATTTCATTATGTTATCCATAAAAATGTACGTTTTCGAGGAACAATAATCATTTTTTTTTCAGAGAAAAACGTTACCACCTATAACGGCTTTAGTGGCCCTTATAATCCGGAATTAGAGAAAAGAAGGTATTGGTCAAATCGTTTAATTGTCACGGACTAAAAATTAAAAAGGTTATTTTACCATTTTTAAAATTCAATAATTACATAGTACACGCAGACATGTACAGAAACTTAAAAACATCGTAATCAGTTTCAACCATTAGGTTTTATTTTTAGTTTTGTATTAACGATTATTTTCTCTATACTTTTATGTAACTTGAATTTATTATGAACTTTTTCAAACTATATACGTGGTAAATATTGTAACTACATAATATGATTTTGATTTATACAAATCGTTTAGTTGATGTAAGAATACAAAATACAGTTACATTTATGTTGAAGTAAGACCATTGTATTTGTGCATTGGAAAGCGTAAGAAGAAATGTTTGTACTATAATACACTTAGACCTTGGACAGTTCAATAGTTTGAGTTAACTCGATTAAATTGATTTAATAATGAATAAAATAAGTTTCAAAGTTAAAATTAACTTAACATAAACTTTTTAAACCATAAATGCCAATACTTGACAATTATACGCATTTCAAAAACAAGTTTAAATAAGTCATCATTTCAAAAGCATTACTAAACTTTGAAGTACCCCGTTGAATAAAAACTCAGTCAAAGTCTAACATAGTAAATACATTTTACAATATAGTTAATTTAACATAACACAATTAATTTAAAATGGTTTTTTTTACATATCGGATGATTAAGTATGAACATATGTATTTTTTACAATTTAATTGATTGATACTAATAGATAGTATAGCGATATTGCATCATATTAAAATACAATAATTATTTTAGTTTAATGAATGTTATAACTGACTAAAATTCAAGGCAATTTCAAAATGCATTTGTCATATGAATATTAATTACCTATTTAGTAATTATACTTTATAATATATCATTATGTTATAATATTATAATGATATATTTCCATTGTAAATTAATAGTACAACTTTAATAAATATTTTAGATTATGTATTTATATATTTTTGTCAGTGTATTTTTTAAACTAAATATTATAATATAAAAAAAAAAAAAAGATTTTTAAAATTCTAATTTTAGATATATTTTATTGTTTGAACAATGAGAATTCTCTATGGTATTCACATTATAATTTAAATCGAATTGTAAATTGTAATTGTTGCTATACATCTTATCGAAATTTAAATTGTATAAATAATTGTATGAACAATTAAATAAAGACCAACGTACGACACAGGAAATACATTATCTAACAATAATTTGAGGTAAGTGATTAAACAAATAAAAAATAAATAAAAAATGAATATAAAAAGTTCCAGAATACACATAGAAAGTTTTTAAGTGAAGAATACAACATATATTAATTTATAAAATGTCCTAAAAACATTAACGTATTAAACAGTAAACTAACAAATATATGGGGTATAAATTAGAAATTTTAAATATATGACAGTTAGTTTTTAAGTTTAAAAGTTAAGATAGTTCTGAATTATCTACAATTGTATCCAATTATATTAGTATAAAAAATTCAAATTTAATAGATTAAATATTTTTTTCAGAAAACAAATAATAAGGTATTTGAATAATTATTATCAAAATATGTGTAATAATATATACACTTAATTATTTATTGTGCGGTAATATGTTCAAATTTAAAAGCTGAAAATACTAATTCAATTGGGTTTATCGGTTTGTATATTACATTAATGCATTTTAATGAAAAGTTATTGTTAATAAGGAATATATTATTTTTATATTTTAATTTATTCAAAAGTATGTACTTAAAATGATTGAAAAATATTAATTTCGCAAACATTTAATAATACTATTATATAATGAATATAATTTGAACATTGTATATCTTCAACAA
Organism: Rhopalosiphum nymphaeae; assembly: GCA_036289425.1. Lineage (NCBI taxonomy): Eukaryota > Metazoa > Arthropoda > Insecta > Hemiptera > Aphididae > Rhopalosiphum > Rhopalosiphum nymphaeae. Next base: position 5,990,263 of record JAZAQC010000012.1, on the reverse strand, counting down.
AATATATAGTTATCGTTTCTTGTTTACATACAATGGACTTATACAGGTATTTTTAGGATTAGAAAGTTTACTTACCTTAAATATTAATATTCTGAGAAAAGTAGTGTATTAAAAGTGGTACTAAGTGATTGTATTTTTGCTTTGTTTGAAAATAAGCTTAGCATTTTTAATTAGGTATAAACTGTAACATTTTTCGAGAATAATTAAATTATTCACATCTAAAACAGTTATACTAATTTATGTATTCTATTCTTATTTAGTTTACTGGTAAGTCTTTGAATGAATAGTTATATTTTAATTTATTGTGCAGAAAATGATTTCCTTAGTTTTAAAATGTGATCATAGAAAATATAGTTAGTGCTGCATTCGTTGAATATGATTTTAATTAAACTTATATTTGTTTTAATGTATTGTAAAAGAGAGTAAAATAAGATTACCCTGGCAAAATAATTATAATTTGAAATATACTTATGTATATTACATTATTATTAAATTGTTTCAAAAAAAAAAAAATATATAGTCTTTAGTTGTTAAAGTTAACATGCATGATCGCCGATTTGGCAGTCAGGAGTAATGAATATTTTAAATAGTATTTATTTTATTTATTTTTGATAATTCATATAGGTTGATAAAATACAACAGTTTTGGACAAACTTGCACATAAATCTACCAACACCGTGCACATGTTATTGTATTATTGTTATTTTTCCTTTTGAGTAAAATGTACATAAATATATATATAATATTATGTTCATATATAGCAGTTATGAGGCTGTGTAACGATGGTATTTCCGTAACTGAAAAGAGATCTCTTGGGCTTTTGTAACTGGCAACAATGACCCACAATAATTCAGAAATTCTTTCATTTTTTTTTCTTTTATAATATAATAAAATATATAAACAAAATGGATTTCAAACAGGCCCATGTGAGACACCCAGAAAGTATTTTATTTTTCGGGTATGCTACACTACAAACGTAGTGCTTACTACTTATTCCTACGAGCCGAAGAGTTTTAAATTATAGGCTACATTAGTATTTTGGTATGTGTTCTTTTAAAAATGTTTCAACCCTTGGTCATAATAGAATATACATGTTAGTTAGTTGTGCAAAAATATGTTTACTGAGTTAAATTAAAATTACACAGGGTCGTAAGAATAATACAAAAATATGTAGATTTCACCAGAATAATTATAACGTATAGTATATACCTATTATCATTGTTAATATTATCAATAAATTAAATACTTATTTTTTATTTTACCTTGATAAATATTATTTAAGAAATCTAATAATTATTTTAGATGAAAAAAAGGCTTATCTAGATGAATTAGAAACTTAACTCAAATAATTAAGCATCAGCAATAACCTATGAATAATTTCAACTGTCATAAAATAATTAAATTTTAAAAACCATTCTAATTTCAATGATTTTTATGTTAATTAATGTTATTTAAAAAACATAAATATATATATATATATATATATATATATATATACATTTAAAAACAAATAATTTTTAATTATTACAAAGATTCTAAACAAAGATTGTATCGATAACACACATATAATTTTGTTATTATAAGTAAGACAAGTACATAAAATTCTTATACTTGAATAAGGAAGTTTTATATTTTGATGAGTATGGTTTTAATATTTAACGACATATCATACAAAAACGATATTTCAGGATTTAGCTGTATACATGTAGAATATGTTACATAAGTGACAAATATTATTCAAATAAATAGCTCTATTATTTATAGGTAATTTTAAGGGTTAAATTGTAGATAACAAATCTTAAAACTAATTTATGTAAAACCATTACACTAAAAATAACAATACATTGCGTCATAGTATATAATATAAAAATAACCTATTAAGAATTATGGTTCATTATTCACTATTCTCGTAATTTGTTAAGAATTGTAGTAGTGTATAATATTTAATTCTCAGAGTAAAAAGGGATATGTAAGGGAAAAATTGTACAGTAAACTTAATAAATTTTGATTATAAAATTAATTTGACCTTTATTAGGTGAATTGATACGATCATTGACCGCAAATGAGTTTAGACAAAAACGATATATAAGTTGACCTCGTCAATCGACCAATATGGGTGACGCTTTTCAAATGACAAAATACTGGATTGTATAATGTGGTAAATAAAAAATTGATTTTTTAAATGATTTAAATTTTAAGTAATGTATTATTTAATATTTATTGTATCATATTAAAATCGTTTTTTAAATATTTATTAATATGCAAAACTTCAATTTATCTATTTTATTACCTGTATAATAACCTTATTATTATATTTATTTTTATTAAAATAAATATTACTGTTTTCTCCTTTATTTTACATAGATAATTTTCTTGCTATCTAAGACGTAGTAATATTATACTACATAGTCCATGATACTTAATAATATTTGTGTCATTGAACTACATTGTACATGTTATTAGTTGGGTGATGATAGTATTGGCTTGTGGAATAAAACAATTCAGTTATAATAATATGGCAGATATAATTTAAAATTTATGTATAATATAACATTTTAAAAACAATAAACTGTAAAAAATAAATTTACTGATGCAAAACTAAAAATAACGATGAATAAAAGTGATCGATAATTAAGTCTAGTATCACCATATTAAATCAACAAAATTAAAGAAATAATTATATTATGTACGTATATTTATAATACTTTAAATTTGAACTAGAAATGTTGGTTATAGTAATATATATAAACAAAGTGTACCTAAATTATAAAGTAAAATTTAAATAGTATACAATCATTTATGTTAATTTATATGATGACCAACATTATTATTTTTTGTGTACCTATAAACGTCTAAGTATTGTCAAAAATAAAACATTTTTCTTTCAAAAAAAACTTGGTAAAATAAAAATGTTTGAATTTAGATAAATTATTTTTACTTTAAAATTAACTAAACGCGGTTTATTGTTCAAAATTTACTTTTTATTTAATAAGTTTGTGGTTAACTTAATACAACAAAAACTAAAAGTTATTCTTTGATAAATAAGTTTAAGTCAAATTAACTATATCAACTTGCTCATCTACATTGTCAAATTCCAGTCTTACTTTTGCGTAGGATTTCGAATGTTATAAATTAAATTACAATAGTATGATATAAATATATATATATATTAGGGTAGACATGGCTATACTCTAGACGAGAATATATAAATAATATAACATAATTATATAATACAAGAAATCAATAAAGCATGTCTACATTATTATTCAAAGAAAGTAAATATTTTTGTATTATAATTTTTTTTTTTTTTTTTTTTTAATATTGAAGTAATATAAACGGAGATATGACCTAGTTGCATTCATTTATCAAAAAAAAATTGAATTTAAATAAATTTAAAATTTAAAAATAATTGTGTTTATTTGCCACAGGGTTTAATGAAAATATTCAATTAATTTAAAATATCAGTATTTTAAAGAATTATTTAAAAAAAATTGTTATTTTATTCATATAAAATATATTATTTTATTTTAAAAATAATGCTAACATAATCTATTTTAGTAATTGGCTAACATTTCAAAATAAAAAAATATTTTTTATAAATTATCTTTGAACAAGCTATGCATTCCTTTCAAATAGATTTATTATTTATATAAGATAATTATACTTAATTCATTATATTTTGATTTTTTTTAAATTCTCTCTTATGTTGTTGTTATAACTGATACACACACAATCGTTAACAAGGATTACACTGAAAACTTGAGCATTAATAGATGCGCATTAAACACAAATAACCAAATCAAAAACTTGAATCATTTTTCGTGTTTGAATATTGTCGGAGTACCGCGATCATTAGAGTCATATTATACACGCCATGCTTGTACGTATTATATCATATAATAAATTCGATAGAAGTCAAATGCGTTTGTAAACCAGAAAAAAAAACACGAGTCTTGATGTATGTATATGAAAATCGTTCAGCCAGTCCCTCCGCACTACTCACACATATACGCACACATGCTCACATACTCCAAGTTTATAAAGGGGTGGCGATATATATTCGTTTTCTGCTAGCGGAAAAGTCCTTTGCATTTCAGTGGCGATACACTATACGTTCGTTTTCGAACGAAAAATGATTTATGACGTTAGCGTGTCGTCGCTTAACATGATGTAGACTAGCTACTGTGTGTGTGTGTGTGTGTGTGTGTGTGTGTGTGTGTGTGTATTTGGTTTGAATCGGCTACTGTATACAACAGCGTCGTGATTTCGGATATAGCGGAGGGCTGAGTGATTAGGCTGCGGAGTTGTCGGGGGCTCTTCGAAGAAATCGCCATGTAGAACTAAACGAGTTTGAAAAATCAGACGGTTTACGATAGGAACGGCGACGATGGCATGGCAGTGAGGGATGGAAAAAGAATGCATGAACAACGTCGTGGATGGTTATAGGCTGGCGGACGGCACGAGGGCGCGGGCTTGCGAAACACGAGTATTTTAGAGCTCGTTTAGTCGGATGCTTTTACCCAGACGACTGACGTGTTTTCATAAGAGATTTCTTCTGAACACTACGGTTTCTTCTTTTCAAAAGGCATCGAACCGGACGGAAAGAGTAATTAAATCTGACAGGATTTTTTTCCTCCCAAATAAAGTATGAAAGCCGTTTTGACGTTTTTCGATAATTAGGGACCGGTCGGCGGCAGCGGCGGCCGTTTGTTTTACCTACCTGCCTCATGTCGCCAGCTGAGGATCGAAAAAGTATGAGTAAGAGAAAAAAAGAATGAAAAAGAAATAAGTTTGTAACCGAAATTGTGAAGAAAAAAAATCAGTAAGTTTCACCGCTGTATCGCACGTGCGCCGCAAAATAAACATAAATACATGACTATTGGAAGATTGTCTGCCCCTAAAGTTGTTTTAATTGTGGTGACCAAATAAGGAACTCGAGGAAACAACAAACTTAAAACTAGTCCATCTCTGACATCGGTTTTTCGTCACACACATAAATACGCATTGTAAACTTACGTTTGTGTTTTTACTCACTTTTGTGTAATATACAATATCACATGACAATATTGTTAGTGAGACACGCGTTATCGTAACCAATCGTCCGAAAGTAAGTATACCATTTAACCGCCGTCGTACGATCTCATAATAAATTATATAAACATCTGCTAACCGGTAGAACTTGCAGAAACATTCTGACACAGTGCACGCATAATGTATTATTAGATGATTGCGATACTCGCTGCATATTTTTTGGTATCGAATTTTTATTGTTACTATAATATTATTGTTTTTTTATATATTATATCATTTTTTTTTTTTAAATATTACAATTCAATATTATAGGATGTATTAATTATTATGTCCAAATTTAATGGTGCTTACGACTTTACAAATCACCGACGCCAGATGGAATATGAAACGGTGACTTAACCGATAATTATAAGATCGAATTACTGTCGATTAACACTGTACAGTAAAAAAAGTAATATTAGAAGTTTTCTCTTAAATTACAATATTTTATCAACGAACAAATAATGAGAAATTTCGGCGAAACTGTTTCAGTAATGTGACGTGGATACCCTGATAAAATCAATATTTGCGAAGGTCTACGAAAAAATGGTGTTCATTAATTCAATAACCTAGATTGCAGTCTTCCAAATCAAATGTTAGTCCATAAATGTTTTTTCTATTACCCATATAAATGAACATATATAAATAAATGATATTTCAATTTGCATTAATTGCAATTGTAATTAAGTAATCGAATTCAATTATTTTGTTTTTTTTTACACATTTTTTAACGGGTATAATGCGATGTATTTATATACGAGTTTATCATATTATTTGATGTGTTTACCCAACGAATTTATTATTCTAATTTACTAAATAAATGTATAAACGAGTAATTATAGTAATAAACATTTTTAAATTTGAATTATTTTTTAAAAAAAAAAATATTTAAAACCTTAAAAACTTATAAAGACTATTGTTAAATTTAAAATAATGCAATATAAAATAAAATAAAATATGTTAAAAAGAATATTTTAATAATTTACCGTGGTTTAATAAAAATACAATACACAATATTTATTTTAAAAAACATAAATATTTAAATTTGAAAAATGATTTAGTTTTTATATAATTTTAAAATGAATGTTACAATTAGATACCAAACAGTTAGTATTTTGTAATTTATTATCATAATAAATATAATAAATAATCGGATCAAAGTATGATAAATGTATGCAAGACGTGTATGATTATGTGAAATTAACAAATTATTTCTATAATGTAGTATCACGCTTATACATTTATCTATCTAAATACGTTAATAAAATCTGTTTATTTGAACTTGTGTGTTCATAAACAATTAAATATAGCATTTTCAACCGAATCCGTTATTTACTTTGTGAGAACAAAATACCATGTAATATATAATATATGTATTTGAAAAACGATTGAAAAATATAGTTCCAGCATTCTATTTCCATACATATTGAACACGCGGTGCTTACAAGAGAAACTGAAATTAAATGTCCCGTTTCTCGTGAATTGCAGATTTGAAAGCTATTCTTTCACAATCTGCTGTACAAATAAAATATTTACTTGATTCGTTTCGCATTTTTAATGTAATCTTAAATCCTGAAGAACTTGGCGATATTAATAAAATCTTGACAAAAGAAAATTGAAATATTCTAGACAAACTTGGTTTGATATTCTTGTCGTTTACTAATCGTTACAAAATATATTATGCATTACCAATCGTTTTAGGTTAGATAAAAGGTGACATTTCCAAAACAAATTACAAACTAAGTAAAATACAAATCAGAATTATTTTTTCAAATAAACGATGAACGCATGACCGTGTTATATGTATTCATAAAAATACGTTTTGGATATCTTTTTGGGCTTAAAATTACACAACAAATTTTAAGATATTAGTTAAAACGTGATACATCCAAAATACCTATTTACTACTCCTAAAACGTACATCAATTATATACAATAATTATATTCATAACGCGTTCAGAATAACGGCGACAATCCAGCAACAGCAATAAGCAAGTACCTGACTAACGGTATAACTTGTCTATAACCTATAGAGAAGAGATGAAGATCCTCTATGACCGGAATTATGGGAAAATATAGTATTTTGTCAACGTCATATTATGTGACACTATCAATTTTATTATACGTGGCTGCGTCCCAACAAGTGAAAAACGATTTGCTGTGACGGCATTTGGGTGCTAACCAAAAATCATTTAAAAAAGTATTAGTACATACATGGCTCTGCAAGTTAGTTGCATGGTGTGAACTTTAATAATAATTGTGATGTTAAGTCTTTGCGATCTTAATGCATATCATAAACGAAATTACCAAATTCAATTTACGATTCGAAAATATATTAATATTTCCTTCAAATACTTAAATAAGAGACGTGTATAAAATAATACACAAAATCACATTAAAAATATTACACATATTATAACCAAAATGAATAAAATTAAATTCGGTCAAAAGGTTCTTTCACTCAATAGTGAATTTAGGATAAAATAAATAATTTATATCAAATAATATAACATACGTATATCTATATATATATATGTATTTATTATAATGTCAATAATTTTTATTTAATAACAAACAATACACAGTTCTAATTAAAAATTAACATTTTTTATATATTTATTACCGTGAAAAACCATATAAACCACAGTGGACGTAAAAATATTGAATGACAATAAAAAAAAAGAAAAAAAACCATTCAACCCTACAACCCTATAACATTTTGTTGAAAATCTCAAATTACATCATATTTAAGCATAAAGCTTATAATATATCTGGAATATTTTGTTTAGTTCTTGTGAAGTTACGTAGTCCATATTCATTTTTTGAACAAAGAAAAACAAGATATTTCACGAAACACACAAAAGCTAAAATGCAATAAAAAATACTGAATATATAAGTTTTTACCTATTATAATTGTTTAATAAATCGTTAAATCTGAAAATTGTTTTAACGAATATGAAATAAAGTATTATAGTTAAAAGTGAAAATAACGTTACTATAGTAATATGTTATATTAGTTAGCTTACATAATTAAAATCGATAAAAATCTAGGAATAAGCATACAGCCTAATATTATATTTTGCAATTTATTAATATTCATTAACTATAAAATATTGAAGTGAATTATTAGATAAATATTATTATATTTATTTTGAAATTATTAGTTTTAAAAATTGGAATATAATTCGATAAAATTTAAATAGTAATTCATCGAAATTATTAATATAATATGTATTATTTTATATTTAGTATAAGTCTTACACCATATTTATTCTCTGTATACCTTTCCACAAAATTATTATTTAATTTGACATAAATTATGTACATTTAAAATATTACAAAAAAATAAAACAAGAATTTATCTTTAAGTCTGCAAATATGCGTTGTTCACAATTAAATTACGAGTAGTTAAAATAAGGAAGCCTATTTTTATTTTCTTATTTTTTGTATAATGTAAGTACATAATATGTTAGATATAATATCTCTAGTTATTATAATATTATATGCCAAATTATATTATTTATTACAGCAGTAATTCTGTAAATTTAGTGTTTAATTTTAATTGAGTAAATTTTAGCTGTAAGAGGACACAGTGTACCATATACATAATATCGTTCCTACACATAGATCAAAGCGCAGTTATTTTCTAAACAAACTTTTCATTTTATACGTACCCTTTACCTCATCGCTAAATTAATATTATAATAGGCACTTCAAAGAACGAGCACAACTACTATTATAGAGTATCAAGTAAGAGGTGATGTATTATGTATTTTTTTTAAATGAAAATCTTGCATGCGTTTATATTAATAGCTATGTGCAAGTACAAAGTATAATAGAAAAAAACTGACACATGTAATTAACTATTATGTTTTTAATGAATATACCATTAATTTAATACTTATCCATTTTCGATAAAAAAAATATATATTTTTTTAACTTATATATTTATACTATGTATCTGAACACAAACATAATACTATACAAATATTTAACATCAAAGTACTACCATGCATATCAAATTAACACTATTCACATAATTATATCGGTCCAATAATTTACAACAAACTATCATTAAAAATTAACCATAGCAATTTATTCAAAATTTTCAAAAATGGAATTACACTTGCTGTTATATAAGGGAAGTATAGTTACATAACAGTTGTATAGCATTTATAAAATACTATAACAGACGATGATTTTGTACGCAATGTTGCATTATACACGAATAATAAAATATATGTATTTAATTATATTAATATTTTAGCTTCACAAGAACAATTTATTGTAATTGTTATTTTATTAATTTTACTTTCTATTTATTACGTTTATAAATATTAAAATATTAATTCATGGACTCCCACATTAAAATGTCGAGTGTAGATCATAGTCTTTTTTAAGATTAAATAAAAAAAAAATATTACATACATATTTAAAAAAATAACTATTGATTAGAACAAAAATTATTACATCTTAGTTAATTACATTTACATTTTCAACTATTTCTGTAACAAATTGTCTGCGTTTAATAAATACATAATAATATATGTACATAATATACACGATAAAAGGTAGATAATTTATTATACAAAGATTTGTAACTAAAAGATAATACAACTTTAAATTTTTAGCTTTATCACATAACTATTTTTAAATTTCCGTTCGATTTTGATTTAAAGATAATTATAATTAGGCAATGCTATTAATTTAGTTAATTAATTTGTCACAGTAGTTTAAAATAATTGGTTAACTATTTACTTAATTTGTAAGGATAACTACTCCAGAGGTTAAGCTAATGTATACTGCTATTAATTTTTTTATTGCATAAAATGATAAACCTGTCAATATTATATATTTTTTGTGGTTTATGGAAACGAAACTATTGATATATGTTTTATTCACTGTTAGATAATTTTATTTTATTTTACTTTTTTTACCTTATATAATATGTTTTGAATCATTAATTTGTTTTCACCAGATTAAGAGCTAAACGTAAAACAGAATTAGTAAGCAGCCCGTATAACTATAATAATTAAATTGGGTTTCTACTTAAACTAATCGAGAGTAAAATCGACCACCCTAGAGATCTTGTGAGGATACATTTTAGTGTATAAAATACTTGTACTCGATCGACTTATCTGATCTATATTCCAACATGATCTATTTGCATCGAGTTTTTTTACAAATAACCTATTGTTTATAATTATTAAAAAAATATAGTTTTATTTATTTTTTCAAGATAATGCAATATACGCAATGTGCATAATTGTTAATTGACTAAAGTGTTAACAACTTGATGAAATAAGTGAGTAGGAATAAATTATCGTTTATTTTACAAACATTTAGTTGCAAACAACAAATAAAGCTACTTAATACCGAATACAAGATCAATAATCTAGAAATTTTTTTCTTTTATTCATGAATAATTGAATTAATTATAACTCAATTTTAAGATCTATTTTTTTCTTTAGAATTAAGTTGAAGCTGAAATGTTTAAAACTTTTTTTAAGTCTAATTATTTTTAATCTTTTGTCAAATATTACACAATCATTTTGTTATAGCATATAATTCGTTAACAGACCAACGCCATAAAATATAAACAAGTTTTTTTTTTTTTAGTGCATTTTTTTATATACGTCTATAGATTTTTGTTATCCATAAAGGCGAAACAAAATGTTTCCTAGGTTTTACAACTAAATTCTTCATATTTTTTTTTTTCATTAATTCTCTTTGGATATAAGAGTAACCAACATCAAGTTTAATAGATGAATTTAATTACGGAAAAACGTATTAAATAATTAAGTGCTATAATATATATGTATATATAATATTATACTTTCCTATTTAAAATTAATGAATGTAATTATATTTTAAATTATTTAATAGTTAGTTATTTCTCAACATAATATCATGTTATCTAAAAATCATTCATAAATATTAAAATTTATATGTAATACTTTTAATAATATATAATATAAATTGTAAATTTAATGAATTTATAAAATGTTTGGTTAAAATAAATAAAATGATTGTCAAATTAATTTTAATAATTGAATATTTTAACTATTATAAGCTAATCTTTGTCACATTAATTATCCCTTGTTATTCTAGAATTATATTATTCGGCATTTCTGAATAGTTCATTTAAAATAAAAATTTAAAAGTTATTTTTATTTAATGTCACATACATTATGACTAAACTCTATAAACAAGACACAGACATTCGGTATATTACATTTTAAATCATTATATTATATATTTGCAAAGATAGAATCGGTAAAATTAAAGAAATGGCATTTCTGGCAAAAGTACAACACTAAATTGTCTTACGAAATCCTCTTCGCACTTGCAGATCAAAAATACTTTTACCATAATTTATTTTTATTGAAAAACTTATCGTTACAATCTCTGTAATAAATTTTTATTTTTATTTCTTCATATGAAATGAATGAAATATGTCGTTTTTACACAAATTTGAATCAAACATTTGAATTAAATTAAATTGTAGTTAACCAATAGAACGATTAAAATTAACTGATACACTAAACATTTTCAAAATTAATTATTACTATTGTAAATTTAAGGTTATATTTGTTTTTATCATGATATGTACTTAAGAGTATCTATAATAATAATAATATTTTTTTTTAGCTTATGAATATAATTTACTACTATTTCTCTAAAATTATGGGTACATAAACAAAAGGCTGTCACAGTTCAAAGGTTGAAAGACGATATTATATAATAATATTAGCTGAATATATGTACTGCAAAAAGCGAAGGAGGGAAATTCGTGGTCTAATTAAAGCATTCGAGTTTAAAATAAATTGCATAAACATGATAGAGATGATTTATAATGTTGAATTTCGCTTTGTCACGGCATCTCTGAATATTTTCATCCTTGTTTAGGTATAAACATCTGAAAATTGTATTGGTGAAAACATGTAGGAATACAAATTTTTTATATCTGATCCATCTACACGGCTATTACGATAACGCAAACGAGCACGATGTACGTGAAGTGTGTACGACAGGACGGTCATCATGTATAACGGTGAGTTATTTATATCGTTGCATTGCGAATAATGTTTTAACAAAATATGTATTATAATTTTCATTTTAAATAAAATCAATAATAGTAATAAAAAAAAAAAATAATTATTTTGTTTTGGACTTACTTGCATGGGTTGATTTTTTGTCGGTTTAAAAACATCCAGCCTAAACTTGTTTTAATCTATGTGTTGGTACATATTATATTTATAATACATAATACAACCGAGTTTCCCAGTTATAATATTGTTTCGGTTTACGGTCGATTACACGAACCCCATTATCATATAATGTAACACGGTATTGGAATCGACTACGCAATAAACGCAGACCCGACCTAAACCCGTACGCGACTCTTATAATAATGGTACAAGCCCGCTCCGATCAACACAGCGAGAGGAGAGATGTGTCTTCGTATACGTTGACCACCCAGCAATCCATCCTCGAATAACGGTGACGTTATTTGTGCTAAGGATATATATATATATATAATTTCAGTTTTAGTATTATTTATATTTATGCTTAGTCGACATTCAATTATTATTTCCTGTAGAAAATCGCAAACATCCTTTAGCAAGTCTGGCAATTAGTAAGGGAAGCGTCACGGTGACGACTACAGAACTTAAGACTTCACTGACTGCATTTCAAATCTATATAAAAAATTGCACATAAGTTTCTAATCATCATGAAAAGCGTTACTGGTAGATTAAATCAAATAAAAAAAAAAAAAAAATTACTCGATAAAATCTTTTGGAAAAATTTGATTTGGATCGCTGTGGACGATCCAAGTAAGTACTGTCTTGTGGTTTGATCGAATATAGTATTAGGTACCATATGATCATCATCGCCACTTCTGCGCACGCGCGTTTGCCCAGAGGATACGAGAAGTTTTAGTGGTGGTAGTTGGTGCTGGACGAGAGGGTCATTGGAGGCTGGCGATTTCGGGGTCTAAAAGGGGGCAGACCGCAATTTGGACCAAGACAATAGACCCGGGTCGCGCTCCCGGCTAAACTTTTATCTCGATTCAATTATTTTAACAGACCGACGACGTTATACCCTTTCCTTCTCCTGCCTCTGACCACCACCGCTGCTACCGACGACTCGTAATGCAATTTAAAATGATTAGTCGTCTCATTTTTACCCCTTTCCCATCACCCTACATACGCCCCGTTGTCGGTGGTGCGGGCCATAGAAACCACTATGTACGGTCGGTTTTCCTACCTCCCTTTCCCGCTTTAATTTTTCTTTTTTTCGATCTGTATTTTGCTTCTGTTCTGACTATAATATATACTTTACATTATAATATTATAAATATAACCGGTTGTACTAGCTAACACATTCGATCATTGACAGGATCGAAGGCAATGCACATCAAGACTGTTGTTCATGTCCACTAGTACAGCAGTGTAGTGAGCTGAAATCGTTGAGTGATATCAACATGAATGGAGTTGAGATACTGATTCTGTGTAAATTCACAAGGTTCACAGTCAATAAACCAGAATATTTCCAGCATGGTTGAACCCATAATAGTTTATTACTGTGGATTATCGTTATCATTTATTATAATAATTATTGCATCACACAATGTAGATATAGTAGCTATAGGCATAGAAACTAATCCACTAAAAATAAATATCGAACGAATTCCAATAATCCATTGAACTTTTAGTCAAAAATTTGATTTCGCTTCATAAACATAGTACAAATTACCCACGTCTCACAATATAGCGTCTGAATGGATTATAAATAGTCCGTATTTATAATAATATATACAATGTATACGTCAGGCATCTATTTAATTTTTATGAATTAATGACCGATTTCTGTATGTGAAACATATTACTCCCGAAATATGATAAATAATGTAAGTAGCATACTAATTTGTCATACACAATATATAATATATTATTTTAGATCTTTGTAAGTTCATATTTATCCATACGTCATCTAAGTGTAACGAACATCTTATATTTACAATACACATTAATGGTGTATAAACCAATATTTATACAGTACGGATGAAATAAACTTGTACTAACATGTGATGAAGAGCATACGATTATTGACATAATGAAACAAACACAACGAACGCTGTTTATTGTTCTAATTTTATTTCGTTTGACACTAATGTATTTCTAATGAACCCGTAGTGTAGCATACACAAACTTAGTTTAAGATGTAGAGTTGTGCTTTCGATATAAATTTCGAGAAATTAAAGCAAAGTAATTAATTTCTCCATGTGTGTTATTCATGAAGTACCTATTTTTATATTTATTTTGGAATTTCAAAAAAAAAGGTAACACAAATAAACCAGTATAATTTTGTATAAATGTCTCAATTTTCCAACAACGGGTAATGAATAATTTTTATGTATATTATAACAAATGATAAAAACTCTGGTCCATACATCATCGAGTTTATCACTAAAAATAGAGTTATACATTATATTAGATCACATTTTTCAAATATTTTTAAATTGTAATAATAATAATTATGTTTTAGTTTACACATGTAGTGTTGCGAAAATAATAAAGTTTTTTTTTTAATAGAATAAAAAAAATTAAAGGTTCATTAATGGTAAATAATTGTATGTGCTAACTTAATATAAAACGATACAAAATTGAATAATCTATAAATTTATAGATTCAAACAAACCTATGCAAACTTCATTGCTATGATCTTACAATAAATAATAATATAAATGTTTTTTTTTTTTTAATTTATAACGATCCAAAAAAATTATTTGATAATAAAATAATATAACAATAATTATTGTGTTTATAACAAATTTAAAAGTTTGAAAATCAAATGTTCATAAAAAATATATTTTGCATTTATTTTGATTTGTTTTTGTATTAATGTAAATACATATTTATTTTTTGAGTATGACCAAATAACTGACGTTATTTTATTAGAAATCTGTTGTAATAAAGATATTTAATCAAAAGTTCATTATCAAGAAAATATAAACATTCGTGAGAGTTTTTAATGTATAATTTTTTTCTAGGAAAAAAATCATGAAAAATCTAAAATATTATATTTTAATTATATATTTATAAAATATTTAAATATTTTGTTATATTTATTTGAAGACAATTTAATTTACTGTGCTTGTCAACGAATTGGAGATTGGTGATTTTTTTTAAGTTGGACATGAACCAATTAAATAACTGTAATTTAATATACTTCTATATTATACTCGTATATTGATTAAAAAAAAAAAAACACGTTTAACTATAAAAATCTAAGAATTATTGTTTGTCTTAATGGTATTTATTAATATCGTTATAATTTTATTTATTATTGGTTATAACCAATATTAAATAACATTTCGGTAATCTACGGTTAACCAACTACTATATAATATTGATATTAATATTTTCTTTTAATGGCATGTATTTTATGTATTTATGGTATTTATGTATATTATGTTACATAGGTTTATTTGATTCAAATTTAAATATGTATTACACCAAATTTTTAATTTTTAATTATTTTTAATATAACAGAAATTAATTTAACAATCAAAAATATAATAATATTTTATAACGTTACATTTAAGATAAATAAACCGTAAATCTAAAAAGTAGCTCTGCGATATAGTTGAATGTATTAAATATAAATTCAGTATAAATTATTCTACATGAAAATCGATTTCGAGCGGACATTCCGTTAGTTTTTATTTTAAGAATATTTAAACATTTTATTTATTTATATTAATATGAATAATAATATATTTATAACAGAAGATTAATATGTGCATGTTAAACCTATTGATTAATATGGCGTGATGAACTAATTTTACACAAACTCTTTGAATATATTATAATATTCTTAACAATAATAAAACGATATCATGATTTATTATTATTATTAATTTATACGCCAATATTGTGTACAATAGAATGGTGTAAATAGATTTTTTTCAGTAGTTTTGGTCAAAACCATTATATCGACAATTAAGTAATATATGTTCAAATAATGATAAGGAAATAGAAATAACATGTGTAGAAAATTGTTCCATTGTACAATATTTAATTTTCAGTTATAAAACAATAAGTTAGTTTGAATATTTTGAAATTTGATTTGGGTACTAAATTAAAAATGAGAAATATAACAGAAAAAAGTTGGTTAGTATGCTGTGTAGGTTAATATTTTTTTAGATTAAAACATAATAACTAAAATCATTAAAGAAACCATCGGTAATTTAGATTTAAGAATAAACCTTTAAAAATAAAAAATATAATTATTATTATTCATTTCCGATATTTTTGAATAGCTATAGAAAAGTAGATGAGGAATAAGTTGTTATTTGTTTTAAACTTTTGATCTATAGTAGATCGCTATTATTTTCAACATAAAAATTAAACATTATATTACCAAATCAAAAAATCTGTAAAAAGCTCATTATTAGACTAAATATATATTTTATTGTGCGGATAAAATTATAATTTAAATAATTGTGTAATGTTTCAAATGTATACAGTTAATATTTTTATATTATCGTAAAATTAAAAAAAACTCTCGTTATAATATCATTGGAAATGTATTTTATTTTTTTATCAGTTATACGATATGTTAGTCTAATTTCATCCAAAAACAGAACATACCAAATAAATTATATTATTGATATTACTGTCAACATATAAATCAATGTTGCTTCTATTTAATGACCAGATTAAGTTAAATTTTAAAACAAGTCTAAATGTTTTGAAAATTGTATTGTGCATAGTAAAGCAAATTTTAAGTAACGGTGTTATGTTTCATGTTTCTAAATTTCTACAATTATTTTTTTTTTAACTATAGTAAAATCGTTTGAAGATAAATCAAAGAAGAAAAAATCATTTCACTTAGGTACTTAATCTAATCTGTTATAAAAATTAAAAACGTCCGTTACGTAAAATATCATAAATTGCATTTTATAAGTGACATTAAGTGGGTAAAAATCAACTGTGAATTGAAATTTAACAATGAGAAAGACAATATGAGTACTATTATAATTGAAGAGCTTTTATTTGCATTTATATAAAGTTTATTTTGATAATGTTTGACGAATGCACTCAATTCTCAATGTAACCTAACCTAAGAATTAAATATATATTTAATTTTAGTTTTACATTTTTTCAATGTGATTTACATATTATTTTAATATTGTTACAAACTTACGGTCAGATAAATTATAAATTAAGCGTATATTATCAATATAGATATGAAAAAATTATAAAATGAAATAAATTATTTTTTCAATCTTAATTTTATTAATTTGTGATAATATTTAAATTAAAATATATTCATTATTACAATTAACATTAAATTCTATGTAAAATAAGAAATTTATTGGTCTTAAAATAATATTATATAGATATTTTTTATTATTTTTTTAAACATTTTAAATGGAAATAAATGTCAAAACGCTGTATTATTCAGTGATATTAAATCTAGCCTTTTTAAATATTCAAAATTAGTTTTTGAATAATTTTATATTAATATATCATATCATGTTTTAATAATTGTTAAACTTGAATATAATAATTAATAATTAATAATTCAATAAAATGGAGAATTTATAAAGTGATCGAAGTTAAATAACGCTAAGGGTACAACTTAATCAAATATGCATTAATTATTATTTGTGAACATTTTCGTCAATAATTATTATTCACCAAGTTTTTAAAACAAATAGATATTAATAAATACAATATTATTCTCATAAGCCGTTGAAAAATTGAATTTAAAATTTTTATTTTTATATTATTTTCATTCCACTCATCCACATCATAGATTAAGTAAATTTTATATCAACATTTAATTATTATTTTATTGTTGTCTATTTGTTATTCATTTTTACCAAATAAGTTCTGAACAAAATTATAAACTTGAAAATTTGTAGTTTTGAATATAATATATTTATATGTATAAAACAATATTATAAACCTAAAAATAATTTGGTTTTTGACCAAGTGTATAATATGTTTCATAAATTTTGCTACATACAGCTGTACACACAATTTAAATAACCTTTTATGTGTAATATATTCTAAAACTAAGTAATTAAATCGAGTTCTACTCGATGGTATTAGAAACTAAACTAAATCTTGAAATGTTTTAAATTGTACTTGAAGCAAAAACTTCTTTAATTATATGCAAATATATTCAGTGTAACTGAGTATAACAAAGGATATAATAATATAATTTAAAGTAAAAATTACTTTAGGTTTACATGGTTTTACATATTTTAAAGAGGCAATTAATAATAATAAAATTACTGTTTTAATTTAAGATACATATTTATACATCATAAAAAATAATTTGAATTTATTTCATTTTGCTTTAATTTAATTGACTACATTAAAATATGACTATAAAACAATTAATTTAGAAATAAAACGTAAGATTTTTTTTTAAAATATAACACAATATGATGTTTTTATATCGAAAAGAGATTATGAAAAATAAAAAAAAACCAAAAGTGACAATAACGATTTAAAATATTAAAAATGTATTACTTTTATCTAAAATATATACAAAGTTATTTTTTTTCTGATATAACTTCAATGTGCCATCTAATTTAACATATTATTTTTTTTTTTAATTATACACAGATGCTTATAAGTTTATAAGTTAATCTATTTTGTATCAGCAATTTCATTTTTTCCATATTATATTTTTAATACAAAGATTTTAGTTAGAAATATAAAATATTATTTATGAATTATAATATTATTTGTATTCTGAGTAGGCGTCATCCACTAAATTGTAATTTTGATGTGTTTCTCACTATTTCTGAATTTCACAATAATGATTAAAGCAACGTATATAAATACAAACCTATGCAAAATATGTGAAACGAATAAATAAGGTGTGCGAGTATAATAGGTGTATATTGTATACTTTTTAGTAATAACTTAAAATAATTGTATAATTGCATGTTCACGGGATATAATATATATGTGGATAATTATTATTTAACAGAAATTTTATAGAACTTATCATTACGGAGAAATGAATAATACGACTAATTTACCTAATACATTCACATGCAGGTTTTTATGTTCAATATTAATAATTAAAAGTTAATTATTTATTTATACAATAAAGGTTAGTACCTAATTATATAGAAGCAAAAATAATATAGAATATTAGTTTTTAAATGTATAGGCAAAGTACTTAATTTTACAGTGATTTATGAAATAATATGACTATAAAAATTATGAACCATAGTAAATAATTGTAAGAAAATAAGGAGGTAGAGTCATCATTGGCACTGAACATAAAACGTATTACGCTTAAAGTTTGTGGTACAAATAGAATATGAAACTGAGAAAAAGATCTGAGAGACCTATTTGAGACTTTAAAATTAATTTTATATTATAAAGACGGGCATTCGATATTATTATTAGAAAGTAGCTTATTATATTAATAATAATTAATTTTTTTATAAAAAAGATGTCCAACTATTATGTGTTAACACTGAACAAACTTGAATAAATATAACTATACCAAATATTTTTTTGCTAATAATTAAAAAATGAATGCAGAAGTGCACTATAGTTGTTATTATATTATTTTATTTTTAAAATCAATTTGAAATATTTCTGCTACAAATCAAATATGGTAAAATTAAATTATAATTAAAAATGTTATGTTTAATTCTTATTATAAATATTAATTAGGGGGAATTAATTATATTCTAACAATGATTTTTATTATTATAATTTAAAAAAAATTTGAACAAGTTTTTATATTACTCCCGAAAATTTGTAGTTTTTTAGGTTAAAAAATATATTAATATTATTTAATTATTTTAAGACATATTAAATATTACTATACAATTAAAAAAAAAAAATTCTAAATTTTGTATGAATAAAAAAAGTTACTTAATTTAGTTAAAAAATAAGTTATAAAATAAATACAACCAAAGCTATTAATATCTTATTATCTAAATTATATTAACTTGACTTAATGAATTAAAAAAATAGTTAATTTACCAAGCATTGGAAAATCGTCATGGTATGTTAACATAATAAAAAACAAATATAATATATCGTTTATTTTTAATGGGAATACATGGTGTTGTACACGATCAACAAGCCCAATGCTTATAATTCATAATGATTGAACACAATTTGAAAAGAAAGAATAAAGAACGAATTACATTTTCCTTTTGTATCATGCACGTGAGCACTATACTTTTCTTTGCTCTTTATAGAGTGTAATTCTAAGAGAAAATTATTATCTATTTTTTTATAGAATAGAAAAAATGAAGCGGAATAGAGGATATGACATTAGGGTGAGTATTTGGACGAGGGAAAGTAGTTTTTATGGAATCCTCGTCACGCAATTGTCGTTGTTTTTTGTTAGTAACCGAAAAGGGTGTATCAGTGTATATTGGCACGGACAACTGTTTTAAATCGAGTGACAAATCTGCCGATTTAATTTCTATTCACCAATGTAATTTCATTATTTAAATATAGTATAATACATTTAAACGTTAATTTGATTTTAACTAATATAAATTTATAATATGTGAATTTATTTGTATGTATTGGTCGTATTTCCAAATAAATACATATTGTAAAACGTAAACTGTTAGTTGTTTGTAAGAATAAGATACAACTTTCATCGAACAGAATCCATTGTAACAGTTTAATTTCTTATTTTTTTATGTACTCTTAATATGATAATTGTACTGGTAATTATATCTATTTATCTCTCCGTTATTAATGACTACTAAATTGATTTTTTTTTAATATTATCAATCCTTATAAACAGTAATCATTGATTAATAAATAAAATATCAAAGATTATTTTTTTCTTCTTGAAATAATATAAATGTATATAATTTGAGATTATGAATAGATTGATGTTTCTATGTATTAATGATATAATTCACCGTAATGTTTATTTTTTTTTTTACTTTTACTTTTGAAGGTCAAAAATAAAAATTCATAGTATTATTCAAAATAACAAGGAAGAACTAAAAGTAAATTTAAAAAGTGAAGTTTTTATACAAAACCAGATTTTAACAAAATTGATTACGTTTTTTTTTTTGTGTAAAATAGTCTTTGATCAATTTCTATAGATAGGCTTTAGAAACTGAATACAAAGATTTTCATAATTATTCCATACTTCAAACAATAAATTTATAAAATATATAAACACATTTCATTTTTTTTTTTAAATCATTAAGTACACAAATATTGAAAAAATTAGATAGTCATATGAAAAATACAGGTTTTCGTTTTTTTAATTCACAAATATTATTTTAAAGTTATTGAAATGTATAATACATTGCGGCGTTTTAAAATGCAATGTTTTGGTCAAAAATTAATTTAATCTACCATATTATAAACTGTTATAGAGCAATACAAATGTATCATGACATATACTTAGAAATTTATGTTAAACTCAAGTTTAACACACATATAACAGCGACTTCTCAATGACGAGGTACATTTGACAATTTACTTTTTACTTTTTTTTTAATATTATCTTATATTGTATTACAAGTGAATTATCTTTGATAACTGTAGTATATTATTAATTTTTTTGATTTACTGGTATTAATTTCAGTTTTAAATATTTATTTATTTAAATTGTTCGATTAGTATTCAAGGATATTATAATATCAATATATTCAATCCGTGGTTTTTGTTTATTTTAAATAGTTTTCACATCATATTGGTTATGGTTAAAAAAAATTATTAAAAAAGTTTAAATAGCATTTTTTGACAAGATACATGTTAACTTTATGATACCATTTGTATTTGATTGGATTCATATTTTGCATTATTGTCATCGTACGTGACAATGCATTAATATACCTCATAGGTTACAAAATATTATCCACAATGTTTATTTAATCTGTAAGAATATATGGCTTAAAAACTGTACTCGCAGTTGGTCTGTTCCAGCATAGATAACGTAATGGTACGATAATAATGTCAATAATCAGAATATTACCAATTATAATAATGATAATAATAAAAACAACTTTAGCAATTTGTTGTATAAATGTAATTTAATTTTTACATTCAAAATATTTTGACGTAAAGTTTTATCATATTTTATTATTTTTCCTGGTATTAAAGTTAATGAACTCTTGGTGGTTGTTAACAAATGGAATAATTTAAATTCGAATTTACTGGCGCTAAGAATAGGCAAATCAACGGGCATGCGTGTCAAGAATAGCTTTTTTACCTGTGCCGTTTGTAATATTAATAAATTATTAATAATATTATATGCACACAATTTATACACATGGGTAAAGATTGATATCATTGTTATATTTTAATTAAATATTTATAACTCAAAGTACAATGTGAAAAACATGTCCAATGCTTAAAGAACCTTAAATACTTTCCCATTAAAAAGTGCAACAAAAAATAAACAAACATTCAATAATGTAATAATGATGTATAAGAATGTATGTATTTTATCATATTTTATCAAACTACAATGAAAGTTTGAATTAATGTTAAACAATACCTAAAATGTGTATACATTTTTCTTATCGAAATCTAGCATTTTAAAATATATAATTGATTTTTTTATTTTATATTTTATATTTATTCAGATACGTACCTCAACAATTCATAGCTAAATTTTACACTTAAATACTTCCATAAAAAAGGTAGGGATTTTTATTTTGAAATAATTTCCATTAAAAAATGTAATATAATTATTTTTTAAACACATTGAAAACCAATTATAGAATATAATATTATATTAGCTAACATAAAAAACATAATACATGTACTTTTTAATACAAGTAATAATACATGTTTATAAGCACATTAATATATTATTATTAAAACAAACAATTATTATATATATATATATTTAATACAATTAAATATATTATATTAAAATAAATTAATTACTATATTAAAATTACATATTATATATATTTTATAATAAATATGATATGTAAATTTGTTTTTAATAACAATTAATAATTAGTTAAAAATTTTAAATTATTTTTCTACGTGAATCTATTATTATAGATCATGTTAAGAACTTTCTAAAAATATGGGCAACAAATCTCACAACTTTTCACAAATTATTTACCTATTCCTAAATGTTTTTTACGCATTGGCCGTTTGTTGTAAAAAGTTTATATTTATTTTGTTCTATTTTCGGCTAATTAATTAGCCATGAGCATACAGGATTAAGTGTTCCAGAAACAAACTGCTAAAAACTTCTTTCTTTTCTCTACAAAAATGTAATTCATTTTGTGAAAAATAAAGTTTTTTTTTATATATAATGCTCTTATATTCTATATAAGAAGTGTATGAGTTAATTGTATGATAAATGTATATTGTTTAATATAACTTCAAGCTAGTTAAAAATGTTAGTTTAACAGCTGTATATTTATAAAATAACTTATTTTACCTAAAAAAAAACTAAAATTTATAAAATGTAGAACATTTTTATTGAAAATCATACTATTAACGACTATTAGCACGCAAGACATTATTGATCAAAACATTTTACTAAATAAAGGTAAACTGTATTTAAAACATTTTTACGCAACATATTTTTAGTAAATATTAAAAAACTTTGAAATTATAAAACTTAGGATCAAAGTTTCCAAATATTTTAATAAAGAATATTATTATTATTATTATTTTTAAATGTAATATACATAAATTAAAAATAAAATGTTAATACCTTAACTATATTCGTGCACATACCTTTATATAAGTAATTATTTAAAATACAATCAACGAAGAAAATTGAATTATAATGTTTTAATTTAGAAATTTTCCCAAACGTCACCCAATTTCAAAGAATATAAATCTTTGGTTAATGCAAAGAATTGTAGTCATACTAAAGTAGTTAAACATTGTGTTTACTAAACACAAAAAGAACACAACAGTAAAACAAAAGTGTGATGTTTTGATAAAAGTAGAAAAATAAAAATAACTTAATCGGCTGTTATAGTTATAATGGTCGTTAGATCTGTCATATCATCTGCTTTCAGAAACATGTTTACAAAGTTACCATCTGTAAGTTTGACAGTTTCGCATATCCATTTATAAACACTTTTTGGGTATTAAACATATCGTTCAAAAATAACAATGCAAAACGCCATTATTTTATTTTTGTATTACAAAACCATTAAGATATGTCATAAAACTATAGTAATAATAAAAATATCAAACGATATATTATATTAACAAATTTAAATTAATATGAAAAAAAGTACTAGGAAATACAAAAAAAAAAAAAAATAATAAAATAAATGGTTTTATTTTAGTGATTTTGTAACGTTAAAAATGGGTACGTTGTATAGTAGGTACAAGGGCTTTTAGATAAGTATGATATTTAAGATATTTAAAAAAAAAAATTAGCCCAAATTTCATTTCTAACCATTTTCAAAACCTATGATTTTTATAAAAAATTGATACCATAGCTATTTGCAAAGAATACACATTTATTTTTGAAAAAATAATCAACTATTCAGTGTCCATTTTTTTTTTTTTTTTGAATTATTTAGAAGGTTAGCAATATTTTATTTTTCATACGCATTTCTAGTAAGTCACTGGAATCCTTTAAATTTGTCTCGTTATTTTTTCGAAAAGTTCTATAAAAGTACGTAGTTTGTTAATGTTAACTTGAGCCCTTACTTTAAACTTTAGGTAGCCTCATAAAAAGAAGTCATAGATGACCAAGGTAGACATATCCTCACGCAATGTAATCAGGCGTCATGGGAAATTCTGTCTTAAAAAAGCCATTGTTTCTCTTGATGTATGACATGCATGATTTAGAAATGGCATCTGTTAATAAGTTAATAAGTTTATATCAACCATTTCTAAAACAGTATAACCACCTGAGCGTGCATGAAAGTAATTTCAAACATATTTCGGCCGAACCCTGTAGAACATTTAAAACAAATTCATAATCATTTTATTTTATATTTTAAAATTACTTGGCTGTTTATTTTTGTATGATTTAAATTAATAAGTTATCATTAATATAATAGTTAGTAGTTATAAAGTTAAGTCCGTTGGTTTATTTTTTGTTTTGTATACTTGTTTATTTCTCAAAAACTCTTTATTTGAGATTATGTATTTTTTGAGTCCCAAAACTGTATATAAAATAAAATAATTATTTCTATAAAGGTTCCTAATTATAATTAATTGATCAATAAATTTAGTGTTCATCAATATTTATTCGTATTTAAGTGCTACCAAAATTAAAATAAAATTATATCTTTGCAATAATAACTGAGTTTTTTTTTGTTCAAAAACATAATTATTTTCAATTTGTAGGCGTATTATAACTGTTTTTTGCAATTTTTGAAGTTGTCAGCATAAATAGTTATTTTAGTAGTTTGAATTGGGTATAAGTATTGTGAAAACGGTTCACCTCATGTGGCGATACCACAAAACAAATTTAAATTTATACGTTTCATTTAATTTTTTTCGTAATAAAGTATGTCATGTACGCATAATGAATAATATTGTTGTAATTATAGTGACAAAGAAGTGTAAAGCTCTTGGATTACAACTAAATATTACGAAATAATTTGTGATTCAATAAATAAAAATAAAATATAAAATAATTGTTTTCTTAATATTTAAATTTTTAACTCCGTTGGTTAATATCTTTTAATAAAACTTAAAACATAATTATATATTTTAAATAGTGAGCTGAGTATTGATCATCGTATACAATTAAAAAATAATATACATATATATCTATGTTTTCTAAGTACAATAGGTATTCTAAATATTTCCTAAAAATTTGTTAATATTCTCAGTTTCCCATTTTTATAATTTGACCGTAATATATACCATATTATTTTCAATCTGCGCAAAAAAATATAAATTTCAAATTAAATGAATTCGTAATTTATCAAATAAATAATCGTTGATGTTGATGATAAACCATCATGTTTTTTGTTTGATCACGAGAAAACGTATGCAATTTTATTATTGTATAGTATAATCAACAAAAAGGAAATATGAGATTTTTCTCAGACAACCTTTTAATTTCAAGCATAATATATTATACACGATTTATCTTTTTGCTCGAAAAAAAAATGTTATAAAAGCAATTACCCAATTAATGCTATGTAAAATACATGAATAATTGGACTAAATAAATGTTAATATATTAATAAAAAATGTTGTTTAATGTTCAATTAAATTAACTAATATATAACTGAAAATAATTAATGAAAAAAAAAAAAAAACAAGAAAAAAATATTATTGTAATACATTTTATTATATTGCTTTAAACTATAAGAAGTCTTGAAAGTTGTAGATGTTGCATATTGTTCTATATTTATAACAACTTAAGTAACACATTTGAACTACACGAAGGTAAAGCTTAAAAATTAAAAACTTTAAATACATATTTTTCATTATTCGTCAATTTTAACAAATAAATGCATATTTCATTGATTTTTATAACTGTATAATCTTCATGTTTTATCTTTGTGTATATTAACTTATAGTCAAAAAGTTATCGACTTCGTTATCGTAATTGTATTTACTGTTAATTCGTTAGCAAATTTGTTATACAAAATTAACATTTTACAGTAATTTTTTAAATATTTTTCAATTTAAAAGAAATGTGTAAATTCTAACTAGTTTTTCGTCATGTATATTAAATATTAACTATTATACATTTATTTTTCTATATTTTTCCATTTATTTTTGTGCATATTATCAATAACATAAGACCTTTTTTCTTCGGAATTTCGAATATATTTTTTTGCATTTTTCATGTGTATTTTACAATGTTTTCGTGCATATTTTAGCTCCTAAAAATTAAGAGTTCTAACTATTACTTTAAAAATCTAGATTTTATTTGAAAACACTGATAACAAATATGTATTTATCAATTGTTTCAAAACATAATTTAAGCTAAACCTTTAAAAAAAACCTTCATTCTAACATTTCTTAACATTCTAAATTATTAATAATTATAATCTTATTCAATAATTACAACCATATTTTGTAAAATCCAGGTATAGAATATTTCATTCGTTAAAAGTAAGTATCATTATTTCAAAGATGTTATGTTCGTGTATTATTATATTAAAATGATTGTACCTGTGTGTACGAATTGTAAAGTAGATACTCGAGTAAACAATACATCTGTCGGAAATCAATTCAATCCTCAAAAAAATATAAATATAAAAAGGTAATAAAAGAAGAAGGGAAAATAATAATAGTGGTTTGAGGTTGACTGATATCGAGTCCCTTGTTTCAAGTCACATCAGTCATTCTCGATTGGCGATCGGTTAAAGTTTGTTATGTTATATTATTATTTTCAGCCCCTCTACACATTTCTTCACCATGACCGTTCAAAGGTTACATAGATAAGAACCTATATCGTCTCGACATTTGCCCGAGCAATCCATCACCACGCATACCATCAACTAGGGACAGCTTGTTAAATTCGGTCGTTGTCATAGTAGTCGCACGGTCCCTTTTCAATAGATCGCGAGCATGGAGAAATCGTATTAAAAAATATATATATACATATATTTATACAAATAATAATAATAACAATAATAATAATACAATATAAATAATATCCGAAGGGTAGAAATATAATAAATATAATTTTTATTCCCTCTGAGTTATGGTAAGCCCCTGGGGCACGTTACTGTTTGTTATTGAATCTGATTAACGTAATGTACCGTTAACATATATACCTACCTGCCAATACTACTTGCTACTACTACCGGCCGCACTTATTCTCTCTCTCTCTCTCTCTCTCTATCATTACCACCACTTCTACTACAACAACTACTACTACAATAACAACAAATACTACCTACGACTACATCCACTTCTATCACTTGTATTTTCACTTTACTATTACTACCCCAATTCAGACAAATGGTCAACCAGTTGCAATTACCGTTATCTGAAACGATATAGAAATAATAGTCACCTACGACGCTCCTGGCCCGAACTATGAGATTATGATACTTTTAAAGTCGGTCTCCATACCTAAAACAAAACACATACATATAAATGTATATGTATATAAATGTATTAGTAAAATGTATTTCCCCGATTTTCAAGCAATACAACTTTGGTTATATATATAATAGGTATGTATTACGACTTTAAAAACTTTACACAAAAAGTCACGTCGATACACAGAGCAATCTAATCGAATTTATTGTACGTGTATATATATATATATATACATGTAGTAGATACATAGTAAATCATTGTATGAGATGGTGTAATCGCACTGCTATTTATTTTCTATATACGATATTTTTTCTCTAAGTGTATATATATTTTATTTATAAAATAACCACTCTTAATTGTTTATTTGATATATAATTCCAAGTTTTTTACGCGTGATTGAATTATATTTTTATCCGTATCCAACAACGTTTAAACAATGTTTATTATTGAAAACCTAACAAAAGCTTACATACCAAGAATTTTAAGTAATTCTTTTTAATTTATTTCCTCTTATTTCTAAATTGATACTGGTATAATTTATATCATTAGTAAATTATTGGCATCTTGAGGGCATGGGAATATGTCTGGTTTATTCGAAATCGTTCACCTTTAAAACAACTCAACATAATTACAATTGTCACCGTAAAACTTTATACCGATATGGTCAATTAAATACAAACGAACGAAACGTCGTTTACAATTGATACGTGACAGAAATATTGAAGCGTTTCATTTTCACTAGCTACAATAAACATCTAGTTGGTGATTTATTTATCTTATGGTCAAATGCTCGGTGCAACGGGTGTTCTTGACGTGCTCTTACGTTTCATGTTTTCTAACCTCTTTGTATAAAGTTATCTAATAAATCTAGTAATGTTTAGCTCAGACGTTTTAAGATTATTGTTGTAACAAATCTACATTGTTGTGAGTAATAAATTAAGAATGCATTAGTCTAGAGTTTGCTTGAAAAATTTACTTCACAAGACAAATGATTGTTTATGGAGTTAATAAAATATTTATGTTACATAGATATATTTTTTTAATTTTAAAGTTATACATATATTTTTAGAATAAATTAAACATGCGACTTTATATCGGTTATTAAAATATACATAATATAAGCTTTATATTAACTTAATTTATGTATAAGTATATAGGAAGTTACAAATTTTACGTAACATTATATTTTACTATGAAATATTTAAATCAACCAAAAATAACTAAAAACGATTTCAAATAATATTATCAAAATAAATTTGATATTGAATATTTATTTTATTAATTAAAAAGGAGAGAGTTGAGGAGTAAATTTAAAATTCAATTGGGATTCTATATTTTTAAATTTTGATTCATACATAGTTTATTTTTTTGGCGGGTCATTTGTATTTATACGTCAATAATTAAAGAACCTATTGACATTTGGACTTTGTTTTTAATTTACAAAATTCTAACAGTTAGTAATAATATTAGGATACCTATTAGCTTTTGTTCATTGTTAAACACTTAACACTTAAATATGATATAGATGTTTTATGTACTCAATCAGTATTTAAATAATTCAGTCAATATATATTTTTATAGTATATTAAATTTGGTCATTTTTTCATACATAATTGTGTGTTTTTAAGGGCTATAAGTCCATAAGCGAGTTTAATTAATTATAAAACCTTTATTAACCATTAATTAATTAAAAAACATCCAAGCCCTAGTTATTTAATATTGGTTTGATCATATATGTTTACGCTACGAAAAGGTGATAAATAATGATTATTCAATATTTGTATGATTTTATTTAACATTAAGTTAAACATTTTCATTAATGCAATTTAAAAATTAAAAATTAAATTCAAATGTCAATTGTTTCTTTAACTATTGACGAATAAATAATAAAAATGACCCTAAGCACAAGAGTGCTTTACAGTTTACAACATGCACAATCCAACTTTGAAATGTTCATATTGTAATCGGAAATGAAACAAATAAATTCGCATTAATTTGACCCACATATATTTAACTTTTCATGAATATATTTTTACAGTATTATACTACATTATATTATAATTCCATCATTCATCTTTAGAACAAGTGAAATATACCAACAATTAGGTTCATTATAATATGTAAATGAGTATTTTCTTATGTTGAAATCAATATACCTAACTCATCTATGTATGTGCACAAACTCTCAACATTTACATATTTATGTATATTAAAGAGCAGGAAAAATTCCATGTGATACTATTTGTCTGTATTTAGATCACTCAACCGGCGTGCGTTGAACAAACGAGCCGTTAAAATGGTTTTACACGACAAAACGATTTCAGCGTATGCACTTGTGTGACGAGAACGAAAGATTCAAAATCCGACGCTGCCATATACGCCGTTTTCTAACAACAAATCTTTCATCCTCTCCAACCTCTTCCGTTATACGCTGAGTTTCCATTTACGTTAGCTGGTATTCCGTGTTATTATCATCATCGCCGTTTTCGCGTGTGATAGGTTCTCGATGTTATTGACGATGATGCCGTCTAATGATTTGAGCACAATTTTAACGGTTGTTATATTTTAATACCAGTTTAACCACGAAAAGACGAATAATAAGAATATTTTGAAAAAAGTAGTCATTTTTTCGGTTGTCCGACCACTAGCTCCAAAATTTAAAACAGTAACGCCGTGTGCGAAATGAAATCGGTCGCAGATGCTGTGTAAAAACTTAGCTAACTCAGTTTTGCTTAAATCCTGAGATTTTTTGAAGTCTTTTTCAATTTTTCCTTTTCGGGAAAAGATATTTGCGCCGTCCGTGTGTACGATTATGCGTAAATAATGACCATACACCGTTTCGTCGAGACACATACGGTCAGAAATAAATAAGTATGACGGCCGTGCGAACAACCCGCTTTGGGATAACCAACGTAACGCGCATCGTTTCAATCGTCGTCGTAATAATTATCGTAATAGTACGGTTTCGTGTACGGTATGATTGTGTGTGTGTGTGTGTGTGTGTGTGTGTGTGTGGGCGGATGTATTGTCGCCGCGCGAAAAAATTGGTGACAGACACGTCCCGCAGATTTGCCGAGGCGGTGGTGGTAATTTAATTTTTCGCCGTTTTTCCTCGGAGCCAAAAAATATGTTAATATTATATTTTCGTCGCACACCGTTATTATAATAATAATCGTGCACCGGTGCTTCCATTACAGCGGTAACACGTAGCAGTATCGCTTTACGGCTTGTCAGTCGTTGTCGGCGGATGAAGTTTCTCACACACACATTATACCCGTATTACACGTACGTATATCCGTGTGTATATGTGTGTGTGTGTGTGTGTGTGTGTGTGTGTGTGTACACATACATACCGTATAGGTGTATGTATTGCGACGACGGGCCGAAAGACTCGCGAGCAAGTTCACATCGCAAATATTAATCAACTCACACGCCGGAGAGTGTAACGTTCGGTGGGCAACGGTGGCGCACGCACGCGCGCGCCACCGAATAACGACGTAGTACTTCTGTGCGGATGATGATGCCCCACATGCGCGAGACAGATAAACGTGACGCTGACAAATGAAGGAAAGCCTCGAGGCAATGCTGAAACCGTGAGGGTGAATTGAAATGTCGTCATCAATTTTATTTATGTTTACATATTATTATATACGAGCGGAATCGTAGTCGGGGGTACATCGTCGAAGAAAGCGCCACACGAAATGGATAATATGAAACTCGAGAATTTATTGTAATACGTTATCCTTGCCGAAACACAGCGCGACAATAACGCCACACCGACGCACCAGCATAATATCAGTATTGCTATTATAATAATTTTCCGTAGCGACGGAATCAAACTGATATAACATCGTCTCGCACCGTCAGTTTCCGTACACGGCGGCTTAAACACATTGGGTCTGTCGGCAAAATGCGTATTCGTAAACAATATGTTTACAATAATTCTATAGCGCATACGAAAACTCCACTGTCGTCTAATTAATATTTTATGATAATGTATAGTAAATAGCACGTATTTACGCCTCGATAAAGAACTTTTGCTAATTATTTCCGTTCGATCATTACCTATTAAATGTATATTACCTTAAAGACTGAAAATGAGAACAAAATTAATTGGACATACCTACTGGAGCGATAGTACCTTCAATACATTTCTATATTTCGTAGTATAAAATATTATTTATTCACATAGTTAATTAAAATTATGTTCACATTAAATAAAGTTTAATTAAATAATTTGTCGCCGTTACATGGATAATTATGTATACTTATAAAACTGTATGTGTTGATTTAAATTTTAGATATTAGTTAAAATTGTACATTACATCATTAACGGTAATTAATTTCTTCAATAATTTATGAATATTATATAGGTACATTTATTTTTAAATAACGAAATCATTTATGATTTTACAGCTAATAATATATATATTTTACAAACCTAATTGGTTATTATCCTTCAAATTTTCAGAAATTAGGATTGCAAATTATTCTAATATAGATATTCACAACAATGTGTTATGTATTACATTATTCTACGCTAAAGTTAGTCGATTGTTTACCAAATATGTTTTACAGCGTGACTATGCTAATATTATGCTATATTAATATATTTTGTTCATAAAAACGGAAGGTTATTGAGTGTCAGCCATATTTGCTTAAAGGATCGGCTCCGTCATTGGTTGTAACTTTATAAATATATATATATATGTATACATACTTTTTTTGATGTTCAAATAGCGTCAAAACTAATTTCATATTACTTTCGAGTCCTTTGCGTTACAAAAATAAATTGAAGTGACGTGTTTATGCATCATTTCTGTACAGGTAGAATATTTACACCAAATAAAACCGTCACACTTAGTGCAAGAAATAAGAATATATGTTTTTTATAACAAATTATGTTGTAATATTTTATAAACGTAGTTGGCCTAAAAAGTCAAACTATGTATTAAATCAAACATTATGTATAATATTATACTTATATTTTTTTCTTTACCTGTCTCAGAGTTCACAATAATCTGACTATAATAAACGGTTTTATTTTATAGTAGTTGTAATACAATTATATTCATTAAATTAAAAATATTTGTTAATTTACTATTGAAGTATTAAATAAATAATAAGGACTTAATCCTTAATGATAAAGTATAAGCAGTTTATTTGTATCACATAAAGATGAAGATTTATTAAATTTAAGTGATTAAGTAAGAAGAGTACGATAGATCATTATAAATAATAACTATTCATGTATGTTATGTATGTCAAATTAAAAACTGCATCATATGATTTTATTAAATTGTGTTATAATTTGTAAAATACATAAATAAATAGTTATAATAATAATTATTAACAATGGAAAATAAAAGTGTGTACGTTAACTACAGAGAAGGCACGTCGTTTTTTATTAATAATACAAATATTATTATTTACACATTAAAAAACCTTGTTTTAAAATACAAATGTTATTTAAACTACTTATATATTATTATGTTATGTTTAAAATTACTTAAATTTTATAGTAATATTAATATGTGCGTATTATGTATATAATTTGCATTATCTATTATTTTATGAAAATAATAATAAAAAAAATAGTCAAGGCAAAAAAATAAATAATTGTTATCAAATAATATTCACACATTTTGACCATAATAAAATAATATTATGGCTTTCATTTAGCATAATATAATACATTTATTACATTATAATATATTATAAAACGTTATACTTTTACACAATCAAATATTGGAATCGTTCGTGTTAAGGAATAAAAATAGTAAACAAAAATAATACAATTTGTATTTGCTTTTAACTAGCATAATATATTATAATAATAAGATATTATGTAGCAATGAATAAATTATATTTTATTTCGTGAACTTTAGTGTTTGTTTTATTGGGTATTTAAACTTACACTAAGAATAAGGTTAGGTTTTTTGTTTCTATTTAAGAGGACCTTTTTATTTTATGTGCCACCGTTTATTCTTCTTTTTGGTTTATTTCACTGATATGAGGCGTATAGTTATTTCAAACCATATAGAATATAATAATAATTTATTATGATTACACGGCGTTATGTATAGGCAATTTAAGTATTCTATTGTCATGAATTTCCTCAATAAATTAGTATAATTTTAAACGTTTGATAAAATTGACAATTTGAAAGTGAAATTAGTACCTACGTTTAATATGTATTATGTAATATTGAGTTATTATGAACTAAAACAATTTTTTTATGGTAAAATAATTGTCTATTACAATAATAATATACTAAATTTTAATAAAAAATCGACTATTTACAGTTTGAACTTTAAATATTTTTCACGTTTTCTTTTTTTTTTTTTAGAAAACATCGACATTTTTAGGATTAGTGTAGTATTTGATTTTTCACCAGTGGTTTGCGTTTTAAAGATTTGCATTGTAAATAACTGACCAATAGGCATAAATGTATATTATACTCACAAACACGCATATATAAACGTTGAATTAGATATCATGAATAACTTCTCAAAAGTTGTAAATCCTAAGTACACTAAAACCCTGATACCCAAAATTATCGTACCTCTCTTTTGATATGAATAAAAACCACTGTTCATTTAAATATAAAGCATTATATCCGATCAACTAAAGAGAGATTTAACTTTTATTACCTATTTTCGATCGAAACGTTGCACGTTGGTGTAAAACTAGTGAACACTTAACATCCTACTCCAATATTAGTCGTTCGATTAGATCTTATTAGCATTAAAAATGTTTCACTAAAACTATTAGTCATAAAATAAATAGTTAAATAAGGTGTTTAATGAGTCTTTGTTTATATATAAGTTTTACTGTATTTTTAAAGCACTATGAAAAGTTTGATTTATGAAATGTCAAGAAAATTAAAATTGTTTGTCAGTAAATTCATTATATCATTCTGGTAATGTATAAATAATTGAAATAATAATTGAAATTTAATAATATAAAGGTTGATAAAAAATGAAGTAAAAAAAAAATATATAATTAAGCTATTATTTAATTTGTTAAATATATACACTGATTAAAGTATTTTATATTAATAAGGAATTTAAAACTTTTTATAAATAAACTTTTAAGATTAGTTTTACTTGTCAATCGTATTTAGATAAAGTCTTTTGTTTTAAATTGTTTTCACATGAATCTCGATTGAAATACAACTCATGATTAATTAGTGTCAACTATGAAGATATTGAATCATTTCTAATAATAAAACAAAACTGATTGAGACGATAATGTTATATTAGGTAACATTGACTTATTTCTGGAACCCCGGATTTATTTTAGAATATAAAAAATATGAACAAAAATACTCCAGTTAAATCGAATATATATGGATATTTAAAAACATCAAAAAAAATCTATACCATTGAACTAGCCTCGTATTATCCAGCCACGTGGCTCTTGATGGATAATAGAGAAAATACAGTTAAAAAAAAAATAATAATAAAAGTTTTCATAAGAGACGGCGGTAACGAGGAATCAATGAAATTGTCACGATTTAAAATATGAGATTTGGTTATAGAAAAAGTATGCGTCGACCAAAACAATGATTGTGACGACCGCTATCACCAACACTGCTATCGCTGTACGAAACGTATAAAAGCGCCATTGACTCTTAAGTTCCGAACAACTAGTGGTATTAATGTAAAAAAGAGTGTCGATAAACTTTTCGTGACGTGTGAAACTATTGTTCCGAAAAGGTTTATCATGGCATAAAGAACTAAGACTTGAGAAAAATGTCCATGACGATCAAAGCACGTAAATGGTTTAAAAAATCGATGAATTTTAGAAAATTTAATAAGTCTCCTGCGAATTACATAGAACCTTCTGGAAAAGTCTCGTTGACCGTAACCACAGCTACTGGGCTATCAGTTCTAAGTGGTCAGATATATGTATTGTGGAAATGGACTCCCTTTTCCGGTATCGTGTTGAAAACAGTGATAGATACGTCAACACGCCAAAACAGCTGTTTCGTCACCGAGTGACCCAACAATAATTCAGTGGTTATGGCCATGGATGTTTGTAGCCAAACACTTATTTTCAGAACATTCGCGATATTCCCAACCTGCCACATGTTTTATGCATCGAGGAAAATTTTTTCAAGTATTTAGTCTTATATGACATGTACAATTAAAGGTTTGAAAGTAATCAGACTAAAATGTTTATATTACGTATAAGTTTTTTTATGATGTGTCACTTTGTTTACAGTAAATATTATTCATTGTTCTAGAAAAATATAATATTTATTTTTATGGTCGTAAGGTACTTGTTATATTTATCGTGCATGCTAGCTATAAACTCGTAGTAAAAGTCGATAGTTAACGAGAACTTATTAATAATATTATAGAAAAAAAAAATTATAGAATGTATATTGTTTAAATTCACGAATATAATAGTAGTTTTGTTATAAAAAGCCTTATTTTGTAGTTAGATGACAACGTATATGAATTATTATTTTTTGAATTTTTTAAAATTGAAAAAACATGACTATGTTTGCGTGACAATTGAAATGTGGACAACAATTATAGTCAAGACTAATAATTAGAATTTTATTGGAGAATATTCTCCCATCGAATATTTTGAAATTCATTACAAATTTATGAAATAACTTTATTTATTAACGTTTCATCCGACTATACCATTCATAAAACAACTATACATTTATTTGCTGGTTATACCATATTAATATAATAGATTCTGTTATGATTGCCAACACCCGCCTATCAAGCTGTCATTTTGGACATTGAAATATATAATAATTATTAAGCATTTCACGCCATTTCTCGGAATGCGACATTGGGTGTTCAAAATATAGGATTACATCACCAAATGATATTTTTATGTGTGCAAAAATTTTTGTGAAAATACTTAAATGTGTATTGTACACTGTACTGTTTATTTTATGTAAGTTATTCACATAATTATCTACATACCCGATGCCACTTCCCGTTTTTAGTACATAAAAAAAGTACAATTTTATTTTTATTTTTATAGAGAAGATCATTAAATGTGTTCGCGTGAAAAAATACATCTTTTAAAAGTATACACTTTATGTTTTATTATATTTTATGCGTTATAATGATTGGGAAATGAACGTTAGTTCAGTATATACTTCAAACGAGAAGAACCCTCTTAAATGCCGCACACGAATATACGACGTGGAGCAAAGAAAAAAAAAAACAATAATAAGAAGAAGAAAAAACAGTTTACTTAATTACAATAAATTGTACCTCTACCCACTTTTGGTGAGAATACTATTTAATATCATATCTTCAATATATTTTTCAATCAACTCATTCAACACTAATGTCCACACGAAACATAATAAATAATGACACATCTTATTAATAGTAAAACAGATTTATAATTGAAGGGGTACATTGCCAATATTTAAACTCCACAATTGATAATAATTTGAACTATTTGTTATAATATATGCTGACTTATATTAAGTTATATTTATTATTATAGTCATTATTTTTACAATATTCGTTAGTTTTTGCTATTTTAGTTTTTTTCGCATATCCTTAGTTTAATTTTGTAAGTATTTAATTTATTACACAGGATTTTTATTTTATAAATTTATAAAAGTTTTGCTGTAAAAGATACCACTGAAATCTTGAGCTATTTATTCAACTACATACCAAATTATAAATCATTTTTATCTAAACTTATATTTATATTTAAATTAATTTGCCCTATTTTGTAATCTAATCTTGAATCATTTCTATATAATTTATTAATTTTAATATCAAAAAATGTATTTTAATTATTAAATATAAATATTTTTAGCTAATAAGATATAAAGATATATTATATTATTATAACTTATAGTTCATTATTACGTATAAAAGTACAGTAAGACCTGCATGCATTTTGCACATTTACAGTTATAAACTAGTATTGTTTAATTTATAATAACTATTAAAATTTTGCAGATACTTAATGTTAAATAAAATATATTATTCGAGACAGTTTTTAAATTATTAGTTTTGCTTAAACTTGTAATTCACGTCGCGCCAAGTAACGTTTTATTTATAATACTTATAATTAATTTCATTCGGTTGAAGATCATTTATTTTAATGAACGTAAGATCCTATTTTTCAAAAATAAAAGCTGAACAGTGTAATGCAATTTATATAATTTTATTTCATATTTTTTATGTCATGTTGGGTTTCATAAATTACATTTTAATACATTTCTAAAAAGTGGATACTATAACGAGAACTCGTTAATTAAGAACAATTTTAAAGAAATATTTTTAAATGTTGATTATTTTAATTTGTGTATATAAATAGTCTCCGTGAGAATTAATTTTTTTATAAAAACATAAATATTTAAATATACCAACAAATAATATTCAGGCTTTACAGTATATAGATAACTTGGTTATAAAAAGTTTATTTTATATCCATTAACGAGAAAGTTGGACCGGAAATTGTTGTTTTTAAACGACTTACCAGATAAATTACTCCCCAAGTAGTGCCAATATGAAGTTATACGAAAGCGTTTGCATTTCTAATTGGTTTCTGTTTTGCTTGAATCAAAAATACGAGACCAAGAACTCGTTATAAACTTTGTAGTCACATTTATTTCTTCACGCCCTTATGTGCATTTTCAAAATTAATCTCCTCCTTTTCATTTTATTTTTTTTACCCCATCCAAAAAGTGCTTGGGTATTCCTGTTATGTTTCAAAACACCTTGTTTATACGCCTTACCTATTTTTTATTACCTAGAAAAAAAATAAAAAGTACTAATGTTAGGAACAGTGGGAAGATAAGATATCAAGTTATGGGTCGTTATTTTACTAGCGAATGTGGTTTTCAGAAACTGAAATAAAAATAACATCCCAGAAAGATGTGTTACTAAGAATAAATAATATCCTCAACTTAATAGTACCATATTGTTCAAAATAGGATTTTTTGAGGATTCTATCTGTACAAAAATATTGTGAATTTTTCATACAAATCTATGATTCTGTAAATTAGAATAAACATAATTCGAATTAATATGAATTTTTATTAAATTATGAAAATAATGATTTGTGACACAGTAAGTTAATAATAACCTATTTACTTAAAAAATAAATGCTTATTATTAAAAAGCTAGACAAATTACTTTGTGACACAATTGCAATACATTCTATAATATTTTGAAACTCAACATTTATTTATTTACTATGAATACAAGTGAAAAATCACTTAAATTAATTTATTTTATATTTTAATCGTTTTATATGCTACTTTATATAAAAATATTTCATTTTCTTTGAATATATTATAGTTAATTGTTTAAATAAATTAATATTGCTTAATTAACATAATTAAATATAGTATAATTATTAATGCTAATTAATAGCTTTAAAATATTATAAAATATTACATAGCATTTCATAACAAACACTTAAAAAAATCCGTTAAAATTAATATATTAAATATAATTAGAATAACTAAAAGAAAAACAATTATTTTATATCTATAGTATTTAGTTACAAATATAGTTTAAGTCATCAATAATGAAAATTATCAATCAAATTAGTCAAGTTTATAGGTGTTAAACATAATATAAATAATATACATGATATTACAAACATTTATATATTTAAATTATTATCTATTTAATAGTACCTAGTTAGTTAAATAGACTTGAATGTGTATGCAAATATTATTGTGACATATAATATATAGGTGCATAATACGTAAACAATATAACTGTTGATTTTTTAATTGAATTTTACAAAAAATTATCATAAATAAATAATATTCAATTATCATACTAGCATATACAATTATTGTTATTGTACAACGGTTTGTAAGATTTGAAGTATAGGCAATTAATTATGATAAAAAATAAAAAAAATAATGAATATTAATTAAAAAAAATTGTGGGTATGTGTCATTAATAGTAATTTAATAAATTCAATACATTAAACAATATCATTAAAGGGTCTTTATTATTAAAATAATATTTTTAATTGAATATAAAATAAGAATCACTAATGTTTTTACAAAAATATATTCTTAAATTTTAAACGAAAATAAAATGCATTTTTAATATTATTATGATATTTTTTATATTATTGTACATTGATTTGATTTTTTTGTATATACTTATACCGTAATTTATTTTAAATCCATATTATTTTATTTTTACAAGAATTACTAATATTTATGAATAATCTTCGGTGTTTATCTTTATTTCATTGTTGTACAACGTCAGATATTATGTTTTTAATACTTAAGTATATCTTATCGACAAAATTAAATATTATACTTTCAGTGTTTGAAAATTTGATTCATCGTGTTTTTACGTTACCTATACACCATTACCAAAAAACTATATTATAATTTAATAAAAATAATTTATTTACTATAAATAAAATAAAGTGAAATTATAAACTACTTATGATAAAGTATATTTACTGAATTTGTAGAAAATAATTCAATGTATAAATAGGTATTTGATAAATATTTAATATTATTTTTATTTTTATATAGGCTAAGTAGATATTTTATATTAATCACTTTAAAAAATGTTAACTCTAAAGTTCAACCTTAAATAAAATAAGTGTGTTTGTAACGCACAATCCCATCGCTATTTAATCCTTATTTATTACGGTAGTGATCAAATAAATTATAATATTCTCTCATATTGCATTAGTAGCTATATTTATCGGTCAAATTTAGAGAAAATGTGACAAATTAATTATATTAATTGTGTTAAAAATTAAAATTTGTCTTCGTTGTTATTTTAGTTTTTATTTTAGATATTCAGGTTTTTCAATCTTAATAATTAGTATATACATTTGAAGTAAGTAGATAGGTTTATCGTACACAGTGTTTTTTTGTTTTTACAACTTAAAAAGTGATTAGTCGAATTTTACATGTTCCTATAATCTTATCATATTATTTTGACGTTAATCTAAATAATACA
This sequence comes from Rhopalosiphum nymphaeae, assembly GCA_036289425.1. Lineage (NCBI taxonomy): Eukaryota > Metazoa > Arthropoda > Insecta > Hemiptera > Aphididae > Rhopalosiphum > Rhopalosiphum nymphaeae. The sequence goes on along the minus strand of JAZAQC010000012.1, from coordinate 5,949,240 downwards.
TTTCATTAGTTTTAGTGTTTTTAAACTAAATATTATCAAAAAGAGTACCAAAACAAATTAAGAACTACGAAAATAGAATAAAATATATGAGCTGTATGCTCATTCAATTGAAAATAAATCCAATTTAGTATTAAATATTATTTTTTCAACATGAACGTTAAACGCTTGAAACATTCGTGCCTCATTTAAAGAGGGTTTATAGTCGTTATGAATAATGTCACACGTTGACAAGTAAAACTACAAATGGAAAATTATTTATGTACAATTTGACTGAATGTACTCACGCAATCGTTTCCAAATCATTTTCAATTTTTGAATGAAGATGTAATATTTTATTATACAATTATCGGGTGCATCGAATTCATATTCTATAAATTGTTTAATACAATATGTGCAGGTATGTGTGTTTTTAGTGTGTGTGTGTAATTTTGCATAGATAGATAAGGTTAAACCGCGAGGGCAAATTTAATCTCTTACCTTACTATGTAACGAAACAAGAGTAGACTAGATTCAGCCGAAACTGCTATTTGTCATTTCACCGGACTTGAGCTGCTGGTGGTAGCGGTGGTGGTGGCTACAGAACGTGTATAACAGTATTGTATCACACCGTCTTCGGTAAAACGCGCGCACGACTTTACGTTTAACGCGAAAGCACACTCACTGTACAAGCACCTGCGTAATATCAATTAACAAAATGGTATTTTTTTCTCACACGAATTGATTTAGTTCTGTGACAATCACTCGCGGTCGTACATTAAGACACCACTCGTTCGAAACATATACACGAACAAATATACGGACACCGATAACACGCAGATTGGATGCACAAAAAAGCGACAAATCACAAAAAAAAAAAAATAATTAAAAATTAAAAAACGCAAAACGACGTAAGAAAAACTAAAACCTTTCAACGACGGCGGGTGATACGACACGGTTCGTTAATAACTGTTACGTATTATATAGTATTATATTAAAGTATACGCCAAACGGAACAGACGATAAAACAGTGTACTTACCGCCAAACACGCGTAATGCCCGACCTGACCGACGCACGGGGAACACAGTATTGCGCCGGTAAACGCCACAGCGACAGCGGTCGTGCGCCCGGCGCGGCCGATCCAGACAGCGCCACCGTACGCCGTAGTACGGCACACACGTCAATTTTGGCTGTTATTTATTCCACCTTTTTTTTTGTCCGCCCGCCGTACCCTGGTCACTGCCAACGGCTCGAGTCCACGAAAACAGTCACAATAACAAGTGCCCTCTTAAGACTTTACGGATGACCGCGTCGAAAACGTTACCATTGACGGTTTAGTAGTACACGAAGACGCCTAGCCCATCCAATAAAAGATAGATAAAGAGAGAGAGAGAGAGAGAGTTTCTCCAAAAATATCCAGATAAACTATAAGCGGCTCCGACGACGACGTGGTCAGGAAAGGGATGAGGGTTCGATTTGAATGGGAGTTAATGCATTTCAATTCATAATTTTTATTTTTTTTTTCCACTGTTCGCGATTGCGAATATAATTCAGCCAAAGGACTCGGCGAACCGTCGTGCACGTGTCTTGCGAATTCCTAACTGTGAATAAAATAATAACCATGTGCGGTAACCATCGTCATCGGTATATATTATATTACCGTGGGCAACCGGCTAAAATTTCATATCTAATTTTTACATCTTTGTTGTAATTCCATTAAATTTCATCGTATTATATATTATAATACTCTCTCTCCTTCCGACGGATAACCGTCCGCACTAGAAAAAGGGCTGCGTCAACGTCCTACCCACCCAAACCCACACACACACACACACACACACACACACACACACACACACACACACACACAAGCGCGCCTTGCCGCGGGCTGTGAGTTTCTTGTGAGTAAAAAAGGAATAAAGTACGTTATATGCGTGGGCGCGCGAGGGTATTACTATATGTGCTTGTGTTTGTTATTAAATTTTTGATGGCGCATTCCAAGTAGTTTTATAAATTTCTGCGTTCCGATACAACGAGGATGTAAAAGAATGCAAACAACCATAGGTTTTTATACGCGTAACAATTGTACGCGCAACGCGATCCCCGAATTTTGGTGAAACGGAAGGCCACAGTTTTCGGTCGGCAAACAACGTTATTGTTAAGAATCATAATGATAATCAAATAACCACACACGCCCGCGTATTGTATGGTTATGGTTTATCGTATTTGAAACCCACTACATCGCGAATAATTGTGTACGGTTTTAATTAATATGATCGTATTCAAAAGCTCACCGATATAGGTACTACACAAAACGCGCCATGCATATGTAGTATACGTATAATACGCGTATGCGTTTGGCGGTGGTAGCTGTAGGAAGGTCGGTTAACATACTACCGATTTCATAATGCATTTCAATTATTCGATTCTGAAAATTTTCAATCCACAATCGTTTTTTTTATCTTTTGTTATCGCGTACAGAAATAATTAAGTTTTTACAACCACTAGCAAATCATGACCGCACGGTTTGTATACACACGTTCATCGGGTAACGTAAGTACTTTGGAATTGATGAGATGCTTATGCGTGTTATGTAATCATTACCGTGCACAGTGTACCTATCATATTACAATCACAGGACTGCGATGCAAAACAGAGGACTACTAGCAGAATATATACCAAGACGTAAATTAGTCGCTAGAAAATATGGTTTAGGATTAGCGAAAGAAAAAATATTGAATTTATTTTTATTAAATAGCCTATACTTATAATGACGAATCGAACGTATTCAATTGTATATCATAATTTTTAAATGAACACCTGTACGCGTACAATACACTACACTCTTCGATAACCGAAGCCGTATCCTGTTGTAAATGTCATTACTTATTTTTAACGGCTCGTGACGTCCAATCGTACAAAAGAAAAATAATTTATCAAACCAATAACGTTAGTACACGTATTATAATAATACTGGTAAATGGCATATTTTTTCTGATAATGTGATGGTATATAGTTATAATGTTATATCATGTCATACCCAGACCAAACGGTTATGACCGTTTCATATCAATACTGTTAAGTGCAATGTAATAGACGGGTACGTGGAGTCATTTTAGTAAATCACGTTCATGTTATTTATATTATTATATTATTGTACATTTTGACGAGTTTTTGAACGATTTTCAATCACATATTGACACAGTGTACATATGAGTGATTAAATATTTTTAGTTCGACTGAAAAACGCGTTACATTTGGTTTTGTCATGTTACTTTGCCTACGGTTTACAATAATAATCACTGTACCCCGACACAGCGTTAGACCGACATACGGCAGTACTAGTATATTATAATATATCATTCTTGCGTGCGCCGCGCCTCGTATATTATATAATACAGCGAATCCGATCCGTAGTTCTGTGATAACTGCAAATCAATCGCCAGAACATATTGGCTGTGCAATAATATTATACGACCGAGCGCGCATATTTGCTGAAATAATAAAAACAACAACAATAATAATAATAGCGTTCAGAAAATAACGCCGATGCCTTGTTTCGCGCCACTGCGATATTCTCAGAGTCCTATGTGCGTTTGACGAGAACAATACAGCATCTATACGTTCGAAGAGACGCACAACATTAGTTGTTACACGGGATGCTATACGTCTATTGTCTATACTTTACGGTCAAAGAGTATGCAATCGATACAATGATTTGCGATTGAATTTTTTTTTTAACGGTACGCCATTGAGAAACTAAAATATAAAGACAAAACGACGACCTCTGTCCTCGCGGGATGGAAAATATAGTCAGCTCGACAGTGAGCGAGTTTCGGTTCTGAATTGTGCGCATTGGCGGTGGTGTAGATTAATGCGACTCTGTTACTATTGTTACTAATATAATATTGCAACGTGCGCGCGACAAATTACCGCTGACCAGATACTATCGCAGTGATATCTGTGTACATGAAAAATAGTATATTGTAAGTTTATAACCATTATAATATCTGTTATAAAATGTTAACTGTGATAGTGCCATAGCAAGTATTGCTTGTTGTTCAACGAGTCACCAAATATCGATTTTAGTATAAAAAAAAAAAAAAATAAACAAATAGAAGGAATTAATGGATTAAGTTAAAATAATTAATGATCATACGTGTTTTAATTTTAATCCACATTTTTTTTTCATATAAATCATCTCATCAATACCTATACAATAAACACAATAAACGGCTTTTTCAAAAAGTTCCTATTGTAATTTTACATTTATATAATAATGTGTGCAAGACATATGAAAACGGTTGTTGTTATTCATGAGTTCTTAGCACACTCTCCTGATAGCACAACCGTGTGTGTGTTTAGATGTGTATGTGTGTGTTAAAGTGGTTTCTCTACTGGTTATTTGAGAGGGTGTCTGCCAATGACAATATAATTTCAGTTCCGCACACGATGCAGTACTATATTATTCGAATAACGAATGGTGACGTATTCAGACAAAAAATGTATCGTTTAAAATTACAAAAAAAAAAAAGAAGAAAAAACAATCTTGCGATGAATTAATTCGTCTAGAGTTTTTTCCAAAAGTAATTACGCACGGGGTGAGATTAATGTAAATTGGTTGGTAAAAATCACTCATGCGCGGTCTGATTTCCTTCAACGCAATATAGACACACCCTATGACTTTTAATATAAAATCATTTGGTGTGTCAAAAATAGTAAGAGATTGTACATAATCCTATTAATTTTTCATTTAAAATATTTTAGTGATTTTTATTACAAATTGCATAATTATTTTATATTTTAAAAAAATTAATTAAACTAAAATTGAAAACTTGTTCGCGTTTTCATTATTTATTATATCACTTAATATAACTTACATCAATAATAATAAAATAGTTTTTATGATATAAAATCAATGTTTTTTTAGTAAAAATGTAATGATAAACCGTTAAAAAAACCAACAGATTTTTTATTTTAAATTGTGGATATATATTTATAGCATTTTACTGGATGTTATTGTCACCAACAAATAGCTTTATTTTTCTATAACTATTCTTATTTTGTCTAGGTACTAATATATGCATTCTATTTAAATCATATATTATTGTAAGGTCGATATTAAAAAATAATGTATATTTTGTATATATATAAATTATACAGATATGAAATATAATCTATGTAAATATAATAACAAATAATGTAGTTAAAATAGAAATATATAACATCTTGACTATATAAAATAAAATAATAGCATGTCATTTAAAATTTATCATTTGTAAAAAAATATGGTTTAATTAAAAATTAAATTAGCATTTGATTTGTATTAGGAACGTATACAAGTTCCTTGAATCCAAATGTATCTATAAATGTATAGGAATATAATATTATTGTATTACAATATTTTAATTATCAATTTGAAATATTTATTTTTATCTTAGAAAATTAAACTATTTTTTTTTTAGTTGAATGAAAATTTCAACTACAAAACAATTTACTCTACTTAGAGTAAAAATATCAAAATTAATGATTTGAATGAAATTTATTAAATATATTATTTTTCAAAAAATAAAATGTAGAGGTAAAAATTAAATTATTAAAAAAAAAGTTTTATTTAAATCTATGATTTGCTTGGTATAAATAATATCAAATTTATGGTAATTTATTTTAAGTATAGAATATCTTTAAATATTGATAGTATATAAACACTAATCAAAATATGAGTATAAAATTGATATTAAAAAATAAATTAAAATATTACAGACATAAGATTACATCATTTTATCAATATCTGTTTGTTTCCTTTTATTTTTTGGACAATTTAATAGTACATTTTGTCGTTGTTGAAATCATAATAAATTCGTAAGCAACTAAGTAAAAAAAAATATTTTCGTGTATCTACTTCAAAAACAAATTCGTTTTTTTTGCAAGTTTATAGTCTTCGTCGTACTAATTTGTATGCTACTCAATTATTCTTTATGGGACTAACCGCAGCTGTGCGTAAGATATATTATGAATCAAAATGAGATTTGAAATACAGTTATATATTTAATTTCCATAAACGTACAGCTTTTTCTTTATTCTTTTCGTAAATTTAAATAATTTCAAAATTCGGGAGTAACGATCAAATGATAAAGACATAAAAGTGTATCGTATTATCTCCGTACACAAAAAAGTACATAATTTGTTGGCACATCCGGTTTATGACGTGTATATAATACGTGTCATATAGTACGTTGAACACAAAATGCACAAAGTGTGTATAGAAAAACGTGAAGTATCAACTACTCCCTTATCCTTGGCTTTTAACTTGTACCATTATAGAATTTAACAATGCACTGTTGTACCGACTTAATGTTAATAACATCCTTCAGTTCTAACTGAAAAGTTTACGCGTACTCGTACAATACATTTTTGTACGGTGATACTACAAAACCGTGTAGGCTTTTTCTCTCCATTTATTTATTTACAAGCCACCAACCACGATTTAGAGCCCGGAAAACCAAAAACGTTACGTTTACGAAGCCTTAAAAAATGTAACCAAACGTAAATTAAAAAGCGGTACTTAAATGATAAAACAAAAATTGCTATTACAATAGTTGTTATAAACCTATAGTATTATATATCCGATTACACGGCTACCTATATAAATATATTATTTTAAACATTGTTATCATTAAATAATAATAAGTTTAAATTTATTGATCTTACAATGATATTTTTTTTTCCATTACTACATTACAGTTGAATTATAGTAACTCCAGAAAATAAAAAGGATTTTAAATAAAATCGAGGTGCTGAAGAATTTATAATATTATAACACAAACAACTGGGTATAATCCAATTTCGGACACTTTGTTTGAGATCTTTGTTTTATTAAATTGAAATAAACATTTTAGTTTAATAGAAATATTTATTTATCAAAACTGAAATTTAGTATTTATTTTTTTTTTACTGTTGTGTTAGATTTAACTAATCGATTACCTAATACTAATGATAAAAATTGTCAACAACACTGGTATTAATAAATGTCATGTGTATAATAAGAGATTTATAAAAATAAAGTTAATAATATATTATAATAAAATATACATCACATACACATTATGATTTTCCAAATATAACAAGTATTTGTATTTTTATAGTTTACTCTCTAATATTGGAAATTTGGTGTACTCAAATACTTAGTACTTTAAAGAGGTTATATAATTTCGATTTTCTTAGTAATTTCCTTAAACGTAAGAAAAACTTACGACAGCCGTTTAAAAATGTTAAAGAAATCTCAGGGAGCGTAGCTTAAGTTTTGACAGAGCTCCATTTGGAATCGTTTTTCGACTATAACGATTTATCATTTTGTTTTAAGTTTAAAAAAATAATGTAGCACATGCGTTGAGACTAGCTAACGAAGCAAAATAAGCTTCCAAAACTCGGATCAAGTCCGTATTTTTAACTATTATTTTAGAATAAATAAGTACATTCATACGATATATTATTTATGTATTATGTATACATTTTAGTCGTTAATTCATCAAATATTTTTGATTACGATATTATATTAAAATTAAAATATAAGATTTATAGAATGTTTTTGATATAAAAGATTAAAGCGTACGGTCTTTTTTATCTTTATTTTCGTAATATTCGTTACTTCAGTTCAAAAATCATCCATGCGTAGCGCATCTGCAAGACTCGTTTCGTCTTGAAATATAAGGTAATAATGTTAATAAGTAATAACCCTCATTCTCAATCCGGGATCGTCCTTAGGGATGGACAGTCACTCGTCTTCACGTATTTTATGTGTTAGTTTTGCGTTTGAAAAAAAAATACAAAAATTTGATTCAAACATTTTATATTATTTTATAGATAAAAAAAAACTAAGTAATATCTTAAAAATAAAGAATATACTTAATAATATTATGTAATATATAAATAACTGTCGATATCAATTATATTATAATGGAACAAATATTATGGGACAATATCGAAAAGGTATAGTAAGTTATACTTTTAGTATATTGTTACTTTTTATTTATAAAAATAAAAGGTCGGAATGAAATTATAAAATTATATAAAAAAAAAAATAAAATAGAATAAAGTTAGAATTATATCAAAATACAATTATAGTAGCTCGTATCGACGATGCCATATCTTCATGAAGCTAATTTATTACGAATATAAGTATTAAACAGTTCATGAAATAAAATAGTTCTAAGATTTTTTTTTAAATTACTACTCTACCGCTTGGTTTTGTCCTACCATATTTACTCCATTATCATGTTTCCACGTCATTTGATCCGGTATATATTACATTCTGCGTCGAATAATCTCCGTCACTTGATTCGGGGACAAAAGGATATATAAAAAAAAAAATACAAAATTAAGAAAACAAAATTTAAAAATTAATCAGTACAAATCAATAAAATAAAATAAAAAATATGTTAATTACGGAAGAATATATTTTTCATAGTATAATATATATTTTTATTTTGTATATATTTGTTTATCGGTTTATTAGTATAAATAGTTAATATTTATGGTAGAATTTGACATTTTATTCACACCAGACGTAGACATTATTTTTGACCTATCGCCGTATACGCATCCTATAATATAGTAAAAGGAATCCAGGAAACGTATAATATTCTTGTAACGTGTTTATGATGTTATATCATATAAATACATAAACCATTTCATACCTATCCATAACATCGTTTTTATTTAACGGTTGCGGGCCGGTCCGTTGACGGTGACTCGGTCGAATTCAGTATTGCACTCTTTATATAATACGACCGTTGCAGAAATGCAGATGAAATCAAACCGTAATAGCATTACCTACCAGCCGCAATAACGTTACGAGTTTGCATTCAAATTTCTGCATTAATTCTGTAATCTGTACATATTATTATATTAATATATTATTACACGGACAGAGATAGTAGTGCGTTTTGACGTTTGTAAATTGACACTCATCGCGTGATTATATTATTATATTATTATCGTAGCAATATTGACTCATCGGTGCCGGTCACAACTGCTGCAGCCGCAACCGTTCTAGTAAACCACACCCCGCCTAAGCCTCCCCACGAAACTGAACGCTACTGACCGAGGGCAATAATGCATTGCTCGTCTATCGTCATAACAATGTCATTATTATTATTACTACACGTAATTATCGTTGTTGTTATCGTTACCCAATATCGTATCGGCCGGTGTGTCGTCGCGTACGGTCGCGCGCCACGCGCCGTAACGTCACTACAACACGCGAACACTTACCTACAACCATATTACTGTCGAGTCACATCCAATCCGCCGTACAATATCGAAACGCATAAATCTATTATGTTAATTAGTAGCCGAACCGAATCGCAGAAGTTAACATTTGGACCGGATAATTAATTAAGTCGCCACAGCTAACGGCAGGCAGCTCTGCGTTTAATCAAACCCCACACTTGAACATCATTAAGGCGGTCCCTGTATACACAGTAGTACAGTCGATGTTCGATATAAACGTATATTATATATTAGGCCGAAGCACTGATAATACTTGAGCAGCTCAGTTGTGTAGCACATTTTTTGAAAACGGATTATTATACATGTATGTACGTATATTATGAGTGCATTGTGAACGGATACACGCGGGGAGTGGCAATAATAATAATCATAATAATAATAAAAGTAGGTATATATGATATAATATAATATTATTACATATTATATTAAATACAATGATGACATTTTTTTCCACAATCAAAACGTGACGAAAATTTAAAAAAAAACCTTTCTGCACCCAAACCGCCAATATTGTGACAACAATATAGTTTATATGCGAGTACAACAGATTTTGATTTCGTTTGGTCGTGAATTTATATTACTATGATCGTGTTATCATAATATCGTGTGGCGTAGTTGTGCAGCATGCGAAATCTAAAACAACACAATCACACACACACACACAAGTACATAGTGGCATGAGACGTGTTGACTCTAAACAATAATATTCTATTATTATTTTAATTTATTGTAATATTATCGTTATACGACGCTGTGCTTCATATTCTATTATATCACGACCATGGCGCATAATCGTCGAAAGCGAAACGGTATAAAACTTCTTTAGGCAAAAACTTTAAGATTAAAAATAAAATAAAAAATTCAGACAAGATATACAGATAGCTGTTGGTTTGGGTTCGTCAAGATACTTCGTTCACATTGACTCGGAAGGATAGTGATGGTGGTGGTGGTGGTGGTGGTGAATTATAATTGTTGTTATAAATTCAACAGCAAAGATAATAAATCGTGGAGTACGAAATAGGATTTCAAGCGTTTAATATCGCTGCGCTTGACGGGATTTCGTTCAATACATTTCATTGGCGATTTTTCTTGCGCGCTCGGTGAAAGTACTGTGGAAATCAAACGATTGGCTCTACAAAATACCGATTGGACTTGGTTTTCAATAAGTCGTGGATTTAACCTTAAATAGTTTAAAAAAATATATTGCCCACGTGAGGTCAATACATTTTTCAGAACGTTCAGAGTATAAATTGTGGGTATACAATATTTTTACAAAAAATAATCATTAAAATACACCTTTTATAAAACTTGAATAAATTATTGTTACATAAATTCATAATTATTTATTCATTACAAAATAAATGTTGGATCATTTGGATACTTTTAAGCGTGTCTTAAAATATTTGAATTAAATTCTTGGTTTTTACAAAAACGATTTATGGATTAAAACTTGAATTTATGTAAGCGTTCATACTCTTTTCATTAAAGTCAATGTAGAAAATTATTTATTTATTCAAATTTGAGATAAAAAATGGAGTGTACACAGAATTCAATTTAAATATTCATTTATTTAACGTTATTGTGTACAATTAACTCATTAACCATTCTCGATTAATTAACTTTATTTAAAAAAAATATATAAACATTCTTGAATTTCAATAATATTCTATAATATGCGGATACATAATGAATTTTAAAAAACATCAACGTTTATGTGAATATTAAACTGAACAGTTCAAATATGTTGCTGTTTAAATTTTTGAGAACAATTAAGTAGGAATAAAAGTCACTATAAAGATGCATCTAAACAATTTAATAATAATATCACAAAAAATTGCTTTTAGCTATGGTAGAAATAATTATTTAACTATACGTATAAAGTATATTTATAATTTATGGTATTTTAAACAGTTTATATTATTATAATATTGTCAAATAAACATAAACCTGTCAATACTTGTCATTAATACAATAATGACAATCAGAAACGGCCCTGATCCAGACAGCATAATGATAATATGAATAAATAATATTATTTACAATGTATATGAATTAATTTAATTTTGTGTTATTTATGTTATGTGCAGAGTTTTAATGTATTATTATTATTATTTTTTTTGCATATAATTTGACATTTTTCTGGGGGTACAGATGAACGATATATAGGTACATGTAAAAATGACGAATCGTTGAACTTCTGGATAAACCACTTTCATAATAAACAATTTGTCTCAATATTATTGACACCCACACACGTGTTGGCACGATATATTACAAGACAACGGTTAACGGAAATTATTTTATTTTATTTTTAATATAATATAGGGTAGCGTATAACACATAATTTCATTATTTTTTCATATTAATTATTTATTCCGTTTACGCTGAGTGAAAAATTCAAAAGCGTGTAACGCTTAATAAAATGCATAAAATAGTATACGCTCATGACCTCGCCTTGAACCTATACCTAGCCTATCATCCCCACGCGCCTTTGTTCTCCAAATAACTCATAATACAATATAATATGAAGTAAAATTAGCTCTGGCGTATTATAAACTTTGAACCAGTATCAAAGTTACAGGTATATATAATATTCGGGAACAAGATAAGGATATGTGTAGTGTGTTTAAACCGAGCGCATATACTGCGTATTATACATATATGGTTGCATAAACTCTATACACACACACACACACACACACACACACACACACACACACACACACACACACACACACACACACACACACACACACACACACATATGTGTGTATATACATATCCCATCAAGGTTTTATAATATTTATTATTCATGGAAATTCGGTGGATAATGAAAAACTTGAGACGCCAGATAGTTCATAACGTGTAAGTCCCACTAACACCGTGTTCTTTTTTCGCCTGAATATCAAAAATAATAACGATAATAATAATAACAATAATAACAATAATAACCGCCTCGTTATGCGACGACCAGCACCAGACTGGTTGACGGTGGTGCGAGTAGGTTATTATTGTTATGACGTCTTCACTAAAGCGTTGGTAATTAGACGAGACCTTTTTTATCTTTATTATTGTTTTTTTTTTTCAATTTCAATGTCTAGCGGGCCAACGACAGTATATCATGATAAATATATATATGTTATTTTTTCATTCGATGAAATTGCTTGTACGACATCTTTTAATGTTCATTCATAACTACAGTTTTGGTTTTAATTTCGTTTCTTTAATGCGAGACAAACAGAATTTTGTTATAAAACTTTATAAATTATAATTAGGACAAAACTTGTTCAAGATTTGAATCTATTTTGTGTGTACCGATAAGGTTACCTCGAAAAAACATAATTCAAAGTAGCTTTTGATGAAACTTACACGTGACACACTATACGATAAGGACGATAGTTTTATTCGTTAAAAAAGTACAACATTTTAGTGTATATATTTCTCGTTAATGTTTGTTTTTACTTTTGTATCAAACAAATAAATAATTTTAACAGTGTTTAAAAAGTGTTTTAGAACTTTAAAGTTTCTTTTTTTCTAATTGTCTGCCGTATTAAATTGTTTCTAGTTTAATATTCTAAAAAATATTTATAGAACGCTAAATTAAATAAAGTTCCATAAGGAGTTAATAACTTATTCATAGTTTTCTTTACCACCATTTCATATAAAATTAATACAAACTATTCTTGAAATAATTTCTTTATTCACTCTAAAAACTTATTAAAAACTTTTAAATTTAAAAACAAAATAACTTCTATTTATTTTTCTGCTATAATATATAGCATTTTATTGATTTATAAAGTATCATTATGTACAATTTAAAACAGGAACATTTTATTTTTACGGCCGATGATTCAAGTAGTGAAACTGATGAAACACTGGATAAACTTAAGTATGTATTCAGGTATATGGAAGTAAATATTTTATGTCATTAAGCTATTTATTATAAATACGTTGGGATGTGAAAAAATTACTATGTATGCTGAAAACCAATTATATATCCTTCAGATTCTAAATAAAACTGTACTATTTTTAGAATGATTATTTTTTTTAAATACCTTTTTTATAAAAATTGCCTGGGTAAAAAGTACTTTACATTTATAAAACCATAAATACTTTTAAGATCAAAAAATAAACCTGGACGGTATTTTAATTTTGTTGAATAAATAATATTTTTTTAAACATTTTATGTTATTAGTTTTATTATAATCCAGATTTCAAATTTGTGTTAATCTGTTATCACCACAACATTAATAGTTTATAATTTTAAAAAAATAATTTTTTTTTTATTCTATTTTATTTTATTTTATTTAATATTTATAAGCTATAAGGTATTACTATAATATATATATATTAGTAATATATATATATATATATGTAACTAGAAAATCTATATACTCATTACATGAGTGTGATGTAAAATAATTAAATTGTAAAAGTTGTCTATTTTAACAAATTTCCCAGATCCAACTTTTCATCAATAAGTGTGAATGACAATTCAGTCAACAAAACTTTATAAATAATAATAATAATAATAAAAATTCAAATAAAATTGTTAGTAATATCCTGAATTACATGGTTATATGGTTTTTTTTACAACCAATTTATTTCGTATACTTTTAAACTATACTTTACCATAATAAAGCATACAATAGTGCTTATGATGAGTGCACTGTAGTTAAGAAACATTTCAATTGGAGTCATCTAATATTATATAATATGAAAAATACATTTTTTTCTCCAGAATTAAAAATGTAATACAATATGAATTATTTGAGAGGACTACTCCTAATGTTAAAATACAAGTGGTACACTCAATTGTAAAAATTACTAAACTTAATGTTATTTGCTGCACTGGCTCGGAACGATTTTATTGTTTCCGTTTACAAACTGTCTGCATATTTGTGCAATTCAGGACACACTATGTACAACCTATATCCATAGTCCAAATGTAAAATAATCGCTAATGGCAGATTATTTTGCTCGACTTGATTTCACTTAAATTGTCTGATGGAATCGTTTAATCCATTAAAATATTGCATTTATCGTGGATGTTAGACCCTTTATTATTCCGGTATAATTGATATTATTTGTTATAACTGCAGTGATTGTATATCTGGATTTAAAAATTGATGACTAAAAATCAATTCAAAAACGCGCACTAGCCAAATGTCTGGATAATATTATTCTGCCTAACATTTGTTTAAAATCTTTATTAAAAATATATTCAGTATTATATAGACAGTGGTCTGTTTCAGTATGCATCGGCGGCGATAAACCATCAAACATAAGCAAAACACTTAAAGTACGATTCTTCGTATATAATATTTTCAGTTATTTATATATTATACATATATATACTTTGCATTCGGTCGGTAATAAATATTTGAAAGTCTAACTCACCGGATATCACGATTTCGTAATATTTCAAACCCCAATGGCCGCGCGCTCACACATCGCCATGCACGCAGTTTAACGACTCTATGCCGTTTTATTTATAGGATATTCGATATTAAACATCTTCCTCATCTCACTTCTACCTATTCTTCACATACTCCTCGTCTTAACGTTTGCTACTACCTCTCTCTGAAATACGAGAAAAAGGCTCATTTCATAATTGCATTATACGTTTTATTATGGCTGGTTCAATTATATAATAATACATCGAGAAATACTGTATATATATATATATACATACATACATACAATCAACAGTGTTCGTCGATTGGTTAGAACGAAACATTATATTTTTTTACCATGGTATCGATCTTTAGTATACGAATTGACTTTATTTCGTGAATTATTGAAAGTTGATATTATTTAAATACAATTATGTCATGTAGAAATAAAAATAACCTGAAATTGCATGTACTGGTAAGTGTAACTGTAATGTTAATATATTTAAAAAAGAAAATGTCATGTTATTTATACTTAATTTGACTGACGGATATTATCATAATACATATTTATAAGTATAAAATTAAATCTTTGTATAAGTAATTATTATAATATAAATTATTTAAAAAATATTTTAACTGTACAGACACAGTCATACCGTTGTTTAAAATAAAAGTTATTATTTTTTTTTTTTAGTTTAAAGAAAGGCAGTAGTATCAAAAAGTTATTTTATTAATATTAAAATCAAATTAACTATAAGTAAACATTGTCATACGAATCAATGAAAATTAAATCAGAGAATCATAATATTCTTGAGAAACGAAAAACTAAAAATAATGGATAATAAAATATATTTATTAATAATTTATAAGAGTAATAGCTAACAATACATTATAGTACATAAAATATTTATCGATGAAATATTTTTCGTTTTTTGTCTGAAATTGTTGATAACCATTATATCGTATAGGTACAAAAAAAACACTTGTATAAATATATACAATATGATATTTAAATAATAATGAGTTTGATATTTGAACATGTTAATCGTATATAGTTCCGCTAATTTATACCTAACGCCATCGGCAAACAGCCTAATTTATAGCAACATTAAAACGTATTTTTTTCATGTTACAATATGCGATTTACATTTACCCACAACAGTTATTTAATTACGTTTAATATCGATGATGCTATTATTATATTTGATACTAACTCGCTCCAGCTGTGCACGGAGATACACGGAACCAAATACAGTAACCTAATTATTGGACATGGGTGATTTAGATTGTAATGTTGAATACGTTCACTGTGTATATTATATAATATTGTAGCAATAACAGTGCAAAAACGATTGTGTTAAGCTAGCAGATCGTTTCAAAATTATTATTTCACTGAACGTCAAACTAAGCGAAAACAGTAACCTTTGTTTGGTTTAAGAAGGGAAAAAACTGTATAAATGGGGTTAAAAACTTGGCTACTCCGTTGGACGCATTGCGATAAACGTAAAAGCTGCTCAATGGAAAACGGAACGTTTCCGGTGCAGCCTTGTAGATTATAAAAGATTTATGAAAATTGGGTCGGAAAGTGGATATTCATTATTTGGTTAAAAACATTGACAAACGGCGCCATACATTCGGTTCGGTGTGAATCACCGAGCTGTTGAATAGTGATTATATTATTGTTTTCTTAATAATTCTACAAAAATTAAAATTACGAGTTACGAGAATCACATCATTGGCGTTGGCTAACAACAAAAACAATATTATATCGTTTCCAGTAGATTTTATATTATTTACTATGGTCAATGTAAATATTGTTACTTCAATAAACTACATCAGTATCAATAACACAATGTTTTGTTTTTTTTTTTATCAATATTGTATTTTAGCGATTTATTGTATTTTTATTTATTGAATTAGATATCATTGTATTTTCATTTTGACGATTGATCATTAATAATGTGATGTATATTGTAATATGTGTATATACATTATATATGTATGATGTATAATATATATATAATGTTTATTTTTTTAATATTATTTAAACTATATTAATAGTTTTTCTATAAAAATCCAGTGGATTCATATATATCATATACTTACATTAAATATATATATATTATAAACTTATTTAGAATTTCACATATTAATAATCGTTGTAAAGTCACATACTCATACTATCAATAACTGATATACTTAATTGATACCAATTAATAACTTCTACAAAACTATACTTATTGTATTCACATATACAACTGTACCACTGTTGCGCGACATAATATAGATATCACAATATAATATTTTTTTTCTATAAATCTATTTGATGGCACATAGATGTCAATGTGATATCACTTTTGAGAACAAAAACAGACCATCGCATAGATTTCATTATCATCGTAATACACGTAGGACAAGTACCTCTATATTAAAATGCAATAGTTTGGTTCTTGTACGATGATGTCTGTTTATATTAACACAAGTAGGTATAATTCTGTATAGCTATTACCTATAACTTTTCAATATTATTTTTTATAATAATATTTAATATTAATTGTATAATAAAATCTATATAGATAATTTTGTAACGTCTTATAGTTTTTTTAAACAAAATATGGTGTTAAAAATAAATTATTAGATATAATTTTGTAAATTGTATAATTATAAAGACCAAATTTTTAATACAAAAATAGTCTATCTGTATCTGAACCTATAAAAAATTATATTGAACATACGCGTGCCATTAGGGTTAAAATGTTGATATTTTCTTTAAATTGTAGGTAGTTAGTACTGTTTGTATAAGCTTTCTCTATTTCTCTAAATCATCGTTTTGATCTGAAATCATCTAACTTAAATATTTAATGGAACCTTTTATCGTAAATACAATAAATACATAATATATTATACAAACCAAATTGTAATTTAATGTGTTTAGATGGCTTATTCAAACATGTTTATACTAATTGCATAAACAATTAAATAGTATATTATTAATTAAATTATGATCAATACAATTATTTATTTATTATAATAGTACTTAATGATTTAAATAATACATTATTATAAGGCAAAGGTTTGTACAAAATATAACGAAATAGGTTAGAAAAATAAATAGGGCACAATAAATATATATGTTAAACGTATAGTGGTTAAATATGTTTAAATGTACTGTAAAAAACAATTGTAATAATAATAAATTAAATAATAATTTTGTTGGTGGAAATATTCTTTGTTTTTTCACCTTGTTATTTTTTACTACACCGCAAACATAATAGTATAACTTTGTGCATGCATACACCTTTCATGTGAATACATAAAACGATTTTAAACATACAGTGTATTCTCGTTGATTATTTTTTTTAGATGATAATTTTAAATAAGTTAAATGTAAGAATTGTAGTACAGATAGAAGATGATTATAGGATATTTTATAATAGGTAAACGGGCGTGTATAAGGGTAAATCTTAGTTTATAATTTAAATCATTAAATATTAAAACACATTGTTTTGTATGCAAATCCAAAAAAACAATTATTTATTTATTCAAGTATGCTTATAGAATATTGATAAATTTTATTATTATTAGAAACATTCATTAAATGTACAATATTTGATTATTTATAAAATATTGAATTGGTTTATACTAATAAATATCTAACCAGGATTATATTTTAAATATGGTGTAGTTTATTTAAAAGTTTATATCTAATGTTGCTACTTTACTTTGAAATACATTTTTATTATTCATTGTAAGTTTAATAATAATAGTTTGATTATTATTTAATTTATTTTGTAGTAGTTATATGTAAAATTATATTATCACATATTATCAAAAGAATGTTATTGAAAGAAAATATAACATAAAAAAAAAATTCTAAAAATTATTTAATTACTATGACATGATTAATTATTAATTTAAATAATATATTTAAAAAATATCACATATAATTATAAGAAAAATTATTATTATTTTATGTTTATGGCTAATTAAATCAATTTAAATTACTTTCGAGCACTTTCAAATTCACTCTTTATTTAAACTTTGAATATTACACTTCATTTTCTGTAGTCGTAATTTGTATCGATCAACTATTGAATACACACAATTTAATAACGTATTAACAATAAAAACTAATAATAGTAATAATAATAATAATAATAATAATAAAATTGCATACGAAAATAAGTTGTTAATCATGTAAAATCTCAATATTTTTTTTTAATATTAAACATTTTAAACACAATACAAATAGTTATATAAAAAATTAAATATATAAGTTTAACATATGTACATAATACACATAGCTTATATTATGTTATATATAATAATTAATATGCATATTTATCTTTAAATTATGGATAAAAAAAAATGATGTCCCTATAGTAATATATACTATTCAAATAACAAATGTATTTAATATTTATAATTATGGGCAAGCATGTTATAATGACAAAACTCAAAAAGTTTAAAGTTAATAAATTGAACGAGAAAAAAAAAACAGGTCGTTTTGGTAAATTAATGGAACTGTATTTTTATATTGACAATAATGGATCATACGACATATCATGATCATTTGTTTCACTAGTATTGTCAGATATCGTTATTTCATTTATCACATATGGTTCAGAAGACAACGTTCTATGACCAAATTCTTTTCTACGAACTACGCATACGATCAATTAAATAGCGTGGGTGGTAATGTAAATACACTGCTTAAGACAAATACAATGTTCAATAGAAACGAGAATAATTGGTGATAAACAGTATGAACTCGATCGTAATACACGTCACAAACTAAAAGGTAATACAGATTATTTTTGACATGCGATAATAAATGTGATTCCTGAATTTTTACTGGATGTATATGAGGATTTATTTTAATATAACACTTATGTTATTCAATAGTTTTACTTTTATTTTTCGTTCCAGAAATAAATTTTTTTTGGAATTGTGCTATCATCATATTTTTTTTTTTTATATAGAATTTTGACTTAAAACAGCTTTTTTCTATTTTATAAATTTATTTGTAGTTTGATTTCATATTTTGATTTATACCAATTATATTTATTAAAATATTATTATTAGCATTATTTATTTTTGAATTTTTTATTGCAAATCATTCTACAAAGTTCCTTGTGTTTTTGTAAAATTTGTACTGATTTTTACAATTTTTAACTTGATTAATTAATTTTTAAGATGTATAAATTAAAATAAGTAAGTGATAAGTCGTTAAAAAAAATATGTAACACAACTCTAGATTTAAGGAAAAAAATGTTAACAATTTCGAATTTACATAAATTAAAAATATTAAATTGTAAATAATTCACTATTTTGAAATTATAAATAAATAAATAATTTAATAAAAGATATCTGAGGGATACTCTGTTTAAAATGCAATGTAAAATAATAACTTGGGTATATGTGTTTCATCTATATTTTATTTCAATCGTTAATGATTACATACATGATTATACATTTATTACCTAAATAATATTTAATTTATCGATAAATAGGAAATAGGGTTAAAATTTTTAGTCAATCTGAGCCAATATAATTCATAATTATTCTATACATTTTGATGTTTACGTAGGTATATAATAATATAATTTTGATCGTATATTAACAATATGACTATGAAACGTCTAATGAAATTATTATAAAATATTAAGCTCATGTCATTTAGTATAAATATTATGATTATGGAACAGAAATATATAAATCATAAAATTATGATTTGTGGGCGTGATCGCTATAATTATTCATCCCCGGTCATTTAATGTAATACCACATAATCTAATCGAATCTAAAATTTATTTTCAACACCAAAGTTATTCAAATTTAAATTGTATATTTACAAGGTCTTAAACTGATTGGTCTTAAATTTTATGACAAACGGTATTAATCTAGTGTTACTATTATAATTTAACTAAAAAAAATATTGTTTTGTATAGGTACACATTGTTTTTATGTTAAAATGCAGTGTATCACGTGTAGATGTTTTCCCAAGCGACATTGTTTGAACTCATTATTTCATGTTAATAAGCATAATTGTTAATAACAAGAGCTAGATACATGTACACATGTTTGTTCAACTTTCACAATATAACGTATAGGTTGGCTTAAAATAATCTTCATAAATATAATATGTAATTGTAAAATACTTTTCTTCGAAATTCCATTTTTACTCTGTCATTAATTATCATAGAGAATATCCATTAATATGTTATCATAGACGAAGTGAAAATAATTACACAAAATAATATTACTCAAAATCAACCATTTTAGTTACTAGTTAGTATATTCTTTGTTTTTTAGAATCAAATTAAATACAGTACAAAATCCAAAAATGTTAATTTTATATCTCTTAATTCAATCCAATAAATGTTGTCACTCAGAAACTAAAAAAAAAAAAACGCGTTGGGATATAATCTTTATGACAAGAAGAAAATTATTGTATTTTGATAGGTTACTAAATAATGTTTTTTGAGTTTATCTAAAATGTATCTAAAATCGCTTAGAAATTATATTTGAATTTTATATCAAATATAATTATTCAACAAAACTATCAAAAAATAATATTTATTTTCACAACATGTGTAGGTTAAAATTAGTTAATATCATACCAAACTAATTGTAATATTATTATATTGAATAAAACAATCAATAAATCTACCAAAATTTCTTTTATAATCACCTAACAACACTTAGGTAATTATTAATAATACTATCATACACACAAGAAATCATGTACTTAACAAATGGAAAACGATCTGATAAGTAAAAAAATAAAAAGCAATACATTCTACTAGTGGATTATCCATAATCAGATTGTTCAGACCAGTAGACCATTTTCATCATGTTAAAAGCTTTACGAGCATATGTTTAGATTGCATCTAACTGACCACTTGCTGACACGTAATATACCAAAGTTGTGTAAGAAAAAAATTTAAAAGATTAGCAATGATTTACTAAGGTCTTAGACCAACGGAATCCGTGTATGTTCATTATATAATATTCTTTAACACACTACTAGCAGAAGTACTTTAACAAAAGAAACTTATAAAATCTAAGGATATGATTACTCGTAATATTGAAAAATCAATACAGTTAGATTTTATATTTTATAATTCTCATATTCGATTTATAGATTGTCCACATACTCATATTATAAAAAATTATTTTTTTCCGCCTAAAATTAATTTGTAATATAGTGATATTATATATTACAATAATTAAATAAAATGTATATAGAGTATAAATTAAAAATGTTGTGTACATAAATAAAAATTCAATGTACATGTGCTTTCTTTGTTATTGAGTTTTGTGCATTGAGAAAAATAATATATTATGTAATAATAATAAACAGACTATAATGATTTAAAAATATTTATGTCAATTATTAACGAGTCAAATACAATATTATAATTATTTTTTAAGTGTTGGAGTATGATAAGTTATAACTAATAACTATTCAGTACATTATCAAAATATATTTCATTTATTTTAGATTTTATTAAAAATAATTACAACAACTATCACCCTAATTAGTACACAAAATATAATAACTCAGAACCTACTCATATATTTTGTTTTAGATGCATTTAAGTATTATTATTCACACAAGACATTTCTTAAATGTATCGTATACGTTGATTACTTCCGACGTATAATAATAAAATGAACATATTCAGTGACCGCATCAAGCGATCACTGTTGAAAACCCCTCTTTTCCTGAACTCTTATCTCTTGTACATAATAGCTTAACCCAGATTTATATATTGATGTTTAATTTAATGTTTTTAGTCTATTAAAATATGCTGACTTAAGACTTAGTTATAGCTAAAATGTTATATTAACCCAGTTTTTAATTCTAATAATGTTTATAGTTGCACAACTTGTACATCAACATAACTGTACCTTAACACAACGTATATGCTTAAAATTTAAATGTAATAGACATTGTGATGATTCAGCTAATTTTTAAGTAAATTAATTCAATTTAAAAAATAAAAAGATAATATATTTCTAGTTTATTTAAATTTTAAAATAATTTATATCTTTAAATGAAGATAATATGATTATATCAATTATGGCATATCATATTTATTTTAATGTATAATTTATGTACTATTCGCTTAATACATAACCAATAGTAGTATAATATGTATTATATTTTGTTTTATTAAGTAGATTACCATTTAAGGAAAAAAAATCACTTGATATAAAATGTTAGTATACATCTCATTAAAAGATATTCACTTCATGCAATTTTTAATTATTTCACGAAGTGGAAACATAATAATTATACATGAACTGAATATATTTTCATGTAAAGGACAAATTTATCAAGTAGATGGAACATACACATAAATAAATATTTATATACCTTAAATTTTAATATAAAAAAATATATACAAATTTAACAATTTAAAAAAATGTCTTAATATACAAAAAAAGAATATCTCAACTTTAATAAATGTATTATTAGAGGGTAAAAGCATTTGAATCTACTTGGAAAATCACATAAAAATATGTACCTAATCTTAAACCTGTTCTAACATTGACTACGCGTTTTTCTTGTTTATAACTTCATCATTTAGCATTATTAATTTATTTTAAAATATATTTTTTAGTTATTAGTACATTACAGAACAATTATTATTATTATAAAGTTTTTTTTTATTATTATAAAAGACATCGGTAAATTAGTTAACAATTTGTATTAGAATTGAAAACACGAGGGTAGGGAACATCCTTAGAAATAACTTCAAAATTATAAAATAGTTATTAATAATATTATATGTTTTGTTTATTTCAACTCATAGTAAAAATATTTACATATTTGTTAACGTGTTACTTATATAATATATTGACAAAGCTAATTTGCACAGCTAATTTATATAAATATTTCAAAAGCTTAATTATTTGCTGCTATTATGTTGAACACATAACGCTTATAATATTATGTGAGTTATAAAGTACTGGCAGCAGGTAGATAAATAAGTATGTATTTAGTTGGTTCATGGTTATAGACAAGGTTAAACATATATGCATAATATATATTGAATACAGGGTGTTTCACTAAGCATATAAACACCCCAACTCTATCCTTTAATAATTCAATTATTATGCAAGTATTTAATCTTCATTATTAGAGTTTTTAAGTATAATACGTAGATATTATACTTTCATGTATGTGCTATTTTAGAAACGTTCTGCGGATAAACACAATTATATATATATATATATATTTTAATAAAAACCTTATTTTTAGTATCTGTTATATAGTGGACTTTAATATTAAAAAATATTATTATATTAAAATCAAAAGTAAAACGAATAGTTCAAAATATATAATAAATAATATGTATGATGATACATTGCAAATCAATACAATATTTCTAAATATGTATTAACCAATGAGCTAAATTAAATGTAAAATTAATGCAATGATAAGCATGAAGAATCGTTATAATATAATAATTAATCTATTTTAATAAATTCTATTAAAAGAATTAATAGCATAACATTTTTAAAACAAGTTTAATACTGTGGAATTTCTTTCTAATTGTCCACAAACGTTGTGAGTACTTATTGGGTACATATTATACGTTTAAACTTAAATTTATTTTTAGATTATTAACAATGAAAGCTGTTGTTTTGTTATACATTCCTTAAAGTTTATATTCTGTGTAGAAATTAATATTCGTATTAGAATGCTGTGTTTTTGTTTATCATCATTTATTGGATCAGTAAAAATATTTCAACTCGAGTATGATTTACTGTCAGAATTTTAGAAAAAGTTGTTGGTAATTTTCAATGTAATTAAAAAAAAGAATGAAGTAATTCTATTATTTAGAAAAATTAATAGCGTTGCTTATATTTAAGTCACGTCAGTATTCGAAATGTTTACGTAGTATAAAATTTAATGGTACAGATCCTTACCTCTAAGTTTGATTGATGAACACATTATACTAAACATTATATTAAACGACAATTTTTAATTATTAAAGTCACAAAAACAATATTTTTATATACTCGGTTTTATAACAACGACAAAATTAGACGAAGAAAATGGAAAATGTATCACGAATTGATAGGAGAATTATACATTTATCATTACAATATATTATGCTTACACTAAATAATTGATTGCATTAAGTATTACACGTATCCCCTAATCGCTAATGTTTTTTACTAATAATCATTAATAATAGTGTAATATGGTTTTACGATATCATGTTTTTTTATTTTTAAGTCATTACGTTTTAGAAAATAATTAATATTCGAATCACTATTTTCGAGTAGTAAATCGTATTTAGTTTTTAATAATTGTGAAAAACAAGCGTACAATTTAAACATAAATTATTAATAAACTGATTTTTTCTTTTCTTAGATTATAAAGGAAAATCATCACATGCAATTTTAATCAACCATTTACGTTCAGTATTTATTATTATGCCTATTATTTTCAAAATATCGTATGCCTTATATTAATTAACATTTTCTACTTTTATTAGTTTTTTTTTTTTTTTATTTTACTGATAAGATTATTTTCTATATGTCAAAAATCTAATAAATTGAATAAAAGATAAACTAATTTTTCTTTAAAACAATTTAACTATATATATATAGTAAGTAGCTACTCACAGTGTTTTTATACGCATTAAAGTAAAAATTTAAAAAATATTAATCATCAAAATCAATAAGAGTGTTAAATTGTCTTGTTGTTAAATCTACATAAAATATTTAATTTTTATACCAAAAGCTTGAACATTTCATCCAAAGTCTCCTATAGTTGTTTTACTTAGTGTTAAGCTATTATTTTACGTTTTAGTCGAGTTTTTTTACTAAATGATAGAGTACGAGTACATAATATATTGTCTTTATAATTTGATTTATGTTAGTTTGTTAAGTTAAATTTAATCCTTCATAATATAAAAAAGTTATTATAGATTATACTCAATAGTTCATACTTTTACAGTTATGCAACTAAATAGATACAATTTAGGCGAACATTTAAAATATATCAGATACCTATCTAACGTGTTAATGATTTAATATAGTTTCTAGTACAGTTTATACAATTTTATTCAGATTTTAAATCTATATTTTCATATATTAGATTAATGAATAAGTAATTTCATCATAATTATAATAATTTATTCAAAATTAGCTAATTTAAGATATTATTATTAAAACCACACGATATCAATACGACAGTAAAAAACAATAAATATTCAATGCCAAAACCGTTTATTTTTCATAGTGCAAGATCTAGTTAACATGATTGCATATAATATTAAATAATGGTCGATGAGTAAGTCGTACTACGTATCATTGGTGTTTGGTATTATAACGGTTTTACTACGTATATCCATTTATGAGTGTATTGAATTCAAACTGTATCATTATAGTGGTAATAGTTCAATCTGTAACAAACAAATTAATTTAAATTGTATTAGGTTGTTTATTTAAATTATATATTATAGTATATATACAATACGTATAGCAAGATAAGAAAAAGTATTATTTTTAGAAAATATAATTTAACCAAATTGGATTTAAAATATGTTTATGTATGTTTTTGTTTTGACTTACGGTCAATGGATTTAACTTTATACCACAACTAATAAACTTGAATGCAGCTTCACAACCATCTTGTTTATCAGCTATACATACATGAGAAACAAATATAATTATTAGTTTAAGCTTATACATTTAAAGGTGTCTAATTATAATTATTAGTTAACACATTTGATGTAAATCTGTTATCCAAATTATTTTATTAATTTAGAAACCAATTACACTTGTAAAGTGTAATTATTAAATAATTGTATTTTAACTAGATTAATACAGTATAATTGGATATTAATATATTATACATTTTTTAGTACTGAAAATATAATTGAACTATAAATCCTGTCTCATATAAGTGTAACCTATGTGTCGCGCTTTTGCGCACTGAGACGATGATGAATCTGATTAAAACGCACAAAGTGTTGCACTCTCGGGTTCGTTATTTTATTATTCCCCGACAATAACATTTTGTTAAGGTTAATACGACAAAGACAGTTTTTGTCTGGAAGACACTAACTTACGATATAATTATACAAAAATCAATATCAGGGAAGTTAACTAATTATTTTTTTTTAACTCGTTAAACTAAGTTAATTTATAGAAAAATATAAGTTAAATTGAAAGTTTAAAATTATTTAATATTATTTTTTTTAACTTATAAAAATAAATTATGTTATATCATTAAAATTCCAATTGCAAAACTGCTTCACCTTGCAATGTTTTTACGATTTCATCAAACTTCTAACTTAAAATACATATAAAAAAATTGTGCAAACATAATTTTTATATTTTTACACGGATACTAAAACAACTTTGGTGAGATCTTGTTAAATTAACCCAGTGAATTATTTTTTATCAACATTTAAAAGAAAAAAAAATTAAAAATTACTCATGCTGATAAATAGCTCAAAAAATAGTCGAAATAATGTTTTCATAAATATAAAATAATTGTATAAATATTTGGTGAAATTTTAAAGCAACTACAAATATTGCTACATTTCAAAAACGAAAAGTTTTTGAGTTACATACATAAAAACAAATTACATTTCGTCAATAATTGGGTTTATGTGAAAACTTTCGTTTTTCCTTAGTAATTATTTTTTTGTTTTTCCGATTATAAAAAAAAATTACTAAGAATTTTTAATTTCGACCTCTCTAAAATTTAAACTAAATCTAATTTTCTATCTAAAACCACCTCCTTCACCACCAAAAAACTTGGAAAAAAATTAGTTATTTCTTTAAAAACTGACGTCAGACAAAAAAAACATCATTGTAAAATCAATACATTCATAGCTACGCTCATAATCTATAAAAGTAACTCATTATAATATAAATTAGTAAATAATAACTTAATTGTTTAGCTTAAATGTGTACTTTTAACTTGTTAATATCCAGATTTGACGCAACCAACTTAAAAAAGTGGCGTGGTAAACTATAGACTGGACAAACTACATAATTTCATGAGTTTACTTTTGCATTAGAAATTTAGTGTTTATATATGTTAAAATGAAATAGAACTATCAAATTAATAATATGAAAAATATTACCTGATAGACAACCATCGACTACTTTTTGTGCGATTGGCTTTATTTTGTCTGTTGTCATTGAAACCAATGATGTTCCGTCGATAATACCGTCCTCATCAATCTACTCAACATAAATAAATAATTAGACTAACTTTCCAACACAATAATGATAAAGATATTTATTATTCATACCATTGACATCTCATCAAAGCAGCATCTTAAAAAGCACTTAAAAAAAATAATATGTTTGTTAATATGATAAAAGTATATAGATTTTATTTTTATTTATATTTATATGCCACGAATCTATATTATTCTAGGATACGGTATTAACTATAATAAGTTAATAATTATAGCTATTAATATTACAACACGCAATATATAAGAATAGATTTTGACAAAAATATGTTTGTTTATTTAAATATATATTTTTTTTAATATTTAACCTACATACTCACTCATAGAAAAATGAATCACCTAGAGCAATTTAAATGTATGATAAACTATAGGCTGGCATAGTGGCATGACGTCTCCGAACAGAATAATTTTCAATGATTTATCGTTGATTTAAAATGTATACATTACAGTTACCTACTCAATGCAAGGTACACTTGTAATCTACTGTAAAGCAGGCAACTTCCTTGGTATTTTAAATTTACTTTCCAAAGTACCAAGCTTAATATATTTCTGAGTATTTTTATTTGTACTATAAATTATTCCCTATAAATTGCATTTTTAATGGAAAGTTAAATATAAATTTATATTTAATTCAACTTATAAGAATTTAATGTTTTGATGAGTTGAGTTTTAAATAAATGTTTTGCAGGGTAAAATCTGTATCAATCGACCATGTTCAATTAAACTTTATAACTAATGTATGATTATTTAACTGCTTATTCGTAATTCAATTGTTATAAAAATAAAAATGTTCAAAACAATAATCGATTTTAATGCATAATCATTTTCAAAAAGTTAAAGGTA
The DNA here is from genome assembly GCA_036289425.1 of Rhopalosiphum nymphaeae. NCBI lineage: Eukaryota > Metazoa > Arthropoda > Insecta > Hemiptera > Aphididae > Rhopalosiphum > Rhopalosiphum nymphaeae. The sequence continues at coordinate 5,920,489 of JAZAQC010000012.1, read as the reverse complement.
GTGAGACATAGATCAATTTTTTTTTTAAATATCTTGAATATTCCGTTTTATTAAAAATGAAAAGGTAGAAAAGTGGGTATTACTCTCCTATGCATTAGGTATTGAACGAGTCACTGTAACGGGTGTCTTAAATTTTTAATTCAATGATGTATCAGTTTCTCGTGAACAATCTGACTATGAACGTATTTATTCGACGCTCGACGACTATATTCGCATCCTACCACAAACCGACAGAAAATGAACTATACATAAACTAACTAGACATAGTGCCAAATTCAGCACTGCTATATCTTCATCATTTTCGAATATATCTTTCAGCGACCAGCAGGGTAATATTCTTATAATATTTACTAAAGTAAATTGCATTTCATAATATTTTCATCGTATGTGAAGTGCGACATGTACATAATCTGCCACAGTCACCACACGCTTTGTAACCTTTGGTTCTCGATAAGACAGCGCAAAATGCTATCCTACTAATACTCCAAACATAACGAGATCACCAAGACCGTATCTGTAATTAAAATTGTTAAATCAATAAACAAAAATAATCTACCTAACAAGAACAAGCGCGCTCTTACCACTAGAATCACCTTCAACATCAAAAACTATTAACAAATTAAAAAAAAAAAATACATTACTCTTTACCGTTTAACTATTATTACCGACAACAATAATGTCGAAGAACCATTGATTGGACTAGTGAACTCAGGCGCAAACGTATACCACCAATGATACACTAAACGTAATATTACCTGTGATATTGACTTTTTAGAACTGAGAAACAGTTTTATAGAACAAATCGGTCCAAATAGTTCCAAAATCAATCGCAATTTCATATTCAATGGAAAAAAATAATATGAACTGCTGCATTTCTAAATAAGGTTCAGGTAATCATGTATTTAATAAAATGAGGCACTAAAGACTTTTTTTTATGTTAAAATGTATCATCCCATTTTAAAATTATCTATAACTCAAATTATACCTAGAAAACGGACACTTAGCTGTACGTTTTGGTTCAGCAATATCTGAAATTAATCTTGCCTATCCTGGAGTCCCCCGAGGTCATGTTGTAGTCCGACATTTATTTAACTTAATTTACTTCAGAAATCGAATATAAAGAAAATCCAAACTTTCCAATCTAAATAATTCCGAAAAGTAACCAAAGCCCATATCTTTATCACTTGCTCTCTTTCTCTCTCAAAAAAAAAACACTCCATAATGATCTCTTCATTCAAACAGTTCAACACGTAGCCAAAACAATAAACGCTTCCACTAGAATCTATCAAACCACCGCAATCCTCTTATCTCAAACTTACCTTTAACATTCCTGTAACCACAGAAGACGTTTAAAACTCAAATAGTGTCGAGACCTTATGATTCATTTATCATAACCGTTTCCCACTACCACGAAGCTCCGTCGCTGGATGGATTCTTTATCTATCAGTCAATATTACTAAATATATTTTATGATATGTTTTTTGATTATTAAAATAATTTTACTTTTACTATTGCGATAGATTGACATTATTTTGGTTTCCAAAAACATGTATTTATTTATATTATTAGTATTTGGTTATTATAATAATATATATTTAAATCATAATATTATATAATTGACTTCTGTATTAATAATATCTTGTTGTGAATACCGTAAAACAGTGTGAATAATATAAGTAGATAATAATATTTTAAAATTAATTTACATATTTTGAAAACTTTATTATGCATAATAAAATATATTATATATGAGTACATAAAAGTTTTTAGTTCCCATGAATAATGTTTTAGAATTCTAACAAAATAATTAACATCGTTATATATTAATACATTACGTATTTTCATAAAAATTTAAACTTAAAATCCATGTAAAAAAAATTGTGCTAATGTAATTATTTTAAAATTTCTTTATATATAAAACAATTTAAAAATAATCTTTTATTTAATTTTCAAGACATTTGAAACAGCAAATAATGTTTTATAGATATTTAAACAAAAAAATTCAAAATTTTAAATTTCTATAAAGAATTTAAAACAAGTCAAAATATTTGTTAAAATATATTATGTGCAGAAAACGATCATATAACTATTTGATAAAAATTCAAAGTATTTAAGCTTATTCGTTTAAGAGTTAAGCTAAAGAAATATAATCGATTTTACCAAGAATTAGATTTACGAAATAATTCTCGTTTTTTCTTAATTGTCTGTTTACTTTTCCTATTTACTTAAAAAAAAATATATTGGTAATTTTTAAATTTAACCTTTTAAGTTACAAACTAGATCTAATTTTTTTTTATCTCTAATAGTTTTAAAAGTTAAAAATCAATTCATTTTTTCAAATACTTATACAATATACAGTCGTACAGACACACACTAAAAACAGACATTATAAAATCAATACATTTATAGTTCCATTGAGAATCCAAAATGTTTTACAATTTAAACATAACTGTATTAAATTATAACATAGTCAAATTAAGTATGATGTTTTTTATACATAGAAATAGTTTCAATCACTCACTTTAAAATTGTTGTCATCAGTAAGTATTGCATTTTTAGCATTATTCCTAATTTCTGAAAATAAATTTAGAAATATACAATATATTATTCATTATTCAACTTATAATTTACACGGAATTATTACCTTCCGTAAGTGGATACTTTTCAGAACATGCATTATACAGTGTCTTCTTAATTTCTTCCATTTCGTCTGGTTGTGGTCGTGTCTAACAAATTTAATCCATGTAAATTATATTATTGTTAAACAGTGGAAAAACTAAATGATAATTCATTACACTTACAGATGACTGTACTACCAACAATGCCATTACAATTGCAAACACAACGTTTGTGCCACGTAAATGTTCCATTTTACTTCACAGAGACAACTCGATTTGATTCAGTGCTCTGTCAGTTGAAAGATATTAGCGACTGAATGCAGTTAAGTGTATTTGTTCTAGTAGAACATTGTAGTCGACAACGCAATGAACTATAATTTTAAATATCCTTTCATATTATATCCACCATGTGTATACTTAATTTTAAAATCAATTATTACGTTATGTATTATTTTCACAATAGAGGCCCCACCACCTTAAATATATCGTATTATTGTACCAAAAATATACTGTTTATAATTATTATGATTAACGTGATCAACGAAACGAAATTTTATTTTGTTACAAGCATTATGAAAACATTTTTTTTTTTTTTTTTATATTAATTGATTAAACTTTACATTATAATCAATTAGTATAGCAATATAAAAACTTACATTTTTATATCATCTATTTGTTCAATTATTATCAATAAATTATTAAATATTTATTAATATTGTTAATTCATTTTTAAACTCAGATTTATGATATATTTTTCTGAATACATAAATAATTATTATTTTAGCAATTTTATACGGACGAAAAATTAAAATTAAAGTTCCTCCTTCAAACTAATTTGTATATGAAAATATAATTTAATAAATTAAAAAACGTTAAGCATATTTATTCATTTTATTAATAAAAAATTATAAAGAAATATAAATATATACTAATACATTTGATATAAAATCTATTCGGCAATGATTGCTTATATCGATAGAAATACAATGTTGTGTATTCTGTGTTTAGTAAAAAATAGTTAAATTTTATTTTAATTTCTATTATAATTTTGATAATAGTTAGCTGATTTAAATATATGAAAAACTAAATTTATTAAAGACAATATTTTTTTAATACTTTTAATAAATACACCAAATAATTATTATTAATATGATAGAATTTGTTGTAGATAATAATTATTACCTCCCTACTAGTCTGGTTAATAGAATATGTCAAGTTTTTATTACTTTTTTATATATATTTATAGTAATTTACTAATTTATTTATGTACAAAGTATGACTATTGCTAGCAGTAATCAAACATAATACATCATAGTTCAAAGTTGAAGAAATGCCTATGAGATAAATTACATAATAATTATAATAAATAATTTGTGCTAATATTCTTAATTAAAATCTTAAAACTAGATACTGCAAACTAATTTTATAATTGACGATCATTACAATGCAAAACTCCAATCATTGTGTTTCCAGCTAATAACCATATAATAACTTATTTTATATAATTTTATCTTAGATAACAAGTTCAACACTCTTACTGTTCCAGAGCCTAATAATCAATTTTTTTAAGAAAAAATTCAGATGTTCACTGGAATACATTTGTTATTAAAATATTAAAATAATATTACTACCAAAAATCTATTAAAACTGAATTATAACCATTCTTCAATACTAGAAGCAAAATTACCTAGAATATGTCTACCCAAATCAACTAGAACTTCCTAAATTATTCTATTTACACTGACTATCAAAATTATCAATACCTTGTCAAACAATAAATTAATTTAAATATTAAATTAAAATCTACAAATTACATAAATTCTGCTATAAACAATCTTAAGAACATCATACAAATATCAGCCTAAGAATATCCAGATGTAAATAAAAATCTCGGCGCACCTTATTAAACTATCCAAAACATTTAATCAAAACTTATTTCACAATCTCACTGGCTAAAACAATATCTAAATATAAAAATTATTTAAAATAGGTAATGTCATCGATCTATAACATTACTGTTAAAAATTCCAATTATAAATTATATTGTAATGACGTACGCTTTATAATTATCTTGCTTATTGTGCTTTATATAATATATTTCAAATATTATACACAGTATTATATAAAAATATTACTTTTTTTAAAAAAAAAAGAGTACTATAAATGTTTTAAATACGATTTTTAAAAATATATTAAATACATTATAATTAGGTACAATATTTAAAAAATATTATTGTTAGTATTTATTCTATTACTCTAATGTTAATTTAGTTTATATAATTTTAATAAACTTTTACAAGTCAGTCGATCAAGATATTTATATTTTATATTAACTCAGTATTTAATTTAATCAAGAACTATTTTTTTATAGGATTGGTTCAGTAAAATAATATGTAATAATTTTTATTTATTACAAATTAAGATATATTTTACTATATTTTAATATAGGTATATTTATTTAGCTATATTATTCGCGGTTCAATTTTCATTCAAATAGTATATCATTAACAATTTATTCTTAAATTTAATAATAAATTAATATAAATATTCAAATTAAATAAAGGTAAATGCAGTATATAATCCAGTAAAAAAATCTAATTTTCCATGATTCACTTAATATTCTATTTATTGAAAAAAAAAGTTTAATTGTACTAGTTATATTCTATTAATAAAATAACAGAGTTATCTTTAAAACCAAATAAATTACAATATATATTTAATTTCAGATATGCAGTTAAATTTAAATTTATTTTATTTGTACAAAAATAATGTATTAATATTATTTTAATCATTATTTATTAATAATTTATTATATGACGTAAGAGAAATGACGATAAACTTATCACATTCAAACGGAGTAGATAGACTAATATAATAATAATAAATAAAAATACAATAACAACAACATTGTTGTATTATTATTTATACAGTGAGATATATATGCCACAATCTCGATGTCATATTTTTAACACACATTTTAGGATTAAAATCACCACAAAACCATTCATGGATTATTGTAATTTATATGCTTTGTATTGAAGGTCAGTATCGGTATAATTGGAATATACAGCATTTTATTTGACTAGATGGCAATAACGTCGGAAACATTAAACGAAAATTGCGTCCATAATAGTCGGTAAATTCATACAGTGAACGTTTTAAAGCTGCGGTAATGTCTGTTTGTGTATTTATTCCTCTTAATGTTTTTCCTCTCTAACGACTATGATGAAAATATACACCGGGTATAAAACCATAATTATTATGAATTGTGTATCACACATGGAAGAACAATTTTCAACGGTTCCAGGAAAATAATTCGATCGGTTAACTGAAACGCACAAAGTTTAGCGAGTACGCGTATTAAAATCAAGATTTGAAACCCGCCAAATAGAAAACATATTAAATTGTTATTTTATAAAATAAAATGAAATCGAATATTGTTCTGTATTTTTGTCATGTTGAATTGATAAAAATATGTTGGGTCTATGTTATTCTACATTCATGATGTAAACAATTCCAAATAGTGATTTTAACGGTGATAAAAAAAATAAAAATCCCATTGCATTCGGTACTCTTGCATAGTTATTGCGTAGGGATTCGTGTCTTTATGTCTCCTTAAAATGAAAACCATTTCCAATCCCGTTCATGTACTGTAAAATATAGAATTACGTTTAAAAATGAAAATCGTTCTGCTATATAATAGCACTTCGTTATTGAGTGGTGTAATGTGTATATTACATTTTAAATTAAGATTTACGTCCTATGAATAACGTTTCTGAACAGAAACATTCCGTCGGCCATAATCTTTAATTCTATTTTTTATGTATATATTCCTCCAAAAATAATTCCGTTATAATTCCGTATAAGAAGAAGACATACGTTTTGAAAATTAAAAAGCAATTTACTGAAATTTAATTTAGTAATAATGAACTGATTAATGTATCTATGATTTATAATATTCAGTCGATAGCCTGACAACTACACACGTTATTCATTTGAACAACACTGGCTCCTGTTAATATACTTGGTCACATAATCTACTCTTTTATTTTACCTAATTTTACATTTCTATCATCTCACCGGATACATAACTGTTAGTAATTCATTTTTATACTAGTCATACGTTAAATTACATTTATTTTTCTATAAACCAATCACATATTTTATTTAATACATAAATTGTTATAATATTATTTTAAATACTATAACTAGCTGTTATTAAGTCACTACCAATTTATCATAGACCGAAGTTAATATTTTTGTGTCATAAATAGTTTATATTTAATCTAGAGTTTTTGAAAATGTAATTAATGTAGAGGCAAAACTTTTAAGTACCTATAAAAATATTTTTAAAATTACAAAATTAATAAGTGTATTTTGTCAAATATTGAACTTGAAATATCCATATAAAATATTTTCAACGTAGTGTTTATAAATAGATTTATTTGAGATTTTCAGAATACTTCTTACTAGAGTTAATAATAATATTCAATAGCTGTTGGTGTCAAGTACAAGAAATATTTAAATACCAAGAAAGGTATTACATAATTTACGTGTAGGTTAGAAATTCATCATATTATATGCGTAACCCCCTCGATTTTCGATATCACTTTACATAAATGATATAAAAGTATAGACAAATACTTGTATGACAAACCATTTCACACAAATTGTTCTTACAATGAAATAACGGAAGTAATAAATTACTTTTGTTAGGCCAAGCAAACAATATCGATTTCAGATTGTACTACAACAGTAAGAAAACAGTGAATAATAGATTCCATAGAACACGGTTTCGGAATTCACTTGATGTTCTGTGTTTATAAAAACATATTCATCACTTTATGTATAGCGTTTAATTAGTATGAATTCTCAACAATTAGTTCCTAATAAAATATATATGGCACTGAAGTATTAAGTTCAGACCAACACAGTATTCTTGGACACTGACCGTTAGGTCATATAAGGGTGAGTGCCCTCCTTGGCAATTTATTCAGGATCATACGTGACCAACCCTTGGGGGAAGTGATAAATCAAATCCAGACGTGGCTTGCGAGTAGCGATTTCTCAGACCTCACGTTCTTCTGAACGGGACGCTGTTCGAGCGTGAAGGTCGGATATCATTGTTCTTATACCGTGCCCAGCATAATTCGCAGATAACTATGATTATTATTCCATCTTTAAGGTATTTTACGTAGACACAATAATATGCTTGACAAATATAAAAATCAAATAGATTTTTTCATGATTGTTTTTTAGTATAATTTACCAATAATATAAGTACAATTAATGATGAAATCTATAGTTAGCTACTGCGTGACTATAAATGGTCAGAAAATACTTATAATATTATTATTAAAATTTTTATCAAAATTTAATAAAATATAGCGGCCACGGCCATCACAATTTTTCACAAATCAGTAGTTAACAACCTTATCTACGAGAATTCAATACTCTGTCATCCTAACGTTGAAATATTAAACAACTAAGGTTGTACATTTTAGAATAAAAATAAGAGTGCTTTAAAAAAAATGCAGTACGTCATATTAAAATAATAGTTACAAATTTTAATTTTGTTGTAGTAGTGTTGAATAAACATAAAACTTTTAAATTTAAAAAAAAAAAATAATAATATTGAATATAATAATGAATTGCATAAAATCTGAAAAATTAATGAGGACATTAATGGTTTTTACAAAGTTGGGGAATTCGATGAATAATGATGGAAATAGCTAGTCACTTATTGTCTTCTAGAATGTTTTTGTGAGTTTTTGGTGTTTTTTTGTTTTAATATTTGTGAGTACGCTAAATCCATACTCACATAGCTGAGACGTTGAAGACTGGAATTATTTCTTCTATTATGTTGATCCGACTTGATCGCTATTACATTTGCGGCTGAGGCAATATTACAATTTTATTCGAAACGATTAGTTATTTTCTTATTTATTTTTCCTTTTTTCGTGGACTTTTTAGATCACCACTGTGCTGGGTCCATATTATCCTGGTTGAAAATCATTGAAATCACTATGCTAATAAAATATGTTAAATAACGAGTAACTTGATAGTGTTTTAGCAAGTATTTATTACTATTTTGTTATATATAGGCTATACTATTGTACGTCGAAAGTTATATAAATATGTATTGCTTTTTTTACGCATAATATAAGTAAATGCTTTAAAATTCAGTAAAAATATTCATTTTTTTTAAAAATACCTATATATTTTATGAAATATAAATGGTAACTTAGAAACTTTGCCCAAGTGAGGATCAGTAGTTTCTCAACGAATAAAAATAACAAAAAATAATTATAAAAAAAAAATCTATTAACTTAATTTCATAGTATAATAATCTTCAAATATTATATCATGCTTAATTATAAGTACATATGAAGAAATATATATATATATATCTGTGTATAAATAATAGAATAATACAAATACATTCATAACTGTTTATTTTTTTAATGCTGAAGATAAATAGTGCGTAACCACAATTATTTTACATTAAAAATAAAATACAATTTATTTTGGAATATCACTCGTTAAAAATTTCTAAAATATAGACAATAAACGTAAACGAACTGGTTTTAATAAAAATAACTACATCAGAAAAAAAAAATTGAAAATCCACATGAATATGATACATTGTCGCTCGGAATCGTTGATAGTTGTGACTAAGACGCGTTTATGGAGCTTAAATTTAGAACACAAAATCTCGTGCTTATCCTGCTGCGTTCCGAGCGACAACTTACGGCTTGCGTTAGGCAAAGGCTCTATATTTTTCTATAGAGGCATAGATGATCATATGTCAGAAAAAATCCAATCGATGAAACACCATCGCATATTTTTGGCAACAGTAAAGACGATGACTCGGCAATGGAGAACAATTCGGTTTTAGCAGATCTCCAAGATAACCCTCGCGATTGTCTTACTGTGGTCACAATCGATGACTGCGGCGCGCGCGGCAGACGAATATGTCGTATATATATGACCAACACGATTGCATAGAATTTAGATCCAACGATTCGGCTTGCATATTATTGATGTGAAGTGAAAATCACCGCTACAGTAGATGTAATCATAATAATAATGAATTGACCTCAAAACTGACGACGAGATAATAACAATTACATGCTTGGTTGAACCTACAATTGCATCGGCTGCCATTATTTGGTTAATCGGTAGGTTAAGTGCATCATAGACGACGATAACACTTTGATAAATTACATTCGATCTGTTACAGAAAACAAGCTTATTTGAACAATCACCTTCTGTTGGAACAGACAATACTAGGTTAGTGAATATAGTAACGTATATCTGTTGATGACCATAGCCAGAATATGAATAACACTGATTCAAAGCTGACGTTGGAATAAAATATGATTTTTGAAAATGTTTTGAATATCATGTTAATTTACACAGATTACAAATATTCCAGAAGTGTTTCATGCAATTAACGGTAAATAATGACATTTAATGATAAATATGTTGACAATAACTCAAAAAATATATATTAGGTACTAAGAATTTATTTTCTTAAAACAAAAAAAATGTGAAATAGCTTGTTTTTATAATTACTAAAATAGTTTCTTTATAATATTATTACTGAACTTAATAAATAAATGTCGATGATTAATATGTGAATTAAAAAACAATTTGTAACGTTGGAATCGCGTATGAGGTTTCTACTAACCCGATTTATGATATTAGTAGTGGCAGTTATTGTCAGATTACATTTATGTTGTTAAGTACAATTTAATCCAGTGGCATTAAATATTAACATATTAGTCACTGATTTATTCATTAACTTAAACTTTTAGTCCTTATTGTATAAACCTATTATACAGGTACTAACAAATAATGACGGGAGAGATTTAAAATAAAATTGCGTACACCACTCGGAAAATTCCGGTAACAATTCTGTTATGTCATTTTTTTTTTATTTTATACATGAAAAAAAAAACTGCCAACGTTGATAATCTATATTCAATTATAAAAAATATATTTTAATTATTTTTTAGTAAAAATATGCACATAATTAAAAAATATAGATCAATGAAACTATATATGTGTAATATTTAAAAAAATTTTTTTACGTTTTCAAAATTTTAATTTATATATGTATAAATTACATATTAAAATACGATATATTATTTATATAACAGCTTTAACCAATCAGACAGAAAATCAAAACCAAGTCATTCGTCATTTTCTAAGGAATTAGTGTGTTCATGCAGAACTTATATACCTAGATCCTTTGAACTTACTAACCATGTAATAATTACAACTACTGAATGTCAAACATATAACATTTAGCATAATGGCTTAAAGTAGACACGACATCTAATTAGATCGAAATATCACAGGGCATCCGATAATGTTTTGATTTTCTTTTAGAATCTGAACGGAGCGATGAATGTGTTGTTTTTACGACGATGCTTACATTTTTGTTGTTTATTTGTTTCAGTAGATACTTTTATGGTAGAAAAAGTTCTTCGATTTTCAACTTTGAGATAGTTTTCTGATAGAAAACCTAATTTTGTATATAGTTTGTGCAGTCAAAAATATTTCTTAGTATTTTTCAAAATAATCGAATAAAAAAAAAAAATGTTAAAACTTTATTATTACATTCAAATTATTTAACACATTTATCGACCATTACAGTTGTAGTCTTCTCAATGACGGGAAGAGCTTGACACCACTGTAGTAATATCCTACAACAGTAGTGCAGTTATCTACTTGACGGATTTTTTTTATTTAAATTTGTCAAACGATTAATATTTAATTGTGCGCTGATCGCTCCAAAATATTCAATTATTGAACACTATCAAAATAATATTATTATCTCTAAAGACATTATAGTGAAGCGATATAACTCAGATATTGTTTTCCACGTTATTCATTCTTAAACGTATATTGAAATATGTAGTTAAGCGGGTCCCTCACTTGTATAACTAAACCCGTCAAAATGTATACAATCTGTACAGTGTACACACTCGTTTATTTATACAATTCCGTATAAGAAAACATTATTATTTGATGTGTTTAGTAAAAATTATTAAATTGTTATATAGCCTGTTGTCTAATCTTTTCTCCATAAATTTGCTTATCAAAGACGAATTATAATCATTTAGAGTTGTTGAGAACTTATATGCTAATCATTCATAAAAATTACAAAATTATTTTAATTGAATGCAACAGCATTTTGTCGTAATCAATAATAATACTATATTCAATACAAATATAATTTTAAATTTCAATGGATTATAAAATAAAATTGTCTGTTATAATATATTTTGATATCAATTAATTCAATTAATCTATAATAGGTATAACATAAAAATAATAATGATGAATTATCACTAAAATGTAATGTTGTATTACTATTATGGTATATCAAATGTTAAAGTTTTTTGTATTAATTTATTTATAAATAAGTTTATACATTTTATATATCGACAAGTGCTTATGCAAATTGAAAGTAATATATTTTAAAGTTATCGTTTCACAATATAAATATTAAAAATAATTAATTTACCATTGTTTAGAATATTTTTTTTTTTTGTACACATGTAATTATTTAAAGACATTGATAAAAAAATAAATAAATAAATTTTACTAATCTAATATACATTTCAACAAAATACCAAATATCAAAATTTTAAATCACATGGGATGGTTTGTACATATATGTATATTACTATTTATTTAAAAGACCATGAAACAATTAATTGTTGTTAGTTTTTGTAATTATATACATTTTGACCTTGTGAGTGACCACTGGTCTTAATATGATGTACTATTATTAGTAAAATTAAACATACAATCAACTAAATCGCGTCCATTGAAACTTATTTTTAATAACGATATTACAATATAAATAATATATTGTAAATTATTTGAAGCACGATAACTATTTAATATTAACTTAACCAGCCATCTGCCAAAGTATAATCTTATCAACAGGGGCGTAATAATATTTGGGTATATACATATATACCCATAAAACCTTGCAAAATAAATACAATCACTGATTCGTAGCTTAACTTGCATTTATACGTATATTTGTTTAAAGTTATTTATTGCATTAAATTAATTATTATCTTCAAACTGGCAACGATCAAGTCGATATTAAGACTTAAAATAAATTGTATAAAGCGCATTACCACAATGATTCTATACAGTTTATAATATCATATCGATAGATTATAATTGTAAAGTGTACTAAATGGTTTTTTGAATAATAACAAGAAGAATTGACGGCGGGGGGAAAGCTATCGGTAACCAAATGTAGTTATACATAAAAAAAAAATAAATAATGATAATAATAAGTAAATGTTAAAATATAAAGTGGTAGAATAATAAAACGGTTGTTTGAAGAACACAATGCTGATTGTTAAGATCTCTGCGTAAGTATCGTAGATGGCGGAAATATGTTCAACAAACACTAGTGTCGAGCGATCGGTGAATAGGCTTTCTTTACAGGAATGTCGTCATAATATTTGGACGAACAATAATAATTACGACGAGATAACGTACTAGGTAATCTGATTTTATTTTTCCCGGGAAAATATCGTCCGTATTGTACGTGTACTCCACACCCGGTGGATTAGGGTCGATATAATATAAAAAAAATAATACATTTTTTTGTTTTCGGGTAGGTATATTTAGCACGCCGCGAGTATATTATTATTATAATATCTACACCAATCGTCATATATTTTGTTGACAGTGTTATGCGATACCATAATATATTATAATATAAGATGTGTACGATAGAACGCTTTACCGAAATCGATACGGTCGTCATATTGTATTATATTATTATTTTTGATACGATTTTATTGTTGCACTATATGATATATTAATATATATTATAATTCGATATAAAACACTATATTGTTATTATTGTTATTATTATTATTATTATTATTATTATTATTATTATTATTATTATTATTAATATCATATCACTAGAATATCGTCGCACGGAATATTATCGTGAACACGGTTTAGACGGCGCTGGACTGGACCCACACGTTCGTTCCTATTGAAACAATCCGATCGGACGGAAAATCAGATTCGCGTCACAACGTCGGCACGGTACAGTGCTCAACGTGTGCGTCGGTCCGAAAATAGCAGCACCAGCACCAGCAGCAGTCGTCGTCCGGCTCGAATCTGTAGGTTTTACTCTGACGTCAGTTATCGTCGGCGGGCGGTCGAAGGGACGAATTTATATTAGTGAGTGGGTGTACGGGGGTGGATGCACCTTTTGTTTTGTATACACGTGTATATACATATATATATATATATATACATGTAATAATAATAACGTATAGTCGCGTAGTCGTGAGCCAAGTCACCGGAACAATTGTTGAAAGCACTCGCGCACACACACACACACACACACGCACAACGGTCGGTGGTCGTTGATTAGACCATTGAAAATCCACCGGCACGCGCTATATTATTGTCGTCGGTTGCGGCCTTCGTCGTTCGATAAGTCTATGATTATACGGCGAGCACACACGCACGCAAAACAAACTATTATCCGTCCAAGAGCACACACACGCAATTTTGCAAACCAGCGTGTTCTCACGTACGTACCTATACCGCACGCGGCACACACGTATATATATATAATATGTACACACGCGTCGCGCGGTGCAGACGAGCAGGACGACAGCGCCCGATCCGCGAATAATTGATTTTAACAACCGCAATCGACATGTATTCCGGAACGCCTAATCACGGCCACGCGAAGATCGTAATCATAACGATGATTAGATGGATGTGCGGGAATCGCGAGATAGAAAAATCTTCAAAATGGTCGTCGTCACCGTTGTCAATGAGGCTAGTTACCCCGTAAACGCGGGCCGTCGGCTGTTCTAAAACTCGCAATTTTGTTTATCTGCAGCATTAAAGTAAAATAAAAAAAAAAAAAAAAAACAAGCGCTGTGCATATTAAGATAAAAACCAAATTTTTAATTACAGTTTACAGTGTTGCACGAGAGTACATTGAATTATTTAACTAATAATCTATTGATAAGCTTATTGCCATCAGCCGCTGCACAGACTGCACGTAATAAATTATAATAATATGTTTTACCGTAAAAAAAAATACAATTAAAATTAAAAACATTATTTATATTTATATATAGTGAAAATTTCTTAATTGTTCAATTTAAAATTCATTTCTTCTAAAACACACGATAACTATAAATATATTAATATTGTATTTTTCCACGTGTATATATACGTTGTTTGGCCATCGATCATCATTTCACCATCAAATGATAGCCATCTTGATGTTTAGTTCCGGAGATGAGAATTTCGAACTAGGCGATGATAAAACCGAAACCCATATTATCACTCGATAAAAATATATAACTTAGATAATTTGAGTTGAAAAATTATTAAAATAACATTATTTGAAAAATTTAAAAACCACATACCTAAAACAAAACAACAAAATAATTTATGCAGATCACTATAATATAAATTAAAACAAATACAAATCCTACGTCCTAAAGATACATAGTGCATGAAATACATAATTGGTTATATGTTTCTAACATAATATGACTATATCAGCATTTTAAACATAATATAAACATGTAAAATATTAACATAAAACATTTTTTTATATATATATAAATACTAATCTAAGTTTTTTATGATCAATTGGACATTGTTAATAAAAATTAAGTAAAACATATTAACAAAATGAAATTAGATACAATCAAACAATCAAAAGTTGTTTTTTTACTTTATAATATTTTTCAGTACATAAATGTATAATTTAAACCTATTTTCGATTACAACCACTACAGTTCATTATAAAAAGATTCAACTTGTTGGTATTATTTTATTTATAAAAGATAATATTAAATACAAAACATGTACAATTTATTGTATATATAAGTTCTATTAAATTTATATTGGTGATCAACGTCATTATAACAAACAGCTGCACTTTACAAGTTAGCTAGGTATTTAGTTATTTTATATGTTTCTGGAATTTTATAAGTCCTTTCACGTGACAGAATCTATAAACAGTAAAAGGACTAAAAGTACTAGTGATATACATTTTTAGTATCATATTTTATTAATATGAAATTCGCATGATGATATCAATAATAAATAATAACGTATATTTGGTTAAAGTTTTAGAGCAAATATAAATATTATATATATATTAATAAATATAAAATATTCATATCAAAATCCGTATTATAGTTCGTATACACGGCTTAAAATACGTTTCGAACCAATTTTGTATCTAATTTTATCGATTTTATACCTAGATTTAAAAATGTATATATTAGACGTCACTATAACAATTGCGTTTCAGTGGCAACAAAACTACTTTTATAGCATTTACATTAGATGGCTGTTTGAATTAACCCCAATATAAATATACAAATAGTAGCTCTAGATATATATCATTTGCTCTTTGCACGATAAAATAAACTTCCTGAATTTGATTACGAACATTCTCTTAAAATATAAGAAGAATACGGAATGAATCACAAGCATAAATATAACGTTAGTTGAATTTAAACACAGACTTAATATCTTTATTTTACTATAAAATGTAACCTTTTATACTTCTTGAAAAATATATTTTTATATTCTTTTACGTTTAAATATCATTGAATTGTGCTATCCTAAAGTATAATAAAACTTATTTTATTGAGTATATCATGAAAATCATTCATAATTACTGATATGTTTAAACTAAAATATACCGTCTAACACAGATTTAAAATAATAAGTTAAACATAATAATACACTAATTTAATTTATTTATTGAAAAAGTTTTCTCTTTTATTTTGTGTTGAGTTGTATAATTTGTAAATATATTAATGTAATTATGCTTTATGTTTATTAGTATAGTAATTTATAATTTAATTTGTGTACTTTTGATTTTCTGGTAGAATTTTTTTTTTATTTATATTTTTTTTATTATCGAAACAACAATTTTTATGAATTTATAACTACAAAATAATTTACAATATGATTTTTATAAATTTTGTCGAAATTCTAACTTTGAATGTTTATAAAAAATATGTTGACTAAAGATTTTTAATATTTTTTAAATAGAAAATTAACATCTCATAAGGAGCCTTGTATAAAATGTTCAAACATTTCTATTCTGAACATTTTAAATCAACGTTTATATTGAAATGCCTTTATTAATAAATAGTCAAAATAATAAATTATAGTATGATATTTTTTATCATAAATATAAAATGATAGAATAAATATTTAATAAACATTTCAAGTATCTTCGATTATTTTATTTTGTCTAAGATCGGATTTATGTAAAAATTTCAGTTTTTCTAAACTTTTCATTTGTTTTCCCGACTAAATAAAAAAAAGTTACTTTTGCCCTTTCTCCTCCCCTCCCTCATCCCATAAATACCAACTAGATCCAATTTTCTACCAGAAACTTCAATCAAAATTGACAATCGAAGTATTTTTATTACCCCAAAAGGTGATGATAGAGTGAAAAAAAAACACATAATTGTAAAATCAATACATTCGTCGCTTCTCTTAGTATCTCAAAAAATTAAAATATAAAGTGAATAAAATATTATTAATCATCTATAATTATAATACCATCGATGTTAGTATAAATTTCTGTAACATTATGAATATGTAGTTGCATTATTTATTTAAATGACTGTTACACAAAGCAAATAATTGAAATAAAAATATTAATAACTATAGTTCGTAAGTTATTATTATTTATATATATGATTATACTGTGCAATTTAAAATACTAACTCAATATGTACGTTATATAAACATTTATTAGGTTATATATAAGTGTACGTGTTCATTACGTAAATATAAATTCATTCAAGGAAATTACTTTTTTAATCATAATTATTAATATTTTTTATTATTTACGAAATGTGGTTATATTCGGGAGATTTTCGCTTCTTTTCTTCTAGGTCAATTGTGGAATACATTATTTTCCCCATCCTTATTTTTTCGTTGTTTTCTCAACGCATATTTTTGGACATTCAAAAATAAAGAAAAAAAATGTTACCTGAATTACATTAAAACGGCAGATGTCTTTCACGTCGGTGTTTTCTGAATTCTAATGGTTCATTACCGCTATGTAGGTGGTGGGGATGAAGAGGAGTGAAAAATAGACTTTGCTTCTTTTGCGATTCTCTAACGCGTATACAAAACACAACACAGGCGGTATTAACGTAATCGAAACACGTTTGCAATTTTGTCCTGGCTTGTTATACACCTCCCACCATTCCCTTTGGCAAAACGTATTCCTATTTTGTGCCTCACTCCGTCACGCCACTAAAATTGTATTCTTGCCATTTTGTTGTTTGTTTTTTTTTTTTTTACTCACTTATTACCTCCCTTGTATAATTATTATACAACTTATTTAAAATACTTATAATATATAAATAATTAATGAAATGAGAATTTGTTTAATTTTATAGAATACAGAACTTCAAAGACATTTGTATATTTTTGTTGAAATAATTTTACTATTAATGACAGTCTTTTTTTAACGAATTCTTAATAATAAGACTTGCTTTTATGAGTATTATATTCTAATATACTTAAAATGTGATAATATAGCATGGCTATGGAACAGTAATTAGACACCATTTTTTGGTCTAAGTATAAGTTTAATGTCAGCATTGAGCATAAAATTGAAATCAAAAATAACGGTAGTAATAAGATATAAAATAATGCGATCGGTTTGTTATATAAACTTATCGATTGCATTTGAATACATAAACCTTTATATTATAATATCCATTCAATAAAATCTTCATAACAAATAACAATAACAATTTTATTGTTAGAATTTGAATAGAGTTTCCATAAACCAAACTAGTTTAAAGATTACTTAAATTGATTATATTAAAAAAAAACATAATATAAAGTCGATGACGTGATAATGACATTAGTTTTCTACAGTTTATATGTTATATTGATAAGCTATAATATAATAACTATACCTATTTACACAGAGCCGTGTCATGTAATTTAGCGCTCTGGGGCAAAATTTAATTTGGGGCCACAGGTAGCATATTAAGCGCAAATAATGGCGCCCCCTTACTTTTACAAAATTAAGGCACCCGGAGGCAATTGCCCTTTTGACCCCCCTTAACACGGCTCTGTATTTACATAACAAGCTACAAAGTATTTAATTTTATTAAAATTCTTTTAATACAAGTAATTTTTATTAAACATTAAAATGATTCGTTTTAATTACAGTTTGAATTCCAACTCCTTATTAATCTTTTATATTTTGTGATAACTTATTAATATTTTTAAGTTTTATATGATTGTATTAGCAATAAATAGTTAAGACAATTTTTTATTGCATATACTTTTTCAAACAAAAGTTTTGTAGACGATAATATATAGATTTTTGAACAATATATTTTAATAGTTTAATCTACATTGTTTTACAGGTATAATAAAGATTATAATTATTTTATCATAAAATAAGAGTTTAAAAACCATTTAATTTCAATATATCAGTAGTTAAGAGGTAAAAATCGATGTCATGCTTATCTCTATGGTTCTTTCTATGATTCTCATACAAAAAATATTATTTTATAAGCTAAATGTAATCGTAATTGTTAATTAAAATAACTGATAGATGTGATGATAAACAATCACATATTTTATCATGATACATGCATCAATATAATTAGCTATTGCAAAATAGATTTATTTGTATTCAATCTCCACTAGATTTTGATAAAATATAAAATAAATATATAATACCTAAAATAACTTACTTCAAACTCCATTAGTTTATTTGGGTGTATCCTGATTTAAATATCCTTTATATAGGATGTATAGTGTCCGTACGTGTTATATGATTCGATCATGGTAGTCATAAAATAATAATTTTTATTTAATAATAACCCGTATATTTGCCAAACTAATTTAAAAACACCCAGTGTGCTATACATGAATGTAAACTGAATTACATCAGTACACATATAATTTAAATATAAATATTTATTGATTTAATTATACTTTTTTTAAATATTCTATTTTATTTTCATTTATTTTTGAAATTTAAAATATTAAAATATTATATTATATAATAACAAAACTATAGAAATATTGTAAATATGATGCAAATATTATTTATTTATTTATTATAATTATTATTATTACTAAATAATTTTTGTTTAAAATCTATAATACGTACGAGACGACAAATAAAAGTTATCAAAGAAAATTATCCATTAATATAACTCTACAAAATATAACATGTATATATATATATGTATATCCACAAGAAATAATAACATTATAGTAATAAGTTATTAGATATTATTAATAATTATTTGCAAGAATTAACCTTTTAATAAATATAATTAAAAGAAAGATTAATGGATTAATATTAATAAAAGATTTTAGCTTATCGAGGAAAAAAACAAATTTTTTGTTAAGTTATTGTCGATATTGGAAAAAGATCGATTTTTGTATGGGAATTTTTAGTAGCTAACGTAAATAATTGATATAAATGGTTTATATTATTCTAACGTAGATTTTGACAAATAGCATTGGTTGTAGATTCATTGAGTTAAGATTTTGAAGGAATTATTTGGTTGAATTTGAGTTTTCAGAATTTTTTCTGAAGTTTAGAATATTTTAGGCATTTTTTGAAGTTAGTAGTGAGCGCCAGAAAATGATTTAGTTAGAAGTTTATTGCATTTTTCACTTAAGTTTTCATTATCACGTTTGTTACACTTAGTGGATTTATGCAATATTTTTTGATATGCCTATTATTTTGACATCCTAGGCATTGCACTAATTCTCTCTAATATAAAGTTCTTCAATATTTATTTTTTTATAGTAAATATATTTTATGTTGAATATATTGTGATTATTGATGAAAAGATCAAGGTCTACAGAAAATATTAGTAGTTTTTAAATTCTATTAATTCTGATTATGAAATTAAGATCTTATAGTTTATTTTTTTATCTACTATTTTGGTTTCAAATTTATTTATTTATTTATTTATCAGTTAATGTGACGGAGATTCTAGATATAACAGCTTTAAATTATCTTTCTTGTTAATTTGATATGTATAGTACTTCTATACAAAATTACTGTACTGTAAGAATTTGATAGTAAGAATTTTATTCCGTCTAATTATCTTTTGAAAATAAACTGATCATCGCCATTAAGTATTAATTTTAATATTTTACAAAATAGATAAAATTAATTTACAGAATTCCTTAATAATGAAGGAGGTAGAGAGGTGTTGGTGGTGGTATTTTTGTATCAGCGATAAATTCCAATTGTATAGCTTTCATAGTTTCTGTTTCGATAGTTAGATAATAGAACATAGCATAATAATTTAGTGAGGAGAATGTATTTTGTTGTCTGTGTAAAAAAGATCGAAGTAACGGAAAACGTTGATTTTTTTTTTTGGACGGCTCTTTTGTATTAGTGTCAGTTTACTAGTTACTAGTTAGGGAATTTTTATTATTATTTTGACCGCTCTATATACGTGTTTTTTGAACAATTAGAAGATACTTTTGTTGTTTTATGGCGCAAAACCATGCAATGTGACTTATAAAGTAAATTTTGCGAATAGATACAGTAGGAAAATGCACCTCTTGATGTTCAATCACCAGAATTGTAATTAATTGCAATTGTTACCAATTTCTCAATGCTTTATTTTGGGATTGCGATGTATTGATATTTGGCGCTTTTCTGGTATTAAGATGTTTTTATTTTTGTTTTTTAAATGGCAAAAGAAACTAGAATGCTTAAGTTATAGTAATCAAAATTATATATTTATATGCAGAGTAGTGTAAATATAATAAAGCACAGTCGGTTGACATTGCGGGACTATTCAATGTATTATCAATAAAAATGTAAGGACCTCAAGAGTGGATCCCAAGATTGGTAAAATATAATTTAGAACAGATTTTTTAGTAATATGATTGTGAACGCTCAATTAAATTATTTTTCTAATGGTGCCATATTAATAATTTTATCGAACGATTGAGCATGATATTTGATTCTAGTCTAGATAAATAGTGAAAATTAACTTCAAAATATAAAAGATAACTAAGTGGATAACGCTTTGTTGTATATTAGGTGTCGAGTGGGTCACTATTATGGGTGTGTTACATTTATATTTAATGATATATTATCATTGTACACGAAAAACAATTCTGACCGGAGACGGTCTGTCAGACTATATAACTAAGTATATATTTTCATCATACATTGTTTTGATACACCTATTAAAGTCATTTGTTTTACTTATAAATATTTAAGTGAGTTGAAATAATATTTTCCGAAAATATTCGATTTATTAAATTATTAGTATTTCTATAGTATATTATATCAACTTAATTAGTTAAAAATTAACTAACACCCTTCTGTAAATACCGTAAAGAAGTAAAAAATGACTCATGGTATAAATTCATAGTATCTTATAATCAAAAATGTATTGAGTACTTATAGTGAAATTCATAATAATATAATATACATAAAAGTGTTAAATTCTCATGAAAAAAATATGTTTAAATATTAATACAATTATTAACATTTATCTTATTTACTATTTGTTATTGTATTTCAAACAATTTTTTTTAGTTGTTGTTTAAAAATTACAACCTGAATATTAAAAATGTATAATATATTATATAATGTATGAATATGACATAATAATATGCTATTATAACCATTCGAATACAATATGTAATTTATGTTCAAAGTTATATTTGAAACCGTTAGAACTACAGTATGCATTAATGTATGTAAATAATAATTTATTTTACATATTTTGTCACAATATTAATATATATATATATATAATTTATATAATAGTAACTAAATCTATAGTTAAAAAATAATAATTTACAATATTATGTTATTGATTGCCTTATTTTCTCTATATTTAACTTCAATATAGTTCCAAGTGTTAAAAATCAAAATATATTTAGATTTTAGGCACTTCATTTTTAAATTTTTAGTATATTATTTAAGTTTCAAATGTTTTAAATGTATTTGTGATTATCATAATATTATAAATGTAACTATTTATATGCGTTATTGTGATTAAAAAAAATAAATAATAACAAAAATTAAAAACAATTTATAGGCATAATAAATAATATAATAATCGTAAGTTATAATCTGTTGTACATCGCTGTAAACATGTTTTCCATAGTACTATTTAAAATTACAATGTCCTATAGTTATATTGTTTAAAAAGTTCGAAGAAAGGCTTTCATTATACGTTATAACAACTTATAAGCGTTATATTTATTCTGCAACTAATTTTTTTTACGTAAAATGAAGAACAAACATTATGTTGTATACATTTTATACGTGAAATGTTAGGGGATTTCATATAAATCAAAGGTATTGTTTTGTATCCTAAAAACGATGGTGTCTGTATTGCTTCAACCGTTTCGTACTTCGACCGAGGAATAGTGTTGTTTACAGTATTGTTTGTTTCACAAAATGAAGCTACTTAATAATAATAAAAAAAAAATATATAAATTTATTATTTAAAAAAAAAAAAAATAGTAGTAATAAAATAAATTCTACTTTCATAAAACATTTTAGTCTACACTATGTAAAATTTAAAATAATATCAACTAATCATTTTCTCAATTTTTAAGAGAATTATATAGGCTGAAAAAGTTTAAAAAAATATTAGAGTATTTTTCTCAAATTTATTTTATTTTATGGTATTTTCGGTTTGAAGTAATATCTTTTCATGAAATTTAAATAGTATTTTATCAGTAGTATAATATTGGCACTAGTTTGAGTAATAGAAAATGTCTAAAGAAAAATAAATAATAGCTAGAGTTATAGTTATATTTATTGTTTAGATTTTTTTTCTAAATTGAATAGTTTATATGTATAAAAAAAACACGATACATTTTTAAAAGTATTTAGGTATTGCAATTATAAGATAACTATCGTTTTATTTAAAAATAATAACTGAAATTATTCATTAAATTTAGTTATATTCATAAGAAATATGAATTTAGGAATACTTCGTAAAAAGTAAATTATAAATTATATGAGTATCGACCGTACAGTCTTATACCTGAAATGGGTATCAGACGATAGAAATCATGAAATCTTTTGCGACGAGCGGTTAAGAACATATATAATACAATGCACTTATCATATTATATTATATTGTTGTGTTACATTTAAATGTTATTATTTAAAATGTCTCTTAATATTGTATCGGAGTCTTTTTACAGAAGTTCATTATGTATTATTTCGACTCAACGTGGTAGATTTAAATCCCAGACCAGTTATTAACGCGGACGAACAATGAATATTTCATTATACCTAACGAGTTTCGAGACGTCCCTTGTATACATCGAGCAAGGGAGAAACATCTAAGCTCCAGAGATTAAACGGTAAAGCTTTCAAACCTTCTGCGCCTATGATAGCATATATCGTGATGCAGTACGGTTTCTTGCTTAACATTATAATAATAAACTAGTGTAGTTTTAGCGTATGCCGCGGTCAGGTAGGTCGTCGCAGATACCTACATAGGGCGCATGGGTTGATATGCGAGGCGGTGATGCCAAAATGAATTGCTCGCAATTCCTATGAATTAATATAATAAAACGATTAACTCGAACACGATAACATAATAATATTATTATTATCGTTACAATTGACCACGGTTCTGTGCTGCGATGCACTGGAACCTATATAGAAATAAATAGTCTATTGATTTAAACCGAGTGAGGTACCTGAGCAGAGAGTCACGATTGTGATGGTCAGAATATTGTATATAGTTATCGGCAAGGCACGTGTTTTGGCAAATACTTTTTATACATTCTCCACAGTAATTAATCATTACAACTCACGAGTTAAATTATTATTCGTTGAGGCATCAACGCTCTGTATGATAATAAGAAAGTGTAAAATGCGAATGTAATACTGCAACTGGGTACAGTGTGTTTGTCACAAGAACAGAGGCAGCATCACGCACGTACACACTATGTTATTGTTATTGTACTGCACGTACCTAATCTCTAACTGTTATTGTATTTCAAACGGTTTCGGTGTGTACATAAATTGTTTCTATTGTTGAACTGTGTATTCGCATAGGCTAGAAAATATATTTAACCGTGCAATATACTATTTTACAATATGTAAATTACGGTGAATGTATAATCATATTTCAAATATTATGATACGTCCCTCTAAATAATAATAATAAAAAAGTACTACGCAGTCTAGTTAAAACTACCCAACCGAAAATATAGTGAATAGCATGTTTCCAAAATATAATGTATAATAATATAATATATTAATATGTACACAGTACACATACAATATTATAATATCTAGTGGTTCACGAGCGGCTTATGAGTAATAATTGTTTAAATTTATGATGGCCGTTATAGGATGATTAAAGTAACCTCTTAACCGCAGTTCATTATTAGTTATTACTTACTACAATACGTTTCGGAAAGAGCAAATTAGTAGACCTCCGCAGCCACTGACAGAGCATGTTCATAGTTTTGTACTTCAAAAAGCTATTCTATAATATTATAGTAGTACGCACTTGACTTATTTATATTATTTATTTGCTGATATAACAATGCAAAATTTTCCAACAACATTTAATCGAGTATACTTATGATATTCAATGTTTTCTAAGATTTCCATTCATTATTATTATTTAAGGTGATTCGTTTAACAGTTAACATAGTTATATTATTTTGAAAATTATGAAATTTTCGTTTAGGAAAATATAACATTCTATAAATATATAATTATTCAAGCATTTTAATTTGATACTTTTTTGACATCTTATAAGTTTATTAATATAATATTTTTCTAAAAAGTATAATATAGATTGTATAATTAGTTTACATAGAATAAATAGCTTGTACTAATAATTATGTCATAAAATTAGAAAAAGTCAAAAGAGGAATAAATTATGAAAGTTAAAACCTTTTTTTTAAATAATAAGTGATTAATGATAAAAAAAAAATCAAGTTGCTTGTGTAAAACCCGAGTATTATATCCTTTAATCTACTGTCATGCCATTTGTATGTTTTATAATTTAATATTGATTATGTATAATTCATGATATTTTTGGAGAATGAAGTTTTTTTTTATCATAACCGTATTATATTATTATTATGTAATATATAAAATATACAATATGTGACTCGTTATTCGGTTTTACATTTCTGCAGAATTTAGATAATAATATTAATGAAACTATAGTATAATAAACTTGTTTTTTATTTCAATCCATATTTATAAGTGTACAACCTCAATTATTTATTTTTAAGAGCCAAGTTGATTAATAATTAAAAAGGGCAGTTTATTGGCATTGCGTTTGTATTAAAAATTAGTGTTTATATAATATTAAAAATGCTTTTAACATTTCTGCAAATTATTTTATAATTTAAAAGATAAGTTTTCTCGATAAAACGTCTATAGTAAATATATTTATTGTTATTGTGTATTGTAATAAGTTTACCAGTTTACCAAATCAAATAAAGTTACATTTATTTTAAAAACCAAAATAATAAATTATATGTAAAAATTAAATAATAATACAAAATCTAAATATTATTCCAAAATTTAAATTTAAATTCACTAAAACTATGGCAAAAATGAATAATATTTAAAATAATATTTCCTATCCAATATAATATATTCTAATACAAAATTGTTGACTAAAACTTTAAAATATAAATCAAAAGGTCATCAAAATTCTATTTTTTTACCTTTATTAAACAACCTGATTTTTGTATATAAATAAGTTTGAAAACTTTTCAGTTAGTTTTTCTTTGAAGGTAATTTTTAAAATATAATCTGAAATTTGAAATATAAATTAAATAAATTATATTATCAACCATTTAAGCTAAGAAAATATTAAAAACTTATAATTTTATCTTCTATAAGCGGTATTTTAAAGTTTTTAATAACATAAAAAAAATAAAAAAATAAATATAACACAAAAATATAGCACAAAAAGTATTAAAAAAATGTTATTAACTAAAATAATATATATATATATAATATATTTATATAGTGAATCGATGATGGATACTGTGTTATCCTTTTTTTTATATAATAATGCTATTACAGAACACATAGAAAAAAACAGTGAGCAATCTACACAATTTTCAAATGGTGCAAAGTTGTATTTGTTATCAAACTTATAATGTAAAACAAAATGAATAAATCTAAAAGAAAGTGTTTTTATTACGGATTATAATAGCCAAATGAATACATTTATCAACTCAGTATTTGGTTGCTATAACTCAATCAATTTTATTCATTCAGAATTGAATAATCAATAAGATTATCTATTATCTATGACTATACATTTATATTGTATATATTGCAAAAAATTAAAAAATGATAAATTTAAAAAAAAATATATTTTTTGTGAAATCCATAATATATCTTAATATAAACTTGCATTACGTTATATTATTATAAAATATATATTATATTTTAATTCAATTTAATTATATGTAGTACGAATAATATATATACTTTAATTATAATAATACTAAGCTAAGTTCAATGTAGTGAGGACTGTAACATCACAATTGATTGAAATAATAATCAATGCAATTCAGCCAAAATATTATATGTGCTGTAAGATTAATGTGTAGATAAATTCTAAAGGTGTGTCCTAATCACAAATATCCATAATACCTAAATAGAGAGTGATCTTTTAATTTACTATTATCACCATTATAGTTTTAATAAAACAGGCCTATCCCTGATACCATTATTTCATTATATCGTTTTAAGTTTCGCAGTAATACATATTAACTACAATTTAGACGAAATATTTTTGTCAAGGTGTAATAACCACAGCTATTGAAACTAAATAAATAACAATTAAATATAATATATGAAAATATTATATTTATTATTTTTGGAGTAATCTTACATACACATGTAATTACAATATGTTACATTGTACGCCTTACTTTAATTAATGTTTTATTCTACTGTGTGTTATCATAAAAAATAAATTATTGAAAATTATCAGATTTATAACGTTTATTATAGTAATAAATAATAACTAATGCGATGTCATATTGATTGAATTCATACTACAAATATAAAAACAAAATACCAATGAATATTCTGATACAAAACAAAATGAATGCGTTTTAAATTAATTTTTTGTTAAATAATTCTTTTGAAAATATGAACAAGTATATATTTGCACAGTTATCAAATAATTTTTATTATAAGGATCTAAAAAAGAATATTTCAGTTCAAAGTATTTTTAGTATGATTGTAATCGTTTTTAAGTTTAACAAAACTGACTTCACCATGTAGCCCCTTCTATTACCAAAAAAAAAAAAAAAAAAAAATATGTAAATTATTATGAAGTTCCTATGAATAAAGGTTTTGATTACATCAATACTCTATAAGTAGGTATATAATATAATTCAAAAAATAAAGACAATATTATACATGTCTACGATGTTTTATAAACAGAATAAATTTAATGTATGTTTTATTATACAGCGTGTTTGATGAAGAAATTGTAAAGAAAAAACTAATCTGATAGAACTACATTATATTTCATAGTAAGTTATGAAATTATTTAGTGTTTGTGAATAGAATATTACTATGGAAATATTAAACTGTTATTTTCGTATCAATGTTATTTCTTGTTTTTGTACTATTTAGTTGGACATGGAATGTGTTATAAACTTATAAATAAATAATGAATATATTTATAATATTCTGTTTTTAGACACATAGTGGGTGTTTCTTCGGCAGTCGTCGAATTAATAATATAGTACTAACACACCTATCTGTACAGTGTGTTGTCATCGTTAAAGAAATGGGTAAAATATACAACCCCGAGGTATTGCGGTTTACAAACCTATTGTACAATAGTTGTATTATTAAAATAATTTTTTTATCACATTGTTCCTTGATAGTCTTCATTATTTTGGATACAGTCACATAGAATGCATATCCGTGGGGTTTTGCACATACTTTTGGGATAAGTCAAATATAGCTCACACTACTACATACTCACGAATATTCTCAAAAAAGGTATACATTTATGTGCTACATAAATATCTATACATGTATGTATATCTGTATAGTTATTCCACGCTCGCACACATATGACGTGTAAAATATACATTCTAAGCCATCGAGTTGTTGTACAATGATCCGAGCCGTAAAGAGCAAAATGACGATTAGAGTCACTTTTACAAATCAACTATCAACAACTCTTCACCGTACCGACCGGACTTGTTTTTCTTACGGTCTAATTTTAAATATAGAGAAACCCACTATTTATCAACATAGACTGGATTAAAACACTTTACTTTAAAAATAATAATTATTATATTAATATTATTTTAGGTATTTTATGTCCAATACTGTCTTTAAGATTTGTGAGAACTGGTGCGAAAATAATCAAATGTTGCGAAGTATAATATTTTTGAAACCAATTTTCGTAGATCATGTCTCCCCCTAAGAATGACTCTGTGTAGATCGTTTAAACGTGTGATACTAAATATAGTAATATATTATGTGTTATACTTTTGACTGATATTACTAAAAGTAAGGATGCAGTGGTGTACTATTATTATAAATAATTGAACATATTTTTAGACTCATTCTCTTCTGTATTGCAACGTGTGATAATGTTATATTATATTTTATAAGGTATATATAGCAACATCTTACGAGTGTATTAAATATTATCATCATTTTTTCATATACAAAAAGGGTGAAAAAATACGTAGGGGTTCAACAAAATCAGTAATCACCATTCCATCCGGCTAATGGCCTGTTTACGGTGAATGACAAATCATGTTAACTTATTTAAAAATAAAAACTTGATCGAAAATGTAACGAAGGCGAGCGAAACAACTCCGAGTTTAAATAGAAAAAAAAATGTCCGCAAATGTCGGATACTACCGCTTCGGCTAAAGTGTTGATTAATTTTTTCGGACGAGATAAATCGCTAGCGTGTGTTTGGGTCAGCACTGTCTGTCTCGTAATGCTCGTGGCCGAGAGGTGAAACGAAAAAAATTAAACCGAAACGTTTACGTTCTCTTTCAGGCAGAGACGATGTTTCAAAACCGCCCGAACAACACGTCTTCAGACTACTGCCATCGTTATTCGGCAAGTTGCTGTTGATGGATATGGTCGATTTTCATCTCACCACCGCCGCCGTTCTATATCAATTTTCACAAATCCCTTCTCGCAAACAAAAACACTAAAAGGCGTACTTTATAATACCATACGTATGCATTATACATACATGACTTTTTTCAATTCTTGGATTTACATTTTATTTCTTGGCTGTGTTTTGTTTTGTTGTAAGTACACTCGACATGAATATTAATGCGGATCATGAAAATAAAACACACTAACGTCACCGTAAGCCGATAATGCTGTAACGTTGTAGCATTCTAAGAACTAAAATACTGTTATAATTATTTTATTTATAAATATGAGTGGTTGGTGATTTCGTCTATAGACGCCGCTAAGCAATCCGAACATTATTTATTAATAAGAGTTCAACACGTCAACACGGTACGTTTTTCAAATAATTTATCCTTTCGTTTCCAGGTATTTCGTTATTCGTTCGCACAAATAACTGTTTTCCTCGGTGTAGAACGCCTCGCGGTAATCAGAGCTATCAACCGTTAGTTTGCTTGGTGTCGAATACACACCAAACGTTTGTATAATATTATGATCGATATAAATACTAATATTCACTCGGACTAACTGTGATGATCAATGCCCGAAAACCGAAAGTCGAACAGTACGAAATATCGTGCACAAACGGTACCAGATGTGTTGGGTGGGCGGTGCTTCTGTCACTCCTTTCGCGTAATACAGCAGCAGTTGGATGGTCGGGTATTGTGATATTTAAATCCGAAAGCAATAATAAATCAACGCGTGTGACATTTAAAATAATGTACCCAATAAAGACGCGCGTACGTTATTGCACCTGATCTGCGGATCTCTCGCACGGAGGATGATCACACGGATGCGTCCGTACACTATGTGTACACAAACATCCTTTCCCCGTCGAGATTAGATAGACACAGACGGTGCACACAATAATATATCGATCGGGCCATACGATATATAGATATACAGTATACACACGTTATAATATATATAACACGACGACTTAAATAACAATCAATAAGATATGAAAACATTTTTTTTTTTTTGTCGTCAGATGATGTATTTATTTGTATCATCTGATTTCGACACGAAGTCAAACTTTGAACTCTGTAGCCTCGTACGTCTTATTTTTTTTTTGTTTCTCCACGCGAAACAATTCGACGAAAAGAAGTGAACTCTAATAAGATTCATCTTCTTAGGGTCGCACTTGTGAAAAACGGATAAAACCCGTACTTTATTTACAATCATAAATTATTTTTCAAAAAATCTCTGAAGTATAAATATAATGACTATAGCGTGCTATACCATTATGCACTGTTAAATTAATAAGTAATAACTAATAAGTAGTATATTGAATATATTATTTAAAATTTAAAAAAAAAAATATAGGTACATGTTTCAGGTGTAAAATGTTAGTAAAATGTTTTTCTAAGGATATCGTGGATATAAAACTAAATAATCAATATAGGTACATAATTTTCTTAAATTTTTAAAAAAATTACATTTTACAAAAACTTGACAGTTTAATTTGCGTTTTATTTTTTTTGTATAAGCATATATTTTTTTTAAATTAATTCAACTTATTAACTTTTGTCTACTTTTGTCACTATATTGACATTTTTTTGAGGAAAATATGTATTAGGTACAGTACACAATATTTTTCGCATACATTTTTTTTAGTTGAATTAATATATTTTTTTTTTTTTTACTATAACTCTTGATTTAATACTGTAATTTTTATCAAAATATGTAATATGTATCGTACACAATATCATATCATTTTTTTTTAAATTTAATTCAATATTTTGACTGATCTGCAAAATATGACAGACCTAACTTGGTTAGTCAGCCAATTAGCTTTGCATGCAGCTCGTGTTTATCGTGAAAAAACCGCGTGCGCAACTCGACTATGACACGAAAAAGCTACATAATATACAATTTTGACCTAGAAAATGATTTTCGCGTGCAATTCGGAAACACCGAATATTTTGTCGAATTTCATTTAAATTAATATTTTAATTATTAATAGTTATAAAAAAAATAAAAAATAATAAAATTTAAATTTCCTGTAATATTTTTTATAAGAAGATTGAAGCCATTATAATAATAATATAAATATAATGTAATATATTATATATTATAATAACTATTCATTGTTCAATAGTAGGTAAAATATGTATTACTTTTATAAAAACTATAAAGTTGAATATACTTAAACAATTTATAACTTAATTTTTATGTAAACTTAAATCAAAATATATATTAATATAATTTTTTTTTTTTAATAAACGTAAGACTTTTATCTAGGTAAGTTATATGATAAAACTATAGAAGTTTAATACAATGTAAGCTTAAGTTTTTTTTTTTTTTAATAATATTATGATTACAATTGAATGTTATTTAATAACATAAGTTAGTAATAAAACAGAGAAGTATTTAAAATAATATAAAATATCATCTTCTTTATTTTATATTTTTTTATCATAATTATTACACGATATATTTCCGGTTAGATTAGGTCAGATTTTTTTTATAAGGATTTACTGCACTGAAATAATTGAAAAACATTGTACATCTATAAGTCGTTTTTGTAATTCGATAAAAACATCTATTTTCATTTTTCAATCATTATACTTTGTTAACCAGCTTTCGTATTTTTAGAATTTTTATTATTTGTTGTTGACAACATTATAGGTATGACTATAGATGACTATAGTTTAAAGCCATATTAAGGTAATCCTTGACTTCAGCTTAAGCTTATACATTACATATTTACCTTCCTCATAAACTCAAACATAATATGTGTGTACTTTATTCGAGTTGTTATACCAATCACAAAATAAAGATAAGAAATCGGAAGGGAGCTCGCTCTCCTGTGTTGTAGGTGTCGAATGTGGACACATTGAGTAGGTCACTGTAATAATTGTTTAATAAATGTGTTTAAATGTGAATTTAATGATAAATCGTTTTTTTTTTAAACCCAAAAGGATTCTGAGCGGGGACGGTATTTTAGGATATATTTATATTATATTTATTTCTTTTACTATAAGTAATACCATTGATTTTAATTACTAGTATATATTATCAATAATAATACAGAAGGTTGAATTCATTTTTTGTCGAAAACATGGAATTTATTATATTTAAATGGTATACCTATGCATACTTGAAAAAATATATTATTTTTATGAATTTTTGATTCAATTTCTATTTACTGTAAATAGACTTGTAATAAAAATAGTCAATGGCTTAAAATTAATCTAAATATTTTTGATGTTATACATCTATTGGCACCCCTTGGGAATAAAACCGATTGGTATCAATGCCGTTACGCCTCTTCTCCGTCATCACCGTTATTGCCGTTGTGTGACGGCGGCGTAAATGTAGCCCAATATCATCGCGTTTTCACGTTGTTCAATTTTACGTCGGCGATTGTATACACGGTAATTATTAATAACTTTTTTACTAACATTTTTGTTACATACTTTATTCACCATTGGTCGATAATATTGCTTTAATACCGTCTGATACACCTTCAACAACTATTTTAACCGAAATCACAAAAAATGGGTTGCCAAATAACATTTCTCAACTGTTGAGTAAAAAAAGTTTGAAAATATTTATTTGTCTTGTATTCATAATCTATATATACTATTGTCTATTATAATAAGAAAAATTAGAGTTACCAATGGAACTCTGCAGTTTTTATTTATTTTACTTCATATTTATTTATCGGTTTTCATTAATTATAAACTATTTTAATAACCATCGATATCGATTTTATTCTACTACCGGGCATCCCGTGATGGCTCTTTTTTAAAATGCCATTGTGTATAGAAAACTATAATTATATTATTATAATATACTTATGTAAAAGTTTCAAATCTGCATGAATAATATTTTCGAATAATAGAAAAATTACCTTTGTTTATAATTTATTGTGTTTTAAGTTTTAATACGCCCGTTATGGTTGGTCTTTATTAAACATGTTAGAAAATAGAATACATTAATTAAATACATTTTTTTTATATTATACAGATACTATGTAAACGTCAATTGAATAATAATAAATATTAATACATACAAGTTAATCATTATACTCTAAGAACTGTATAAACTAATTCAAGTATATAAAATCATTATGTTTCGTTGAAAAGCCATTTAAATTGAACACATTTTGTACTATGAACAACTGTTCAATATTATTATGTTCATAATATGATTATACATAGGTACTGCGATTTTATGACGTTAAATGTTTTTGACTACGAATGGAAAAATAATTGCCATTTGTTTTTTAGTGGTGGCATAGAATGCGTATTGTTTTCAATTAAATTATTATTACTACTAATTTACTATGCTTTGTACAATGGCATTTTGCTTGCACTACATTAAATTAAAATAAATTTCTTTCAATTTTCTAAAAATAAATAGTTTTTATCTATCTTAGAATGCCATTATTTTTTTTTTTTTATATATAATCATAATAATTATTGTTCATCTACTGTGATTTAAGAATTTTTTAGTATAAAATTATGACATTTGGTAATTTATATCAATTTTTAGATCCAGTCTATTAATATATAATTTCAAATAAAATAATTCTATACATTTATATAGTAAAAGCAATTTTGATACGCTTTGATAAAAACATTAATAACTATGTGAAATGGTTATATTCTGATATGGCCTATGTTTATACTGTATAATATATAGTTTATAACGCACAATACATATTTCACCAATATTTCACTATCATTTTTGATCAAATATTGTAACACATCAAAAGTATAAAGTAAACCGTTTCAACAACTATATTATAATAATATAAGAGCAAATGAAAACAATAGTGGTTTTTATAGCCAATTTTCTTATTATTTAACATTAACAAACAATTTTCACACTGGTCCAAAGTGACATACCTTTATCGTTTGGGTGAGTTATAATGGACATCGGCACATCGCCCATACTTCGATTTAATGGACTATTTGAATAACGGGTATTGCCATAGGATTCACTATTTTTGTATGTTATCATTGGTTTTATCATAAACTATGAAACCAATAGTACTACTCATAAAGCACACTTGTTGTCTTATTTCACTGTAAAACCTATTCCACGCCTATATTATTCAAACTTCACAATTTAAATATTCACTAGTATAATATATTGCGTTTAAATTTCATTGTTAATATTTATCATATAATATTTTTATAGCGTTATAATTATTTAGATTATATAATTAATTAGATAATTCAATTGGAATTGTTAAGTAAAACCCTTACTATAGTAGATGTATATACACAATTAATTTATTTGCATTAAAATAATACAATAAGTAGGTAGATTGCATATACGTTTTGCACTTATAATAATAATTAATGAATAAATTATATCAGATAACATTGACTCAGCACATATCATTGAGTAACTTTATCATGCGAATATCTGTATACTTCCAAATTTCAATCTAAGCTTAATCGGTAACGTAGAAGTGTCAAATACGCCAATATTCGGAACACAATACGTATAATATTCTAATAAACGGTGTTCAACTCACTTAAGCTTAATTATATACTGGAGTATGCGCCACATTATATAGCACATCTCAATATCATATTAACTTACTAGTGGACATAGTACGTCGTTGTATAATACTAAACGCATTGAACCGATATAAATTGAATTACATAATATATATCGTATATATTATCGTAGTGATACTGAATGTTGAATCTAACCCCGTTAAAGCATTTATGCAATAATCATAATACCAAATCATATACAACGGAATTTACAACTAAGGTAAACGCATTAAATAATATATACATATATACATTATACACTCGCAATAATAAATAGTAGTTGAATAATAATACTCGCACACATGCCAAGAATAAAGAAAACTATAAAAGAAACCGCTGAACGATCGCAATGACCCTAAACACTTAAACAAACGCGGTCACATCTAGTATATACATTGGTTTTTATTAAATAAATTTCATCGATAACACGCGCTGTACACCAATCATGGTACTCCGTGGCGTCTCTCAAAACTGTCCGGTCTCCCATCATTAGTTTATGGCCGTTCATCATATTTTTTTTATTAAATCAAACAAGTTTTGAATTCTAACATTATACTATATTTATGGAATATATATCTTTACAGCCACCCCTACCATCCTACCACCCGGTTAGATTTTTTTACTTGTATTTTATTCTATTAAAATAAATTAAACCAAATGACCTTTCAAATTAAAGTTTTTTTTATTTATTTATTTAAAAAATGTACACTGTAAAATTATTTTAATTTTTATTCGTTTACGAAACAAACGCTACTGACAGTTTTTAATCAAAAACTAAATTTGCTGTTTCAGTTTCAGTTTTGCAGAGTTAATTTGGTAGGCGTAACTTTTTATACGATTTCAGTCGCTCGCGCAAGCACTAACGCAGTGCACTGAATGAAAAACAATTATTCAACCAAATCGCAAATTAGCGACAGACGACAAAAGCTATTAATTATTCGTTAAGGCGGTGTTGGTTTTCAATATAACGACGGATTTTGATGAACGCCAGTATACCACAAACCTCTCTTTCTCTCTCAGATCAGTGCCGTGCACTTAATTTATCTTTTCTTGCTGAGAAACAAGAGTTGTGAATCAAAACATTGAAATATTACAGTCGTCTGCAAAACCAGTGAAAACAGCGTACGCACATTTGCGTTGTATGCAAGTAGAAATAAAGATGAATTTCCTGACACTGCCGAATTAAATTATTTCTATCCTACTAACGGTCACCTATGCCAAATTACGTATGGAATTATTAAACTTTAAAACTCCCACCTGTATTATACTATAGCAGTTATAAGTAGTAAGTTGCATAAGTAATGAGGATATTTTCGTACCTATACGAGCCACATACTTAGTTATTGTTATCGTTGATAACGCATCGTCTTTAAACGATAATAATATTTATTATAATAATAATAATATAACAAATAACCTGTGTTTGATTTTCAATTGAAGCCTCGATGACAAACAAATTTATAGCATAAATATTCTAGTACAAATGCCGTAATTGACTCAATTGATTCGTATTTCGATTTGAATTTATACACCGAAATAGTACCTCCGAAATGATACCAAAAATATTATGAATAAATATATTTATCTTACAATACTACACTATTAGTTACCATTAACACGTCTGTAGATAAAAACATACATATATGACGTATATAAATATATTTGGTATTCTTGTAAGGAGAACTTTAATTCTGGAATTCTGAATGAAACTTCATAAAGCTATGAGATGAAGGGTAATATTAAATATTAAATGAAATACATTTGTTTGGCTCCACTGGGTTTAAATGTAATGAATTATGTGTTACCCTCCTGTAAGCGATAACTATTGCACATTATTCCAAATGCTGTTATACACTCATAAATTATTTATCGTATTGTATTTGTTGCTATGAGTTGTTAAAGTTTGTTTGGTTAGTAGTGTTACGCGTTAAAAGATAGTGTTATTTTCAGGGACTCTAGTAAATCATCCAAGCAATGCGTAATATTATATTAGTTTAACGATACTTAACAATGTCAATCTATTTTAAAATATATAATTATATTATCATCATAAGTTAATTAAATCCATAACTTATGAAAGTTCCAAGTGGCAGAATATTCAATTCTAATAGTATTTAAAATGTTTAAATGTACAGTTTTTAAGTTACCTACTACTGTTTCTGGCTAAACCGAGACATATATTGGTCTTAATGTGTAATTAATTATTACTTTGAAAATTTTATAAAATCACAACGTAACACTATTCGGCATTGACTGCTGAGTGCTGAAGTGTGAAAACCGAGACACCTGCTATTCCATTAAATCCTGTCCAACTTTCTAGACACTAAATTTTATAAATGCAAATACATCATTTTAAAATACTTAATAAGTGATTATGAGTTAGAAAAGATTGATTAAACATTTAAATTTATCTATAACATAATAATACGGAAAATCCGATAGAAATTTTAAACGTATAATAAAAGCAAAAAATGGAAAAGGAATATTTAAAATATCTCCATTAAGAATATCGTACTTAAACAATACATAAAATTAAACTCGACCTACCTATATTAAAAGCTTAACGATTAAATAACTACAGCAACTCTTAACAAAATTAATTGAAGTCTATAGATTTGTCATTAGTTAGTTTGAGACTTATAAAAATAATTCTGTGGTACATGATAAAAAAATACTTACGCATCCAAATTTTTTCAAATGAGCAAAGTCATTACAAATTATTTTACAGTAAATTACAAAACAATTAAAACCCTCTCGTTAATGTGATGTCCATCTTTTCCCATCCATGAACTAATACTTGACGTGGTTTAAAAACAAATTCTCAATAAATAAAATACAAATTTATACGAATATGTTTTTTATTTTTTTGAATGCAAAATAAATATCGTTGAAAATTTTAATAATCTTCATAAAAAACTTCATAAATACGTTTTACTTTTCGTACATTATATATATATATATATATATATAAGTTTTTTTTTCAATTAGACAATTAGACACAATTGCATAAACTCAATTTTAGTTTACAAAAATTATAAAATAAGATAGATACAATTTATTTATTTACAAGTAATTTATATCCAAAAAATTAATATGATATGGTTTCAACTAAATAAATACAAAACTCCCTTTTTAATGGGATAATTAACTTAGAGTAGTAAAATTACCGTTATAACGTCAAAATCGTTATTAGTACCATGGATAAGATTTACATCGTCATAGAAGGTTATTAACAGTTTAATTTACAATTTACTAACTTTATGCCTATATTATTATTAAAATATTACAATATTTTAGCAGACAAAATTGGAAAAAAATAAGCAAAAAGAAAGTAATATTTATAGAAAAATATATTTTACTGTTTTGTTTTTAGATTTTCTAATAAATTATTTAAGTTATAATATTTTTAGAATTTGTATTTCTTTTTTTAATAATATTAATTTTATTAGTTATGTATATTTCTATACACCCTCCTGTTCTTTGTAATATTATCTCTTATGGTTCATAACAAAATAATATTTACCCTTGAAAGAAATAAGTTAAAAAAGAAATACTTGGAAGCTGAACTATTTGAACTATCATCTCCAAAATCTTAATCCATTCCTCGTTTTATATTTTAAGGTCTTATATAATTTAGGAATAGCCTAAATAAGACTTAAATTAAAACTATATATACTTACTTACATAATAAGGACCACCCTATTCATACTATATATTTACGAGTATTAAAAATAAATTCGTTGATACCTCGTTATTCATGTTAGTTTTATGTAGAATAATATAATTGTATCTTATTTTTTCAACAGTTGTTTAGTATTTTAATCAAAAAATAATATACTATTAAATAAGATATTTATTAAAAAGTAAAATAATTTTTGTGATTACATAACCTTTTTATACGAATAAATATATTCCAAAATATCATATGAATTATTATTTCTCATATACATTATAATAAATTAATTTTATAGATATTTTAATTAAATTTTCAATCATTTAAATTTAATCGTTTAAACGTTGGTCGCATTATTCTCGAATAAATTTAATGAGTTCTTTCGGGATCGTAAAACTTACAATTATTATCTTACCGTCAATTTAAATTATATGTCACATAAGATTTGTTTACATTTTATAGCGGCTTTATTTCCTTGAATCGCAATTAAAATAGAACTATTACAAATTCAGGCAGTTCAGTACATTTTTTTTGACGGTGGTATCTTAAAAAATTAAGTAAGAATATTTTTCATATTTTAAATACTAGTATAATGATAACAAATATCATACTATTTATACCATTGACCGTGTTTAGACGTAAATGAGACATAAGCGTAATATTTTTAGGCTCAATGATTTATATACAATAGACTAATAAAACCCAAATAATATATTGGTATAGAAACTAAACAAATTCTAATATTCAAATATTAGATTGCGATTTTATAATATATTAGTTTCTATCAGTTACTTATTAATGTCATAATATTGATTCACAACTTAACTAAATCTGGAACAAGGCTGGATGAATAATGTGTATGTAATATGGAACAAATTTCAAAGCATGATACATATTATAAAAATTATAAAAGCTATCCAAAATAATATGAATAACAACGCTATGGACAACACTATATTTAACTATTAATACTGTATCTTGTATTTATTGTGAATAAAAATATACAAATATAGAAACATAAAATTATATTTAAAATAAAAAGTATTTTGATCTCTATCCTAATGAAATTATAAATTTTTTTATTATCCGAACTATCGTTTATAAGAAATCAATATTTTTTTATATATTTTTTTTTCTACCTATAATATATTATTAATTTGATATTTTCAACCATATAGTTCGGTTTGTCCAAATATTTATTAGTAAAATAATCTCTTTATATTAATAATTTTGCATATAGACAGTACTACATTCAACACAGACTGCGGAATATCACTTGATTAGTTTTAGTAATATTAAGTAGTATGATGTTATGATAATAAACTGCTGATTCAGAACATAAATACATAATTCACAATTAATGTCTATTAAAGTTACGATTAGAGAAATATATTAAACCATAATAATATTATATTATAATATATTCACGTACCAACTTTGATATTGAAAATTATTACGTAATCGTTTTATAACGATAAATTAAATTCATTCTAAAGAAAAGCATTACACAATAATTATTGATTAATTATCTAACTTACTAGTTTTGCTTGAAAGATATAAAATAAATGTATCATTCTGATGAATAAAGATACTATTTTCAAATAATGCTAATATTAAGTCAATTTAAAAGTTTTATTTTATGATATAATTATCTATAGTTGAACAAACACATTGAATACCATAGGATAACTTAAATATATAGTTTTTCATGTTTTTTTTGTAAATATTATTAATTTGGTGGTTGAAAATAATGTTTAATTAATTTATTTTATTTTTAATGATAATAATAAAAACAAATATTAACAATTTAACAACTGATTGTTTTCAAGTAATAAGCAATCTATATTCTGCTTCATCAATATAGTGCTCACGTAGTTAAATTGGCTTGCCATTTATAAAGTTATGCTTTGTAGTTTCCTACACGTGCATATTAACTTTGACAATACTTTTCATTATACTCGTTAGATTATATTATATTAATGTGTATGTCATTGTGTAACTTATTTTAACTTTTATTTAGCATTTCCATTATATATTCTCGACTTGTAACGTCTAAAAAGGACATAATAGTAAATAACATAGGTATTTACTATATTCATATCTCGTTGTATCTATTAAATTAATTTATTTTTAAAGAACTTTTTATTCAGCCAACTATAATATACGTAAATGACTAACTGCAAAAAATGTGTAATGTGACTAATATCTATTAATTGTATATGGTTACCTTTTTTGCAAATTAATTATATGGTAAGTAAAAAAAAAAATTATCAATCTATGATACGTACATAAATAAGAAAAAATATGCAATAATTACTGCTTTGATTGCCTTAAACGTATATACATATTTAATAACTTAAAATACTATATACATAGTTATAAGTACAGTTCAGTTTCGTAGTTATATGTACTTTTCTATATTATAATATTATTATGAAATAGAATATTTTTAAAGTTATAATATGTATTTTTAATCAGAGATTATTATACTTGAGGAGATTTGTATTATATTCTAAGCACTATTTAGAAACAAATCAAACCTGATTTTATATGTTTTATATTTTATGAATTCATATTATATTTTATCAAAAACTTAATATGGTATATATTTACTTATTAAATATTAAATATTTATACGAATAATTTAATGTATACACATTTAATATTGAGCAAATGGTTTGTAGTTGTTTGTTTAATATTGTTTATTAAATTACAAACATAACACATTTATTTTCATTTACAAGAAAATAAGATTAAAAAAATTAGTTTATATTTTATAAATGCATGTACTATAAAGTGTTACATAAATTCTACAATTTTTAAAATGTGTGGATTTTTTTTTTTTTTTATTTGTTTGAAAGTTGATTAAACTGTTTTAATTATTTTCGTTTTATATTATCACCTCGATTTTACACTGCCCCACATGAAAACACACCGATTCTGTGTATCTTCACGTGACATTCTACCACCGTGACCACGGCTTGGTATAGAAAGTATTATATCTTGTTTTTATACAACTGAGTTGTATTGGAGCGATTCAGTGACCGTCAAAATGTATAATGTACTCATACTCTATCATCGTCTTATCACCCTTTGCGATAGAAACTATGAATGGTTTCCGAGATCTTACAATTATTGCGTTTTGAGAGTAACTTATTTTTATGGATATATTTTAAGTCACAAGGGTATGTGAATAAACTCAATTAGAAGCTGAACCGAAGCATGACATTTAACTTTAATTAGCGAACTCGACAGAAACATATGTGACAAAGTAGACAAATTGGAAACAATCGAATGATGGCCAGCAGGTTATAGAGGTGGACATATTACACTCGATACTATTTTTAAATATGAAATCGTAATTTATTTTTAAAGTGATATAGTAAAGGTTTGAATTTATTGATCATGTATGCGATAATTTATTCAATTTTCAAAAATTGCAAAATTTATGGAAAATTAATCACCCGTTATAAATGTAAAATATACGAGTACCATTAACCATGAATTATAAAAATATTATAATCTATCTTTTTTAAAACTCTAAAAAATATAAACCTGTAATATTATTACAATAATTATTGTTATATTTTTTTTTTTTGTCCAAATATAAATACCCATATATTATTATTAATACTTAAAAAGTTGTATTTAACAAATATGAGAGTATAATATGTATTATGTTTATTAAATCGTTAAATATAATATACAATAAAATACATAAAGTGTATATAAAATATGAATGAATATTTTGAATAATTTGATAGAATCTAATATTTTCTTGCAATAAAACAAATTATTCACAAAGAAAAAATATGTTTGTATTTTTTAGATTTTAATTTTATATACATCTGAGATTTTCTTTATTTAGTAATAAACTAAGTTATATCAAAATATATAATGAACATTATAAATTGGATAAAGTTAACAAATTATAAAATACTTACCATTTTGTTTTGTAATCACATACAATTCTACAAAAAAAAAAAAAACTTTTATTAAGAATGTTTAAAATAGAATTACAAACAATAAGTTGAAAGAGCGTGCTGAAATAATAACAATAATTTAAGCTTATCGCGTATCGTTAATATTCATTGTTATAACCATGTAGTTATTTCTGGCTCTATGTTTTCACTTTGTATCATTACTTGCTTTAATCTATTGTTTTTATATAATATTTTCTTAACTTATTAAGTTATACTTATCAGTTATCATATCCTAACTAAATAAATACTTTTTAAGAAAACAAAAAACATATCAAAATATTAATCAAATTTACGCAAGGTCCTTATAAAATTTATTTCTTAAGTCTTAACCGTAGCATACATATAGTAATAACTGTATTGTAGTTTTACCTCATATTTTTTATATAATATCATAACCATTCTATACAATACATAATTTTTTTTCAGAATAAAACATCGAGATAGTAGATATTTATAAATCATAAAATATAAAATTACAAAATAATATAAGTTTACTTTTTTTTAGTTTTTTATATTTAATTGTCAATAAAAAAAATGCACTGTATCTAAAGCCTCAAAAATGTAATGTAAGGTTTCTCATAAGTTGTTATAAATATAAATAATAAAAAAATAAAACATTTATATCAGAAAATGTAATTAATTTTTGTGAGCCTTTAAAATGTTTACGACATTTCATTTTCACTCGTAATATAACTATTTCTTCTCAAACGGATTTTTTCATTTTGTTGTAATTCAAAACTGAAAAAATTTGATAAGTACTTGAACTTTTCACCGAGTATTTCAATTACCAATTGTTATACATAGTAAAATTTTAAAATCATTTTGACTCTATTTGAGCTATAAATAGCATAAGCAATTTTTGATTTTTCTGAGTTTTTTTTTCTATAAATTTCGATAAAAACTACTTACTAAATCACAATCTTGAAAATGTATTAACTACACGTACAAATAAAAGTAATAGTTTCAATACAGTGACCCTGCGGGACAGAGTCATACCCGCTTTTTAACGTACAATTAGAACAATATTCCTATATAGTTAAATATTTTACTATTTTGAAATGTGTATACAAACATGTACATATTTTTTTTTTTTTAACACATTGTTTTAAAACCAATATATTCATTTTTTCACTATAATAAATCTAATAGTACACTAAATGATTGTTGATAATATTGTATGGTTTAAATAATTCAATATACAATATTTATGTTATGTCTGAAGAAAGAAATTATAACAATATCTATCCCAATAAATCAATAATAAATAACACAGTATAATTATACCACGTTAAGTAATTAATTAATCTAAATTCAAATAAAAATATATACTATAATATTATTATCATAAAATATAATTATTTGTTTATTTTATATACATTTAATAATTTTATTTATCACAGTCAGTAAAAATACCTTTAGATACATATTTTTACACAATTTTTACACAATTTTTTAAATTATCAACTAAGTAGATCAGCAGTATATTTTGTTGTTAAATATTATAAGTTCGATACTAAAATAATTTGTAAATGAT
Source organism: Rhopalosiphum nymphaeae (assembly GCA_036289425.1). Classification (NCBI taxonomy): domain Eukaryota; kingdom Metazoa; phylum Arthropoda; class Insecta; order Hemiptera; family Aphididae; genus Rhopalosiphum; species Rhopalosiphum nymphaeae. The sequence goes on along the minus strand of JAZAQC010000012.1, from coordinate 5,875,912 downwards.
ATTAAAATTAAGTTATAGCACTACCTATTAATATACTTTTTAACCCAGTTAAGACTTTCAATAATTTATTGACAAGCATTGTAATCATATTAGTTTAGGAAGGTACCACAAGAAACAAACCAACAGAATATTCGAAATTGAAATTAGAAATTGAAGAACAGAAGGTCATTTTAACTCAATAGAATTTTTAGAAAACTTTGCGTTTCCATACAATTGTTTCAACTTCCGTATGGGACTTTGAACTACAAAAAAAAGTTTTCACGATTTCTCGTTGATATGTATAATACCAGAAGGCTCAGAAATGAAATCGGTTGGTATTATTTAAATTGAATTTTAGATTTGTTCATGGTGTCTATTTTTATGGTATTTATTATTATTATTAAATCCTCAATAGGTAAATGTAATCGCTTGGAATCGTTGAATGCTTGTAAAACTTGTTGAAACGTACAAATAATATGAGCGAACAAAAATCCGGTGCATTCGAGTTTCTCCTACTATTTGTCTTTATTGAATCTACAGTGAAACTATATACAAGCAGTATTTTCCGCCAAGAACTCGTTTATTTTGACCAAACGTACCGAAAAGTTATATAGAAAGTTGCCCAAGAAAAAAAAAAGCGTAACTCGTGTAAAATGGTCTAGAAAATAAAATAAACACCATAAGTTCACACTATCTGTTGTTCATCAGTAGGTAGCCATATTTTTCTTACATCAAAGTTTACTCGGAACGTTTGTGTTGTTTTTTTCTAATTACAATATTAAACTGTTGGTCAATCCAAAAATAAATAGTATATTAAAAAATATATACTACAGAATTTCTGTGATTTATTTATGTAACACAAAAAAATAATTGAATTGGGTATAATAACTCTGATTTGCTTGATTTTTATTAAAATTGATCTTAAAACTATTATTGTTGATTATCATAAAATGTAGGTAATTTTAATGACAACTGAAAAATAATTTATTAATTTTGCAGTATTTTGTAGAATAACGAAAATTATCAAAACGAAAGACATTTTCATGATAGCAATTTACATTTTAACGTCATTTAATGAAATGGTTAAAAAAATGTATTTTTTTCATTTTTTGTTTACCATAAAACTTATATTATACATAAAAACGGTTTTTAATTATAATTATCTCTTCATTGTGAGAAAAAATAAGCTAATTAATTTATAATTATTGACATAAAATATATTGAAACATAACTCAAAAGTCTTAAAAAACTTCAATCACAAAATTAATATTTGCATCTGTACAATGTTCCTATATTTTTATTTCTTGTTAGCATTATTTAAATTCTTTAAACTTTTTAACATTATTGTCAAAACTAACGAATTTTAAAGTAATACAATTTTAAAAAACACATTCTTTTTAAAATTGTAAGGAAGTTTAAATCCAAATAGCTCATTTTTTTATTGGCACATATTATGAAAAGTTTTTACTTATTAAAAAAAATAACAATTTCTGTCACACTAAAAAATAACTTTTCTTGAGTTTAAGTACTAATGTATATTTTTATCAATGTATCATGTCATTTAAAATATTTTTTTGGATTATACTTACTATATTTTTTTTTAAAATACAAAATAGTTTTAGTGAAAATGAGTATCTTTATAACTAATATATAACTACTCATAAATATAAAAATATTTTAATTATGCACAAGATAAAATAATTGTAAGGTATTTACCATAAAAAAAAAAACAAAATAAAAATATAAAAGCTCTTTAAGTAGATTACCAAATTTAGTACGATTGGTATATACTAATTGTTTGAAATATATTAAAATGACCATTAATCGTATTTTATAATTTGTATTATACTTAAAACATTTCATTATTTTTTTAAGATTCAAATTATATTTTATACGAGAATAAAATTGAAACTCATAAAAGACTAGTTGCGTTAAAATTGGTTTTGAATTTTGACTAATTATAAATTTATAATATAAATCGAGCGAGAATTTTGAATTTACAATTTTCCAGAATTTATAATTTACAAAAACAGGAAAACTTGATATTCTAACATAGTGGTTTATAATTTATTACTATAATATACATTTGTTAGGTATCAAATTGTATGAAATAATTATATTTTTTAGAAACATTTTTTTAATATTTTATTTATAAAATTATACCTTTTACTTAGTGTTAGTATTTATTATTATGTATATGGGTATTTATTAAGAAATAATAAATAATCTATAAATACTCAATAGTGCGATGTATTTACACAAATCACTAACATTAACACCATAATATTTGGCTTAAAAAACATAGCAAATAATCAAGTGCAAGATACGGCTATTAATAATAAAGTACTTGTAACTAGGTATCTAATTTGCACTAAATACAATATTTTGTTATCAAACTTGCAATGATGTTTATTTAATATTTATTTATTAGATAGAGAAATTGAAATCTAAGGACAGCGAAGTATAGCAGAGTCACTACTTAATATATAATATACATTTTTATTTGTAAATTTTAAAATAATTAGAAATAAAAATAGAATCCTACTTACAAATAACTAATATATTTTGTAGAAAATAATTTTTATGAAAAATAACAAGTTAAAACTTGATGATGCGCTGATTATTTACACAAATTCAGTGTTAAACTCACAAGTGAAAAATAATGGTAACTTAATAGAAAAATTAACATCATAATTAGTTGTTTTACATATACAAATTTTTATATAAAATATATAGTTTGAATTTCGATGAATGTACTTATAACTTTTTATTTTTAATACAGATCGAAACGCAACGCTTCAGTGGTTCAGATGTTTGTTGGTTTTTTTAAACTGTTTGAAGTTTGTATATTACTATGTTATAAGTTTTGACTTATAAACATAAGTTGTAAGTAGAACTTGATACTTATATAGTTTATATTTTTATTTTGTACTTTAAATATGTTTATATTTTTTTTAAACATTTTCAATACATAACATAGTTTTCTTCTGAAGATTTAAAACGTTTTTATTATAGTAAAAATTGAAAAACATAGTAACAATTATCTAAAAATTATTTCAAATATTCTTCATATTAAAAATAATGAAATTATAAAAATATATTATAATAATGTATCAATTTGTTCTGTTCTTTACAAATTATTTTAACCTAATTATATCTAAGTGGATTGTGCAAAATATATTACATACAGTACACCTATAAATAATTATATTTAACTATGCGTCTATGCTTAGTATAATAATATAAAATAATGGGATAATTAATTATTTATTTTTTTTCTATCAAAAGTGTTTGGTTTTTATTTTAGAATAATTTGCACTTTAATTACAAAGACAAACTTTCTGTGCTTATTTAAATTTAGTTAACTTATAAAAATATATATTTAATATGTGCTACGTTTTAATACGACTAACATTACACGTAGTAGTTTAGATTCAATAGATGTTGTCCTTAAATATTTAAGAAAAATATAATTTATTTTAGGCGTAGTATGCAAATCTTAGATAGAACCAAACCGTTTCCAACTCGCATCATTCAAGTCATTGAAAATCTCTTTCAGTTTATTTCTATATCTCTCTCTCACTCTCTCTTTCTCTCACTCTCTCTTTCTCTATCAATATCTCTCTTCCTCTCCATCGTTGAGTATCAGCCCCACAGTACGTAACAAACAAAGCACTTCATAGATATTAAAAATAGATACAATAGATCAATTAACTTAAAAATACTATACAACATTTCTAACCAAACTACAGCACCATTGAAATTCTCATATACTGTCATTCACACTTACCAACAACTCCTACGTCGTCTAAAAATACACCAATATCATGATCTCTTGAGTTATAAATTTAACAAATTCTGAAGGGTTCTATCAATGAATAGCCTCTCTCGTGGAGTTAAAATCTATTGTTATATTTTTGTATTGTATTAATTTAATCATATTTACTTATTGTTTTCTTTATTGCTTAATATAAATTGTAAGTTTTCTAAGTAAAAAAATAAGTAACAGCATACTTTAATTTATTAGATTAAATTATTCAAGAATCAATCTTTCACATAATTATTTTTAATAAAAACATTTCTCGCACTAAAAATGAACAAGTATATAATCTTTGAAAATATGTATTCATTTTATAACAAAAATAACATAATATCATGTAATATATTTTACAGAACGTGATATAATTTGCATTAAAACTGTTTAAATGTGCTGTGTATAATTAAAACGGATTTATCAATTTTAATCATATTTTATACTGTTGTTTATTTACTGATACTGATGCTACGAAGATTTAAACTGAGATTGATTACAAATGTATAGATAAATAATGTTTTGTTCTGAAAATGCATTAGTGTTGAAACTATGAACAAAAAAGAAACTTTAACCATTTATGTTAGAGGCTAAAATTATAAAACGTGAAAATATTAAGAACTTTTATAATTTTAACGTTTTCTATCAATTTTCTATAGTTATTTTTAAAACTAAGTGAAAGTTTTTCTAAACAAAATAAAACTTATTTATTTAGTATCAATGTATTATTTTATTTTACAATGAAAAATATTTAAAAAATAATTTAAACGTGATATAATTATCGTTAATCTGAAATTTTTTATTAAATATTTTTACAAAAAAATATAAACATTAAAACTAATTAAATATAAAATATAATAATTAATTGATTAGTTATCTATCGAATATTAATCAAAAATTTTTTTAATTTATTTGATTAAAATTACAAGGAGTTTTTTTATTTGAGATATTTATAAATTATTATATCAGAGTATTCCATAAATAAAAATGAATGGTATAAGTATAAAAATATTTTGATTTTTTTATATGCATTTAAAATCCAAATTCTTACAACATTTGTCAAAAATTTACAAATTAAAATATGTTATGGTAAATATGAATAACATTTTCAATATTTATATTTAAGATTTAAAAATGTAATATAATAATAATACTTATAAGTACTAAAAATTTACAAAATATAAATAATCATTTTTTTTTGAAAAAATTACATATTTTGACGATGCATAACGATGATAATTATCTTGATATAATATAAAAACGAGGAAACTTATAACTTTTACGCACAAAAAAAATATATAGATTAATTTTAAGTTATTATTTATTTATACCATCAACATATTTAGACTGATTTTATGTAAGATGATATAAAATTAATTGTCAATAATAAAATATGATATAAATATATATAATAATAAAAAAAATACACTGATGTTTAAAGGAAAAATAAATCAACATGCCATTGTACCAATAGTAAACTAAATTACTTTAATAATAATATTAAAAAACATATCATTAAAATATGTACTAAGTGATATAGGCAGCTGGTAGACTGCATCCACTCATAGTTTTATTTCATATACAATGATAGTATATCATTAAATTAAAATTTAACACATCCACTGGATATACATATATATATATATATATAACAAAGTGATACCAACTATCAGTTCTTTTGTAGGTATTGAATATGTGTACATACAAATGAATTAGTTTGTCTACAAAGGATTAAATATACATCTAAATGCTATCATTAAAATATCTGATTTAATTAATATCATTAAAAATAAGTAATATTATTTTTAATGTATTTAATTTATTACATGAATTAAATTAAAAATAGTTATACACAGTAGTTAAATGTTTATGGTCTACCACAATGATAATTTCCTATTAAAAATATAATTTTAGACTTTACCGAGCTCAAAACCTAAGTAAAAATGTCTTATGAGTTATGGTTAAAATTGTACATCTTCTTTGTTTCATTTTAAAACATACTTAACCAAATAACCAATGCTTAAAGTTTGTGGAAACTTTTTCTTTGGTAAGAAGAGTGCCGTTAATATTTATTCTTATAAAGGCAGATTATACATTCTAATTATAAAAATAAGCAAAAAACATGGTTTTTACTTTAAATTTGTTTTTATTTAATGTCTATCATTAAAATTACTTTGCCTCTAAATAGGCAACGGAAAGTATTAAATGATGCTTTTAATTATTAAAATGCAGCAGAAGCGTAATCAATTTTAATTGAGATTTCTCTAAAACCAATTACAAACTAACCACACTACTTTGTCCGTTAAAAATAAATACATTTTTTATAGATTCTTAATTCAATGACGACTTATGTCTAATTTTTGTGTAATTTATATATTATATGTATTATGGATTTATTAATTTACTATGCGTTGTGCGAATACATTTTTGTACTAAACATTAACTTATCTTATCTGAAAATCTAGTAATAATAAGTAATAGCAGATATGAAAAATGTATCTAAGAACTTAACTTTAAACAACTTAAATAATTGTAAATTATAAAATATTGATTACTAGAAATGTTTAATAAAACATAATTTTAAATAAGAAATATGTTAAAAGGTGTACGTCAAACTTAAATATCGTGGCTGCGATGTCTATTAATATCTTTATATAACTTAAACAACTACTTAAATTTACCCTGTAATAATTTATTTTAAATATACAAGTGTATTATTAAATATTGTTTAAAAACATATTTAAAAACCAATACTTTAACCAACTGATTCAACTCGTTTATTTGAATCCCTGGTATACAATATTATTATTATTATTATTATTATTAATATTTTAAACAGAAATTGTTGACTCAACAATCGAATTATGCCCTCGAACGGTCAAGTATAAATCTAAAACAGAATAATTTTTTTGTATTTTCATATTTTAGAGTTGTGCCGACATCAATCCATATACGGGAGACGACACGGTTAACTCCTTTTTTTTTTTCCTTTTACACGCGTTTACTACAACCGCCGCCCGCCGTAATTCCTGTATATAATAATATACTGTCCACACACACTTCATTAAGATATGTCGTCGGGAGAACGACTGAAAAGAGGCAGTCCCGCAGTGTATCGGCCATAACGGGAGCCGGTGGTAATGGCTTTTCCGGTCGAAGAATCATCGCCGGGCGAGCAGCGGAAACCGGCAGATTCCCGCCGGTCCCCCAGGGCCATCAATCTGGATTATATTCTTTACCGCGCAGCAGTCAATACTTATATCCACCGGGTTTATGATTACTTTGGCGTGCTCGCAAAACGCCTTCCGACCGCAAGCGCGCGCACGCACACATAATAATATAACGTATAGACACGACAATAATATACGGCTCAGGCAAAAACAGTAATTGTACAACACTATAACGTGTCTAACGGTTAGTCGTTAATATACGTGCACGTGTGTAGGTAGGCGTGTGCGACAGAAGGGCGCGAGTCCTAAAACCTACGTGTTTTGAATGTTCGCGGTATTCGCGTTAGCCGAGCTCGGCACTCCCGTACACACCGTGTCTCGTTATTAGGTATACCTACTATGTGTGCGCGCGTGTGTGTGTGTGTGTGTGTGTGTGTGTGTGTCTGTAAAAGGGACCCGCCGCGAAACCGGCGCGGAATATTTTCAATCGAATCCGACACACACGGCCGTATACTGTATAATGATATTTTACTCGCGCGCGGTGTACGGCCTCGTGCGTCTGGTGGATTTGACGATTTTACACGAAAATCACATGTTTGAATAATAATATGACATAATATTATCTCCCGCGATACACCATTATTCTGTATGTATACCGACTCGTATTTGCCGGCGCAAATATGCGTACCTACGCACTGACGCGTGACAGCTATAACGTCATACGATAATCTCCGAACAGAGTCGTCGTCGTCGTCATCGTCGTCGTCGTAATCGCAATGCAGACAGCGTATAATAATATATTATTATTATTATTATTATTATTATTATTATAGAAGCTTATTCGCGTTCGTTTTCGATTTTTACCACTTTCTCCTTTACACACACACACACACACACATACATGTATAGCAAGCCGAATATACACAAAAATTATTCGAATCGGCGTGCGGTAAGTTATTAATAAGACTAATATAACGGTGGAGAACGATCCCACAAATTTGCGGAATCGTGTTGATTTTAATAGCTATCGATATACATACACAATTCCGCAAATTCCATATAAATTATATGTACACGATTCCGCATAATTTGAAATTCACCGTTGCCATTCCGAAAACAAAATATATATTATTGTAACATAATATATTAAAAATCATTTTGTGCTTAGAAATGAAATTAGAATTAGCATTGGTATATTTATATAAGTACAGATTTGTTGGGTGTCGTAAAAAAGACGGTGTTCTGAAATGGAGGTGTTCAAGTAATAAGAATTGTATGGCACTTATTTTTTCTAGATCTGAAAAATGTTTGTGTTCGACGTCGCTAGCAACCATAATCACGATGCAGATTTCAAGCACTTGCACTTTTTTTCTAACCAACCGACTAAAATTAATGAAAACATGTAATTTAATTTATAATAATAAAAACAACCAAATGTATGGCAGCGTTTCATTTAAAATTATGCGGAATCGTATATATAAATATGAAATTTTCGGAATCGTGTTATAAACTAAAATATTAGAGGTAATTATATTGTAGACACTCCACTCACCCAAATATTTTATACCAAAAATAACATATTGCTGATGTTTATATTTTTACACTAATTCAGCTATTCTTAGTTGTTTCATAGAAAAAAAATAATGTTAATTAGAACATTCATCCATTCATCCGTGAGCTAGTCGTCGATGGTGTAACTAGTAAAAACGTTCAACGAAAACGATTTTTTATTTTCACATAACTTTTTAATAGAATTGACAAAATATTTCTTTAATGAATAAAAATGTTGTTAATATAGTGAGGTTGATATATACTCTAAAATTATGTTGTGATTACAGAGAGGTATTTCTTGAAGGACAAAACGTTTGTTTTGCACCTTCGATAACTGTACAATATTATATTCTATATAGTGTACTATTACATAATTCTAGTATATTTTTACTCAATTCTATGTTTTATATTTTTTTTAAATAAAATATCTGAACCAAGTCAAAATTAAACTATAGAATTTTCAAGTTCAATACTCAAATATATTCACCAAAATTTTCCTAGTTTTAGATACATATTATATAAAACTTTTCAGAACTTGGTGTTTTCTTTTAATTAATTTTACCATTAATAAATAATCGATTTATAAAACGCTAGATCTGTAATTTTAATAATTAATACAATATAATGAACACTGTACAGTATACATTAAACACAATATTAATAAATGTAACTCACTTTAGTTAAAAATTGTTGGTCAAAAAATTTTGATCAAATTAGTAACTTTTTTAAATATGATAAAAATAACTTTATTAAAAAGTTATTAAATTCAATTTTATGATTTTGTCTTCAAAGTGATGTATTGGTTTTTATATTTTTTAAAAGATAATTTTTTCAATAAAAATTCTTCGAAACACTTATTAGCTCTTTAGCCCTATCTGTTGACCAAAAATCTGTACTTAATTTCATCACCTATTGCACAGGCTGTTCAAGGACTTGACATACATCCGTTAAGCACCCAATGATTTTTATAAAACTATAATGTACAATAATTGAAGGCTAAGTATATGTATATTGTGTAGATACTATACGTAAAAATGGTAGCCATGACTTATGAAATATCACGAACACATTTTAGTACACATACGATAGTCTTGTAATATATAATGACCTTCGCAAGATCAATCAAGCACAAAGTACAATTTTTCGATACGACAATATAAAAGTTCATATATATTACAACAATTACATGTAATCTTGTAGAATTATGTTATATTAAAATACTGAAACTAGTGTAATGTATATGATTATAATTCATCAATAAAACTATTTTATACAATTATAGTTTATACCCAACCACTTTAAAATAGTAACAAATAACGATGTAGCTGACATTGATAAGTTCCGTGTACTATAGTGTCCGTAAAATACCACTGCGTCTCGTCGATGGCGTGCGAAAAGAGTGGTGAACGTCACGTTTCAATCTAGTTTCCGGGCAAACTCGAAAACTTAAGATGATTGCTATTCAACGATGTATATAAATAATAAAACACGACGCAACCATCATGTCAAATTTTGTCACAGTCGTGTGGTGTGAAAACATTCGTGCCATTTCAGTGTATAGTTTTTAAATGTTTATTTTACCCTAGGTCACAATTTATTATAGGATACAAAGGTGGATAAGGATATTATTTTAAAGGGGTTCGGTCCTTTTTCGACGGAGATAAAGTCTCGAGGCGAAACAACCGTTTCCGAAGCTTTATTAATAATAATAACATTACCATTTTTGCGTCGATACAATGCAGAGTGAACGAGTCCTAAGTTTGGCCGTCGGGTATATTTTACGTATTATTCACGCAAAACGTTTATAAACACCGTTCGATACATGCTCGCAAAAACCCCACCATCGATTTCGTCCAACGATATAAAAATAGCAAAGTAATAATAATAATGCATACCGATTACCCCGTCGTATTTTTGCCGAACGATAAAATATTATATTCGTCAAATCATCCAATCGATTAAGTACGATTGTCGAAAACTACCATTAAACACGAAATTAAGCGTTATTATCCGAATCGATATTAATCTTAACGAGCGGGTACACGCCACGAGCGTTAATGCTTTCGCTTTATGTGTCGGATGTAGTTCAATGTTATTTCCGAATAAACGAGAAAAAAAACAGAAATGAACTAATTAAAGAATAATAACTACAGCCTATAACACTATACAATATGTAATAATTTCAACGTCTTCTTGAAGTTTTCATGTTTCATTATATATATATATGTATTTAAACATGAAAACTTTAAGAAAACGTTGAAATTATTATATATTGTATAGTAATATATATATATTATATACATATATAATATACGTAATGTAGGTAATAAATTTATTCTTGTGGAGTTTTATAAGTAATTATTATGTTCTCTGTAATAATATAATTTCATACAAATTTATAAGCAATATTATTTTTTGACACACAAATTGAAAACTGAAAACATGGTTTGTGTTGAATAAAAACGACTTATATACTCGGTGGTAGCTCATGGGTCATAGGTAAAAATTAAAAGAAGACATGGCGTGCAGCGATAGGACGACGCACGGACGATGGTACTAGCGCGCGACATACAATTATTTAATAAATATAGTTTCAATACCGCCTATAATAACATGGATTATTTTCTTCAATCTCTGCCCCAAATACCAACAGCAACTTAACATGTTATGATTAAAACGGTCGGACGGTTGTTTCACTGAACCAATAATCAACGTAATAACTTAACTATATAAAATCCCGCCAGAAAATAACTACATTTTATATGGTGTTAGAAAAATAAACTGAATACATTTTTTGGTTCAATAAAAACATTACTATAAATTGTTATTTTTAATAGATTATTAAATATTAATAGATATAGTTTTTTTTATGAGAGTTGCAATTTCAAACTCCCTATATTATAAAAATGCAAATAACCCAACCGCCATTGTATCTATTATTTTTAGAAACTAGAAAATTACTTTGAAACTTAACAATTTTTTTTTAAAATACACTGTTTGTCGTGTATTGAATATGAATTCAACCTAAAAAAAAAACTGTTTTAAATTTTTTTGATTATTTTTAATTTTGTATTCTCCATAGGATAAAGAATATGATTAAGTTATTAATTGTTTTTTTTTTTATTGTTTTGCGTTTCGTTAACTATTTTAATGCGATCAAACACAGATAAACGTATCTACTGATTTTTATTTGTTTAAACATTTAAATATTTCTAGTGCCTTTCGTTTAGTTCAGTAAAAGGTTATAGACAATTACGGTTATATGGAAGTAATATGATGTTAGTATGCTCTTAATTTTGGTTAAGTAACTTACGTATAAAAAGCTTGGTTTGTCAGAGACTAGATAATAAGTGTCAATTGTTTATAACTTAAATTCACTAACGAAAATAAATCATACTTGTGAGATACCCTGTGGGAAAATTTATAAAATTATTTTGTAGGTAATTGAATTTCTCATCAAAGGTGCCGTGTAATAATAATTATTATATCATTATATTATATTGTAATATATAAATTATAAGATACCAGGAAATATGATTTTAAAGGTTAAAAAAACACATACAAAAAGAAGATAAAATCACGTTTAACGTATGATATTGAATAGGTGATCCTACAATATTGTCTTCAATTTAATAATTAAATATTTCTTGTTAAATCATAACTGCATTTCGATATTATTCGATATTTAAATAAATAGTCATAAATGCTTCCGAACGTAATAAATATCATTACTTGCAGCATAATTATTGAATTTATCCAAAATTGAATTCAAATATTTTCGAAACTCATCGAAATTTAGAAATGAATTATGCAGGATGCACAGTAATTTTACCCAATTTCATAGAATTGTCTGATATTAGTTAATTGTACTTAAAGTTTTGATAATAAATTAATTTGGTTTTAGTAAATCGAAGTTGATAGAATCCTGAACTGAAATATTGAATTAAATTAAATTTGATACAAATTATAATAATTACATTTCTATATGTTAGGTATAATATCGTATTCATAAAATCGTGTAAAATATATTGAAATAGGTCACACCTGCGTTTTTTTTTTTTTACTGGAATTACTACAATGTTAAGACTTTTACGGCATTTATAAAAATACAGCGTTTCATTATTGTGCTAATTATATTATTTAAAATTATATATCCTAACAAATTTAGTTTACTGCCTATAACATCAGCAATATTAAGTATATAAATCTGTTCATATTATAACTGTATCGTCATATTCCGTAGATATAGCTATAATATTTGTAAGACACTGGGCTTTTCATCCAAACTTATGTTGATTAAAAGTCATACGTGAGCTTATTAGACGGTGACCTCGTCATACTGAAACGTGTATTTATTTATTAAATTCCATAAGCATATTACACTGAATGTACACACTAATTTTATAAAAAAAATCAAAAATATAATACACGGTATGCCGTGACACTAATCTTACACGAATCGTTAGGTAACTATATAAACTTATATTCTATTTAGCGAATAAAATAAATATAATTGTTATTAATAATTGTATTTCCATATTTATTCAGTAAATATTATATATAAAATATTTCAATTTTTAAGATATCACTTATTTTTGAATTATTAAATAGTCATATTTGTTATAACTAAGTATAGATGTGTAAGCTACTTTTCATATTTGCCACACACTGGCAACATAAATCCATTGTACGGCAAAATTCCATACAGTAAGTTAAATGAATATTCATCACAAATGTTATAAAAATAGTTAAATTGAATTAAATTGTATTAAATTACAAAGAGTATATTTATATGCTGTACAAACAGCTTTTAATTTCATATTTAATAAATACACCAAGAAGTGCTACAAATTCTATCTGTCAGGCATTATAATGTTATATAATATCCGGACCTATTTTCATACTTCTTGATACTGAGAGTAATAGATTGCGTCCACAATCAGTACTACTGTCTACTGTCTACTGTGCAAAGAAAATGCATACAAAATGTCTAATTTCCAAGGTCTTTATTAAAATTAGTTATGTAAATTCACAAAATGTGTTATTTCCATGAAATGTGTAAGCAATACTCTAGATGTTTTGTTAATTTTACACTTAATTTCCTTCAAATAAATAAAATTATATTGAAAACACACTACATTATTTATGGCTGTAAGTGGAAAATTATAATACGTCAATATCGTTATTTTTGATTATACATATTTTTCCATAATATTCCATAATACAATTGGTGAATGTATAGATGCGCCATCAAGTATTACCTATATACTTTGTTGAATGCATTATTGTTTATATTTTATCTACTTTTCTTATTTCGTTAATTATTATTTGTATGTTATAACTTATTATCTTTCAGCTTATAAATAATAAATTATTATACAAAAATATATTATTTTTATAGTTTATAAATTTTAATTTCATTCATTATATCATATGAGGAACATTTTGCATGTATTCCAACACGTCTACTGATCCCATTCGTTTTCTTATCTCAAACCACCGGCAATTGTTTAAATAACTAATCCTTCCGCCTCTTCCCAGGGGAGTTACCGCTCAATAATTAACTGAATAAGTGATTCACAATTTGATATTAACACAAAGTAATCTTACTTAACTAATGAATGTGTGTTTGTGTTGGGGCGGAATATCAATTATTTAACGCTGACACTTCATGGCAAATCACGTACATACATAGTAAATCGAATCGGCTCATCAACAGTAAAAAATACAAATCTTTATTTTGAACATTTATCCAGTTGTATTATTATAATTATTTATTTAGATATAATTTGACTTAATTACTAAGATATTTTTTATACGCCTAAAATATATGTATATAATATACATCTATAATCTATAAAGTATGCGTTTACTATCGCATAATACAATTAAATAAAAATCATTTAAATAATAAATTAATCAGTATTAATTGTTATTGTACATAAAATAATTGCTAAAAATGTCAATTAAAAAGGCATATGAAAAATATATTTTAAAATTATGAATATATTGAAATATTGATAATTAGATGTTTATTATTAGCATTTAAAAGTTACTTATTATAATAATACCCTATATTTATTTCCAAATCATGTTAAATATTATGCACATTACACACATCTACTGGTTTACGTACTAGTCTTGGGTAAAAAAAAGTTTCAAAAAAACATAACTACAGATAATAAATTGTAAATAAATATACCGTAATATCAATTTAAAATATTCAATGATATTTTCAAATAAAAATAATCAGCCGTACTTAATAATATTATGTTAGTGGAGGGTACAATAACAATAATAATATTAATAATTCAAACGACGAAAATCAGATAGCGATAAAAATACAATGTAATACGGACGAAAGCCGACTGACAAGACCAACGAATAGAATGAACGGAGATAGGTTAGATGCGAATTTGGCGTAGTCGACTGGTTTTTGACTGATAAATAAAAGCTATAAACATAAACATATTATTGCTTTAACAATCCATAACAATATTTACGTGAGACAGAAAAATACACTGATTTATATAAAATAAAATATTCGGACTAGCTATAACATACAAAATAGTTATTCGTCAAAGTAGTGCTTAGATCAAATGCGTTAAAAACGTGAAAAATAACATGATTCTTATAACACCGGAATAAAAAAATAGTGTACAGGATGATAATATGTACAAAACATATATACAAAGATTAAATATTTTACAGCCGACTTAAATAATACCAACTGAAATTAGCAAAAATAACAGTACACTAAGTGAACATAATATTGTAGTTATTAAATTTGTCAACTGTTTCACATTGTTTATTAAATTCATATATTTTTAAACAATTAAAGGTTTGTAAAATAAAAATTGAAATGTATTGTATGAGCTCAATAAACAATTTTTACTATAATAAATAAAATTAATAGCATTGACGACTAATGTTCCGTAACAGATGTGGATTTCTGCAATGATTGAATTTTAAAAACTAAGATAAATCCTACACGAGTTAACCTGTTCGAACGTATATTTCAATACGTCAATACGTATACAACGTACTGTATATCTGTAGTCAACAGAAGCTCCGTGTAGATAATATATTTGGAGCATAACTTACATATTATGTTTGACTATTTGAGGGCATTTTATTATGGAGGTAAAATTATTAAGACTCGTTAGGATGATAATGTAATAGATTTCATCGATGTTTAGGATAAAATTCTACTACGTACCTATTAATGGTAAAACGGTAACGTTCGGTATTTGTTTGGGTTATGATAAAAGTGCAAGGTTAATAATTATTAAATTAATAACTAGAAACATTTAGATCATGTTACAGGTGTAATTACACAGTTCCAAAAAAATGTAGTCGATATTCTGTTTTTTAACTATTGATAATTTATTGGAAAGCAGTGGCCAAATTTAATATACTAAAAGCACAACGCCTGTAGTACAACGGTAAGCAATAGACAATAATAATTATGGCTATCGCATTCCTACTTTTTGTATTTTATTTATTAAAATGGTACGTGCCTATTACGCATACGTAATATTATTGTGACAAGCAGCTATATTTTATTTCATTGTCTTGGCATTTGTTCATCTGTACACAATTATAATAATATACGTGTTTCAATTTGTAAAATTAAATTTGCTTGGAAATGAACGGGGCCGAGTAGTATTGAAAACGATTTTTAAAGCTCTGGATAAACGTTTCAGGAAAAAATTATCCTCATTGAGGACTTGCTATTTTCTTCTGTATTGTGGATTTTGCGCTTATAAAATGTCATAATATCATTGTTCTGTTAACATTTTACAACAATAATAATACATAGATATAGGTACTTAAGTTATGCTTAAACAATACCCATACATACTTAATATAATGTGCCTATTGTACACATTTTGACGTTTTAAATTGCATTCAAATGCATGCCAGTTTCATACCAGCCCATATTTTGTTACATTCAGATGAATGGAAACTCAGAAATCGTGGAAGAAATTATACATACATTGCATAGATGAAGCTAAACACACTCGCGGAGCGAGTAAAAACATTCGATTAAATTGAATATAACCAACGCTACAGCGCATGATATCATTATAATAATAATATATGTATTCAATGCATATTGCATATACGTATATAAGAGCATGCAACAACAATGTAAATTTTTTTATTCAAAACGCTATGGTCGTTCTCGTATTATTATTAAAAAGATGACTGGTACAAATTAACGTGCAAATAACAACAAAACGAGTACAGAAAATTCAGTAAACATTTGTTAATTTAGGTAATATTGAGGTAGTATAATATAGCTTACGACAGTATGACACGCAGTTCGTAATTATAACGTTCGCCCAATACAAACAAACTCGCTTCGCTTAAGAGTGTATTAAGTATTAACAATGAAAAAAGTTTAAATATTTCGTAATATTCGTGCGACACGTATTATAATTTTGTTGCTAATCGTTATGGCCGATCGTTCTATCTAATCTTTTGCGCTGGAAAATCATGGAAATTCTATATGCTATTAATACCAAGTTAAGGCATTTCATTATTTTAACCACAATATCCAGATCGACTGTACTTGATATCTAAATAATATATTGTACAAAACAGATGTAGTTAAAAGACTGCGTACCTGACGAAATTATTTGTTATGCTTAATCAAAACAATGGAGCCCCATTACTTCCAAATAGTTTATTTCCCATAAAGGGATCCTTGGAATACGTAAGGAATTACATGCACAACACTAGGCAACAGAAATGTGTATGTTTAGATGAAAGAGAATACTATATCTACTACAACCGAAGTGGAGTTTACGGTAAGAAAATTGACATTTTACACTTTCCTGTCCATGAAATATAGTGAAGATTTATTTTTTCAAAGGAATTTACATTTTTATTTAATTTACCAAAGTACGAATCTTAGATCTAAGTAAAATTAGTAAATTTGTAATGATGTCATTGTTTTTTCAGTTTTTTTTTTTACGCATTTTTATTATTTTATTACCATTGTACGTACACTGCAGTGAAGTAGTGCAATTAATGCTTACAGTTTGTATGTCAACAGTGTGAATTTCAAACTGAACACATACTCAAATAATATGTTTAATATCGATAATTCCAAAGAATTTTGTACGACACACAGTTAAAAAAATAAAGTAATAGCGTTTTTTCCTGTAATAAAATCATAATGGTATTTTGGTTATCTTTTAGTATCGTTTTTAAAACTTGAAATTTGATGCATTAAAATTAAAAATAATAACAACATAATATGTGTTTTGCAATCATTGATGTAATATTATTTTAGATTCCATTAATTATTATATTTTAGTTAATACAGTATTATATCATAAGCTTTTAATTGATTTATTTTATCTTTATTTCATTGCCTGTAAACTATACACTTTCGTAGTTTAGAGTAGTGCTCTCACGAAGATGGCGGAGGTGGCCGAGTTTAATGGCAGTTGCGTTCCAAAGTTCCGTTGATAGTAACGAGAATTAGTGGTGCTTATACTTTGTAATTTTGACTGCTGTGGACCACCGTCTATTCTACTTCCGTTATTGGTCACTGTTATATTTTTCCCACAATTATCTAATAACAAATTATTTGAATATAAAATTTTCCATTTCTAAAAAATTAATTTAATAACCATGGTTGGTATTTAAGTATTTTAATGAAGAACATTCGATTTATGGCTTCGATTATAGTTGAAATTATTGGTCATAAACTCACAACTTATACTAATATTTCTTAATTGTGTTATAGAACCATAAATGTATTTTTAAACGATTTATGGTCAGCATCTTGGAAGTGATAAAAATTTATAGAATATATAATGATATTTAATATTTATAGGTATGTAACACTCTTGTTCAAACAGAAAGTATACGAATTAATTACACATAAGATTATTGTGTGACATTCTAAAATTAAATTTCATAATTAATATTTGTCACCTAAAATATGTGTTGCAAAACAAGATTTTCCAAAATATATTATGCACATGAAAATAATATATGTATCAACAATTTTTGCTCAGTTGTCTGATTTATGATATGTATGCTGTCGGTAGTTTTGAAGTTATAGAAAATAATATGCATGGGTTTCATAAAACGAATTATATTTTATATACACAAAATAATAACAAAAAAATAAATTCTAGTTAATTAGCACATAATAATATAATTTTGACGTTATTGTAAGTACAATTATTCTTAAAGTGAATCCCTTATTGCCGTGGAAATTAGTCTAACATTTTAAACGTGATAATTCAGACTAATAAGTAATAGGTCATTCATTTTTTAGGAATAATTAAAATGTAAATATCATATTAATACTATAAATAAAATATATAATAGCTAATATTATAAACTACGTAGTTATAAAATAACTGACGAAAAAGTTTTTAAAAACGCATTTACTAAAAATAAAAAAAATAAATATTAAATATCAAGTAAACTCAGATTTTGTACGAATAACATATAATGGTAAGTGAAAATTATATTTAAATTACTTACCTACTTTAAAGTTAAAGGTTCAAACTGAAATTATGAAAAGTTGGCCGAGCCGTGATAACAAATTATGAAACTTTAAGAACTTGGTGTCGTTTCTCATACAAGACCAGATGTCGACAATTGAAAAAAAAAATTAAACGATTTTCAGTTTTAGTCTCTTTTTAACAGTTGCTTTTGTTTAACATTAAATTTAAAAAAACTAACATTTTTTTTAATTAGTTCTCGTTAACAAATTATGTAAGAAAATAAAAATCACAGACCATTATTCAAAATACGAAAAACCGGTTAAATAAACAATCAAACAGAATATTTTAAAATAATGAAAAAAATTAATTCACTCTATATAATGAATTTGTAATTAAAAATCAGTTATTCAAAATATTATATCTTGATGTTGAGTCATTTTTTACTAGAACAATGAAAGTCCAAATACATAATTTTATTTAAAATTAAGAATTTTTGATTATTTATTAATATTGCCTTGTGAAATCATACAAAAGTTCCCATACAATAAAATATTATAATTCCTAGATTCTTGTATCAATAGAATGTTATTTTAATGATCGTGGACAAACCATGAAGCCTACAGAATAAAATAGATAATGCGGTTATTATTATTCAGTCGTTGATTTGAAATGGTATCTATACATTTTGAATTTTATACGAATTCATGTGTTAATGAATAGCAAAAAATGCAGTAAAATACGAATTTATTAGCAAAAATTGCCAAACCATAAGAATTACCTCTAAGGGTTTCGTTTGAATAAAATATTTTTGTATTTTGACTACCACCCTGACACACATTATAAAATCTCATTGATTGTTAAAATAAAATCTAAATACCATCATCATATTCATCATTATTATTATTACCTAATTTATTAGGTGCATAGATAGTTTTAATACCAGTAAATGTTGATATATTAGTAAAATAATAGTATTGCTTTTATATTTCTAGAATTCATTTTTTATGATTCACCTTTGACACACTACTAAAAATATTATTAAATAGTTAATTAAAATATACTCGAAATAGGTTATATATTTACGTACGAGTAGATACGTGCAAACGTATAATTGTTAACCATATATAGGTCTCCGATTAGGCGTTATTCTGAAATATATTATTCAATGAAACAAAAATAAAAAATGCTTTTGTTAAAATTATAGTTGACCCGTTGATATTATTAACAGCGATGTCTTATTTATACACAAATAAATAGATAGTAATGATAATAATTAATTATTTTTGTCGGGGAATAATAACGTTATGAAAACTGACACTCACAAAATAACATGTTATCCTTCCGATTTTTAAACACCCGAAATGAATATTAATTGCACTGTATTTCTTAGAAAATGGTTTTAATAATGTATAGTTATATTAATTTTAACATTGAAGTGTGTACGACATGGTGAGCGATAAATTTCGCTCGAGTTCATTGTTCTTAATTAATGATTATAAATCGTGAACGAAGAGAAACGGAGTTAGACAACCTAAATGAAAATTCCGATGACTTATTCGTGATGTAGTTTCCGCGTTCGAGTATAATATAATACTTATTATATAGGCTTCAGAAGACGTATTTTATTAATTTAATAAGCTATAGGTACTCTAATACACACATCATCCTCAATGAATCTACTACATTTCAGGTATTATACACCTGCGTTTTGTACCAAAACGTATAAAATCGATATGATGTACGTTTGTACTAATATATATATGTTAAATTCATATTTACGAAATAGGTACGTCATACGCAGATAACAATTTTTTATGGTTTAACACAGGCCAAATATACGATAAAAATGAATTAATATATCGTCAAATTTACCTAGGTATGTCATTATCCTGAATATATGTATATAATGCGATATTATATCTTAATTTAATGTTGCAATAGTTAAAAACATGACTAATACGGATCTGTACATTTATTAGGATAATGAACTTATTCGATGAAAAAAAAATGCCAACAAAGATACATAACTAAAAGCACCTGATCAAATGTATAATAAATATAATACAATATAAAAAAAAAAAAACACTGATCATTAGAAATTTTTTTATAAATCTGTGATATCCTGTAATTGAATAGTACTTACGCTGTACAGAGTGTTTTATTTACGATTTCGTAATTAATTATTAGTTATATTAATCAAAATTGCATTACAGTACCCGATTAACATCAAAAATATTCAAACAGATAATTCTCAGAATAATATGTTGTGATTTGAAAAGTCGTAAAAAAAATACTGTGACTCTCTGTAGTGAACAATCGGAAATGTATCAGTTCTTGTTTGACAATAAAACAAATACTTTTAAAACCAATACATTCTAGCAAATGTATTTTGCGATACTTGTTGATGATGATATACATGTACTTTTTTTTCAGTCATTTTACGGAGTAAGAAGTATTTATATGTATTGCATAAATAATATAATATATATATATTTTTGAATGTTCACAGGTATAGCATACATCAGGCATGTCAAAAACAAACATTTGGACCAAAACATCTGACAAAAAAAATTGTTGGTCGTCAAAAACAATATATTATTATTATTATTATTACTATATATTACTATCAATTAAATGTTTTTAAATTGTATTATACATTTATAACCAAATAACAGTGACATAATAGAGATGATTGAATTATGAAAAAGCGATAATTTTATAATTTGTCCCGGGTAAAAAATATGCTAGGTCCGGTCGTGGATACAAAATTAAAAAATTAAAAATATACAATTTTTATTAATTTTTCTTCCCAGATATCGACATTTTCTGTCATCGAATTTTCTATTTCAAGAGAAATGCTATTAGTTAACGCCACTTTAAACATTGAACAAAGATGAATGTTTGTTAATCTGAATCTAGTGGAAGATTTATTTCCTTTCATTAATGACAATTATTTCTCACACTAACAAGTAGTACCAACATTGACATAATCTTGTTAGTAAATTTCCGAGTTTTTTTTTAAATTTTGCTGACATGTATTTATAAAATTTGGGTAAACCCACATTATTAAATGTGTTACTTAAATTTGATTCATTTTGAATTTTAATTAACTCTATTTACATTAGCTTTCAAACTTTTTCTACGTCGATTGAAAAAAAGACGAAAATAATAAAAAATAATTTGAAATCTTGAAATCTGTTTTTAAATTCTATCTTCAAGTATTGATTTTTTTTACATATTTTTTTTTAGAAAACAAAATCATTTTCATAGATCTTATAAGTTTCGCAAGTTAAAAAATGCGCTCATTTTCTAATTGATTTTCCCACAGAAGTAATTTACATTTGAATTCTTTAATATGATAGTTTATAATAATTATAATTTAATAATATTTTACTTGAATATTTAAATTTTATTTTGATAAGTATTTTATTGTATTTACCATAAAAAATAGATCTTAAAATCTCATTAGATCGGATAAAAGACTAATATCTTGTTTTTTATGTCTAAAATATTTTAATTTTCTGAATCGCAAAGAACATTTAAGCATGATAGCCATTGTAGATATTTTAGTATAATAAGATAAACAAGAAATTCTTGTTTACTTGTTACTTACTATTCATTATATTAGCATCTTTTAAAAATGCAAAAAATTGTAATTGATTTAATATACGGAATCTTATAAAATTTATAATTTGTTTTTTTGGTTTGATTATACGTGTGTCGCATTAATCGCTTTTGAATATAAGACTCCTTGGTGTATTAGGTATATACAATGAATGTGAAACAATTTTTGTCTGTCACAAGTTTCATTCAATATTTTTTTTTTTTGTAATCTTGCAACAAAACAGTTGTTTTTTCCTGTCATAGAAAAAGCTCCATCTGTGGCTATGGAAAACAACTTTAATAATGGTAAATTATATTTGCTTAAAAGTTTATAAACAGAATAAAATACATCCTCTCCACCAGTAGTGTCATTCAATGGTACAATTTCTAATAATTCTTCGAAAATATTAAATTCTACATCGCAAGCACGAATAAACACAATTAATTTTGCTATGCCTCCAATTTCAGTACTTTTGTGTTTCATTACACGAAAATAAAACTGAAACTAGGTATTTTATATTTTATCTGATCACTCAAATTACAAGCAATAACTGTTACTCTTGTAGCAACTGTATTTCGAGACAGTGAAGTATTTTAAAAAACTGTTAAATTTCCCGGGGTTATTTCTTTTGTTTTTATTAAACATATTTAAACAAAAATCACCTACAGTTAAGGGTTTGGAATATTTAGCTATTAACTCCGACAATACGTGACTTGTGTGTATTGTAGATTTTTGCAGTTGTAATAATTTTGATTTAAGTTATTTTAATTCGTCTACCCTCATTAATCCATACTTGTCAAATTTAAATTTATGTTAATCATAATCACAGTTAATGTTATATAATTTTAGATACTTATAACATTATTACAGATTTAACAAACTATTTTATTATTTTTTATTTCGTAACAAAAACATTATGAAGTATCTTGTATTAAATTTTTAAATCTTAGGTATAGAAAGAACATTTTTTATGAATTTACAGTTATTTGTTTTTGAATTGTAACAAAATAAAAAAATAAAAATGTCAAAAACTAGGTTATCATAAAAATTCACGTTTTTCCCTATTTTTTTTTGTTTTTCCCCCGATTATTAAGAAAAGTACCAGACTTTTTTTTTTTGATTTTGACTTTCCCCTCGTGGAACCAATTCATTACCTAAAACTACCTCCAAAGCTTAAAATTAAAGCATTTTTACTATTTTAAAAGATGGTGACAGAAACTAAAAAGCACGTAAACTATTGTAAAGTCAATACATTTATTGCTTGGTTCATAATCTAAAATAATACGGCTTTATTATACCTTCTTCGAGAGTTGCGAAATTCTAATTTATTGGAAATAATAAAAACTGTTATAATGAATATTGTTATAATAATAAATAAAAATTACATTAATTTTAATAAAATCCAATAATAATTGAATTGAACACAAACTCAATAGAATAAAGAAAAATGATTAAAACTGATTTTATATTTTTACACTGAAAATAATAAATACAACAACTTGTTGTTTATTCAGGAGTATATTTATGGAAATAATAATATTTTTCTTTATTAAATAAGTCTTCCAATAATTAATTTGAATTTGACCTCATTTCAATTAAACGCATTTTTTATTTTTTTATTAAATTGAATATTATATTTTATTACTGTTTTTTTTTATTACGCTATTTCTGACGACATTTAAACTACCTTTCTACAATGACACTCTCAATAAAATATTTATAAGTTTTTGAATAGTAAGTGCTTTTAATACAAATATTGTCTTATTGAGTCTCGAAGTGTGTTGCGTAATAGCGCTTATGGAGTATTGTAGGTTATTTTTACAAAATGTGTATTGATCATAGGCCTTAAAGTTTGTTGTACTTTTGTGAATAATATATCTTTTGAGCTTTGAAGTTGGGTAGTATATAATGTTGTACCTGTACAATGTGCATATAACATATATATACATTATACATTATACATACACAATGGACCATAGACCATTTGGTACCTAAAATACGAATAAAAACTAATATTTATGTTACAAGTAAAGAAGAAAATCGAAAATTGTGAAACAGTCCTCGATTTTAATAGTAATACTAATAAAAATCCTAAATATTGTATAAATAAAAATAAAAAAATATTAAAATTAATAATATTTGATTAAGCAAGTTGTATTTTTTTTTTTTTTTGAATAAACAAAACAAATTAAAAGTGGTATATAAGAATACCTAACATATTTTTTATATACATATTTATAGCCTTCGGCAACATGGACTAATATTATTTTTACATGAACCATTATTGTGACTATTAAAACGATCACTAAAAATGCAAAAGCCTTAATATTACAATTAAACTTGGTTAAAAATGTTGATTAAACATTTTATACAAAATATTATTATAAGCAATACGTACGACTTACCAAACTGTAATTTTATTTTATTTTTTGTATGAACCACCATAATCACTATTAAAACTAGAAAATATATTTATTGAATATTTTAATCATACGTGGACCTCTATAATGGCTCTTATTAGAGTTTTAAATTCACCAAAAACTTGTACAACTACAAACTTTACTTGTGTATCTTACTCTTACTAAAGTTTTCATGTATAGCAATGAAATCCTACTCAATTCTACTCAAATTGAATAATTTCCACTATATTATTATAATATAATACAGCTAAACTTTCAAAGTTTGTCCATATTTTTTAATAATATACTTTGCCAGCAAATTATAGGAAATATTAGTTTTCAAATAGTAGTTTTCACATTGTCTAAATTTATTTTTCATCGTAAATAAATTTACACTTTTCCATAATATTAAATTAAATATATTATGTTTATACAGAGTGGGACACCTCGCTATTCAATTTCCTTCGTTAGGTTAGATGATACACACATATTTTATCACTTATCACCTATAGTACTCGTCGGTATTTGTCCAGCAATGCCGACCAATAATTACTGATAATAAAACTACTTACACCACTTCACACAACAAACCAATTGGTATGAAGCAATTGCATACGACCAAGCGCGTACTCAATAACTAATATGGTCAAACAGGCTTTATAATTATTAATTATTATAATATGCTTCACAAGTACCTACAGTTAACTTGATTTAATAATATATTATCAATCAATTAATTAATTAATGTACAATATTTTTGTTTGCCATTAATTTATTCTCAGAATATATTTGATCATAATATTATTTTTTCAATTATTGAGCTATATTTATTTATATATTAGAAGCTAATAAAAAAATAACATTTTTTTTTTCAATCATCCCTTATGACTCCTTTGTTAAAATATATAATCTTTAAGCTATTTATCATAAGAAAGCAAAATACTTAAATAATTAAAATTAAATGTAAAATACAGTTAACTTATCTGTGTAATAACAGATGTGCACTTGATAAATAAACACATTTAATAAATACATAGTATAATGTATTTATCTAGTTTTAAAGTCTTAAGCCAAATATTACAACATTATTATGTAAACTTTCATTTGAACAAAAAAATGCTTAAAATGAATCACACATTTCCGAATAGGCCTACATTTTCCATAACTTAATATGCATAAAAATCTACCTAGTAAATCGTATAATTTAATCTTAACCTTAATTATTTAATAAGTAAGTAATACATACTATGTATTATAGTATTATAATAATAGATTAATGGATGAAATATAAATATCTTTATTTTAGATTTTTAATGGTTCTAGAAATTGTTTATACAATATTTTTTCTATGACGGAAATTGGAAATAAAAAACAAAAATGTAAGTAATAAGTATAATTGTATTTACAACAAGAATTTGTAACAGTAAATATTGAAACCTGATAACCAAAATCCCAATTAAAATTTACCTTCAGTATGGAACCCTGTTAAAAACAATATTAAAACAACTTAAGGGTTAACATTTGAAACTTATTACTGTCGCTTTATGAGTTAACATACAAAATTTCAAACTCGTTTTTATTCTATGCTACTAGGTTAGAGATAGTCTCTAGGCGATATCGTATTCTCAATAATTAGTATTTTCTGAAATTCATTATTTTTTATTTTAGTAAAATACCATTAAGTATATTGTTGCGTCTAATTTATTTGATACCATAAATCAACGTTAATAATTTTAAATAAAATAATAATCATGTTTGCTGTTAAAATGTGTTTACCGAAACTTATAACGCTACCTATGTACGAAGTATGGTTTCGAGATACACAACGCAACGAGGAATAAATTTACAGATGGCGCTGCCGCTATGCACGCAAAATCAATATTCATAATGAAAAACATATATTTTTATGTTAATATTATATTAGATAGGCGTCAACGTGATAACATAGTAATATATTTTAAGTATAACAATTATTAATAATTAATTATGCATTATTGCGGTAGGTATATACAATTTATCGTGGGTCTTAAAAGTGCTTACACAAATAAAATTATCGCCACTAGATTATAAGATGCGTCTATCAATACTTAACCTTTAAGGCCTTGACTAACTAAGTGACATATCTACAAGTATTGAAAACGTTGCATTCGAAGTGATTTTGTATAGTTTACTTTATAATAATTCAATATAATATTGATAAGTTTATGATGATTTATATTCGTATATTTCGCCGATTGATGTTACAAGATCCATTGAAATTAATAAAATAATATTAAATTATAAATAAATAAAAATTAAAACACATTTTGGATTCTATGCGAAGGGATCAATGTATTAGTTTTATAATGGTGAATGTGTATTTTTATTTCATAGGTCTGACGGCAGATTATAAAACAGACAAATATTTTATTCTACAGTATTGTGAATAGAGTCTGCTGGTAGTTATTAAAATGGATCAAGTAAGAGGATTCCCAGTACGCATTTTAAATAACGTGGAAAAATATTTGAAAAACAGGAATATTTACGCATTACAAGATTTTGGCAAAAACGATTTTGTTTTTACATGTTGTAGCTCAGATAGTAATCACCATGGGGACTTAAAATTTTTACCAAACGTTTATATTTGTATTTCCTATACGGTAAGTGTTGTATTATTCAAAATATTTTAACAATTTTTGAATTATTTGTGGGATGATATGTTTATTGTTTTTATTTTCCATCAACAAATGTTAAAACATTTTTTTTCTAAACCATGTTGCTAGTAAGTTCAATTCTTCATAAGTTGTTATTCTATTCAAATTTTTTAATTAAAATTAGCTTTGGCTATCGTATTACTAATAGGAAAATTACGTATATAAATATATTACAAAATAACCTTATACGTAAAAGCTGAAATATCGTTTCTGCAATGCATCTTTTTTGTGTGAAATGGTTTTGCATTGAATTTGAATTTATCATACTCATTATCGTGATTTATCTATTAATGAGGTATCTCGAAACTTATTATAGAATAAAGCATGTTTTCTTCTTATTTTTACTTTAATGATTCATTATGTTTTATCGTTATTCAAATAATACACACAAATTTAAATATACTAATCTGCAGTATAAACATTTATTTTGAAAATAACTGATTTACCTAACTAATTTAACGTTAACAATAACTACTTTCCTATTGGCTATTTTCATATTTGTTATTTTTCACCCCAAATATCATATATTTAATTTCTAACGCGTATAGTGTATATATTTAGTACCAACTACCAATAGTACCAATAATTGTGCGCGGTTTTTTATTAATTTCTGTGGTTGTTGAGAAAACATATGATGTACTTATCAAACATATTTTGTAATTACAGATTAATTTTAGTTGTAATTACAGCAACTCTGATTTTTTTTTTACCTAATTTCAAATCTTTTTGAAGATCTGCAAGAGTGGTGAAATAAAAATAAAAACCTCTAATATACACTATGGTACCTCGTGCAAGTCGCATCGAATCATTATTATAATTTTACTATTATTATAGAGCGTATACCGCCGTCGTACATAAAATATTATTTTATTATTATTATTTATTGTATACATGACCGAATAAGCGAATAATAAATATTATTGTGATGTATGTTATAATAGTCGTGGTAGTCGGTCGTCTTTACTCGTTGAGCTGAATTCTTCGGATTAAATGCTTATATAAATGCGGGTTAAGTGATGTATGATACGAGTATACAAGAAGTATTGAGAAAAAAATACACACAACGATTTAACAAAAAATACACATATACTTTATACACAATAATAATAATAATAATAATAATAATAATAAAAAGAATAAAAACGGAGCAAAATTTTTTAGCGATTTCGCATGTGCCGTGGAATGTCGCAGCTGCCACAGCCGCGGTGGTTCGAGAACAAACCACACTACTCGAAAAATCTACACGGGGTCACGGTTACAATCACGAAACGATGACATGAGCTGTCATACGCGCCTATATGTCTATCCGAGTGGTTTCAGCTCTGCCGTGCAATAATAATACGCACAATGGTGTGGCGCGCGTACTGTTCTGGGGACGAGTTAAAAACGCCAATTAAACGTGTACGGTGTAGGTACTTAAAGCTGGTACCCATCTATAACCACCTACTTGGGGTATAACTTGTACTGGGGGGGGGGGGGGGGGGTACGGACTGGCGGTGAAATAAAGACAAAAATAACGGACGAGTGCTGAAGACTATAAAGAGGAGTGTGTTCGCGATAGCCAGACATACCGAGAGCGCACACGCACTTAGGTGCATATTATAGGTATTAGCTGTATCATAATACACGTCGTTTTCACCGAAATATCAGCGTGTGTCGCCAAACCACTTGTACAATTATATAAAAAAAAAAATGTCATAGTGGGTATTATGTTATAATATTATATGGTTAAGCGGTCGTCATGCAAGGTATGGTCGCCAAACTCGACGAGTAGGTAGCTATGTATATTCAGTGACACGGCCACTTAAACGAATAATTCTATACTTCCATAATACACAACCCTAAAGGGACCCTAATATAAGGTTTTCGGAATATCGACGATTGGGTGCAACTACATTTTTTTACATGTTTTTTTTTTCTCAAACTCGTTTTACTAATACAACCACAGTTGTATGTAGACATACACACACATACACACAATACCGTTTAAGCGATTAACCAAATACCGGTGTTTTGCAAAAGGTTTCGGTTTTATCATACCCAGTCGGCTTCAGCAGCGATTACCACTTAGACATATATTTAGTATGCTTATTATATCACTATATCAGTGGTGTTGAGATATGAAATACAAGGAAAATGCTTTACTTATATTAACCATGAAGTTATTTTCTTGTAATATTTAGACTAGCTTCAATTTGTTATTAAAATACTCTTTAACGAATTTTATTCCTTGTAACTTCTTCCACTCAAGAGCGAAAACTCTCAATTTATAATTTGAATAAAAAAAATACTTAACGTTAACTTATTGTTGTATTAAAGTTTACAAGAAATGACAAACTTCAATACAATTTGAGCCATATTGAATTACTTTGCTGCAATATTCATTAAAAACTCAGTTAGATTTCAATATTAAGAAAAAGTATTGCAATACTAGATAATAAAGTTCTAATTTTATAAATTAAAATAAATAAATTTTATTTTTTTTTGTCCTCAATCACTAAAAATAGTAAAAAACTCAAACATTCCAATACTGATGTATAAGTACCTATAATAATTTTTACGTATTCCATAATATTATAATATGCTCATATATACCAATATACCATAATTCCCAATATAATATGACATACAACGATGGTGCATAACATTAAACACTTAAACCGCGATTTTCTCCCCTGTCGCTGTGATGCCGATATTAAGATATCACGAACCAAACGAATAATTTATTATTAAAACTCCAAATATGCTTTGCGTTTTCATTATCGATTATACTACGATATTATTATATACGTAAATATATTATACCCGCAGCTACCCAATCGCATCTCTTATTCCCCTTGTCACCGCGGTTCTTTTTGTTTTATAGCTTACCACTCACCAGGGGTGTCGGTTTGGCTATTGAATAATTCAGTTCGTTTATTATTCATTAAAATCGTTGAGCACTTCTCAGTCCCTATCAACAGCGACGACCAACATAAGTATAAAGTGCTCTCCGCGATAATAGATCTGAACATAATTTATATAGGTATGCGCGATATGCTCTTATATTATATACATACTTATAACACTATACCAATTTGCAAATAAATTCAATTTTTCAACTTTTTTATGCATACCATACAATATTGTTTATGATCACTTAAATATTTGTATTACATATTCTAAAGCAAACTGTACTTTGATAATATTTCCTGAATATTAGAATATTATATAATAATAATAATACTAGTAGTGTATTGTGTATCAAATATTAATCGATAACTTTTTTATTTATAAAAACGTATAATTTTGAGAGAAATTAATAACATTTAAACGCTAAACAATAAAACGCACACTATTTTATTTAAAATATATCAAAATGTTTAGATTAATTTATACTTTTATGTTTAATTAGCTTTCATTAATTCAATAAAATGGAATTAAAAAAAAAAAGAAAACTGTTAAAAATTATAGCAATCAAGCCACGGAAAATGTTTATAATTATAATGGTACGTGATATGATGAAATAAAATAATGTTTATAATAATTCTAAATTGCGCTGTTTTATTTTTACATTCTTTGGGTTTGTTATAGCAATAATATTTTCTTAAAACGCTCTGCGTCAAAATTTTTGGCTACGTCAATATTTATTGGGACTTCAGTATGAGATGGAAAATCAAAACATGTAAACACAATAAGTCGTATGGATACATTATGTGAGTTCCTATGATGTACATAACAATAACAACAATAACTATATATATATAATAACGTACGGCAGCGATTGGTCCGTACGTCAGCGGGGGGCTGTTAATCCTGTTTTTCGTTTTCGTACCTACCATAATATGTAACCACTGGTGCCCGCGGGGGGATTTAGGGAGTGATTAGCCACCGGAGAAAAACGAAAGACCGGTTTTCTTTGGGACGGGGCGTGTGTGTATGTACGGAAAGGGTAAATCGCGTTGTGACAATATTTACGTGGCGGCGGTGGTCCGTTTTCCAGTCCAGAGCACGTATTATACAAGTAAGTATATGATGTTGTACGCGCGGGAAATAATGTGCTCGCGCTCACACAAAACCGATGGAAATCCGTAAGAAAAAATAATAATCATAAGACTCCCGACGATAATAATAATAACTGTGGCTTTGCAGTGTCGGCGTCGTCGGTAGTGTACAGCCAGCAGGGCGAAAAGAGATTGTTTCCGGGACACGAATTTTCACCGGAGGGGGTGCGGCCCGGCCTCCGCGTCTCATATGCCGCCACCGCAGAGACACGCTCAACTTCGTTTTTACCTGCCTTTGTGGTTTTACCGACCGATTATTTCATTATGCTTGTTTTCTCTGCCGAAAAATACAACCGGAAAATAATAATCACAAAAACACCTCCCACACCACGCCGTGCTTTTATCGCACATTCACACACATGCACACATGCACACAACACATAGGTACTCCCACGCACGCGCGCATGAATAAATATAATATAATATGTACGTATATTGTTATTAGTTATATATTTTACTACGGCATCGGGCTTACGCGAGTACACGCTGAGTCGCTATATATCTGTGGTGGTTATAATAATAACAATAACGAAAACATGTGCTTTAGTCCCAGCTAGTAATCCATGCGCGTTCCGTAAACGTTCGAACAGTATAGCAACGCCCAAAATAAATTACAATAATGTATACAATGCATTTCGGCGCAAGAGCTTACCGTTGCGATAGGTTTTCATTACTTAATCTTATTTGTGCTTAAAGTTATTGTTGAATACTCTTCAATATTTATTAGTCAATTCGTAATAATAAAAGGGTCACAAATCGTGTAGGGTTATCGTCAGAAAAAAATATAACCGAGTGTGATAATCAGGGATGTGCGCCTGGTTTATTTTATACGGGTCTGAGATTTCATGTGTGTCAGATGAATTTGGGTGATCAAAATAAACATTTAGATAATTCAGTTATAAGTATTATAACTGTTGTTATTCGGGTTAATAAGAGTTCATATACTTATTAAGTAGTTCAGACAAAATGTTATTTGAAAACTATGTATGCTTATCATATCATTATTTAAATTCATTGAATAAACTATGTTGTAACTACAATAATGTTTATTGTTATAGTAAAATGTCCTTTCAAATAATTGTCAGATCAAAAACAGTTTATTTTACTAAAAAAGTTTTAAAAATATATATTCAATTAATCCCTGTCAATAATTTTATTACGAAAATAATTAGAAATTATAATTAATTACAAAAAAGACTTATAATATAACATTTTTTTTACATTATAAAATGATAAAGGTTTCACAAGTTACATGGATTATTGGTATTTAGATTTTTAAGAGTATTTACAGTAAACTGGTAGTATAAGTATCCGATCTGTAGATTATAGTCGCATTGCGATGGCACTCAGCTTTGATTAATTGATATGATTTGCTACCATATTCATTGTTTTTTATACATATGTTAAATTCAGATTTTTTTCACATAAACCTTAAAAATATCTAAATTTGAAATAATGAATTTTGTTTTAAAAGTATACACATTTAATTGGTTATTTTATACTCATCTATTGTTGCTTACTAATGTCCGTTTATGATACGGTTGATATTTATGTTTTCTATGTACTTTTCCAGGTACCTATTCGTAATTTATCACAATTCAAAAACACGCTAATTTATCCACCAATTATTGAAAATTTAATAAATATGTTTTTACCCTAATTAACTACTCTTTTAACTTTAAACTATTAACTATTAATAATCATTGTTAAAATAAAACGCTTTCAAATTTGTATAAATGGTATTCATAAAATTATACCTAATTTGTAATTCATAATATTATATCTAATTTGTAGTTCATAATATTACATAAACCCAACTATAAAAAAATGTAGGTATTTAGTAGGTATAATAATAGGTAACATTCCAGTTGTAATGAAATATATAGTATAAAAAATTATCTTATTGTGTTGCAATAATAATTGTATTATAATTTTCGTTTATGCAGTACTACATCATCACAATAGGCTGTACTGCTATCACATCAATTTCACCCTATTTATTATTATTATCCATTAGCTAAAAGTAGTATTATATTCGCGGACGACTTTTTCGGCGAACCGATTTTTACTAGATCACATTGGTACTCATATAATATAATATATTGTACATTATATAATGTTTTCCGTCCGATAACAGTGTCGATTTACAATAAATTCTTATGACATCGGTCAGGTCACCTAAATTGACCCCAATACCATTGTATCAGTTATATTACTATCACAATCGCGACGTTCGTGTAGTTTAACTGCAGGACGTGTGTGTTCTGTCATCCGATAACCCGCGATTATTAAATTTTATAGGCTTTAATCTTTTTATGTCCATTCCGAATGGAACGGATGTCTTACTTGCAGACGTTAAGACTTTATTATTCAAAATATTATCCATATATTATCATTTATAGTATAAAACATATAGTTCTAACTAACTCGCATTTTAATAAAAAAAATTCACAACTACTATAGCAATGTCTAACATGGTATCATAAATCAGAAAGTAATAATGCTTTGTCTCTGAATGTGTTTTTGTATATTATGTACCATGTACCTACATATGTATGTTATTCATTTTGTACATTATATTATATATAGCATAAGTATAATATATTTTACTGATATTTCAAATTGTTTATGATGTTTAATATATTAATATGTCCGATGTTCGTATAACTGTATACGTTTTCTTCACAAAAGACAATTTTATAATTTATAAATCTTAAAAAATGAATAATGAATGATCTACAAACACTTTTATAGAAAAAATTGGGATTTTTGAAATTTCACCCATTTCTTCATCTTTGATTTAAAATTATTATAAAAAAAAAAAAAAAAACTAAACAAAAATGTTATTTTTACAAACCTTTACAGACGTTTCAAAACTTAATTTAAAAATTATTATGCGCAGTTTTTGATTTTAGATAAGGGTGGTAAAATGTTTGTTTTATATAATTGTACGATTTACAAATTTGGAAACACTCACTGGTAACAGAAATAATCTAAAACAAATTATTAGAGTAATATAATAGTAGACAATATTTTTCTACGCAGCTGACATCGTTTAATGTTTATGTATCAAAACTTTATAATATACTCTATTTTATTTTATGATTCGCCTGTACACATTATTTTTATTTATTTGTTTAATACGCTTTTCTATCTATTCCTAGTATTGTCCCTTTTTATAATTTTTACTACGCAAATACTATTGCTCTTTAATGAATTTCTTGTATTTAAGTATGCGTACAAATAATTTATAGTCACATTTATTATTCTCAAAACATTATTATACGACATTTTGATCATTAAGCTAAATGTTTTCCATCTCAAACATGCTCGTTCATGTCGCAGAACTGTAATTAGTAAAACTTATATACATTTCATTCCATATAATAATAGTATTTATATTTTTAGATATGTTGTATCATCAACGCTTTTCTTCGATACAATCCATCATTTGAACACGCTTTGGTTTTATCTAATAAAAATAATCTTATTTTATTCTTAATTTTTCATATTTTAGTTTTTTATACAGTCAATTACAACAATATTTATCTTTGTTTAAGTACGGATATTAATCATTTGTTATCAATGTTATCATACGTAGTAACTACACAATTTTTTTTAACGTTATTTTTAATTTAAAATAAGACACATGCAATTGTCAACTATATCTTGACGGTTCTTTATTTTATTACCGTATTTACTCTTTTTGTACTATTAAAGTATTAAGATTATATACCTAGTTGAGTTATTATACGGCTATGGCTTTGGCTTAACCACAAAATACACTGCATTAATCCCATATTTATTCTTTATGATTGTGATGCACATTATACAAACAAGCGTAGGTATATATACAATGTTCTCTAAGAAAAAGAAGATTAATATACTAAAACAATAGTAAACCTACAATATTTTACAAGCAAAATAATCTATAAAATTTGTTTAAACATAATATAACTAACTTTAGTCACTGTATTATTGTGACGTAAGAGTATGAGTATACGAATTTATTGTGTCTTAAACTTCTTTTTTTCATCGTATTCAGACTGGGCCTCAATTCAACGAATTTAAAACGAAGCTAAACTATTGCTACAATTATTTTAAGAAACATCCATTTGAAATAAATGTATCAATTACGTTTAACGACAACGTACTATTATTGTATTATTTTTTGACATGGTCATATAATATTATAATCTCACTTACCAACCGTCACGTACACCAGTAAGTGCAGATGAATACCATAAGTGGGATGACCTAATAGCTACCGACATTTATGTAGGGTAACTATAATTTTTGGTCCTCGAAATAAAAATCACACTTCCTAACAATTGTACACTCCGATGTTATATATGTGTATAAATTAAATAGACCAGTCATAGATATGTGCACGGGTAGGTAGGAGGGATGTGTTAGCAATTGTTACAACTTTGTACGATGTATTACCATGTAATAATATTATAATAACGATGAATCTCATGTTAACCAACGTGATATTTGCTAAATTCTGTAAACTATTATAATCAGATATAATTGCACATTATGTTTGTGCGCAGACGTGTAGGCAATGTGACTAACTGCTTCTCGGGACTCAATTGTTCTGCAATAATTTCCCGGTTACAATAGAAAATCCTCGATTTAACCAATAAAATGTCTACCCATTCATTGTGTTCCGACCATCCCAATTAGATAGACGTAGCTACTTGCATTAATATGTATGATAATAATACCTCAGTATATGGTAATAACTCAGTGAAGTCGGCTGGTACGGCTAAACGGAAATTTATTAAAACATCTACGGATAAAATATTAAAAATTTTAAACACTGTATTTTTTTTTTTAACAAAATTAGTTCATAAAATGAATTCAACCCGTGTATACTGTGTTATTTATTGTAAAATAAATTATATTCAGCAATAATATCTAAAAAATATTCTTCATAAATAGTATTCGTTATATTCAAATGATATAAAATAATATATAAGATAATTCAATGACGTAAATTAGTAGATTATGTATATTATTTTCTAAACATTCGGAAAAATATATAAATGTATTTTTTTTTTTTTTTATTAAATAAATCAATGACGTAAATTATTTTCTATTAAAATTACTAGTAGCATTTAAGCAATTTGGAATATTCCTACTGTCAAAGTGCCAACATATCACTCCTCATAGAAATGTTATAATTTATTTTTTCTTTTATTTTTTTCAGTAGTGTTCTAATGGTACTCAGTTCACGTGACTTTAGTTTCGTTTGCTACATTTGTATGTTACATTTTATTTTATTATTATTATAAATTTCAACGAAAATTAAAAGCTCAACATAGGGACAGATTAGGGAGAGATTTCGGCAATGAATAATACAAAAGGACAGAACATACAAATACATAAAAATCAACTCACAACATTTGAGTAGATCTTTTTTAAAAATGTTCTATACTTGTAATTTTAATAACTAATAATTGAATATTTGAACTAATTTATATTAAAAATATATTTATATCATTTAAGTTTATCGACATTTTAAAAAACAATTTTCTAAATTTTTAAATTTGGATATTTTGTTCTAAATTCTAACTGCGTATATTTTTTGGTGTATATACCAATACGTACAATTATAATAAAATATGATAATCAACACGTGTCATTGTTATTAATTGATTGTTATTTTACAATCATACCTCCTGACGATCATCGTTCTCGCCTGTAAGCATTCTGTCAGATTACGTTGTGCATGTTCAGTCGGAATGGCAGTGGCGGCGGCGCTACCAAAAGTTTATGCGACGCGGGGCGGCAATTTCGCAGCGGGAGCGTGCGCCCGCATGTATTATCGTCTCGAATCAAGTCGGTTGGTTGGGCCGCCCAGTGTAGCTTTTCCCATCGGATCAGCATTCGGTCGGCAGGGGTGGCGGCGGCGGGAGGGATGTTTTTCAAGCACAAGAGCAAATAGTATGATATTCGGTGAGGAGCTGGTCGGACGACTGGAACAAAAAAAAAGTCCAAGTGTCCGGTGGGTGGTGGAGCGGGGAAGTAGCATAGAAAAACGAGAGGAGAGTTTGTTTATAAGCAGAAACGCCAATAAAACATCATTTGCGGGGCGGGGTGAGTGCACGTATATAATATATACAGTGTATATCACTGCGGCCGTACAGTGGTATAGGAGAAAAAGCTGTTCAGCTCGGTAATCCCCGTACGCGGAAATCGCGAATAAAAAAAAAAAGAAGAAAAAAGCGCAAACACTCTCTCGCTCTCTATACGTCCTTCCATCGCCCGTCACCCGCGTACACGCATTTGGGCGGCTTCGTGTCACTCTGTCTTTCTCGTCGATCGGCCAACGTGCTTATAACGCACACACGCACATTTATAATATATATACGTATGTATCTAAAATATTATATAGTGTGTATAACTACCCCCAATGAGCACAATGCGCAGAGTGGTGCTCGACACTTGTACACTGCGATCGACGACCCGGACCTTTGTGTAGTTCTCTCTCTCTCTTTCTCTCTCACTCACTTTTTTTTTTTAATGCGTCCGGCAAACAATCGTTTGTATTTTAATCGTTATTCGTTCGCAGCTGTTTTCGGGACCGACGATGATGACGACGACGACACGACGACGACGACGACAATATAATAATAACGTACACTATATTATATATTATTATTATGTATAATATATTATGTGTACGGCCCACTTGTCACCGCGCGAGATCAAAACTGCACGCCATTGCCGAGCTTCAGTACAATAATATATTATTATTATTATATTGTATAGTAATATCGTAGTATGATGTTTTCACCAACGGTGTTTGCTGACGTTGTTTTTCGAGAGACCGTTTTTGGTTTACACAGATTTCTGTTGCAAGTATCATAATATTATACGAACGACTGCCACATCTGTCACGTCGCCCTATCTAATTATTTTACGTTCGGTTTATTTGTACAAGTACTTATATAATATCATATGCAAATTCGTCGTTCAGCGTCTAGCCATGCTCCAGAAATCTCGTAACCATGTATATAGTATACAACCACTCCGCAGCAATAATAACAATACATCATAATACTCAAATATTGTATATAAAACCTGGAACTTGGTCGCCGCTATTTTTTGATTTTAAACTGAAACAACTTAAATTAAAAAAAAAAAATAGTTTCTCCCTTTTTGGAAAAAACATATCAGATCATTTATATGTCTTATACGACAGGCCATACAAGTATGACTGATGTTGTTATCCTATGTCTTGATATTGGAGTTTATTTATTTATATCATTAAATAACAATTGCAATTAATGAGCAATGATTTATAAATTATGATAGGAAAAGTATGAGATATAATTTTGTGTTTGTAAATGTTTAACATGGAAATATTTCGAATGTGTATTTGGGAATATGTTATTCCGTTAGTTTAACCTCGTAAAATAATACGTTAGAAAACTATTGTCGCAACATTCCAAAAAAAAATTAATTTTCTTATTACATACATTTTTTTATGACATCCAGACATAATAATGTAAAAAACAATTAATACAACGACATTTCTTACTCAATTCATATTACTATGTATGACTTGGTGGGTTATGTTTCATTCTATGAGAAGTATAATATTACTTCTTTCAGAAACGATTTATTATTCAAAATATAGCCTGTGGGCTGTGACCATCTGCGTTGTAGTTAATTATTTGTTAAAACTTTAGTAACATTAATCAATTTACCTATTTAGTTCATAAGATATTCGAAACGAACAATGAGATCCAAGACAATGCATTTTGTTTGGATGAATAAACCAAATACAATATTATTATTATTATTTGAACCTACTTAGTTGTCAATATGTAAAATATTGCAATTAAAAATTGATCAGTTAGCTTTTTACACGGAATTTTTAGTTACTGAATTAAATCATTTTAAATTCATTGAAATACAATAATTAATCTACACACTATATTGTCTATTCGATCAATCGGTTGGAATGATTCTATTTTTTTTTTTCATATGTATAATATATACGATTATTAATTATGCAAAGAATATACTAAGGTCTGTATTTACTCTATACTATAGTACTTGCACATAACTTAAAAAACCAAACAGCCAGTTCTATATTAAAGGAAATTGAAACCAAATTCAATTAGTAACATCGTACAGTGTAATATTGCGTAAGCACTAAGCAATAGAGCTACAATAAGTTGTTATCCTAAGGTTAAGTTAGGTTTAGTTTTCTTTTAGTTTTTAAGTTATACCAAAGAATCTTTTTAATGGTATAAGCACAATATATTATCCTATTTCAAATTATTGTCTGTAGTTACTAAATTATTTAATTACTCATACTTGTTACATACCTATACGAAATTTAAAAGTTATTATATTGTGATTTAATTGATTCAATACCCCCAAATACAAAATACTAAAATAAAAACTCAATTATAATTTGATGCTAAATAATATGATTATTACTCCATCAATTTTGTCTCCAGTTAATTAAAAAAAAAAAAAAAAAAAAAAAAACGTAATTCGTTATCATATTATAAAAATATTCATAATATACCATAATATTAATTACTGAACTTAACTAATTATAGTTCTAAAAACCTCTCAACGAGAAGTAAACAATGCTTAAATGTATTTTTAAATTTTTTTAATGTATTTATAGTTTATACTAGTATTTAAATATTTATTGTAGAGTATTATATATAAATAATATTTTATTCAAGTATTTAAATACATTTTAAAAGTATTTTTTTTTTTTTTTTTAGCAAGTATACTTACCTGCCTATGTAAATAATGAATCTTTGTTTTATAAAAAGAAAAAAATGAATTACTTCTGTGTTTATTCTCTACATTATTTACTACCCTCTATTATTTTATTTGTTGGTAAATGTACCTACAAACACCTCAGTTTCTTTGAAATT
This sequence comes from Rhopalosiphum nymphaeae, assembly GCA_036289425.1. Lineage (NCBI taxonomy): Eukaryota > Metazoa > Arthropoda > Insecta > Hemiptera > Aphididae > Rhopalosiphum > Rhopalosiphum nymphaeae. The sequence continues at coordinate 5,835,266 of JAZAQC010000012.1, read as the reverse complement.
GAAATTAATGTTAATTGTTCGAGTGTATTTATGTTATAAAAATATTTATTTTTCTGGATATTATTTCTGATTATTATAAGTACAATATGCATTAGTGATTTCTTTTTATATGAAATATATTTTCTTATTCGTCATATTAAATGTAACTATATTATATTAAAAAAAAAGTTGAATAATAGAACTTAAAAGTCGACTTGTTTTTAATTTACGTATCTTAATTTTCTTATTGTTTAATGATGTTTAGGTTTCTCAAAAAAACACGCAATGCAATGGAATAAAATTTCGTTATTATAGGGGAAGAAAAAACTTGATGAATAACATTATTGGTATTCTTTCTTATATAAACACAATTTAATGTGTATTTCTTCTTTAATAAATAACAAATTAGTTACGAACACTAAAAAAAAAAAAACTATATTAGAATTCAAAGTAATTTTAAAGTAATATTTGTCTCTTTTGTATTATTAAAATAATTAAATAAAATGTAATAAATTAAACAAACTTGTTATTGAATACTTAAATATAATTTAAACGTTGGTCACGATTTTGACAGTTATTGTTGTGTACATCATGGCATATACATACAAAAATGTTACCTAAGTACTTTTATCCTGTATAATAAAATATTATATGCGATATGATTGATAAAATTGAATAATGGTTAATAATTATTATCTGTTTAAAAAATAAATCGTTAATATATATTATAATAAATTTAAAATATTTTCTATTTTATAAATAGGTAAATTATTATAAATATCACTGATTTAGTGACGTCTAAATCAACCAGTCAAACAATCAAATCTTCATTTACCGTTCGTATTTTATTGTTGTTTTTTATCGTTTATCTAATTTATTCTGGTCGACTTTTGCGCCTTGATGTATTTTACTAAAAATGTTTATTATCAACGCGTTTCTGTACCCGTCGATATTTATAAATGGCTGACCGAGTACGCAGAAACGGTCAAACGGTGGGCGTACAAAAAAACTTTCCATGTGGAAACACTCTGAAGATTTCTTTCAGACTATATCAAAGGATCACGCCGTCGCGGAATGATATTTCCTTGACAAAATATGATTTACAACCGCCTAGGCTTTAATGGTTGTAAAAAGGTTTTTTTTTTCATACACTGATTATTCACACAAATAATATTGTTCGCCATTACATCGTAAACGGTGGCATTTTAGTGTTTTCTTTTTTTAACACAAAGTCGCAAAACGATTTAATGTGCCGTTTGACTATAAAAAAATTACATTGTAACTATCGGATGCCAGTTAAAATAATAAAATACGCATGTTTCCGTTGCGGCAAAAAATGCGTACTCATGATATTATATGTAGCGTATTAAAATGTGCACCGAATGACGTGTGAACATCCGAAGCAATACATAATAACGTGAGCTATTTTAGACCATTCTATACCGTGTACTGCTCCTACTATGATCACTTGTAGCAAAGTCAATAGTTCTTTAACGTTTTAATTGCCTAATCGAATCGTCAGAAATCTTTCAACACGCGTGCGATAAAACCTTTTCACGCGACACAAAAATTGTATTAAAAAAAAAAAATACTAAGCCAAACAATTTTTGTTTATTATTATTATAATCATTTTTTTTCTTGTCGCTGCTTAAATTTTCTTTGGCAACTGATATAAAATTTTTAAATAGATCAAAAAAAAAAAGGATAAAAATAATAATAATCAAACATAAAGAATAAAAAATAGCTCAACGCAGACAGAGAACAATCACCAATTAGTCCTTAGTTATTGTCAAAATAGTCCACATACTGACACATGTAATACACATTCCATATCTTGAAATATGTGTCAAAACGGTTTTCACTATGTCGTAAACAGCTGTAGAAATAATGTTTTTAATAGATTCTTATTCGTGTCATTTTTAAATTGTTTGTGAAATGCTTAAAATAAATAAATATTCTAAATATTGTGAAACATTTCAAAAATGTTATATTTTTTATTAATTGTATAACTTATATCTATAATAACCTAAATCAATTATAAACGTAGTAATTAAACACATTAACATAATTTATATTGTATTATTATTTTTTTACCATGCATCTAATTGTTCATTTAATGCAGTCCTGATAAATTGAATTGTACCTATTACAATATATAAAATATTAGATAGGTAAGTATTAATAATGTTTTTATCAATAAAATAAACTATTAACGTATTAATAAATGTATATTGTAACACATACCCTATACAATATCAAAAAGTAATAAAATATTTATAAAAAGTTATTAGATGATTCATTTTATGAACCGTCATGTTATTATTATTATTATATTTTTCGATAAGCAAAAATAAAAAAATATGTACTGCAGGTACTAGTTAAAAAAAAACAACATTTTAGAATAAATAAAAGATGAATCTCATTTATTGAACGACGTAACATACCACAATATTAAGTAAAATCAATAGTGATATAATATAAAAGTATTACGACTATTAGATGTTTTTGATTATTTTAAGAATGGATAATATTTTAAATAGCATTATTAAACTTTTTGATAAAATTAACTGAGTGTATCATATAATATACTCCTTTATTTGTAATATAGTGTTTATGCTCAATGTTTAATTAAATATGAATAAAAACATTTGTATACAAATAAAATGTTAATATTGTTTTTTGTAGTCTCTTTGCACCTTTGTAAAAGTTGGAAATTAAATTTTAGTTTAAATACTTTGAAGAATAGTTATTGTAAACAAATGCTCTTCATCAAAGACATTTTAAATTTAAGATTTATTTTTACTTTTTACGTATAATAAATCCTTTAATAAGTTTTAACTATAATTTAAATGTTTATAATAATTTACTTATCAGAACTTAATTCAAATTATGTCTTTAATGACAATGTAGGTAAAGGTTATTGATTAATTCATATTAGACAAAAAAAATTATATTATTGCTTTTTTAAATTATTTTTATTTAATAAATCAATAAAATAAAGCTTTATAACAGTAATACAATTACCTTACATAATATAATATTATATTGTATTTGAAACATTACGCATCGATATATGTATTGAAGCTGCAAGTAATAATGTTCTGAAAGGTTATAGTTGTTGTTATTTAAAAAGTTGTTTGAAAAGTTCGAATTTTTAAAAACGCAGCTGTAAAAAATTATTACTAATTATTATTTTACCAAGTATAACATTATTAATTATTATGATTTATAAATAATACTATAATGATTAATGATTTAATGATATACGCGATGACGTATCGATATAAAAAATAATGAACATTCTATGTGTATAGTATAAAACCATTTTTCCTAAACTACAACAACATACTAACTGATTATTTTTAAGCTATTTTATAAGGGGGTGTGGAGTCAGTTTTAGCATAAATATCTCGAAACGAATTTGACTTCATTTAGTAAATCGAGTTTATTAGGAATTCCTCCATTTACCTAAATAGTATTATACAATAACAAGTCAATCTACAAACCTGAAATTATAATATTCTTATGACTAATAGATATCTGAAATGCAACTGATGCTAAAACCTATTTAGCAGATAAAAATCAAATGTAAATAACTTAGCCATGTAGAGGCAACTCTGTGAACTCTTCCTAAAATATATATATATATATATATATATATATAAGTATATTAGTATTTTTATATTATTGTATTTAAATGTATTTACTAAACAACTTAAACAGATGTATATTGCGTAATTTAGATAAATTCAATAAATAATACAGTTATTAAATGTTTTCAATATATAATTGTATTATTATACTTATTATATGGTGTACATGGAAACTAAATACTTAATTCTAACATTAAGCAATATCAAAGTTTAAACATATTATTTCCGACGATGGATGCATACTTACTTATTATCGACTAGTGGGACTTTACTTACTCAATATTATGATATAATAGGTTATATTTATTATTAATATTAAGCCACCATACGTGACTATTAGAATACATATAAATAAGAGTAGATCACCTATTATATTTTTAGGAAATAGTAGCAAATATAGACTAACTATTAAGACTGTTTATTATCCCAATATAAGATAATTGCTCTTCGTGGAATTTATCACAGCCACATAACCACGAGTAGTTAAAAGTGAAAGGACTAATAAACGTAGCATGTACATTTATTTTGTATTTAATAAAGTAGCTTAATTCTATAAAAGCCAGTGTTGTTTCTATTAAAAATTACCTATCTTTCTCAAAAAAAATCTAAATGTTGGAATAAACGTGCTACGTTGTTTTTATATTATAAATATGAACAAACGCAGTACCTTGCATACACGGAATCACTTTGAAATTCAAAAAAAAAAAAAAAAATTCAAAACCCATTACCAAATCACGTTTAGCGCAAGAAAAAGACTTAGGTTAAAATTGCATTAACAATTATCTTTTAACCACGTGCAAAAATACTATATAAATCCAACCAAAAAAGTCAGTTTTATGGATAACATAAACGAAACAATAGCACTACAAAGTATTTCAACGAACCACCGTCAACGAAATGTTTTGTCAAGCAGAATTGAGCAGTTCAAGAGATAGTTTTTTTTCAACACATCTAACAAAAGACGTATAATGGATAAAATATAAGTTATTTTTACTAAAAATATATTTTATGAAGATTTAAGACTTTATTCAATAAATGTATACAAAAAAGTAAATGGCCATACGAAAACGTTTATAATTTTATTATAAATACGACGATGGCGGTTTATAAAGCCAATATAAATAATTTAATCATATATAATAACAATAATATATATTAATTATTGTTATATATCAACAAAATAGATCAACTCGCCAAACGGTACAGTAAATAAATAAAAAGCAAAAGTTATTGCTATATTAAAATTAAAATTAAATAAAAGAGTATATTTTGTCAAATTAAAAATATGCAATATTATAATAATAAGACAATTATTATGTCTAAAATTGAAAGAGAGTTCTTTAAAATAAATTTTTTTAATGATTTCAGTTAGTTGATATCACCATTCAAGATTTTCTAAACAAAGTAAGGACATAATAACGTATACGGTTTTTAATAACACATACTAATAATTTCCCAGTGGACTACATGGTCAGATAAAGGCGATTCGGTAAAAGGTCGGTCTCCAGCCATCGACTTTGGGAGGCCTAGAAGTGTATATACTGATCGTCGGCGACGGTGGTTGAACAAGAAGATATGTAAATGGAGTACCAACATTGATATGAAACATAATATGGATACGCTATTCCTATTTCCGCTAAATATGCACTTATGAGCAAAAAAAAAATTATTATTAAAAAGAGAGAAAAAAAGATGAAACGATTTCGTAGTTATGAATGATGGTATCAGAAGTTTACAGATTTATATACGATTCTACACTCATCATGACAATTTTAATACCATTGATATGCCAGCCGCCATCTCGTGCTACTAGTGATGGACTTAGAGGCATCTGCTTAAATAAAATGCTCTTATACTATTATTTCGGTTGGACCTACCACGCCGTTTCGTGCGTACGTCACGGCGGCAACTTGTCTAAAAAGTCGTTGGCATGGATCGCGCTCGGAGTTGGCCAGTTCATCGGTCACGTACAACTATAGTGCACATATATTACTACTTAACTATATTATTATAACTGTATTCTATAATAGTATAATACGGCTGCGCGTACAGACGGCATGTGTGCTGATGCTGACAAATTGCCGGGTAGCATATACACATTAAAACAGTCTCTCGAAGGGGACCGTTTCGGTCTGGGCCCTTCGAAGTATTTCGTACGGCTGCCGCCGTTGCGATTCATATATTATTACATATTTTATTATTGTACACGATACACACACACACACACACAGACGCGTGACGATGATTTCATATACATTACTATATAATAATAATAATACGCGATGTACTATATTATGATCAGAAACGGCCAACTATGTTTTGGATGATATAAGAGGATTTATTTAGCGGTGATTAGGATAATATTAAGCTGTAATAATAAGCTACACAAAAATAATATTATTTAATTATCTGTAGACCAAGCGTGCACACGGTTGTATTCCATACACTGCAGTATTATGTACATTTATATAATTATATTATTAACGTTACAGTCATTACCATTAGCTCGTAAACACGTCATTATCGTAAGCTTTACTACAGTAATATTTATAATGATAGGTGAGCCTATCAGGAACTATACGTAGGTACTTACTGCATCGTCGCGTACACCGTTTATCTATTGCATAAACTCGATGACAATGGGAGATAATTTTTTCGGAGTTTAAGTTATTTTTTTTTTTATTGCATGCTAAATATATACATTTTTAAGAGAATTCAATTAAAAAAAAAAAATGATAACCCGAAACTTATAATTATTAAACAATCATTGTTATTATCTTTAAGCAAATAATGCACCATACTTAATATTTTCGTGTGAAGGTAAGTTCACAATTTAGACAACACTAGTTAAACACTTTTAGACAATTTTTATAATAAAAGAGCTGTCATTCCGTATTTATCCGGTTGTTAGATTTCTTGGTGTGTTCTTTTGTTAATAACAATTTATTTTAAAGATTGAATAATATACAAGTTTTTCCAAAAATAATGTACCTACAACTGATTTATCTTCATTAATTTACTGTAGAGAATTTAAATCGTGGCGTCATATTATGGGTGTGTTGATGAGTGCAAGTATAGCACTTCGTCCGATTATCAACAACTTAGCCTCATGAAACTATTAATATATTTTTTTTTTTATTAAACGTGTTAGTTTTTGATGATCACTTGCAAAAAATCTTAACACCTCATGAATTATATAACTAAATATAATAGCCAAAGAATAATGGGTTTAATTTTTACATCAATTAAGGTATAATTATTATACAGCCCACTGTTAAATGTTAATATTATTAATTTTGAATTAAGATTGTTTAGAACTAAGAATAATAGTAGTAATAATAATAATAATAATAATAATAAAATGGTTACAACTATCTACAAATTACAATTAATATTGTATATTTATTAAAATATTACAAAATTTAAAAAAAAAATAGAATTAAAAAAACCTACATATCTATGGGACATTTATGCATACACCGTTTTATACTTATAGATATAAAACTGTAAATTTCAATACAATATACTATAAACTATCTAGATGGGGAGCCTAGTTCTAATTAATTAATCGGCCGTCTAAAACCGTCCGTGTCAGACACTTACGAGTCCCGACATATTGAATTATACACTATGGCTAAGCGCTGATAATTTATGTACGTTTTAACTTTTAAGCTTAACGATAAGTATATATATATTATTTTAAGATAATGTTGGTATATATAACAATCGATAACCTTTCTTTTGAAATAAACGTGACGATTTAGTTGAAAATGAGCAAGTCGCATCGTGACTGTAGAATATTAGTGTCTTGTTTTAATAGTGGTATACTTTTATTTTTAACAAAATTCTGTATCTAGCCATTTATTTCAGATCTGAAAAATAAACTTTTTTGATGAAATAATAAAATGTAACGATATTAAATTAAAATAGTGTAGAGGTATCCAAATAGATAACCGAAGATTTAACATACAAATTTGATTTTAATCGACGAATAATTGGTAGTTATTAATACTTAAAAATATATAAAATATATTGTAACGATATTACGACAAGTTTCAAGTTACAAATTTACTTGCAGGAACGTGAAAAAGTAAGAAGAATGATGGGTTGATTATTTTTACTGGTAATCAGATAACAGTGCCCAAAATAATATACGCTTAGCTTAAATTAAATTAACACTTATTCAATGATTTGTAAAATAGAATAGAGGAAGCGCTACAATCACATAATACGATTATATTTTACTGTTAGCCATTGAACAATAATAATTTATAAATGTCAAAACATAAATATATTATATTCAATCATTTAAATAATTATTCATAATAAATCTATTAAAACGCAGTAAAACGATGACTGAGATACATCGCATAATATTTAACATAAAATATAATTGCATTATTATATGAATTTAGATTCGAATAAATTTTACTAATGAGATAAAAAAAACCTGCATTTGTCTTATTTTAGTAGCAAATTAAATAATTAAAAATTGTCTATTAATCTATTTAGACATATCGGTATGCTACCCGGTTTTACCAGTAATTAAATCAGAAACAATTTTTGATGTTTTTACAAAAACATATAAATTAATTTACTCGTAGACATACATAATATAAATCCTAATTGTGCACATTACAACCTCGAGCTGCAGGCGTAATAGAAAAAACAATCAACAACTGCAAATGGCTGAGTGAGTGATTAACGTAATAACGTGCTTAAAATATCAAACCTTCAAACCATAATATTTATATTATAGTTAAAACTTATGAGTGAATGTATAATTGATATTCAATTATCATTATGTATGGAATGTATGGAATTTACAAACACAATAATAATGTACCTTTAGTATTTAGTTATTTAAAAAAAAAATTTTTTTTAATTAGCCCAGTAAAGTTTTTGATGAACTATGCAATACATTTTTTTATTAAATATTATTAAACAAATATCTCCTCCCCGTACTTTGTTTGTGTAAATTATATCATTAAATAAATGACGGAAAAACATATTAATAAATGTTAAACGAATATTATGGTTTTGATATGACACCAAAAGTCTTTGATCTGCCTTGCGTTATGATTTATAATGCAATTTTCTACATAGTGATTAACTTAAACTAATCATGTAACTTTTACTTTGTCTGATTTACGTACAAGTTATATTATTTGGCGATTTTACAAAACAATAATCGCTCTTGTAAACTAAAAAAATATTTTAGATGATTCGTGCATCTAGTTTATATATTAGTTAAACCAAAATACCGGTGAATAATTATTATAGCGTGATGATTAATACGTGGATTCATGGTGGATGTTTTAATGTAGCGAGTCGATGAATGAATGGCGAAATGAAGAAAAAAAAATATTTAAAAGAAAAGCAAAAGCATAATCGTATTATACTCGTAACATTAGATATAACACTTATCAAAACGAATGAAAGAAACTACTATTTTGACATTAAAGTCAACTGTGATCGGAATAGACAAGCTTATGTAAAAAGTTAAGCGAATACCGTGTACCAATTTCAGTCACTACAATAAGAGTGCAGGAGTGGCAGGACACATTCAAAATTTTATCAGCGTTATTTTTTGCAAAATTGTGAAATCGCATCCTGAAGTGGTGATTTATTTTAATACTTACATTATACAACGGCGTTCAAATGCCATTTAATTTTACTAGAATAGTGGTAGATGGTATTTTTTCACTTCCTATATTAAGCCTTAATTTTTAATTGAATATAATGAGAACATTTACTATGTACCTGCATTAATTAGGTTGACAAATAAGCACTGTATCTTCAGTTTAATAAAAATGTTGTTCAGAAATACTCTATTATGTTATATTTTTTAAATTACAATTTAATATAGTTAATAATATATTTGATTCGCTATTTATAATTCTATGTAGAATATATTAACCCTGTTATATAAAATAATAATATGATATTAATTATGTAGTTTTACAATAATCCCTACATTTTAAATTAAAATTTTTCTAATGAAGAAAATTTAAAACCAACTAAACAAAACAAATACAAAGTTAATTAATTAATTAATTTTAAATTCACTTAAGCTTATTAATTTGTTGACGACTAGCCTTGGTCTCAATATCTGTGTCAACTGTAATAGGTAGATATAACTATATAAGTACTAAGTATATACTATATATTGCGCATCCTGTAAATGAGAAACCACGCTACCGGTGGGAGATTTTTCAACTAAAATAAACCACGAATACTATCGCTTTATAATATCGTATGCAATGACGATACGGTTAAGGACAAGGTGATTGATGAAAAAAAAAAGTTGGACTTTTTATATTGTGTCGACCGACAGAAACAATCAGAATAACGTCGTAGAGAAAATAAATTACACTGTCTGTCACTGTTTTTTTTTTCATTTAGTTTCATGCCCGCGCGACTGTACGTCGACGTACTCATCGTCGGCAAAGCAGTAGCTATTTTATGTCGTAACCGACCGTTGTCTTATATTGTGTAGTACAACGGCCGTGTATTAATTAGCGTATCAGCGCGCAACGTCAAAGTCGGTCCAACTCGACATAATAATAATAATAATAATAATAATGATGATGATGATAATACAAGATAGTTGTAATGCTATACTACACGCACAGCTAGTATATACATGTTTCATGTACAGAGTGACGAAAATCCCATTAACGTCGCCGTCGTCGAGGAGCGTTTCCGACCGTTTTTAATTTTGTCGACACGCATTTTCGCTCCCTCTGCGGTGACAAATTGAGCTGAGACTTAGACCTCCACCGCCGCCAAATTCATTCGTCCCCATGCGCCCAGTAGAAATGTTAATTAACTATATAGATACCTTTATTACATACATACATAAATACATATATAATACAAAACTGCATTGACTCATCTGGCGGCGCACTCGCTTGCGTGCAATACCGTAACAAGACGTCTCGCCAGATAAATACTTCATATTATTATGTATGTACATAATTCTGAGTAATCCATTTAATCTTATACATTAATTATCTCAAATATATGGTTTTGAAAAAATAATATTTTTACATAGCTTAAAGTAGTTATTGGACTATATTTTTGCTAAATTAGAAATTTTTATTACGCTTATTTTTATGTGTGCTATTTTTTAATGACAACCTATATTTTTGATTTTATCACATGAAACTTAAAACCGAATACATTTTGTATGAAAAGTTTACTGCAGTGTCTGCAGTGCATAGTTTTATATATTTTATATATTATTAAAGAAACAGAATTTTAAGCATCAAAGTATGAACAAGTGGTATGAACTGGCAGAAAGAAATATGCTTCATCTAAACTTCTAAGGAACTATTCGTTCGGCAGTCTATTTATACTTCAATATAACTAGAAAAGTATTATGCTTTACTAATATGATATTTAAGCAGTAAATTACAATTTTTGAAATATTGTTAAGGGCATTAGAACACTAAAGAATAATAACATTAGTAACATTTTAAAATAAACACAAAACTACCCGAGGTAGAGGAAACCACTCGTTACGAAATTTTTTATTAAAACTATTTAGACATATCTCATGAAATATATGGAATCTATGAACTTCGGGGCAACCTAACCAACGCAATTTTAATAATAAGATATATAAACCATAAGTAGGTCCGTAGAAAAATTCTAGAAATTTTGTAGTATAGGAATTAAAAATATCTTAAGTTGTTTTCAGTTAGATGAATAGGAGTAACCAAGACAATTTTTAATATTGAATCAAATTATAATTATCAACTTATATGAATAATATATTTGGAAGTAATAATGTGTCTAGATTCATATTGGCATTTGAAAAAGAAAGATTGGTACCGCTCTATTGTACATTATGTTTCAAGTGGGTCACTAATATAGATATATTCAATTTGAAATCAATAATATATTATTATTGTGTACGAAAAACGATTCTGATTCGAAACGGTATAAACAAAATAATTAACATAATCGTTATTTATCGTTTAGATAAGTAATTTTGTTGAAATTGGAACTTAAAATGTGTTTAAATATAATTTTTGTTACATATTTTTTATATTTTATTATTTCAGTCTGAACTATTTAGTTATGAGTAATCTCGTATTCAATTTTCAAGAATTTTGATCCAGTGAATAAAAGATTTTTTTTATTTGTTTTTCACGATTTTAAAATTAGGTACTGACAATTTTTAAGTTTGAACTCTTTAATGAACAAACTAGATCTAATCTTCTATCAAAAATCACCTGCATTTAAATTGAAGCATTTTATCGATAATTTATCGTGTACTCGTCCACAAAACAAATGAACATCATTTTAAAATCAATACATTATAATCACTCTATTCAGAATTTAAAATAATAATAATGCCATTTTGTATTTCAGTAGTTACCAGCAACAAAGATTTGATATAGTAACTTATATATCTATAAAAAACTGAAAGGTTAATTGCACACAGGGTAATAATACCTGTACTGTGTTATTTTTAACACATTTATTCCGTCACGAGTTTATCTCGGAGCAATTTATAATATCATTACGTAATTATGTAGTTATCGTCGAAAGTTTTATTTACCGTTTACCACACGTCAACCATCGCCCTAAAGAACAAACATTCAATCCACGAGTAATATGACGCCCGATTTTTATCTGTTGTCTCTGAGCTTAACACTTCGTCTGAGCTGTGTTAGTTTACAAGGTTTATCACATTTATCGTCATCAGAGGTGCAGCCGTGCTAGCTGCTTGCTAAAATATTGTAAGCATACGTGAATATCAAATTATTTGATAGGTACACGGTGACCAACTATATACTACTCAGTACTTAACATGGAATTATTATATGTCTAACGCCCTAAGATGACAGTATATTTTGTAAGTTAAAATTGGTCAAAAAAAAAAAAAATTAAAACGTTCTCTAGACAGAATAATAAACGATTACTGTGTTAGCTCTAATATCCTGCCGATTATTGACATTATAAAAATTTTATTATTTTCCTGCTATTTATCTCGGACCACTCCATGACAACTTTAAAGTTTCGTGATTATTAACAGAATGCTATATTTACGCGTAAATATAAGACTAGAATTCGAAAATTGTTTTTCCTATTATAAAATACGTATAGGTATAGGTAGTGAAAATTGTTTTAAAAATTGATATTTTGTTATTTTTTAACCTACCCTCTGAAAATGGGACATTTTAGATCTACTTGGGGATAATGGGCTTTAGAAAAAAAAAACACGACGGCCCGTCAAAAATTACGTACTATTCTATCGTAGGCAGTCTCATTCTAACAATTAATTCTTTAGTAGGTATTCTAATTTTTTTCGTAGAAATATTTTAAAAGCGCAGTTGACTCTCTAGATATGGTCAGTTAGAATCAAATAATTTTAGTTATAATCTCTATCTATTCTACATTTTCGTAATCTCATCTTATTTTATCTCAACGCATACAAATAATTAATAAAACATTGTGTTAATCTTACACAATGTACACGATCACACCCTCAGCCTCACTCATGTAAGCTAGTATCAGATATCGGCATCGCCTATATACTTCAGGCGACAGGATAAATCCTAAATACTGTCTGTCTGCTAACTATATACATGTCGAATGTTGTGCGTATATTTGTGAAATCTAAAATCAAATAAATCGAAATCGCGGCTCATCGAGTCGTACTACTACATAAGAGACTCCTGCAGCGGCAGCCAATGCCTATAAACCGTATACAATACAAGTAAAAATAAATAAATAAAAACACAATATAAATCCGCACGTATAAAACTGTACAAACTAACGAGTATCTCGACGGGACCGATCCGCGAGACTAAAAGTTAAAACGCTGTATTTAATATATCATTATTGTATATACATATACACACTAGTATATTACAACAGTATTAAACCGAGCATTACACACACGCTTCCAAGGGATTTGACATGCATGTTGAACGTTATTTACGCGGCTCTTTGTCTGTGTGTGTTTCTCTCTTTCACACAGACACACACACACACACACAAGCGCGCGCGCGGACGCACACTACGTCGCCCTGCCGTCGGCACGCCCGAGACGCAACATAAATAACCCACGAGATTAGTAGTTTTGACTGTGCCACAGCAGCCGCCACCGCGTCAGATTCGGATGCCGAGCTAATATTTTCCACTCGACGCATCACGAGTCACGGCGACGTGCTATTATTATCACTCCCGGTATCGTGTCCATGATACAAACCAAACAGTATTATTTATGATACAATCATAATATTATACTCTGTGAGATGGGACTCATTATATAGCTGGCTTTCGTCAGACAGTCTGTATACCTAACGGTTGACGCTTTTCCTAAAATTGGTAATTCGTGGTATCTAATAAAATATTGAAACCCTTTCTATACACCATAGTTCCGACTGAGCCACTGCCACGCGTAAATTATGATCGTATGTGTAGATTGATGTAATATGTCTATAAACATGGCGATCTACATAGAAAATACAAAACTACCGTCTTCGTCTACAATATATTCTTAATATTTACGTTATTGTACTTTAACGGGAGTTGAATTAAGTTTTGATCAGAAGAGTTTCCGAAAAATTGAAGCCGGTTTGTCAATTGAAATGTTCGAATGTATAGTTATTTATAGTATAGGTCCTTTACCATAATATAATAGGTATATAATCTAACTCATATATAATATATATATATTATGATTATTATGTATATTTGTAGCCTTGTAGGTATACACCACAATAATATTTACGTGTGAATCTAATATTATATTGCATTATATCTACTTAGTTTGTGATTTATATTTCATATAGTAATACATAGTGTGTCGTTCCAGATTTGAAACATTTTCCGCGACAACGATTTTGAAAGTTTCCATAACACACATTATTTATGATGTATTACAATTTAAAAACTATGACTTAATTATAATATATACTTCTTATTACCCACTACTATAATGAATTGTATAATAAAGAATATATTGATAAAGTATTTCGAGTATTGTTAACCGTTAGATTTCAAAATCTCTGTTTTTATTTTCACATCGCTATTAGTGTACGCAATCCTTAACATCTAATAACCTCTGTATCCATTCATTAAACCTTTTATCAATTATTTTGCAACACGATTCGATTTTTAATTTTATCGGAAAATTGATTTTGAACAATCTTTTGTAATTATAGATAAATGACTAAAAATTAAATACATACTCAATATTTGCATTTGTTTTGTCGTAAACAATCAAATATTTAAATTTAGTTAATGCGTATATATACACATTTTTAGATATTGAAGCTAATTTTTAATTTTTTTTACCTTATATTACTTATTCTTAACTAATATAATTATTCAGTTAACAAACTTTTTTTTAATACATTTTTTTATTAAATATAATATACTGTTACAGTTGGGCTAAACAATAACTAATGGATAAAATTAAATAATAATACCAGTTATATTGGCCGGACGTAAAGCAGTGACAAATATATTTTTTATTTTTTTTTAGATTAGTGTAAGTCACAACTCCTGAATTTTTTTTCAATGTTTTTTTAAGATTTTCCTGAAATTACTGTGGATGATAGTTGATGGGTGAACTGAAAATAGGGTCAGGATGTCGAGCTAGTCTACTGGCGAAATACTTTTAATGTAGCTTTACTATTTTAGTGATAATGAATAGTTTTAAATGTGAGAGAAGATTATACATTGAAACAACAAATGGAACTTTTAAAATGACGCGAAAAACCTTATTGGATTAAAATCGTTGAACATAGTTGTAATTGGAAATTTTGGTTAGTAGATAGTTTACTATTTTTCGAGCTCAAGATTGAACTAAGAAGGCGGATATGGTCATTGAATAGGTAATCGTACTTTATTTTTGTAGAGAAGTAAGTCGTCGATCAATATTGATCCCGGAATAACGTATATAATATATATATGCATTACGTATCGACCACAAACTAATTATATTTTATTTTCGTGTACAGTATAGTAAAAACAGTGGTACAATTAAAAATCCTATTATATGTATTAGGAATAAATATTTTTATTTTATTTTTATTTTCGTCGCAAACAACATCGAACTTTTAACGAAAATCATACTGCCGTTTATGATGAATCCATTGTGCTCCGTACACTCGAATAATATAAATATATATTGTATTGTATATAGACTGTTTTAAAAAAGAAACACGCATATACAATATTACGCTGAAATTATCCCACTCGAAATACATTGCAAAAGCGTACTAAAGACAATAATGCTAATGACGATCCCACTCATCAGCACGTGTATATGCCACGTTTTCATCGCGTAATAACGCTCACAATGCACGCTAATAATATGAAAAAAAAAATCCAAAGATGAAGTAATAGTATATAAGTATATATTGCGAGAAAAAAACACGTATCTCCATACGACGGGAACACGGTTTTTAACGCCCGTTATATATTATAATGTATGTGTGTATATGTACCCAAAACAATGGGTTTGATAATGAAATGTCGTGCATTTTTCACCGTTCGTTATATATATATATAAAATACATCTATCGAATAAATATTATCCAACAAAGAGGCTGTTAAATTTCAGATTATTGAATCGAACGGAAAGCCATTATCGTGTTTAATATATACAAAATATGTCACACACGATGTACACGCACAATATACAAGTAGTATTATAATATACAGTTACTATGCTGTATGCGTATTTTTATTATTATTATTATTATTATTATTATTATTATTATTGTTGTTATTCGTAAGTGAATGTATCCTTATCGTCATTGGCCAGGTGCCGCGTTTATAATATTATGATATAATAAAACGGTGGCGTGCGGCGGTCGGCGGATAGACGCGACATGCATGTTGCGCGAAAACACCGACCTCCCCTCGAGTGCGGGTCAGTGCAGGCGTGTTGTACGTACATATTTATACGACCACGGGATTATAATTTATAATAACCAGTTTGAACGCTACGGCGGAGGCGACGGTTACGATTACCATCGGAGTACTCGTGTGCTTAGTGGAAAATTAAGACGTTTCGAGTAGGTATGATTATATTATTGTTATATTAATATATATATATATAGGTGCATTAAATATTATTATATAATATGAAGTGTTACTCGGAGCTATGATAATACCCGTTCAAACCTATAATATAATAGAGGTTTTTTCCGGTAGCGTGCGTACGCGCTCGTCCACCACGGTGGCGGATTAAAATTTCCCCGTGCACAACACAATGTCATATTATACTATAATCACTACAATATACATTATACACTATATTCATTAATATCTGAAAGGTGAACGCGAATAATGCAAACTCCAAACACGATATACGCAGTATTATGCACTTTGTTATACTTGCGTATAAATTATAGACGCTTTTCCCTATACATAGATTAGGTTGGGGCGACAACGACGTGTACCTACTGTAAAAATATACAGGCTCTGTTATTATTATTGTTTGTAAAAAAGAGTACACTGTCGCTGAAATAAGCCGTGTGTGGTCACTCACAAGTTACAATATTCTTTTTTCTTATTGAGGTTGCGCTGGTGTAAAGAACTATAGATAATAATATATTACGATAATACAAATACCTACGAGTTAGGTATAATCTCTTGAAGACTCTTTTTGATATAATTATGGAAAGGAATAAAATGACTAATAATTACACCATTTAAAAATTTCTAGCTATTTTATAATTTATTTCGTCAAAATTTGCTAGAGTTAAATTATAAAAAAACGGATGATTCCATCATACAAGCTATACATTTTTTATGTCTGTCCATCGAGAAAAAATCAATTCACTAAGGTGAAATAATTCATTTTTTTTTTATATAAGTTATTTTATCTTACAATGTATTGACATTACAGAACTGTGTTGATACTATGTTTAGTAATTGATAGTCTCAATATTCTTGTACTAATATATAACATGTCAAAGTTATATAAGCAAAGAACACATAGTTTTTATATTTATATAAAATTATAGCTGGAGAAGAATTAAAATAAAATATGGATAATTGGTTTTCAGAATAAAAATATCTCAGTTATTTTTAAAGATAGTTTTAATAAGCTTTAATATTTCTAAAAATTAATATTTGTATGAAGGATATTTTTATCAGTATACATTGGAACTTATTAGTGATTTGTTGACAATTAACAACTAAAGAAAAAAAATACGTCTTCTTATTAGATTACAAACTTTATGAAATATATATACACTATCATTTTTGTTTTAAATTTGTTCTTAGTGCACAAACATAAAATACGTTTATCGTATTATTAAAACTGCAAATAGGAGATGATTTAATAATGATTGTAACAATATCAATGTGTTATGTATGTATTTTTTTATGCAATTAACCAACTCGTATAATGCTCATAATTTTACCTTCGATAGTCAATTCAGCAAGTGGAATACTCGATCTTCCCGCAAAAATACGATAAACACAATCCACAAGATAATATAATATTGAGGGATAAAAGATTACAAAAGGAAACGAGCGAATGAAAGTATCACAGGTGTGAGAGCAGGGCAGAGAGATAGTAGTGTTAACTTTGATATGTGCGCGATACAAATTACATGTATCGTTAACGCGGCACATTATATTTATAGGATCGTCGCCATAGAATTCGACGGTGATGCCATAGCAACGCAAATGTACGTATGCAGTGCGCGTGAAGGGGTTGACAGATTACGGTCTAAATATACACACACACATATTATATATACCTGTCTATATGACGTGTGTATATAGTATATAAATATATATATATATATCTGCGATACGGAAAGAGGGGTAGTTGGCACCGGGTAGGGAGAGAAGGTTGTAAATTTCGTTATGGGCAATTATTGCAATTACACGCGCGGTGTCGGCTACGACGGAGTGTGGATATATAGAAGCAAAGGATTATTATCGAATACGATCACACGCTGCACCGCTGTCGAGTACCTTTGAGTATCGCAGTGCACAGACACACGGATACGTGCAAACACACACACACACGGGCGCGTGCGCGTACACGAGTGGCCTAAGGCGCTATTGTCCTGCGATTCCCCACAGGCCCCGCACTTGACGGCGGTACATCGACGACGAAATGGCATTGTCAACAAACGCGCGTAATATATTGCAATGTACATCGCATATTATACGCCGTGTCGGTCGTGTGTATGTGTGTGTGTGTGGGGGTGTGGGTGTGTGAGCGCGTGAGTTTTTTAAGCTTCGACTACGTCGTACAGAGCAGTATTGTTTATTACTTTTTATCTCACCCCCACGACCACCGACCTACCGCGAAGCTATTATTGTACGTATTGTATATATCGTTTTTTTGACGTCCTATATACTTATACGTATACACCACCACAAATATAAGTATTTTTGAGTGAAAAAAAATACATATATTAAACGCAATCGACAAGAAAACCCGATATTATTTCGGTATTGTTCAGATCGTTGAGAGTACAATATATTATATAATATTAATGTATAATAATATATATTATATAGTATTTTACATGTATGCTTATATAACAAAACGTACAAAATTATCGGCCTGAGTATAAAAAAAAAAAATAAAGTTGTAGATTAAACAACCCGTACGGGGTGTCGAATTTAAGTACGGTGTTTGTACACGTGTCCGGCGACTGTCGTAAATCGCCTAGAAGGTTATAATAATAATAATAATAATCATAAAACGCGTACTCTTCAGATGATTAGGGGACGATATGGCGTCCTATTCTTGTAATGATATGTTATAATATGCAATAAACGCATTACATCGACCCGATCGAAAAAAAATCATACGATAAACGTAGATGATAACAAACACATTATTAAATTAACTAGAAATACTGTCGAACATTAAATTTTAAATACCTCTTGCGAACTTATCGGTTATGACTTACAAGACATTTTGTGTATTGAGACAGTGACGCTCACATGTGGCGTAAAACAGGCACGTGTTATCTTTAATATTATGCTGCAGCATAGGTATATATTTTACATGTTTAGCGGCATGCCTGCACATCTTCGAAAACATTTATCTATTCAAATTTAACTTAAAAAGGTCAGTTTTTAAAATTGCATCCTCCCAAAAAAAATATATGTATATATTTATAAAATTGTATTGAAACTTGGAACACACTAATTGGATTAAACATTTTGTATGCATTACCAAGTTTTTACCAAATTTTTACCTATGCTAATATAAATTTATTAAATTTTTACTTTTAAGTTTTAATTGATAATAAGTACATATCTATATTTTAACAAATCATTATTTTATAAATACAAAATTGTAATTTACCTATTTCATATTAAAACTATAAGACATTTATACATAAATGTATAAAGTATAAACTAGTAAGTAAAGTAAAGTAAGTCACTTTATTTAGTGATTTTCATATTTAGTTTGAGATTCGGTACCTAAATATTAAAATACTGACGTTCATTCTATATTATGGTATAATATATATATATATATATATAATAAATGGTCAAAAATACTTCAGTAATTTATAATTGATAGTTATTACTACTTATCACTATAATATTCATTATTCTTATTGATACCGAAAAAGTAAATATCGGAAATTAACGGTTCGGTTTGTGAAAATCTAATAGATTAAAATGTAAATCAATGAATTTCTATCTTAGTACAAAAAGTGTACGTTAAATTTTTACTTCTGATTCAACTCATTAATTGGTAGTTTAGTATAATAAATATTACATCATTTTAATCGACTACGCGCCAACATATTTAATAAAATGTACTACGCCTAAAAATAGGTTATTCGTGAATCTTACGTGCACGTACCTATATATTGGCGAAATCGTATAGAAAATATCCAGACCGGATGTGCCTTATCCAATGTCCGATTTCGCTCGTGAAGTCTAAACACATGATATATTATAATAGTATAATAATAATAATAATAATGCCGACGACGAAGACGCAGTCCTTTTAAATTCGCCGCGGCTGAGGTAAATAATAATAGTGTGTTCAGGATCCATAAACTCGCATTCATGTACACACATACACGAGTGCATACGCGTACATTTATATATTATTATATTGCTTTTTCTTTTCTCTAAAATACTGTTTTTTTTTTTTTCAAATCGACGACGATTTGTCTGACATACGCGAACACACTGTGTATACGCGCATATTATACATATAATAATATAATATAAGGATCACCCACGATTATAATAAGCCGACATTGGAACCGTAACATACTATGCGAGTGTGTGTGTGTGTGTGTGTGTGTGTGCTTATAGTACCGACCACCCCCGTACAAAGATCCTAATCTAAACCGTTTTTAGAGAATTACGGTCGGTGCTCAAGACACGTTTCGATTGTTGTTCTTCTCGTGTTCGATCGGGTTGATTTAGCGGCGGGTCGTCTCTGGACTACTGGTCTTTCCTAGCCGTCGTCCCTCCGCCCCCTTTGTCGTCAGAGGACGTACCGCCGCCACAATGGCACAAGAGCAAAACGTTCCGCGCATTATGTCTCATTTAATATAATACAAGTGTATTGTTATTGTTGTTATTATTATTATTATTATTATTTTACCACTGTATCCCTTATACCTACTACATAATAATATAATGCACAATATATATATATGTGTGTGTGTGTGTGTTTTGGGTAAATTGGTGCTACCGGTTTTATTGGCATTTTTTCCCTTTATTTTTCCGTTTCGACTGAGCCCCGGACTGTGGAGTTAATAGTCCTGGATGCGACGGAGGACACGAGTTTCACGAAACCGGTCGTCGCATCGTATCCGATTACGAACTGTTGTACCACGTCTTTATTGTCGTTTCGTTATACACATAGTTTTGCCGGTCACGACCTCGCGGTACGATTACCTATCATAGGTTTCGGTGAGAACTAAAATATTCTATGACTGAATTGGAATTAATGTCAGTAAACTAAATCATACTATACAACTATGTTGATGAATTATATCTTCTTCGACAAGACTTTGCTTTTAGAGTTCCTATATAAAATTGGTTGGACGTACAGTACGCATTCTAAATTTATCAATAGGTATATACAATTTTAGTGATCGCATTATTTATTTTATAATAATAATTATTATTATTATTATAACAACAATTAGGCTTTTTGAAATTATAAATTTCCAACCTAATAGTCGTTTTTTCAACTTTTTATAAAATTATTTTAATTTTTAATAAAAATAATATATCAAACGAATAAATGATAAATTAAACAAATACTTACTTAAAATGTGTATTCAGATATTAACAAATCAATTACATAGAACCATTTGAAACCAAAAATTGTCAGTTGTAGGTACACACTTTTTAATTTTAACTGATAATTTTCATTATTATATATTTTTATATACCTATACAATTATCTATTATTATTATTATTATTTATTACATACCGACAGTCGTTTTTGAAACTGTTTTGGCCATAACAATGATTTGTTGTGCTAACTAATACTATTTAAGTTGCGTTTAAATACTGTTAATAATCAGGATTTTTAGTTAGAATGATAAAAAAAAATAAACTAAATAAAAAGTCAAATAAACTCAATAGTTAAAAAATAGCCTAAAGCCCTACAATAATCGTCTTCAATATCCACTGAACATGGTAAAAAAAAACATTTTCAAACGATTAGGCCGTTCTCGGCTTTACAAGTTTAGGTTTACGACATACGGATAAGCTATACTTTGTAGGATTATATGAAATATAGAGATTATATAGATGGGATTTAATAAAACTACCTTCTACAGTTCTACAATAATAATATAATTGTTAACAATCTTAATTGGCGTAATAACTTATATTGCAAATAACACTGTGTATTTTTCATACGATCGAATGATTATGAATGGATTTATGATCACAAGAAAAAAATTAAAAAATTAAAAATCTTATTTTAATGATATTACAATTTAAATATCGTTAAATTCATACACGATTTTTTGTGTGAAATATAAGACAAATTAAATAAAAATAAAACTATTTTAAAGACATTATTTATTTCACGATTGGTCTATAAGGCATATTACATTAAGATCTTTGGTACATTTTTGATTTGATTTTAAAAGAAGAAACAATCGAATTACCTAATACAATATATTCATCCACATCAAAAACAAAGGAAGTCATAATGATATTAAGTCAAATATGAACGTTTTGTATTCTTTAACGTAATATTGTTTGAATATTTTTAATTCGTATATATTTATTACACTAAAACACATTACATGATTATTCTATATTTTAGATGTGCAATTTGTGTTCTAACATACTCATAATATTATATCCATACTATCTTATGTAATAAGCTGTGTTTATAATTAGTAAAATCATAATTCCATAATGTATGGTTGCACTTACACACCTATAATAATAATAATAATTACAATATGGCATTTAAAACATTTCAAATGAAACTTATAGAACAAATTATCACACAACATATTATGGGCTATATAGTACATAATCATTAAATGAATAAATTAACACTACATTATACACAAACGCCTTCATAAAAACTATTATTTTAATGATTCGTCATACACATAAATCAATTTTAAGTGTTAATAGTATTAATTTTTGTAATTTGTTTATATATCTTTATAAAGCCATTTAAACATCACGACACCTAAATTAATTGTATAATTATAATTGACAGTAATTAGTTTAACACAAATTCAAATAAAAATCAATAAAACCATATTATTGTTAATATTATTAACCGGTTTGCATTACAATTATTAATTATTAATGATGATATTATATATTTCTGTCAGAAAAAAAAAATTAAATAAAAATAAAAATATAGTGAATAGTAAAATGTCACAGATTTAAGCCAATTTATACATAATCCTCTATGAATTATATTTTATAATTATAAAAAAGTTTTTAACAATATTGATACAACTAAATTGTTTTCAGTGTTTTCATAAGTACACTAAGTACGTCCCTCTGCCTATTCACCCTATTTTTATTTTTTTTTATATATACTTTAAATCAAAATCAGCGAGCGATGTAGAAATAATGGAGAGTCGATTCTTTTAAAAAGTTAAACAATAGAACCACTGTGTAATTTAGATTTGGTTTTTTAAAAGTCCGCTCCTAACAGTTTACAGTTTTGGTTATTCGCCGGCACAATAGTTGGAAGGTAAGGGTAAAGTTAAAAGGACGGACTTATAAAATATAAATGTAAAAAAAAAAATAATAGTAATAATAATATGAGAGGAATAAAAGCGTTTTTGTAACAGAGAATAAGAAAGGGAGGTATTGCGTTGATGATGGCGGTACATAAAACACTAATGAAAACCTCAGTAAAGGATAAAGCGAGTTATTTTGATGAAATAATTTTTCTTTTGTACACATTTTCAACCATTAAACCGTTGCAAAAATATATTTATACACAACCCTATTGTTCAGGACGCTAGCAAAATAACCAAGTAAATGAATAAAAAATATACATTTTTATTTATGTAATTTATGTTATACTTGAATTAAACTTAACTTTTGTACTATACCTACCTAAAAATACATAATACGGTATTATGCTTTTATCCTATCTCGTTCTTGTTGAAAATAAAAATCAGTTTTTAATAAGACAACATTTTACTGTTTTACAATAAATTTATTTTTATTAGTGTTGTTTATAATGTTATTAATTGTTCATGGGACTTTATGCTTTTAGTAAAATAAAAGTTTAATTCTTAATTTTTTTTTTTGTCTTGTTAGTTTTCTTTATTCATTTTAGTACATTAAAAAGTTGATTGTTGGTCACAAAATGGTTTCTGACTTTGTTTCAAAAACGAATAATACACATATTATTATTACATGCCATCAAAAATTCTGAAAAGCAATAATTCAAATAAGCATTCGTTTTTCTTTTCCTACCATGCAGTGTAATGTGTTAAAACGTGGGAAATTGCTTAAGGGTGTTATGTACTCTCCATTTATAAATTGATTGCAACATAACTAATTTCTTCCAAAAAAGAGAAAAAAATTTCTTCTAATAAAAATAAAAGTATTTTCCACTTTCCTTCACAAATTTAGATTAAATCATGTCTATTTTCCTCTAGGCGATAAAATAATGTATATTACTCGTAAATATAAAAATTATGTTCATTAGTCATAACATAACAAAGAATATTTTACTAATATTTAATTCAGTACCGACAACGTCAACTGTAATATACTATATGTATATAATATATATATGATACTATACACAACAGTAAATTATTTCGTAACTTTGATTAAACCTAAACAAGATGGCTGCATACGTGGAAATACGTACATGCATTTAAATATTTTTTAATCGCTTAAAAAAAGAAATATTTATATAAACGTATATTTTCAAATCAAAAATTTAAAAACTGAATAAATTATTTTTATAACTATTCATATTTATTTATTCATGATATTTATATTTATTTTTTATTTTATTGTTTTTTTTGTGTGTTAATAACACGGCGTGGATCAAATAATTTTAGTATTCCCTAATCTTACGCCTATTTAACCTACGCTAATGGCGAGTTTTTTTAAAAAAAAGTTTGAAAGAAAATTTAAATCGTAACATAAAAAAAAAATCTATAAATAATTTATAGAGCTGGAGTTCATTAAACAATGTTCAACAGCTGTCAAATTGATTTTAAATTTTTACTTAAAATTTGAAAAAATTGAAAAATTACCATTTAAAAAAGAAACTGTAGACATTTTAAATTTACTAGAATAACTCAGTTTTTAGTTTTTAAAATTTAAATGTTTTTATTTGACTCAAACAAAAATAGCAACATAACTCAACATGTATCTTTTAACTGATAGTCTGATATTTTTTTAGGCTGTAAGACAACGAACGGGTACAAGCAATTCTACGGTGCCTTCTCAAAACATATATACTCGGTTGGTTAAACAAATGATAAACAATATTGTTGTTCTATTACATTGTTCATAACATTATTTTTACGAAATGAAAAAACACAGTAGGACATTATATTATATAATAATATATTATTTCTACGGTGCCGTTTATGCGCTTCGGTTATTCAAGCGAAAAGTCGAGTACAAAGGGTAAAAAATACGTTCATTGAGTGAAATACCTGTCCCGATCAGGTGCACCCGCGCATAATATACAAAGCGTACAAACGCAAACTGTGTATATAGGTTAGATATCTATGTATAATATAAAATAACGTACAACGTAGATACATCGTGCGTGATGTAAATAAGCAGAAAAAAATACTACTGAAGAAAGACACTTGATTTGTTATCGTTAAATCAGACGTCAGGACATCATCACATGTTTGCATTACCTGAAATATCAAGCTTCAGATCCCGAAACGATCCGTCAACCGTTTTTATTATTTTATTTTTTTCTTGTTAAATGTTACAAACAATGTCATTTGTGTTTTTAGAAATACGAATAATGCGATTTACGCTAATGGGCTATACATCAAAGAAATAAACAAATAAATGAAAGAAGATAAAAGAACAATGTCTGTATATTTTTTTATAAAAATTAACAATTTATAAAATTATAATTGTATATACGATAAATTATTATGTGAATAAATCAATTAAGTATTGAAACTTAAAAGTAAGTGTATCCTAAAAATAAAAATGTACGATTTTTTTATTTGTTTTAAATTTTGAAACCAGTTTCAAAATAAGAGAACGATAGTAAGTTGTTAACTAACTCAAAACGATATATAAATATATACATATATTATAGCGAGAAGCTGCTTCTTATTGGTATTATACGCGAATCCCGTCATACGGTTGTTGCGAGTATACAAATGTGAGGTGGGGTAGCTAGTTACCAAAGTAACCGTTGTGGAGGGGGGGCATGTGTTTGTGTATATATATATATATATATACATATTAGTTCACACTGCGGGAGTTTATCGCGCCTAAGAGGCGGTATAAAAGGAATAGGTGACGGCGAGAACAGCAGAGCTATACGTAGACGGGCGTGCACAAATGCGACGTTTTTCACACGGCCACTCACACCCATATAATATGTACGTACCTATATAATGTAATATAGCAGAGTATCGTCGCATTCACGCGTCGCACAGCTGCGGTCAGATTCCACAGGCCGCCACGTCGAACTTACACGGAAATACACTCTTGACGGCGTCGCCCGAGCTCGGCGCCCTTGCAAATGCTGTCGCGTCGGAGACAGGGAATGTGTGTAGTGTAACACTATAACGGCGCGAAACTTTGAAGCTGCTAAATACGGGTTTGGTGTGTATGTGTGTGTGTGTGTGTGTGTTCGATATATGTATACATGTATATGATATATAATATATATATATATATATGTACACATGTATATATAGAAAGAGAGAGACGGAGCATATTATAATATGTGTACTGTGTAGATTACAAAAGTGTCTTAGAAGAATAAAAATATAACAATTTCACAACATCTCTGAGAAAAAATGCATACGAACAGTGGCATATATTTTATAAATAAATAAAGAGGATACAATAAAAAATTGTTATCGTTTTTTTCTGCTCTTATTGGACGAATTATATACTTGAAACTCATTTTCATAAACATTGAACCTAAGTGTCTTTAGCTTTAAAATATTGTTATTGTGCTGTTTATTAATGTGACAACTGTCAAATCAAAATATTTGCTAATAAAAATGTCCTAATCAACAATAATTATAACGTGACATCACGCATCATAATTTAAAATTTTCAATTTATCATTGATTATTACGATACTGATTTAAAATATTTAAATACGATCAGTGGGGTGAAAGGCATTTTACATATTATGAGCATGCAATGTGTATGCTAATATAAATACAAATATCATCATTGATATTTGTATTTTATAAAACGTAATTATTATAATATAATATATATATATATTATACACAGTCCACTATTGTAGCTTTAAAGTTTTGGGTATTTCAAATTGTTCTAAGCCCAAACTCTAAGGACTATGATTTACCATGCAAAACAATCTAGCAATGCCTTCGCGTGTCTTGTTATTCTGACGTCAGGAAACATTGAGTAAGCAGAAATAATATAGTAGATTGTCAACACTATATACCGCACGAAACTTTAAATGATATAGTGACTGTAATGAATGTAATAGTACAGTTGTTGTCAAACTATTCCGTCAGTTGTTCCAAACTATAGCGACAGTTACTCGACAAACATAATAATATATATTATGTGTGCGGTGATACCGTGGGATGTAAACTATTTATTCTACATATATTGTCTTATAAGTTAAAGAAGAACATCTTTGATTTCATGTGCAACGTATAAGATGATAAATCGTATAAATCGAATAAATCTTATGGAGTATCCTGCATAAGACTAAAGTATTGTTATAATTATACATATTATATAATATATTACGATTAATATGCAATATGGTATGTGATAATGCATTTTATATATGTCACTAACACCCAATAATCACCATGTAGTATGATAAAGTGTCATACTTGTAACAAAATATAACGCGAAGGATACAAAATTCACTATGCGCAAAAGAATGTTTCACTTAAAATATATCATATATTTAAGTTTGAAGTATATACTGGACTATATTACTATATCAATGCGTATTATTATTTATTATGCCTATTACTTATATTTTGTTCGAGCTGAAAATATATCAGTTTTATAAGAACTGTTTTAGTGTAGTAAGAGACAATAATATTATATAATCAGGATTATTAACACGGGTATTTGAGAGTTAAGAGCCCTAAACGTCAATTCAACTTTTTTTTTAGAAAGATAGAAAAAATGTTCACGATAAGTATTAAAAAGATAAAACTTATAGGTGGGTGTTAAAAAATATCTGTATACATTTTACAAAAAGTACTTTATTTTTTAATCTGAGGCATGATTAGGAGGTATTATTAGTCACTTTAGCAAGTATATAATATTATGATCTTTAAAACATTGAGTTAACTATGAGCTTTATGTTTTATTGTATACTCAATGCATTTATAGAGCCTGATGATTAACATAATCATGTATATGTTAGCGTTAACGTATGAAATTCTGTAATTCTATAAAATAACTAGTTATTATATAGAATTACGGGTATCTACATTCAGTTAATGTATTGAATGAATCCAAAAATACATACTTCAACTAGTTATTCTACATACTAACTAAATATTTTATAAACAAACAATAACGGTTTAGTTAATGTGTTTAAAATTAATTTTAAATCTATACGTATATAAAATATAATTTTTTTTTAACATCAATTTATTAAAATTATTAAATTATTATTATTTTTACAAATTATAATTTATTAGTACACGAACATTTTAGATGGCATTTAAAGGCACATTTTGTGGTGCACTTTTGTTGACATGTACATTTGAAAAATCCTTGTAACCATTACCTAATGATTGGGATTCGAATGCCTTTCGAAGACAAATATTTTCATCTGGGACATCACTGATGTTATCTACTTCAGTCTTGGTTATCTATCTAACGGTGACTATAAATGTAATGTATTAACGAAAACCCAACTGGTATTCTAAATATTCTATTAAAACCATGTAATTAATATATTGACGAGCATATTTAAGAATTTTATAGAATAACTAATTATTTAATAAAACAACAAATTACATACCACTAACATATATAATATCTCCAATTATTGCAAATCACCGCATTATTAAATTAAAAAAATAATATATAGAAAAATTAAAAAATAAATTAAAATACAAATATGAAATATTAAACTAAAAGATTTGCAGAGTAAATAGCTCAAGTTATTTATTTAATATTTTAATCTTAGTACGAGGAAACAGTATTTTATATGGTACCACCTATTTTATTTTTACACGATATAAGTGTCACGTTAGAACGTGCCACACAAGAACGTATTTTAAAATGATTGAATTGAAATTAAATATCGTTACACGGAACACGTCAGATACTCAGATACCTATATATCAGGAGCGGCCAAACGGTCAATCACAGACAATTATTTCAAAGTCGATCATGTTAAAATTTATTTTAGTACCTAATTAGTTTATAATTTTTGTTGTATGTTAATATACACTTTATGCAAGTATGTTTCTTGATAATTATAGTTATTCAATAATAAGAAAATTTTCTATGGTGTATTATACTACATATTATATTGTTTTATATGGTATATTTTTAATAGATCGTGACCAAAAAAAGTTTAGGCACCCCTGCTATATATTATATGCATAAAAAAAATGTAACTTGTAAGAATATTGTACAAAAAAAATCAGTGACAATCGTTGTGCAACTTAAGTGTAACAACCGGTGTTATAATTTGAATTACCGACTCATCGATGACAAGTATTTTTATTTCCTTATAGTAGGTATAGTATTATAATATAGTCACAACTTCTAACTATTTAGTCAGGCCGAGCCTCGGCGGTCGACAATGACATTTTGTCACAATTTCATCACACAGTAATAGGTGTTTGACTGACACACGAAATAACGTATCGTATTTCTGTCCGTTATACGTTAACATAGTATATATATATATATATATTATATAGGTACAACTGTACGTGCACATCGGTCACCGAATACACCGCAACGATCGATACGATACGCGATCGATCGGCCAGTTATCGGGGTAGTTTGCAAATCGACTGACGGCCAACGATTGCGTGCTGCAAACCCGGCCGGTGCGACCGCGACACGCGTTTCCCGGGCTTTTCGACGACGCGCTGATCCCGATTTAATATATATATACGCGACACTATAAACAACAATAATAATAATATTATAGAGACGCACTCTATGATGTGATGGCAATAAATCGTTACACGCGCCGCCGTCGGGCGCACCGGAGCGAATGCCGCGCGACCGTGTTTGTTCGACGCGCGCGTTACACGACCGCCGCCGCCGCCGTCTCGCGCGTATCGCGCGTATTAGGCGACAAAGCATGAAATTAAAATCGAATTGAATCTCTCCGCCGCGAAGCTCTCAGTGTAAACATCCTAAACCCGCCGCCGTCGCAGTAAACCGTTTTCGAGTGTTCGGCCGTATACACTGTACACACACACACACACATTCGCGCAATCAGTATTTACCGCCATATTATTACGTCCCGAGGCTATTTGCCCTCGCGCCGCCGCCGACCCTTTTGTCTTTTGCCCTTTGACGACGAAAGCTGCACTGCCGCCGCCGTGCCGTTGTACACACACACACACACACAAAAGCGCATAAAATATTATATTATTATCGTTATAATATTACTGTATTATTACGACGACGAAACACGGACGCACACGCATGTGTATGTAGGGACCGTGTCCTCGCAGGTGATGGTGATAAATCGAGAATATTTTTTTGTATTATTGTATTATGCGTCGTAACATACGCGACGCGCGTGTTGTGATGCTGTCTGCGAGAGACGAGTTTGTGAGCCTCCGGGTCTTATCAAAAACAATCGTGTTGTCGTCGGGCTATATTGTGCCCGATATATTATAATATTATACTGCACATGCGGCAGTGCAAACACAACGATAATATATCTAAATCGT
Organism: Rhopalosiphum nymphaeae; assembly: GCA_036289425.1. Classification (NCBI taxonomy): domain Eukaryota; kingdom Metazoa; phylum Arthropoda; class Insecta; order Hemiptera; family Aphididae; genus Rhopalosiphum; species Rhopalosiphum nymphaeae. The sequence continues at coordinate 5,804,079 of JAZAQC010000012.1, read as the reverse complement.
ATTCTACCTACTCCGTTTGTTTTTTTTTTTTTTTTTTTCTACCATACGTCGATCCGTATAAATATATCATACACAGTCGTATGTGTGTGCCGTGTACGCTCGCACATTAATAAAATAAACGATTGTTTACCCAAACAAAATATAATATTAAACCGTGCGCACGGCGTGGCTGTATGATGGCTACGACGACGATCATGGCGTAGCCGTGTTATCGTGTCATCGTGTTCATCACGAACAACAATACAAAACGGTCCCGCGCCAGGAAATGCGCCGACGTTGGCCGTAGGCTGTTTAGAAGAAAAAAAAAATAAAATCTGAAGCGACTATTTTTTTTCTTGTAATTCATCCCCGCCTTTAACAAAAGATACGACGAAAAGTTTTTTTAAAGTCTGTTGTCTCCAAATCACGTACGATCGTTAGAAATACAAATACTTCAAGTGTATTATACAATAGTATGATTCGATTTAAATCTTGCCTCCAGCATGATTTTTTTTATTTGTACACGTTTGGTAGGTAAAGGGTATCTTTTATTAACTCAAAATATTACAGCTCGACTTCTATATATCTTGGTAGAATATAATTACTGATTTATATAGGTGTATTATGCTTTATTATAATAATAACTCGGGGAAAAATGTCTGTGTATTCAGGAAAATACAATAAGATTGAGTGGATTGTGGTAGAAATAAGAATTTATAATCTAAAAATAGATATATAATAATTTAATATAATTTAATACTATTAATAAATTTGAAATAACCTATAAATTAATGAAATAAATAATATCTTACTTTATCTAGTAGTATAAGTTATATAAGTTAAGTACCGAAACAACCAGGCTTTTAAATTCAGTTGTATATTTAATATTTAAAACACATAAAGTTAAATCCTATTAATTAAATAGGATAAATTTAACATAAAAATGTATTTCTGATGTTAAGTTTTTTTATTTGCCGATGGCATAAAATCTATTCGAAAAATTGATTCTCTTAATAACTGCTGCTTGCTTCAGGCTTGGATTCGGGGAGGGAGCTTAAAACGCTTTAGTCCGCCGCCATTAGAAATATTATTTATTGTGTATTTATTTATACAACAAATATAGTTTAGACGTCTTACATTTCATAAATTTAAAATATAAATACAATTTTTTAATATTATTATCAAATATTATCTATATAATGCTACATTGTTACTTATTATCTATTAACTATTATGTAATAAAATTATAATAGATTTTTTCCTAAAAAAAATTTAGCCCTTCCCTCATTTCTGATTTCTAGATCTATTCCTGTTCTACTTTAATATGAAGTATACATAATAGACTATATAATAACTTGATACTATAACTTTAACAAGAAAACCAACTACATTTTTATTTTAACCTTATCACCTCGAGGACTTTCCAGTTAAAACCACGTGCGTTTCTCTTCAAGGACCTCGTATTTTTTTACTCTCCTCTATTATAATATGTTTTGAGCACTTCATGAGCATAACTATTTGTTACATTTCTCTTTAAGGCTCCATCAACTTTACAGATATATCTAACATTCAGTAACATGATCGTTCTCACTATACTAAAGCCCTACGTGCTTTTATTTATGTCCCTTATTCCCTACTCAGTACTCAGTGCTCACTTGACGCTCACTTATTCTCATACATGTAACATGTAAATTATTATTTACTATATACACATTTTTAAAGGTATTACAGTTTAATAGTATATTATTACAAATTATTTAAGTAATTAGAAATAACTAAAAATAATTAAATAATAACAATTTTAAATTAAAGAATTAAGAAAAGGGTATAAAATATAACAAAATAAAATCATAACTTTTAAACAAGCAATAATAAATAGAAAAATATAACACGACAGAATGTTGGGATAACGAAACAATACTAAAACTATTACAATAATTATTATCACAATTAAAATTGTTTTAGTAATAATTCATAAAACAGATATCTACTTAAAATGTGCTTGCACGTGTATATGTGCCTTATACTGCACAGTATATTATGATTTGGCTAATATTTTAAATTGCACAGTGACGTCTTGTAGGGCATTTAATTGCATCACCAAAATAATAATGATCACTATTATAAAAAGTCACAAACAATCATAACAAATATCATAAATACTATAAAATAAAAATTAATAAAAAATGAAAATATAATTTTATTTGCAATTTATAATTTATTCAACTATGTAATATATAATATTATTATATCGTATATAATTTGCAATGATTCTAGTTGGTATGAAATTCGATATCTGAGAAGTCGTACATATAAGAAATTTGGTTGATCCTTTGCTGCATAATATCATAAGTACATAATAGGCATATATTATATAAAGGTTCGATAAGTAAACCTATTTACGAGTTAAATACAATGTATACAGCTTTCTATAACATGTATATTACCTACACACCACATATGGGTAAAAAAAACATGAAATTTTAATAAAATAATAATGATTGTATTATATTAGGTGTTGGTACAAATATTATAATAAGATAAAATAATAAAAGAGCACTCCATAAATAATTATGTTTACTTTGTTTAATGTACCTACGCATATGACAATATTGCGCAGAGAAAAAAAATTAAGTAAATCAGTGCTGATAGATATTATATTATTGCAAAGGAATTCTAGAAATACAATAGATTAAATTAGATGATAAATTATGCTTCCAAACTTTAATGTTTTAGATTTAGAAATCATTGATATATACTATCAGCATGCAAAATATTAAGCTTAAAATATAAATAGTTTTTTTACAATTTAATAGTATTTATTCAAATAGTTAAATTTTCACTTAGAGCTGCTTATAATATATATTAATATGTTGAACTTTTGTATATTGAAGCTTAAAATAGATTATTAGAATTATTTTTACGCTAAGGCACATCCGGTTAAATTTAAAACTATTAACACTCAATTGGTTTACTTAAACTGACTAAATTTCACAAAAATATTATGTTACAATTAATACATTTACTGGTGACCAAAAGTCACTAATTATTCGTATGTATTTATTTTTACATTGTTAAGTAAAGTTATTGCACCTAACTTGATGGCACACTCGTTTGAAATTCGATTATTCATCCTTTACTGAATAATTTATATATATATATATACGTATGGAGTATCGTTACACAAAAATCTCAATTTGGCTATTATTTATAAAATTGAAAAGTTTAGGTAAATATAAAATAAAAATTATATTATTGAGTTGATAGTTTGTTATCTATCAGATACTTGGAAGCACCTATAAGAGATTCTTAAACATTCAAAAAATATTACAATATAAACATATAATAGATACACGCACATTAAGTATACAATCTTGTAAAGATTAATTTAACGTATAATATCATCGTTTTATACATCTATTAATAAACATTCACATGTATCCTATAACAATGGTTTTTCATCAATATATTTTTGCCTTATCAATATAATATAAATTTGAACATAATATTTAAAAAATTGTTAATGTATACTTATTTAAAATCATTGTTTATTTTAGTTTTTACCTTTTTTTTATTTTGTCTAAAATAATTTGTATTTAAAAATATGTTGTACCTATCCAGTTATTTTAGAAATTTAATTTTTTATTTTAATTTAGTAGTAATCAATAGTTATGTAAATCTTATAGTTTATACAGAAGGCGAGTACAGAGAAATAGTAGGAGAGCTGCAAGTATACTGGTGATTATATTATAATAAAATAATTCTGTTACCTATGTTCTGTATATTATTATCAATAATATTAGGTACATTATATGCACGTAAATATTTATAGTAATAATATCATCACCCTATGTTTTTTTTGACTCTGCCATAACATTATAAGGTTTATTGCGATGCTAGTTCAATTTTCTTGCATACAAATATAAGGTTTCCACTAGTCACTACAATATATATTTTATAAGTCTTAGTTTACTTTGCAATTCTATCGTAAGGTTTCAGTAAACGATGCCACTAGACTATTAAGAATATCGTCAATATTATATATATATTATACATTCTATTCCACAAACATTATTACTACGCTTGTCCCGTATGAGTTTGTGCGTACCAATATAATACAGTCATAATAACCGTTAGCCGTTAGCTGGCTTATGATATTTACATAACGTATATATATATATATTATATAAAATAAGCGATGTATATACAAAATATACATAGATAATAAGAAGTAAAACAAACCTATTTAAAATCCGAACTTTAATATACATGTGACTTGTGGCAAAGCTTGTGCTAATTTGTGCCACTTGTCTTGTTTTACTCGCTCAGTTGTACGACAGTCGTTATAGATTTTGACATAAAATTTGAATATAACATTATAAGTGTTTTTTTTAGTGCAAAACGATTGTATGAAAAACTTTAATAATATTGAAACCACTTTAATTGATATTTCTTTGCGATTTTTGACGTTATTTGTTATACTCGTATCATAGGAATAGGAGTAAAGTTAACAATTTTTAATAATTGGAGATAGGATGTTTGTTTATTTTATAATAATATAATTGTTTTAATATAAATATCGAACATTTTATTAATGTCATAATTTTAAGTTTTAAAATAGGAACATTATAGCTGCAGTTGAAATAATAAAAAAAAAATGCATTTCTAAAATCTAAATTATAAATGATTTTGCTGTGCACAACAGAGAAAGGTATATAGATAGATATAAAAAAAATCAAAATTAATGAATCGTGATTCGTTACGTGACGTAAGCATACCTATATATAGAACAAGGAGAAGAATCTCTTTCAAACAATCCTAATGTTTAATGATAGAAATGGACCAGTGCGGCAGCTGCAGACATTGAATTATGTGAAAATTCTTTACTGTATTTGTGCGTCTATTGTGTAGATTGGATTGGCAAAATGAACAGTACAGTCCGCTCTTAATTTTACACACAATTTTCGTATACCTACAGAAAAAAAAATAAAACGGTACAGACGATTAACCCTCTTACGCTGCACGCAACAGATATACGACTTTATGCCGACATCTATACATTTATGGGTGAACAAATGGATAGGGATAGTATACCCTCACAAATCAACGGTATTTATCTCTATGTGTATCTCCAAAAGGATTAATATAAATAAATAAACAATTTTGAGTGCGTTTACTGATCAAACTAATAATTGAACATTAGCATCAATAATAATGTTTCAGTAATTCATATACTAGCTGTTATACTTTTATACACAAAAGCATATATGGCGTCATACTATAAAACATATAATATATGTAGGCATATAATATATTATAGCCGTATAAATAGGTAGGTAGTATAGGTACACCATTTATTTGAGTGTATTTGAAACGGCAGTAAAGTTATATATATAGCGTATAATTATTTCATTAAATGATGTAAATATCAAAATAATTACACCGACTTTTATTATCTTCCTCTCTAATCGTTAATAAAATATATTGTAGTACGGTAAAAAAAATAATAATAAATATAAAAATTGAGTGCTTTTTTAATGTTCTTATTGATATTATCTATAAATAAAATTATATAATTATATTATAAAATATATTTTACCCTTTAATTTCTCTATAGAACAATTATTAATTAAAAATTTGTACAAAAGCTTAATATTATATTATTTAAAAAATTGTTTGACACATTCTAATATTTTTATATTTTTAAATACTTAATATTGCACGTGATTATTATATTTTCATGAAAATATGAAGCGTGTAAATAAAGATGAATTATTATTGCAACATAACAACAGTTTAGACTTTAATGAAATTCTAAAATCATAAAAATTTAAATTACTTAATAATGTTTACTCTCTACTGTGATATTATAAAGCTAGCTAATAATATGTTAATAGACAAAACAAAACAACAACAACCCAGACAATTATATATTTATAATATATAATATGGTATAGTGACTAGTGAGTGTATTTAGCGATAATACAATATACGGTTTAATAACAACAAAGGTATAATAGTCAATAATTTAATATAATTATTTTACGAGGCATTAAAAATAATTCAAGATAATAATTGATAATAAACAATTTAAAAAATAATTCGTTGCGAATGTTAAGTCATAATAAATATTTCTATTACTATTTTAAATTTAAAATTTTAAAATATATCGTATATATCAGTTATATATTGTGTATATCGTTTGGCATAATTAAATTTACAACTTATAAAATTTTATTTAATATTAAATATTAACCTGTTTAAATTTTTTTTTCAAATTTACTCGATATAGTAAGTTATTTATTATCTTATAAAAATTATAATTATAAGATTTACTGTTATATAGTAAATTAAATATTTATTAAAATATTTCTTTGGCGTTATTATAATTGTTAGTATTTTAGAATTGTATACCACAAAAAAAGTACTGTGCTCATCCGTCTAGCATAATTTTATTATTATACTATCATGCTATACATATGTAGAAAGAATAATACTTAGCCGTCGCCCGTCAGACAATGTAAAAACAAAACGTCGCGACGGCGGGTATAATCAAAAAAGATTACGCGGATTTGATGCGACGCATGACGGCAACTGAGTTATAGCAACATTATAATAATAATATAATGATAAGTATAAAATAAGGTTTAATAAGTCATTATATAGCCGGCCGTTGAGCTAATCATAGTGACATATAAGTCATAACTTATACATATCAGTAACAGTATACGCATATTTTGTGTATCCAAAAATCCAATTTTAGTTGGAAACGTATTTTACCTAATATTTTAAGAAGTTTACGATAGAAAATACAATATTCAAATCGTTATATTACTTACACTTTTACAAAATAGATACAATCTTTTAAATATGTTATTCTGAATATACAAATAATTTAAGTCATAAATATTTTTTTGTATATTTATTAGGAATTTTTGATTTCTGACTTTCATGTATATTCTTTACTTGTAAATTCAGTTATATTTATAAGTCCTCTCTACGACTCTAACTACTTTTTAACAATAGTGTTATATAAATGATAGTCCCACTTTTTGGATTTAAAAATAAAACCGTTTTCAGTTTGCACATAAAGTTTAATAATATAAAACAGTTTAACATAGCATGCTTAGATAAATTGAAAATGTAATAGGTACATAATTATAATAGTTAATATTTTTTGCAGTCAATCTAAAAAGCCATCTGTTTAAAATTATTATAATAATTGATATAAATCAACAAAATTCAAATACGAAAATCTAAGACATTGATAATATTGCTAATGGAAAGTGGTTCAACAAAATACCTATATAGAATTAGTTAAATTATTTTTTTACTTCTATGTATTAAAATATTGGATTTTAATATTCTGCATTATGCATAACTACGAGTGTTATTCTACATATACATTATATTATTTTTAATATATTGTAAATAGTACAACGCACTGTAACATATTATTAACATCGTCTAAAAAATAAGAGTAGGTATATTATATTTTTGAAATATTGATTTTCATTCAGTTGAAAATGCGCATCGAACAGGAGTACGTCAGTATGCATAAGTAAAACTTAATCTCGAGTTATAATACAATAATATTGTCATCGGCCTAACTGGGGTGTATGTCCCGCAGTACGACAGTAGCGCAGTACCTACTTGTAAACACGTTGTCACGTGTCGTATCGCCCGTGTTATGTAATATGTATTTTTAGTAGATAATATGTGTTGATGAGTATCTATACGTGTGTGTGTGTGAGAGAGAGAGAGAGACACACACACAGCGAGTGCGTCTGTATTATAGTACGCACCAAAAGAAAACGGACGAGACGAAGGACGGTCTCGACACTCGAGTTGGTGGTTGGTAAAGAGGAAGAAATATATACTAATTTTATTTTAACGAAACGATCGTTTATTGTTTTTATTTTAAACGTTTTCTCTTATTGTTCTAAAATAACACAGCACTTAAAATAGATACATTACACTAACTGACTCATTTTGTTTAATATACATAATATATAATATAATCATGTGACGTACCTAAACATACAATTATATTTTATCATCATTCACATATATATATATATATATATAATGTATAGGTGTAAAAAGAATACGTTTAATAACATTATATCATTATATAATATATAAACGGCGAATTTTTAATAAATTAATATAATTATATAAGTTTAAGAATTATTACATTCCGTTTTTCTCTACGAACGTTCAATAATAATAATAATAAGTATTTACACAGTATTCTACATGTCTTCTAAAGACTACGACAATAAAAATAATAATAATAATAAAACAATAATATGATAAGAATATTTGGTAACAAAAATCATATATAAATATATATGATAATACATAGGCTATGTACAATATTATAATAGTGTTTTTGATAGATAATAATGATAATAATAATAATAATATCAATAGATTCTATAATAATTAAAATGTATTGCACTATTATTTTTATTATTATTACTATATTATACTAAATAGTATTTGTAAGATATAAATAAGTATAATATGTGTATTATATAAGTATTGTATATTATACGTCTGTATAAGGATTGTTGGAAAAATTGGGACTAGATGAGAAATCGACACTGGCTATGCATCAGTGCAATTCGTTTGCATGTCGGCTTTATAAATCTTCGATTTTCTAATGCTGAAAAATAAAATATTAACACAAATTATAGTTATGTTTAAATCATTACAACATTAATTAATTGTATTTGTTATAAACAATGTCAGTAACCATGATCATACAATAAAACAGTACTTATATTAATATGTACAATATACCTATTATAATAGATACCTATTTATAATTTAATTCTTAATTTTTATATAGTAGGTGGTAAATGGTACGATATATTGTAAGGCGATTAATATTGAAAATATGGGCAATATTAAAATCTAAATTATCAGAAATTCGCGGATATCTATATAAAAATACTAAATAATTTACGTATTTTCATACTATTAATAAATTAATAATAAATTTGGTCCAGTAGAAAACCAATCATGTCTCAATTCGTATATAATAGAATTTTCAATAGTTGATTTTATTAAAACAAAGTTTTATAGATTGTAGAATTTAATTTTCATAACAAATAATATTATTTACTTATATGGTATTTTATATTTTAAGTAGAGCGATAAATGTATTGGTTTTATGATAGTGTATATATTTATTAATTTAGTGTATGTGTGTGTGTCTGTCGTGACTTTTTGAGCAATAGTATTACAAGAAAACAAACCCGCTTTAATATTCAACTATTACAATGATTTCTGGTAGCAAACTCGATATAGTTAGTACTTTGTGGGGAATGTGGAGTTAAAACTTAAAAGTAAATGTTATTTAGTACTTTGTTATAATTTAAAAATTAATAACTGTAGAAACAACTGTACTTGAAATGTTTATTAAATATTCATATTAGCTGCTAATCATGCTAAAATTTTCAAAATATGTTGACTCTTCTTAAGCTATTTATACCTATTAGCTATAGATGTTTTGAAATGTTTGACTTCTTTTATTTATTTGATGCTGATAACATTTTGTTTTCTTAACAAAAACCTTGAAAATATATTGCAATAAAGAAGCATCATAAGTTTTTCCTAAAGGAATCGAAAAATGAATAGTTACAATATTTGTTTATAACTGTCAGATTTTGATTTAATATTAATAATATCAAGACATCAATATTTTGTGAATTTAAAAATTATTTTGTTGTTGGAAATGTATATATTTTAAATTTTAATAACTCGTATATTTTTGTTACTGGAAATTAAATAAAAGATTACCGTAAACCATAAAACCGTATACATTTTTTATAAGTATTTAAAAAAAAAATCTTGACAACATTTTAAGAATAATAATAATTTCTCCTCAAACGATTTATGTTATTTCGTTATAACTAATATTAATCGTAAAAACTTGTTATATTCCGAATTTACCTAAATCATAATTTTTCACACGTCACAATGAAAATGTTAAAATATTTTGTCTGATTATAAACTAGTTATACCATAAACTTATTTACTCCTATCTACGTCAAGGGGTATAACTTTAAAGGAAATTTAATAACAATAATTTATGATACATTTATTATTATAATATCTATTTCAATACCTATATTATATTACATAAAACAGGAGAATTTACAATGCTTGTATTTATGTTGAGCGAACTAATCTTAGAAACTACTGAACAAATTCAAAAAAAGTCGTATTAATATATTATAGATTTCCTAAGATTCAAAAAATATTTTAAATTTATTGTTTTCACCCAGGTGAATCGTTTTATACTTAAACCGAAATACATCGTTATAGAATTATATTTTATGTTTATTCATTTATTTCCTGGTGATATCTCGATGAAGATTAGAACTTATTATATTATTATAATATATGCGTTGTTTTTGACAATAATTTCAACATACTATATAATATGTGTATATTTATATAAATTAATTACAAAATATGTTTAGAAATAGAAGCTGAAACATCAGTGTCTCCACTCAGAGTTAAAATTTAACACATCCAATACCATAGTGACAAATGTTACGACGCACCTACACTCGAAATCTATCATAAGAGCAACATTAAACTATTAATTGATGATTTAAATACAATTATCTATTAAGTGCTAAGCCCCAAGACCTATACCATTTCGACTTATTAGTAAGTAAATATAATTACATAAATAAATAATGTAAGACTGTAATTTGTCAGTAATTATACGGACGACTAGTTTTCCCAATGCATTAATAAAATAAACGTTATTAAAACAAAACCAAAAATGTCAAAAAAATTGATTCTTTTGCAATACATTAGCTTTTTAAGTACTTATTATATCGACTTATACCAGTTACCAAAAATTATAAATTTTTAATTGCCATGATGAATTTTATAATCAAAAGACCCAAAATTATTATTCTATTAATTTGTTTATAAAAGCGTAAACTCGATTTTGATTTTATTTTTTTTTTAATCTCATTTATTTTTTTTCGTTTCTCGATATTCATAACAATGCGTTTTAGAATACAAAATAATCATTGTTTGATCATAATAAATATATTTCATTTAAATTGCGAAGAACATAAACTGATTAATACTTATCACAATTACATAATAAAGGTATGTACATGTATAAGGTTAATCGATTACTATATATTATAGAGGATTACATCATTATACTGTTAGCTTATGATTACCATATTATTGATTGTAGACATACTACCAATAATTAAATATGATCAAATGTGATTAGCAATTCAATAAATGATAATGTTTGTTTACCTCTGACGAACTGTTGGTACCGCAACCGGTCGGCACCAACGCCTCCGCATAACGGAACGGTATAATACAATATATAATTATACATTATGTCGTGTGTCGAGTGACACATGACTGCGGAGACGGCCGCTTCATCACCTGGCCCACGTGGTCTGCTGGAGTGGCGTGAACGCCGAATCGAAATTCGGCCTGGCCGACGGCTGCGGCGAGGCGACCGCGGCGTCGTGGTGTCTGCGGTGTTCGTGGCCACTGCGGTCGTCGTCGTCGTCGTCGTCGTCGTCCGGCTCGCGCTGCTGCAGTGGATGACGGCCACCGTGTCGGGCCGGCGACACGTTGGCCGGCGGTGCGGGCGACGGCCTCTTGCCCATTATGGAGTCGATGCTGAACCCAGTGGACGGCTGTTTGACCGCCAACCGACCGCCACCGGCCACTACGGTGGTCGCGTACGACGGTTGTATCAGATTCCCGTGCTGGTGCGTCACCAGCGGAGGCTGCGAAAGTTGCTGCGGTTTGTATGCTGCGGCTGCAGCAGCGGCCGCTGCGGCGGCTGCCACCTGACCGTTGTGCAGCAGATTCAGACCGAAAGTTATGCGCGCCAGCTCGGCGGCCGGTAGCTGTAACGGTTGCATGGCGGGCGCGGACCCGGTCGGAGGCTGCGGCGAGGGCTGCTGTGACTGCGAGCCCTGCAGGGGCTGTGCCTGGCCTTGCGAAGGATGTGACGGCAGCGGCGGCGGTCCGAGATGATGGTAAGGGTAGTGATGGTGGTGGTGTAACACCGAGTACGGGTCCGCGGCTGCAGCGGCGGCGAAATGACTGTGGTGCGGATGATGATGGTGATGGTGTGGATGGTGTTGGTGATGGTGGTCGCCACGATGAATGAAAAAGTCCGAGGGGGCCTGCATGCGCTTGTATCGCTTACGTCGGCGCAGAAAGCTGCCGTTGTCGAACATGTCCTCAGCCATCGGGTCCAGAGTCCAGTAGTTACCCTTTCCCGGGTTGCCCGGTTCCCGGGGTATCTTGATGAAGCAGTCATTGAGCGACAGGTTGTGCCGGATGGAGTTCTGCCAGGCCGGAAACTTGTCGCGATAGTACGGAAACCGGGACATGATAAACTCACAGATGCCGCTGAGCGTGAGTTTCTTGTGCGGCGACTGCAGTATGGCCATGGTGATCAGCGCTATGTAACTGTACGGCGGCTTGACGGGTGATCCGTTGCCTGCGGCCGACGTCTTGTCGCCGTCCTCGCTACACGCGCCCTCTTGCGCGCCCGGCGACGTCGTCTTGCTGCGGCCGCCACCGTTGTTGTTGTCGTTGCATCCGGCCGCCACCACTGCCGCGTCGTAATCGTCGTCGTCGTCCGCCGAATCCACGTTCACGTCTGTCGTCTCGGCCGAGCCGACGCTGCACGGCGGCGACACGGACGCCGCGGTCGAGCCGGCCTGCACCATCACGGCGGACGCGGCGCCGGCACCGCCGCCGACGCCTCTCAAGTCAAGCGGGCTGACGACTTGATGCATGACCGCCGAATCCAGGGCAGCCTGGTATCGGCGGCTAAAATCGTAGACGGGCAGGAACACGGCGGCTGCTGCGGCCGCGGCGGCGGAAGAGGGGGATGAAGTGGCCAGAGCACTTCCGCTGATGCTACCGCTGCCGCTGCTGCTGCTGCTACTGCTGCGGTGGTGGTGTTGGTGTTGTTGATGACGGTTGTGATGTTGGTGGTGATGGTGATCGTCGTCCTGCATGCCGGCGGTGCCAATCACCACGCAGCACATTTGGCCACAGTCTCGCACGTCATGTACAACGACGGAAACCGGCTTGGCAAATTGAACAAACAAATATACGTATCGATATTATTGCTTTTGTCGGTGTGAACGTCGCGGATAAAAACAAAACGACTCTTGAGAGTACAAAAAAAATCGTTTCGCCGAGTGCTGCAAAAAAATTTTAAAAAAATGTGTAAAACGGTAATATTATACGCCCGAAAAACGTAATCGGTAAACAGCGGGTTAGGCGTATGCGCGAACGTGCCGACGGCGACAACGGTTGCGGCGGCGGCGATTGCGGCGGTAGCGATGTGTAATTGGTTCACGTTGACGTGTGGCGCGCGATATTATCACTGAGCCGACGACGACTGCGTCGGTAGCGGTGGCGCGGCGGTGGCTGCCGATACGGAGGGCGTGGCCTTCCCAAATCCGATGGGTGTGGGCACGATCCCGCCGAATGGGCGTGCGGTAAAAGACAAACGGCAGCGGCGGCAACGGTGGCAACGGCTAGGTGATCAAATCATCCTTTGTATTATATTATATACATGTAATAATATTGTGTACGCGCTCATCCCTCCGGTCCGAGACAAACTGCAGTTCCGATTGTGCCAACTGTATAACCGGTGGCAACCTCAATGCGGATTGTTCGATCACCCTCCCACACTCCTATCTTCCTCCCCACCACCTCCGTAACCAACCACCACTGTGGCCGCGCTCGCATTATTTATATCCACCGTAGATTACCCATATATATATATATATATATATATGATATGCAAACGCAAATAATTATATAATGCTCTTTCTCTCTTTCATTCTCTGTCTGTTTCTCTGTCTGTCTCTCTCTCTACACCACTGTCTCTCAGTCACTCTCTCTTTCTCGTTGCGTATATATACATATATATCCTATACTATATATGTACATAAAATATAAATGTATCACACCCACTGCACATTAAGCATGCCTTAAACCTCGATGCTTTGAAGTCGCAAACTATTCTGTCAAATCGTCTCTCGACTTATAAATACACATAAGAGGTGTATCTACCTATACAGCTGCAGTATATTATATAGGTCTGCGGTGGTGTAACTTATACAACAAGCATTTAATATACAGATAGCTTCTGCATCTAATACGTGTATATAGTGTGTTTAAGCTATTGCACGCGTTACAACTAATATTAGGATAAATTTAAATATATATATTATCTATTATGTAATATTATTTATATATATTATTATGTGTGTATGTATATTATAAGGTGCTTATAAGTATTTATAATAATAAAACTCATAGGTTATGATACATCAAACCTATTATAGTGTAATGGGTGTCAAAAAACAATTTAATCATCTCCGTTGTTTTTCACGTGATAGTTCGCCAAGCATATACATCACTACTGTTGTTTATACTATATATATATAGATAGATAGATTCAATATGAATTTATTGAAATTCTGATTTTTAGAACTTGCATATATATTACACTGGATTTTTATACCAATTAATAAGTACTTGTGATGGTAAATATTGTCACAAGACCATACTTTAAATGCCATAAAAAATTAAAAAATAAAGTACTTGAAAATTCAGAAATCAGAATTCGAATAAATGCATAATTAATAGAAAAATAGGGGTGATCGTGATATATTATTGCGTAAGCGTATACATATATCAATATAAGGATATATATATATTATGTAGCCGTGTAGATATTATACAACTTTATACACCTAATTAACTAAAATGTGGAACGTACCTACTTATTAATACATATACGAAATGTCGATATACCTATAGTTTTACACAATAGTAAACTGCCATAAAGGATAAACAAGTATTGCAATATAGTCTTATATATAAATCACTTTGAGGAGTATAATCGAATAAAAAAAGGTAAAAATATTTAGGTAGAAGGTACCTATCCTAACACAACTGTTTTCTTTAAAATCATACACATATATTATATAGATATCTAGGTATCACGAATAAAATAAATCACATATAATAATGCAGTGTCAGTATAGTTGCTCAATGATTCAAGAAACTATTGAAGCAAAATATGTTATGACGAACACCTATATATATATGTTTGTGTGTGTGTATATATATACAAAAAAAAAAATACTCAACTTCAAGTATTTTTGATACCATATTTATAGAAATAAAATATTTTTGTTTTGAATCTATTTATAATATAAGTATTATATTTAAGTATTACTGCAGTGTGTAAGGTATTCTACTTCATATATTATAAACAATCCGCTTGTTTAGAAAGTTAAGTAGACATGACTAAGACGGTGACAATATAGAATAAGCCGGGTATATAAACGATAATGCTATAAAAATATAATATATATATAGATAATATTATATAAACTATTTAAGTTTGGAACGATTTGATATAATAATATATTATACATAAACTGTGTTTCTGCACGCACCAAGGGGACTTAAAACAAAAACGTTTACAAAAGTGTTTAGGAGGTGTGTTTCTAATATTATTCATTTTGTGATTTATATACACCGTTGACGGCTGCTCGTAGTACTATATATTATGTACGAGTATAATATACACGTAAGTCAGTATTTTTCACTCGTTTCTTGTCTACAACAGCTTGTCACAATAGCGGTCAACAATAATATCTAAAACAAATACCATAATATATTTGACTATATGTGTAATAGTCGTTGGATAGTATACTATTATAATAATAGTTTATGATAGTTAATTGTGTACATGTAAATATTATCATATTTATCTGCGTAATAGTAGATAAGCACAATTTATTAAAGTTATTACTTTCTTACTATAAATTGTAAAAAACATATATCATGTTTAAAATGTTCATACATAAATAATATAGGTACCTATATATATATATTATATTGAAATTTGAACGACCAGCTTCTGAGTAATTAAACTTTATGTACTAAGTATAATTATAGTCTAATAATTGTAACGCATTTTAATCGACCACATTTTATTATTTTCAACAAAATTACAGTATTCATATTTAGGTATCTAATATAAATTGTGTAATTAAAATTATATAAAGTTTAAATTTAAAATGTATTTCAAAACAGTAATTGCAGGTCAATGAAGATAACTAATAATAATAGTAATACATATACACTAGCTGTATATTATTAATTCCTTTAATAATATCGTTTATTAATTGAAGAGTTTATCTATATTGATTACACTTATACATAAATAATTTTACGACCACTGTCACACTCTAGCTATAAGTGTTATAATGATAATTATACGTAATTATATTTTATTTTTATGTGCATTAACGCGTTAAAAGATGGTTATTGCTGAACAAAAATTACGATAACTTAATATTGATAATCGAATCTTATATATATTTACGATCGTTAAAATAAATTTAAGATCAGAGCAGTAATTAGTTCTCAAATAAAAAATAAAATTACTATTAGACGTCTCTAATAATAATCGTACTTTTAATATGTCATATCGGATAAATAAATCCAGCCAGACATATAAATCATAACTCATACGATTACTAAACAAATTCAAAAACATTATTTTGTTTACATGCATTTTAAATTGTCGCATATTCAATATATTCATAGGCACATATTATGTATATTATGTAATATATATTAATACAACACTTCACAATTAATGTTTAAGTAGTATATATATATATATATATATATTTATGTATATTATCATTGAAAAATAATAATATATATATATATATATAACTATAAATCTAGAATTGTGATCATCGAGTGCAAAGATCTTCGTCTATCCATATTTAGTGTCTATAAGTATTATCGTTGTTAATATTGTTATGGATATAACAACTTATTTTAAGTATTCATATATATTCATAGGTATCATTGTTTGTTAACGGCGTTTTTTATAGCTCTAAATAATTCTCTACAGTTATTTGCTGAAATTTTATACTGCGTAGGTACACTCGATAGTGTAGTTAACTACATGTTCCTATACATCTACATACACTTGATGAGAAGTTCGCATTGATACCCTCGTATTACTATGATAATCGAGCAAATGTTAATATAATATAAACATTAATGCGTTTCATTGATTGCTAATATAATTTGTTATTTAAAATTTCCTGATTGTCTACACTATATTTATGTATATATTACTGCCCATACCATACAATAGTCTAAAATGTGTACCATTTATTAAGTGGCATTTTGTAAAACCGCTAGAACCTCTTCAGCTATATAACAGGCGAGCGGAGACCTTCGACGCGGTTTATCATGCGCAAACGCACGAGTAGCGTTTGGATTACGTGTCACGCCTGTATAGGTATATATTATAGTTAAAGCGGCTGAGTGAGTGTATTATTAAGGGTAAAAGAGGGACGTCGGAGACCAAAAACTGTAATTCAATCACCGAGCTTAGCGGTGAAAAGTTGTGGCTATAACTATATTTAATTATATATATATATATATACATCATCATATATACATATCGGACCAAATTAGTATTGTAGCTGCAATTATCGACGCTGGTTGCAGGAAGGTGAAAAATGTACACCATCATACAGGGTGATTTGCCAAGCATTATTTGTATTTTTCATTTAATAATAAATTTATTCAAATTCTGATTTTTTAAATTTTTAAATATACTTAAAGACTACATAATTTGAAATTGTAGAGCTTTGTTTTAAGTACTATCTAAGGAGAATTCAGAGTAGCAATAAAAACTTATTGTTTTAAAATTAAAACCTTTCCCCCTTTTTATACTGTTAAGTATTTAGAGGATAATAGCGAATAAATACTGTAAATTGTAAAGTATTTAATCAAAAATCTTCGAACAATCAGTTTTTTAGTTATTGAAATGTTTGTTCTAAGATTAGTCCTTATAAATGGTCTTACGAAAATGTAAAATAAACGTAATCTATATTATATATAATCCGTAATCTGATCTATATTATTTATTACACTTTTACCATAGTTTTACAAATTATAAATATTGGTTAATTCTTAACAAAAATTAGTAAAATTTTCAAATATTCTTTTTCCTTTTATAGTTATCGTGGACCTCATCACAACATATACATTACAAATAGTTAATACATAAGTTTACATCGCAATTCTCAAAAAAACAACCACTACGTGATTTACGACGGGAAAGGGAGGTTATCATCGTCTGAAAAACTAAAGTCTGAATCTCCGCGGGACGCACACGTTGTCATCGCTTAAAACAAAAAACTCATCAAGAATTTAAAAGTAAATTATACGGTATTTAATTAAATTTAAAGATTTCAAAAATCAGATGGCGGAAAATGGGGGGGGGGGGGTTGAGCATCACGCTCGACGAATCGCTCTGTATACACCGCCGGAAGCGGGTCGAGTATAATAAATATAAACGGATAAAGACGATTCGCAGCGGCGGTTTTCGCGCCGGTAATCCGTCGTGCGTCTCGACGAGCGATGACCTCTTGGCCGGCCGATCGTTTCTCTTCGTATCACCGCGCCGCGCGACCGTCTGATTAACCGCGCGGCAGCTGCGAGTAGTTGCGACGGTCGCAGTACGCGCGTGGAAACCGCGCCCCCCGGCGGGTCACCGGCAACCAATGGTCGGCGGTTACATTGTATCGGCAGCGCTGTTGGATGTTTTGGCGGCGGCACCGTGTAACGCTCGGCCGGTAGCGGAGAGGGAAGTGCGGGGTGCACGCACACCGACACGCACACGCTCGAGCGCTCTTCGGCGGGTCTGGGGGACGCGCGAGGAAAATCGACTTGGCCCCGGCAACCGTAATGATGATGATGATAATAATAATAATAATATTATGTAATACGGGCCACGATATTATTATTATTATTATTATTATTATTATTTTAAATTCGTAAATAATATTGACAACATCATTGTCAATGTAATATTATAAGTTACAATAAGTCTATAACAATATCAATACCCAATATAATTATTATCAATTATTATCAATCTCACAATGGCGTTAATCTTTATAAAAGGAATACCACCTCACCCACATCCGCATTTGTCTTACAAACGCGTACAAAATAGTAAAAACCGTTTCACGAGACCAAGAACCACTAGGGCTGCAGTAGTCCAACGACCCAAAATATGTAAGAAGGAAATAATTGTACGTGCAACATCTTTTTTAATTTTTTGATATCACAAACACGGAAAAAGTTCATGTTGTTTCAAAATTTATTTTTCTTTTTAGTTCTGAAAAAAAATAAAAACGATGATGTACAGTGCAAAATCTCCTCTTTCTACTATTAAATTTTAGTTGTTTAACCACTGCAGCCCGAGTGTAAAGTAATAGGCACAATTTTCATCATTGGTCAGATATTTATCTGACTAACTGTTTCATTGCTCGTTGCTTTTACATTTTAATACTGTATAATAAACAGTGTATAAGTATAGTGTATAATGTATATGATCTAACAACTACCTATATAACACATTGATATTAGCCAATATATTAAAAGTATACTTTTATTTTGTTAGTTGTGTATTATTAGTTTGAGTTGTTTAACGTTACAATATATTAATCATTTTGTATAAACTAAACTCTTCATGAAAAAAATAAACCGTACTTAATTATGTATGTTATAGAGTATCTATCTACAGCGTATATATATATATATAATATATAGGTAACTACTATAATTATTGATTAAACGAAAAAATAATATATATTATATTTTTAACTAACTAATAAGTTGTCCTTATTTTGTTTATTGTAGTTATTTAAATTACTAATGGCTGTTGTTTAATTAATTGATCTGATTTAAAAAAAGCCCAATTGGTTTATCGACTTAAAATGTTTCAAGTGCAATTGGTAAACTTCTGTCTGACAGGCAAACAACCACAATAATTCGCTAGTATAACATATCTATTTTCAATGCACTATTACAAACGCATTCAGATAATGCACTATAATATTCTATAGCTACATATGTGAACCGTCAAAAAATGCAGAAAATAAATATAATTTATATTTTAATTTTATTTAAAACTTGCGGTGCTGTTCAATTATGTGCCGAAAAATGTTGCGGGAAAATTGTTAGTATTCGATTACTATTATTATAAACCAAAAGTATATTAGCACTTAAGTACCCGTATTTTTATTTATAGTTAAATTTTACATTTAGATTTTTGTTTTTATTATTATATTATGTAAATCATTTTTACAATTTATGTATTACATGTCTACAGATTTTGTACAGCTATATAAACTATTTACATATAGAATACAGTATACAGTAAACTGTATACATATAAAGAGCTATATACAACTGCAGCAGTTATATTCATAAAATATTTTTTTCATATACCGACATACCGCGATACACCAAATACAAAACTATCTTTTACAACTTAGACAATTTACGATTATTGTGATTTATAATCAATTTCGTGTTGCCTCATTATACATTTAGTAATCAAATAATTTGACTTATTAACAAACTATTAAAGGTAAAATCATTGTGTGTGTTTGTATTATGACGTTTTAATTTTTAGGCCATAAACGTTTTTGAATTACTCGACTACTCGTATAATATTTTACGTACTTTTATATAAATCGATAAATCAAATTATTTTAGAAATATTATTTATAAAATAATTAAATATAATTATATAATTAATTATACTACCTATTGATATAATCGTATATTTAACTCGTAAAGTTTTTTTCTCAAGAAACCCATAATAAAAAAGATATAAAATAAAATAATATAACTTAACGAGACCATATTTATCAATCACATTTTAGTATATATTTATCGTGTAATATTAGTTAGTATTTTATTTATACATATATACAATAATAATATTATATATATATATATATATACATATATATTGTATATATGTACTCATTACCATAAACTGCCGGATACAACATGTAGTATAACTACAAAAACTATTATAATATTATTATATTAGCTATCTAATGTACTTCTTCGCAATAATAAACATTTTATTATAAGACGGAAGAGTTCTTATCGTTGAAAAATAATATCTGTACTACGATATTAATATATTTATAAACCGAATAATTGATCATAAGCCTGCTCAACTTATTATATAATAATATAAATAATATAGGATACAATATAAAGATCACATTTTCAAAAATTACTTTGATTTTTTTATACAATTCTAAGAGGATTATTCTGTATAAACAAAAATTGTTTTATTTCACTATTTTTTTACTGTACATGATTAATTTAGCAGATGATATTTTTAGAAATATTACTGTTTATAGATTTAGTTATAATATACTTATATGAAGAATACAGCCTATAATATACTCATATATTTTAACTAAAGATATTTATAATGACATATTATATAATTATTATCATGTTAGTTTATCTTTATTTTCTTACTTTCTAAATCTACGATTATAATATGAGTACATTTACGTTAATAATTTATCTACGGAATTAAAATATTTTAGAAAAAAAAATATACTTAGCTATGATATATTATATTATTTCGAATGCAGACTGAAAATACCAGAGAATATGAAAATATATAAATAAATATTTAGTATTTAAAAAAAAATAATTTGTTTTAGAGGCGGGAAAAAATATTTTTAATATTTCTCTTTTGGGGTCACTTCGATGAGTATATGGTGACATTTGTTATAGACGCTCTCTGTATACTAAATATACACACAAACACACTTGCGACCATTAAATAGGCATATATAATATATTATACACTATTGAATACGTCTAAATATATATATTGTGTATAAGTATATGATTCATATGTGAAAGGAATCCGATGCGCGTTGTTACATATACTGACACACTGCCTCAGGGTGGGCTGTTCGAGTTTCTGTTAATATATATGTATACTTACATTAGTTCACCGGCCGGTGCATTTTGCCGATATATATGCGATTTAACACTTCTTGAGTTCTTGACAGGGACCCCCTACTGTGGACCCGGCAGTATATCATCATGTGTATATACTATATACAATCATTTGTTTAACACGCGCGCACACACAACATTTATAGATATATATATACATAATATCTTATATATAATATACATTGTGTAAACAATAACATGTATGTTGTATAAATTTATATATATATAACAAGGTCGTAGAAAAAGGACTAAGGACGATTATTATATACGATGTATGTTTCGGTGACCTAAACTAATAACACATAGGTACACATACACACTGCAGTATAAGTGAATCGTATATAGTGTATAATATATTAGTATATAATACCCTAACATATTTTATTGCATCATTCTGGTTATACCTATCACGTAAAAATTAATCATATTTAAGTATATATATATATATATTATTTTATAATATATTCTATACTTTGTAGTATATAGATTACTTAAATTTGTTTTATTTCAAAATTATGATACCTAAAACTATGACCGAATAAAAAATTCTAATTGAAGAATTGTATAACCACTAACTTATTACTAAAGCTAGGGCTTATATTATTATCCTGTTCCTATATATAATTTGATTTATAAAGGTCAAGTTCTATCAAACAGTTTTTTTGTAAGCCATACAGAAACAAATACAATGAGTACAAAGTTAGACAAAGTAAGACAATAAAAACATCAAAGGCTTAGCATGTATATATGATATTATGATATTCAAAGACTCTACCATATTAATCTTAATTTGTTTAATAAAGCTAAGTTTAAGATCAAAAGAGTTGTTCATATTTATAAGAATAATAATAATAATAAAAAAAAAAATGGTTTTTATTTATACATTTCTATAAAACGTTTACTTATTAAAATACAATACTGCTTAACAATTTATTATCTTCAAATAATTGAATAATATAGTTAAAATAATGTAAATAGATTAAAATTTATTAATTTAAAAATAAATATAAATTATTATATTGAGAAGTCAATAGAATAGAAAATGAAATTGATTATTAGAGTTATGAAAGGTGGTAAAATGCAAAAGTGGAATAATTTTACGTTGGTGAAGAATATGTATAACGTAAATGAAAAAAGATAAACCTAATCAAAAATATTGTGTCAATAAATGATCAGTTGTTTTAGGTCCAGATATAAAATAAAATACGAGAGAAGTTAAAACAACCATGAAATAGAAGAAAATTTTACTTAATACGAAAATATTAGAGATTCTTTTTATTTAATCAGATTTCAAAAAAAATGTTTAAACTAATACAATCAAATTATAAAATTAAAAACTAAATTGAAAATAAAAATTTCAGAAATTTAATAACTTAAGATAGAACAATATTTTTCTGAATGATAATATTTTTTTTACTTTTTTAGGCTTTATTTTGTACGATGTTTGATACGTATATGTATATCATAAATTATATGGGTAGGAGTAAATAAAAAATGTTTTTTATCATTAACATTAACATTGTCATGTTATCGAAGATGTAAATACGGTAATAAAAAAAAATGACTAGAAAGTAACTAAAAATGGGTTCTATAAAGCTTAAATATATAATATAAATTAATAACAATATTATATTTATTACAAATTGAAAATTTGAAATATTTGCAACTTAAGGGTATCTAAATCTTTTAGCATTAATAATTAATGATAATACTGACTGGACACAAATATCTGTGTAATTTAAATGGCAAGAAAACAACTTGATGTTTATATACTTTTAGAATTGTACATACTATTGTATAATATTTATCATTATTTTAATTTATATAATGGAAACATATAGACACTTAATCTAGCGTAAGGTAAAACAATCTTGTAAATTTCATTTGTTGACCTCCGAGATCCCGGCTTAAACCAATATATTTTTATATTAAAAATCAATGATGAAAAATTATACAAATATATTATATAATAATAATTTTTTATGATTATACAAAGCGTTCTATATAGTTAATTTAATTATTCCATTGTGAATGCATTTCCTCAATTATTACTGTAGTTTTAAACGTTTTTAGTAAAATTGACAATTTTAAGGTGCAATTAGTGACTAATATAAGTATAACATAAATTATATAATATTCAGTAATTATTAATTAAATAAGTATATTTTTTATGGTAAAATAATTTTAAATTATAATATCATACTAAAATTTAACTATTATTTACAGTTAGAACTTTAAATATTTGTTGAGTTTTTTCTAGAAAATATTGACATTCTTATGATTAGCATAGTATTTGATTGTTTACAAGTGGTTTCTTTTTGAAAATTTGCATTATAAACAACTAATCAATGGGTATACAATATTCATCTCACAAATACACTTATATAATTTACTATAATAAACCAGAATTAAACAATTTTATCCTCCGAATTTATCCCTATAGCGGAGTAGCTGTGGTTACAGTTAACGCGACTTCTCCAGAAAGTTCTAAGGACTTGGCAGAAGACTTATTCAATTTTCTAACATTTTTCGATAATTTAAACTATTTACGTGTTTTTATCATCATGGACATTTTTCTCAAATCTTCGTTCTTTGCGTCATGGTAAAACTTTTCGGAACAACAGTTTCCCGCGTCATCGAAAGAGTATTGACACTTTTTTTTTGCATAAATACCACTAGTTGTTCGGAATTTTAAGAGCCAGTGGCACTTTTTTGTGTTTTGTACGGTGGTAGCAGTGTTAGTGATGACTGTCGTCATCACTATCATTTTGGTCGATGCGTACTTTTGCTGTAAGTCAATCTCAGACTTAATACAGTGACTATTTTAAATTTTGTAAAATGTTGATATTCCTTATAAGTTTTTTTGTGATGTGACACTTTGTGTATAATAAATATTATTCATTGTTCTGGAAAAAAAATAATTTATTTTTATGATCATAAAAACTTAATAAGATCCTTGTTATACGAGTATTTATCGTGAATGCTAGCTATAAACTCGTAAAAATGGATAACTCAATGAGAAATTTTTTAAAATATTATATAAAAAAAATTATTATTGAATGTAAATTGTTTTCATTAACGAATATAATAATTATTTTATTTTATTTGATACTATTTTGTAGTTAGGTGACAACGGGTATGAATTATTATTTTTTGAAATTTTTAAAATTGATACCTAAAACCTGACTGTGACTGTATGATATTAAAATGTGGTCTATAATTATTATAATTATGATATTATACATTAAGTAAACTTAAATGGTTACATTACCAAACCAACTTTACTATCATCAATACTATTGTTCACGTAAAAAGCACCGATAGGTACAATTACAATCACATTGATAAATTCTATATTGTTTAAGACAATACAATTTTTTGTAAAGACATTAGTCTGTTTACACCATTGAAAACTACGGCTTTATTTTTAAGTTTGTAGATTTAATCGATATAAGAAGATGTGAAATATATTTTTCTCCCACTGTAGTGTATACACGGCTTTTACTTATAGTGTTACAGTGTCTATTATTGATGTATAGGTACTCGAGTTTTAAAATACAACTATCGCAAGTAAAATATTATATTGATCAAACTTTACATTCACGGAGGGAGTTACATTATTTATATTTAAAAAAATGTGCTCATACCGTCTATCTACGTAGTATTTATACTGATACTTAAAACAAAAACAATTGTGCTCGATCAAATAATGCATTATACTTTTATATAATATATATATAAATTTCTCCAAACTAATTCATAAGTCTAATTTGAATCAATATCATTATAAAATAGTACATTTAATATTTTATTCGATAATATAGTCGTAAATGTAAATGGTTTTCTTTTAATAAATTTATTATATTTAAAGAATAAAATTTATATTGAATTATAAATAGAAGATTTTTTTTGTTGTAGTCACAAATTAATTTTCTAAGTCATCAAAATTTATGCTATAAATTGAATACATTATTACTACAACTAATATAGTGGTAATATACCATTATATCTAATTATAATTATGAAAATTAATTTACTAAGTACCAAATAGTTTACGTTGTTCCTGTATACATATAAACAGTTTGAGCGGTGTATTACATAATAACACTAATGTCTTATAATAATAATAATAATATACGATACTTTTATAATGTTATAATATAGTCTGTAGGGGGACACGCGTGTCTCGTACAACATTTTATGATAATATTATGTATATAATAAAAACGATAATTTATAGTATTATTTGTATGGAGGGTGCTAACCAAACACGACTGACAGAACACCGGGCACTGATTTCGGTTATACCTACCTCAGTACCTTACGTGCATAATTGTACAATAATTTGTCGGTCTGTCTCTATATGCTAGTGCTGTTGGTGGGTGTGCAACGTCCGCTGCCACAGCAGTTCCACCCTAATAAATACACGTCACGTTTGGCGAATGAGAAAAATTGAGAGAAAAAAACAACTTCTAAAGAAAGAAAGAACCCCGAAATTAGCCGTGTTAATGTTGTATACGTATGTGTGTTATGGTCTCCTGCCGCCGCGGTAAAGTCGTCTAATAAGGTGTCGCCGCCGCCGCCTTCGCCATATGTGGCGTGCCGGCGGGTCTGACGCGGTGTTTGCAAAAAAAAAGGAAACGTTTGTGCGTGCCGTCGTCATCGTGTCTGACATAAGTTTACGATATTGTTATTGCTCTTGTAATACCAGCTAACACGTATCTGGTTACTACGGTGAAGGTTTATATATATATATGTGCGTGTGTGTGTGTGTGTGTGTGTGTGTGTGTGTGTGGGTGGGTGTGTGTTGGTGGCGGAAGAGGAGGACCGACACGAATTGGCTGTAGTCGTAGGGTGAGACTGGTTATTACTATTATTTTTAATATATATATATATTTATATTTTCTCAGCTCTCTGTCCCTCTGTTGCGGTGCACGGAATCGGCGTTTACAAACACGGACACGTGTATATTATAGTCTATATGGTTGTCGTGGTGCGCGACTCCTCGGTATGCAGCCCGGCCGCCCAGACTGCGTGTCGCCTGTAGTACCTATTTACACGCATAAATATAATAATAATAATAATAATAATAATAATGTACTGCAGTGAATGTGAGTAGGACGGGCGGACAATGTTTTTTTTTATACACACTCCTAAAGAACCACCCGACCGACCGCCGCATTGCTGACAAATTTGTTCTGGATATTTACGTTTGGTATGTTTTTTTATTTTGTTTTGTTTTTTTACAAACCCATCCGAGCGAGCTTCGTTTTAATATATTATGCTTTTTTTTTTACATAATTTTTTTTCACTCTCATTTCGTCCACCTGATATCCGAATTTTACCATATGCCTCGCACGCTGTGCACACCAATATTTAAACGTTTACAGGCGTATATGTCAACTTTAATTGGGATTCGTTAAAAACGTGATAGACGGCCGTCATGCGTATGCGAGAAAAAACCTGCGTCATACATTCAAAGACGATTTACTGATCCTATATTTATGTATTTTTTTTTGTTTTTAATATGCCTATATTCATAGTCTTTATTAGAAAATATAATGCATCAAGTATAATTTGATACTATGGTTCTCA
This sequence comes from Rhopalosiphum nymphaeae, assembly GCA_036289425.1. Classification (NCBI taxonomy): domain Eukaryota; kingdom Metazoa; phylum Arthropoda; class Insecta; order Hemiptera; family Aphididae; genus Rhopalosiphum; species Rhopalosiphum nymphaeae. Next base: position 5,776,557 of record JAZAQC010000012.1, on the reverse strand, counting down.
TTTGCAAAAAAAAATTATTATTAGCTATTATTACAACCTTAATTAAGAATTTAAATTTAAATATTTCAATGAATTATGAAAAAAAAAATGTATACTTATTAACTTGATATGGATGATTATAGTAATTATCAATATAGTGATTACACATAGCAAACATTAATAATGAATGATTTATTAACGTTGATAGCTCGATAATTACCTCGTTAATGATAAGTAGACTAAACTCGTTCACAATAAATATTTTGTAAAACTGCTCATATTTAATTCCACCACTAATCTGTGTGCTAGTTACATGCAAGGCTACTTAGAACCGTATAATAAAATAGTTTAAATTGTTCTATTGGTTATTTACGTTAGAAATTTTAACAAAATTTGGGAAAAATAAAATTATCAAAACGAAACTATTTTATTCTAGTAGGTACATTACACTATATTATATTATATTTGATTCGGTCGTAAATGGTATCAACATGGCGAAATACATGTATAAATATATTATATATATATATAGTACACGGTTTAACTGCAGAGGACTAACCAATTAAGGGGGTTTATCGAATTTCTGCAGCGTTGTTTTGTTCCTAATACATTTTGTATCGTTGTGGATATGTGCGCTCGTGTGAAGGGTAGGAAATTGATTCGCGGTGTTTCTTCGCCCACGGCGAACGGAAAAACGTGTGAAAATGACTGCACCCTATATATGCCTACTACCCCTTGGACCTTACCATCACCCTAACATTTATAGTGTATAACACATATATACAGCATCACCCATCGTCTCGTCCAATTGCCACCCGGGTTCCTCGTCGGATGCGAATAATATATTATTATATCACGCAGCGTATATAATTCAGAGAGGGGCGAAAACGTTTTAATGTCCCTCACCGGAAAATTGATCGGAAAGCCTTTTCGAGTGAAATGTGTAACAATATACAACACGATGCGGCGTGTTTAAGGGCCCGGAACTAATAAAGCACGATATTGTAATTCTGTGTGTACGTACCCCACATTACCCCACATATATAGCCGGTCCCCGAACACACGCACATGTATCTATAATATAGCAATGGTGACGACTTTGAATACGGCTGAGCCGGTGTCTCCACGTAAAACATCCACTTGTGTAATAATTATTATTGTTTACTTGTCGTGCATAATATTATATGTAATGTCACGACATGCATATAATATTTAGCTTGGTGCCATGCTATTACGCGCGGTATTATATTATGGCGTTGTTATTATTGTTGATACTACAAGAAAAAAAAACTTTATTCATTATACTTGTATTATGTAAAACATTCGTATAATGTAAATACCTATTTATAAACCCTATATAATACCTACTTATATATAATAACAAATGAGTTTCGTGTACTGCTAGATATATATTATAGCTATGACTTTATGAGACACAATAATTTAAAACATTTTCCATAGAACAATTTGATTATTGATTCATTTGGAATTTGAATTGATAATATCCTTTAGCCGTACGATTCACTAATATATATATATAATATGCCAAATATATGAATATATAATAAATACCTCATGCGGCGATTGTTTTCTTATTATACTGTGTGCCTTATAATAAAAAAAAATGTCTAATATTTTATAGGTTTATAAGGATACTACTATATATATTTAATGATGTTAAAAAAAACACATTGCAGATGATGTATAAATTATGTATAGGCACTGGCGAAGTCTAGTTCAACCACGTGGGCGTTATACGACGTGTAAAATCGTTGTGTACACACAATAGATTTAAACATAATAAAATATATATATACTATATATTATATATTATAACATGTACACAAAAAAAATATTATATCATGTATTATGATTTATAATACGCGTATAACGTATATTTACTTTTATTCGATTCTTCAAAGGCTCTTTAGCGACAACGCGCGTGGAGACGCTAAACCGTAAACAGGGACGACTGCAGCACACACACTGCGAAAATGGGGTGAGAGCAAGAGAGCAAAAGAAGAGGAAGTATTAGTTTCCAGGTGATTGCGGCCAATCTGTAACGACCGGCCGGTAATAAAGGGTCTCTCTCTTTTTTTTTTTTGTCAGACCCCAAACCGTTTTCATTTATACACGCACATCAATCAAACGCTTATTCTGTATATTATTATTATTTTTTTTTTCACAACAACATTTACCTGCGATATGTGCGTGTGTGCTAAACATCATATTATATTAGCCCATATTATGTCGTTTCTCTTTATTATGTGTGTCTACCCCGCGACTGTATATTATTATTATTACTATTATCATTATTATTATTATGTGTATTAACAGCTCTTCTCTCCGTATCCCGCCGCCGATCCATTATATCCGTACCCTGTATGCCCTGGATCGGATAAATCAGGTCATTCATAAAGAGCTGATGCAGTGCTCATTGTCGGTGTCGGCTGCCGCTATATATATATACTATATACCTTTTGCCCTTATCTCTCTCTCACGCTTTCTCTCTCTCTCTCTTACACATAGCCTATTTCCGCTTCTTTCTTTTCATCTCTTTCTCTCTCCCATCATTCCCTCTCTGACTGCACACTATCCTCGCATCCGCACACCAATACGCGTATCCATAGCTGTCCAAATATTTATCCATACAGGAAAAATCCTAAAGAAAATATAAACATCTGTGTTTGCGGTCGAAAAATCCAACAATATAAGGTGTATAATACATTCGTTCCTATATATATGGTGTATAAATATTGCATGCCAATACAGTCATCATCATCATACTCGCATACTATGATGAGATTTATTCAGATCTGTTTATAATGTTTATAAAAAGCGTGCCACTTATTTTGATAATATAATAATAATTGTTAACATGAATATGAATTTGCAAATTGTACTTATATATTGTTAGGTAGCCCTATAATTACGTATATGGTATATAATTATTGAAATAAATTTTTTGTTAAAAATGTAATAGTTCAAAAACTTAAGTATTATATAATATATTTAAATATAAAATCTTGGAATAATTTTGCTTAGTTAATTAACATTGACTTTTTTTTTTATTAAAATCCGTATATTTGGTATTGAAGGCTTTGTTGCGTTCAAAATATTATTGAAAATTTAACATTTTATTCATTTCAAATTAAATACTTACGTATAACTAACAAATTGTTAGTATGAAAAATATTTTTTTTCAATTTTCAATTCATTGTTTTATAAATATTAGGTAGAGGTAAATCAAAATTATTAAAAAAATATTTTTTTGCTAATTATGAAACTAAAATATAATATATAAACCATCATTACAACAATCTAAAAGCCTAAAAAAATCATTATGGTTACAACAGTAAATAAACAGAGAATTTAATTTTTGTGTCAAAATGTATTTATAATTTATATATATATACTTTTAAAGTTAAAACTTTATAAAGATGTATTTTTAGTCCAAAATCATAAAAACATATTTAATAATTAGTGTTAATACTATTTGAATTAATTGCTATCCGTATATAATTACGTGCAGCATACCTAGTAATAATATTAGTGTTTAAAAATTGTATGAAATATAAAATTGTGAAATGTTTCATGAAATATTAGATTATGAAGTATTTCAATATATTATTTGAAATATAGGTATGGAATATGCTTACAATTAGTCACAAATCACAATAATAGAAACATCATGTTACGATGCAAATATGCAATATCGTCGTCAATGATAATATGTTTCCAAGGGATAAAAAACAAAGTATAATTATTCGAAAACAAGAGTAATAATATATAACGATATGTCAATCCTGACACTCAATGTATTTATCAATGATTATACCTACAACTAAATATGGACTATATTATATTATTAATTTCTACAAATAATTATCGTAAGTATTTATATTAAAAAAAATTCAATGTTTCACATTTTTGCAAAGTATTTCAGAGTTCAAACACTATAGCTATAATTAATATTTATTTCATATTGAAGTAATTTCACAAACTTAAGATATTTTATGAAATAGAAAATAAATTAAAAATACCTATTATATTTAGGAAAATATAAACATATATTATATTAAAAATATTGTAATTGTGTGGATTAAAAAATGATAAGTAATCGTAGAATTCAGCAGCGTACATATATATATATATATATATAAGAATTTAAGATGTGGCATCAAATAATAATAGAAATAATTTTATTAAGCAAATCTATTTTTTAAGTTTTTCGTTACTTTCTAGATAAAAATGTACGAAAGTTCTATTAATTTTAAAAATATAATATATATGTGATAACAGATGGACACTTATTTGATATTCATGTGTGTATTAAATCAACGATGAAACTAAAAATCTAAATAAATAAAACTTAAACATAATTAACTTGATTTGTTCATCACGACGAGTGTTATTTCGGTATTTTTGATGGTGTAAGAGGAAATCTAAAATGCCCTTGTTATAAAATTACAAAAATGTATTTATAGAATAGTTTTTTACTTAAAATAATATTATATATAGTTTGTAAGTTGTGATGAATAAACGCATATTATTCAAATAATATATATATAAGCGTTGCACACTCGCACCAATAGTATTAATAACAATAATAATACATGAAAACGACGTGAAGGATGCCAGTATTATAATATTATCAAAACCTGAAAGCATAATATGATAATAATAACATTATGAGTATACAATATAATATTATACAGCATCTCTTTCTGGATTTAGGATTTAGGGCGTATAATAATAATGTAATAATTTTTGTTTCTTCGGTCGGAACGAATTCGCAAGCCCGCGATTGAAAAATCGAAATGTTTCGCAGCTGCCGCCTGTCGTCCGGACTATTTGCTTGGCGGTATTTCGCGTGTACTATACTGTATAATAATAATATAATAATAATGTAATGTTGTATCGCAGTCGGCGGCGGCGGCAGCGGTTGCAGCGGCGTTGAAAACGAAGACGACGGCGACGTGGAAATATCCGAAAATCCGTTCCAAACAATTGCGCATTGTATGGCATTGAACTTGCCGCGAAACCGCTTTGTACACACGGTAATCCGTTTAGAAACGCGACTATAATCTTCTTATGTGCGTCGACGTCGTCGGGAAAAATACCACAGCTACAGTATTATATTATTATTATTAGGTATGTACATGCGTATACCTATATCGTTGGCGGATAAATACTATACGGCAGTAGTCTTGTATAGGCGTGTTTTTTTTTCTGTGCGTCCACCCGCGAGTAGACTACTACAATACTGCCATGACCCGATATTTAAATGCGCAATTGTTTTTTTCCCCGTTCAAAACATCAGCCGCCCACCCTCTCGCCAAAAATCTATACAATCGTCGGTGCCATTTCGAAACGGCTCGGTGACATGAAAAGGGTTATTTTAATTACACCGCTTATTATTGCAATACATTTGTACGAGGATACTATATAGGTAATAATATAGTATATCGAGTGGTCACCCGCGATTTTCATAATATATATTTTACGTTCACCGACTACGCTTGTGTTGTGTACGCGCATATACGAATAATACTCGTCTACAATAACACATATTATGTATGTGCGTGTGTGCTATATTATATTGTACACAACCGCCGGAGAGGACCGCACACGGCAGTTATTCGCGGGCTCCACGCGGTCTGTCGAGCCGGGCCGGTCAGGGCACGGTCTCGTCATCAAAGGGCCGACAGGAAACCCGCAGCCAGAGAGTCTGTATACTGGTGGTATAGGTATAGTAGCAGTATATAATATATTATATATATTTACGTTATTATTATTATGAGTAGTTTATTATGTACACGTATGTATATTGTATATAATAGTATTTAGTCGAAGCGTTAGGCGGCGGTGCCCTCTGTTCGTGAGTTTTCACCGAACCGTAAAATACTGGTATAATATGGTCCTAATAACGCAGGAGGTAAGTATATATATATATATATATATAATACCATAAATCATATATTCCGCTGCAACAGTGAGCATACATATTAGTATATTATACACAGAGTAATTATTTACATAGTGAACGCTCAACAATATCTTGAATATTTTTTTAGGGGGTTCCCCCTCCCAAATACGTTTGCACAGATTAAAGTACTCACTATAATTTTAAAATTAAAAATATTTTTAAAATATTTTCAAGATTATTTATATTTTCTTGCCTATATTTTATTTACGGTTATTGTGGTACCCCATGTCCACTGTACGCTTGTCATAGATAAATATGAAAGGAATACTATGAATTATAGTTATAGTAACCAAAAAAAAAAAACTATTAATAATAATACTAAAATATGGACATAATGTAAGTAAAAAACTAAATTATAGTACTTCAAAATGCATACTATACATTATACATAATGTGCAAAATCATTTTTTTAAAAACCACATTTGTACTAAAATAATCACTGTGTATACATGTTTATATACATATTATATGTTATATATTATAATATTATACATGACTTCACGTAGTAACTATATATAGTAATATTTTAAACCACGCTGTTTTACATTTTGCCGCCGTCGTTTCTCTGTAGCACACGTGCACCGCAGCCTTCCGGATATTGTCGTAACGTAATAACTTACAACGTATTATTATTATAATATAATCACTTAGGTTTTAAAACATATATAATCATACCATAATTATTGCGACGTCGCGCAGTCTGCAAGCAACTAGTATTATTATAATCATGTATATATATAAGATAGTGACATTCGCATCAACACATGTATTCGTTTATATGCACGCCTATGCGATGTGTCCATTATATTTACACAGTATTATACAAAGCGCGAGCGCGCATAAAATATGCATGTCCCCATTGCGGTGCGATACATGTAAGGTATTCAGCAGGGTCTTTATTGGAATGTCGTGTGACGGAATTGACAGGAAATCGCCACACAAGAACTTTACCTAATCTCCACAGTTCTTATGTCGCACGAAATTCGATAGACCCTGCCCTGTACTCTTCACTACACGAGTAGTTATTATATTGTGCGAAATGGAATGCGAGAGATTTGACCTACTCCCGATCACAGAGGCGTCTGTGAGTCTGTAAACGACTGCAGCAACATTATTATATGCATCTGCAGCTATATTATTGTAGACCGACAGCAATAACGGCTCGACGTGTTTTGACGTTACGCCATATCCCTCGATATCCACGTGAGAACTCGCGGCTGATGATAAACAGGAAGTGTATGACGTATATCGTAAATTCTCGAAGACTTTTGAAGAAAACAAAATATACACACAGACACGACGTATCGTATTGCACTGTCGTAACTAGCGATTACCGGGTGTAAAACGAAAAAGGACCACAAATCCCATATTACACCAATGTGTTTAACACGCATCGGCTCATTTATGCAGAAACTTATAAATATTAATAGTTTGGAATGCTTACATGTACGTAACATCAATATGTATAACATATATTATAGCACGCATAGCACGCACATATATAAGTATTACACTCACTATTACTATTAAATATTTATTGTATACTTATTAGTTATTATACACAGTATAACGTGTAACGTACAGTTATAATACAGGTAATAAAATAATATGTGTCGTGTATAATATTACGAATAAATAATTAATGGTTATATTTTAGTTATTTAAGAGCGTATTTTTAAATATTGTGAAATATAAATACAATTAATTCAAAGTCGGTTTATTGAAAATCAGTAAAAAATATAATCCGAAAATCTAAAATATTTTAAAAGCACTTACGATTAACTTATAGGTAGTAAAATATAATACTTTTACATGAATCACATAGACGATTCGTGAGAATAAATTGGGTAAACTCTTGGAACAATAAAATTATAACATATTTTAAATAACGCTATGTAGTGATATATTATATATATAGTGTTATATTGAAACGCAGTGCATCACCAATAACCGACCTATTAAAATTCTCTCGCCGAGAAAACGTACTAACGTAACGATCATTTTCCTGACAATAAAGTTTGTGTAAACACGTACACGTCGGGTTTGATATTAAAAACAAAGGCACATGTCATAATGGTGTGAACAAAAAAGCCTACTTCGTTCGATTCGAGGGTTATCAGCATGATACCGTTTTTACAGAAAAGTGATCGTATTGCACTTTTTCCCGTGCATCGAACACTAACAATTTGCATATTGCTTATTAATATTTTGGCCTAGTTTTCATTCAAGTGACTCACTTGATATGACCATCCAATAAAAGTGGCCCGCAGTATATTTAATATATTCTTCAATGTGTATTATGAGAGGTTGTTTGCAAAGAGTACACACGTCGGGAAAGCATTACACTATACAGCTATCACTTGTGATGTATAACCATCATACTTATAAATATATATATATATATATAAATACACATATATATCACCACTATTATAATACATTATATTACATTATATATTGCCGTCAACTTATAGCGCAAGCGAGAGGAACAGGAGGCGGGATAAGACCTCGATAACTTTTATACATTTATTGGATCTCGTTTTGCCCTTTTTAATACGGTTGCGCTACTAGAAATTCAATATTGACCTAGTGCTGTGGTACCCACAGTTGAAATCGCGTTCATATTATTATTTGAAGAATGGAGTACTCAGATGGACGGATTCGGAAAAAAACAATAGTGTTTTTTTGAAGAGTACCAACCAGTAATAAAATGTCATTAAGTAGTAGGTACGTTAGAGCACTTTGTTTAAAGTAGTTTTTCAAACTTAACTACAGTCGTATAGGCACTGCGCTACTGCATAATTTATTTGTTTAATTTTCGTTTATATATTTATAAATTGTATAATATATATAACCTAAGAACCTATCGAGTCTTTAATTTAAATGTAATTTGTTGTTTGTCATGTTAAGTACTTGAATACAATATAATCCGATGATCCCGCTGCCTTTTTAATTACTGCATAGTGATATACATATATGTATATATTTAATTTTTCAATCGACTGTAAATCAGGTGAATTCAATTGTATATACTTATTCTATCAATATTGATACATAAATGTACGTCTATATATTTTTATTATTATATTTCTCTAATCAATGTCAAATGTAATTAGTTTATATCAAAATACGCTATGAAATAATTAAATTAAGGATCTGATATATAGGTATATACTACATAATTTTAAACTGTCATAAATTAATTTTCAATCACATTTTTTTCAAAATTAAATCGATTTATTAATAATTTAGATGATGCGTAATTGTATTATAATTTTAATTTTATTTCTGGTTACAAATTTGTATTTATAACTGTAAGGATATTTAGTAAATTTATAAAATATGTTTTACTGCCGATATTATAAATGCATTGTGTTTTTTATGGCGCGGAGTTTCCTTACAGTTAAAAAAGCATATATTGAATTTATATTATAATAACACATGCAACGCCGAAGAAATAACCATTAAGTGTGGTAAAAAAATCGGTTAACGCACAATTTATGGTGGTCGTGGAAATAAACATAATAATATAGTATATATAATATAATTTAACACGTGCACGATATACTTAAATTCTAAAAGTGTTATTTCCAGTGAAAAATATTATTGTTCCACAGTGAAACAATGGGTTTTCAAAAAACTTTGTACACGTCCCTAGTATATAAAATCAATGGGATTGCAATTATTTATATTATTTTATAATTCCATTATTTCCATTACTTCTGCACAAATATCGTTGCACAATAATGATAATAATATTTAGTGTATTTTATCAAACTACCGGTGTACTCGTTTGTACTGTATATACTATTTGATAAATATTGCCGTGGTTTATATTATATAATATTATACCATTGCGATTATTTATAACATTATACGGATAACGAATTGCACGCCGGAGGTATCAGAAAAAAAGTTATCTGTATGAAAACTTAACGTGCAGCCGCGAGTCGAGTTGAGTGATTGTTCGCGTAAAAACTTGTTCGGAGCGGTAGCGTTTAAAAGGTAAAATATATATAATATATATATATATATATATACATATTTCTTCCCGTCTGTATATAGGTATACGTATATATATATACATAGGTATATGACAACGAGGCGGAAACGGAAGCGACGAATTAACCACATCGCTACGAATCACCGGATTCGGTAAAAAGCCCGGCGGTAAAGTTCTGATGAGACGCGTGTTCGCGGGCGCCCTACGTGTACGCAGTGCGGATCTTTCTCAAACTTTACGATCCATACATGTATATAATAAGGCGTTCACAATGAGAACCGAAGACGTTTTCCTTATATAGGTATATGATATATTTAGTACACATGCGTGTATTTTGTACTAAACAGTATATATACACTGCGCGCGCGAGATGTGCAGCCCGCGTCGGGTGTGCGCTCGTAAAAGAGGCGTTTGAAATGAATTAAAAACTATTGCGTTTGCAAGTTTCATGTATTATATACATTTACATATATTATGTAATATATATATTGTTGTGTGTACGTATTGCTACATACGGAGAGGGTATATATATATTGTGCAAAAATACACATAATATACGTCATACGTCACGTGATAGGCGTGTATCGCGTATATATTATGTGACACCTATACATTTCGAAGGTATACGCGAGCATTATGTACGTATCGGCATACAGTTATCTGTGTATAAGTGAACATCACAATACGAGGACGTTGTCGACGAATATTATTGTGTACATTGTATTTGAGTGCGATTGTTGTAAATTATTACGTCGAAAACTTGTAGATTCGCGTAAACGCAGTATATATATTGTACTCGCGTAGGTATATGTGGTGTATAACGATAATAATAGTACAGACTCCGCGATATTGTTAATGTCAGAGCAGCGCGGCGGCATATTATTTAATATTGTAAATATTGCTCAGTCGCTCAGATTTTATTCTCGATTTTAGTTCGTTCTTAGTTTTTGCACGAAATAGGTTTATCATGCTACACACAACAATGTATACAATAGGGAGCTGCATATACCATATACATATAAATAACTTTTTACATAGGTGATATATATGTAAATACGTATATGGGAAATACACAATATACATATCGTTTCCCATGTGGAAAATCTGTATTTTTGTATTTTTGCCAAAGCTATATCGTGTATTCGTATACAAGTTTTACCTACAGTTTTTTTGATAATTTGTCAAGTACCGTTGATTTATTAAAAAAAAAATGTATGATAAGGTATGAGTATAATTTAAAAACTTCTATTTGAAAATAATTATTTACTACAGTCGAGCAATAAAACTAACGTAATGTGACTTAGTCAATAATATTTTTATAAAAAAATTTTCTTAATTTAAGATTGACTATTATTAATTTTTTAACGAAATAAAAAATTATTATTATCTTCTAACTTATTTAGAATTTTAATAAAATAACTATAATATACCAGATGTATCTATAGTTAATATTTTATTGTATTATAACAAGATACCTGCTATTGTATTGGCACGTTTAACTGAATTATAGGTATATTATAGGTGTCTGCTAGATGTTCCGTACTCGATGATTTCTAAAATATATAAGTTATATATACGGTGGGGGTCGAGAGACTGAAAATTTAAAAAATGAGCTAATACCTGTTTATTATTTGCGTTCTATTATTACTTATCATTCAATTATTATATTTAGGTGTTCACGATAATATGCATTTTATGATACGGATTTTAATTTAATTTAATCAAGGAATAAGTTCAGATACACACATAAAAATGAATCGGATAATTTTGTATTATCGTATTATTAATGTTGTTGATATAGCATAAAATCTATTTTAACTAAAGAGATAATATAACAAGAACGACAATATCAATAATAATAATAATAACAATAACAATAATAACGAAAACAACAATATAAAATCTGAATAAACAATAAAAGCGGATAAAGGATGACAAAGCGATGAGCCCGTGTGTACAGATGGACCCTCGTAGGACAGGTGGTGCGTATAAGCCCTACGCGAATCACACATATCATACATTCATACGCATATCTAATATTACAAAAGTCATAATATTATTTTGTCGGGCATTTGATGTTTGCGTTATTACTATACGGACATTACAAAGTTGACGGGAAATCTAACACAATCGATATACCTAATAATACTAACACTGACGCGGTGTCACCGAGTTCGAAGCAATATCAGCACTGAAAGTGCCGAATGCTATGCTAATAACCGTCATGGATATAGTCGAACAGACTATTATACGCGTTTGGTCCAACGTATCGTCTCAAAGATTGTATGATATGAGTATCATCGGTACGTGAATAGTATGAAGTAATATAATAAAGATAATAAAGTCCAAGAACTTTGGTGTGTGTGTGTGTGTATGTGTGTGTATGTGCAATGTAATAATCATCGCGGCAAATACATCAAACGGATTCGGTCGTCCTTGGGCCTTTGATATCCGATAAACATTCACGGGAAGCAATAAAACTCCAATGTTTTCGTTTTCTACGGAAAACATAAACACGTCGATAATGAGATTTTTTCGCCTCCTTCAAAGGATCCGGGCGGCGGCGGCGGCCTCCGTGGCCGCATCCTAATGCATACAAATATATCCTTACACACATAAATATAAGCTCGCCCACTCACACACACACACACACACATATATTAGTTATTATACATTTACACATTATACAATATTATAAGACGATAATACCGAGTTAGTGTGTGTGTGTGTGTGTGTAGTGGCGGCGACGGTTCACACACCGGTCCAAAAACAACATTGTTAAAATATAACGCGAGGCCGCACACACGCGTATATATTAATGTATAACATGTACATATTATCAATGTAATGTATATGATCGAGCGCGGGCAGAGGAGATGTCTGAGAGCGTCGTGTTCGCGCGGGGCGGCGTGTACAGACATGTGGATAGTCGGTCTCTTCGTCTCGGGATGTTTATGTTTTTAAGTTGTCCGAAAACAGACTGATACATATGGTGTAAACGATTTTAAACACTGGTTCATATTAATATATAATGCGCGCGCGTATAGTTTACGTTTTCGGCGGGGCGGCCGACATAAAAAGGAATTTTTATTTTCCATCAATATTATTATTACTATTATTATCATTTTCGCCTAAACAGTGTCGACAGCCCGTTAAATTTACAATAACAAACCGATCGTTTTCACGTGGGCTTACGATTATTATTATTGTTGTGTAACACTTGTGTGCATAGGGCGTACCTATATAGTACAACATTATACTTACACCCGGTGGTTATTATTGTATATATCACGCGTTTCAAGTCGTGTTACGAGATCGCTTATACGTATGACCGATAAAGATACGATTTTTGTAGGCGGTGTTGGCTCACTTCAATTTTTCTTTAAAATAAAATATACACCTACTTGACAAACATTTTTATTAAAGTTATTGTGAAACATAAATATTTTTCGTTTTATCACGCACATAGGAGGGGCGACAATCTAAAACGCACTGTTTCCATTTTTCACTTTTGTCAGTATTGATGGATTTGTGTTACGAACTACTGAAGTTGTTTAGAAATATGGTAATCTTACCAAAAAATAAGTACAGTTGTAATAAACATTTTTTTGTTATGTCCCCTAAGTTATATTGTAATTAAATGTCCTAAAATTGACATCCAAGTTTATTAATTGTGACAAAATGTACCATTTCCATTCAATAGTACGGAAATGGCTGACTATAAGTACCTTACAAATATACAATTACCTACATTATTGACTAAAACAAAATATGTATGAGTAACTTATCAGTTATTAATATTACTGCTTAGAAAATATGTGCTTTATTAGCTACCTCTTCTTCATCACTACTGATACACCCATATTCATAAAAATCAATTACACTGTCTGATATATTTAATGTTGATTCACATAAACTCAAAATATCTTGTACACAATATTAACAGAGTGATGTTTTATGTAATTTATTTTTGATAATAATATTAGATTATAAAATAATAAAATTATATTAAACTGAAACTTACATCATCTTCGAATAGTGGTTGTTTAGAACATATTTTAATGTATTTTATATATTTTAATTGTGTATTAATTTTATTTATCAATCAATATATTTTCACAATCCAAAATAAGAGTAAAATATAACAACTATTATAACATTTACTTTTGTTAGTCTGATTTTAATGAATAATAAATTTATTTTTCATTAAGATTTTATGATGACTTGTGAGATAATAGACAAGACTGTAGTTTTGGCACAATCTGTTATCAATCATAATGAAGGTAGAGATTTGATTATTTTATTATCAGCTGATAAAATATACGAGCAAATGAAAATAAGTAATCCATACAATATTTATTAAAATTTATTTAGCAATAATATAGCTAAAAATTTGTTGTATAAAAATTTAAGACCAATGGAAATAGTACGTTATGCATTTAATTCAATTAAATTTTCTATGTTAATATTATGGGAAATAGTGCAAAATATGGTCTACTTTGGAAATAGTACGTTTTGTAAACATCTAAGAAATTGGTACGTTTTGCGTCATTTTGGCAAATGAAAAAATAATTTAACATGGGAAATACTACATTTTGATATAATTTGGAAATAGTTACGTTTGTTTCATTATTGTCATTGGAAATAATGCGTTTTGACGTCATTCACAAACTTCAGATTGATTTTAACAAAAGAAATAGTACATTTTTTAGTCAACAAACTTTGAAAGTTTGAAAGCATTATTCGATTCTCCGTTTTTTTCCATGTATTGTACATTTCAATGTATGATGTAACTCAATTTTCTCAATTTTGGAAATAATAGTACTGCGTTTTGGATTGTCGCCCCTCAGTCAGGTATACAGACATGTATACCAAGTATTATATTATGTACTAGAAGAACTGTACTCATCTATATAATTGTATTTTTGTGTTCCTAAACTCTTGCATATTAAAGACGTATTACGTATATTATGTAGAGAAATGAAAGAAATAATACCAAAACTTAGTTCAATGGTGTGTCCATTAATCCATTGGTCGATGTTGCTAGCATTTGGGACATACATAATTTGTAAAATAATTAATTTGGAAACTACTTTTGTTGTATTATGGTTTTAATAATAAGGATCATAATTGACATAATAAAACTACACTATTACACTAATATTTACTAGTACAATATATACCCACCAACAACTGCATCGATGTGCATTGTACTATTGTTAACTTGCACTACAAGTTGTATAGCATACTGCCGTCATCGTATATATACACTATACGTAACACATGCCGGTGTTACTGAGCATGTATTATGTAATAACGATATATTAAAGGCAACCACTCGGGCATTTCGGGACGGACCGCCGCGGCGCGGGTTAATTGTTTTATTATTTTTCTACGATAATGATATCATAAAATATATACCCCAAAGTCCTCGACGTTTACACACTGCGGCGGTGGTATCGCATTTCCAATAGTCGTGATTCGATCAGAACCTACAAAGTGTGTAACGCAAAGAAATAAAAGGGACTAAAAAAAAAAAAAAAAAAAATGCTTTACGAGAGAACAGTTGGTCGAGTGTTTTTCGGGCGTGCGCGTATATTATAATGTTATTAGGAGAGGTTCGGGGGAGTTTATTGCGGACTCGGAAAGACATCGACCGGGGGCCACTTCAAATCTCTGCAAACAACTGTCACTTTATTATTATTATTATTATTATTATTATCATTATTATCATAAACATAATCGTCGACGTCGAATCGTTCACCTTAAACGATACCTTCCACCACGATAATCGTATACATAACATAATATTGAACAACGTGTTTATAATTGAACGATTTAATATCTATATAAATTATAAGTATAATTAATTACAGTATTTTACATAATTCAGGACAACGGTTATTTTACACTGCAGTCTTGCGGAATAAGCACGGCTTATTTAGTCAACTAAATTTTTTTTTTTTGAAATGGATATATACAACTTAAAAAAAATTAAAGTTATAATAGTTGATTAAATTTTTTTAAATTACTATAAATTATTACTAGGATAAATGTTGCTTTCATAATAGAATTGACATAGGCATTAATATTTATTTTTTTTAATATGGTTTTGCCTGGTTTATGAGTTCTGAGAGACAAATTTTATCAGAATTGTTAACATATCAAATACTATTATAGGTCATACATTTTAAAACTAAATTTACTTATTAAAAAAAAAAAAAAACTTTTAAAAATATGGAAAAGGTTTTGTGAGAAAAATTTTATCTACTGTTATAGATTAAGTAACAATATTTTTGATAAGCTAATTACTATAATATCAGTGTTGACAAAATGTATACATTAAATAAATAATATTGGTTGTATCCCATAAATTATTTTCAATAGTGATTTAATTAATCTAAAAACGATATTTGTATTAATTTTTTTGAAAATATCCGAAAACCTACAATCGAGTAAATAAATAAATACAATATAACACTTTTTAATTATTTAACGCCAATGACTAACTTTATATTACGTTATTTATAATAATAAATAAACATTATTATTGTTTACACACACAAAATGTATATATATTTGGGTTACTTGGTATTATAAATATAAAATATTCGTGTTCTTTTAAAAATATTTCATTGTTTTATTTTGATGTAAATAAACGATAATAAAAAAAAATACAAACTTATAAGTAGCAATATTACTGCAGAATATAATTATAATAATTATTTTGTGTAAACAATTCTATGATTCTATAAAAAAATTTAAGAACAGTATTGCACTACAAACAGTAAATTTTTTGCATAGTTTTAGAAAATATATCGTTGAAAAATTACAAAAACTGCACGGTCTAACAAAAATATCAAAGTTGATATGTCTTAATATTTTTTAAAAATAATTCTCCCAAATAAAGTTAGATATTTAAGGTTTATAAATGTAGTGAACTATCCTATGTAAATACATTAGAATATTACTTAGTACTATTACTTACTATAATACTTTTCAATTGTTATTTATAGTTAAAATTGCTCGGGAATATAATAGGAGACTTAATAAAATAAAATAATATGTTGACATAAAATTCTTTTAAGTTAATCATTTGGCACGATAATTTGAAAATATTTTTATATTTTTATAAAATCGAATCATAAACGTGTTAGAAAACATACTATAGTAATTTACTGTATTTAAAATTAGGTACACTTATATAAAGACATAATAAGTCAGTTTATTTTAATATTTTTCTCAATTCCATAATATAAATGAAAAATGAGTAACTATCGATATCATTAAATTCTGTTTTAAACTTTATAGGTGGGTATTTAATGTTTGTTGTCTGTAATACATGAAAATATGTGATTCTTTATTTTATATTGAATTGAGAAAACAATATTAATGTAAACATTACATAATATTTTTTGCTAAAAATATGAGCACTTAAAAATAAATCTGTATATTTTAATTGAACCCTGTTTACTTTAATCTATAATTTTCCATAACATTACGTTTATTTGATTATTTTTATTATAATTTTCACAAATAAAAGATCAAATAAAATGTATTAATCATATTTTAGATAAAGTTTTTTTTTTTTTATTTTTAAACTAGAAAATTGTACAATCTGTAAAATAATTATTTACAATAAGCACAAATGATAAAAGAGTTAACATAGAAAAGACAAAATAACATAATATAAAGTAACAAAGTTACAAATCGTAGTAAGTTACGGTAAATTACGACTATTTACATCAATTCAGACAGGGGGCTTGAGTGAAGACGCCAACCATTGATGGTACTTCATGATTAGATAAAGTTAAATCGTTATTCGGATGAAATAAAAAAAGACTTGTACATACTTGGGCGTACTTCAATTAATCAGGGAGATAATATACAATTCTCATTGCCCTATAGCTCATCTAAAATATTAATCGATATTACAATACTAAAAAATGTCTGTTTTTGTATGAATTAATTTTTATCGTAAGTACTTGTAAAAAAATAAAAATGATGTATTCATACTTACCTATACCTATTAGAAAATATTAATTATATGTAAGTACAATAAGTACAATATATAATTATAGTAATATTAATACTAAATAGATTACCTATGTATGTTTGTAGGTATACCTACTAAACATATAATGCAGATAACATAAATTGATTGAAATTCTCTATATATTGAAAAAGAAACACGTTATAGGTGTAGTAAATATACTATATGAATATTGTCTAGAGATTGTAAAGAATGAAAAATGCATAAGTAAAAAAAAAAAAAAAAATACTGTCTATATTGAATTTACATGTACATACGTATAGGTAGAATAACAGAGCAAGGCCTTCTTGATTTTTAACATACATTTTTAGCAATTATTAATTAGTATTTCTTATTTTTGTTATTTGTATAATCACTATTATTTAATTTTAAAAGTTACACTACTGAATAACTTGATATTTATAATTTTTTTGAACAACTATTACGGTGGTTTTATTTGTTTGAATTATACGCATCCGAACGAGCTACGTCGTTTAATACACGTAACCGTTAATGAAAAATCGTTAAGTGCATTACACGACCAACAGAACGCAATACAATAATAATAATATTATCGTCTAAATATTGATCGGGATCTTGCCCAAAGAGAGAAACAGAAAACTATTTATACATTTGTGATCTAATAACGTGCATTTAAGTGTATAGTGTATATACCGTTGCGAAGGCGGTGACAAAAAAAAAAAAAAAGAGACGAAGATGGGTGGTCTTGCGGTTATGCACCGTTATAATATAGACTATATTTCCCGAGTGTACGACTACAAACGACGATGGTTGTCGACCAGCTCGGGGCCATCGCGATTTCATCGGTGCGCGATTATTCAAACAGCGGCGTGGCGGCCAAAACATTTATTTCGACGCTGACATACTGCCGAATACGGTTAATTAAAATCGGACTTTTGCTCGAGGGGCCTATTATATAGTAATGTTAAAGTCACTCGGTTAACAAGACTCGTGATGCGTACTACTTACGCGATGTAATATATATATAGGTTATATTCGTTCAAACGGTTTCTTTTCTTCTTTTTCCTCTATTTTCTCCTCGCCGTTTCCACTTCTCCCCTCGCCGTGCCCTTCCCTTCACGGAAGTCGTACACGCGTCGTGTAGGTGTGAAGGACGTGCGCATATTAGCTGTACAACGGCGCCCGGTCGCGAAAGACTAATAGTGCGCCCGTTGACGCCACAGGGCCGCAGTCATTTATTTGCTTTTTACGCCTCTTACGGGATCGAGTGCCTTTGTCGCCGAAACAATTGGTTTCCATCGTTTACCAACGTCTTTGGAGACGTGTTCCATTAGATTTATACGTACATACAATTCGCCAAGCATGTTCATCCACCATTTTTATTTTTGATAGTGCATTTATTCAAATTCTGATCTTTGGAGTTTTATAAGTATATACGATGAGGACCGTATTTTCAAACACTTATATTATTAATACCATTTAAGGGTGTCTTGTAGTGATATAAATTTTTCTTTTACAAATAAAAAAATATTTTTTATGTAGTAAATTGTTAGATATTTTTAAACATTGTATGTATCCAGATCAAAATTTAAACGAGTATAGTTTTAGAGTTATCTAATGTTATAAAGTCAATAGGATCCGTGATATAATATGGAAATTATCACATGCATATTTACTAACTTAGTAACTTACTACTCATTCAAATTTCAATTAAGTTATAAAAGATACATGGACATTTCAATGTATTACCATAAGAATATAGGAAACAATACTTTAATTCATTAAACGGGAAAAAAAATATTATAAGAATTTAGGTGATACACATCACTAAAGTATTATAGTTAAAATATTATAGGTATTAACACTATTATTTAGTATAAGATATAGTGAAAAACAGCCTGATTGACGGTTGTATTTATTATAAATATTAGTCATTTCTACTATAGTTATTTATATTATATTTGACCCAAAAAAGTATGATAACAGGTTTAACTATATATTTCAATATAAATGACCATTATTTTGTAATATTGAAATATGACTAAAATCATATTATTTTAACTATTAACATTTAACTAATCAAATTAGCAATTTAAGCTAATTTTATAGGTGAAATAAATATAAATTCTGTTAACTGAATTATATTTTTTTTCGTGTGGTTTAGGTACTTATTATGTTCATGTTTGTTCCCTATTCTAGAGTGAATACTTTAGTGATTTTATTTACATTTTCATTGAGTATTTTTAATGGTTTTGGAAACGACAGCTATCGTGACGATTGAAGGATCTATTCCAACAAATTTAAGTATTCAAGATGACGAGATAAATGCAGAGTAAGATTGTGAACGTCTATAAGATACTTAAATAAATATTATTCCAAAACATAAACACAAATTATTCAAATGACATAAAGTTATTTACTTAAAACTATCGGTTTGATGTATAAATATAGTAGAATAATAAGAAGGTGGTATAGGGTTGTGAGTAAGGTCGAGATTAATTTTGCGTTAATTCTTATAAATTGAATACATTTTTAAATGAGAACGTAAAAATAATGTGCACTGTCAGTAGGTATTTATAATTTGTTCAAAAATAACAACATAATATTAATATTTTATTTTCAAAATATATTTTTATTTACAAATATTATTAGTGTTAATAAAAATTACAACCACTGATTAAAATTATTCACTTCATTTACATTTTATTTTCTGGATAATGATTCATTTCCAGAATCTATGCATTTAGTAAGTAAATAGTTCAATTGCTCTTTATCTAAAAACGTTCCTAAAAAAAAAAAATACAATAATATTATAATAGCAATATTTTAATAATTCTTCATTTGTGTATGCATTTTAAATTTTAAGAAGAGCTAAGAATGAATTGATTCTACAATGATGTGTGTTTTTGTTTAACTTAAACTACGCGTTATAGAGGAGAGTGATGGTTACTATTATTGTTTCCCATCTTTATGTATATATATATATAGATACAGTTTAAATAACAATTAGTTTAATTTATTTCAAATACATAATGTACAGTTTCAACATTAATAACAGTTTGACACAGTATATATAGAAACATCTTATGTACTGTAAATTAACTATAAATATCGTAATATGTAAATGAATAATGATAAAGAAATAAATTACTTACCTATAAGAATAATTCTACTACCCGGCGGTACTTCAGATAAACTTTTGGTCAATTCCTGAAACTCGTACATATCGTAGACACTTTGTATCATAGCTATTGAATCATCCTCGAATCTGATTACACCCTGTAACACATTATGTATACAAAAATTAGAAACTTATATATATTAAACACGCACACACCCTTTCGATGTATCAAATTAAAAAAAAGCAAACAAAAGATGCGGTCCAAAATCGAACGATCAAATGCGCGACGGCAAATCAATCTAAATGTAATTTACTATGTGTACTTCCACACCGAGGGTAAAAGGATTTGGTTTTCTGCCGGGTGTTATATATATTGTTATGTATACGCGTGGAGAAATTAAAAAACTAAAAAAGGATTATATAAGAGCGCCAAATAATAATATGCGAGGCGGCTTTTGCATCTCTGCAGTCCACCGGGCGTACATAAACGATAAGTACACATATATTATTATATTGTAATTCGTTTTACACCAGTTTGTTTTCGTCGGTATTTGTACAGCACCACCGACGGGTATAGATAGTTTTTTAATTCGCAGCAAGTGTTTGATATTGAAATTCTTCAGCCGGTCGTCCGGCCGTTGCAGTCCCTATAGTCGTCCGCCGGCCGGCTGGCTGTTTGTGTAACCGACCCTCGCAGAGCAGCAACCTAGCGGGCCGGCGGTGGGTGGCGCGCGCGTTAATCACGGTTTAATTAAAACATCAAAGGCGCTCCGAAACCCGGGCGGGCGCCGCGACTGATTGGTAACGCCTCCACGTGTTGTAGTTACAAGTCGGAAAACTTTGACGAATTATTAACGCCGAATTGCACACCGATAAAACGCTTAAGGCCCGTCCCCACCGTTTAGTGCGTTCCGGACAGCTTTTGATTAATGCCATCATGAATTTTCACACATGCATACGCGCACGATTCGTCGAAAATCGGTCTATATGATATATAATTACAATCGGACATTATAAAAATAGTTAAGCAAAAGCAGAATTGTCAATGGTTATTGCGGTGATTGAAACACTTGTACTAACAAAATTAAGTGCGCACGGCAACGAGAAAATGTCAAATGCTGTAAGAGAGTGAAATATACATAAGCGGAAATTATTATATAACTATGCAGTGTTCTTTAAAATCACTACTCTTACTGTTTAACGATTGTTCGAAATTTTTTGCCTGTATCTAACTGATTTTACTCTAGAGCAAACACGTTTTCAATTTAATTAAAATGAAAGCAAATGTCCTATGTTCAAATCGTCTGAATAAAAAAAAAAAAGTACTTAACGGATTGAACAAGTAATACATTACACCATAAAGATGGCTTAGTATGTAGCCTTTATAGTGTAAATATACTATTACAATATTACATGAAACTCTTCCTGGTTTCATTTTAACGAGAAAAGTTAATAGTAAATTCCAAATTTCTATTCATTATTATCATTTATCATACATATGCCACGCAGCGAGCAGTATTTATACTGACATACGCCTAACGAAATAATGTTATATACATTTATATGCATATTACTATATTATATTGTTCTATAGCGTATACTACTCTTGGAAAAGTATATTATTACGGCGGTGGTCATAAAATACGTAGGATAATATTACGGTGCAATAAAAATATTTGTGGCGGGCGTTGTTTGCAACGTTATATAACGTAACGCGATAAGTGTTGTCAACGATGAGCTACTACAGCTAAAATTTTTCACACTTTATTTATAATATACATATTATAGGTATGCAATATTATAATCGAAAGTTTTTTCTTATTACTGCATTTCTCGATTCTAGAAAATAGGTGTATTGTTTATTATTTGTTTATCTGTGCCGATGATAACTGCATTAGTTTGCGGCAATAAATCGTATATTATATTATACTTGTAGCTTCCAAGCAAATCATTACTTTAAATAGTTTACATTTTTATATTCCACTATTGTATTTTTGCTAAAAAAGTTTAAAACAATACAAAGTGATTATATACTTCTATTATTTTGGATTTTTCTCCTTACTCCACTAAGATTATTAATTATTATATGTGTACATCAGTAAACCTATATAACCCTGCTAGTAAAATATATTTTAAATACTGTTTTTACTTAAATAACTCCTTTTTTGGATTTGCAATTGAATTAACCAATACTATTTAATAACTGTAAAAGTACAGCCAGTCAGGGAAATTGTATACTTATACTACAAATTATAATTATAAATGCTAATGTAATGCAACAATTGGCTATTGCCAAATTATATTTAAAACAACAAAACATTATGCGTGACTCACTACGAGGTACGTGAAAATATATTTATAAAAAAAAACGGAAGATTTTGATATATATATATGTATATACTTTACGCTACGTGTGCTCAACGACGTCTGGGGACCAAGTTGCAGCGTTGACCGCGTATTATGTAAGGCGTGCGCGCATGTAAAACATACAAGTCAGTCTGCAATTTAAAATTTAATAAAAACATTTTGACGCCCGGCGAAGGCGTAGGAGTCCCACAAAAGCATTCCGTCCGCACGTGCCACCGCTGTTTCACTAGCGAACTTGGCCGTGCGGAAAGCGTGAATTTCACGCACTCAAAAACTACCAACAGTCACCCGGCACCACCACTCCTTTTTGCGTACCGATCCCTTCTCGCCATGGCTATACACAATGTATTATGCATATACTATAATATATATAAGACGTGTGTTCTCCTTCTTATAATGTATACGTTTGTGCACTACGTGCATACTGTTGTTTCCTCAGGCACCGAAACGTTTTCTCATCTTCCACTTCTATTATTATTATTATTATTATTATTATTATTATTATTATCATTATTATTTCCTATGGCGGCAGTCACGTGTATATGCGTAAGTTCTTCGGGTATACAGACCGAAAACAAACGTCGACACGATAAGCTTTTATACTGACAATCTATTGTTGAAATATACATACGAGTAGAACACATAACGTATAATATACAATACATAATAATATATAGTTTTATATGACATATATTATTAAATATCCTGCAAATTCTAAGCACCCGCTCTATGTGTATACATTACAAAAAATGCAGTTAAATACCAATTCATTTCAGATGGCGAATATCGATGATATGAAATTAGTTTTGTTCTAAATACGAGTATATTTGATATTAATACATAATAAATCTTAAGGTTTAACTTTAAAAAAAAATATGTATCAATATATGTTTAAATCATTAAGACAATATAAATATATATATAAATAGTAATTTTAAATATCCGATGAGTTTATATTGTGTGTTATCAATTACTGTTTATTTTCTGCAAGTATTAACAATATTATATTTTATAATGTAAGAAAAAACAAACAAAAATTAATTTTACTACATTATTTATAATAAATAAGGGACATATGTTGTCATGTTGACGTATTTTTTTAATGAGTAACGTTAACATATGATATATTTTCCAAACCAGCTGTTCTTGACGCTATAAATTACATAGATAAATAGATACAAATTAAATCATAATATATTAATTATTAAGTATAAGTTACAATAACAAAAATCTGATATTATTCTACATTTTTACCTCAATATACTTTAATAGATATATTATATATATTTATAACAAAGGTCGTAGATAATAATGTTATAAATTATTAATATGAAGAGAAATAAGGTATATCGTATTACTTATACATGTTTAACGACAAATTAAATCTGGGTACATTTTTTGAATTTGTTAAGATGTTAAACTTTGGAATACTTTATATTATACTTAGTGGTATATTTTAAATTTTTTGAGGTTGATGGGAGGGGTAAAGTTAATTATTTTATTAACCATTTAAAATAGTTAAAATAAAAATTAATGACTATTACCACAATCATAAATACATTCAATACCCAAGTAAAATTACCTCCATATATTATGTACCATGAAACTATGTACTAAAAACCAAAAGGATTTAAAATATTGCTGAAAATAAGAAATTCAGAAGCTATTTCGCCGTAGTTGTTAGAATTTTTAATTTTTATAACCTACCTACTTCATCTACATAATCGATAAATGTGTATATATAGGTGAGTTTAAACATTTTTCATGAAAATAATGATCATCAATATTTTAAAATTTGTTCGTCCTTTTTAAGTACAAGGACTAAATGTATGAAAAATTATATAACTAATTTTAGGATGTGGTAGGAGACTCCATAAATACGGCACTGTATTAATGTATTATGTATATCTATATAATGTGGTCAACGATAAAGGTAACACTATTTTTTTCGAACACATGACCTTAAACTTGATTTGTAATCGTTTTACTGCTTAATTAATTAATTATTCTCCTTTTTTGAAGTCAAACGTTTAATTATAATATATGAACGAATATAATATGTAAATCATGAAATAAATTATCTGTGGAAGACAAAAGTAAAAAAATGTAATACATTATAATAGTATATTACATTTTTTAAGTACTTATTAAAATTTATTCACACGTACAATGAATTAGGTAAGAATTAAAATAACTACTAACGAAGTAAAAATGCAAAGTATTATGAATACTGCCAAATCTCGAAAAGAACATGTTTGTTTGTTAAAAATAGAAAATGTATGCACAACTAAAATCAGTAAGTGACCGAAGTCTGAGACCTGAGTGATTGAGTACTATATTATAATATAATGTAGATTTCAGCACGCATCTGCAACACAATAAGCTCTACGATAAGCGCATAAGCGCTGTAATCAACTGCTGCTATTTGAATAACATAGAGAACCAGAACGACGAAGGCAGTTGGAATAACATTCGGGTTGAAAATGGTAAAATATTTGGCAATGGTATCCGGAAAAATTAGCGTACCAAATTTAATATATACGCGTGTGTTATGTCTGGCCAAGACATAAAATGAAAAATAAATAGAAATAAAACGAGGACGCGTAAACGACGGATGGAAAAAAACAACTATACCCAGACTGAGTCTCATATAAATATTATGAGAGGACTATGCACATTCTTGTTGGGCTTACGCGGCACCAGTGCGGAGCCTTTGAATTGTCTGTTTATTAGATTTGGTCGGCGCGAAATTACTATCAGGCCTGTCGCTGACTTGCCCATAAAACATTCGGAGAATGCAAATCGAAAGCCGTCTGTCGTCTTACCACCCCTTACTACTCCGGTTCAAGTTATATAATATCTCACTATTATATATACGTATATAATATATTTAGAACTATACACGCTACACGATAATATATCTACAATTTGATGATGTGAATTTTGTTCAAATATAGACGATATAAAATGTAAGTTTGAACTATAAAGCACTTATATTATAGTTCAAAAGATAGTTATATAAACAATATAAACTCGTTTAAAATAAATCGATAAAAAACTAATTTTTTTTATTTTTGTAATAACGATCGTTGTTCTAGAAATATATAAAAAAAGTTGACTTAGATTTAAGTATAGAAATATACATTCTTTTCATTATTAAACTATAACATGTTGTATATTTAATCTGGTTTTAAAATAACAGTCTCGGATTCGTATTAATAACCCGGAATGTTACAAAACAAAAACATTCGACTATAATCATAATATGTTAATTATATTAAAAATTTCAAGTTGGTTAACCCATTATATTTATAAAATATTTATTAATTAATAATTCTATTATCAAAAATTAAAAACATTAATTTTCTTAGGGATTTTTTTCCAAGATTTTTAGATTATAAATATATTTTTAAGGACATTTAAAATTGTTTGAGGAGATTACAAGTTCAATATCTGGTCTTAAAAAGATATACCAATAAATATTTTTAATTAACCGCATAACCATGTTATATAATATGATGTATAAGCTATTGATCAATTAATTTATAGCACTATGTATTATATCAAAACAATTTATAGCATTAAACGTATTCGTAACTTTCTTTTTGTAAGATATATTATTAATATATTTATTTAATATATTTGTATAATTTTATTTTTTTTAATTTTTTTTTTAATGGCCCACATAGTTTTGAAATACATCAACTCAATAAAATATCCACCAAACACAATTTATAATGGTTATAATTATTTACATATTAAAATATAATGCCATATTGCGTCACGTACACTTCGGCGTATTGAGATGTTGATTTATAACAGCCATGTTGGAGTTATTCGCGATATTATCGCATAATGTCGATCATGTTAGAATTCAGGACGATAATGTCGATGTGCCCTCAGGGATGGGCCGTTAGTGCAAGGTATGCGGGCATTTGTGGCAGGAAGAATTCCATCACGGGTTTATGTAGGTAACACCCGAAAATTAAGAGGAGAGGGGTCTACGTGATGGTAAAGGCTCATACTGGCTGCAAACTCCTTTTATTATTATTACACGATATTATTATTACACGATAGTCGGATCCCGAGTATTCTGACTTGTTCTAACACCGTTTCCATATAACGTGCTTACACGAGCTATATTATTTTATATACCTACACATAATAATAATAATAATAATACATACGATATTTATAGCGTATTCTTATGACATTCTTTATAACATTTTTGAAAATTTCTATTTTCTGCGTTGTATGAAAATTTAAAAATGTGAAAATGAACTAACAATGAATCATAGTTAAAAAAAAAATAATTTAAATCCAAGTCATTTAATTTTTATTAATTTATTACTTTTTTTAGCAATTTATTTTACCCATTTTTTTTTTCAAAATTTAACACAAAATATTTAAATGAAATTCTCGTTTAAAATTTGCTCTTAAAAATAATTATTGCACTAATTGAATAATTCATATACCTAATAATTTTAAAGATGAACTATCATTTATTTTTTTTAAATAAATTATTGACTATAATATGTTTATTTATGCTGAAGATTCGTAAATATAAAATTAGGATTGTCGGTGTATTTTGATTTGAAGTTTTGCCAATATTGTATTGGAAAATCTATTTACAAACGCACACAGAACATGAGTAAATGACAAGATTTGTTTGCGTGAGAGTATAAGGAACAGTTTTGAAATATCCTTAAGTCTATTTACCAATGGCTGTTTACAATTTTGCTGTCAAAGCAATTTCGAAAGGGACATTTTCATCCAGTGAGGTTCATCAAAGCTATTGGGGGAGCAGCGTAATCCGCAAACTTAAACCCAATAAAATATTGAATAATAACTGCAATACACAAGGCTTTAAACTGATGACTATAAATAAATCAATTAAATTATTGTCATAATATTTATTGATTCACTGTGTTGTTTAATTTTAGTACATTATATAATATTCCTTATATTTTGAAAAATACTAAAATTATAGTTCACCAACATATTAATTTTTCGTTTCAATTCATAAAATTAAACAAATTTGTATACCTACGTTAATATTTAGTATCACTAAACATTTTAGTTTACATTTTTATTACTGACAAAAATTGTTATTTATGATAGTACACAGAGATAACCTAAAATCTCAATACTATATAATATAATATGTTATAAGACATATATTTATTAAAAAGTTTTATAGTTGGACAAATGTTTAAGACTTAAGTCGATCGTTAAATATTATTTATTTTTTTAAGAACTCTATTTTAATTATAGCTAGTGAAGAAATTATATTGATTAGTATTCATATTACTTCTTAAATTGTTCTAGAAAATCGGATAAGTAAAAATACTAAAAGTTATAAGGATTATTATATGTAATGAATATGATTTATTTAATTATATTGACATATTAAAAAATCCAATTTAAAAGTTTCAATTTATATCAATAACACTATACATTAAGCCGTAAATATTTTTTAGTACCATAATTATAAAAAATATTTTAAAACTGTTTATCTATAAAATAATTCTTCGAAAGAAATATTATTTTTCATTCTTATTATTTTAATTAAAAATAGAATAATAATAAATGTTGAAACAGTAAAATTAGATACATCATTTTCATAAAAATTGTATAGGTTAGGTTAGGATAATAATGTTGATATTAATTGAGATTTAATAGTATTATAATTTATAGTCCATAACATAGCGTTTGTTATAGCCCGAGGATCTTATAAATATTTAATTCCGTTAGCATGGTGAGTTTAGAAGATTTGGATAGTAGATTATGGAGCAAACATTTTATGTTGTATAGTACTATTATTTATTCCTGTATATTTGGAGACCAGATAAAACATTTTTCAAATGTTATCCTTAAATATTTAAATATTATTAAAGGTTACATTTAAAAAATTAAAATTTGGTTTCATTAACTGAAGTCCCATTTGATTTACCAACCAACAAGGTTATTTAGTTTCTAACTATATTAGTAGCGATTATTGGATGTTTATGGAAGGATATAATTGATTATTGGTAATGTAGTCAGAAAACAGGATGATATTAAAAATTGGTTGATCAGAGGATCAATTTCAGCGAAATTTTCGAAAATAAAAGCAAGGGAATGGACACATCGTTATGAGTGTACGAGTGGATTTTTTGGTTTATTTATAAGAATGGTCCATCATGTTTTTATTAAGTATTTCATTTCTCATTGAAATAAAAAAAAATTAGAGAAAGACATCGATTATAATATTATTATGTGTTATAATTGTAGCATGATAGTTTTTTTTGAAATATTTTTTGGCAACTTCAGAGATATGAAAATTTAGGTCGACCTTAGTAATTTTTTAATATAACTTATCTAATGACAACGAAAACTTTCAGTATTATTAAATCCTATATTTATTATAATAAAAATATCAAATATAAAGTGATACTACTTATATAGACTATTATAAGCCACTATAAACCAGTTTTACTTTTTATGCTAACTACAACATATATCATGAACAAACAAAGTATAGAACCCTCAAAATGTTTAATTACATTTAAAACATAACCATGTTGGGCTTAGAGCTCTACTATTAACTACATAATATTTTGTATATATAATTACATATAAGTTACTTGTAAGTTATAATAACGACTATATATAGTGTATTAGTATGCCAATAATAATAAAATAAGTTGGAAATATATACATTTGATAGATGCATTGGGGAAATCATTGTTATATTATTATATATTGTTCATATAATATAATATTTAGCCATGTTAATCATGCAATCGATATACAATGGGCGGCCATATGAGCTGGGAAGATAAAAATCGAAAAATGATTTGTCGGTACCCATACCTGTGCGTGTATAATACACTCAGTGTATTATATATTAATAAATATAAGGTCTCAATTTGTTTACGGGGATGAAGTCATACAAGGGTGAGGGATATATTTACGTGTGTGCGTGTGTACACTAGTCTACCTGATGTCCTGATCTACGGCCAATTGATTACATCTGGAGCGAGGATTAGCCCTGCAGTATGGAATTAAATAGGGATTTATCAACGAGAAAATATGTATAGGTGCACACAATGGGTGCTGTCTACAACAATTAAATACGAAAAAATCGCGGGCACATATATAATAATATAAGCGTGTGCATAAACGTTCGGGCGATAGAGAGGGAACGAGATAGCTGGATAGTAAAAAAAAATAAAGAAAAAAAGGGCAACAAACATTATTCTCTAGTAAATATAAGGCCCCGTATATGTGTACGCGCGCGCGTGCATGTGTGTGTTAGTGTATACAAAAGGGTGAGCCCCCTGCAGGATATGGATTTCGGACGTGGATAGAAGGATAGAACAGCCGGCCATTTCAATACGTGTTGTTGACGAATCACAGTACAATAGGATACGGACTGAAATTATTACGATAAACGAAAATATTGTTCTCCGTATATACACCCCTTAAAAAAAATACGTAACATGTTTCAATAATAATTATTGTTACTTTGAACTCTTTTGTATAATAAATGCCGGTTATGAGGCAACTGCAGTTTCTATAAAATATATAGTGGCGCGATGCCCAATAAGCGTAAAGCAGTGTAGGAACTACGCGAAGGGTGTTGCAATGTGTATTAAGAAATGCGATTAAACAGATTTTTCAAAATGGCCAATCTATTTGTAGTATCTTTATACATATATATTATATATAATATACATATTGATAATACGCAGTTAGTATTTCGATCGAAACAATGGATGTAATATTAATATAATAATAGGAATTAGTAGCAACTTATAATATCTATGTATTACAATAAATAATATAAACAATTATATAATAACATTTAATGAGCATTAGCAAATCTCTAATAGGTATAAAACGGTTAATGGTTCATTTTGGTCACCGTATATTATTACCAACATATTATATTAAAAAGTAATAATATCAATAACGGGTGTAACACGTTTCCACCAAAACAATCATTGCGCCATTAAAAGCTTAATATTTAATATGTATATTGTATTTATAATTATTATAACAATTATTTTATTAATATTTATAATACACTATTTTTCATTATTTTATAGTATTTTTTTTTTCATAAACTTTTTATTTATTGTTAATTGTTTTGGTGGAAAAGAGTATTGGTGGAAATAGGTACCACTCATAATTAGTGATGACAAAAATCCGGATTTTTGGATATCCGAATCCAAAATTTAATAACCGAATAATCCGGATAATCCGAATAATCCAAATAATTTAAATGTTCATATATCTAATCTAATTATTATAAAGGAAGGTTTTAAAAATATGTCGCGGTTTATGCAGTTGGTAGTAGTTAATAATATTATATTTCATATTATAGAATATAGATCATGTCTTAGCAAATATTTATAGTTTAAAATATCCGGATTATTCGGATAATTCGGATTTTATCCGTTTATTATTTGGATTCGGATATCCGGATTATTCGAATAGTATTAGAATCCGGATATTAGTGACACCACTACTCATAATAACCCTCACCTTCATTCTGATTATTTCTGAAGTATTTCCACGACCATCATTTAGCATATTTTCCCATAAAATTTGACATACAAAAGTATCCAGGGATGTTCTTAAAATACCATCGGGAACTTCAAGTGTAACAGTAGACACGTTCTGAAATCATAAAACTATTAAAAATACATCACCAAACATAATCATAATGAATTATCATATATGTGCATGTATAAATGCGTTTACTTGGTGTATATGATTTTTCCCTCTGAAACTTTCCACATTTCTTATCATTTCGTCGACCCTGAAACAAGCCACATGTAAACATAGACAATAAAATATTCGTACTTCATATGAAGAACGTTAGGAGGGGGGGGGGAGTACGAAATGAATTGATAAATATTATTTTCAATATTGGTTTTAACATAAAAAATAAATAAATCAGTAATAATTGTCGAATAACAACAATACGGTGTAATGGATGACATGGGGTTTATCGGAGGCAGTTTTGGTCAAATAAGCGGCCGATGAGAAGTCAAGACCCTCCCGCTACAGGGCATACGACCACCACCACGATTATTTAGAGGGATCAGAGATAAGCCGCAGACTAATAGGGTGTTTTTATTATCATATACGATTATTGCGGCTACCACATTTCGTGCGTATTTACGAAGTGTCTTCACTGTTTAGAAGCCCGAGATATTCAATAATAATAATAATAATAAATTATTTTCGTTAATAACGTACACGTGAACATTTGGAAGTCATAATGTTGGGTTTCCGATCTAATGAATCGTAAATGCCTTAATGAAAGGGATAAGCGGGTTTATGGCACTTATGGCACGTTTCGACGCAGTAGACTCATAATATTGGTACAATTTTATGTGATCTACAGACAGATGGGTCATCAATATTAGTATTTCATATAAACAGCTTTAGTGTGTGTATAATATTTATATTAATATTATGAATGATTGCTATTTAGTGTTGTATATTTTCCGTTTGAATACATTTTAAAAAGTAATTTACAATTTCTAAAATTTAAAAGCTAAATATTTATTACGAGTTATTTGTTATTAAAATTAATTGTAAAAGTGTTTAATTTAAACTAGTTTGTTAAATAAAATTTAAAAGATATTAAAATGTTTTAAATTAAAAATATATTCTTAAACACGTCATAGACTCTTTGTAACTAAAAGTATAAATTAACTTTGCTGTTCGCAAATTATCATATTTTTTATCTTTTATGTTTGCATTTTAAATGTGAACACAAAAGTGAAATCAGAATCGTAAAAGCAAATAAATAGAAGTTGATTAACAATAAAAAGGAAAACATATACTATTACCTACTACCACATACTATTTCTTTAAAGAGCAATACATTTATGGTGAAGTTTATAGTAAGATTTACTTATGATAATAATATAATACAAAACCTACATTAATATTTAGTTTATTTACACGTTTGAATTAATTCAGTAAAGTTAATATTTTATTCTTTATATTTTTTTGAGCTAATAAAAAATAAGAGCGGTGATCATCATAACCGCACACTTTCAAAAAAAATCGTCATTCAAACCCACTCACTTTTATACATCAATCCCGTACAGTTTTCTCAAAATAAAACCATTTGATATTATACGCACTAATATTGTGTATTAATAAAGCACACATTTTTCTAAAATCACATTATCGCTTAGAATCGTGCATCAGTCATTATAATTAATCAAAATCACAAAATTATAACTAATGAAATTAATTTAATAGAATATTTGGTTCACATACTATTAAAACTTTACGAGTTGTTGGTTTTTGGTCCAGAATGAAAAGAAAAATAAATATGGGTCGTTCAAGAAAAAAAAAGGAAAGAAAAAAATATCATCGCTGAGAGAGACATTTATGTTAAGTTGATATGTCGGCTATATGTATGTTGATATATCTAAACACCAAATTAGAAAACCAAAAATGTATAGGAAATATTTTTAAGCAATATATTTTTTTGTCACATTTATAGTAAAAACAATGTTATTTTTTTACTGTATTAAATCGAAATTTCAACGTAGTTATTTAATTATCGTGATCTGTAACGAATAAATACAAAATATCACATATACCTATTATTATAATACATGAAAACCACATAAATAACCTATTTAAAGTATTGTATTATGTATTGTTATTTATTATTATGATAATACGATGCATAATGTGGTGAATATATAGAAATAGGATTTATATATAATATTATTTATAAAGCGCGATAACTTGGTCGAAGCAGATGTACGGTGCACGTGTATTAAATATTATATATATATATATATATATATATATATTGATGCTGTGGATCTGTGGACTATGACGGCGGTTGGGAGAAATCATGTAAAGGGTTAATTATATGTATATAGGTGGTTTAATATAACGTGACGATATTAGATCGGTAGCGGCGGGTGGCGATTTTCCACCCCCGTATATCTATATATACACTATACTCATATAAGTATGGAGGAGTTGCGCGAAGGGATTAATAACCTAGGGCGCGAGAACGCACGGCCACGTTCACTTTTCCGCACTCTTGAGTTCATTTATATGTACGCACCACGCCACCACGCATATTATTATTATATATAATACGTCTGTACATATATATATATATATTATGATATGCTTACGCGTAAAATATATTTTATTATGTTATCGTCCTATACCGGCTATACCCCCTCCATCCAGTCACACTACTGTACACCCTGTGGTATTGTATACGTTTTAAAGCTGATATATATTATAGCTGTATGGTATTATATGGTATTATATAGGTAATATAGCACGGCATGAAGATGTTTACCTAAACATTAACGCCAATTGAAATACATCAGATACATATTATATTTATCTATTTTGTATTATCCATGTAATAAAACAAAAACATAGTTAGGTATAAAATATGTAATAAGAAGCGATGTTTTTGGAAAATATAAGTTGAATATACAGTATTACTAATAGTAGGTAATATAAATAAATTATGAAATATCCTTAAAAATAATAGCTGATACACCCTATTTTCTTATAATCGTTTTTCGTATGCAATTATTTAACATTTCTAGTACAGTGACCTGCATAATAACGAGATACATTCGATTGTATACTAGAAATCTACAATACAGCGGAAAAACTTGTTTTTTTTTTAGCATCAAAAATCTAAATTTGTATTCATTACAAACGAATATTGATTTATTTACATATTATCATAGTTATTTGTATTAAATATTTTACCGGATCATACACTTAACAGTTATCACAGAAAATGACGAAAATAAATGGAAATTCCACTCGAAGAAAGATTTTGTTATTTCATAAAACTATTTTGATTTGCAGCTCTTTTGAAAATAAAATTTACGTGAGTACATATGATATTCTAATTTTGAAAATAAAACATTCATTATATTATTGTACAAAATTGAAATTCCAGAAACAAAGTTTTAATATATTACATATCATAATTTAACAATAAAATACCTACATATTATTATTACACAATATGTAACATTTGTACCAAAACGTAATATAATTGACAATGTATATAATATACACTTTAATGTAATACATCGTAACTAATAACGGCAGTTATAATTAAATAAAATATTTTTTTTAGTATTACTAATACATCGTAAATATAAATAAAAATAAATTGTGCTACAAAATATTTAAAAAAAGTCAATAATTTTAAATATCTATAAATAGCACAAAACAAGCCGAAATATTTTTAAAATCATATCAATTATAGGAAAATTGCAAAAAATAGAATGATGTTAATATTTTTGTTTTTTCGAAGTTAATTTTAATTTTTTCTTTTTTCTAGAACGTACTGGGAGTTTTGTATAACCTATAAAAACGCTATTACATAAGATATATTTCTGAAGAACTATAAATATTTGATAACTGAAAAACAAACAGTAGAAAAAAATATAATAACTGACGTACCTATAGGCTATAACTATTAAAATAGGTAGAAAATGTATAAATAAAAGGTAATTCACCGGCTAGGTACAACTAGTTGATGTAGCCTTTAAATTTTTTATTCAAAATCCGGAACTCGTTTGCGTATAAAATATAGAATTAACCATTTATATGAAAAATAATATACATTGAGTTCATACATTATACAGTATACAGTATACAAAATATTATTTTCCCATTTCCCATAATTATTAAGCTGCATGCGATTGAAATGTACACAATTATTTTTACGTTCCAGTAAGATTTTGATTTTTATAGAACATAAGCATAATTCGATGTATACACAATTATGTGGGAAATACTCCAAAATGTATTCAAACATTCAATTTACATATTATTATAAAATAAATCCATGTTGATTTTGAAAAATATATGTTCATAATTCAATTTTAAAGGTTTCTTTTTTATACTGTACAGCATTGTATTTACAAAATCTTGATTTTATCGAATAAAAATGAGTAGTCAATTATTATGGAATTATAAAAACAATAATTCCATGTAGGTAAATGGCTTACATAAATTTGGTCTCATAAGAAATAAAGATATAATATTTTATAAATTGAATATAGGTAGCTATAAACTGCTCCACCTGTGGAGTATGCGGCTTCTTTGATTATGTTTTTTTCGTCATATATTATACTTAATTGAAATTTCAACCCATATCTGTTTATTAGAAAACCAAATGACGAACAATAAATAAAATAAATGAAGCTAAAGCTTTCTATAACCGTTATTGAGGATGTAGAGCGTTTAATTTGTGCCCTACCGAGTAGTGGTAAAAAAAATAATCTATGTGCAAGCGAGTTGTAGTTTTAGTAAATTAACTAAAACTAGGATCGTACTGATTTACCAAGAATAATGCCAACTCCTTTTTTTCTATAATAATAGAGTTATTCAAAATCAGATTTTTGGAATTTTTAAATATATTTAAAGATTATAC
This sequence comes from Rhopalosiphum nymphaeae, assembly GCA_036289425.1. Taxonomy (NCBI): domain Eukaryota; kingdom Metazoa; phylum Arthropoda; class Insecta; order Hemiptera; family Aphididae; genus Rhopalosiphum; species Rhopalosiphum nymphaeae. The sequence goes on along the minus strand of JAZAQC010000012.1, from coordinate 5,739,625 downwards.
TTTCGAATACTTAAGATTTTTTACACCACTTAAGAAAGGTGATACAAACTTCTGTTTTTTAAATAGGGACCCACTTTATTTCTGTAGAAATTTGGGAATATATATTATGTAAATATTTTTAATTTTTGATGTATATGTCATAATTTGAACGAGTAGTTTCCAAATTATTAAGTCTTAAATATAAAGGATAATGATCTATGTCTATTTTGTATAGTTTTCGCTCTAGGTCATGGTAATCAATAATCCCATAGGACACATAGGGTCATAGGGCAAGGCAAATTTGCTATGTTAATACATTTAAGTATTAAGTATTGATCCTATTAATTACTTTTCAGATAACTTTATACAAATTATAAAATACCAATAGTTAATTAAGGCTATTATCGAATTTAATTCAAACGATATCTATTATCTATTTCGTAAATATAAACAATGCATACCGATTATTGTCGCTTGAGCTATAGACACGGACCATTATATTTTATACTTATAATTTATTAACTTAAAAACAATTTGTTTAAATTTTAATTTAGACACATACATTTATTTCTTTTAAATATACAACTATTAGTACCCCCCTTAATATATTTACAGGTTACATACAATATGTTTATATTCAAAATAAATTGAGTTTCAAACATTATTCATAACGAATTTAAATTATATTAGATACATATAAATTAGGTACCAATAACATAAACATTTTTCGATAAAAATTAAAATCAAAAGTATACAAAGTGTACAAAGTATAATTATAAAACCAAAAACGACTCCAAAAAAGAATAATCGGTAATTTGTAGAGTTTAACAGATGGCCGTGAAGTGTTTAAAGAGGGCTACGGGTGAGGGTGAAAAATTATACTTGCTTTATTTCATGGTTATTAATAATCAGACAAGTGGTCTTATGGTTACCCATAAAAGTGCATTCGCTAATATTATACGAGAAAAACGCTTCCTCACAAAAACCACGGGATAGCGTTATGAGACTTTCGACTGTCAATAAAAAAGCTTGTATGTTAGAGAATATATAGTTATTACTACTATATTTAATACTGTATTAAGAGAAATATTTAATCATATAGTATCTGCACAATAATTGTTTTATCAAGATTATATATACATATGTATATCTAAGCAATATATTTGTCATACATCATAATACAACCTTTGGTCACATATTATAACATTATATAATTTAAATTTAATAAAATTAGTTTACTTTTTTTATTTTAATGATATATGCATTTAAAGAGCTAATATATAAATTATCCAATCCTAAAATAGTATAATACCTGTTTTAATTATTAAATACCTTAAACTGTTAGACGAAGAGTATGATTTCAAATCAAGAATTTTATTCAGGTCAATTCTGAAAAAATAATAAAATTATATTAATATATCACAGTTTTATGAATGAGATTGGGGCTCTGCTATATTATTTAATAAAATTTGATTATTTACCTGCTATTTGTTGTTTCAATAATTTCAGAACTTCCATTAATCGATCTATAACATAAATAGATATTCAAAATTTTAAGTAAAAACATGTTGATAAATATAGATGTATCTTTAAAATAAAAAAAACTAAAGTTATTATTTTATTAATATACGATTATAATACTATTTATAGGTACATAATATAAAAATTAAATGAAGTATTACCTAATCTTAGTCTTTAACGTTTCTAAAGTGCTGCTGTCGACTAAGTCAATTTTATTGATGAGTATAATATCAGCTAATGCAATTTGTCTGAAATAAAATTACAAACAAATTTATTTATAGCACTAAAGAAGTTCTTTTTAGTCATCTATTTTCTTCATTGATAGGTATACACACAAAATTGAAAATACACCAGGATTTCAGGCTTCTATATAACGCTGTTTCGTTTGTTCAATTGCCATTGGATTTAAATATACACTAACACACACATAAATATGTATACATCAACATAAGTTGTTTAGATATTTCACTTTATACAGAATTGGAGGAGGGCTGATGGTTTGCAGATTTGATTATATAATACCGAGACGGATCTCCGTTTCCATGACGTTGATTCGATTTGGACATATTATTCTGTGTCCCGTCGTTTTTGCATAATAAACCCAACAGAGCATGTACGTAATCTATTTATGCTCGTCATCAAAATGAGTTTATCCGTTTTTATCAATTACAAAACCCGCCACAATAAAAAAGATACATATAACACCGTTCAAATAAATAATATAAGAGTGAATAAAGTAAAATATAAAATATTACTTCCAAATTATATTCATAATTATTATTATCAGTAAGTACTTATGCAACTCTAAAATACCCTGTAAATTTTTTTATTTTATTAGAGTATATATTGTTTGGTATGTGGTGAAGTTGATAGAATTATAATCTAAAACAGACCGTGAAAAATTATAAGCCCGTAAATTTAGCTCTCATTAAACTTCATTAAATATACACTGAGCATAGTTTTAAGTTAAAAGATATTTTATTATTTTTATTAGAAAATATGAATGCAAAGATAAAAAAAAAAGGTCCGACCAAAAACTAACATTTTCCATCTTTACATATTTTAACTCCTTTAAAAAATTAATTTTTTTAAATCTTTTCGTAGTCGGTTTCAACATCACTAAATTACTCATCAAATTTTATAGCTTCAATACTTTCGTCTAGGCGATAATGCATCAGTCAGTTAGTCAAGCATGTTATTTTATATATATGGCTAGAGTAAATATTTTAATCATCTAATCTTATATTAAATAATACATATCTTAGTTTAGAGTTGTTTGTGAGTTTGAATAATAGAAACAAAATAGTTTACGAGTTTGCGATTTATTGACATTTTAAACTGTCAATTTTTTTAGTTTTTTATTTAAGCCATATGATGTACATTCCAAATTTTTAACGAGCATTTGAAGTTTAAACTTTAATTAAATTTGAGATTTAAATGCAAAATAACAATTTTTAATCAAACGATTTTTATTATTTTGATAATTTGATGTGATTGAAAAAATATTAATCGTAAAAACCTAAACATTTCAATATTGTATTACAACTATTACTAATACTATTTACTATAAAAATGTATACTAAATCAATTTTTTAAGTATTTTGACTAATTCAAGCTACGTGTATATTATGAATCTATTTATAATTAAAAAAGAACTTACATAAGTAATGTAGGTAATTACTTATAAATTAATATCAAAAATAAACTATTTATAAAATATATAATATTTTTAGTAACAATTTATTCAATCAATATATATATGTTTTACTAATTACTAATACTTAGGTATATAAATAAATCACAAGTAAATATAGTGATATACAGTTACTGCACAGAATCATTTTTCGTAAACAATGATAATTTAATTCAATTTTACATAGTCATAACAGTGAGTTTGGTCACTTTAATGGCTATAGTTTAAACAAGAAAAACGGTCAAAACTTCTTTAGTTTTTTTTTTTTACATTAATATTGATATGACAGTCATCCTATTAAAATATTCATGTGATCAAATTTCAAAAACCAAATATCAAGATCATGAACGTTAGCGAACCATTAAATATGTTAGCTACCTACTCTATTTGTAGCAGTAACTTAGGAATTTTATACTGTTAGATGCTGTACATACATATCATACAGGATATTAATAAAATATATTACGTAATATATAAACTACACTCTGCTTTATATATTGGCATTGTCGCACACGCAAAACCCAATAATCGCCATCCCTTTGATATGCCATGTGGAAACTACATAAAAAGGCCAAAGGGTCCGAGAAAAATTGAATAAGAATGCTTGCTTATAGACTATAATACTTACCTATAAAAGCCCCCAAGGTGAGTGTATAGGAATAAAATATAGCAATACACATAGGTATGTAATATATGCAATACATAGGTACCTATATTATACCACATACAAAGCCCTTTTAGTATTGAGTTATAAGCTCTATATAAAAAGTTATTATATTATGTCTAGTGGCTATGTATTCAGCGTTTTGCAAAGTAAATATTTATAAGTTTTGAGATTTATTTCATTATATTAATAAAACGGAGTTGTTAGGATCATTTTTAAATTAAACTCTCGTAATTATTTTTGAAAGACAGTACCTACAAATAAATTTAGGTAATTTCAGGAAAAGTAACTTGACAAGAAAAGATTCGTGAAAATACTTGGAAATGGTCAGAATATCGAAAATTTCATAGTAACATAATTTACAATGTATTAATCAAGTGAATTTTGTATTTATTAAGCGAAAAATGTGTATTGTCTCTGTCCAACGAACATACAGCATAACAAATTTGTGTTCATTACTTCCAATTTTGGGCAGTGAGCTTTAATGATATATTATTCTTTTGAGTGAAAGAATATTTTACCTATTATCAAACTTTAAAATAAATATTATCTGTTTTTTCGTATTATTTTACGATATTTACAATTTTAAGCGAATTATAATAATAATAAAATCATATGAGATTTCTTAGATAATATTTTTATCTCGTAAACTATAATATTAATCCATAAAAAAATGTAGTACCTACTTACTTTTTAGTCATGATTAATAAATTATTATATTATTACTAAAACTAAGTCTAAATAGTCTTTATAACAAATTTAGGAAAAATTATAATAAACTTACAATTAATAGGTTATTTATATAAATATTTTAAAGAATATTAAATTAACTAACCTTGTTGAAGAGTTTATAATATCCAAGTTAGGTTCATCAAGTAAACTGTTGCCAAGATGCTGAAAAACAAAATTTAACACGTTTAAGATTCACAACGAACAAAACTACCTTTGACAAGAAGTCATGAGATAAGTTTAAGCATGAAAACTAAATTGGAATTCTTCTGTTTTCTCATTATGTAAACTATGCGGACAAGGCTGAAAAACAATGAAGGGTTCTAAACGGGATTTGCATTTATATAATATATATATAAAAAAAAATTATAATAATAAAAAAAAGTAAAAGGAATAATGAAAAAATAAATAACTTTGAAAATATTAAGACTGTAGATTGGAATGTCAATAAATAAGAACTAATCGGAAAATTAAATTAGAAATTCATATCGTATTTATCACAGCAACTAAGCAACATGATGATATCAAGATATTTTAAAATATTTTTTAATTAATTTAGTAAAAATAAAAAATATTATTAATTATATTCACTTGTCATAATATTATAAAAAATGAGATATGAACCAATAATTTATAATTTTTGTCAAATCAAAATAAAATTATAAATGTCAAAAATAGAAAAATAATATATATATATATTATTTATGAAATATAACATACAATTTGTATAATACATTATTCAATAAGAATATTTAGTATGAGTAAAGATGACATGAGAAAAAAACAAGTTAAAGAAAGGAGCTACCCATTAATGACATTTTTATTTATTAGAATCTGATTTTTTAATTATCTAGATCTAGAAGGAGATATTGCACTACTTACGTTTTAAGTGCCTCGGGGGTTAAGCAAAAATCTTCCTTAAATTATAAAAATAAAATTATTTATCATTAGTTATCATATCTAGAATTAAAATACAAATTATAAGGATTTATTTTACTCTACTCATATGTAAACAAGTAAATATAATTAATAAACTCTATTACAAGTATTTTATTATACAAAATTTGCATTGACAATATTATGACTTTATGAATAGTTAGTGTGATGAGTATAATATGATCATTTTGATATAAGATGCAGTTAAAATACAAAATTTGATTTTCTTCATAGAAATAGTACACTGAATAAACAAGATTTATTGAAAATACTCTATCAAATGATTTGTAAGGTTTTAGTAAATTACAGAAAATATCATGTAACATATTTTGTATTTTAATTAAGTGATTTCCATGATCAACCCAAAATGATCATTTAATATTTTTTGTATCACTCTATGAATTAGTCATCTATTCAATAACAGCATATGATTTTAATGTATATCATATGACTTAACATGAACATGGCTGAAACCTAAAGATATGCTATATGCATAAATTAATATATACAGATAAAAGTTAAGTAGTACAAAAATATAAAAATATGAGATACTACAACTAAATAAAAAATAAAAAAAAAATTTAATTTTAATTTTTAGGTAACATTATAAACAATTAAAATAACAATTTTTTTCATATAAATCAAAATACAATTTAATGTTTCATTCCCTAATTTTAACATTGAACACTTAATTTTCAATTTTTGTGTTCATATAGTATGGTAAATTATAAAATTAGGTACCTTACTTTATTGGCATTTTTGCTATCGATGACACAGACTATTCCTGAAAATATATCAATTTAAATTATTTTATTATTTTAAGAATTAAAAGCTGCATATAGTACTTATTATTTATCAAAATAAATATAGTAAAATGATTAATTTTTAATATTGTTTAAATGTTGCAGTAATAATATGTAATAACAATGCCATTAAAACTTAGGTTTACTTAGATACAATGGCAACGAATATGTACTTCAAGTAGTTCAATTCAACTGACTAGAGTAAGTCAATTTTCATTAATGTGCATAGCTGCACAAAACAATTTCCAAAAAGTTTTAAAAATGCATTTGAATAATAAATAATATTAAAAAAAAAATAAATAAAAAATTATCATTAGAAAAAACAAATTAATTATTTTCTATATTACTTGACAATTTGTTTATATTTAAAATGGTATATTTATTTATAGAAATTATGCTTGAAAAATATTATTATCTATAGAAGGAGTGGGTGGGTCAAATTATTTGAACTATCAGTTTCAATTTCATTTGGCGTCATTACCCAGATATCATTAGTTTCAAGTATTTCTTTTTTTACAAGAATAAACATTAATGATAATATTACATACTATGAAATAGATGCATACAACAACTAAACATTTAACAAACCTATATTATGTTGATATAATAATTTGGGTATTAAAACAATATGCTAATATAAATATTATATAGTAGCATAAATCACTCATTATTAAATGTAAATCGTGATATAAACTTATTTTATTTGACTAATTAAATTCACAGCAAAATATTTATTTATTTTCTTAACTAACTTATTTTCATAAATATTAAATGAAATCAATTTTAAATAAATTATATTTATCCATAGATTAAATTTATGATATCAATAATGAATAACTATTATTAATTTTATTTCACTATAAGATTTTTAGATAAATGTACAAAATTTGATTTACCAACCATCTAAATGAACATCACTTCCCAGCTCAGAATCAACCCAAAATAATTTTGCGATAGGTCCTAAAAATATTAAAGAATAAAGTTGTTTATTACTTATTACATCAACTAATTTATTTAAAATATTCTAAGTTACCAGGATCAGCTAATCCTGTAGTTTCTAATAATATATAATCAAATTTTCCACGTTTTGACATAAGGTTTTCAATTGCTTTCACACCATTATCTTTTACAGAACAACATAAGCAACCATTTTGTAGTTCAAGCCATTCTTCACAAAGATTTCCTTGTTCACCAACAGCGATTGATTTTTCCATTGTATCGCCTTTATAAAATAATAATAGGTAATTGACTATATAACCTCAATAAAATGGTATAGCAAAATGAATACAAAGTATTTTACAATTTGAAATATAGGTATTAATATTTAGTTAAGTAGATAATATAAGAAACAATTAATAATACAAATAAATATTGTGTTAATTTTAGATTTACCTTCACCAAATTCGTTCAATATGACAGCAATTTTTTTACTGTGTTGTTCTGTTAGTATGTAATTTAAAAGAGTGGTTTTTCCAGACCCTAAGTAACCGGTTATAATTGTCACAGGCACCGGATCTAATGTGATAGCAGTCACCAATGATGGGATTTCATCGTCCGAGTCCATTGCAATTACTCTGAAAACTAGTTAAACATAATGATCATCAATAAAAATAATTTATCAAGACATATTAGATATTATCATCACTTATTAAAAACATAAAACATTATTTACAGTCAATGATGAAAAACAGAAAAAAAGAGAAACACGAAAACACATACAATTTATTATTAAAAATTTCTCTGAGAAAAGCAAATTCGTGTTGCAATACTTTACCTAATCGAAATAACTATAAAAAACACAATGGAAAACTAGGAATTCGCCGGCAAACAAACCATCAAATTTTAAATCGTTTAAAAATTCGGAATAAAACGTTACAACTACCGATAGTGTTACACTATTATGTTAAATAATACTAATCATATATTATCACAGCAAAATATTATTATCAATTATCAGTATTCAGTAATTGTGAGGACTTAATACTTACCACGGTCGCATTATTGTATGGTTGTAGATAGGAAACGGCACTATAAGTTCGTGGTATGTGGTCGTCCGTCAATTTTATGTACAGCTAAATTTATTATTTCTCACGGCGACAGCAACAGCTGTTTGCTTGATAAGGACCGGAAACTGAAAACATCGATGTGGATTTACTATGGATAATAGCAATCCACTTTGATAATAGGCAATCATTTAATGCATAGCTGTCTGACAATACGCACAGCGCCATCGGACGGTGATTTGCGTAAAGATGTTTCAACGTCATTGTTGGAGAACTGTTAGAGAGATGGCGTTGGCCATATTTCTGAAAAACAAAATGTACAAAATCATGTGTGGTCGACCCGTTTCCGGGCAGCAGTTATACACCTGCACTGTTCCATATGGTTGGAGGTGCATGGCAGTCCCTATACAAACCGAATATTCAACGTCAATACCCAGCGATGTTGTGAGTAAGATTTTGTTTAGGTCGTTGGGTGGGAGGGTGGGATAATGTAATTTTATAAGAAATTATTTCATACACATATAACTAACGTAGATTAAATAAATAAATAAATAATAGTCAATGGTTGTCACACACGAATAAGAGTAATGCAACTACTCGTATTTAATACGGAGTTTATAAATACCCACACAAGAACCGATCATACAGATGATCCGCCAAGCCCTAGTAAACCAATTACCTGTGTCGCCGTAAAAGTATACCTATCGAAGTTAACAGAAACTCAAACTATTTGATGTATGACGAATTTTATTTTATTTTTTAAACGCGTCTAAGTATTTGACCAAATAATTTTCTTAAATAAATTAGAATATAATTAATTTCCTAGAGAATAGAAACTCACTACATGTCCCTCGCACCCCCATCGCACTAATATAAAACAAAAGGGGGCCACTGTAGTCAATACCTATTTTTGTAACTATTTTGTTTAGAATATACAATTTAAAATTTGGAAAATTATCAAAATAAATAAGCCGATAGCTATAAAAATCCTAACCCATTTTACATTTTGGGTTAGGTAGATACTGTTCAAATCAAATGTATACCTACAGAAAAACGTTCAAATCCAATAAATTCTTTACCCTTAGGGTTATATTCCAGTGGTTCTCAATTTCTGGATGTTTTATAAAATTTCCTGTGTAGTCTGCACACTCGATACTATGTATGAAGCTTTATTCCTTTATATTTTCAATAATTTTGTGGCACGTTCGCGCACGTTTGCCACTGAAGCCTGCGGCATTGCCTAAAGTCATAGTAATTTATTCATATGGTTGCCAATATTGGCAATACTAATAAGATAACGAACGCTGTAACTGCGTAGTAACTGGCCAATGAACATAATGTACCAAAACAAACATGAATTACTATTTTTTATTATACAACAATACAATTGATGCAATATTTTTTACTATGTTCCATATCAAAACCTACATATTATTTTATCATAGTATATAACGAAAATATACTATTAATCTCATTTCAAGACCTCGCGTATTTTTTATTATATCGGTTACACATCGAAGTATTCCGATATTATGTTATTAATTTATTGCTATATATATACGATGAAGACACTATTTCTATTATTAAAACTTGGTGTCTGAAATATCACATTACTTATGTATTATAGTGAGTTACGTCGGTCGTTATTGGTGCCAATACTATAATAATACCTGCATCAATAATGTCGACGTCTTGACATCCGCCACACATGCCTAACCACTAAGTAACTATATCTATTTATGTTCATCATCGCTCCGAGACATAGTCAGCGGTAAATAAAAATATTGTTGGTTGGAGTGAATCATGATAAAAGTTTCTAAATCCAAATAAAATATTGTTCCCATAATATAATATACATTATTAATAGGTACTATATTATATTGTTTGACAGTTTTCCAATGACTGAAACTTGAAAGACGTGATTATAAAGAGAAAAGGATTGTGAACAATAGTTTTTGTTTTCTCGGTTATTGATTGAAATAAACTATAAATTATATAATGATTTATATATATATATATATATATATGAAAATAGAAATCTTTGTCACCAATGTTTTATTGAAACTACTCACCTGATTGTTTTGTGTTTTTTTTAATGAAAGAGTTAACATCATGGACCAGGTTTTTTTAATAATATTTCGGATTCTATATAAATTATAAGTTAAAAAAAATTGAGTTATTAACTTTTTAAATAATCGGCAAATACGCACATTTTCTTTTCATCTGTGTTATCAATTATTAGTTATTATTTCTAATAATAATATTAATATTTTAGTGAATAGTTAATGTAGTATAACAATATAACATTTTTTCATTGTTTTTGGTTCACATTATTGAAACTTTATGAGTTTTTGGTTTTTCCATTATGAAAAAAAGATAAAATTTAATTCGTTCAACAAAAAAAAAAAAAATTCAAAAAAATATTGCTATTAAATGAATTAATAAAAGCGGCGTTTGGCGGAACAGATATATAAAGTCAATATACCAGAAATATCATCTATACACCAAATCAGAAAATTTAAAATATTGTTACCCACACGTCCTACACGCGTTACGCTAAATGTTAGCATTAGGCAACCAAAATTTAACACTGATGCATTTTGTATGGGCAACGAAGTGCACGAGGATAGCTAGATAATATAGTATATGTAAATATTTTAATTAATGACTATTGTTGTAAGGTAACATTGTATCTAATCGTCATTACAATTATTATTATCGTCTTCATTATATGTAAAATAATATGTAGTATTAGTGCTCGTTTCCTCATGTAAAATACTAAAATCTCGCGTAGTGGTTGTAAACTTAATAAAGTATATTATTATAGAGCATTAATTATATTCTTTTATATTACACATATAAAGAACACTACAACTATAAAGCTACGACATGCTTTTACGGTCATTAACGAGTAACAACTATAAAGAAAAAGTTGCATAAGACGTTACAATAAGAGTTTAAATTAATTCATGATGTTTGATGTCTTTTAAATTGAATTACATAAGCTTCATTGTTTTTGGTGACTGGCAAATGCTTTATCCCATGAGTCTGAAGAAATACTGTTAGTTCAATGGTGAATTATTTCTGTCAATGTTAAGGGATATGTTTGACATTTATTTAAGTAGGTTATACATTTTTCATTTATTGGTGGAAGCTATTTTCAAGGAGAAAAGCGTTAGTATTGTTGGTATGTCTTAGGTGTAAACCTGAGTTTTGACAATTTTCCTTTTAACCACTTTATAGAGTTTATGTCTATACAAATAGTAGGTAGTTTGGAGGTACTTAGTGGTAATTACAGCGATCTATTATAGTTTTATGGTATTATTTTATACTTTATCATATTATTGTTTTTTTCCAACATTATGGAATACTTAAGTATTTTAATCTAATTTAGAAAGTAGTTCATTAATGTAGGTGTAGTTGTGTGGATAAAGAAAAATACATTTGTGTATGATAAAATGTATATTTTATAAAAAGTTAATTCCCTAAAAATGTCAATATAGCCTTCCAATATTATATAATAGGTATGTAATAATAACAACACTTATTATAATTGTATTAAAATGTTAATAATTCGTTAAAATTATTTATTTTTATCCGATTCATCGCTTATAAAACAAACTGTGAATATTTTTATATATTTAATATTGCAATATGAACAACTAATAAAGTACTTTGAATGAAATTGTCAAGGTTTTTCACTTGGAAAAATATAATATTAATACAAATTGAAAACAAGTTTAACATTACATTGTTTATGATCATGGCTCAAGAAAGACTAGAATAATTTTAAAATTTTAGATCATGTCTAGAAAATACGAATAGTACTACCTATTATTAATAACAATACCAAGAATACACCTACAATAATTATTTTTAAAGTACGTACTGGTAATTTTAACTTACACAAAGTACCAACTGAATTGAATAATTTACTACAATAAAGCACTCTCAAAGTTTACATTTATATGCATTTTTACTGCTCCGAAATGATGACTCACACAAAAAACATAACACCTATCATTATTGTAATAGAGTAGTATACATTCATCGTTCCGCTCTGAACATGAACTAATATGTATTTTCATAATTCTAAATTATTTATGAGGTGCCGAGGTATATTAGGTTTTTATACGTATATGTATATATTACATCCAATGAAACCTGTGAATAGCGAACACTCTTAGTCACTGAAATTTTGTCCGCTATTTAAAAGAGTTAAATTTTTTAAATTCATAAAGAGTAAATGTTTAAAAGGAAAAAATATGCAATATATTAAATTTCTGTGTTTTCCTTACGTGAAACTTTTCTGATAATACGTAGACTTCTAGATTTCCATTGTTTTAATGGAAGTCTAAATTTTTACTGTTTTGGCATATCGACAACCGCTTACGTTTTATCGAACTTATCGTGTTGGAAATTATCACCAATAATTAACTAACGAAATACATAAAACATTAGCAATCAAAACATTGATATTTTCGTTATAATGGTCGTTATTCGTCGTAATTCTAAAAAATTGTTCACTCTTGTAGTACCATAACGACTCTAAGAGGTTTCAATAAAACGCTTTAATATTTTTGTTGTCGTTTTGTCATTATTTTTAAATTAAGATTAAAATATATGTCCGCTATTCGAAGGTTTTCTCAATGAAAATTAATGAAAATGTACTTGTAAAAATTTGTCATCTATTATAATAATATATATTTATGCCAAGTACTAATTATTATCGAAATTCTAAATTCTAAAATATTGGTCTATTAATTATTAAAATATTAATTCATAAAATTATTGTAATAATTGATTTTTTTTTAAGTTCGTTATTCTTTTGTGTTTTGAACAATAACGTTATTCAATCGTTATTTTAATTATCTCTTAGAAATAAAATTTTTCTACAAAAGCACTAATTATTGGTTTCCCAGAAAATTGTATGGATTAATAGTCTTATATGGTTTTATGGAATTCAAGCCCATCATTAAAAACAGTTATTGGGGTATGTACCCCTTAAATTTTCTTTTTATTATTTATATCAGTTCTAAAACACTATAGATATTAAACTTATGAAATATTACTATCTACCAATTTTTTTTTATTTATTGATTTTACAATAACTTGTGCTTTTGTATGTGGTGTATATAATATATAATAAACAAGCAGATAAGTAGTTGAGAATACATTAATATCGAACTTTAAGAGTGATTTCTGATGGCAAATTAGTTCTAATTTTGTACTAAAGAGCGATAAAAATTAAAAATTCATTGTAATTACAACAACAAATTAAGAAAGAATGGGTATTTACGTAAAACCAATTATTATCAATAAAATTAATCTTGTTTATTTTAGGTGGAATTCAAAAACAAATAATCATAAATACTTAAAATGTATATCAAATATGTATATCGATATTTTCTAGATAAATTGTATATTGTTATTTTAAAATTAAATATGTATATTTTTTTACTTATTATTTGTAGAAAGTTAACATTTTTTTCATTTTTTTTTATAAATGTTTTTGTAGGGTAAAAATGGTTGGAAATATAATAAAAAGTCCCTCATATGTGCATTTACCCAATTAAAAAATGATTTACTGGAAGTAAATATTAATTTTTATGAATTTTTGAAGTTCAAATTCATACGACATTGAATGAATATTAATAAGATAACTATGTTTTCTTAAACGGTTTTTGATATTTTTTTTATAATTCAAAGATATATAGGATTTTAACTTTAATTTCAAAGTATATTATATAACTACATAAGTAATTTATATTGAAACCACAACATTTTAAAAATATATATGTATAATTTATTTATAATTCCTAATTTAGTTGAAATTACATATCTAAACGAAAATGAATAACGATGCAAGTTAGTTTATTATAATTTTAAAACATTAATGTCGTGAGACATATATTATGAATTTATGAATATTCTACTGTATACATTAATTTAATTTTTTTAAATATGTTGATTAATTTATAAATAATAAAACTAAATAATCCTAATGTAATATAGAATACTAATAGGTAGTAAAATAAATTACTTTAATAACAATATCAAAAATGAAATATATTAAATGATATAGGAGGCAGTGATCCGTCAGTGTTCTCTCACTGCTCAGAATTGTTTTTCGTGTACAATAGTATATCGTTGAATTAAAATTAAACACATCCATTAACGATGTATTATTAAATATTTAAAGAACACAAATATCCAGATATATTATATGTTTATATGTAATTTTTAAATAATTGTAATATATTATTTGGTTCTAAAAAAACTTTTTGTATTAGCATGAGGCCTCTAGAAGTGCAATATGTCTCCCTTTATACATACTATTTTATTTAATCCGTGCTTTTGTGATTTTATACAAGTAGAATGTTTTAACACGTTTAAATAAAATTGTAGGTCATAAATCTTATCCTAATAATGTAAATTGCAACGACTCTTTTGACCGACTTAGTCGGGTGAATAAGTATGACAGTTAAAATGAGGGTGATTAAATTTTTTTTTAATTAGACTATACATTCAGCCTTAAATTTTTAATACTTTAATATTCATTATATTTTATTCTACAAAGTACATCGTACACGTGTATTATTATACCTAGGTTCAGTTTGAAAATTTCAGTTTTCATGAAATGCTCTTCTATTCATAAGTATTTATCAAATAAGTTTGGGATAAAAGCGGAGAAAAATACTTATAGCAACAACGTGAAAGGCGTTTAATAAATAATAAATGCAAATATTGTTTAATTAAAACTCTTAAATTGGGACATGAAACGTGACGTTGTTTAGGTACCTACGTTTATATTCAATAGGTTCAGTAAATGGTAATTTATTAAAATAAAAAATACATTTATTCATTTTAGGTAAATATCATAATTTATTGCAGATTGAAGCCCTGCTTATTAAAACCTATTTATTAGAAATAATTAATTATATATTTAACGATGATCTAAAAATACAAATTGAATACTTCATATTTTATTGACAATATATGATAAAGTTTATTATATTTTTTCGATATTATTATTATACTGATAATCAAAGCAATTCACAATCCTTTAAACCACATG
Organism: Rhopalosiphum nymphaeae; assembly: GCA_036289425.1. Lineage (NCBI taxonomy): Eukaryota > Metazoa > Arthropoda > Insecta > Hemiptera > Aphididae > Rhopalosiphum > Rhopalosiphum nymphaeae. Next base: position 5,724,219 of record JAZAQC010000012.1, on the reverse strand, counting down.
TTATTTTTTGTTTTCTATTCGTTCCTACGAGACTACTTATGCTTTTGAGATAGAACTCCGGATGAGATGTACCAACATATAATATACCACCGGCAGACGCCAATATATTATGTTCGTAGCTCGAGGGATCGACAAACGGTATTCGGTAAATTTCCGTTGGATAAGTTTTTTATTAATCTCATTTGTTAAAACTTATAACCAATTTAAGATTTTAGTGCGAAACATTTAAATTTATGTGGATTGTAATATTGTAATAATATACAATAATGTGGATGTAATAAACGCTACACCATTATTAATACGTCTTCATTATATTAAAATAGTTTATACCTACGTTTTGTATGTACATTATAATATATGCACGGAAAGGATATCCGGAAAAATCCCTTTAGGGCACATTTTTCCCATCAAAAATATAGGATATTGGACGATTTTGCTCATTGTGAAATTAGATATATGCAAATAATATACGTTAATACGCGTCATCTTTATCGTTATGTATAAATTATGTGATAAATGTAAATAGAAATAAGGAGAAGTGTAGAAATAATAAAATAATATTATATTTATAATGATATTATGTGTCATTTTTATTTTTGAAATCAGAAAAATACGTGGAAATAACTGGTTTCAAAAATGTTTTTGGAATTGGTTGATTTATCATTGGTATCAAATGTGGTGTAAAATAATAACATACACGAAATTATGCACAATATTATTCATCATAGAGATAATATGTTGAAATTTTAAATTTTACTTTTTAAATAAATTGTTAATAGTTATAAATTATAGTAAATTAACTATAAATTATTATCTAAAAAATAATAAATAATATAAACATTAGTACCATACTGAAAATTATAATATTTAAAAAAGTAAATGTATATTTTGCTACTATGCTGGCTAAAATGTTATTATTATGTTTTTCTTGTTTTTCTTTTAAAATGAATAGATATGAAATATAAAACTGTGCGTTGTGAATGTACCTACTGAACTTGTAACATGATGTTACCATTAGTTTTTGTTTTTAATTATTTGTATTTCAATAATGTTTATGACTTATAATTTCTATCTGTTTTTTTTTTTTAATATTTAAATATTCATATATTTAATTATGAAAATTTTTAATGATTTTTAAATTTGATTTTATTATAATTATTTATAACTTATTAATTTGGTGGCAATGATTATTATTATTATATTTATATTTTATATACCGGTTGAGCGTTGGCTATTTTTAAATTTAAATTGATTTGTCTACAATACGGTTATTATTTTAATACATTATATTTTTTCAATTTTGATATAAACTTTGATTTTTTTTAAATATATTTAACGATATTTATCGATATCTTAAATCGAATTCAAGCCAAAGAAAAATTTAAATTCTTTGATTTTAAAAATTAAAATTTCAATGTGGATAAATAATAAATACATACATACGTATGTACGTATACGTATTTTAGCGTACGTTTAAAGTGTTAAGTTTTTATTTTCAATTAATTAAATAACCAATCATATAACTAATTTACTAAAAACAAAATAATAATTTTTTACATTTATTTTAGATACTGAATATAGCTAGAATAAATTCATTTTGGGTTTTTAATAATATTAATTTTTCTAATAGAAATATATACGTTTTAGTGCGTACTATTATTTATAAATTAGGAATAACTCTGTGATGATTGAAAAAGGTAATATTTGTTTTATAGTTATAGTTTATTATAAGATTAAAGTGAACAATTATCGAATAACTAAAAAAAAATATGTTTATTAGTTTTTCATTTTGTTTTAATAGGTTAAATAAATATAAACATAAGACCTTACATTTTTCTAAAGTATTTATTAAAGTAGCTATCTGATAAAATTTATTTTATTTTCAAAACAGTAAACTACTTCTGTGCTAAACAAACATTTTTTTAAAAATATTATATTTTTTTAATGTTCAATAAATTCAAAATTATTGTAAATATAATATACTCATTTTATTATAATAATGAATAACATCGTCTCGGTATCATGAACACGCAGTTATACTTTTATATTCTAATTAATAATTTATAAATAGTATCTTCTTGTATGATGGAATGTATAGGAATGATAATATAAAAATATAAAAGACCTAACTGTTATCATTTCTATGGCACGTTTTACTAATTGTAATTAAATAGTTAACCTGATATATATGGAACATATTTTAATAATTTGTCAACAGCTCAAACGTAGAATTTAAATTTATTGCGATAGTTTGTAATTATTAAAAATTCTGAATTTGTACTGAAATATTCATTAAACTTTAATTTGTTATGTTTATTATTATTATATTGGTGGTCAGACAGTACAAGTTTAATTATTGTTTATACTACGACGCTATATTTACTTATCTTAAAACAAATATAACTCATTTAACTTATATGCAAATGTAATTAATATATATTACGTGCTGCATTACGGCATTGTATGTCGTTTAATCTCATTTTAATACATCATCATATAAATTTTAATAAATACATCTATGAAATAAAACATTATTTTAATAGCATAATACCACTATACAATAACCATAATATGACAACAATAATATATATCCGTTACATTATTTTCTTTGTATAATATATTTACAAATGTTTAATATATATGCATATATATAATTCAATAATACTTATGCCATTTTAAACTGTTAAACAAATGTTATTTCCATTACTACATAAACTTCTGTCAATATTTTAATTAATATAAATTATTATTATTATTTATTTACAAAATATTAAATATTATTCTATAACATAATTATTATGTCATAATACATTGTATAATGGGCCTCACCGAGCAGGCTCGTGTTTGGACCATATTTGTTCCATGTGTTGAACAGTGAAATATAAAATTGTATATGTGCAGTTCGTATGATGTATTTGTAATATACCTTACGTGCAAAACTGTAAAATATAATATCATGTAGTCTTTGTTCTAGCGGTCGTGAGTAGTTTACTCGAATGACTTGTCTTTGGATGGTGGGGTGGGAGGTTGTTATCGATCGAATTTTTCGAGTTGAACGACGAACGTATATGTATAGGTACTGTATAGTTATATTGTGTTTTGTGTCCACTGTATAATCCCGTTAAAATCCAATGCACATCTGTAAGCGAAGAATATTTTATAATTTTAAGATCCTTAAACATGCATTTATGTGTAGCATATTTATGTCAAATTAATATGATATATAACTGTTTATTTTACAAGCTGTACCTTACTGACATGCAGATTGAATTCATTATTTCACACAATTTTATGTAAAAAAAATAAATTAAAAAATATTATTTCATATTCTTTTAAGGATTTTTTTAAATATTTAAGTTTATTAAAACAATTGTCTAGAATTATAAATAAAACATTTTTGCTTACGCCTTATATATTAGAATCATATGGTAAAAATGTTCAAGATTGAGTGGTATTTTTATTTAAAATTCTAAAAATGTAATGGAATGTAATTCAATAAAATTCAGCTACTATGATTTCAACACGAACATTTATTATTGCTTCGAAATTTAATTTCACTATACATCACTACATGCACCGAGGCGAATGGAACAAGGTGAATGCCCGTCCGTCAACGCTTTTTCTATTACAATGTTTTTATGTAACTCTGAATTTGAAGTTAATTTTCCCTATATCGGTAATATTTTATATTTAAAAATATAGTACTCAATTTTGTTTGTATTTAGTCTGATTATTATATTTCCCTACAAATTCACAATTTACAAATTTTTATTTAATATATGTGTTAAAAATCGCATCTTGTTATAATATAATTTAAATAAAGACTATTTAAATGGTTTTGATACTACACAAAAATTAAATTATTATGGTTATTAATGTTAAAATAACTTTAAAACGTAAATGATTGAAAAATATCGACCAAATTAATCCATGTTAAACAATTAAAAAGATCATTTTTCAGTTAATTGTAATCAATTACAATAGTGGTGTTAGATTTTATAAAGCGTTGTAATATATTTAAAACTTTCAACTTTGAAATACATAATACATGTATACAAAATATTATGAAAATAAAAGTATAGTACCTGTGTTAAAGTGAATTTATTTATTACACGTTTAACGTGTAGTTCAAAAGTTTTGTAACATTTAAACTAGGTATACCTATAGAGTATCATACGAAAATAAAGTTTAAATTATTTTTATTCATATAGTGAGATAATTAAATTATTTTTTTTTTGTCTGCTTTTCAAAGTACAACCATATTGTTTTTTTGAAAATCCATTGTAGTTATACAACTTAACAACTCTATTCCTGAAAAGTTTTTATTTAAAAAAAGAAATGAATATGTTATACAAATGAGACTCAATAACTTGTAAACCTTGATAACTCAATTTTCTTTGGCATAAGTTGCATTTGTTTTTATATCCCTCGAAATTCGAGTTATAGAGATTCAATTGTATTAGGTATGTTAGTTGTTGTGTTTTTAAAATTTATGTTTACATGCGCCAGTACACAACTTAAGCTAAATAAACATTTAATCAAATCAAATTTTAACTAATTTTGTTTTAAAACCACGTAAAATATGGATGTTGTTTTAGACGAATTCTATTTTTTCAAAAGTAGTAAATTGTAACTTCATTGAATGACGGATGTCGTTTTTTATATTCTTGTTGGTTCAAAAAAGTTTAAATATAATTTTAAATCAATATTATAAGAAAATCAATTTCTATACTTTTTTTTTCATAAACTTTTGACATTATAAATTCTTAGAAAGTTTATACTTTTAAATTTTTTTTAGATTATTTGATAAATATACCCTTTTAGTTATTGATGTTTTGATATTTTTTTTTTATAAAAATTATGATTTTATAGCAACTTAACATTATTTTATTAGTATTTATTATTTTGACATAATTATATTCAGTAACACTTGGTTATAGTTAGTATAAATATTTTATTTATTAATAAAAATTAACGTAAACCAGTAAAGAAATTGGACCGTCTGTTAAGGAATCTAAAATTAAGTACATAGTATATCTTGTCATCTTGATATCTAGAAGATACGACAAACCTAAAAATTGGGCATTTTGATTTTGATCGATTAGAATATTTTAAATATTTAGGGGTGGATGCACAATGGAGTCCGAGTGTCTGCCAGAGTACAAATTCAGCCAATACTGCATCCTTTTTAATGAATAAAACGCTTAGCTTCAGAATTATTTCATATAAGCTATATACATTAACTATCTTGTATAGTATTATTATTGAATATTATTTATGTAAAAATATTTTTCAATCTTATTTATTTGTGTATACTATTTTCTTTTTTTTTCTCAAAATATATTAAAATCATATAAAGACTAAATTAGAATTATACAATAGGTAAAATGTAAATATTTATCAAATAAATGTATGTATATTAACTCTTTATCTCTATCAAAAACATGCTTACAAGTGTCAGATAAATAAATTTAAATTATTAGTAGGTTTTAATTAAATTAACTTTATTTTTAAATTTAATTGAAAAGGATGGTTGAATAGATGGAAAAGTGAAGCAAAATCCGTATAAAAGCTGTCGATAAGTCAATAGGGTTGGAAGATTTTCTAGATTAGAATAGATGGAGAAATTTAGTGGGAGTTGATAAAAGCCTTAAGGATTATAAAATACAAATAAATTTAATGTATAAGTTACATAAAAATAAAATATAAAACAATATTAATTCATTAATATCCCTTCTATTTCAACACAGGGTATTAATAAAAATGTTACTAGTTTTAATAAAGTTAACCACTTAAATTAAAATTATATTTAATCTGAGTTGATCATAATATTATTAATAAAGCTTTTTAAAAATATGACAGTGCATCGACTGGTCATGCACTATTGATGTCTAATAAAAATTCATAATAAGATCCAATATGAAGTATAGAAAAAATGAGTATTCATTGCAATACCCACGAATATAATTACAATAAAGAATATAGCGACACAAAGTACACGTATATTATAGTAGAATAGTAAAAATAACAAATAATAAATTTAGAAATTAGCAGCTAAAATATAATACAATAATAAACCAATGCGAGAACTCTCAAAAAAGTCGGGAAAAAGTGACAAGCCCATGCAACTAAATATACGATACAATAGGTACTTTCTTAATTATAATTCACAACACGTACATGATAGAATGTTGATTTATACCAAAAATAAATCACTGGTTACAAATAATATGTATAAGTGTGTGTGTGTGTGTGTGTGTGTGTGTGTGTGTGTGTGTGTGTGTGTGTGTGTGTGATAGATCGGTGTGGGTATAACATATAAATATTTGATATTGTAGAACGTGTGGGTGTAATTAAAATAAACTGAATACGCCGGCAGACTTGTTCTTAATTTTCAGTGCAAACAATCACACCAAAGAAATTCTGAGATATAAAATGTGCACGTATAATCAACAATTATGGTTTAAGATTTTGTGTTAAGAAAATAATGTATCTATTGTTGTTACTCTATAATATTATAATATTATTCTCTAATATGTGCTGCATTATTTATATCCGTCGGCCGGCGTGTTGTATAAGTAATTTCGGTGCATAACCGTCGTGCAGGTAGTTTTCAAGCGAGTTCTCATCTACAAATTAATATATTAATAGAAAAAAAATACAGTGCCATTAAAGGTTCAACTATTTGTATAAAAAGACTTAATTATAAAGCAGAGTACTGTCCTAAATGAAAAAAATAAAATAATATTAAAAAAATATGGACAAATAAGTACCTACCATTTGGCTGTACAGTAGGTGTCGAATGGGTAACAGTAAAGGATAATATATTACATTTGAATTCAACGATAAGTCATTATAAACGAAAATCTAATCTGAAGTCTACTGGTCTATATTATCATTATTATAATTTAGTATAGTTAAGTTTATTAGATATTGTTATTAGGTAAAGTAATGCTACATACCAATATGTAAATTTTATTTATTTATTTATACGGAACGAGGTACATGATTATTAATAATTTGTTTTAATATATGTGGTAATATACAGTTAATTCAATTTATTTTTTTATGTATAAAATATAGTAATATACGTAAAAGAGTCTCCACAAATAATGTTTTTAAATTAAAACAAAATAATGAATATGATTATTCATAATTTACCTATATAAAATAATGTAATTTCATTCAAATTTGAACTTCAAATGTATAAGAAAATATCATACTTATACATTTAAAATTTTTTTGTTTCAGTATAAAAAAAAAATTCCACATTTTATACATTTCAACTACAAAAATAATTTTTGTGTTTTTGACGAATTTTGTGACAACCATTTGAATTTAAAATACTTATAAAAATAAATTGTGTACCTATATGTATTTTAGATATTTTTACATAGTCTATTAAAAAATGTATGTAAGATTATTTATTAAATTTTAATTATTTTTACTCAACAAATAATTTTTTTATCAACATTTATAAAAAAAAGCTAAAAAATGAGCAATTTCATATATTTTTATAAAATTTAAAAAAAGTAGATATATTTTGAAAAAACATTTAGTGAAAATTTCAAGTATCTACGATTATTTTTTTTTTAATTACAACAAAATAACATCAGTTATTTTTTTTGCCACTACTCACTTAACCATATTGATAAAAAAAATTAACTAATTAAATTAGGTTTTAAAATTGTATACATATACTGTTTTAATGTGAAATAATTATTAACTAATATTAAGTAACAAATTATACTAAATAAAAAATATCAACAATTTTTATTTTGGATTTAAAATGTGTCATGATGTTATTAGTTATGCTTATGAGGTTATGCAGCCATGTTTAAAATGTCTTACATGCAGTATTAATTCATAACGTACTTTTCATGCCGTATGTTAAAAAAAATTATCTAAGTTCCATATAGATATAAATATATAATATACATACTTTTAAAAATGTTCTCCTGCTCTAAATATATAATTAGATATTAAAACGATATTTTTTATAATTTAAAATGTATTATAAAAATATTTCATGACATCTTAACACCATAAATAAAAATTATTTGAAAAGCCCCAAAATGTGTAGTATTACACATTTCATGATAACTATCTTCAATCAAATTAATTATATTTAGATGTTTTCAATTAACTTCTTTTAACAAATAAAACACTTTAACAAAAACCCATATTTCGTTGACTAAACGCGGTTTCCGTAATTTTTTATATTATAAAAATCACGTATGAAAAGTAAAATCAAAATAATTCAATGTTACTTGTTATTTAACAATACTAAAATGTTTTATTACTATTATCATTATACAATATTTATTTACTATACTTAAATTCATATCATGTTAAATATTTTATTTATCTGGTTATATTGTATAGCACTAAACTTAAATTACGTAGTCAGAAAATTTTATAATTAATAATGAAAAATAATTGGACTTAAGAAAAACAAATCAATTAAATGGAAAATTTTAAACAAATAACACGGTGCATATTTAGATTTTCATAGAAAATTCATTATTTCATTATGCAGCGATAAGTACTATAGTTAATTAATAATCCAGCCATTATAATATTATTATACTATATGAGATGCCATAATAACATTGAATAAATCTTTATAAAATAAAAATATAAATGGCTTAATAAGAAGGTAAATTAATATTCCTATAATATGAGTTTAAAATAAAATTGACAAAGCAATAATTAAGTATTTTATTCAATTTTAACGATTATTTTATTTTTATTTGTGTATTCGGCAGTTTGGGAAAGGATAATGAATATTTATCCGTATTATAAAAAATACCAGAATTCCAAAACCATTACTGATATTAATTGCATCATATTATAAAGATTGTTTATTTTACAAATAATATTAAATTTCAGGCGAATCAATGAATATTTTCATTTTTAAATTGTAAATGAATATTACACCGGTTTAAAAGTATTCTCTTTTAATTTTAATTTTTTTCTTTTTCATGTCTGTCATCTCATGAAATTTTACAATTTTTATGTACCTCATTGGATATTTATATGAAAAACAACGATTTTTATTATACGGTTCTTGTTATTCAAAAAAAAAATATTAGTCAATCCATTTTAATATAGGTTATAATATTATGTGTATTTTACAGTATAATGTCGATGGTATTTAAATACATTTTAGGTTCATATAAACATTTTAATTTTTTCTATTAATATTGGTAAATATTACATTGTTTTTCGTTATAAATCGTAAGCATCTACAGCAATGTTCCTCATTTTTTTTTTTGTAGAAATTTAAAACTATCAAAAATATATATGCACAATTTTTTGTATAAGTGATTTAAGTTCAATATTAATCAAAAAGATATACACATTTTTATAGAGTGTTGCTAGTATATTTCATATAATCCAATACATTTTTTTGTTATCTACCAAGAGACATTATTTATTTAATTAATTAATTGATATTATAATTTATGTTAAATATGTAGTTTTTCATCCTTTTGATAAACTTAAGATTTTGAAGAAGAATATTACAATAATTATACTCGTTGAGTCGTCGGGAATTGAATGAAAAAAATAAAACTGTGTGAAAAATCGATTATAATACACTAAGTGTACAAAGCTGGCGTCAAGTGGTCGGCCGAAAAAGCTTTTGATAATTATTATACTTCACACAACATTTAAAATAGCTGTAGATTTTCATTAAATAAAAACAATTTTTGAAAAACAAATATAAGTTGTAAATTTTACTACTGAACTATCCACTGTAAAAATGTTTTTATATAACTGTGTGTTAACGTCATTACAAGTTTTATTAAATTCTATGAGATTCTGTAGGTAATAGTTAAATTAAACCAAATTATTTTTTATGAAATAATTAATATTTATATATAAATAGAAAATATAACTATGATTTAAGATTTTAGGTTAACAAATAGTAAATACGTGGTTGTGACAATTTTAGCAAAGGTGAACATTATTAATACACTATAGAAAGCAACCTGAAAATGAATGTAAATAAGAAAAAAAAATATTTTACAACGTGGGGTCATAAAATTACTTTATAATATTGTTGTTGTTTTTTATTATCTTGGCTAAAAAGTGTTGTCCTATCCTGGATATAATTTCCTTAAGATTATTATAAGTCTCGACAAATATAATTTACTGTAGTATCCATAAAATAAAACAGTAAGTCATAAACAAAGTCATAAAAAACAAGTGAAAAAAAATCAAATTTTACTTTACTAGTGTAAAAATAGATATGTTACCTATGCCAATTATTTCATTCTAAGTAAATTTAACATTTCAATCAATGTATATAATTTAAGTTATTTTGTACAATCAATATCGTTATGTTATAAAATATAATTTATATTATACTCAGAAGTTCAAATATTAATACTAATTTTTAAAAAATACATGTTTTTATACTCGTAAGTCGTATTTACAATATATATATATATAGATTATTGTTTTCTTAGGAAATTAGATTTTTAATAAATTCAAATTTGATACGTGTGCCCTATATTAAAGAATAAATTAAAGAATTGTAATATAACGTAATTTAAACTTTTTTATTAGAATATATAATATATTTTTTTTAAATAATTATCAATGCAATTTTATTATAGGCATACCTATTACAATTTATTTTGTGTTTATTAAATGATTAAATCGAAAATTTCAAATTATAATATGATAAAAAGTAACTTATTGGATATGCTGACATGTATGAATTCAGTTATTGTATAAATAATTCTATATAATTATACACTAAGTATACGCAAATTAGTGAATAATAACATTTTAGTTTATTTTTAAAGATTGAAACCTAATAATCATTACTATAATTTGCTTTGTTGATTATTATAATAAAATATGATAAATACAAATCTAATACGTATCTAAATTTGAAAGCTCTTCTATTTATTTTTTTGTATAATATTATGAAATACTTGAAATATGCATCATAAAAACTTTTAAATTTAAAAGAAGATAAACATTAAAACACAGTACTACTGTGAAAATTGTAAATAATTGCCAAACATAATGTGTACACTGTATATAAATAAACCATGAGTTTTTTTCTTAATTAAGTAGTTTAGTTAATAATGTTGATTAGTTTAAAGTAAAAAACCCTTAATATTTATTTATGGTCGTTCCAAGAAATATTCTAAGTAAGATGATAAAAGGTATATAATATTACATATTTTATCATGCTTTATAATATTATCATGACCTACCTGTAATATTTTTCAATGGTTTTAACACTTATATAATTAGTCTAAAAGGTATAGCTATATCACCGATGTCAAAATATTGTTTTAAAAATATTTTATAATAAATTATTGTTGATTACTCAGTGTTGTTAAATTTGGTACCTATGCTAAAACAGAGATTTAGATACTTATTTTAAAAATTATTTAAAATATTTATTTTAATACTCATTAAAAAACGATTTGAGTAAAGATAGAAATACGTTTAAAAGCATTTGAATAGATTAACATTTTTTATAAATCATTTTTTTCACCTTGTAAATTGACCAAACATACATTTTTGCAATATTTTCATACTAAGAAAATTTTAATATTCTATTGAAAAATATATTATTTTATTTTGAATATAATTTTTTTTTTTAATTTTTATTATGAATCGTGACTGCTGATTTGAAACTCTTACCGGTGTAGTGATAGAAATTTATATGGCTAATAGAAGTAACTAGTAATCTATAATTGGTTGAAATGTACTTCTGGTGGTTTGTTTAATCAAGTAATTTAACTTACTTCAAAGATAGACAGTAAGCTCTGACAGTTGTTCCTTCTGTGGACTAGATTAAAAATTTTTATAGTCGTTTGTCGTCACATAGACCGTCTATTCAATGTTGTCTGAATAATTTTCCCCAGGTCGGTGATTTTCCTGATTAAAACCCTCATTGACCTTAAAATGACGTGAATGGTAGTTAACAAGGAAAACCAATAGGAAAAGTTGTTCCAGTGGTCCCAGGAATCTCGTCACCATAAAACTTGTAAATAAAATCACCTAAATACTCAAATAACTTAAAAACCAATATAAAAATGATTACATTATAATAATTTTCACAAAATACTATTTATTAGTAAAATAATAATATAATGACGAATATATTTTTATGATTCTTGAGTTTCTTTATCTTTTTTTGTGCGTAGACATAAACAAAATAAAAAAATACACTGTTATTTTATCGATAATATTGAGTTTAAGAAAATGTTTAAAATTTTATAAGTTATAAGTTATAAATTCAACCCTACTCAGCCAAAATTTAATTGAATCAGTCAAAATATTTCTCCATTTTATATTATTAATGTCATTATCAGCCAAACACACACAACTTCTGCTAAAGTATTAAACATTATAAAACCTGAAAAATAAGTCAACCGACTATGGCCAAATAAGAACAAATAAAACCATTAAAAACTGTCCACACAAATCAATTATTTTGCTGACTTATAAGTACTTAGGTATATGTTCAATGCCTTATCGCGTTTATTTATTTTCTCGCCCACATGGAAGCATTTCATCAAAATAACAATACCAAAATTTGGTAAATCTTTTGACAGCCAATAAGATGTCTCAAATGCAGCTAGTGTAAAGATTTATTTACAATGTAAGACAAACCGTATAAAAAACATTTTTTTAACCAATATAATTGTTCCTTCAAGTCATTCACCACCAATAGATGTCTTTAAAAATAAAATAAAAAGTTATAGCAGGTTATAAGTTATTAAATAGTACTATATATTTTTAAAGAATGTTAAAACAAATGTTGTAAAATGTGCTTTAATGCTTATACTACGGCTTTCCTCCTTCTCAAATAAATCTATACATTTCCACATAGTTGATTAACCAAACTACATTGTAAATTGGATTAATTATTCGTTATTTAAAAATAAATAAATGAGAGTATTTGAATATTTTAAATAATATACATAATATTTCAAAATATGTGTATAAATTATTTTATTAGTATAATACAATTACTAAATATATTCGTTCGACGATCAATTATCCTGCGACCAATTCACGAGGATCCAAAAAATAATAACGATTTTATGTATGTACCTCTATAGGTTCCATAGATGGTATACATCTAATACTTATAGACGAAGTAGAATAAAATATGAAAAAGAAATTGTTAGAGTATTGGAAAGTTCCATGTTGGGTGGCTTTTGGTACTGAATGGAATTTAAGAAAGAAATTGTATATGATAAATAGCCGGTCGATTGGGAGATCATTGGTAAAAATACCGGAGGAAAAAATAAGCATAAAAAAATACCAGTGAAAATAATAAAATAATATCCAAAAGAAAATATACCAAAAAAAAAAAAAAATAATAACATTTTTGGGACATGGGTACTGTAAGTTAATATGTTTAGTACTGTAGTAATGTAGTATGTGCCTATTATAAATAGTTACATTTACATAGATTAATAACACTGCTGATTTGCTCCACATAATATAAGTATATTATATACTATTTTACCTTCACAATCATAAACTTAGTATTTTCTAATTACCCAACATATCATCTATCAGTTATATGTTATCTATATTGGCCTATTTTGCCTATTTTTATATTTAGTTATATTTTGCATAACCGTCTGTAAGTCTGTTCTTTACCGGTCGTTTCTATACCTGCAAGCTGCGATCTGCGGTCAACATACGTGATTAACAATAATTCGTAATTATTTATGAAATCACGAGGTAACTAAATTTAATTTCAAATTAATGATACATTGTAATGTTTAAATTTAATGATTATACAATTATAGATGAATGAAGAGCTAAAAATAATTAAATCAAACAAAAAAAAAAAATTATGCTACAGTGGTTATTTGTATGTTAATCATAACAATATTAAATCTTGTCTTCAATGACGAGGCTCTAAGTACGGATCATTAAACTGTCAAGCAGTTTTAAGACCTGATATCAAAAAATAACCCGAAAATTATTGTTGAATATATTTTACACGCAATATATAGCGAAGAAGTAAATGTGACAATATTTGTAGGAAAAATGAAGGTTTGTCATACTTTAATATCATAGATTTATTTTTATAAAAATAACTGTATTTACTTAAAAGTAATATTAAATAGGTTATTTTACATTTTTATGATGAACAAATTTAAATTGTATTGTTAAAAGTAACTAAAAATAATACATTTTTATATTTTTTATTATTGTGGTTGTATTTATAATTATTATTTCGTAAATTACATCAGTAATATATTTTATAATAAATTAAAGGCGAATGTTTTACTAATAGTGTGAATCATTTACAGTTGAATGCAAAAATAATTGTAAAATCGGATGACAATGTATAAGCACATATGCCTTCTAAAAATTCTGTAAAATGGACTCTTCGTAATCAATAAATCAACGGTCTAATAAATATTTAAAATGTTCTATATCATTAGATAAAATGATAATTGAAGGTATTAAAGTTTAATTAATATATTGCTATAGTATAATATACATATTTATAGATTTTCGATTAATTTTAAAATTTAGTGATTTTTCTAGCGTATTTTTGTACATCATTATTTACATATTTTATTAAATAAATACATTTTTTTAATTTTTTTTTTTACATTCATGATATGTTATTATAGGCGAATAGTGAATAGCCCGACGGTTATCGATTCTTATTTCATAATACTGGTCCTGATTCTGATGAAAGAATGATAATAATTTCCATTGATGTTTGTCCTCAAATTTAACTGAAGTTTAATACATGGAACGTGGATGGGAATTTCGTACTTGCTCCTCTATAGTTTCAAACCCATACCAGTGTTTCTCAACCGAGGAGCCGTGGTACATTGGTGTGCCGTCAAATATCACGGTTATTAATGTTAAACGTTCTACTTAAAATGGCGATCATAAAAATATTTTGAATTATATCTTATTAGTGATTAACTAATCTTGAATCATCTTGATAAATAGTGTAATAAAAATTATTATTTTCGTTAACTATTTCTTATTAAATGTGTTACTTACATGGTGATTGTTAGTCGTTAGTCGTTTGTTGTGAAGTCAATTAATTATTATTATAGTGTTTTCAGTTAAATGGAAGTTCAAAGGAATTGTAACATGGATCTTTTCTAATCGATAAATAAAAATTAAGTGAGGAATTGTCTGTACTCATAGTGTTTATGTTAAGGAATTAAAATTAAAAATCGATTGCAATTGATGAACTTGTAGATAAGATGATAGAAAGCGTGCTTGTCAACTACTTGACTCCGGAAGAACCTTGTAATAAAGGTGAATTAGGTCCAAAATTCTCTTTAGGTTTTTATAATTTAATCGTTATGTATATATCTTATTTCATATAAAATTTAATATTTTTAATAAATTAAAATATGATTGTACATACAATTTCCTAATCTAAATAAGCACACCATTTTAAACTATTCACTAGTAATTGACTGATATACTAATTGTTATTTTTATAGTTTTTATAAAGTATTACAGCCGATGAAGCGATAGTCCTTATAAAATATTATTTATTTAATTCACTTATATAAACGATTGTCCCAAAATATTAGATTAAACAAAAGAATTATAGCTAAAACATTCCGGCTCCTTTTTCTCCTGTTTGGAATATTTATTTAACCACTTTAAATGATAATGAACGGACAAACCACCAAACAGAAGAATGGAACCATGTTTTTTTAAACTTGTTAATCAAACACATCCATCCATATGGCATTTAATTAAAAAAAATCGTCTAAAGAACGTGGTTGACAAAACCCATTTGTTACAAATATAATTAGGATAACCACGCAAATTAATGATAATAAAAACTCATCAAAGTATTCAAAATAAATTAAAAATATTAACTACTGAACATTATAATAATAATAGAACCATAAATAACTTTTTACATGTAATAAATATAGTAATAAGATATTTAAAATATTCATATTATACTATATTCACAAAATATTTTTTTTAATGCATTATTGTTATATTTATATAATTATAAATAAATGTATTGTTTTAGGAAAAATATTAATATTTAATTTACCTAAATATACAGAAATTTTTATATTTGTAATTTGTGAATATTCTTTGAATGTATTTTTTTTGTGTGTTTAAGTTTATAATGAATTATAATGTATATTATAGTATTATTAATACGCCTATATCTATGTATTATAATATTTATATTTTAGTGATAACCTATGATTTTATTCGATATCTTTATCTATATCTTTACTACTATATAAAATGAAGTCGCTTTTTTTTTGTTCGGGATAAACTCCGAAACTAATTATTCAATCGTCGTGCAGTTTTTTTTTAAATTAATGAGGACATCACAGACAAGGTTTATGACATAAATTTAGTCCAATAAAATTAATTAATAATTAGTTTATTACTAATTAAAATAAACGTGTAAATTGTATACCTATATATACATATTGTGCGGCTCGCAGGTTTTCAGCTACCTGCAGCCTGACCTTTTGTTCGTCAAATAATATGGTGTGTGTTTGATATCGGCGTGTAGATATGAATTTTTCCGAGAAGTTTTCGCACATTTCGTATGTACCCCAACAACATGTATATCGAATATTCGTTCGAGCATTAGGCAATCAAATTTAAGACGGATGCATTTTGTATGGGTAACGAAGAGCATGGGTACAGCTAGTTTACTATACTATTTATAAGTTAAATTATAACCAATACTCAATTTATCAAGTATGAATGTATACATTTTTTTTTATTGTAACCATGAATATGTTTAAATTTACTATAACTTATGATATATATTATAAATATAGCTTGGCACCTTAATGAGTTTTTTGGTTTCAGTTACAATTTGGTTTTTAAAAAATACAGTTTTGGTATCGGTTTTGATTCCAGTTTTTAAAATATCCGAATAGAGGTTTTGGTTCCGGTACCGGTAAACACTGATATTTATCAATTTTGTACAATCTTTATTATTTTTTTTTATTAAATTACTTTATAGTTTTGTAATTTCTATCTCCTGCCCTCGTTAATTGTACGTTTCAATTTTATAAATTAAAATAACTGACATTCATGGTATGTTAATACCATTGATATTTTTTCTTTTGTGTATTATTTTCACGGTAATTTTTTTATTAGGGTATTATTTTCTCGTGTATTTTTACCATGGGTAATTTTACCTGGTAATTTTTTCTATATTCGATTAGGATGTAGACGATATAGTAGGTAGTTACAGTAATGTATTTATATGTGGAATATAATGGATGCACGGCAAATATTCGTTCTGACGAAAAAATATGTTAATGTTAACTGACGTGGAAGATGTGTGTTGATGCTTAAAAAATAAAATAATGTCCGGTGGCTGTTATTTTTGTCAGCTCTTATAAATGGCAGCATCATTCCCACCATTATGATTTGAATCGGGTGTAATTTTAATTGTCATATTTATGTCAACTATAAAATAATAAAGTAAGTAAAATATTTTTGACTAATATTTATATTCTTAAATAATCACATAGAATGTTTTTAAAATAAATATATCAATCGCTTTTGCAGATGGCTTTACAACTTCAAAGTAAATGATTTTAATATTTATATTCGTAAGTATTTTATTGTATTGATTGATTTAAAACGTTTGAAACTAGTAAAGGTGAATTGTAAATAAAAATAAGTTTTATTTAATTAACTGTATATTATGTTTTATATCCTATAAATCGCGATTAAAATATTGTTTAAAAGAAACAGATTTGTTATTATAATTGTAGTGAATTAGAGATTATAACGTATATACATCCTAACCAACAATAACTATAAATATTTGTCTAAAGACATGTCACCATCAGTAGTTTACTTGAATTCGATAAAGCGTCGAGTTTACGTATGAACGATTAAAAACTTATATAAAAAACAAAACAATGAAATACTGATTTTTATAATAGTTATTTTTTAACTTTTTTATTATATCTAATATAGTGTTTCAACAACGATCGTTATTAACTGCTCACAATAATAATTTTTTTTTTTTATATTAAACTGAATTTTACAGTTCCATTTGTTGTAGAAAATGAATTATTTATTTGATGATTCTTGAATGATGTCCTAGGTTTTTCTATAATTGGTTTGATTATTTTTTTTCGTTTATTTCTGTTCATATACATAATTCAATTGGAGAAATTCTGTTGTTGACATAATTATTTATTATACAGTTAATAAAATGTGCTATATTCATAAATCAAACAAAAATATTTCAAAAATAAATTATTTTTCGTCTTCAATAGTCACACTTTTGAATATTTCAGTTTATGTACCTAGCAGAATAATTTATTTTTTTTTATGCGAGTTCATTGAGTTTAACATAAAAAGTAACTTGTTTTACTTTAGATAGACTGTTGGATATTGGTAAATATTCGTCATAATTTTTAAATTAAATAGATATATTTACTTGCTGAATACTGAAAAGTAACTTTCGGTAACTATATTGAGTTTAAAAATTATTATTTAGTTTCGGTTGAAGATTTATAAGTTTATTCAAACTAGTAATAAAGGTAAAAAAATATAGATTGTAAAATATTAATTAAATTGTATTGCGTTGTTTAATTTTTGAATCTTAGCGAACTCAATAATATTGCACGCAATATCTCTAGACTACTTTAAATATATTTACAGTTGTATAGCTCACACCGCATTTAAACCAACCTCTAATTTGAATAACACATTTCCTTAAATGCACAACTAAAACGGATTTGTATACAATTGCATGCAATATATATCTTAATATGATTTCATCAAGAACCGCATCAACAATATGTTAAATTCAAACAAATAAAATACTATAATGTAATAATCAGTTTAGAAACTAAATTATATCACAGATAGCTTAATTCGCACGTACAATTGAAACACGAATAAAAACACATATAATAATATTAATGAACCGAAGTTTGTACATCTAAGAGATTGTCATTCTTTTGTGATAAATTATGCAATAACATATGTTTTAAATTTATTTTCATCTTGATTAGTTTGTACAAAAACAAAAATCTGGGTCAATAAATTAATATTAATTGATGATTCATTATAATAATAATAAAAAAAGATAAGTATTTCTGGTTATATACAATGACTTTAATATATTTTGTGATAAATTTAAAGGACTCATGAAATTGTATTAAACATATTTACCGGGCAACGTTTAATAATTGACATAATGCAAAGATTTATAACCAAATATTTATTACAAGCTAAATAATGTTCTTCTCATTAGTAAATTTGTTATGTACAATTTTTGATAAAAATATTAATATACAAAATAAAATTATATAGTAAAAGAAAATTGAAATTGTTTTTAAATACTATTTCCATAATATTATGTAAAATGTAATAATATATTCCATAAAAATAACTCCGGTGGTGCATTTAAAAATTAATATCGATTGAAAAATATAAATATTTGACACATAATACTATTGCGAATTTGCGAGTATGAATAAATTGAAAACATTTTTCTAATATCATATTTATGTATATAAAATTTGAAGTTATTGACACATATTGGTTTCTAAATGCATAACTTGAAAATATATATTTTTTTTATACAAAAGTTTTAAATAATTTTTAATACTCACGAGTGCCAAATTTTTTTTGCGTTTTTGACATTATAATAAAAAATGAGTACGACATCTTGGTAATGGCGATTAAGTGTCAACAGCGCGTTGAAAGAATACATTTTAAAACCATAAAAGCACAGCTTGAGACGTTTAGTAAATTAGAATATTTTATATTGTAGGTGTATTATACCGACGCAATAATTTTGTATACGCAAATAACTATAATTCAGTTATTCCGTATCTTCATAATTAAACCAAGAAATGTCTCGTAAACCACAAAGTGTATTCGCTCATGGCATGCTAAATATTTAATTTATTTAAACTTAGATTTTGTACTTATATCACAAATTGCACCGCATGGAAAATATTCTATGTATAATTATTGATTATTTGTTCAAATTATATTTAATATTTCATAAGAATTTCTCCGGTATTAATAAAGAATCAACATTACTAAGTAGTCAAATAAAAGTTTGAAATATTTCATATTATGTGTAGATAGTAAAAACTAATAAATATAGTAAATTAACCAAAACATGTATTATTTTGAAAAATTAAATTTTCATACTGAAAATAGTTAACCGTTGTGTTGTTTTGACTTTTAAGAGTGGTTCAGGGTATTGTTGTCATTATTATTCTAAGTGTAAGCTAAATTTCAGCAATTGCACGCATATGGCCGCAATTGTATACAAAAAAGCATTTTCATTTTTTCCAAAGTTTTAATTTTCCGGACAACTTTTCCAATTTTTCTTTCCATAAAAACCTTATTCGGACTATACAAACATTTAAAAACAAAAATGAGCCCAATCAGTCTATACGTTTTCAAGTTACGTGTTTACTAATAAAAAACTATCCATTTATAAATACGTATACAAATATATATTTATTTATATTTTCATAATACGATTTAGAGCAAAATGCACAATGCAACTATAGATGGATATGAAACTTTACCTGAAGGTTTTTCGTATTATTTTTGGTAATTTTAATTTCAATACCTATTTAAATAAGATAAAACATTGATACCTCTTTTTATTCATTAATTTTTATATGTATCTATATACTCGTAACCTATATTATAAACATACCTAATTAAACATTTTAACAGTTAAAATATATTGTATTCAAAATATGATGATGGGGATATTTTATTTTTATACGTAAAAACGTATTTATTCACATAATTATTATAATGCTATATAATATAATAAAATATAATCACAAATATTTAAATTAAATCTAATGGCTTATTTTAAATAATATTATAATATCATGATGTACAGTATACACCGTAATATAGTTATTGCAACAAGGATTTATTATAATCTTATGTAGCGTCAAAAACAGTTGTATACTCCTGTATACATTTATATATCTAAATAGTTTATCTGATGTATGAGCATTTGCATCCCCCGTCAGTGGAGGTGAAAAGAAAACTACTTCAAGTCTGGAGAGACTGTGATATGTTCTCGAGGGTTAAATCTGAGGTTATTCTGAAGATTTATCCCACCAAATTATCTCTAAAATTGCTTTTAACATATTCTGTCTTTAAGCTCTTTGGCACCGTTATGGTAAAACGTGTTTTTGTATTAGCATTATATTTAACAGTTTTTTTTATTATTGTTATTATTTTAGATTTTGAGCAAAACAAGAAATGTATTAGTTTTACAACTATTTGTTTTGTTTTTAAATTATTATTATTGTTTTATTGTAACATGGGTTAAACATGATATATGCTATGTCTATTTTTTACCTATACTAACTTATAATCATAATAAAACATTTAAATTATGATATAATATTATGTAATGTTATGTAGGTACCTACTTATTATTAAACACACAATGTTAGTAACATTTTTTAATGAAATATATTTATTCAAAAATAAACTTATTTTAGAAAACAAAAATCTTGCAAAATCCACAAAATAGTAAACCTGTATGAATTGATTAATTATTATTTAAGCATTTATTGATGCTGATCAATCAGTTTCTTTTGCTAAGAATTGGATTTTGTATACTTATCATTGAATGATAAGATCATTGTCTTAACATTATTTGATATTTAAACGCATCTATTATAACCACCTTTCAAATTACGAGTTATACACAAAACTCACTATTTAGTAAAAGTAAGATCCCGGTTTTGTTTTTTACTTTAATATTCTACATGCATGGTAGGTAACTTATGAGGCGAGACTTCTCTAAAATTTAGTATAATAGTAACACTATCGTCCTTTCCTATATAAAATAATAACATATTACATATAGGTATAATGTAGATACACAATACACATATACAGATTATATAAATGTATACATGTATGTGTGTATGTGCACGTATTAAACTTATACACAGATATTTTTGCCAATTCGATTCAGAGAATAGTTCCAAAATGCTTAGTCGGCACTTAACATTGCCATCGCATTACGGGTTGCTGTGCATTGCGGGTTTAGTTAAAGTTCACTATAAAGTCGATATCCATGTAATTACGCAACATTAAATTGCGTTTTCGTAAACTTTTCTCTTTTCACTCTGTAATAGTTGCTGCCCAGTCTTTTTAAGTACATTGACCATTGTTAAAAATTAAATTATACAATTCACATCACTTATACCTATACCTTATGTAGAATATAATATATATATATGTATTTGAACACAGTCATTAGTCATTACCTATCATGATTCCACATTATTTGCACTGTTATTATTATTACTATTATTTATTTATTCCATTAAGTATACATTTTGCATTAATATTGAAATACTATACCGCTGTTAGTTGAGATAAAAATTGTTTTAGTAAATTTGTGTTACGATGAACTAATTTACGATTAACAAATTATTTGCGATACATTTTTGCGTGGTAAATTATTTTTGATGGTACGAAGAAACTAGAGAGCATCATTATTATTATAATTCTACCCAAACAATTTATCTTAACAAATATTTAATTAAATATTTGCTACACGCAATGGCTTAAAATATTATTGCATATATACATAAAATATGTATCGTAATATATAGGTCGATAACCATATTGCTGGAATTGGTAAAATATACAAATTATTCTGCATGTTGTGTAGTTAATAAGTGTCTATTATAATGCTGCAAACCAACACGTTTAATTAATGATTTAAATATTTTTCCGTAAAATTAAACTGATATAATATATATACATATGTTCTTATATATAAACGTAAGCACACTAAAACATAATATTTATAATATATTAATATTATTTGAATATAAATAGTGTTTATTATGATGCTGGTGTTGTGTATAATATTTTCTGCTAATTACTCATTAAAATTAATTTATTCAAAAATGTATTATCACATTGAAATAGGCACCTATATTATACATGCAAGTACAATAAATTAAATTCACGTTAAAAGTAATAATATATAGTTATTGTAATAAATGTTTTTCTACTTAATACAAATGAAATAATTAATATTTAATATGTAGTACCTATACGGATTATTTTTCGATTTATGAACGACTTAGTTCATTATTTTATTTGAACCAATTAACCGAAACCATATACTTTTAAATTATGTAGGATTGTATAATATATGTCTGTGTGAAGTTTAAAATTATCGAAGTACAAATTATACCGTAATTTTTGTTCTATGAAATGGCATGTAGGTGTAACTATATCAATGGATAAGTATAAAATGATATATGCGTTTTATATTATTTTTTCAATAAGTTGATATACAGTGAGTATAGAGTATAAATTAAATTAGATTAACAGATTAAATCAAAACTACTTTTTTAAAAGTCATTCATCTGGACGTGAATATAAAATGGCCGACATTCAACAAAAAACCGAAATCCGAAAAGAAAAAAAATTTCTTAAGGTCGAAGTTTGAAGTCCAAAATTATTTATTATTTCACAATCATATTTATATTAATAATTAACTTATTTAATTTATTTATTTATGTATAACATTTCAGTTAAGTCAGGTTGGTTTCCATTAAAATACCAATTGAAACATTACATTTATTATTGAAACTCATGTATTCATAATTAAATATTTACAGAGTGATTCAAAATATATGCTACAACCTTTTTATTTTATGATTATAAAATATTCATAGTAGATAAAAATTTTTTATGTGAAACTTTATTTATTTAGAAGTATCTTAAATGATTAGTAATTTTATATTTTTTACAATATTTTAGGGGGTTTTGGAGGTAAACTTAAGAAATTTAAATGGAAACCTATACTTTTTTTGCAATTATAATGTGTTTTTTGATACATACAAATTAAAATAAGGACGAGTAGTTTATGAATTATAAGTAGGTATTTAAAGTTTTTGTTATCAGAATAGTAGACCAGAATTTTGCAGGGTATTCTCTGTACCACGCCACTTAAATTATCAAAACTTTAAATACTTATAATTCATGAAATACTCATCTGAATTTTTGAGTATAGGTTCCCATTTAATTTTTTTAAGTTGACCCTCAAACTACTTCCTTAAAATATTGTAAAAAAAAAATATAAAAATTACTAATCATTTTAGATATTTCTAAATAAAAAACTTTTGAATTAAATATTTTCTTTACTATGAATATTTATATGACAAAATTATTGTAACATAAATGTTGAATCAATTTTAAAATAAAAAAAATGAAAAGTATCTTAAAAAAAAGTTTTTTATACAAGTTATCTATATTTTATAAATTATTTAATACCATTTTCAGAAGTATTCAATAACCTGGGTAGCTGATTATTTAAGAATACATTTTATCGTTACGACTTCTTGTCTTAGCTTAGAATATTTTGATATGTATATATATACAGTACACCCACACACACACACACACACACACACACACACACACACACACACACACACACATTTATATATATATATATATATATATATGTACAATAAATAATATACAGATAATTAATAAAACAAATTAAATGCGTATGTTTTATATTATATTTCTATTAATTGATTCATCAATAGTAAATATCATACAGTTGTATAACTAAATAATAATCACCAAAAGGTAAACATTATTGGCATGTTATATTATTATTATAAAGTAGGTACATTATATCATATTGTATGATTTTTAACGCAAGAAAATGATTAAATTTCTTTACATAAACTCATGCTTATTTATACATAAAATATTTAATCATATTTAAATTAAATTTATATGAATATATAACACAAATAATAAATAATTATCGATAAAATAAACGAAACAATATAATTTAACAGAGTTAACACGGTAATTTAAAATTTTAAAATGCTTAACCACTCATTGACTTAAAACGTAAATTAACAGTCGGAATATTTTTAAATAAATAAATATAAAATATTTATAATTTTCTTGATAACAGAAAAAATTTTAATGTAATTATTGGTATATTTGGGTGTTGATTAATAATAAATCTAAAATTAATATTATACTACAATGTACATAATACTATAAACTTGATAAGTAATTCATTTAGGAGATAGCACATGACAATGTCCGTTAAAAGGTATATAAATTATTAAAAACTATACACAATAAATTAATAAGAGAAAATATAATTACTTATTCTAAATATAATGATTGGGATTTTCGCCAAAAAAACCAGTTACAATGAATAAACTATTTAAAAAAAAATAGAATAAATTAGTGACAAAATAAAACATTTAAAATAATGTGGTAAAATTCAAAATGGGAGGATTGTATATTACAAGTTTTTAAGTTTTCAGCTAACATAAAATGAAAAAAAATCCCAATAAAACTTTAGACTGAAAATGTAAAAGCCGGGATACTATAAATTTGTCCCATCATTTTAAAACCTTAAAAAGGATATATATTTTTTTATACATGATTTGTATACAATAAGATTATGGAAAATTATTTTATTTTACAAAGAACTTCTTTATTGTTTTAGTAAGTCCATGAAACATACGTTAATATTTTATTAACATAAAAACAAAGTTTATTGTGGTAAAGGTTACACAAAAAATATTTGAATTACTCAATTTAGTAAAAACCAAATATAGTTGTGCTTATAAAAAAACCCATCGAAATCCATTGTGACCAATAAGAAGAAACGATGTCAATGGGAAAATTGACAATTCTGTCACTAACAGAGCTGAATTTGAGCTTTTGTGTCGTTGAATTGCGGCTGTGTTGTCAATTTCTAAAACAAATAATTATAAAAAAACGAATTTGATGTATTATTATTTAATCAATTAAGTATTAATAATATGTATTTTTAAAACAATTGTATAAGTTAAAATTATATTAACTAACCATTTAAAATTTATGGTGTACAATATATTTTCATTTAGATCAATATTAATTTGTGTTTATTACTATATTATTATGTGTTACAAATTTGAAAATAATACGTTTTTTATTTTAAAAATATTTATGATACTTTTTGGGTGTATTTGTATTTATAGTTAAATACATATAGAGAATGATATTTAAATAATTAAATAGATAATTTTTAATTCAAATAGTCTACAATATTTAAATTCTACCTTGGGGCTCTCATATATTTAATCTAAAAGGAAGTTTCTTACTTCAAATAGTAATTTTAAACTAGTACTCAATATAATATTCGCTCTTTCAAATCAAACTTACAAGCAGACTTCTATAATAAAATGTTTTTAGATATATTGCAAATGTATGTAATTATTAATTAATATTCCTATTAAATATCTAATACTATAAAAAATGTACTATAATCCTTCTAGAATCTACCAATTTATTATTCTCTTATTTCTGAACGCTCAATGATTTCAAACTCAATTGAGATTATCTTACAGACTGTAATTTGGAAAAAAAAATACACAAAGTTATTCCTAAAGGACTTATAAGCTGCCATTAAAAGTGTTATAAACATAATCTAATCAGTGGTATAGAGCTCAATTTTTTAGTTCTTATTTACATAAATGACCTATTAGAAAGACTAACAGAGCTTAGATGAAATTGTATAAACTTTCGTTCAATAAACAAATATTCAAAAACCTTGTATCGTGCATCGAAAAAATTTAAACTAATTAAGAAGTAAAAATTGTAGCTCGTGTATTTCTTAACTAATGAAGTGTCAGACGTTTCTCTTTAGAATTGCTTGAAATAAAACCCTATAGATAGATGCTTCTTTAAAAATATAAGATAGTGTAAAAGAAATAAAGAAAAATCAGAACTTTTTAGTTCACATCTCTTCCAAGTTTTCAAATTGATCATGGTAAATAATATATTTATGGTGAACCTTAAAAATAATAAAAATACTCAAATTTACATTTAACAATTTTATTTAGTCTCTTAACCTTGTTCACCCGGTCGGTACAATAAATTTTAAAGTTACTTATGTTTGTGGACAGATTTAACTTTGTTAGTCAATTTACTGAAAAATCATAAATATTCAATTTTGTCTCTAGTAAAAAATATGACATTCTGATCTTCTGTTAACAATTTAAAATTAAAAATAATTTTACATACACCTTGTTTTATATTTTTTAAATCATATCTTGATGACCTAGCTAAATTATTGTCTAGAATGTCTAGATATATCACTATTTGAAAGTTTTCTTTTCACGTATACGTATAATTAATTCATATCACATTATAACATATAATAGTATAATACTATTGTAAACTTGTAAATATTAAATTTACAGATTATTCACTTATAATATTATAACATTAAGCTAAAGAAAAAAAAGGAACATATTATTTAAATTATTTTCAAGTTTGTTAGTATGATTAAAGTTAATAGAGTTTGTGAATTAACAATGTTTTTAATATTATTAATATCATACTATCCTACGATTTTATTCACGAGAGCAGCTAGTCTGTAGTATTAGCTTAACTAAAACAAATAGTTATCACTACTATTCACTATTCAGATCTAATTAAAAATTAAAATAATTGCATTCAAAAATATTATAATTCTTAAAAAGTCTTCATTTTAATGCTATCGTAATAACTATTTATAAGTAGATTTTCATTTAGCTTTAAAATTGTGAATTACTTAAAAACATTATTAAAGAAATAGAAAAAAAATCTGTAAATCAATTAATAAATACGTATTACAGTATTTATGATATCTAAAAAAAAAATTAGTTGATAAATTATTCATTGACAGGTTTAATTTATATATACCAATGTTTCTATGTATATTGTAATGCAAAAATAATTTGTTATCCGTATATATAGATGATAAATAATCCATTACATTAATACTATACTAGATACTATTAATATTTAAAAACACATTCATAATTATTTTATTTTATCGGAAACTGTGTAGAATAACGGATATTTGATTTAAATAAAACTAACCTGGCGTGATGTGAATGTAAGTAGAGTCAGGGTCAGTGTTTGGAGGCTGACACGTATAATTTCCTGTATCAATCTGAACTGCTTTTGTGATTGTCAAGCGACTGTAAATTTTACGATCTATCTGTTCCGTACTGATAGACAAGCGATCGGGTTTCAGTCCATTTTTGTTAAAATGACTAGATGATATAACCTTACCATTATGATACCATAGCACATATTGTGGCGGTACAGGACTCTAAATCAAAATTAATTGAAAATAAATACATTGTAAATCACATTACTGTTACTATAGCATATCACTATGAATTATTCTAGTTACAGTTTGATGTCAAGTACGAGAAGCATCTCAAAACCAACCTCTGATGCGTTACAATTCATTAAATATGCATATTCTGTTTACATGTTGCTGTAAGTCATAACCAGTGTATTATTGTCTTCTAATTACATGCTAAATTTCGACCGTTTTTGTTCAGTATCGTTTAAATATTTTTTCTGTAACAACATGGAGAGTAAAATTTTCTCCTACCAGCTGTAAGGTATTTTGTGACTTAATGGGCACATAACTTGTAGTAATCCAATTTTTAAAATACAGAGAAACATTTTTTTAAAACCTTATCGAAAGCTGTGAAATCGTAAAACGACTGTTTTCTCGAAAAAATTGGTCAACTCGGTGCACCACGTTTCGGTCAATATCGATTTGTGCCCTTGGCCCACTTCATATTATACTTATTCTTGCGTCCGTTGTTAAATTGTCAATACCAATCACATATTGAACCATCAATTATCACTGTATTGCCGAAAACAGCACATAGCCGACGATGAATTTGAGATGCGCCATCTTCCTTGGCTTGCAAAAAACCAATTACACTTCGCTACTCACGGGCGACGGGAGATAAAATTGTACTCTCCATGTTATTACAGCAAATATTAAACTGAAAATTATAATTGAACGAAAATGGTCTGAATTCGATATATAATTGTAAGACAATAATGTACTGATTTTGATGGAGCAATACGTGAACGAAGTATCCATATGTAATGAATTTTAACACATCAGAAGTTGATTTAAGGTAGCCTCCGTAAATACATTATATACTAAATGAAAAATAATGTGATTGTATTTTATATAATTTTAATTTTATTTATAATATTTACGTAAATGTTATACATGAACAGTTTATTATCTACGGAGTTCTAATATAACCTCTTAACTTAATATCAGTATATATTTTATGGTTTAGAATTGACAGTAAATTAAGATTAGTGTGATAATGGCAACAATAGATGAATAACTTTTAAATGATAAATTGTTGTTTTTTTATGAAATATATTGTGCCTATTTTACAATATAAAGTATTTTAAAATGTATATTTATACTTAGAAGATAATGATGTAAGATTGTAATCAATCACGATTTATTTTAGTCCCCAAAATTCTACTGAAATCATATTTTTATCTGACATTTTTATACACCATCATATCCGTAGCTAAAAATGTTAATACTATTCTATGTGTTGTGTGATTTATTCTATTTCTATAAGAGACTATAGTAAGTTATTATACTAATAAATTAACTTTAAATAAAAATTGAATTATCTTTTTATTTTATATAGATTTTAGTGAATAAATATTAAAAGATATTTGTAAGAATGTTAATTTTTTTTTTTTATTTATTGATTTTAATATAAAAATAATAATAAAATAAAAATAATTAAATAGAAATTGTGAGGAATTTATGATGAAATAATTTTATAAAAAAAATTTTCAATGAACACTTTATAAAAACTATATGATAAATATTTCACATTATGGTAGTTAAATTAAACAACTATAAAACTAAGAAAAATATTCTATTGATATTATTGGGGCATAATATTCTACAAATATATTATACCATAAATGGTATATTTTCAGAATAGGTAATGTATTATTTTATACAGGTGGTGGATGGTTGTTTTATTTTTAAAAATTAACATAATAAAAACTTTATAACTTCTATATAAAAAATGTATAAACTTTTATACAATTTAAATTTTTTCACATTTTTAAATAAATATTCAATTTTATAAAAATATTTAAAAACGCAATACAATTTAAATGATCAAATAGTATGAAACATTAAAACAATTATGATTATATAATTCATTAAATATAAATTTGAAAAATCAAGTTCAATAGATCAATAGCATATTTGTATTGAAAATTATTTTTATGTATCAATAACTAGAAATTATTTAGGTTTTTTGGGATGTTTAGCATTATGAAATAGAATTAAAAATGCTTAAAATGTAATATTGCAGTCTGGTATTTTTAATTCCTTTCGTATTTTCTTTTGATAATTATGTTTTACGAGGTATATTTTATTCGTTCTAAGAAAAACTTTCCAGAAGTTTATTTTTTTACCATGTATACCAAAACATATATTCTCATTACGATGGTTTAGATGACCCGTGTATAATTTCGAGGAAAACTCTTGACTTAATATGAGTATAGTTATATAGGATATTTTATTTAGACTTTAAAATACAGTGAATAGAGATATACAGACTGTTCTGTCCGCCTGAAATTAATTAAAACCGTATAGTTATTCATTATAAGTAACCACCAAGGCATATTTTGCCACTAGCATATTATGGTAAAAATGTTGCGATACTATTATCCACGAGATACCTACAACAAAACCATTAGGTAGTTATCACTCTTTGCGGTATTTAAAGTTTATTATATTTTGTCCTGTACAAATTAATAGTGATCGCTTGGGATTTTCGCGATGTTCGTCACCATGAATTGCAACCTATTTCATAATCAAGAGTATTTCAGAACAGCAATTTAAAATTCTGCTTTATAAAAATTCAATAATATCAGCAGTTATTAAGAATATTAATAAAATTAACTATATTTTCCTTTAAAAAGAAGAAATTAAATATAATTTTTAAATATTAATCTAATATTAAACTTAATTAAAGCTAATTCACTTGTATTTTATGCAAAAAACAAAATATAATAGTAATTTATTACCTACATATATTAAGGTATTTAAATTAATCAATACTCACATTTTCGATTTTACAACATAATACTATTGAATTTCCTTCAGGTGTATGATATTCATCGCTGCCTGATATTACAGCCGTGGGCACTATCACGAACAAGTTGAAATAATGTGTCATAATACCAGTGCCTGTACCAACCTGTAATATATAAAATCTTAAAAAATGTCTGTCTGTTTACATTTACATTTCAATTGCAAGGTGGTTCTTTTAAAGGTAAACACTTATTTTTTTTGTAGAATATTCAAAATATTATAGAAATTTAAAGAAATATTATTTTTGCATAATTTAAATCATAACAAAAGAACATTAAAAAAAAAAAAATTGTTTTCTTATTACTTTTAAAAATTTTTTTTACTTTTTTGCGTAAAAACATTAAATTTTTTGATTTAATATTCGAAGCTTAATTTTTTTTTTTTGAGAATTTAAATTTTTAAAAATCAAATTTTAATGAGTAGGTTCGAAAAATAAAATTACGATAAAAAGTATAATATTTTTTTCAAATATCATTAGTTATTTTATAATCTGATTTATAAATAGTTTTTGAAAAGTCATTATATTTACATAAAATAGCATAATAGTTGGTATTTAATTTCTTGAAATAATTTTAATTATTCAAGATTAAAAATCACCTATTTATTATCTTTCCTTTACAAAAACAAAACAATCTTATAACGTATAAGACTAAAAATAGTTAAACTTCTTTCAAAAATATTAAAGTAAACACAATAATTAACTCAATATAACTTAGTTATTTATAATGAAGTTCTAAAGCAAAATCCTATTAGTCTAAACAGTTTAAGAAGACAAAATAAAAATAAAAATAAAAATTTTGTATTTGTAAATTCGCTTACTTTATAATATTATTGTCATAATAATACAGTCGAGTCACGATAACTCGAAAAACTTGACTGACTACTCGAATTTTTTTTTATTCCTCTAGAAATATTAATAATTTATAAATTAATATAAATTTGAGTTAGATATCTTGAATAATACATATCTTTAAGCGAATTTTTATCTCCCTTCAACTTCGATTTATCACGACTCGATTGGATAATACAATTAATATTTCTAGTCTTAAAATAATTTTAAGCTGCTAAATTTATTAAAAAAAATATATTTTAAATATTTTTATAAGTTTCCTTAATACGAAGTACTTTTCGAGTTTCTAATTATATATTAAACTAATTAGTATTTGTTGTAAAAATATAGATTAAAAAAAAATATATTTAAACTTCTGAATCATAGAATATGTTGATGAGTTTTAAATTTCAATATTTACATAAAAAAAATAATTTGCATAACCGAAAAAAAGATAAATATGTAATTACATTATCGTATAACATTCGCTTTAATATTGGCTTAACATAATGTTTTACCAATAATTTATTATGGCATTGTGTACTAGTGTACATACTAACATTTAAAAATAAATATTAAGTTTGTAATTCGAAAAAAATATTTTACTAACAATTTAACTTTATCTTGTAGTAAATCCCAAAAAACAAATTTATTTTTTATTTAAAAAATAACGTAAATTAAATTAAAGTAATACATGTCATGTCGTATATCAAATAAATGTGTTCTGTAAACAAATCTATGTATATAATTATTTAAAAATATTATTAGAAACATTCAAGCTAATGTTATTAATATTTTCATCAATAAATTAATTAATATAAAATTAAAGTTTTAATTTACCAACATGTAATAGTTTTTTAAGGGAATATAATTTTGGAGTAGAGTGTCAAAATCACATTGGAGAAAACAATAGTACATCATCAAAATGGTGTTGGGGATTTGGATTAAAAAAAAACCAATTAAAAATGCAAACAATACAAAAGTTTGAGTTTAGTATTAAAATTAAATAACGCTTTAAAAATTGTTTACTTCAGTAATAATAATCTGAAAGTTTCAGTTGAGTTTGTCTATCTCACGCGTAAAAAAACTGGGTTTGCACTTCCAAAACTTAAAAGTCTCAATGCAGTGTAATGAACCCATTATCCATTAAACCGTTTATAGGGCTTTATCTAAATACTTCTGAGAGTTTTTTTTTATATTTTAATTTCCAACCTATTTTTAAGCTATTTTTTTTCTGTTTATAATATTATAATGTTTTTAGTATAAAAAAATTGAAATTCACCAATGGCAATTCTTATAAATGAACTAAAATAATAACTCTTCGCCGCAAACATTAAAATTTAAAAAAGTAAAACAATTCATAACTTTTATACAAATTACACATTAACATAACATTTTATAGCAATAGTACAATATAATAACACATTTAATAGACAAAAACAGTACATTAATTAATATTATGCAATATAGATTAAACAAAAATTTTTTTCCGAAAGTTTACTAATACTATTATTACAATATTATACTATTATCTGATTATTAATTATTAATACAACCAAAACCGTGCTTTCTGGTCTCGTTTTTGTTCTGGAATTATATTTTTAGGAGTCATAGTTTAATTTGTTTAAATTAAATAGAAGAATTTAAAAAATAAAACGGTTTGAAATTTTATCGATAGTGTAATATTGTTAGTAAATCGTTTACAAACATCAAACACCGGAATAATATATATGTTCAGTTTGTTTTCCTTATATTGATCTTGTAGTGTACATCTAAATCTGTTGGCTAATTTCTAAGTTATACTCATGTATTGTTAAAATTTTTTTTGTGTAGGTATGTGTTTATAGATAAGCACATTGCTACATTTGAACCAATAGGGTAATATAGCGCCACAATAATCGCTTTTTCTGTTAAAAAATATGATTATAGAATACATGACGTCCGTATGATATTTAACATATTTTTAAATTAATATAATATAGTGCTTTAATATTTGTATTTTAAAATGTCTCTTTTACTAGTAGTATTTCGTCCACAATAAATTGTATTATTTCGTCTCTAAAACCATAATATTACACTTTTTTACGGGTCATGAATTATTGAATATATTTATATATATATATATATATACAGTTCATCTGAGCTTTGGAACTTCGACAATATATTGCTTTAATAATATAATCGTGGGACTTAGTCCACTTTGGTATCTACTCGGTCAGATGCAGTGTAATAATAATAATAATAATAATAATAATAATCTACCATTGGCCTGAAACAAAGAGGTGATGGCGTGTATTGTATACAAGTATGCATTAGCATGATAATTGCATCTATACGTTTTGTTGTACCCTCATGACAGTAGTTAAACAACTATAGGGTGTTGCTATTTAATTTTTTTTTCGGGCAGTGCAATAACCCACACGAAAAAAAATAAAAATTATCAGTGGCGATTAACAATATCT
Source organism: Rhopalosiphum nymphaeae (assembly GCA_036289425.1). Classification (NCBI taxonomy): domain Eukaryota; kingdom Metazoa; phylum Arthropoda; class Insecta; order Hemiptera; family Aphididae; genus Rhopalosiphum; species Rhopalosiphum nymphaeae. The sequence continues at coordinate 5,689,916 of JAZAQC010000012.1, read as the reverse complement.
GCTGCCTATATTATTAACATATTTATTAAAACGGAGGTAATATACATTCGATATCAGTTCGGTACACGATAAAGAGTATTAAGTATTGCAAGGAATAATTACGCACAAAGGATCATGTTATTTAGTTATTATCATGTTGCATTCACTATCGGTGGTGCTAATGGGGATGGCGGAGGGGGGTACATGGGCTCGGTGGAGCTTGTCATTGCTGTATCGCGCACATCCGTATAATAAATCATTACAATGTGCGTAAATCATTTTGTCGGTGAAATGTAGTTTACGTTCAAGTTGAAAAACTACAATTTAATGAACGTGTCATACAAACAAGCCGTATATAATCCCATTATTAAACTTTTACTAGCCTGCTTCTGCGGAGAATACTAATTGCAAGTATAGGAAGGTACTGGTGATAAACATAATTAAAATTTGTGATTTGTATGGTAATTTTATTTCCAGCATATAATATGATTTTATTATACGTAAATAGTATTTAACTAAATATTTCAATGTATCAATTAAATACATATATGGAATACAATGTTTTGAATTAACTAACTTCCATCTAATTATACTGGAAGTAGGGAGACAGGTAAGCATTCAGTAATGCTACTCATCATCTATAAAATATTATAAGTTATAAAATAAAAACGAGATATTAGCAAAAATGTATACAAATAACCAATTAATTATATGTCAATATAACATAGTATAATGAACAATTGAAAAGTGCATTAACGTACTATTTTTAAGAAATAACATGTATGCTACTTACAATGGTCAGCGATGATAAAATGTATTATATATAAGACGTTTAAATTCCACTGACGAATTATGCGATTCAAGTATCGATATATTAAAGTACTTAAATAATAAATTATGTACCAACTATGCAGTAATAAGTGGCCATAAGTTTGTTTTATTAAGTACAGTACAGTAGTTCTGTCAATAACAATGAATATATTATTAAATCATATTCTATTTTATAATTAGTCTTCATAATAAATAAATTAGTGTACTAATGATTATAATTAAGCATGACAATAGAAAGTTATACAATTATATTACAGTAATATTTCAATAAGACTATTTATTTCCTTTTTTTCTTAGATATTTATATAATTTAAATAATGATTAACGGTCATATTAGATATGTATAATGAATATAATATAATATAATTTTATATATGTATATATTTTTTTATATCCTTTGATCGAGGATTATCTGTAAGTTATAATACATAATAATATTTAATTATTTTTGATATATATATATATATATTATATTATATATCTACATAGAAATAAACATTGATCTTATTGAAAATATTATGTTGGTATTTTATTTAACACCATACTACAAAGTGTTTATTAGTGTATACTTGCTATGAAATCACATCTTTTCCTAGGAGACTATAAGCTAATATTTGATAACCAAAAGCTGGATCTACTTGATTATTTTACTTAAAGATTTATGACATTAATAAAATAAATGGTTTCGCTGGTTTAATTAAAAAATCATTAAAATACGAATACGACACGCGAAGACTTATAAATATTCATTTTTAATTTTGTAGTGATAGAAGTGGAATGGACGTGGAATGGATAAATATTATACCATTAACTGAATTTAACTGTATTGTTCAATATCATTCAACCTGGTAAATAATATCTGGTGAAGAATAATTAACCGCGACATTTCTCTCGTGATTTTTATTAAAAATATAATGATTGTAATATCCCATGCAAAAATGCAAAAATTATTAAAATGCTTACGAAAAAAAAATAAAAATGTACTAATAATTAAAAATTAAAAAGATTAGTAATATATATTGAATAATTTAAAAAGTAGGCACATTTATTATTTTTAAAATATCCTGTACCTGAATAATTAGTAAATTATGCATTATAACTTTTAATACATAATAAATTCTACGTCCACATTGTCTATATATATTTTTAATCTATCGAAAAATGTAACGCCTTTCTATGGTATTATCTTTCCAAATTTAGTCTTTATCATTTAGTTTTGACAAAGTTTGACTAAAAAAAAAAATACAGCAGCAGTAGGTATAATTTTTAACTTTAGTATAAAGAGTTCCTTTTTTTCGAATTAAAAAAAAATGAGACGAAATAATAATCGTTAGATCAGACAGCAGATAATGGATACTGACTCAATTGTATATTATATCATTATTGAGTCATAAATAATTGTATTAAAAAATGTTCCAAGCTAAGCATATAAGCATAGTTTACTTGAAATTTTCCAGGTTAATATATTATTAGATTCATGTTTGCTTATTATTATTTAACTAAAAGTTTAAGTTTTTAGATAAAGTAATTCATTTTTTTCTAGTAATTGATTTATTAAAATTTGATTTTACATTTATTTTATGTAGATTAGTTAGTAACTAGTAGTTACACATGTTTAACAGAAAGAAAACTAATTAAAAAAAACATTTAGAAATTATATGTTATACACATGTATAGATATGTTTTAATTTACGGAAAAATATTTTAATTATAATTTTTTAATTGATAAGGAATAATATATTACAACACATTTTATTTTTGTAATTTGATAACTATATTATATTAATAATAATAGATAATATGGACGCGATAATAAAGATGCTTAGTTTGTATTTTTACAGAATTTAATGTGTATATACATCTTAAGAAATTCATTTTAGAATTTTGTAAATAAAGCTATCCATAATGCTTACTTACACTTTTTGGTGTAAAAAAAATAGTGAGGTTATGTAAAATTAGGTTTGGAATAAATTTAATATTTCATAAAAAAAAAAAAAAATATACTGATGAATATCATCCTGAATGAAATTAAAATTAATTTAATTTAGTTCTGATCATTAAATTAGTTGTTTGTTTAGCTTTTGCGCTAAACAATATCAAATTAAGTATCCCGTAACTAAAAGTTCGGATGTCAGTTAAAATTACGAAAAACCTAACCATGAAAAATAAACATTGAAAATAAAAATCGTGACATTTTTCAACAGTGAAAACAATAATAGTAAAAAGTAAGAAATTAATAATAATACAATTATTAAAAAAAAATTACGTTTTTAGAATAAGAAATAAAATCTATGGTTTATCATATCAAATCTAAATATTGTAATGATTTTCTATATCTATAAATGGGGATTATTTTAATTATTGACTATAAAAATAGGAATAAACTAGAAATTATAAGTTGTATTCACTACAAATTTTGTATGTTATTGTTATTGTCTTTAAAATAAGTTTGAAAAATTGTTAAATTCACTTAAGAAAAAAAAAATTATTTTAAAATAAGATTTGCTATTATTGTTGTTTTCAGTGTACAACATTACGCAATTTCCTTATAGACTTTAAAAGTTAAGCATGTTAGAATTATCTGTAGAACTTTTCTTAGGTGATTCTTACATTTCCTGAACTCGTAAATATTTTCTTTTTAAATATTAAAAGCAGTTTTTAAAATAGGTAATATAGTTATGATTTTTTTGGATCAATTAAATTAGTTAGATCTTAAATTCTTCCCAAAACATTTTTGTACTAGTTATAACTAATTTTTAAACCAATAATTTATTTAAAAGTCGTTAGACTATTAGTCACTTAATTATTGACATTTTTCATAAGATATCCAAAACAATAAGCTAAATTATCTTATTTACTATGTATAATGTATTCTATAAACAAGTATTCCTTTAGATGGTTCATAATTTAAAATTTATTTTATTTTATTTTATTGTGTGAGTGTGTTAAAAAAGTTTCTAATGGTTGCAAATAAATGTGTTAGATATTTAACAAAGTTTCTAGAATTATGAAAATATAGTTATTTAAATAAAACATTAAGTTAATACTGTATACCGCAGTATTATAGACATTATAGTTTATGTAAATATTTAATTTTATTATAATTAAATAGTTTTATATTGTAAGTACGTTAATTGATTCAAACGAATTAAATTATTTAATTTTAATATATCTAATTTTTAATTAATAGCGTAGATAAATCATATGCCATTCTTTTTTTGATATAATGTTTGGTTGAAACACTTTTTTCTATAAATTAACTAATTACTAAATATAGGTACTGCTTTGTTGTTTTAATATATTGATTATAATATAATCATATTAGGTATTTATGAATAGCAGTTTTAAATATCTTAAGTGACATTAAACCTTTGTTAAAGCTGGAATCAGATTTTCTTCTCTTAGCTGATGAACATAAATGTGTATAATATAATCCTAAAAAAAATTATGTGTCAAGTTTCGGTATGATCATAAATCATAATACAACAATAACAATTAATTTAAAGGGTGGTTAGATTAAGTAGTGGTAATTTATACCATCAATTATAGAATATACTATTCAATAATGTCGATCTATCTCCTTTATTCTATCATTTTAATATGAATCTTACAAACTATTTATATTATTTTGGATTTAAATAGATTTATTGTTTAGGTACAATGTTATTTTTACACAAGATAAGTTAACAAGATCAAAAGTGAATGGTTTTGAGCATCTCATTTATCCATATGCTTTAAGTATAAAATATTGTTTATTATTTTGAATATTTATGTTTTAATAAATTAATAAACAATTTCACACAAACCAGCATTAGTAACACTATGTATGGTGAGGTGATGATTCCTATTTTATTGATGCTTGGTTGTCTCAAAAACCAACGAATTCATTCTTACGGTTCTTTCGTTGCTAAAATAAAGTCGTTTAACAATACATTTTGTATTCAGTCAGCATACGTATTTGAGATAGAACAAACGCTTTGTTCGACGGTAAGTCCACTGAATGATATATATTTACGCAGGCTAAAGCACTTGAACAATTTTAAGATTGACAGTAATAATAATAGTTCCATCAGTATTGGTCTATTGATTTTTAGAATAATTCAATTTAGAGAAATGAAATAATCATATATTTTATATGTTATTATAATTATTTGTAAACGATTTTCATTTCAATAAAATTAATTTTTGTTACTAATTACGTTAGTAAAAATTTAAAATTGTTAAAAAAAGAATACCTAGTTCTATATGCATGTTATAATAACATGCAAAGTATGCATTCAACGAACTTAAAAGAGGCATAGAAAATTCATTTTAAAATAATATTATTCTATTGGGAATAGATTCGTTAAAAATATTCACTATACACATTTAAAACTAATGGTTCCAATTCGGAAATTTAATAAACGTTAGATTTTTAGTAAAATATTATAACTTATGCGGACATCATTTTAAACAACTATAAACTTTTGATTTTATTATACTCACAGAATAAATTAGGTATATAATAATAAACATGTACACATACAAAAAAAAAATACAATAAAATGATCACAGTATAAACCAAGGTTTGCAAATTCATTTGTAGAAATATTTTTGAATTAAAATAAAGAAAATGAAAACAAAAACAAAAAACCTCAAATGTGTTTCTATAAGGTAATTCCTTTTAACTTGTCTGTCATGTTTATATAAATTATCAACTCTCATATTATGATTATTGTTAATACATTTAAAGATTGTATAACTCACTCTATAAAATATATTGAAAAAAAAATTATATCAGATAATTTTAAGTATAAATTAATGCATTAAATATGTGTAATGTAGATTGTATATTATAATGCAATTTCCAAAAACATTCTATCAAACAATAAAAAATATAAAAATGCTTTTTAACGGAGAATATAAAAATATTATTATGAATATTACACATAAATTAATTTATAATTAAATTTTACATTTTTAGTTTAAATGAACTTAGATATCATGATTGTATTATAATAATTATTAATCAAAATACGACAATCATTATTATAAGAAAATCGCTTTTTTTTTTTTAATTAAAGGTGATCCTGTTGTTTTTTTTTTTAATAGTGTTTTACTGCTTTAATATAAGTTTTTTATTTGTCTATTTATTTATTTTTAATTTTTGGTGGCGGGGGAAATTATGATATCACTTTATTATTTAATTTAAAATATATTAATAATAAATATTTAAAAATATTAATTTGTTTCAACGATCGTTGTAAAAACGATATTTTTAATGTGTATGAAAAAACTCCGATATTCTTTTGTTTTAACGATGCTACATCTAGTTTACAAGATCCAAAAACTCGTTTTAGCAGTTAGTAATAAATTTCATGCAAACGGTAATTTATGAATAATAATAATACACTAAACGAACGCATTAGACGGAATGCGCTATTGGGTGAATGGGCTTTACGAGTGGTTAGACAAATTTCAAGTATTTGTACAAAAGTTATAGTATGACAAGTGTAATATATACCACACTTAACGTAATAATACTTTTACATTACGAAATATTTTCTACAAAATAACGTGTATGAATATTATCAGCCACAATTTACTCATACTTAATATACCTACTGATGAAAATGATATTATTTTTTATTCATATTTTTGAGTTCAAGAATTCGATCGATTGTATATATTTTATTAAATTATTAAGGTTTAAAACTGTTATAAATATTATAACAGTATGGTAACTGGTTAGAATTTCAAAATCCCATATTAAGAATATAAATATTAATCATATAGAATGTTATAGTTATATGATCTGATGGAAACTTACATGGAATTCAAAATCTTAGCATCTTCTAACACTGCCCAGTATTACCCTCAAAAAAAAAAAAAAAAGAACGTTTCTATAAGATACTATAAACACAATAAATATAAAATACTAATGATTGGGAAAGGTATCTATAGATTTGTTTATTAAACCGTACTACATGATAACACTGCTGATCTCTTTCATCGCCAAATATTGAATAAAGGCTCTTCGGAGGAAGCAATTTTAAAACTTTGCACTTATTAAATTATTAGTTTTCTTTTTAGTTTTCATAATATTTATTATTACATGCACAATTTCCAACATTTGTGTTACATCAATAACGCTTTATACGTATACCTACGTGGGTGCATTTATATTGCATGATTTAACCAACAAATATTATATTTATTTGTATTTTGTGAAGTAATTTTATAAAAAGTATTTAAAAAATTATAAAATAATTGGCTTATGTTCATATTTTTGAACACATCTATCAAATAATTAAATAAATTTAACTCAACCCTAATTTTATGTAAAAAATCAAATATATTTTGTTTTTTATGAAAATAATACATTTGTATTAGTTTTTTGTTTAAAGATTATTAATAAAAATAACAAAAATAAACCTTAGTACACAAAATCGTTTTATTACAATTTATTTTTAAATTAATTTAGGAACACATTTTAATTTAAATACACCATAATAAGCAATAGCAAGTATTATTTATTATTTATTTGATTTGTAAAGAAAACATCAATTTTAAGCTAATAATATTGATTTATAGACTATATTTAAATGTAGATTATTTAAGATGTACATGGGCTTGTATTAATATTATTGCTTCTAACTTATTGTATGGGCAATAAATACATCTTTATTTCGTAGATATGAAATGCATATGCATATGTGGACGAATAATAGATGCAATATGAATTTCAAATGAGGCCATTAATATGTTTTTTATAAAAGTATTAATATATATACAATTTAGTATATATATAATAATTCTTAGGTACCTACCAATAATACATCCAAAATGATTATAAAACATGTTAGAAGCCGCGATGAAAATTCATTAAAAAAAAAAAAAATTTTAAAAAAATGTTGTGGCTATTTAATATTTTTAGCTAATAAACCATCAACAGATAATTTTAAATATTTTTATATACTTAAAAATAAAACTATATATTTTGTTTATACCAAAATACAATACATTGAGTTAAGTGCTTAAATTTTTGTACTAAAAATCTTGTAATTTTAAACTTTAAATTGTCAATTCAAAATAAAACTGCAATATAATATTAATATTGTTTAACTATTTATTATTTTTATTTTTTTTTTTTGATTATAAATATTTTCAAATTTATTTTATGCCTGTATTTACCATGTAGCAATCATCACAAATTCTCATAGGTTAAGAGTAGCCAACATGAATATATTTTGAACTACGTGGATAAATACAATAATGCTGTGAGACCAAAAATGTTTATAAACACATTTTATATAATTTGATATTTTTTTATAAATGTATACTTAAAAAATTAAAATGCATAATAATAATAAGTAAATTTCAATTTTATAAAAACAGCACGAGTTGCAAGTTGGACATTCCTGTTATAGGTATTACTCGTGTAATTACTAGAACAATGTTCCTACTTGAAAATGTAATATATACTATTATATGTTAATATTTTATAATATTATTTTAATTAAGTTATAATATAAATATTACATAGATCAAGATAATGTAATAATAATATTTAATAACCATTATTATAAATACGAGTATATGTGGTTTTAATCTATAGTATTATTATAATAGGATAGTTAACTCTAAAAAAAAAATTAAATAAAAATTATTTTATTTTGTTTTTATGTTAATAAATGTAAAACACTGATTACATCCAACAAATTAGTATACACCAAGTTTGGTTGATTACTTATTATTATGCACTTAATTGACTTAAAATGTTGAAGTTTTTAAAATCAAAATTTTATACCTACTGATGACTTGTTAATTATGATTCAATAACAATTCAATGTATAAGATTATAACATACATGACTATTAATCATATTACATGCTATTTCGTGTTTAAAATAATTGTAAAATTTGGTATAATATAGTATACTATTACTATATATTAAAAAAGTAAATCAATTTAATTTAATACAAACTATTATCTGGCTTTTAAAATTAAATATTCTGTTTTTTTTTTTTTTATTCTCCTAGTCGAATTACAGAAGTATAGAGTATAATATTTTGTTAAATAAAAATATTTATTGTATGGTACTTATAACTAATTTACTATCATACAGCTATAACATTTTACGGCTCTTAATTGTCGATCATTTGTATGGTTCCTTAGTGCATAAAAAAATGTAAAGATTGTCTAATCTAGATAATTTATTATGAGCTTAATACAATTACCAAATTAAAACATGAGTTATAGCTTAATCAATAATACATCACCGAAGAGTGTTTATATAAAGTCAAATTATATAATTTATTTGGCATAAAATGAAATATTGGGAAACTAAATAAAATGTCAATCTAGATATTTACAAAAAAATTAAAAATATTTTGTTAAACTGTAAAATAACACAAAATTAAACTGAACAAACAAATCAATAGGTACATAAATTTAAACGAAAATAAATATATAAATAGGTAAAATAATGAACAATAATCTTCAGCGTCCTGGATAGTTTAACAAAAATATTCTAGGACATTTTATTGGACATATAAATATATTTATTTAATGTACCATATAAACATTATAAACCAAAGCTGTAACAATTACCAACAGCTCTTAACCATTATATACATTCAGAAATTCAACATTATAACCCATAGCAGTTTATTTTTAACTTATTATCCAAGCCATAATCACAAATCTAAAGGCTACATTTTTTTTTATATTATAACTAAATATATAAAGGAGGAATATTTTCAGAGAATTTTAAAAATAAACTGCCCTAATTTAAATTAAAATATATAATAAATAGTATTACAAAATGCCATGAATTTTATAAATATATAAATAAAACTTAGACAAATCTCATTACGAAAAAAATGACAATCTATAGTAAAACTATTTTGTTTAAATACACACTTACATCTACTAAAGAAGAAAGGAAAAAGCACAATCAACCAAAGAATTTTCTTTTTTAAGAACACGTGAGATAAACAACTACAATATTATTATAGTAATCATAATTATTCTCCTTTTTATCATTATTTAATTTTTGATAAAATTATGTAAAATATAATATTATGTTAAGCTAATATCCCCTGCTATAGAAGCTAAACAGTAATAATAATAAAAAAAAATATATAAAACAATAATATACCTCCATTTTGTTATTTTGTAATATCATAATTCTTATTAAATAATAAATTTTTTAAAGGAAAATTTCATAAGAACATTTTAAATTTTAATTATAAAATAATTTCTATAGTAAAATTTAAAACCGATGTTGTATTTGAAAATATCTCAAGTGGTGAGGGCGAATGCACAAATTGATAGAATTATATAATTTTATGTATATACAAGTAATGGAAAAAATTGAAATATTTCCAGAGATAAAAAAAAAAAATCAACGAGCATTAATTTTAGTAATAACGCTCTCGTAGGTAATTAATGTTGCAAGCAGGGCAAGGTCAACTAAAGCTTCTACTCTACGTTATATATTATTATGTGCGTGTAATATACGTTTGGTTGGCTGTTGCCGTCATGTGGCATCATGTTCGCAATTATTTAAATAAACCATTTTGTAATGGAGTTAATCATAATTTAATATATATAAATGTTTTGTATTTCTGCTGCCTCTCTATAAACAAATCATGATTATTTCCATTTTTTCTACCAAATTAAACGTGTAGTATATAGTAACGTAACTAAAAATTTTAATAATAACAATTATCTATATGTTTGTTTATTGGTGATTCATATAAACAATAATTAAAATGTGTTATATTACTTTTATTTATTTATATTTGTAAAATAATATGATTTAATAAGAGTTAATTAAATAAAAAAATAATAATAAAAAAGTAAGTAAAATTATGAATGAAAATGTTTAAAAAAACTGCGTACGTCGTTTTGCAGTATAGTCGATTTCAAGTGTATTCTATAAAGTAGGTAAGCATAATAAATGAGTTAATTTTGAATTCAATGATGAATTAATGCATACAAAATACAATTCTGGGTGTAGACGGTCAGTCAGCTTATATCCTCTAAGGTTATTTTATAGTAAGTTGATATAATATTATCGGAGATTTTATATTTATTTTTCTATTAATGATACAGTAGCTTGAACAAATTATTAAGAGAAAAAAATCACACATATTATATAATAGACAATTATTATGATTTATAATGTTACTAAAACTGCTATTAACTGCGTATAATAGTAAATTCTGACGTACTATAGAACCGTATAAATAAAATTGTCTTATAAATAACTTAAAATTAATATAAATATTTTGAAAATGTCATTGTGTATAGTAAATAGTCTAAATTCTGGAAAATGCTAAATATAAATATTTAGCGAATAATTTAAGTCTTAAGAATTTTAGATCTTTAGATCTTGGCATTTTTTACTTTTCACCCCACCCTGCTCCTACCATAATAAAATACACCAAATTTTCTACTAGAAACTATTCTCTCGAAATTGAAAATCTAAGAATTTTTACCACTTAAAAAAGTGTAGACAGCAACACGCGCAAAAAAAAAAAAAAAAATAAAGGCACATCTATTGTAAAAAAAAAAAAAAAAACAAAATGTTAATCTCTCCGCTCAAATCCTAAAATGCATTAATGTTTGTTATTTTAATTTATACTCTTAAAATGTTTATTTCGTGAACGTTAAAAAAATATGCGTGGCCGTACACATAAACAAGTCTATTGAAATTTCAATATTTCCGTATCAAGAAACAGAATATAATTTATGTATTGTCATATTCATATACAAACTATATAGCTGATCTTATATTCAGTAATATGTTCTTCTTGTTAACAATATATTACATTATTACATAAACATACAATGGAAAGAACTCCGTTTCGGATTTGAGTGGCTACGAAAGAGGGTTATTTTTCTTATCCACCAAAATATATACACATTTTTTTTTTTTGTATATATATAATAAATAACACATAAACCAAAGAAGAATTACTCGAAATTTATAGCTATTCGAAAACGAAATATGGAAAATCATCATGAAAAGTAGTTGGTTGTTTACTATTAACACTATAATAATCTGAAAACTATTTGATGAAAATATTGATTAAAATGTCGGTCTATGGAAAAGTCGTGCATACAGGTATTCGTTTTGCTTTACATTCAATGAAATATAAACAGTTATATATTACATATACGGAGGAGAGAGAGAGAGTTGTAATAAATAATTATTTGAACTAATATTCGATTGTTAAACATTATTTTTTTCTCTTTATATAACTTGATACTTTAACTATGTTTCACTGATTTTAGTAAAATCTATTGTCCATAATTTGTTTCTTAATTTATAATTATTATTATTAAGAGGCGTCAACATTTGACCAATTGGCTAAGATTATTTTAATTAAATATATATTATAAGCATTTATTTTTTTCATATAATAAAATAATAGTTATATTTGAAATATATGCGAAACGATTTAAAGTATGATAATGTATATAATGTATACAAATCACAAAGTATTACAATAAATATTCTATACTAGATAATATATTATGATCATCATTAATTAATTATGTTTCAATATAAACACAATATTATGAGTTTTTTACACTATAGTATGAACTCTAGTATAATCATTAAAACTTCACCGTGGCAATAATGAAAATAGTCCTAAAAAATTTATGAAAATTGAAAAATTTATAACACAGTTTAATTTTATTTTTTGTAAAATATATCATTTGAAACTATACGTCACTTATAATTATTTGAATAAATATACTGGTGGTTAATATAATGTATATGGGATACTTTCTTATGAGTTATGATTTCATACATTTAATTAAATGATGAATATGTACACTTATACATTTATGTATATTATATAATATTTATAATAATAGAATGTAATATTATTTCATTTTATGTTAGAGCCTAACAAAGAACGTTGTTTATAAATCTTTATATTTGTTATTATATATAAGGTTGTATAAGAAACTCAAAAGCGTATGACCAACGATGGCTTATTATAGGTTAACTCATTACGATTAAGTTATATCTTAATCAAATACGATCAGTAGTGGAACACATGCCTTGAGTTGTGATAACTTTATAACTAGAATTCACATTTAAATTCACTTTTACTTGATATACGATGATCGTTTTGATAAAAATATGATTCACATATTCTTGAATAGATATGTATACCGATTGAAATTTTAATTTTTAATAGTATTTTATCAAATTTTAGGGTATTTTATACGTATATTTAAATTTAAAGAAATACTTCAACATGAATACAATTGTATATTATATTATACTTTACTATTAACATAAACATAAGCAATTAACAATTTTAACTAATTTAATATCGCACTTGAAATTGCATACAACTGAGAAAGCCTATACAAGATAACAGACAATATACCCAGGATAAGTACTGATTAGTATCCATATTTTATATCATCCCAATGTATTAAATATTTTATTTTGTTGTATGGAACATTTCGTTTACAAATGTCAACTATAACGAATGCACCAAATTACATCAGAGAAGAATTATAATAAATATTTTAAAACGTTTTATACATATCCAAATGTAATTTATTTTATTTTTCATATTTGATAATAAAAGATTCCATGATCGTTTATCATCTCAACCAAATCCACGAAATCAAAACCTATCTTCTTTATCAATTCATAATCATCCTCCCAAATGACTGAAGCGTAAAATATAATGTCGTCATATTCTACAATAATAATTAATGATAATAGTATATAAATGATGTCATGTATAAATAACATAATAGAAAGTATCATCAATAAGTATCTTTTTCATCAGATTCTTCCTGCCGTAATATTTATTTGCTTATCACGTAATTTTGATGTAGAATGTATACGTGTATATAATTTAAAAAATAATGAAAAAAGTCTTTGATAATAGTTATACATTTTATTGCTTGCCATAACCATTATCATTGTTGGTAAGATCGTTTTTGTAAGACATGACAGTTGTAGTTTATAAGCTAAATTCAAACAAAATATATATGTATATAATAATATATTATTTTTAGAGTTTTAACGAATAGTTTTTACTGATATGAATATACACAACTTTTATGAGTGGAATTCATATTTTATAGGTTATCCCTTGTCAATTCAATAATTTCATATATGATATATAAACTTATAGAAAGTAAGAAAAGTTAGGCTATATAGAAAGTAATATATAAACTTACAATAATTGTGGCTTATTCCTAAGAATTATAATAATAATAAACAATGCAAAGTTCAAAAAGTAAATAAAACCTTCTAATATAATATTTTCTTCATATTTTGTTTTTTATGCGGTCTTATAACTTATAATTACATATTTTAAAGTTCTGGACTATTTACTAACAATGTATTTATAAAATACTCACGTAAAACATACAAATAAATTTATAAGAGTAAATATATTCATTTGAATTAAAAAATAAAATGCCGATCGTTCATTGTTGCTTTTATCTAAATTTCGTAATATATTTTTTGAAAAATCAGATTTAATGATGACAACTATAAATCGAAATAGCTATTTATAATTTTAGGCTTCAAAATAAAGTATCTATAGAACCTTCACGCAACCGTAGTATATCCTCCTGTTTGTTAACACTTTTTATTTTAGCATTAACCGATATTTATGAAGTTTCTATATTTATTTTTCTTGTTATACTTATGCTTTAAAATGACAATTTTAATAGTGTTACACAACATTGTCTTTTATAACGTGCATCTATTATATTAAAGAAATCTAGTAATATTTTCACTAAAGTATGTATTTCGTATTATACGTTTGATACATACATTTAATAACGTAAATTCATCGAATTTTTACCAATCACTTATTTTCTGCTTCATACATAAGTCATTAATATTTAATACGTATATGCCAATAGTGTATATTATTATAATAGGAAATTGCACCACTGAATTAAATAGAGCCTGGGTAAAATAATAAAAGATAATTTTAACACGTTCTTATTAATTGCCTATAAGTAGTCCATCATTGAGGGTAACAACAGTATTGAATAAATGGTAAGCAAACAATTGTTTTTCAATACTTTATTTTTATTTGAATACTTATTTTATTACAATTTTTTTTTCATTACACTTATAATTTAAATTGCAAATATTTACCTAAAGATAATGTATTATATGCTAATACAATTAAACTTTAAAAAAATAATATGATAATGAATTATTAATTAATTCTAAAAGTTCTGTATTTTTTATTTTGTTTAACGTCAATAAGCATCTGTTGAATTTCTGACATAACTAAATAACGTAACATAATGTTTAATAAATTGATTTGTGTTTTAATTTATTAATTAATATTATTTTATACCATCTGTAATTATGTTTATATATATATATATATATATATATATATATATATCGTAACCTAATTAATATGTGTACTAAGTAATTATTGTAGCTTGTTTAAAACGCAAATCTCTACAAATACTTCCAAATAAAGAAATCGAAGATCATATAGAACCTTAGCAAAAAATTTACACTGCTCTCATTCAAACTCATCAGGTGCAGTTCATTATAATATCCTCACTCATCCAACTCGAATTCGTTCCTTAGACATTCTACGCTAGCCTCACAATATTTAAATCTTCATACTACATATGCACTTCTCCCAAATCACACTGTTATACTTATAAATATTAAATTATTGTAAACTTATTTTTACTTCTGTAATTTATTTATCCCATAGTTCTTATGTAAAAATATTTAAAATCTTCACTTGAATCTATTAAAACTATTGTAAATTTATCTAAATATCTACACAGATAGACATCCTATAACTAAGAACACCTTATTTGTATTATAATAATAATAAAAAAAAAATACTTATTAGTGTAATATTATGCCAATATGTGTATGATTGTAATATAAATATGTAAATCTCCATTACAAAATTATTGTATTTTCTTTTTAAAATTTTTTTTTTGTATTTATTATGTATTGTAATATCATAATAATTTTGTAGTTTGCATTTAAAATCGTCCAAACATAAAAATGATAGAGCGTGCACTTACCATTGTTTTTCAACAATATACATTTTAATATTACCATAACTTACACAAGAAATCAAATATAATATTTTGTAATGCCCGTTACGAATATACAAGTTTTCAATTTTTCATGCGATTCAATTTTCCACTAGTGTAGATATTCATATAATTTATGTACAAACAGTAACATTTTGATATAGTAGTTTTGTTTGTATTTAATGTACATGTGGAATTATATAAAAGTAAGTTATTTGTAATACATTTTTAAAAGTACTTACATAACCAAACATGAAACGTTTATTTTTTTTATAACAAAATATGATCGATTTATCGATCTTTGTGTGAGCTCATTAATATAAATATTTTTGAGTGAAATTTAATAGGTAATAATAAAAATTAAAAAAATTACTATCATCAATTACGTTTTAAAAATGTGACTATTTTTTTGTTTTTAAAGAACATCACGAATTAAAATTAAAACTTTTTCCCAGAGTCCTTTTATTAATACGATAATTTATCATAAATTTATAAATTTAAAAATAAAAAATGAAATTACCTAATCTTGCATTTAAATAGTAAAAAAGGAAAACAAGATCCTAAAATATAGATTTTGATTTATTTTTGATTGTTCCGTAGCATTAATGACGCTATTTTCATCGCTAAAAATATGATTATTTTTTAATTTTACTAATTTTAGTTTCTATAAATTATGTCATGTACATATTTCTATTTGATTGGTTCATTTGATATTATTATTGTATTTTAAAATTCAATTGTTTTTATTTATATAAAGACGATCATTAGTATGGTTAAAAAAAAAAACTATATCACTGTTTCATAATTACAGGTTACTTGTCGTCTTCTTTTATGTAATTTACATTTCTGGTATTTTCATATATTTGTATTTGGCGCGATCAAAACCATTGGGAGTTATTACGTTATTACATCAACAATTGTGGTTTCAATATTTTCATTATTTATTTAGTAAATTGGAGATTATAGTATACTGACAAAAATGTAAAACCGATAATAATTACGTTTAATAAAAAATTATACATTACCTATTTAGCCTTTTTTATACATATTTCTTAATAAAAAATTGAAATAATTAACTATAATTTATAATTATGATTTAAATTAATTATAATTACACATAACTCACTTAATACTACTGAGTATCTTATTTCAATAAAACTAATATATTACTATAAAATATATTGTAAGTTTATTTAAGTTTTATTATTAAGTTATGATTATAAAGTTCTATTTACTCACTTACTAGCGGTTTATTATAATTTCAGTTTAGTTCACTGAATGTTCATAAATAGTATTTTAAGTCGCTAATTGCTTTCTTTATCACAGGTTAGGTTATAGTATTACGGTTAAATTTAAAATATTCAACTTAATTGAACTCTATTCATTGGTTTTTTGTCCTTTTGTCCTCAAAAGTGTATTTTTATTTGTATCGTATGGCCGATAGTATTTTTGAATAACATTGCCGTAATACTTATTTTTATAATATAGTACATTCTTGAGTTGAATTTAAAAGTTTTAATTATGGTTATTTTTTTTTTTTTTAACTATTTTGTGGATATTTCGCTGTTTAATCATAAAATATTTTTTTTAAATAAACAATACCATAAATGTATTTCAAGGAACTGTAAAAGGTACAAACAAATTACTACAATTTTATGTATCAATTTGAGTAGATAACATTTAAATCTAAACTAACAAAAATATATTAAGAACTATAAAAATCTAAAAATAAAAACTTAGTTTACAAAAAAAAATACTACTGTTAGAATTTATTGTACTATTTTCTTATTTTAAGAAATCTAGTGATAACAATTTGATAATAAACAAGACAACTATATAAACTAAGAATATTATTAATTATACAAATTAAAATTTTTTTTTTTTATGTTTTTAACGTCTTTTGATTTAAAAAATTTGAAAATCTTTTACGATTAAAATGAAGGCAATTCTAATAAAAAAGTTTTCGACTGTTAATTTATATTGTAGCTTGTGTTTCTACTTTCGGTTTGGTGAAGCATAAATAAATATAATTCTCATGTGTTTTCTTTTAAATATCATCTAGATACACTAATTATACTCAAAAAGATATTGAGCATTTCTTTATGCGTTCTTAAAATAATAAGGAATTCGTGATCCAAACACGATCTAAATCATTATTCAATTTTTGTATTCCATTAAGCACTAATAATTAATTATATTATCTGTCAAAGAGCCTTATACACAATAAATCAACACGGTATCTTATTATCAATACGTATTAGGCATTTAAAAAATTAGATTTGAAGGTTTTTATAAAAATATACGAACTACATTGGTTAGAACACCTACTGCTCAGCTACCAATTGATTTTCAGATTTTTATATGAATAACTCCGACTGCAGACGAATGCAAACACACATAGTTGTTAGCGATAGTGAGAAATCTAGTTAAATAAACGGTTTTATTTTACCTTTAATCTTTATGCTATGTATTGATGTATAGAATATAATATCGTTTACTTCGAGTGATTTTCTACTACAGAATCATGAATAAAACGACGAATGGCATGTATATAACATATTACGTTGTGGTTGCAAGTATAAAATGAATTACCTACATTTATATAAAATACGTCAATATTATCAGGTATGTAATAAGTTTACGTAAAATTTAACTGTTAAAAAGAAACAATAACGATAAAACACATTGATATTGGTTATTCTAAAAGAATAATAGAATTTAGTCAGTAACAAAAATACGCGAGACACCAGGGCATTGTACGTAGTTTGTATATTATGTATTATAGTGTCTTGCAGTAGATACGTATAGCTGGTTCTGTGATTGAATGTTTAACATGTGTTTTCGAGGAATGTTGGCTACAAAAGGCAATGTGATAGAAGTGTATTTCCATGTTACCGTACTAATTTCCGTTTCAGTATTGTAAGAATTGTGAGGTACATTCGATTCGACCAGTAGAAATTTGTATATTGGAAAATAACATTAAGACGTATCGTTAGGGGTTGTCACGATAAATAATAACGACAATAATAATAACGATAGTATTATATTATTTCATTCACAGCGTGTGATAGCCAAAACGACAACGACAACGGCTGATGATGTTGTTGTTTCGCAACTCAATCACGGCAAAACGAGACCATTTTTCGTAGTAATCGCCGGATTGCAAAATGGTTTTTACCGGAAACAGCGCTCTCCGGTCGACGGTTGTTTTTCAGAGCGATGACCATCCGAACCGTTGCGGAAGTTTGTAATATATTATATCAAAAATAACCCACGCTATCAAGCGAAGTCCGACGTCTTTCCGTTAGAAAACTACGCACACGCACACACACATACACACACTCATATACACATATGAACTACGGATTTCTCACAAAAGTCAATGCATTTGGGGCGCTCGCCGTTATCAGACCGTCGACAAACGATAATTTATTGTTTATCATATACAACATTTGAGAAATTTTCACGCGTAAACACCGCTAAACATTTTTTCCAAGTACCCAAGCAAATGTAATATTTTTTCTCGTGTGTCCCGGAAATCCACAGCCAACACAATGCTATTACTCTCAAATATTAACTTCACATTTTTTAACTGTATTACTCATCGAATATCACTACATGTCACATGCCATTACACTTTTTTACGCATTAAGTATAAAATTAATTTTACAAATTAAATCTGAAACTTATAGAATATATTGGATCTCAACCAACCGTTCATATATGGTTGATAATATCTTTTTCAACGGGATAAAAATCAACTCCCTCCATTATATTTGTACTCTAGCTGTTGCTTTATGATTATAGTATAACACGTATACCTATTATACCTATTAGGTTAGGTTATAGCCTTGGTTATTTATTTACTTTTTATTTTTTTTATCATTTTATTTTAAGACCCAAGAACAGATGGGAATTGTTTACCACAATACTGCAACCCGGATCCGTATCATTTATTCACCAAACGTTAATAGTTAATTACCTGTGATATCAAAATATCGTGTAAATTAAAATAGTTAATATTATTTTTGAAATTCTGATTGACATTACTAGAACTTAAAGTAATTTATTTTTCTATTTGTAAAACAGTAGGTTGAATTGATTTTTCCGTAAAAATGGAATTTGAAAATATAATCGTGTGTATAAAAATATATGATTATATATTCCTGAATAATATCACTCTATTCAAAATCTATTTATATTTAAAAAAAAAAAAAAAAATAATACAATAATAGAGCGAATGAACAATATATTCTATTTAGTAATTCGTTGGTTTAAATCATTAAATAGAGTAAACGTGAATCATTTTAAGACCATATAATTTAACTGTTATTAATCTCCAATCGGTTGTTCAATTTGATGATAAACAGAGTAAAATGAGTCTTTAGTTTTGTGTATTAAATGTTTATGATAAGATATAACTATAATAACACTGTGTCACTGTACAGTTACTCAATAACTTTTTTGAAGTATTACCATTACGCCATGTGAATTTTAACAATTACGGTAACCATAGTTATTGGTTAACGAATTGCTGTTACGTTAAAAATTAATATTTCATGATTATAATATCTAAAAATTACATACACGAAATAACTTCCATTGTTCTATAGTATTACTGCATATTTTCAGAGAAATCAAAATTCTAACAAAATTCAATATGCTTAATATCTCATTGTAAATTTCGTGGAAAATTGTATACCTTTCCACAAAAGTACTTCTAAATTTATCAATTATTAAACATTAGCATAATATTTTATAATATTATAAATATTATCATAGTTGATTTAATATTATTCAGTTTCAAAATCTAATAAGTTATTTTATCATAATTAATTATAACATTCCAATAATTATTATTCTTTGTACATAAATATTCAATGCAAATATTTTATTTATTTTTTCTATGAATTTTTAATAGAAAAAAATAATTGCAATATAATATATTTAATCTTGCTTCAATCATAATATGTTATTTTGTATTTGATCAACAATTTGAATTGGATATTAATTAACATAATGTGTAATGTGTTATTTTAATTAATATTCGTGAATTTATTGATAATCTCAGCTATTTTACGAATTAATCAGCACCAATGTTCTTAGTATTTCAAACTCTGACAGAAATTTGTAATATTATGTTAGCTTTAAATATTATGGAAAGGTATTATTTCAGATACTTATTATACTTATCAAAAAAAGACCATGAACTATATAGTTCATAATATAACTAGATTTCTTGTGATTCTTCAGTAATATAATAATATACATGTTCATAGTCAGACAGTATTTTAAAATTTGTAGTATTATTAATTAAGTTTTCCATAACTTTTAGTTATTAACTAATCTATACAGATGAATATGTGGTTTCTATTTACGTTCATGGTACTATTATATATATATATATATACAAAAAATATATATAAATATATATTTTTTTAATTTATTTAAAATTTTTTAACATATCGTATACTCTTACAAGTTTAAAATATAATTATTATTACAAATACAAATATTTTCTAAAAAAAAACATTAATAGTTCTTAATTGTGGTTGATTTTATTAGATTAATTATTCGATTTCTCTGTAGTTTGATAAGAGTGTGTTAAGTGTTAGTCACTGTTATAATTGCTGATTTTCGGTTTTGGTTCTTAAGTGAGAGAAATGTATTTTCTCGAAGGTTTTAAGATAGGCGTGAAAATTTGAGAATTGGTCTTTTATCTAGAAAATAGTTTCCGCGAGTATCGTTATGAATTTGCCTGTTCCTCGTGAACCGTGGAATTTAAAAACATATTATCAAGATTTGATTTTGGATAATTCAGATTTTATTTATTTTTTTAGGAGAGGCTAATATTGGGCAAGTATAAGTGACTAATAGACGAATAATTGAGGGAAAGTATAGTATATACAGTAGGATTAATGTTATTTGGAATATAGATTTTTAATTAAAAAAGGGAAAAATAGTGCTTATTATTGAATAAACTTACGCAAGTTTTTTGTTTTAGTAAATTTTTGATAATAATTTCTTGTCTAGGAACACTTTAGAATATTTTAATGAATTTTTGTTTCATTCTAGTTTTGATTTTGAACGCTGAGAATATTTATATTGTTTTAAGGTAAAGATCTGTAAAACGCTTTCGTTGGATTCAAATTATGTTTCATTTTTTAGACCAGATGGTCACAATTTTTCAGAATGGTTGGAGATTTGGAATTGAGTTATCCATAAATATATCTTGAGTTATTATAGTTGTATCGTCTACAAACATCGCCAGTTGGGAGTCTAGGGTAATTGATATATCGTGGTAGTAGATGTTGAAGTGGGTCAAGCCGAAGACTGATGAGCCTCGAAGGCTTCCAGCTCGCATTTGTTGAGGTTAAAGTTACTAAACAGCTTCACTGACACCAAAATGCGTAAACACATTATACACACACTCATTATAATTAATGTAATTATATTATAAATAATATATTAATTTACAATACTGTTTAACACGTACGCTTACAGTAGCAGAGGTTGTGTCATCTTCCTTTTGGAAGGATAGAGTCTGTATAGATCATTTATCTTCCTATATAAGGCATGTTCTACACATTTTTTCCAATATTATTCATATATATTACCCAAACTTCTTATCTCTTCTTGTTATACTTTTATTCTACTATAATATGTAAATATAGAAGTACATTTTATAATATTTGTACTTTTATATTGTTATATTGAATAGGTATATTATATCAAAAACAGTATATAATTACGTACATCATATTATAGGGTAGGTAATCACTTTAATTAATAACATGATAATATTTATCGACTTAAAACGGTTTCGAGTGTTATGACATTTTTTAAGTTTGTACCTTCGTTATTTTATATTGAGGGATGTTAATGACGTTTTTATTCTCGTGGACAATAAATTATAATATAATATGCATGTATATATATATATATATATATATACTTTATAATATGTACCTACATCTCATGTTCTTGTGTGAAGATTATCTAAGATTAAAATGTTTAATATATTATTATGTTTAGTGAATATGTGTATTTTCGGCTGATATAACCGTGTTCGGATTACTGAGAAGTGAGGGTTTCGGTTTACCTGATGGGGTTTTGGTTATCGTAGCAACACTGTAATAGTATAATTTATTCCTTCCTTCTTTAATATTCAACGTAGAATCTACGTCTATAGAAATAGAGCAGATCTATAATTACTGTACCATATCAAAAATTAATGCACATTAGTGGCATTCATAAAATATCGTATGCAAAAAAATGTGCCATATTAAAATAAATTATTATGTGTACCTAATGTGAAAGATTGAAATCGGTTAACAAATATATTATTATACTGCGATTCTGGCGTGTATTGATTTGAAGCTATTTTTTTTTTTTCAATTTTAGTTTCATAACAGCTTTATCGCTATGAAATATACATTATGCTTATACAATAAGTTTCATTTTTTCGATTTTAATATTGATTGCAAATGTTTAATACCAATAATTCTTGACATTTCAACTAACCTTTTGATTCAATTTATATTCTCCATGATAATACTGCAATTTTTATTAATGCACAGTGTTATTATTATTTGATTTTAATGCTTTTTTTTTACTAAATGTTCCTAAAAATGTAGCATATTTAAGCACATAAATATCTAAATTTTTTTATTCTAAAGGTCTATAATTTCGCCACAACCTCTGAAAGTTTTTGTATTCGTTGATGTAATTGAGTGAGTCATTGCTATACAAATATACATATTAGATAGGTCAAACCCGATTATTCGTATATTACAATTTATATATTAATTATTACAACTTATATTTTCACATACATTTTTTAACTGAGCTAAAATACTTAATGGGAATAACATTTTTAACGTATAATACTTATAATATTTGATATAAATGGTTTTTTTTTTTTTTAATTTAGTTTTAATAATGTACATTAAATTCTAAATATAAATATGTTAGTTACTTAAATTTCAAAATTTAATTGTGTCTGACTTGTTTTAAGAAAATGTATTGTATATCACTTAGATTTTTAATATTTACTTACTTGTATTTGCCTTATATTCATTATTATTATTTTTTTTACCTAAACTGAACAACAGTTTTTTTATTTGTATTTATATATATCTAATGTGTTAGTTCTCGTAATTTATTGTTAATTAAGTTCTTAAATTAAAGGATTATATAAAGTATTATAAAATGGTTTATAAGTTTATAATGATCCTCAGTTGAATTGTAAATGAAAATAACTTAATTTTAGGATTAGAGTATAGCGGTTCCCTTTATTTATCACCAACAGTTGATTGATGTTAATTGTAACACAACATCAGTCTTAATTTTTCTCCTTCCCCTTATTAAATAAATATAATTAACCAATGTAAATTATTGGACTTTGATTTTTTTAATATTTTGAAGTTGAATTCTTAAAAAAATGTCGATGTTATTCATAAAAACGATTAAAATAAATATAATTTTTACTAAAGACCGTGTTATTATATTTTAATAGCAAACTAAAATATACACGAAAGTGTTGAATGTACTTTGAATAATATACCAATTTTTGATTACATTTTACACTCCATTATTATGTGAGCAACAATATTGTTTTACTTAAACGTATTGCGTTGAAGTATAATATAAATTTTAATAAATTGATTACGGACATAACATATGTATTCAAGGTACAATCACCATCATGAATAAAATGTATTGATATTTAAGCTATTAAATAACAACAAACATAGGAATTTACTTAAGTACACCTAACTATTTCCATGATCCTCTAACATTAAATGTCCATTCGTTTTCTTTTGTACATACTTCGTAGTATAATTTATTTGTTATAACGTTCAGAATTTCGGATGAGTGTTTTTGGCGATTTACCGTATACCTCGCAGTCCTCAGAGTCTCCCAAAGAATGTATACACTTTTATTGTATCATAATTTTATAGTGTCGTCTTACGTATATCTTTAAATTTATTTTATTATACTACATTTCAAATAAATAACACATTAGGCTTAACAAATTGATTTATTTATGTCATATTTATTGTTTAAATACTGTACACTTTATTCGTACACCAACTCACGTCTTATATTTTAGCAATACTCTTTTCCATTTCATACAAATGTTGCTGTAAGTATATTTTAAAAATATATTGCTTTTAAAATAACTGTCACTTCCTGTTTATTATATAATTTCATATATTATATATACGTCATTTTATATAAAATTACAAATATTATTGCGACTCACAGCTGAAAAAATCATAATAAAATGTCCATATAAAACTGTACAATAATATATAGAATTATAGTAATAAAAATAGTAGAAAATTGTAATATCTAAATGCTTTGCATTTCAATCATATAAAATGTATTATTTTTATTTTTGACTTACTCCTTATATTTATGGATAATTTAATACCTACTCAATATGTCACATTAAAACATTATATATTTCATACATTTTACACTAAACCCATTTTACGTATACCATATGAAATTCTCAAACACTAATATTATACGCATGGCGCATTGAAATATTAAAATTATAATTTATAATATAAATACTAAAATACAATACATAGGATATTTGTACTGTGACTTTACAAATTATTTGAAAACATTAAAAAAAAGGTAATCTAAATAACCTATATGTTAAACCTTTAAGTATACCTACTTACAATAGAACATTTAGAGTTATTGAAAATCATTATTTTATAAAATTAATTTAAATAATACTTCTTTCTTTTAATACTGATGTTTTATAGCAATCAAAAAAAAAAAAAATAAATATTATTTTACATTATTTATTTATTTTTTGGATAGTAAAGTGGTGTATACTTAAATTAAATTGTATCTTACATATTTCAATAAATTTATTTGTATATACATTTATATTTTTTTATTAAGTATGTGTATACTATAATCATTATAATATTATGGTACGGAATATTTCATAAAGTCTTAAAATAATATTATAAGTATTTATAAGTATTGTTTTGATGCAAATATTATTATAAATTATTATTATTTTATAGTATGAAATTCAATCGAAATATTTTTTAGTATTTTTATATTTATAAGATATAAAAAAAATAATAACAATTTTAAAGTTCCATGGTTAATATTTAATATTATAGAATTGATTGTTTATTTAAATAAAAAAAACACATATTATTATTCTACGGTTTTTAATATTGCATTTTATTTCAGTAAATATTTGATTAATATTGCATTATGCACTAAGTAAAAGTTTAGATTAATATTACAATACGAATAGCGTACATTTCGTTCTTATCTGTACACAAAGTTAACTAATATTCAACTATATAAATTTGTAACGCTACACGCTAAAATAAGAACGTCTTCATAAACATCATTGTTTTGACTGTTAAATATTTTTGAAGTTTTCTTTTAATTTTAAGACTTTTATAATTGTAGTTTATTTTTTAATATTTCATATAATTATTGTTCAAACTATTTCCGTTTAATGTTTTTTTTTTTTTTTGATATTATATTACTACTATTTTTATAAACACATTATTCCATTGTTTCTCAATATAATTGATAAAATACATATTTATACTATGCTGCTGATTTTATAACAGCTAGAATAACTGTCAATTAATAAATGATAAACTCTAATTATTGTACATGATAAAAACCAAATTTAAGTTTTGATTTAAATGAAGATCAGTTGTAAACATATTCACTATAAATTATTGTATCATCACAAGTTTAAAATCTTACAACTCAACCATCTAAAATCAAATTTGCCATCTTAAAAGAAAAAGAAACTTTTAAGTGAGTAGGCTTCTCTATTTATAAAAATATGTGATAAAGTTTATCTTTTGGCATACAACCAACTTGTTTTCTTATAAAAACTCTTTGGTAAAAAGTAAAAATAATGTCTCTCGTAATATTGTAAATAATTTTATGCGGGTCGGTCGTTTTCAGTTCTATCTTTATAATCCTCATCTAAAACATTTTACAAAATGTATTTACGGTCTCAGTATTAAAGTACTCGTATGTTTATAGCATATAATTATCACACTTCTATTCAAATGCAAGGTGAATAATTTAGGAAGGGTTATTCTGGAAAAAAAATATCAATAGATTAAACAAAAACAAATTTGAATTAATTTTGAAATGTCGTTATGATATCAACCTTAATTTTTAGTAATTTGATATTAAATTAACTAAGTTTGAAACTATAAACATAACTTAGTATCTATTATATAATAATGTAATATAATTTCGAAGATGAAAGTTTAGAAATAAAATAAAGTAAATACAGCTATAATAAGCAAAATATTTAATAATTTTAAGAACTAATTATCATTAACTATTACATTATTATAATATTTATTAGAAAATATGTTTTTTATATTCATAATTAATACATCATATTTACTTAAGCAGGATATCATAAGTGATTTATGTGCCTCCATTTCTATATAGAATGAATATTTCAATAGTTTTAGATATATTCTCTATATAAATTAAAATATATATTTAGAAAATAATATTAAGAATGTAATTTTTAAAATACCAAAGTATTGTAAGTTATTATAACTCAACCTGTGAAAAAGTTAAGATTTTAAAAATAAATTTATTCGCATATAAGAAACTCGATTTTCGTATTAATATTTTGGTTATGAAAATAAAATCTTTAATAATGGTTGTATTATCAATTCAAAACTCCTTGTATGCAAAGAATTAATCAGAAAATAATTTAAAAAAAAATCAATATAAAACTGATTAATATTAATTAATTTACTTAGAGCTATTTTTATTCAACGAAAACTGAATATTAAGTATTCTAAATTATTGATAGTGTTGGAATTGTATTTTGAAGTTGCATTATTTATACAAATTAAAATTATTATATTGACTGAACTAGTATACACCATACGGTGTCAAATTCTACAAGAATTATACAATTTGAAGGATTAACTTACTAACAGTTATTATTATCGAAATATTAATGACATGTTTTAGTAAATTTAACAATTGCATGATGTTTATTTCAATGCATTCTGTTCAAAAAAAAAGAAAGTTAAATACTACTGATTTATTGTAACCATAGCTCATAACAAGAAAATAAAAACAATAGGATTCATGTTGAACATTTTTCTATGCCACATTTAGATACTTTGGAGTGAAATAATTTTGCTATGTGTGTGAATTTTCAGTATGTATTTTCTCAGAAAACTTATTTTATGAAGATTTTTCCATATAAAAGTTAAAATTCTACTTTTCAGTACTAAATATACATTTATTTAGAAATAATTGACTTCAACTGTATATCAATTATAGATTTGATATATTTATATAATTATTAATATAATATATGTAATGATTTTGGCAAGAATCTCTATATGCTATCGTATTATTATAATTAAAATAAATTGCTTTTAACGATTAAATCATATTATAAAATTTTTTTATAAATATAAATTAATTCACCGCCTTTGCTCAGCATCAATTTTAATTTACAGTGATATATTATTGATAGTTTAACCGATGCTTGCTTCGATGATTCGTTAGATATTGCAATATTTTACAAATTAAAAAAAAAATAAGACAATTGTTTAAATTGTCTTTACTTTTTAATACTTAATCTAAAAATAACTTATGTAGAAGCTATTTATAAATTATTGATTTATTTAATAGTCCTTTAACTTAAAATGATTAACTCTATTGTAGTTTTGGTATACAAAATATAATCAATTTTATGATATTTTACAGTAATTACTAATTACCGTAATAGTTATGTGTATTATTAAATAAGATTTGTTTAAACAATAAATATTATTATTTACACAATCCATTTATGTTCAAAATCGTATTATCCGTGCATATATTATAATATATCAAACTTAATCTACTAGCTAGAATAATATTTCAATCAGATTTATTTATTCCTTATTGATAAATTATCTTATTTAAATTGGCTTATCTCATGGTCAATATTCCACTTAAGTCAGTATTTAGTAAATACTATTTAACTTAGAGTATTATAATTTATAATGTATAGTCGTTAAATAGTTGGCTTAGCATATAAGGTATAAGCCAGTGGATTGTAACCCAATTTCAAATCAGAATATACTTAAAGAATATACATGACTAGTAAAAATAAATTTTATTCAGTTGTACGAAACAAATACAATAAACATAATAATAAAAACACTAAATTAACAAAAAAAATTTTCTATTTTTACACATACAACTTATATTATAGGTCCTATAATAAATTTATCAAACTATTTCTTTTTTTTTTTTAGTTTCCGAACGAAGCAATGATGTATTTATTTTTTTTCTTCCTTTTTTTGTTTCTATTTACCGGCCGATATACACTATAAAATACTAAGAGTTTCAACTTTAAGAGTAGTCTTGGATAAAAAATTAAATCTAGTTTGTACTCAACACAGGTCAAAATTCAAAATTCTCAGTATTTATTTTTATAATCTTCAGAAAAAAATACTTCTTTAGAATAATCACAGAACTTGACATTTTCAACAAGTGTTTATTTTATCATTTTTTATGTGTAGTAAAATTATATTCAAAGTATTTTAACTTTTTTTGTTCTATTTATAAATAAATGGAATTTTCGATTTTTATAAAATATGTTGATACAAAAAATTGTATATGTATAAAATTGCTTAAAAATTTTAAATAAATACTTAGTTCATTAATTATCTACAAAAATATATACAATTTGTAAACACAATTTTTAATTTTATAAGCATTTAAATTTAGAATTTCTACTAAACTTTGTAATTATTTTATAGTTAGAAATATATAAAAAATTATCTGTTTATAGCTAGGTACCTAAGATTTAAAAATTTAACACAACATTCTTTATAAGTTTTGCAACTTTTATTAAAAAAAAATGTCTACCGTAAAGTTAAATTAATTTTTCATGCCATTTGAATTTAAATTTTTTACGACATTAAATATCACCTGTAAAATAACTATTCCTTCCAAAACCATGTTTTTATTCAAAAACGAATTAACGTAGGTACTTGATATTTTCACGAAATGCTTATTTTTTCATTTTCTACATAGTATAATTTATAAAGATTATTATTTTCTATGGATATTACAAGTTTATATTTGGATGAAATTACTTATTTTAACGATCAATAATTATGTTAATTATTGTCTTATAGATCAAAAACAAAAACAATATTCAAGGGGACTTAAAACTTTTAGTCAATTTATATTATTATAAATTTTACATCATGAAATATACTTAAGTGATATAGGTCGATGATTGTTTCTGCTTAAAATAGTTTTTAAAATATAAAAATATAACATTTATAACATCATTGAATTCAAATTTAACACACCCATATGGTGACCTATTCGACACCTAAGAAAAAACAGAGCGGTATCCATCACTTGCCCAAATTTTTTTTCAAACGTGTCGCAACTTGAGAAATATGAATAATTGGTACTACAAATATGATACGAAACACGAGTCCATTAATGTTGAAAACCACTGGTATAAACAATCTGTTTACTATCATATTATTTATAAATACATTTAATATATTATACTATATTATTATGAATATGTTAAAAGTAAAAGACGTTAAATTTATATTAACGTTATTAACCAGCAATTAACGTTAATAGATAATAATGAATACTTTGCTTGGTTTATAACGTCGTTAATTATTAAGGATTTTCGTTAATTTTACACAATATTAGTTAATCATATTAATATTTAGTTGTATTTAAATGTTTGTATTATAATTATGTAATTAATTATTATTTTTTAGCACAAATTTCAAATATTTTCATTGTTCAATACGAATATTGCATTAGATCGTAAATGGTTAAAAATGAGTTATTATCACTACGTCTTTTTATTAATTATATCAGATAATATAATATTGTTAAATTTGTTTTCACATACCAAATTCATTCATACTGTATTGTATTAATAATAAATTTAAAGAAAATAAACACAACATTTAACAAATGTTTTAACACGCAATAATAATATAATAACATAATGATATCGATCCGATGCGTACCGTGAAAGACTGACAAAAATATTATTTACAGTAGTTATAATTAAGTCCAAAACTAGAAAACTACACTAAGTTTATTTATAAACATAACTATTGGTTGTAGTTAGATACAGAACTAACCTATAA
Organism: Rhopalosiphum nymphaeae; assembly: GCA_036289425.1. Lineage (NCBI taxonomy): Eukaryota > Metazoa > Arthropoda > Insecta > Hemiptera > Aphididae > Rhopalosiphum > Rhopalosiphum nymphaeae. The sequence goes on along the minus strand of JAZAQC010000012.1, from coordinate 5,658,846 downwards.
TAGATATTAGATATCTTAGTCTATTGGATGGTTCTATCTACTGCGGCTGCAATACTATCTAATACCATTAATATATGATTATAACAACATTTTTCATTATATTATGTAGAAATTGTCAATAATCAAAAATAAAAAAAAGTAAACCCTGAAAACTACTAGTTAGTTAGGTAATTATTGTCAATTATTAAAAAATAATGTTATATTGGTGTATACAATTATTTACTGAAACATATTTATACCTAGGTAGTAGTTTATTAAACTTCACAAAATAAGAAAATATATATATTTTAATTGGTTATTTAATAATTAAAATATTCAAAATATGATTTTTAAAGTTAAAAATGGTGAATGTTTTTAAGTGCGTTTGATGTAATAGCACATCACTACATTTGTAAAATATTTTAGTTGAAATATAAATAAAATATTTATACTTTATAGGGTTAAATATAGAAATTTTGCAACCTGTAAAAAAATAACCATCTGCATATGAATAATTTTCTTTTACAAAACCTTATATTAAATATAAATAATAATAGTAATAATAATAATAAAATATATTATAAGTACATAGTTTTATTGTTTAAATTTATCGATAAATACGAAATATTTTAATTATCTAATTATTATATCACAATTTATTAAAGTCATTCACCATACTGTAACTGTGCAAAATCATTAACTACATATTACATATTTTCCACCTAGACATTAATGTGATTGTTATTCATCGTAAATAATATAACATATAAAATAAATTTTAGTTATTTTAAGAATTGAAAACGAATGTTCTAAAGAAAATATTGTGTTACTAAAATGTATAAATACATACCAGGTGAACATTAACATAATAAACTGTTTAAAACTATTTTAACATACTACATACTAGAAATTGATATAGATCTTTAGCGTCTTTTTGGGTGCCATTTTCTTTGACAAATTTAATGTGTTTTTCTAAGTGAACGCATTCATTTCAAAAGCTCTTTTCTAAGTCGTTTTATAATCGAATAATATAAAGTAAAATAATATTAAGTAATATATGGATTGACAAGTTATAGTAATTCCTCATATACTGATTATTGCTTAAACAGTTTTCCCTCGCTCTCTTAAAATGGACTGAATGTAGATTATCAATTAATATTGTATAATTTGTTATTACTGTAATGTATACTATATATTGAATTTATTATTATTTTAAGTAATTAAAGTTATATAAATTATACATTTTAATAGTCACTAAGCACCAATAATAGTAGAAATTGAGTCTATAATTAATGTAATAATAAAAATGTTATTATACAATTGTTATTCATTTTTAATTTTAAATCAAACAATTTGGAAAATATATGATCTTATGATTTTATAAAAAATGAAAAAAATACATAAATTAATTTTAGATACTCATATAAAACATTTTTTTTACTATTTATTAATTAATTTTTTTTTTTAATTATCTATGATTAATGGTTATATATTTTATAAAAATTTTAACGTTGATATTGATTAGATTATTTTATTTATATTTTAGAATGGTATTTTAATCACATAATTTATACATGGTTAGATCTTTAGATCATGTTTTAAGAAGTAATTTATCATCTTAAATATATTAACTTATATGTATATATTTCTAAAGATGCATTTATTATTTATCATGACATCCATAATTCAAAAGACCTGAAAGTTAATATATTTATATGCATTTATAAACCATAGCGAAGAAAACTTTTTTCATTATCATGACAAGAACAACATATTATATTAGTCACAAAACTCGTATTTTTTTTAGTTACATATTTTCTCCAATAATTAGATAATTCGTCATTTTACTTAAGACAATTCATTAAAATAAATTAAATTTGTTTTTATTGATCCTGATTACCAGTTCAACTATCGAATAACCAAATTAAAGTTTTTATAAAGTAACAACATTATTTTATCACACAGTTATTGATGTGTGATTACATGTTAAATAAAAACAATAACTTTAGGTACTTACCTAAATATATTGTTTTTATTAAATATGTTGAAATGTTAATTATTTATTAGCTATAGTAATATCTTTACTGCTGAATTTATTAATTAGAATAGTAAACCTACATATATTTATTCTAAAATGTAAACAATTCATTTTAAACGGCATAAAATCAAACTATAATGTATAGGTTCTGCGTTTAGAGAAAAATTGTTATTATTTTCTGTGTAAATGATTCAACGTATTGTATCATGCATTTTCGGTACTTACATTAAAGCGTGATGAAAACTTCAAATAGTGAGCCGTTTTCAGTGTAATAATGATAACTAAATTTAACGTAATTTATTATTTTATTAGCTAACAAATGATTATATCAGTTTTCGTGATGATTATAATAACTTGACTTGAATTTCCCCGCGGACTGTAAACACGAGTGACTATCGATATGATATAGTGATTATCAGAAAGTCTATTGATATCAAATATCACACCCACGGGTTGTAAAAAATACATGTACTATTAATTTTTCATATTAAATCTACTATATTCAGTTCTTAAAATACCAGAAACACGATTTCAATGCGAATTCTGGATATCATGTATAATAATAATAATCATAATATATTTTTTTATATTTTGGAAAGAATGAGTAATAGCCTATAAGACGATGTTTAAAAAAAAACCGCAAGCCAAGTTGCACGTTGTCTCACTAAGACAATAAGGTCAAATGTATAATCTATCACAATCGAAGTTGATCAAATAATACTTATTATTAGTTTATTTTTAAATTTCATGCTAAGTCTTTGCATTCAATAGATAATAATGTATAAATCTGTCCTATTATATTTTAATTAGTAGACATGTATAGTACACTACTCTATAAGTTTGTAAATTATAAAACATCTGAATTTTTTTTTTTATATAATTACTTAAAATTGTAAACTTTAATGTAAAAAGATATTGATGATTATAAATTTCAAAAGGTAGGTAAGTGGGTAACGCTCTGCTATACATTAATTGTTGAGTGGGTCACTTTTATATAGGTGTGTTACATTTTAATTCAATGATATATCATTTATATCGTTTACAATAAACGAAAAACGATTCTGAGCGGAAACGATCGATCAGCCTATATCACTAGAGTGATGTGCTTTTTTGATAAAGCTTTTAAAGTCATTTATTTTACTTTTAGTGTTATAATAGTTGGTTGATATATTTTTTTCTAAAAATACAATAAAATATTGAAAACTGTTTGAGGAAAAATAATTATTTTACGATTAAATATCGAATATAGTAAATATTTAAATTTAAAATACTCATAAATTCTAACCCTAAAGGCTTATGAAAAAAATATGACAATAGATTTTCGATATTTTTTAAATTACAAATTAACAAATTTTGAGTGTTTAAGGATTAAATTAAAAACATTTCTATTCTAAAAATAATTTTTAATCAACAAATATAAAAAAAATAAATTGTAAATGTTTTAAGTCTATGAATAACTTAAAAATAGACGTAATATTTAAAAAAAATATCGTATTAAAAAAAAATTATATGAATATTTTATAAAATTTTCAAGTATCAATGGTTTTTAGTTTAAAAATATTATATAGTAAAAAAAAGATTAAATTTGTCAAAAATTGGATTTGCATACAAAATTCCAGTTTTTCCTTAATTTTTTTCTTCGATTATAAAAATAAGAATTGAGAATTTTTAAGTTTGATCTCTCCAATTTGATAACCAAAATCACTACCTTTTTTTAAAAATCAAATTATTTTATCAACAGCTTATCGTGTACGTATACACAAAAAAAAAAACACAAACACACCATGATAAAATAAATACATTCATCTCTGCACTTAGGATCTAAAATAATTTTAGAGTAATAAAAAAAACCTTTTTTAAAATTAAATTTATAAAATACTTTTATGATTTAAAGTACTTTATCAAAAAATATTATTGACTAATTATTTGTTTTTGATGAACTATCTTTTGAAACTAAATATGTTTAACAACTGTCTTAGATCAAAGGTAATACAAATTACGTAGTATACGTCATAGTGTAGTGTCTATTTAATACTTGAGTATAACATTACAACTTATAATTCATCGTAAATCATCAGTTTAAGTTATAAGAAACATTACGAAAGTTTCTTTGATTACAAATATATCACAGAAGAAGAATAAAATAAAAAATAAAAAAAATAGGATATTTAAGTTTTGATGGAAAATAATGGTCTATTTATTTTTCTTTGATTACTTATAAAAGTATTATTTTCATTATAATTTTAAATCAAAGATCATTGATTTTACTCAATAATTTCATTTACTACGTTTATATTGTATTTGTCTGACAAATAATTAATACAGTTAGTAAAATAAAAATTTTAGGATATAAGATTATATTTTTTAGATCAATGTCGTTCGATATGGCCTATAATAAAGATAGAACGACAAGAAAAACAATAAAGGAAATTCGCACTACTGTTGTCGCGCGGCGGTGATTGGTCGTGTTTCGTGAGTATTATATTTCCGCAATATGGGCCAATGCAGACATAATAACATATACCTAAGTATAATATAAAATACGTGAGCGCATCATTCGCAAGTCATTCGGTGCGTATAGATAAAACGAAGAAATGTTTATATTATACAGAAGATGCACTATCTACGCGGGCCGGGGCGTATAATATTATATTTAACACTGTTGCGATTAATAACTATTGTACAATGGGGCCAAAGGTTATTGTTATTTTTTCCAAAAAATAATCGACACTAATCATAAAGACTAGATAAGTTTGAATCTTCACACTAAATGAGTATTAGTTTGTCATGATTTGTGGTTCGCTATTCGTCGAAATTCGTCATTAGTGTGTAGCTAAGGCTTATCCGTCATTTGTGGTTAATAATGAATGATTCGGTATCCAAAAGATTGAAGAATACGAATCAAAATCGTTTGACTTCTGCTGATTAGCAAATTTATTTAAAAGTCGTGTGAATTTTGTTTGTTTGTTCGTCATTCGTCAGAATTTTGTGAAAATAACTTATTTTGCAAATCATGCCAAATGGGCAATTAAGACAATTTTTCTCTGAAAATAATCTTTTTAGTTTTTAATAATGTAACTGAAAGGAAAAATCTAATTTTACACCGGATCCCCTTCAAAATTATCATACTTTAATATCACCGCTGAAGAATTTTTCTTTAAACTCTGAGCAGCAGTTCGGTATCTTCGAATTTATTATAATGCAATTTACACTCGATCGACACAACAACTTATATTTAGTAATTGCCAATAATTATATCTGAAGATATGAAAATGTACAGCTATATAAGTTTCGTATGTAACGTTACTACCACGTTTAATTAGTCCTCGGGGGGGTTATTCCGACTAGCATCAACCGCTGCACCCGGTCCGCGAAAATTGCGTTTAACATCGCTTTTGGCGGTAATTGTTTGTTTAGGAGAGAGTAGCGGGTCCAATGATTTTCAAACAGCATTCAACAACGCGAGTTGTTCTAATTTAAACATTTTATGAAATAATGATCGCACAATGTAGCACGGGGCACATGATAGTTTTCAAATAAAATATGGACGAATTTATATTTTACAACTAATCTGAGAGTCATAAATAAACGTTTTTTTTTTGTTGTATATACTCAAATCAACGAGTCAACTCAGGCAATCACTCAAAATAGTTTTGATTCGTGCTGTTTTGAGTTATAAAAATATGTTCATTTCACAATAATGTTTATATTGATTTCTGATGCAGTTATTTTTTGTCATAACTTCTACATATTTCATGGTCAGAGGAAAACAAAATTAATTGATGTAATGTTATAATTCTTTTGAACTTCATTCAGCATAGACGACAAATTTAATATTGTTTGTAAAACCTTTTTAGTACAACTTTTTTTTTATATTACTTATATTTAATATTGACTAAGAAAAAGTAGTTTAAGAAGTCTAATCGAAAAACAATAATTTTTTAAAAATTAATGTTGTACGTTTCAGAACCTTTTTAAATGAAAATAATATGTAAGTTTTATTCGTTTTGAGCAATAATATTGAAAATAGTTAATAGTTAAAATTAATAGTTGAATTACGCACTACAGGAACCATTTTCTTAAAAGTGGTACGAATAAAATATATTGATATATATTTTATAGAGAAAAACAACAAAATGTGTTAAGACAATATATTTTATACTTGTGAATTATGGTTGCTTTAATGATATTTTATAGGAAGTAGTATAATGCATAATAAAATAAAAAAATCTTCTTATTAGCTGCCTGGTTGGTTTTCGTGGTTTTTTAAGAATATTTCTTGTAGTAAACATGAATTTAGCACAGGTTTGGATATTTTTTGCTAATTTTTTAAAAAAGCTCTTTTGATTTTATTTAGATTATCATAGAAGCTTTCGAGTTGATTAATTATTTATATTGATAGGTAGATAAAGTAATCTCGTGTCATTATGTAGCTGTTAATTTAGCTTGAACCAAAAGTCTTTTAGTGTTATTCTCGGGAATTCTTTTCGGAGAATTAATATTGTTTTTAATCATTTTCGTTTGGGATATTATACTGGACATGCATCAGTTAATAGTGTTTGATATTATTTCCGTGTACGAACTATTATATTATATATTTATAATTTATACTTCTATTACCAATTTATTTTTTTATAAATAGAATAGTAAAATGAAGTAGCGTGTATTAGATAGAAATATTAATTATATTGTATATGTTTTTATTATTGAATATAGTTGGCACTTTGAGGATTCAAAGTAAAAGGTTTTCCAGTAATTTTCAAAATAATCAAAAAAAAATAAATAACTACTATAATGTTAATTTTTCATAAAATATTATATAATATATATAATACTAACATTTTTTAGATTATGATACACAACATATTTTGTTTTTTTATAGACATTTTATTTTGTTTTTTTTGTTTTTTAATTTACTTATGTATGATACAATTTTTATTGAAAATTCTAGGTTTTCAATACATTGTAATTATCTTAGCTAAAAAATAGAGGATCATTTTTTAATTATATTAATAAAATATTGTATATTACATTTAAAAATCATTAAAATTCACAATTTTATCAGTAAGGTTTGGAAATATAATATAAATTTCTTTATTAGTTTGTTTTTACTAATTAAAAAATAAGTAAATACGTAAATTTTAACATTTTTTGCATTTATTCTGAAATTCGAATTTTTAAGATGTTAAATATTCAAACATAAAATAAAGATTTATTCTTTAACAGTCCAATGATTTTTGTTACTTTTGTTTGTCAATCATAGAAACTAAAATCATTAATTAATTATATAAATTATGTACAAAATGCATATTTAAAATTATTCAGACTAATTTATAATAATAATAAATTATTAATAACCTAATTTAAAAATGATTATTAAGTTCGGTCAAATGAATACTTGTAAAGATCCTACATACATGGTTCGTATAGCAATTTTAAAATAATGAATATTCAATTATTTAAAAATAATAATATTAATAAATATACCGTTAAAATGTATATAATATATAATTTTAATACTATTGTAAATTTTAGTCTTATTTAAATTTATTGTAAAAACTTAATATTTTCTTTGATAGAAACTTATGACGAATTGTATTCTATTTAAGAAATTCATTATCTATTAAAAATATTATAATACGATTCGATTGAATTTATTTACGTATTGCCCACTTATTACTTTTAATTTGAAAAGTTGAATTTATCAATTTAATATAAGTATTAATCTAATTATAACTAGATATATGAATCTAATACGCTTGCATATCAATATATTGTTTTTTAAATTTAAAATATGTGAGATACAAATTTTATTTAAGATCCTACTACCATTCTAAATACGAAATTATGTTACACATTTTTTTTTTTTTTGTAATTTTTGGTGTATATTTCTTTTTTTCTGAGACTATAGGCGTAGGTATATATAATTTCTAATTTATTAGTATATTAAATCCAACGCCTTATAATAATAACTTTTTCATCAAAACAAATTATTTGTAAACCATTGATTTTGGATTTTCAAGTAATAATTATTGGTAACTGAAAATACAATATTGACTTTTGTTACAAGTGGCTGATAGAAATATTAAAAATAAACAAACAAGATGTTTGTCAATATTATTCAATGTTTAACAAAGGGCAATAATTATTATTAAAAATACTTAAAAATAATTTTTTTTAATTATATATTTATTTAAAAGCTTAAATTTCATTGCACTGTATTTTAAAATTATTACTTTTAACTATTTATTTATTAATTTTTTTATTTTATGTAATATAATAGAAATATATTATACAGTTTATAGCTATTCATTATTTTAGAAACATTCTAAATTAATTAAATAATTTGGTTAAAACTATAAGTTCTAAAACATTAATTACACTATTTATTTAAGTTATATCTGTTAAATGTAATTACCTAACTGTTTATAATTTTCTGAAACTATATTACAATACATGACTATTTGAATACTTAATAAATTAATAGAATATTTATTTAAATTTGATAGGAAAATATGATATTTTTTTGTTTTCTTATGTATAATAATGCATTTGAGATACTACTTTTCAATACAGCCATATAAAAAATACATAATTAATTATAACTATAATTAAATTTAAATAAATTGCGATTTCTCAACAAAAAAATATAGAAAATTCCAGTCCTTGAAAATTTATCAAACTACGTTTTAAAATAACTAACAACAATATTTTTTGAATATATAAAAAAAATATATAATTAATTTAATATAACTTTGAATGAAGCAATATTCTATTTACCCTATTAATCTTAATCTCAATTACAGTTTATAATGTGTATTAAAGTTGGTTAAAAAGTTTGTATTTAAATATTAAAAAATTAGCCTTTCTTTAAAACAATTTTTTTCATATATTTACTAAGTCAAAGTAAAATTAATTTTTATGACCAAAGTTCATAAAATATTCATTTAATATTAGAAATTTATCTATTATATTTTACAAACATTTTATTTTTAAGGAAATAAAATAATTGTTTGTTATAATAGACAGTTTTATTTTTCTGCTAGGTGCTAATACATTATATTATTTATATCTATACCTTAAATCTTTTAATGGACGTTGTATTCTTTGATACTACTAAAAACGAAAATATTTTTGATAAACTTATCGCTCTAGACATATTTTTGAATATAATTATGGATATATTTTTATTTTTACTTTAACCACAATTTCACTATTAAGTAAATAAAAGATTAAAAAACTCATTAAATGAAAGTAAACAAAAAATAATGCATAATCATAATAATCTGTTTAATAGTTATATCAATAAACTGTTAGTATGTTTCATGTACTATGGAGATATTTGTTTTTATTCGACTTTCATTTATTTTATACAAAACAGAATCCCCGAAAAACTCGATTTTTTTATATTTTATGAACACTCATCATAAATATGAATTGTCTATAGGTATGGTACCTGTTAAATATGATACCTTTCATAAAAACTTCTATAAAAAATCCATACATGCAGAAATGTTTTCGATTGATAATTAAAACTGAAACAGTTAAAATAACTGAATTTAACTAGAAAAAACATCAAGCTTCTTGCAATATGTCTCGTAAGGAACGAATTAAGTAAATTTGTTTTCTTTAGAGAATATATAATATCAAGTAATACGATGCTTACATAAATATTTTATTGAAATTATATTTAATATAATGGTCAAACTATTTTCCATGAACAACATTTTGTCTAATAAATTATAATCTTACTTAATTCAATATATTTTTATGAGTATGCGAGTATTAACCAAAATAAAGTATTGTTATTTAACCATTATAAAATGAAATTCTAATTATATTAATTTAAAATACCGATTTTCATGTTATTTTAACTAAATTAGTATGAATAATATTTATATTTCGTTAGAAATGCGTTAATATATTTTTATGAGTACATATTTTTTTTAATTGAGAACGGTATTCTATTTTTAATATTATTCAAATACCTACTATTAAAATAGTTTAAACGTAATTCCATGTAATTTAACATCACACAAAATAAAATAAGTGATGTTGCTAAAAGTGGCTTGTGCACAAATGTGTAGTGAATTGTGGTCTCTTTAGTACTTCAGGCTTCCGTGAAAAACCACATCATTATTTTGAGTACGAGATAAAAAATAATATGGTAGAATACGAGCTATCTCATTCAACTGATAATGATCTTTACAATTTACAGATGTGAAAGAGCATGTCTTTTGTTCGTGTTCAAAGCATCTCAATCCTTTATTTCCAAATATTTTAGATATTAATTAATAAACCATAGTACGTATGTATCTCACAATATTGTATTATATTATAATTATCTCAACAAAAAAAAAAAACTTCATTTAAATTTAATTCTATTGCTCAAATTTACGAAACACCTGCTAAATTCTAATGTACTCATTATACAACATACTCGTATTTTTTTATTTTTTCAAGAGAAACTGAACTATTTACTTTTTTAATGTATGGCTTATAGACTTTCATTCAGGATTCATTTAAATAAACTCGAATTTAATGACAAGTATGAAGACATTTTATGCATGACCAAGTTTACGTACGAAGGCAAATTAAATAATGTATTTTAGACTTTATTAGAATCTGTTTGCTATAAAACCCTTATTATTTTGGTATTAAAATAATTCTTAAAACTCCATAATAAACCTTTCTAAACTGTAACTTTACTCTATACCAAGGTAATGAAGCGTGATGAATAACCCCAATACTCGATATCTATATCTAGTCCAATTTTTTTTTTTGTGCTAATAGTATGTGCCAAAACAAAAAAAGTGAATAATTTGAAATATTATTTAAATAAGTTAAATACCTGATGGTAGCTTTTTAATTTAAATGTTACCTAAGATCAAAAAATATATATAATATAAATATTAAATTTTATATAGAGAGTTCTGATAATATTTTCCATTAATTTTCCTCCTAATTGGAAGTAGTGCTGTATCATATCCATCCCCAACAAATGAAAAGATACATTTAAAACATCCGAGTACCTCAAAACTTAAAATTTACACCAACGTATTCTAGATTATGTTAAAATTGCTATTTTATATAAATATACAGTGTTATTACTTCATACAAGCTTTCCATATACAACACTAATGCAAATTTTTAATAGCCCTAAATTATTCACTTAAAAAACAAAACGACAACTTTGTCATTTTAAGTGATTCATTAAGCACAATCGTAAGTATTTCAAACACAAGCAAATTTAATGATAAGAAAATTTAACTCATAATTTGTGCTTATCACAACGAAGGAAATGTAGTGAAAATAATGTGGATACAAGGCCACTCATCAATTAAAAGTAACAAAAAAATTCAATATTAATAACAAGAATGTAGAATACTCAAACTCTACAGACAACATTTCGTTCATCAACTTTCAAGATATTAAACGAATAATACAACTAATTTCATTACAATCCTGACAAAAACATTGGTCAAAATTCAAAACTCAAAATTAAATGAAATAAAACAATTATTCTTCTCAAATCTAAAATTTAAGTGTCTAACAATTAATTTCACTGGAAATAAAGAAATTATGATCAACAAATTAAGAATAAGTCATATTATAGACTCACCCCAAGTTACCTGATACCTCTGGCTAGGAACCTCTGATGACACATTGATATGTGGTGTCGAATTTTCAGTCAAATATATTATAACCGGATATGGCACATATCACAAAGCAAGGAACTGAAACAAATTACCCGATGACATAGTTGAAAGCCTAGGATCTGAATTTCCGATAACAAACATATTATTCTTCTTCATCCAGCAGCCAGGATTAAATAAATTAATATAGCATAAAAACTTTACAAAATTGTGTTTGACATGTGTATTATTTATATAAAGATATTATAATTTAATTTGTTTTATTTAAAAAAAAAAAAAATGTTATTCGCAAATAGCTACGATGCAAAAGGTAATATTTTGCTTTAACAAACAAATAGTTATATTTCATAACAATCAGAATCTAAAACACCAATTACAAAATGTACCATAGGTACATATTTATTTATATCTATAGTATATCGATCAATGTTTTTTTTTTATTCGACAAAATTACTTTATAAAAAACAAATACCTTATAAACAACAATAGAGTTTTATTAGTAATTAATAAATATATTATTATGTTCAATTACAGCGGCAAAACTTTTCAATTTATTTTTTTATTTATTATTTGATACTGACTCTTTATACGGAATTATATATTTTTCACAATAAGTTATAACTGATAAATAGTCGTTGAATACTAGCTTGTACATATACATGCATTGCATAAAAATAACTATAGTCGTTGACACGAAAAATGAGCGCTGGCCTGGGTGGTCCGTTGTTCATACCCACCATAATAACAATTGGTTCTCAGCAACCAATTAATGAATTAACCATCGAATCAAATTGACTGAGGGCTATTTATTTTATGATGTTGACAAACAATATCGAAAAACTGCCGCTTGACGTCAGCGTTCATTTTTCGTGTCGCCGACTATACACATATTATTTACATAAGTTAGAATGTGATTTATGTGCCTACTGAATAACAAAATATACCTAGAAATTCATAATTTATTTAGAAAAATAAACCCAAAAATACCAAAAAATATGTCCCATGCCTTTTGCATAAGATGAAAAAATTCACATTTTATATTTATTGGTATGTGAATGAAACATATTTAATACTGTACAATCAAATATAGGTTTTTATAACTTTTAATTTAAAATAATCCAAATGAGAAAAATACAAAATTAATATTTTTAATATTATTATTATTATTTTACGTATGTGTTATTTTAAATTATTGAGGATATGAAAAAAATATAAAATAACGTTTCCAATGTATAGTTTTTACGAGTCTTGTCTTTTATATTATGAAATAAAGGTTTCGAGAATTGATACATTTTCAAAGAGACGACAATACATTGTAAAATAAAATCAGTCATTTCAAAATTCTACAGAGAATTTCTATGCAATTGAATCAGAAGTAAATTCAATTTAGTAAACGTTGACATAGAAAGAGATTTAACCAGAAACTTGAGATTATTAACGACTTTTACACTGTGGACAAAAATTTAGTATTAAATTATAATATTTCTTTAAAAATATTCGCTGTTTAAGCTTTTACTAGGTAGAAAATTTTGATTATATGAAGGCTTATATATTTTTGTTGAAATGTATTTAGTTAAATCAATTTCTTTGTACAAGATTTGTAGCATATATCGTGTTATTCTTATGAAAAAAAGAAGAAAATATGTTTTTACACGAGTGCAATATTTTCCACAACTGTTGCTGAAATTATTGAATGAAGTTTAATGTTGGTAGTTTAAAATGTACATTATAAAATATAGCTTCATTCAATTTTATTAGGTAATAAAAAATATAAAGCAATTGAATTTAAAGAAATATTAATTTTATTACTTTAAAAATATGTATTATTTGCACTGTATATCTATGATTAGACCATTAAAATCTTAGAAAATATAGATAATAGAACAGACGTATAAATCGATTTATATTTTGGGCAAACAATACCACATATTATTATGTTTTTAAAATAATATTTTTAGTCGATATAAAACTCCATTTTAAAGTAACAATACCTATATAATAATCGTCTCAACAAAACAGTTTCAATAGACTACTTTTCGTCATTTTCATTTTGTCCATTGTGCCAAACAACGAAATGGGATACTGTGTATATTATAAATATTTCAAATACTTTTATCAACCGTGAAATAACGTGGAATAGTTGTAATATTATTTTTAAGTCATCATTCAATAAATTGTTCACGTATTTTATAAAAGAAGATTATTCTAATAACTAATATTATTCTGTCTAAGCTTAAACTAAACCGTAAAGTATGAAATGATAATTGATCGTACAAAATAAACTCAGTTGCAATAAATAACGTTTAATGTGTTGAACATAGCACTATAGCAATGATTTAAATTGACTTAAGTAAACATACGCATACTTTGAGCTCTTAAAATCAGAATAGATAGTTAATTAATGCCAGTATGCGCTTTTAAGTTCTATTTTGTATCGCGGTTGTATTTCAGTATATTTTGTTCAGTTTCCGACATATATACCTGCTATCATAATAATATGTAGATTTAACAACATAAATATGTCGTCATTTATTTTTAGTTTTTCCTTTATTAACTTTTATTCCCTGTATGCTTGCTTGTACTCTATATAATATAAGCGATAAGTTGTTCATTTCTATATAAAGTTGAATAAGTTGAGTGGATGAATAATTATACAAGCGTACGCTCATATTAACTTAAAATATCTTGGGATTAAAACGAGTAAAAGATTGTCATTACAGTAATTCTAATGAAGCGCACATGCATTATTCAAATGTATTACACTGTTGTCTCGGTTTTCCGTAATTCTGTTATTCATTTTGAACTGCTGCTTTGATATCGTTAAAGGTTGTTGAGAATTGAACGAATACACAATTATAAGTACATATTATCAAGATAAATCCAGCCCATAGTTATATATTTAGTATATGACATTTTTAAATATTTTATGGAAAAAATAACTACGTCAATACAATTAAGCTTATATTAAAAAATCTATAAATATACATATTATATTATATTATGTATCATATACCTTTGTTTATTTGTTATATAGATAACTGTATATTATTTTGAATAGGAATCTTAAAAATACACTAACAATTTACATTTTACCAGTAAAAACTTTATGTATATTCTAGGATACATAAATTTAGTTAGTAAAAGTTATGATAAACGTAAATAAAAATTATAATTAATAAAATATATTATAAACTAATAATTGATAGTTATTTCAATTTTTATAAAAAAATTATTTACTATTTATTTTCATACGATGTCTTAAAAGTTCAATACAAATTACAAAATAAATAATAAATATTTTATTCTTTATAAAATCATTATTTTTTAATATTATATTATCATGACACCTACTGTTAGATAATATATTTTATTTGCGGTATTTACATTTTTTAGTTATTGATTGTGTCTTCCAATTGCTACTCAAAAATCCTGTTAAGCAACAGCTTGACGTATACTTGTTTTTGTATTTGGAACATGCGTGAATTAAATAAATGTATTATAATATTAAAGCCACATAGATTAATTATCTAGTAATTTTAATTGAATAATTGATTCCTAGCCTTAAATCATGAACAGTAATTAGCTTTTACAAACTCAATTTGTACATCCTAAAATACACCTAATAAAAACCGGAATAAAATTACGATTTTCAGCATTTACTGATTACATGATATTAATCTTAGAATCAATTAACATATATTTACTATATTATATTTTTTCTAAAAAAAAAAAAAAACGTATATTGTGATACAAAATAAAAATGTATGAAAATAAATAAATTCTATAATATAAATTATTTTAAATCCAAGGTTCTAAACATCTAATACATGTATACTCAATACCCAACTGAATTTTTATATTTTATGTAATTTTAATTTTAATAAGTACATCCAATTCCAGGCCTATAAATATGAAACCTTAATTAATATTAATTAAGATATTATTAAGATAATATTATCTTGCAAGTAACAAACAGTGTAATATTATTATTGATTAAACGTTATATTGAATAAATAATTTTCGAAAATTTAATAATTTAATTTAAACCTAACTCGCATATTGCATTATATTATAATTACGTATAATAATTATATTACAGTGCGGTATACAAGAATTTAGTATGGGGAGATTATCATAGTAATTACAATAAGAATTAATTAAACAATAAAATATGAATAACATAATATATTATTTTTATAGTTTTGTCTCGGTTTCTTGGTTTTATTTGTATACATTTGTGTATTTTCCATGATGTAAAAAGATTGAACCTCTGTAATAGGCCCCCGTGATTATACCTCGATAACCCTTGGTCAGGGTTTTCTGCTTAGAAATAAAAATATTAGTTAATAAATGTAAAATTTTATTTTCATACGGACTGGTGTTAAAAGTGTACATGTTCGTTTTAATGCCAATAACTGATTTTGATGACGTTGTACTTTTTAGGGCATTTAATTAATAGATTCACTTTATAAGTTAAACATAAAAATATAGAAAATACGTGAAACTTGTGATAGTATACTTCAAAGAAAAATAATTTTAAAACTAATATACATTTACTTTTAGTAAGAACTAAAAAAGTTGTTTAAGTTAAGCCACTGTTTTGAAATACCAACAATGAAAATATTAATATGCCACACTTAATTTATTTATTTATTTAAGCATATTTTGGTTTTGATAAAGCTTTAGTTAACTCATGGTAATTTTATTTTATTCATTACAATCATTGAATATGATTATAGTTATTATAATTATTTTTGATACCATTAAAATTTTGATTATTTTTAAAATATTGATCATTGTGAAGATACACAAAATAATGAAAACCTATTTGCTTTTATTTTAACCATTTTACTAAACACAGTATTGTCTATTTTTGAAACAGCACCCACTTAATTTTTATTTCTTATTTTTATATTTTTATATTTTTGTAAAATCGATTAACATAATATTTTTCAATTCAATTTAACAATTTACACTTTATTTTTAATTATGTAATATAATTGACTGATTTAAATTTTTTTTGTTTATTATTTTTTTAGTTAACAACTTTTATAAATGATACTATTAAATAATAATAAAAAAATTCTTAAATAATAAATAATATTTTTTTTTTCCTGGTGCCTTTTTCATAAAATGTTAGCCCATAGGTATAGATACAGTTGTAAATTGTAAAATATAAAATGTATTTATTTATTAAAATTAATTTTATTTTAAAAACATCAAAAATACAGGTACCTTAATATAATTCAACTTAACTTAATATAACTTATACTATAAATAAATATTCTGTATCAAATAACCACATCTAAATTGAAATTATACAACAATAAATTGAATGCATTTATATGTTCTAGCTACGTATTTAAAATTTATAACCAAGTAAGAATATCCAAACATCAAACATTTCCAATCTGGATGATGTTTTAGCCACAACATGACTCTTTCTATTGAGGCATTATTCATAACTGATCAGTGATCACCTATGTTAACTTATGATCAATGCAGAAATATTTTAAAGTTAATCTTCATATGAATGTTTATTTTTACTTTAATGTATAATATATGATGATATTATAAGTATTATATTTTTCCTCTATTTCTTTAGAAATATATTATAAATTACTTCATTGCAATTTTTACAGAGACCAAAACTACAATGTTATTTCATAAAATTAAATATTTAATAATTTATAAGTATAGGTACTAGTCATATTTTGAGACGGTTCACTTAATATAATATTATCTTATTCATATTAATACGAGGGCAATAATCTGTCAGATGAATGATTTTAAAATTAATTCGTTTATAAATAACAACAGTGGTTTTATTGTAACCATATAACTATAAAAATAGCATTATAAAAGATAATTATTATTGGTTAGGTATTCTGTATAAAATATATTGTTATTATATTGGTGATTTGTTTTCAACATTAAGTATAATTATTAATAAAAGATAGGTGTAATATAACTAAATAATAATTTAATTAGAAAAGTTTTTTATCAAATATCATGAAATATTTTTATTTATTAAAAAAAGTAATGATTGATATAAAAATTAAAATGCACAATTGACCAAATTACATATACCTTCTTATTAATTTTAAATAAAAACCATGATAGATAAGGTGATATGGCTCCAAATACTGAAACAATTATTAATCCTATAATCATATTTTAGTTAATAACTATTAAATTATATGATAGATTTCAACTTTTAAGTTTAATAAAATTCTTATAAAAACAACTAGATTTGTAAAACATTTTTTTTTTTAATTAAAAATAATAAACTACAAGGGGTCCTAAAAATTAAAATAATAAACATAAATTAAGTAATCTAAAACTTATCTAAATCATAATAAAGTATATAACAACATATTTTCGTATATTGAACTCATATTGAAAAAATTAAATTTTAAATGTTATTACATAATTCGATATTTGTACAAGAGATGAGTATAATGATCGTCTTTGAAAACTACTCTGCTAAACATACGTATTCATTAATATTTTGTAATTCAATATGAACTCGAAACATCAAACTTGATAAACTTTAAACATTATATTATAATGTTAATAAGTTATTAGTAATTAATAATTCTAATTACTAATTATACGTAATTTATCTTTTTAATATATTGCTTTTAATGCA
Organism: Rhopalosiphum nymphaeae; assembly: GCA_036289425.1. Taxonomy (NCBI): domain Eukaryota; kingdom Metazoa; phylum Arthropoda; class Insecta; order Hemiptera; family Aphididae; genus Rhopalosiphum; species Rhopalosiphum nymphaeae. The sequence goes on along the minus strand of JAZAQC010000012.1, from coordinate 5,640,521 downwards.
AAAACCGCGAATTCTATAATTTATTCTAAATCTTTATTAATTAATAGACTGCATAGTCGTTAAGTAATTGATTTCATTTGGATAAAAAACATTTCAGAAATTAAAGATGTAATTCTTACCATTTTAATAGTTATAGACTTCTAAAGTTCAAAATAATTTATCTTAAATTATATTATCATTGTATTAAAAAATAATGTGATAGTACAACTTAACAATTATACTGGTGCTTTTTTAAATTTAATTTTCTACACCAAAGGCAACTGTTCTTAAATTAAAAAATCCACTATGTTTATAATAAATTAAATTTAACTAAAAGATATTACCTGGCATTCATAAGTACCATTGTCAATCTTAGCTACTGGCGATATCCTTAAATCCCAGTCATCACTTTTTTCAGAGTGAAATACGCGGAAACGTCCGTCATTTATGTACGTCAACACACCTGAACTCAGAATATGCCAATCTCTCCGCCGTACCCAAGACACCTGAAACCATTATTTTTATGAAAATTGATTTTTTTCAAAATTCAAATGTATAATACAGGTATTATACAGAATATTGTGAACATTATACATTATACACTATATTATCAGGTTATCCAAAACCTGTAATATTTAAGTACATATACATCCGTCTTTAATTATTTTACAATGCATGCACTCTTATTTTGAACTGTTTAAAATAAAATAATTTTATTATGCACAATTTATTATGCGATTTAATATCACGATGTAGTTGTGTGTTTATTATCATATAGTTTAAATGAGATTTAATTATAAGTACACGTCAAGGGTTGAATTATTAAAAATCCAAATAAAGTTTATGGATTGTAATGAGACGAAAGTATTTATGCATGTAATTGGTAACAATATTAATTGGTACTTAACTGTTATATGTTATCATAAAATAATAATTAAAAACACACCGATTTATTTTTATTTTTACATTACATTATAGTATTATTATATCGTATTAAAAGTACAGTTATAAAAAAACAATTTATAAAGTAATAATAAATTATGTTTCTAAAAACAGCCTCAAATGGGTATGATGAGTAGACGATTTATTTATAAAAATTATGCCGAATAAGAATTCCCAATATTACACTTCTACAAAGTCCCTTATTTCCCTTTTTAATTAATACCCTTATGCGATTTATATTTTGAGTATGTAAACCATAATCCGGGTCTACAAATTAATACGTATGATTTACCGAATTTTGAATAAAACCCCAATTGCTTAAATTGTTGTAGTCCTCCAACAGCTAGACATAGTTATAACTTAAAGTCAATATCGACGTTCCGTATAATTCTGTAAATAGATTTATAGTTTAAATATCCTAAATTAAATTTAAGATAATAAATTAAACAATTATAAATTTAGTTGTGCTCTGCATAATATATAACAAGACTAATCTTACGAAACGGTGATAGATTCAAGTTGGATATTGTTTTTTGTATTGTCACATATAACCAAAATTATAATTTAATTAACATATTAGTATCTAAAAAATAGAATCCTTCAATTCATTACTTACTCACATGATTACAATATACATAAAACATTATATTATTTACACAAAGCACAGAGTCACAAACCTATAAGTTTATTACATACTCAAGCAATAAAGCAAGTAGCACTATGCATTTATGCTAAATTCCTAATAGGTATTAGTAATATTGAAAATCTACCGTATAAGAAAATTCTATCCACAAGACCTTCAAACAAAACATAAAGAAAAAATGTTCATTAGAAAGAGCTTCTTCTATCTATAATATGTACAATACACATTATTAGTTATTAATCTACTGATAAATATTTATAACATATTTATGTTTAACAATTTATGTTTAATTTTATTTTCAGAGTTTTCACAACAGGTTTATCACATATTATATTCTAAAAGAAGATTTAATGTTTATATTTATTTAATTTTAAACATTTTTACATGTAGATTAAAATTAACTGCAACTAATATCATTTTATTTATTTAAATATTTCTTAAATATCTGAATTATTAAAATCACTCTTTTGAACTTATTATTTTAAAAATATATCTTACCTTATTGTGTAATTAATTTAATTAAAGGAAGATGGTTGAATTATAAAATTCTTGTATTCATACTAGAGAAAAATATAAATTAAATTATAAAATTCTGTAACAGTTTGATGATATAATATATAAATATATTATTTTTTATCTTCGCTAATTTTTGTTTATTTATATTAATAATATTATATAATTTTACTTATATTTAGACTTATTAAAATTTTTAAAAATAAAAAATGTATTATAAACTATTAGTATACCTGTAAGAAAACTATTGTACATTTTTAAAATATAATTAATTAATATTATGTCAAAAAAGTAGTCTACCAATGACCACATTTCCGAGGCCTATTTCTAATAATAATAAAAAACAAAATTAATAACAAAATTTGATTTTTTTTTCAAAATATTATCTCATATATATCAGCATATCACAACTTTATTTAAGCAAATTGTTCCGCTTTGTAAGTTGCCAAAAGACACAGTATACATTACGGGTTAACGTAAATTGTTTGGTTACTTGTGGCTTATTAACATTGAAATGAAATATCAAATGAATAGAATACTCAAAAAATAAATGTTATACAAAATAAAATACAAATTTAATTTATAAGAGTAAAAAAGAATAAAATAAAATATATAAATACGAATATGTATAAATAAAAAAAAAATACAGTTAACGTATACACATGTACATGAAGATACTTGCCACATGAATAAAAGGTAATTTATAATAATATTCAGTGTATCTCTCAATACTGACAAACACATTTTAGTCAAATCGGTGTTATTTAATGAATGGGCTTTAAAAAAATTTTTCAGAAAACCTGATGTGGTACCACGAGTGCCGAAACATGGACCCGTTATTTAATCAAGACCCATTATGTTAAAACATCATTATATAGAATAGATTAAAATTAATTAATATAATTATTATAGAAAAAACATATTATCAATTAAATAATAGAATATATTGTATTCAATCAAATTTTGTAAAAGTGCCAACTTATAAAAATAACAATTAATATCTTTATTTAAATCAATAATAATATTACTTCAGATTTAACATTTTTAGATTCTAAGCTGATAAATGAATGTATTGATTTTTAATGATATATGTGTGTGTGTGTGTGTGTGTGTGTGTGTGTGTGTGTGTGTGTGTGTGTGCTGTATTTTTTTTTTATAAAATTATTTGTTAAAATAAATGCTTTGATTTTCAACTTTAGAGATGGTTTCAGGTATCAAACTAATAGTTATAAACTTATAATAGTAGGTACTATTAACAAGTAAAAATTAAAAATGTCCAGTATTTTTCAAAATTTACGTTAAACCAATATCCGATAAAATCATACGAGGTTAGGTCTAACTTAAAAACAATTAGTTATAGATACTTAAAATTTTCACTGAATATTTATATTAGCATTTATTACTACGCATGATATAATTTTTTAAATATTTTAAATTTTAAAAATTATCAATGAATATTTTGAATTAGTTATATTAGTACAATATTGTTTTTTAAGCATTTAAAGTTCAATTTTAAAAATATTTATATCATATTATAATACAAAATTTATAAAATATTCTACATTTATAACAAAAGATTTGACATTTAACTCAAAGCTGCTTCTAAGTATTTCGTAAGATATGTTTTGAAAAAATATATACTATATAATGTATTAAACGTGAGTATTTTTTTTTATTTACATTTTAAATTATGCGATGTTATCGAAAAAAGTTAATTTAACCTATCGTATTAATAATAGTAAATTAAATAATATTATAATAGCATTGTATAAAAGTCATAAAATATGCATAGTTAAGTATATCAGCTAGCAGTTCGTAACCGATTTTCCAATACAATTATTTATCATTGAATTCAAATTTAACACATCTATTTCAGAAACATATTTAATGAATTAATACACACGACACCCGCAGCATAGTTACATATTATATATTGTGAATATATTTTAAAAATAAGTAACTTTGAAAAACTTATTCTCTGTGAATAATTTAAGTGAAATAGATTGTTTTAATTAATTCGTGTTATGTATTTGACCCTCAGTGTACATCAGATTTCAAAGGTTTGAAATTCCTAATTTTGTGGTACCGTGTAGTATTTCCATTTTATTAGTTTATCAATGGCATAAATAAAAATGAATAAATACCTAGTGTATTTGTTTGTGAATAACCATAATCTTAAATCATTAATTTAAATTTTAATATCCAATTTCGTTAAAATTTGAATTAAAAATGTTTATTAATATATATGGATATTTTTAATTATTTTATATTTTCAACATTTATTAATTAGGGTATGAAATATTTATGAGGAACTTCGCAATAAATGTTCAATCTTTTTTTATCTTAGATCTATGTTTTTACTCAAAATACATTTTTTTTTGTTTTTTCGGATATTTATAACAAAGCATTGTAATTTTTTGATTTTAAGCGAATCAATTTTATACCAACAACCATCCTCAAAGTTGAAGTCTGAAACAATTTTACAGCCTACAAATGTGTTTTCAGTCCAATAAAAATAAAAACCATACACACACCATTATAAAATCAATACATTCATCACTCTGCTTAGAACTTATAATACAAAAACACATATTTTGAAAATAATGCATTCATTCTTCAGCTTAGTTATTTATTATGATTGTAATTTTTGTGAGTAAAAATACTAGTTGATAAATACTAAAGGAGACTAAAATGATTACATATTATACAATACGTAGTTAATATTTAACTTCATTAATTGTTTACGTTAAGGAATGCGTTATAACTACTCGAAGAAATTGTGGTATAACATCACAAGTTATGAATGTTTTAAATCTCATCACATTCTCCAAGCAACTATTTTGGAGCAAAGATCTTATTAATTTATTTACTTTCCCATTAAAAAAAACTTCCTATCATATCTCATTCTATATAAAAAAAGGTCTAATGTTTTCAAAAAGAACATAAAAAGTAAAAAAAATTGTAATACTACGATTAGTCTCTTCGTGGTATAACGACACGCGTAGAATGTATATTATAAGGTAATAAGGAACCTACTTCGATAATCTGGCACAATATATATCAGAACGTGCAACAATTAATGAAAGATTTGTAAACAACGATCGTAGAATTTAATTTGGTTTACAGTCAATTCAATTTACCAGCAAACATTACAATCTGTTTATCTCTTAGTTTTGATATTGTAATTAGGTTAATCCGTTAGCACAACTATAAATAATTCAACTATTCAACTTTAATGTCTTAAACACAATTGTATCAAATCCATTATAAATTAAGAGGTATACTGCAGTAAAAAAATTCGTCTACAAACACACTATTTTAAAATTTCATAGTTAAATATTATAGTATTATAATAATATGTTCCTAATTTATTGAAACGTAATATTAATGATAATGAATTCATCGTTAAATTTCTTCACACGTGTTAAAAATTTAATGCGACAATTAATTTACATAATAAAAATAGCCAATTATGATAACAGCAGAATGATGACTATTAAAAATAATCATTAAACACTATGTATAAACCTAGTATACTTTTTATGGACCAAAAATATTTTAATATACTATGTATTCTAAAAGCAAAAATATATAAAATATAATAATAAGTATTAAGTACATAATTTTATTGAACCAAAACAAAAAAAATAATATTTTAAAAATATAATTATAAATAATTAATATATCTACTTATAAATTATATCTATATTCAAAACTATTTTTAAAACAATTTAGAATAATATATAATTTATCTTAGGATATAATATGTACCACTTAAGCAATTTATTTTCAAAGTTATCTCTAATTATTACTTGTTCTTAATAAAATCATAGAGTCAACTGATATCTTTTAACTTGATAAATACATATTTAATTCATAGAGGTGTTAAGTGAAGGTTCTAAGGTTCTGGAAATTATTATTACAAAAAAAAAAAAAATATATAATTAAATAAATATATTTTTTTAACTCATCGAAGTATAAAATGTTTAAAATTGGTTTATTTCAACAAAAAAATCCTAGTTATTTAAAATTATTTAGTATTTTATATATTTTTCTCAACTTTTTTACCTATCTGTATTACATGGAAATTGGTAATATATATTTATTTATAATATAAAGCATTGTATATTTTATTTTAATTTATGGTTATTGATGGTATAAAATTTAAAATTCCTTATAGGTCCATTAAAATTAGTGTAAATAATGAACATTTTAAGAACAAGACAATATCATTTTATTCAACTCCGTAGTATCTATAATTCAAATTTAAATTATATCACAATGTTTTACTGTTTGTATAATTTTAAAGTAGCATTGATGCCAACTTGTATATCGATAAATAATTCAAAATGAATAATCAATTTATAAATAATTTAAATTGTATTCTTTACAACTAACTATATATTATACTATTATTCACGTGTTACGTTTATTATGATCGACAAATACTTAATATTTTGTTTAATACACACAAAAACGATAGTTTTTCATGTTTTTTTTTTGTTAACTTAATTTCCAATTATATCTATAACTATCTGTAACTATTAATTTTTATTAATTTGGAATACTTCAAAAAATATAAATTGTAAAGAATAATAAAATATTAGAATACGTTAGATAGACATCAAAACGTAAGATTAAATCATTGTTAAAGAAAAAATACAGTAAAAAATAAAATGTTTATAATACAGAAATATAAAATGTGTTAAGTGAAAATGATATTAATATGATGTAAATAAAAAAAAGAAAAAGAAAAAGAAAAGTAAATAATAAAAGTGGATACCAATATAGTATTTGTTGTGAAAACAAAAATATATTCCAACACGTTTTTCACATTTAAAGTTAACTTATTGAACTATGTTTATTTCTCATTCGTTGTATTAAAGTTTTTCGCCATCAAGTTCTTGCATAAACACAGTTAACCCGCAATTATTGAGTAAAGCAATGTTAATATAAATTATTAGAACCACCAATGGTTTAATAAATAAAAAATATTGCTATTTAAACGTCATTTAATAAGAAAAAATGCACATGACACACACAACTTTCAAGTACAAAAATAATAATTATCACAGTGACGCAAAGACTCTTGTTTACGTGGGGTAACGAAACACGTATAAATATATTTTTATAAAAAGACGTGAATAAAACAAAATTATAGTAATAACAATAACAATGATGTGTGTTCCAGTCAGCTGTATTGAGTGGAACGACGTTGTTGATGATATGCATAATCGAAATGGATACGGCGACGGTATCCATACGTATTGTATAATTAACAATTATACATAATGATAATATAATTTACTAGATGTCACGTGTACTTCTTTTCTTGAACAAAATGCATCCGCATTAAAGTTGAATACTAATATTTAGCGTAACGCGTATAGGTAAATAATATTGTCGGTTTTTTATTTTGGAGTATAAATGATACTTCCGATGAATACTTTACATTACTATCCCGCCCATCGTTACTCTTTTTTGACCATCTAAAATATCAGCATATTATATTTTACATTTTTTCTCACTTGAGTCTCAGACTAAATATTTTTTTTTGGAGTATTCTTCAAAATTTCTATTGAAGTTTCTTTTAAAACTATATATTTATTCGTTTTTATGATCAGAGGAATAGATTATAATTTTTTTCTGAGCATACACGAAAGCAAGCAACATATAAATTATATCCCCATGCACTTCATTGTCCATTAAAATTACTATTGTTATGTGATTCAAACTTTATTCAATTCGTTTATAATACTTAATAATTGTCATAAGTATACGGTGTTTTTTTTATACTTTTATGTGCAAGTTTTCCGATTATTTAAAAAATAACTTGATTATTAATTAAATTATAGAACCATGAGTTTCCAACCAAATGAATACATAGTGCTCCGTCGTTGTATCTTAGTTTTAGTGTGCCAACTGCCAATCAGTTCTGGCAAATCGTTAGTTTTTTGATAATTTTTTATAATCATTATTTCAAAGTTAAAAAATAAAATTAAGTTAATATAATATTAATATTTTTCTTGTTCTAATTAAGCTTGACTTCGACAGGAAAATAGTTTTAATATATTTTGTATTATTAATAAGTTATTAGTAATATGTTATTATATTCTAGAATAAACAGCAAAGTCATATTTTTTAGTCGTTGAATTATTTAAATGAATACTCATAATTATACAAATATTTAATTAATAACTATTAGATTTTAAATGCATAGCTAGCAAATTAGTTTAAATCAGTGTTCGGAAAAAACATCGTTTACGAACGCACGTTCATATATTCACGTCTATAGTTAGTATACGATCACTCGTTTCTTTCAAATAGAACGTGCACGTCAACGACGTTTATATTTTCAATGGATTTCAACGATTTTTAAGATTCTCAATTTATTTACCATTTAACAAATATATGTATTAAATATATTGATTATTTTATTTAATAGAATACTATTTTCCTATTATATATTTTATTAACGTACATATGAATTAATTATTTATCATATACCTGTTTACTGTTTTTGTTTCAATATTTGAATATATTAGAAATTACATTTGTATTTTAAATTTAACTCCAATTGAAGTCTTCAACCAAAATGTATTTTCTCACCTCTTAATAAAACTATGAAGGCAATTGAGTTTTCTAAAGCGACCGGGTCCCGTCTCTTTCCTGTGTGTATACTGCATGCTTTAAAGACTAAATTTTGTTTTTATTATTGGTTAAGTCATATAATAATATGTTCATGGGTTTTTATAATAACTATTGGTAAGCGACTCATAAAAAATTAAAATATTTAAATAAAAAATATATGATCTAACGAACTCGTTCATTTTTTCAAAAAACGTAAAGGAGTACTGTTTTATGGACTGAATAAAATTATCAATTTAAAAGATACTAACATCTATTAAATTTAGTATAAGTCGTACTTAAAAGTAAAATTTGAGATACTTAACATATTTTTATAAATCTTATGGAAGTCGGTTTTACATAACAATGACAAAAGTATTGTATTATGTATTTTAAATTATAATAAATGTATTCATTTACACAGCACACGCCACACATAAGTAAAAAGTGTAAACTTTTTAAATCATCTAAAAAGTGGGTGAGCCATTGATACATTTTTTTTTATAAACAACTGATTTTATAATCTTTTTGCTTGAACTTGGCAAAATAACATTGGAAATGTTTTTATAAAATAAATAAAATCCAAAAAAATAATAGAATCAATTCTCCAATGATCAACACATTTTGTAGAATAATTTTAAAAGTGAAGTAGTAGTTGTTTCTATTAACTTAATTAACTATTTCTATTGAAAATTAATAGAATTCAATTATTTGTAAATGTAATATAATAAATAATTATATTTTATGAATTTAATAAATAGAAATACTTATGAAAAATTGAATAAAGATTAACTTATTACTAATAATTATCTTTTTTTAATTAGAGATTATCCAATAATTTATTTAAACATAAAAACATTATGATGCTAAGTATATAATTATTCTTGAGTCGTTAGTTAATTTAGATCACAAAAACAATTCGAATTAATGATTTTATGAATTGTTTTTTGGCCATTAAACATATATTGCTACTGATTTTTTAAGATACTAAATGTATCAAGACTGGAGGTATGAGATATTGTTGCCATTCAAATTAATGTGAAAAAAAGAAAATCAATAATAACGTATAAATTATTTAGAAACTGTAATGTTAAACACCAAGAATCCGTGCCAATATTTCACATGCATAAGAAAACTATAATGCACAATATATACTTCATCACAGCTTATCTTAAAGCACCACAGAAAGTCGCTTGTCTCGTTTCACTACCACAATACTTAGTTCAGCAGACCCGATAAAATGATTTTGATTTAAAAATCTTTACACGAAAAACTAATAATTCTAATAATTAATTTCTAGACTCAATTTACATGTTCACATATAAAACATTGTCAATACTTTATGAATAATTATCATTTTGAACTAAATAATTTATATTAACTTCAAATAAACAGCGTACGCATATATGATGAATTAATTAATGATATTGATGTATATTAATATATGTATTATATGCAAACAAGAAATTATAAAAGGTAATAATTTTTGTCCCGATCAGATAATTAAATTGATAATTGATCGTTTAATATTACAAATCATGTCTTTAATAAATTAAAACTTGGTTCAATTATCTTATTTAATATTGTTTTAAATACAATTATATTTATTAAAACACTGTTTGAAAAATGTATTAGTCCCATATTACTATAATTATAGTGTTGTAATTATTTTAATTAAATATACAATATATTTATATAACATAATATAATATATATTATATTCATCAATGTGTTAAACACGTCTTGTCTTAAAATAATTTATATTTAATGCTTATTATTAATTATGCTATCATAAATTGTATAGCTTCTTGGTGTTTTGTCTTTTTTTATAGTAAATTGGCATATTGTTTTTGTCGTTTCGTGTTTTAATTTATGAATATGGTTGTTTTTGAATTAGGAGATATATCGTTCCAAATGGACCATTTAAATGGTCGCCATTTAGGTTTATAATTCATTTGGATGAATTACATAGTGTGGATTCGCACGTATATGTATATCTAAAGAAAGTTGATAATGTTTTATGTATGCAAAATACAATTTAGTATTAATTGTATATTTGTGTGCATAATATTTTTCGTGCACAAATACTCGGAAAAATATATTTTTTTTATTACCTATGTTTTGAAACAAGTTCTTAATTCTTGAAGTTTAATAAAAGTCAATAAACTTAACCTTGAATGAACTGACGTATTGTAATTTAAAATATTCAAGTACATAATTTGGGTAAAAATAAAATTAATGTTATTATTATTATTATTATTATTATTATTATTATTATTATTATTATTATTATTATTATTACTGTATTACTATAATAGTACATTGTACATTTTACTTAAAATTCGAAAAAATCGATGATCATATGTATTTACCTACCAAGTTAATAAATACAAATATATGTATTTTACTGTTTAGTTTTATCTATAAGAAATACTGATTTAAATGTATTAATATTCATATGTTCTTAATTGTGTAATTCTGGCGTATTGTATATAAATACTATTTAGTAACTTACTTTCTGGATAATTTTATATACTATTAGTTTTTGAACATAACGTCATGAATATGATATTACATTATATTATGAATATTTCCGTCTGTATTGTGAATATAATCATTTATTATATCGATGAATTATATACAGAATTAAAACTAATAAAATAAAAATATATAGGTAATTCAAATATTTACTTTTTTTAATATGAATTTTTTCTTTTATATTAAATAATATTAGAGTTAAATGTAAATAAAGATAACATGATGTATTTTTTTATGTTTTCGTTGCATATTTTGTTATTTTTTATTGTCATTCAACAGGTACAATAACAATTTGAGGCATTATTGTGCTCATCAATGTGTATACATATATTGTAATAATTGGGAAATATCATTGTTTTTTTTCCGTAATATACACTCGTTACTTATACGTATTATTTATTGATATAATATTTCAAGTATATAAACATAATTATTATTAATTTATTTTATGTAATCTTTTTTGAATTTATAGTGTATATTATATCAATACATATTTCCTAGTTTTTAGTATGTAAGTGCGTTTATATATTGTATAATGTATATATATTAAATAATATGTTTATAGTATATAAATATGTAATTATAATATTTATACAATAATCAAATAATTATTTATTTTTATATCGACATATTATTCAGCATCACTGAAAAAAACTCATATGATGGGGCCCATATCATCTTGTTTTACAAATATCCAAACAAAAATTAACAGATTATAATAAAATGACTTAATAATAATATTTGTATCGCAGATATTTAATGATTGTACAAAATTAAAAACGATTTTATTATATTTGAATTAATTCAATTAGTTAAATGTATTCACAAATCTATAATTAATGATATATTGTAGATTTTAATTAATTTAAATAAAATATATTTTAATTTTTGAACAATGCACTTTGTGAGACACTCATTTTTCTGTTTGTAATATGTAATATATTCCCTATGGTAAAATAACTCCCAAAAGGTACTTTTTCAAAGCAATAAAATCGAATAATCTTGTGTACAATCGTCTAAATTGCCATTACATTTTTAAGATATATATATATATATTCATTCTTATAAAAACGTCAATAATATTATTTTCACGGGTAGCATATTTTGAAAGAAGTGTTACAATTTGTCAGTAGGTATAAAGCAATATAACGGTGGTTTCAACCCAAGCAAACCAAAATTTGAGTTTGGATCTAAAACGGTACTCTGGGGGTACGTATTATATAAAAGTCTGGTTAAGTAATAGGGATTCTATTTTTTGATCCAAAAACATATAGAATGCAATATCAAAAAAAAAAAAAAAAAAAAAATGGCACCAGGCAGTAACACCGGCATATAATATATATTTCGTCGGTTATTTGCATACGGTTGTGTGCCGAAGAATTCGCCTCTTGGGAATATTTTTTTCTCTTACTAACGTGACACCATCACTTCCTGCCGTTTTCATTCTCTACCTCTCATTTTATACCACTGACCCAGCCTGGACGACTTTTGCGCTTGCATATTATTTCTATATATAATATGTTCTATCTTACAGTTCTGAAACGTATAACATTACCGGACGAATGTCGATATTTTCGTTTGTGAAAATCAAAAATGACCTTCGTGAATGACTCCATCACATCTATACGTCGACTAACGACGTCATAGTCATTGGGTCACGTGATTGAAATCAATCACAATACTATACACTATCATCCTGATTTTTATGATGCCTTCATTTTGGACTCACCATTTTCTCGGATATGTTGGCGATCTCGCAGTGAAGCAACGCCGTGCTGCCCAGCTGTACTGTAACGTTTGTCGTGCCCACGTGAATGATCGGCTCGGGAGTCGGCGTAGATGGTGCCAACGTGGTGGTACGCAGCTTAACCGGTGGCTGTAACTCGTCGGCGTTCGCCGGGTCAGATACGTCTAGATGCAGTTCGTGCTCTGTAAAGTGACATACGAATACAATAAAAAAAATAAAAAAAGTAATTAAACATCACAACCAAATGTAAGCGTGTGTTTGGGGTGGGTACGTTGTAATGTTAATGTGCTTGTGGTCACATTAATTAATAGTTTTGCAATATTAGTCTATGTGTATATATGCGCGCACGCGCTCGTGTGTGTGTCAACTGAAGCGTAATAATCGTTAGACGCATTCATCGCACTGAAAACTTCAAGTGCGTGAAATTAACACTAACGCGTCTCTTTTATTTTCTACCATATTCTCACCCATACGTGGTTTAATCCTTCACGCGACAGAGCACCGAATAACCCAACACACATGTTGTGTACGAATTTTAAAAATAATTTTAAGCTAGTTTATTCTTTCTTTTCACCGGATAGACGTATCGATCACCTTAAATCGACCGTGGTGAAATTCCAATTTACTGAAAATTCACAAGTTGGCACATACGCTATTCTTGAACCCGACCTCTCAATAAACCAGTAGGCAACGTGAAAAATAAATGTAATTTGTGAAATATTGCGTTCTTCAATGCATTTAACTTTCTATTTACGAAACACAAGATACAAGTTATTGTACGTTAAATAAATTGTGCGGGTGGGATATTGTATTACTTGTATTGCTATATTAAAAAAACAAAACAAACAAATTGTATACCAACAAGTATTCGTATAATTGATTAAATTAATATTTATGTACTTCGGTTTGTTATAGTTTTAACATAAAATCGCTTCATTAACTGAGAAACAGGAATACATTAATCATTTACTGTAGTTGTAGTTAGTATTGCAGTATAGTATTAAAATATAATTTAATTCTCTACAGATCAAAACTTTAATAGTATCGTCAATTCATTAAACGTGTACTCGATTTGAGGAAATGTACTTGACGTGTATAAATAAATGCATGAAGAATTTATAATGTGTAAATTGCCTCGTTTATTATCAATGTGTGTCATTATAATGTGTGTTTAATACTTTAACGGCAATACCGATTATATGTACGACGTACTATAAATTAATTGATTTCGTTCTACCAAATGGAGCAGTAGCCCCGTGCGGTAAGTTTAATCTATTTATGACAGTTTACTATAACTGCTTTAATTGTTTTAACATAAACATGACGTGTTATACACACTACATAGGTATGGATTTACCTTTATTTATATTATCTAAGATAATTAGATTAAATTAAATTGTTAGCCTATTATGACTTTATCTAGTAATTAAAAGATTAATAAAATAATATAAAAACATGGGTGATTAATTTCTATTAGTTAAATTGGTCGAGATCTAACTCACAGATAATGTTTATATGTTTAGGTTAATATTTTATAAACATCACAGAGAGTTGATTATTTCTTAAAAATTAAATTCCAATGCGTCCAAAAACCCATGATGAAACCATTAGTTTTAAATTTTGGAATCTAAAAATAATAATAAATAGTAAAGGTATATATAAATCTAAAAATATGTATTATAACAATTATTTTTATAAACATTTGATATTAAAATTTTGAAAATATTGGATATTTAAACAAAACGTAACCTTATACTTAATTTACTTCTGAATATTATTTTATATAAAAATTTTCAAAATATTTACATACATTTTAAGTTATTTATATCTACATCATTCTATGGTAGGCACTATTATCAGCAGTTGTATTATAATTATTTTTATAAATTATATACGATTTATTATTGGAAAAAATTAAATCAACCTACTTTATTTAAATAGAAAAAATAAATTACTTATAGCAATAAAAATGTATAATAATAATTAGAGCTAGGATTTTATAGCAAATGTTTCTTTTGAGGGGAGTGTGATAGAAAAATAATCCTTGTATATAAATACGTTTTGAGTCGTTCTAATTTCAATAAAGTAAACTTTTTTTTTGCTTATTTCCACAAAATCTGATCTTTATTGCTTTTTCCCCTATTTGGTTCTTTTTTCTTAATTTTTACATATTTATCTTAAAAATTTAACTTATTTCTATGTATATTATACTTGCACTATATTATTATTACCAGAAATGATGAAACCAGGGAAATAACTAGTAATAAATGGATGACTGATAAAATAACTATCGTTATTGTGCCAAAATTGTATAGTTATATCTACCATTTAATGATATATTTATATTAATATGCACCGATTACGTCGGTTGATATGAAAGGTCTTTTCTATATATAAAAATAAAAAATATATTAGCACCCGATAGGATGAGTTTTAATGAAAGTAACTTGACCAAATATATGGTCGCAAACTACTTTTTTAATATTTATTTTTTTGTGTAATTTAAATTTGTTTTTTTTAGAATTAAATTTAATAAATGTTTTTTTTGGCTACATAAAATGCTTTTTTAAGGATATATTTGGCTACAAAATCCAAGCCCTAATAATATAATATATCCTTAGAAATATTTAGGATGACAATAAGTGATTTCCGCTAAAAGAATCGTTTTCATAATGTACAATACACAATGATTTATCATTGAATCAAACTTAATAAGTCCATTTAAATATACTTAATGTCTCAATGCATATAATTTGTATAAACTTACACCAAATATATTAAATCAAAACAAATTTACAGAATTTATTTTTACGTTTAACTTACATTTATCTGGTTATTGAAATATCATTATTTTTTCAAATTGTCTTATCAAATAATAGCATAAACATATAAATTTAATGTAACAAATTTATTATGTAAGTATACGAACAGTATATCACTATAAAATATAATAATATTACTATTATAATTTAGTCAGATAATGTACTTAGGATGATTAAGCGATTTCTTCTGTACTTTATCAGACAATTAATATTTATTGATTCTTTTATTATTGTTTGATAGAATTAAATTGATAACCAAAATTATTCGACTATGTAAGTGTTTGGAATAATAATTTAAATATGAGATATTTGCATACTGAAATCCACGTATTCAGTAAAATAGTCTATTTATTCTATATAAATATTTTAAATATATATTATATTATATTGTATAACATCATTGTATAGAACTCTATATTAATAATAAGATAGGTAGTCTGCACTCTTAACTATTTTATTTGTGAGTTGGTGTAAATAGTAATATACATAATAATGAACATTTAATATACCTACAATATAAGAATATGATAAATCATTGTGTATTATCAAAAATGATTATGATGTGTTACGGTGTGTCAGACTATATTTTTAAAGATATTTTATTAGTATTTTTTCTATTAGTAGAATGTATGTTGAACTAACTTTTGCCTAAAACATCCCATATATTATACATTATACAATATACACATTATTTATTATTTGTATTAACTTATAAATCAATACCAACGTACCCTAAAGTCATGTGAATAGGTCCATGGTATAAAATAACTTAAAACTAGCATAAATATTTTGAAAATTGCATTGTGTAGTTATAAAAAATAATAATATAGCTACATGGTGGTGTAAAATTTCAAATCTTTAGAACTAATATTTAATATTAATTAATTCTAATAAAATAACTTAAATAGTAAAGAATAAGTTATTTTTATATCCAATTTCGCCTATTTTAACTTAATTTCAAATATCCAACAAAAAGAAAACTGTGAAATACAAATTCATTTTCGATATTTTTAAATTGCAATGAGAAAATTGTATGGAGAATGTCTAATAACATTTTTTAGGTTTTAATATACATCAGAAATACAAATATTTTAACATAAATCCCAAAAAACCAACAAAAATTCGATTTTATTTTTGCTCATAAATAATTAAAATATTTTGAAAATTATATAACATCTAGAAACAGCTAGTACAAATCTTTAGCATAAAAGTCGACTACAAATATTCTATTGTATATTTAAATTATTCCTATAGGTACGGTTATTCATTTTTGATTTACAATAAAAAAACACTTCCAAAATAATTTTAAATACTTTTTTTATAAAAACATTCCTGTTTTCTGTTTTAATATTTTCTCCGGTATAATTTTTATTCACCCACTTAAAAGTACAAACTAGATGATCATATTCTTATCTTAATCCTTCTTTAACGAATGATGATTCTTTACTAGTTTTTAAAATTATATTAGACACATAATAAGAACAGCAATTTAAAAACAATACATTTATCGCCCCACTTAAAATCAAATAACACACAATAATAATACAGTACCTATAACATCTATAACAAATAATTAATGTTATGAATATTCTATTTTAATATCATTTCCCGAAGCCTATTTCCATTAATAATATAAGTGAGATATATTCTGTCAATAGTGTATTCTAAACTCTAATGAATAATAAATCATTTTTATGCTTCAAATAATCATACATATAGTAGTAACGGTGCTCGCCAAGAGCGGGCAACCACTACGTATTAAAATAGAAGGCTGGAGTTTCTAGTAAGCACTTCTTCTAATTATTTATATATACAAAAATAATATTTTACAATGTTTGGGTGGGGGAGATTCACGTTCCTCCGACCTTGTTTTAGGTTGTTGGAACGAGAACTCTGAACAATTTTAGTCTTTGTTGGGATAGAACAATGCTAGAATAGGGTACGGTGTATCACGACCAGCCCGCTTGAATAAGTGGCGTTGGTTTGTGGGATCGTCTGGGAAGCGTGACCTAGATAGGCGCGCTTAAGTGGATAATTCAGACCGAGGTTGCCCTGAAAAGTGCAGTTTTGAGTGACCGGTGAGTTCGACTTGGATCATCCGGTTCCGGGTTCCTCGCTGGCAGTCTTTTCCAGTTGACGGCGAAAAGCTTGATCGTAATCTCTGCATCGATGTCAGATGCATTTTTTCTGTAGTGGAACCAGCGCAAGATTTTAACGATGTCCGACAAACTATGTACAATTTGCTACCAGATATTACACTAAATATTGAAAATTTAAACCATTTTTGTGAAATTAAAAAATGTCTTTAAACAGACAAAAAGAAAAAATCATTATTTAACCAATAGACATTTCCAGAATCTAAAACAGAAGTTAATATTTATTTAATGGATCACGCAGTATTAAATAATACTCCAAATACATATGAAGGAACTGAGTTTCCTATTGACACTATTTGGCTAATTTAAATTATTTTTATACATGAAACATTAACACGACGTTATAGATATACTAAACCTTAACCTATTTAATTTAAATATATATACAATTTTTATAATACAGGTATTATGTATAATACTTTCTTGATGTATTAAAAACAGCAATGAAAAATTCACAAAATATGTATTTTCATTTCCTTTTAAGTATTAATATACATTGTTCAGTGCAATAACGCATATAATATTATGAAATTTGTGGGTGTTATTCATAAAAGATAATTCAATTGATTACCATACATACTAGAAATATAAAATTAGCAACTAAATGAGTCTTTTTTGTTCGCTCGGATAAAAAAAAAATAAATTAATATTTGCGTGCAGCTCAAACACTTGAAAAAGTGTTAGTTATACATATCTCAAGTCATAAGTAATAAAATTTAAATTATTAAACTATGTTTAAATAAGAAATAAAATTAATTCCAATATTATTTATATTAAAAATGATATACTATCTCTTGAAATCTATCTTAATATATGATTTAATGCTTTATTGTAACTAACTAGTTAAAACAAAAAGTTTAATTTCACATAATAATTATTACTTAACTACAATATGTTTAAACATACACAATACTTTAGACAAATGCGTTGAAAGTGAATAAAACATAAATTATTTCTGAAGTCGCTGTAGCATTATTATCATTAACTTTATCATTATTATACTTCTTTGAATATCATTGTAATAAAGTAAATTATATTATAAAAAATATATCCCACAATTCATGTTGGATAATTAAACAGTTTAAATATTTATAAAAAATAAATGATAAATTTGTAAGGATATATCATATTTTTATTTAAATATACTTATATATATATATGTGTGTGTGTGTGTGTGTGTGTGTGTGTGTGTATATTTTTTTGTAATTCGTGTTATTGTGTTTATATGAATTAAAAATAATTAATAATTTATTGGAAAGTATAAAAACATGAATGAACTTTCTAAAGACACATAGGCACATATATTCATTAGATGATTTTATTATATGTTGTTTATATGATTTGTATTATATTTAATGTTCCTATAGTAAAAGTTTTTGACTATTTATTCCTCATATCCATTAATTTGAAAACAGTTTGATAATTGATAAATTCGATCAATTATTTATAAAAAGACATTAAAAAAAAGATATTTAAAACCTTATATTAAAGTGTAAGAAATATTAACATCATATTAATATAACTATACAAATAGTCAGATTTGTTAGAATTCAAACTTAAAAATCATCAAAATGATCCATAAAATAGAATATTTTGCTTTAAAAATGTCAACTTAATCAAACTATAATATTTGTTGTTTTAATTTTAATATTTTACTCATATACCAGTATATATTTATATATATTACTATAAACCTTCATTATTTCTTCAAATACTTCAAATTAATAATAATTTTACAATATTACTGTTTATTGAAAATATATAGACAAAAAGTAGCACCATATTATATCATAATAATAATAATTTAAAATTAATTATTGATTTAAGTACACAAAATTTATTAGATATATTTTCATGTATGTAATAAAATATTATTAACAAAATTGTCCTTATAAATAATAATCAATTTATTTTAAATAAAAAAAAAATTATATTTCACAGTGACAACAATTATTTACTGAGCACTTTCCTTTTTTTATAAACTCTAGATACTTTATTTTACTCTTATTTCACTTTAGCAATCAAAATATAATCGACAACCAGCTACCTGCATACTATAGATTATCTTTGTATTTTATTTTCGGATTTGTCCGGCCAACTCTATTATATGGCGAAAGCATAAACAGGTAAAATTCGTATTAAGATGACACTTATGTGGAGGCTAAGCTTATAAATGAACGACACGATGTCACTGACATCGTCACATCGATAAAACGACAACGATGTATTATTATTATGCTTGAAGAACAGCCATTATCTTGCTATACCTATGTGTACGCTGCATATGTAGTCCGTGGATGAGATTACTGCATCAGTAATACGTGTATTATACACATCGTAATATGTGGGACGTGATATTTTTACAATATATTCGACCGATATATGCAAATGAAAGCACTTAAAATGGAACGTGCAAACGGATAAAAATCTACTCACGATTGTCACCAAATCCTTTTGATTTTGTATAAATATTTTTTTTTTTTTTTTAATACCTTATACCTACCAAATATAATACCAGTATAACAACACAGGGTAACTAAATATATATTAAAACACGTGTTTACGAATTCGTCATACACGAAATTTTTACATTAATATTATTTTTAATATGGTACAATGAACTGTAAGACTGTAAGGCATAATCGAATTGTCTAAAATGAAATGTTCATTTCAACAATTGTTTTGGCTCTGTAACCAGGACGCTATTCGGGTATAATATAAATTTAATGGAGAGAAACAATAGGTAATAGTCACTGCGATTTTGTTTTGCAACCTAATTTGTATATTTTAACGTCAATCGTTTTAATGTCGTACACATTTTTTTTATAGCAAAGTCGATTAAATCACCCAATGAAGCATGTTTTATATTCTGTTAACGCCAACCCACATGTGGGTAACATACGTTTTTTTTCCACCAATTTATTCAGCTCGTAAATCATTATTACTATTGTATTCTATTCCGAGAATAAATTGTACAAAATACGTATTTGCTACAACAACTTAATTTAATAATTAAATTGAAGTGCAAAAAATAAAACAATTACGATTTTAAAGCAACAACGAAAAGATAATATTAATTATTATTTTATTTTTATTACATTATTGCGTTAATAATATTTTAAGATATATAGTTTAAAACATTAATAATTTAAATCATAATATAGTAATATTGCTAAAAACTGTTTTTATCTAAATTTTAAAATATTAATAAATAATTAATCATTTCTAATAATTCATAATAATGATCGGCATTTCAATACCTACAGAACTTAACTATTTATTGACAAAATTATGTGCATTTGATATTTTGACATGACTGTGTTGTTGGATAAAATGAATAGTTAAAGCCCCTAATAGTGATGAAAGCTTATTAAAATTGACCTATTTGAAACACTTGAAATTTTTTTTTTATTATTGATAAATTACATACAAACGTGTAGATTAATATAAATTTTTATACTCTAAAATATAGCACTGATACATTAATGATTATTTCCGGAAATTAGACTTGTTACCTAATAACTTTTAATCATACGAAAAAATTCAAAGAGTGATGATATTTTCATATTTGTAAATACTAATAAATTATTTAAATGATTTGCCATCACCACATATTTCCTGAATGTTGACCCTTTAAATTAGGATACGGTTAAAAAATTATTTTAAAAACTTTATTAATTGTCACAAATGTTCCAGTTATAAATTATATCGTTAAAAGTAGTATACAACTATTTTAAAAATAAAAATACAATAAAGTAACTAAAACTAATCTCAAAAATAATAATAATTACAATTCGTCAGTGATTCCTAAAAAAAATATCACAAACACAAAAATAAATATTAAATAAAATATTTTTATCATCAATATTGAAGAACAAACTTAATTTAATAAACTAATAGTTGAATTATACATTATAATAATACTTATAAATTACGTTTTTTATGTCTTTATATTTTTATAAATACACTTAGAGTCCAAAACAAATATTAATGTGAATCTTGGAACTGTGATAAAATAGAATAGATGTTGTAGAAAAAAAATATTTTCTTTAAATACAGCGAGTTAGACAAAGCTAAATAAGTTCTATTTTCTAAGATTTGATGTAATTCATATATTAATATATAAAGTTTTAATATATTTTATGATACGATCACCTTTTAAATAATTGTGGGTATGTTTATATTATTATTTTGATATATTATTGTAATGTTCACATTTCATTAGTTACACATAGTTATTATGTCATATTCAAATTAATTAATACAACACGTTAATTGATGATTTTAATATTTTTAATAGTTTGGATATCCTTATTGTAGAAGATAAGTGTAAGTATAAAATTATGGTGTATTGCATACTACCATAAAGTTTAATATGAAACATTCCAAGTTGAAATTATTTGAAATTATTTTTTAATCATCAAACGATTACCGTCATAATATATGTATGACTATATATTTTTTATCATATTATTTTGTATTGTGTACATACAAATACATTGCCTTTTCTTATCTTATACATTAAGTATTCTTATCGTACACAACTATTTACAGATTTTATAGTAAAAAAATTCTCTATGAAATAGTAACTTTTTCATAATTACCTAAGAACTTTCTATGGTCGAAATCTTCGTATTTGGATATATCAGCGGTTTCATTGAAAGACCAGTATGGACTTATTTCTTCCTTGCTTATTTCAGCTGGAATTATCGGTTTTGCATCTGTAAACATTAAATTAAATTATGTTAACTTTATATTGAATTCAAATTCATAAAAAATAATTGAATTTTAGTAAAAATTGAGTATAAAATTAAGAGGAGTTAATTGATTTATTTATATATTCTAACAAAGAGTCAAGCGATATGATAAACGTATTGAACATGTTATTATTGAGTAAATTAATATTGAGTCATATTATTAAGTAAGGTACCCATTTAAATATTGTTTTAGAATCCTAAGGATACCAATTATTAGTGATGTCTTATGAGTGATAACTAATCTCTTTAAATGTCATCATTATTAGGTGATTATAATTGTACTAGTAATGTATTTAGAATGTATTAGATCTATAACATTTATCTTACGAAATAAATATAATCATAAAACAAATAAATAGTTTTCTTGGATAAAACTATAATTATTTTTTGAAACCTAGTTTCTAGGTATTTTAATATTGTACATATTATATATATTTATGTTTAATATAGTTTTGATTTATATTATAATTTAAAAATATCAAACAAAAAGTTCATATATGTTGCATAACTATATATTTTTTTTAATCATATAAAAATTATTATATTTATGTTGTTTTAACTTAAATTAACTATGAAACAAAATATGAATAAATATTTTGATAAGCTGGTGAATAAATGTAAACTCACTGTTAGAAAAATTTACTTGATCAATTCTATAACAAAACGTAACACATGTTTAATTAACACTATTGTTGATAATGAAAATAAAATAGCGTGAGATATTGCACTGGTGGTAAAATAGTTTACCACTCTAATATTTCGCTCGTGAATTCAAATAAATTATAATATACCAAAATAATGTCATTAAAATGTATACTAACGCTCTTCATCACACTGCACAGTATTTCGATCGATAGAAAAATATGCAATAATCTTAAAAGAGTATCTTCGATTAAGAGTCAGTGAAATTTGTTTTGTAGAAATCCAGATGTACAGATATACTTGACTAATCTATGTTAAGTATCAAAAAACATACGGTGAATAGGACAAATTGTTTCAATGTTTTAATCGAAATTATACTCGTGGTGTTAATTCACGTTATGGTAATTTATCACTAAAGTTCGCTAGAGTTTATTATAAAGTTTGTCGTTATAACAAGTTCGCAAGAAGGATTTTACGACTAAAAGCATTTATTATGCGCTACAGGAAGTGAAAATGTTTTCCATTTTTTTCCGGATGTAATTTTTATTCTTATTGCAAAACATCAACGATTCAAGTTGTAACTAGTTAAATGTATGTATAAAGTAACTTTAAACTGATTTTATCAGTGTAAGATGATATTATGTACAACAATAATATAACATTTTACACATTATTTACAAAAAAATTAAATAAATAAATATTTGGCTGTATAATAGTAGTAGGTATCTATAATACTTTGTTATATGATATGTTACTGTAATCACAGTTGTAATTGTGTTAATTTTGAATTCGATGATAAATTATTACATATAAAAACGATTCTAAGCGGATATAGTATTTTAGCCTATATTTCTAATGACCTTTATTTATATATTTATACTTTATTAACAAATTATTTTTTTATTAGTAATAATGGAAAGTTATACTATTTCTTTTCCAAAATAAATCACCTATATTATTATAAATATTATTAACTATTATAATAACTTCTAAGAAAATACCGACATACAGTAGAATTGTTCATACAATTTAAAATTTAAAACCTAAAGTCAATATTAAATATATTTTTTTTAATTTATAAATATTCTAGCAATTTTTTGCTAATAGTGAAGTATTTCAAGTTTTTAAAGTTTATTAAAAAATAAAAGGGTATTTCAAAAATTTAGTCAAATTTAATAATCAGATTATCGAAGGATACTACTGATACTAGTAGTAAATTTAAACTGTACTTTTTGGCTAAATTACATTTCAAATGGTGGTTGTTTAATATATGAATGATAACTATTATTATTTTAAGCCAGAACGATATTCATTTCGCTCAGAATACTAAACTGCAAACCAACTAACCAAACTATTCAATGAGTAATCAATCTCCTTCAAGAATGGTTTACTGCCATTTAAATATTTAATTTGACTTTGAAAAGGCATTTGATTAAGTTTGGCACAAAGGCATACTTTATAAACTACCATAAACAAAATATTCCTGGTTCATAAAATAATATACTTTTTAATGCAAGGTAACTAACGCTTAGTCTTCATCGCGTTACAAATGAGTTGGAGTTTCACAACGTCCATTTTAATCTCCTCTACTATTTTATATTTATATTATTGACACGCCTTCAACAAATAGAATAAACACGAAATGTGTAGACGACACTGTGTGCATGCATACTAGTATGAAACAATATCATATCATAAACTAAATCCTAGTAAATTGAACGTCGGTGAACATTCAATACAGTCTGAAAGGAACTACCAGATAAAGATTTTGACTAACCTGACAGGGATAGCAGTGCTTTATACTAAACTAAACATAAACAGTGTGAGACGTGCAAAAATAAATGGACAAGACATTGAATGGAACAGATGCATAGAATACCTTGGAGTGACATTTGACTCTGAACTCAGATTTCACAAACATGTAAAAAATATTTAAAATGATGCAAAAATAATTTTCATGGCATTATACCTTGTATTTAACTCAAAAATGAACCTATCGTATTGCTACTAGTCTACCAAGTACCAAGCAATACAATACAGCCAGTTAGTTCATAGGTACAAATATAGTGCATCAACGTTACAGAATAGTCATCTAAATACTCATCATTAAGTGAAAGGTTGTACAATTATATTTTTATACTACCTCACTTCATTATCAAAATCTTACCACCTGAGTGCGCACAACAAAAAACTCCACTTTTTTAAGTTTACACATTTTCGTGGTTCTTCCAGTCTATTTTGCGTGTTTAAGTTATTTGAATTTAAAACCATTTTTAATACAGAGTTGTTTCACTTTTAGTCAGGTAATTTTAGGGCCACTAACTTGATTGTTTCCTTGGTTATAAAATACACAAAATCGGAATAATACTGTCTCGAATTAAATCAATAGTATAAGTTTATATTGACTATTTGTTATTTTTTTTATAAAGATATAATTATAATTATAACAACAATTCATTTACGATGTATAATTTATGATGATATTTTATTTTGGAAAAAATACAACGAAAACCGTCCAATACACACGTCTGTCTTGTACTCCCACTGTATCGTTTTAAGTACACTATTTGTAACATAATGAGTAAACATAAGTCATAGTGTTCCAAGTCACTACTCAAGTTCCATTTCACCCTTTTGATGGTATATAAGCAAATGCCAAACACTGAGATTTTACTACAAAAAACTTAAAGAAAACGAAAATGTTCACATTAGTATTCTTAATAATAAAATAACAATGCAACAACTCAAACTATCCTTATCTATATTCAAATATTTAGAGTTAACATTGAAATTACGAATTATATAATAGACTAAAGTCTACTAGGTAAGCCTAACCTAGCCTTTTTAGTTCACTAAAAATATTTGTCAATAATCATAAATAAACACAAATCAATACTAAAATTCTTATTTATAAATGCATAATAATTAAGCCCACATCTATACTATAAGCTCTCAACTATTGAAATGCAAAAAAATATAACATCAACAGAATTCAAACTTTCCAAAATATTTCTTTAAAACAATTTTACAAATGCATCTACACTCATTAAATCTTCCACTGTAATTTACTTATCAAAAAATATGGAGTCTTCGCAATTTCCGATTATCAACCAAGACGTTTTAAATTTTAAAGGTGTTATGTGAACGATCTAATAGATATATATCGAAACTTTGTAATTATGTTACAATAATTACAAATTAATCAATAAAATAAAATTTAAAAATTACATTGATATTTCCATTAGTCGTTACAGTTTCTCTTCTCAATGTTGGTTTACTTGTTTATATACATATTATATTTATTAAAGTGTAATATTGTAACGCATTTTATCGTATATTTGTTTCACAAACAAAAACAAAATTAGAAAAAATACATAATATAAAATGCATTACATACTGAGGTTATAAACAAAGTTTTAAAATATAATGTAAAAGAAAATTTAAGTTTATTCGATATTAAATTGCTGAAACAATAATCAGCCCAGTAGTTAAATTACATTTTTTTTATTAATATAATGATATAATATTATAATGCGTATGCCATAATATCATTTTAATACACATTAAATGATGTATATCATTAATAAAACAATGGATTAAATATATATATATATATATATATATATATATATATATGTAATAGGTATGTATATATTTGTAATATACCTCTAAAAAACAAATACCATATATAATGATATAGTATAAATCATAAAATAGATATCCAGTAATAATTATTAAATAATTAGCTGTTATTAACGTATAAGTCAATACCAACATACCGTAAACGATGTGAATAGGATTAAGGTAGAGGTATTTTGAAAATCTCATTGTTTAAAGTAAATAATATATGAAATGGTAAACAATTTAAGCCCCTGCGAACAATATTTTTGGAATTAAAAAAAAACCCTAAAATCATGATTTTTTAATTTACATATTCAAACGAAATTGAATTTGAAGTAAGAACTGGAAATTTATCCAATTTACAAACTACCTATTATCACTTTCAATAAAAAAATAAAAAAAATAGAATAAATAAATAAATAACATGCATATTATTGTACAACCAAAACGTTCATGGCTTTACTAAAAATCTATAGTAAGAAAAACAATATAACGAAATATAAGCAAAACTATAATTTATGACAAAATATGTCCACAAAAAAGTTTTTCGTAAAAACTCTTAATCTGTTACTTAGTATTTAGTAATTCAGATATCAGTATTAGTATTTTCTAGACATGATATAATTTTAAAATATTTTGACTTTTCTAAATCTGTTTCTTAGGATTTAAAATTTTTTTAAATGCTTTTAATTTATTTTCTATTTATATACTATAAAATTATTATTTTTAAGTAAAAAAATCTTAATAAAATTATAATAAAATATTCTATATAAGTTGTATAATATATATAGTTATATATTATAATTAAAAAATGTCAAAAATACATATATTTTTTTTTATATAAATATTCGAAAATATAATTTTTACAAAAAATAATAAAATTAGTAATTTTGTTTAATAAAAAAAAATATTATTCACTCGAAGTTGAAATTTTTCACTCTTACTTATCTATACTATAACTTCTTAAAAATAAACATTAATAGACGTAATAGACGTTCAAGTTATTTAGATTAATTTAAAGCGGCTTATATCATGAATCAATTTAGATCGTTCTATGATTTTTTATTTTAAGTTAATATAAAAAAAAAGATCTTAATAATTATTATATGATAATAAATGCAAAATATTTATTAAATATATTAGTCTAACCAACTAACTTTTATTAATGTATACTTAAAATAAATTATTTATAGCAATATAAATATATTATAGGTAATACAAATATCTTTTAAGAATGAAAATCTGTCTCCGTTCTTTTTTGTAGGTTTATCATTGAATTTAACACATGCATTACAGTAACCGACTCATTGACAAGGTACGTCTAACTTTGTTACTATACAGAAATACTTCTCTGAATTTTTGCATGTAGATTTAAAAAATACATATAAAACAAAATACAATAAGTGTTATATTAAATTGTATTTTTTTCAGAATAACTTTATGGCATTTCTAACCATTTGTAACATTACATAGCCATAATAGCAAAGCTAACTCTAACATACATCTCTGCCTTTCACATATCACAACGAGTGATTTAAAAACCCCACCCAGCACTTAAATGTATCCTTTGATAGTAAGAAAATGAGAGAATTATATAAATAATGTTTTAAAGTTTCTTGATGATTCGTTTTATTAAAGAGTATGATGTCAGGAGCTGTTTCCTGTTATTATATTTCTGTTTTGTACAAGTATTATCTATTCCATGATTCATTCATCATAAAACACTTTATGTGGTATGCATAATTTATATAAGTACTATGATTATATTTATAGATTACAGAGATGAGTAAAAAAATAATAAAACACTAATATCTGCTAGTGATATGTTTACTCAATACCTGCACTATATTGTACAGCTAACGGTAGCTTGACGGCTTTATTTATTTATTTTTATACCAGTTTTAGTGAATTAGGTTTAAATATTCATTGCGTGTGAATTAAATAGATAATAAATAGGTAAAAAGGTGTACAATTAAAGTATAAATAACTGTGTATAAATGATTGCATTTTTTTTTTTTTTAATGCTATATTTAAATTATATTTTATATTTTTTACTTTATGATAGTGTATTTATATTATGTAACTTTAACTTAAAAAAACATTATTAGAATTGCAACTACTTACGTGGTTAAAGGAAATAAATCACATCATAAAAATGTTAGCAATTATAAAAATGTAATACAAATGCATTTTGGAAACTAAATTCTTATAATATCAAGACACTACAATTTTAGAAAATTTACCATCATATAATAAATAATAATTATTATTATAACACAATAATAATATAATATTATAACATTTTAATTATAAATATAAGACAAAAAATATTGAAAATATAAACGAAAGTGTCGAAAACTTGTGCTAAAATGTGAAATATGAAGGCTAATTTATATAAAAATCATTAATATAATCTTATTAAAAAATAAAACTTATAATTCAATCATTGCGCTAGTTTAACAAGAATTTTATCATTTTTTAATTTTAGCGTTAGATATTGGAACAATAATATATATATATATATATATATATAATGTTTTTTTTAAGTATAACTTATCATTTATTTCACCATATTTAAATAATTCAATAACGACCAAACTTAGTCTAACCATGATATCTTTCGAAGTTTTGACCTCCTTCTTTTGAAGGGAACTTCATATGTTTCAGTTATAAACTTATAGCAGATTGTGATAACTGATAAGTATGCAATGTTAGATAGTAAATTATAAAAAAAATATTAATTTTCATAAAAGTTTTCTTTGAATTTTTTTTTAATGTATACACTTACATAAATATCTAATTAAAGTATTTTATTGTTAATCATTTAAAATATGGACTGTTTAATTCCGTATTAACAAATGGTTATTACTAGACTTAACAACCTAAGTCATCAGGTTTGTATTTTTAAATTATTACATTTATTTTACAGCATGAAATAGCAATTGTTTTTAAAACATGTTATTGCGATCACATAATTTAATAATTATTAGCATTCAAAATGATACAATTGGACATTAATTATTCAAACAATAATTGTAAACCGTTTTAATAGCATTGTAAAAACCACTTTAAATAAATAAACATTTATAGGTATATATAATTATTAATTTTAAAAAATAATGAGTTCTTTAGAATTCATTTCAATTAATTTATGATATCAAATCAGTTAGATAACAATATTTGACTATAACTTAAATTTGGTAATAAATATTATGTGAAATTATTTAGATTTGATTGTTATATGGTTGTATATTTTAGTCTGATGTTTGTCTCTTCTCTCTTGCATTTATAATTACAATCTCTGAAATTCTTTAGCAAGTAATTTGGGTAGTTTAAACAATTATAAATCCAATTAAGGTGTATGTGGATATTATGTTTATTTTATTATATCCATAAAAATAACTATTGTAGATAGTTGTTCGTGTTTATATACATTTTAGGTATGTCGTTGATGTTGCTTTAAATAATATTTATGTTTATAAAAGAAAAACAATTTATCAGTTTTATAGAATTAATTGTACAATGATTTTCTTACATCGTAATAATACTAAACTAATAAAAGAACTAATAAATAAATAAACAAATTTAAATTGGAAAAATATTTTATAGTTTTTTGAATTAAATTTAAAATTATTTTTACATTATTTTATACCTAAACAGCTTTTTTAATGATTTATAATTTTATTTATCTGATTTAGAAAATATAACTTAATCCATGCTTAAAACTAAAACAAAAAAACAAAGTAATGTACCTTTTGTTTTAATGTTATTAAAAATTCAGTTATTATTCTTATTCAAACTGTATATTTATTAATTTTCCCGCTAATTATTGGTTATAAATTATAATTGATAATCATATTTCATAAGTTAAAGTTCTATAAACCTCTAAAAAAAGTATTACCTAATAATGAAAAAAAGTTCTATAAATTCTAAAAAAGAACCAAACATTTTTAACTAAATAGGTACGAACAATTATTTTAAAATTCTTTGAAATACCTATTATTTAAAGTCTAAATGACCAATTATAGTTTCATATTATAATATAATGTATATAAAAATAAAAAAGCGAATTCCAACATAATCCAAACTCCATTTTTAACTATCTTAATAATATCTATACATTTAAAAAAAACTTTGTGAGCATAATAGTTCATTATCTTTAGTAGTTCCAATAACAGTTAACATGGTGACCTTATTAAAATGTAAACTATACATGGCTATAAACATGAAAATTTATATATTTTGTATAATCTTTGTTATCTCAGGTATTTACAAGGCAGAGAAAATGATTAGCCAACATTTTCTTCCGTCTGTTTTATTGTTTTATCTTTCCATTTTCATGTAAATAAATTATTTAATTATATGAAGGTCATTATATAAGAATCATTACACTGAAATTAATAATATTACATAATCCGTTTACTTATGGTTGATAATATAGTATTATCGTAATACAATGTTTGAAACCATATGTTTAATGATTAATCAAAATATATTGAAAATACTGGAACTGAAACCTTACCGGAAGCCTTATTAGATTTTTTAAGAACCTAAAACGCAGCGGATACCGACATTTGTTGGCAAAGGATTTTTTTGTGTTTTTTTTTTTTTTTTACTACAATTTTATTTAGATAAATAGTTGTTCACCTCTTCGATTTTCATAACCCATCGGAATAATAATTTCCGTATAGTTTTGAATAACGACAATGGTGATGTTGATAACTAATGAAATAATTATTAAAACCGTTATAAATACGCTCTTGTATAAATGATAATAAAATAATTGTAAAATTCACTAATACTAATAAAATAATTATATATCTATTTATAAACACAATTTATATTTTAGTAATAACTTTTATTACTCATATTATAATAAATGCTTATTTCTTAATAATCAATGAGCCTTTTTTCATAAAAATAAAATAGAGTAATATACCAAAACATTATTAATAATACATTTAACTGTTGACATAACACACCTTGTCTGTTTGTTTTGGGAGTTGTGGCTATATACAACGCAAGTAATGGGTTACTAAAGTTAGTGTTTGTAATTTCTACTAACTTGGCTCCTGTATACAATAATATATAAATAACTAAACTGACATTCACTGAAAAACAAAAAAAAGCAATACTTGAAGTGAGTATGAAAAGAAAATAATCAAATAATAATGAAAAAATAAATAAAAATAAGGTTAACATTGATGACAAATGTCACTTTAAGTGAGGTACAAAACATCAGTGAATTATATAAAGTACACGCATATATATATGTATATGAATACACGAACACGAGGAATTTTACAACAATAAGTCTACAGTCCACAGATAATATTAATATACATAATATACTATATCATATTCATCCACCATTAAATAAGTTTAAATAAAATAAAAAATTAACGTGTTTATGAACCTGGCACGTATACAGGGGGGTCAATAAATATAAATAAATAAAATAAACAATACATAATAATTAATGGTACCCATTTTTATTCATTTATAATTGTATATGCATTTAATAGATTAAATAAAAATAATAACATTATGAAATCATTTTTATGATAATATTTATTTTTATTTTTTTAGTAACATCATAATATACGTTCGTGTAAATATATTATGATTATTTTGACAAAGAAATTTTGTTTAAATTCATACGTATAGGTATTTTAATATACATGGCAATAAATATCGATATAAATTAACAATGTTATAACAACTGAAATTCAATACCAAATATTAAACATCCATGTATCTTTATTATACTTTTTATAAAATCATTGTTATATGAAGGAAACATTCTGAATAAAACGTCATAGAAGCTATATTGCTACGGAGCAATAACCATTTTGTCGACATGACGGCTTTTACAGTGTTCATAAGTCGTAAGGTCAGAAGGCTGAATACGTGGAGTACCAATTGTTACAGAAATTCCCATAGAAAACTATTTCAAATTTAAACTTTCTTGAGACACATGTGCTTTGCACATTTAATTAGATACGTGGCGCCACTTTGCTTAGTGGTATTGCGAACGAGCGGTGATAGAACAGTTCTGGTAGAACGTAGTGCGTAATATTTTATTTCGTGTTTAACGACTGAAAAATTCATGTAACGACATCAATTCACTAAAACCTATCTTGTAAGTTGATAGGCAGAAAAAGTATGTACACTAACGAACAGACGTTAGGCGCCGCGCTGGAAATATCATTGCGAAAATGACTACCATCAATTTGTTTCGTCGTTAAACCAAACGTAACGTCGAGGTAATCAATGAGCACGGTCACGAGAGCAGAAAAATTGTCTAATTTACAATTTTTGAATTCCTGTCGCGTCGAAAATAATTGAATATTCTTACTACAATGTCAAGAATGACGATCTGTTAATAATGTTTTTCATAACGAAATTTTGTGAGCGTGTTATCTTCAAATCACTTCTACGATTTTTTCACACTGGTTGTTTTTTTAAACAAATTAAAAAAAAAATCAATACAAAAACACTGCGTTTAATAATGATAAGCAACGTCAAAGAAATGTAAAACAATATTGTGATGCTTTAATACAACATTGTATAATATATAATTCAAATGCAAATATAAACGCTCAAACTATATTATTATGTCTAAATCACATGGAAACTGTATGTGCTTCACCTCGATCAGACGTTGATATAATTTATTAATTAATTATATATGTACATTGTACATACTACATAGGGAACACATGAAAGCGATTTTCATGTAATTAAAATATTTAGAACGAGGCGTAGGTAATTACTGTATATATTTAACTTTATTTGAAGTTTCTAAATATGAAACGATTTTACTATTGTAATAACATACATTTTATTTCTATTGCTAAAAGTAATCAAAAAAGTTAAAAACTTTCAAAATCCAATCAAGTCATCAATGTTGATTACATATTTTATCTGTTAATAAAATTCTATGCAGATTTACGATAAAAAAATACATGGATTAATCATCAAGTGCTAAGTACCAATAATAATATAAAAATCAATATTTTCTGTTGTGTGTTGTAAAAAAACTTTGTTCATTAGCTCGAATTACGTGTGATTAGTATTAAATTATATTTAGTTACTTGTTATTTTAATTATAATGAATAATACTACTTAAAAAAAAAATGGAAAATTATAGTAGATGAACGTTTTAATATACTATATTTAGATAATGGGATGTATTATAAATTATATTTGTAGAAATTCTAAATTGTTTTTCTATTCTATACGATAATAGTATTATAAGTTAAAGTATACTATTACTTTCTAAAATCCAAGAGGATAGTATAAAAAAGGCAAAAAAAAAAATAAAAAAAATGAAGAAGATAATTCCGCAAGTCGCAATTTCATTCAAATCAAAACAAAATCTATAATAACAGAGCATTTAGGTAATACCAAGACCACTATAAAACCAATTAACAATCGTAATTGTTATACTCCATTTTATTATTGTTTTTTAAATTTTTAGTTTGGCAGAGACTAAGTCTTCTTCATCTATAAGTATTTTAATATTTTATTCTAATAAAGACAATTTCATTATTAATTAAGGATACCGATTGTAATCAGAAATACAATAATGTAAGTTCTCACTAATACACATTAGCATTTAACCAATCCTTAAAATATTTTACAGTCTCTTTAACATAAAACTGTCCATATAAATTGGAATCAACTGTCTAAACAATTAATCCATTAAATTTTAATGAGTTGTTAAAATTATCAAAGTGTTTTAAGTACCAATATTATTGTACCTATGCTTTATAAATAATATGAAAAAAGCTACACAACAGCACTATAACATGATGTAAATTACAATTTCTATTATGCTTAACCACGTTTTTATCGGAATTGATTTTTAAAAGGCGATATTAATTACCTTGGGTAGTTGATAATATAATTTATATGATTTATATTTTCGCTTCTCTTTCGATTGATCGCTTTGTGATAAGTATCTTATAGTTAATCTAAAGTTATATGTACATTCGTGTATTTGTACTTTATACATTTATACTGAGAATTCAATTACTGTAGTTTATAACGTACTATATCTAAAGATTAAATAATGTATAGTTTGTACATGTCGGAATTCAGAACTATCAGTTATCAACAAATCAAAATCGAGGAAAATTAATTAATAATAAATATATTTTACTAGTACGATAGAAGGTCCATATCTAAGATCATACCTACATTATTATAATTTTCATTTACAGTATAAATGTATGTTTAATCGATTTAACGGTGGATATGTAAATCAATATTGTGTCACAAGTGTATTATGGAGGTAAACAAAATTGTAGATCGAAAGTTGTAATACATTTTACACTACATATACTTATTATATTGATTCGTCATTTATTTTTAATAGGTTTCGCTTTAATTTAATTCCGGAGAATTTTATATACTAATGAGTAATAATCATTATGTTTTCATATTTTTCAAGTCATTAATTATATTGTGTTATAGTTTTCTTTTATTCAAACATCAGTACTTTAATGAAAAAATATAATTTAAAACATAGGTAGGTACATTATGAGATCCCTAGTTTCAATTTTTTTTTTTTTTTATGTTTCGTGATGTCTTACACATTTTCATAACTAAAACACCAGTAATACACATAATACACCGAGAACACTATTTTTAGTGATAAACATAACATGTAATATGTATTTTTAAATAATTCAAACAGTATTCTCTTTAACTGTTTAATCTTAAATGCTCTAAACAACAACAACAACAACAACAAAAAAATCACATTATAATATGGCTTTCATTGGTAAATAAATCTAATATTTATCATGGTACAACAATGCATATCATATTCATATTATGATTCAAATTTATCGTACAATATTTACAAATAACTTTAATTTTTAAATAAAATAAATATCTCTAATCTAACAAATCGAATTAAAATATCAAACATATGCTAAATATAACTAAAAGAACAAAAAATATTATGAGGGGTTTTTTAGAAATCACAGATATACGTGTCTCCGTTTAATTGGAAGATTATAAATGACAAATTTTTTTCTATATTTTACTAATTAGTAATGTACAACATTTTTTTAATTATGTTTTTAAAAAATCTAAAAATAATTATAACCGATCATTAAAAATAGTGGCAAGTAAGTAATTAGAAAAATATAAAAGCCAATATTCATTTAGGAAAGTGTCATCAGCTAATTGTCAATTTTAACAATTTCTTAGATATTTGCGCTTTGCAAAACTAAAACATCTGAACCGAAAATTTCATTTTTTTTTATAGAAAATATGAAATATTATATTTCAATAAATATAATCGTTATTGATTAATTTTAGATTCTGAATGGAGAGTAAAATGTATTGATTAATAATATTTGTTTTGATTTATACGTATTTATAACATTGAAAAATCTTCAAATTTGTGGCTGGTTTTTCGTCGAAAATCGATAGCTCCGCATAAAAATTAAATACATGGTGCTTCATATATTGTTACATAAAATTATTTGATTTTTTTTATTTAAAGCGGGGAGTAAAGTTTTTGATATGTGTCTATTATAAAATAAAATGTTAAATAACTAGTTGATATTTTTTTATATTTTTTTAATGGAATTTTTTTATAACATATAAAATCTAGATGGTTGCTTTAAATATTTAAAAATATTTTTACAATGTAAACTATTTGCCATATTTATAATTTAATGTATTTTAACTTTTATTGGATGACTATACTTTGTTTATTTCTGAAAATGTGTTCTCAATTACCATATTATTCCTTGTATACAACGCAATGTTTTGTTTTTATATTATATCTTAAAATATTATTATCTTCAAATCTATTATATATTTATACTTATCTATTACTGTTGATTTAAGTACGCTTATTCTATTCTTCTTTAGTTTTTGAAATATATTACCAATGGAAATTCAACAAAAGTATATATTAATTTTAATTTCACAGTTGATTATTAATTTTAAAATTAGATATATAACATTGTAATTTTTTTTTTTTTTTTGAACTTTAATCCAATCTGATACTGTTTTGATAACGTTAACCACTGAAGTATTTTAAAATTTAAGTTTATGATATTTTTTTATAGATTATGATTATTTTTAAATTTTAATGGAAGTGGGATGATTAAGATATATTTCAAAAATAGTAGGATAATTTGTTTTCCCCGGTTCAATGTTTGGGAAACTGGATAAATTTCTAAAAATGTGTTGACAGTTATGTCATCATATACAACAACTAAATTACTTTTAAGGAATAAAATGATTATCCACATTTATTAAAACATAAGTCTACAATTCAGTCTTTAATCAACCAATACGTCAATTGTTATAAAATAAAAACGAAATGTTTAAAGTTATTATTATTAATTTTTTTTACGATTTTTTAAGTAAATGTAAATATTAACTAGTAAATAAAACCATACGTTTTCCTTTTAATATGAAATACATGAAATTTATTGTATACCTTTATAATTATATAATGTATAAAAAACACAAAAATTCACATAATGACAAGGCTAAAGATTAACTATTATAGTAAATAACTAATGATTATTCAATATATTTAAAATTCTTATCCATATCTTATCTAATTTATGTGAATTCATTCTTTGTTTCACATTTATTTTGTATTTAATAATTAACGTTTTTAAAATCAAATGTAATATACGTAAATATGATATGTTAGAACGTATTATAATATACAATTATTATTTATTATTCAATTATTAGTTAAATAACTTATTTTTTTTTTAAATATAATCAATTTTCCTTTTTATTGTGGGGATTTTGAGTGTATATGACATATTAAAAAAATTAGGGTATAAATCGCAATTAATTTATATTTTTATTATATATATATATATGTGTGTGTGTGTATATATTAATTAGCTTAAATGAAAAGTCAAAGTCAATAAAGGGAATTTTACACCACTTTAATAAAATTATGTCATTTGTTTATTGTAACAAATAATTATGTAAAATAAAATCCATTAAAAGGATACTATCAGATACTTATCAAAATAACTCAGAACAATATTTAAATTAAAGTTATTTTATTTTAGATCAAAATACATAAATGCAGACACTTAATTGTTTGATCTTTTTGATAAACGTAAAGCGTAAATTATTATTTATGAATATTATTATTAACTAATAGATGGATTACATTTATGATTTACTATTTACATATATTTAGTAATTACACTAATAATTTATTATTAAAAAAAAAAACCTCCAGACAGACAGGCACAAGCAGACAAACATACGGACTATAAAAATAAGATATGAAGTAAGATTAATTAAACCGTATAAAGTAATTTCAAGAAAATAAATTATTGATGATTGAAATCGAAATTAATTTTGAACTATCCCTCATATTTTGTTAAATTATCTACGTTGTATTCAACTAGCAATCTGAGTATGAATCCAAATAATTTAAAGTTGATGCATAATGAACTGTATATAATCACCTATTTTTAATGTGTTAACAATATGCATAATACATATTCATAAACTTAATGTGGTTTTGCCATTTACGAAATAATACAAAATATAAAGTTCGATCAATTAAATGGATTAATTTAAAGCTATTAATGTGGTCTTAAATTTATAAAAAAAAAAATCAAATCAAACTGTTTTAAGTGACATCTGTTTATACCAGGTTTAAACATAGTATGACAGTTGCATTAAACTTTCCTGTATTTAAATTTACAATATACACCCAGTATGTATTTTAAAAATAAAAACATATTTAAAAACCATTTAAAATTTGCTGTCATATAATTTTTGTAATGTAAATATTTCACAAGGTATACCTAACTCAAAAAGTAAATAATAGAATACGGTTTTCGGTGACTATCAAAAATTCAGTAGTCTTGTTAATTTACCACAACTAATGTGAATTATTATTTTTAAAAGAAATTGCCGAATGCGTTATAAGCTGTTATATTTTATAATAAACCAAGAACGAATTTATGTGGAACTGATAGAATTGTATGTATTTAAGTACCCATCATACATTTTAATCAATTTTTGAAATAGTGGACATTTTTATGCCGAAATAAATAAATTCCAATTATTCATTGATACATAAAATTATATCACTTACGTACCTATAACTTTTATAGTTCAGTCAATATTTGAAAAATAAAATAGGTCTACAGACTATAAATATTGGAAGTTAAATAGATTCATTATATTTAGTATGTAATTAAAACAAATATATTAATTTAGTTATATTTAGATGCAATGTTTTGAGTTAGTGTATCTTTGAATAAAAACAATTAGTATACTTTTCGAAAATTAATCAAAATGATTTACGTAAATTATAGTTTGCCACATGCTTGTAAACATTAACAACAGTCCTAAACAAATTATTTTTCTTTGTATCTATAATATAAGTTTTTAAATTGTAATTAAAGTATAAAAATATATTTTATATTGAACGATAAAATAACTTAGTTTTTAGATAAGTAAGTTAATTTAAATTATTGTTTTTAATCGTAATATAAATTTCCAATGATGAGACTTTTTAATAATTTGTTTAAAATAAGTTATAAAAACTTGAATTGTTTTTACATAATAAGATATTTCTGAATGTTGGTATTCGAGTTTTTTTTTATACTCTTAATATTATACCACATTATTACAAATATTTAAAAACTTCGTCGTTAAAAATATTTTAAGATTTATTATTCTAATAATATGTTTTTAATGATAGTAATATTTATTATACTAAAAAAGCATTTAGAATGTATTATAAATAACGCTCAAAGTTCATAAAAAACATACATAATAGATTACTCCGAGAAGAATGTTTGTTTTATAATACTGATATAATATAAATTATTTTATACCATAATTTAGTAATACAGTATGATTCGACAATTAAAATAATACTAATTAAATATGTGTCTTATATTTTATTTACATAATTTATATAGTTTTTTTTTAGAATGTAAATAATGTATTTGTACCGAATAAAATGCCCAGTTTGTATTTTAATTAATTATTTTTAAAAATGTAATTAATTTGTAGTTTTTATTCTATTGTAATTTAAAGGCGTACCTATTAATTTTTCTATTGTCGATTTTCTTATTTTGTTGTAATTCAAAAAAAAAATAACTATTAGTACTTAACATTTTTGCCAAGTATTGCATCATATTTTTATACTCTACGCATAGTATAATTTTCTAAATACGTTGATACTTTTGAATCTATTTATAGATATTTTTCACGTTTTTAATTATTTATTTTAAATGTTGATACAACATTTTTCGTAGGGTTAAAAAGCTGAAAATTTTTAATACAAGGTTCCTCAAACATTGATTTTTTGATAATAATTTTCTTAATTTGTCAAAAATGACTGATACAGTGCTGCTTTAAGTTTTATATTAAGTTATATACATCTATTTTATGTCGTTTGTTTATAACTTGAAAATTAAGAAAGGAAAGCTCTTAAAACATATTAGTTTCTTTTCCGATAAGTTTAATTTATTAATACTGTTGTGTGGTATGTTGGTATTCACAAAGAAGTGAAGTTACTAACCATAATGTAGATATGTTATAAATATATACATACTATTAGTATACGTGTCTATTATTATAACGATTGAATAGCAATAAAAATAATGTTTTCAGGAAAAATTATTTCAAATCAACGTATTATAATTACTAAAATAATAATATAAATACATTATAAAATATATTTATTAATTGCTGCTGACAGTTTTTGTTCATATCGTTATACCTAAATATGACAAAATAATGATCCATGTTTTTTTAACAATCCAGTATTGTTATTGAAGAGTAAAAGCCATCTATTTACAACTGATAAGTTACAAAAGTCAATAGACAATATTTTTGGTATATAAGATGTTGAAAAATTAAGATCAATGATGATACATCGGTATACGTCAACTAATATGTTTCGGAAACGGAAAACATCACAGCTGTAGTGAATAAAACATAAACTCCACAAAAATATTCAACAAAATAACCATGTATGTATTTTGATTCTTATCTACGTTGAAAAATAACCAATCCTAGAAGATAATAGAAATTAAAGTAAAAATATGCGAAAGCTCTATTATTGGTTAGTTGTATACCATTCCAAACTTAAAATGAAAACAAACTTAGGTATCATATAGCAGACTTGGACTTATAACATTCAACTGAAGGGTTTGCTAATCAGTCTAATATTTATGTAATACAACTCTGTAAAAACATCGACTTTCAGAACATCAATGACTACAGGTTTAAAATAAATTACGTAATTCACCGCGATACGACGCTACGTGCAATTCCAAACAAAATCCAAAAATTTACTCACCTACACAAAACTATAGATTGACATGTTGTCCATGTCGATTCATCGACTATCCAATTATAACGTGTAAAATATACATAAATATCTAAAATTTAATATATGTAAAACTGTTAAACATATTTATAGATTTTTGGATCATTTTTGAATAATAAACCACTTAAAGCAATTTCTTCATAGAAATAAAAATCATTTTTTTTAGATAAATATATATTAAAAATGCTTGACAAATAAGTACAAGATTGGTTATAACTTATTCTAAATGAAACTTAAAATGTTTTTCAATAAGCGTTTGACGTTTAACATCGATTCGTGATTTTTCGTCAAAGAATTTATATTATTTTGTTATAAGTCAAAAAAAATTATATTATTACTTAAAATTACAAATATAATTTTAAAATATTTGAAAAATATTTAGACTGATTTTAAGCTATTTATAGATGTTTTTTAGTTTTCTTTTTTTTAGTAAAATAGCTTGACAATGTTATACAAGGTTTTTTATAAATTGTTCTTCTAACAGTTCAAAAATATTGAAAATAAATAAACACAATTTTCTTATTGATATTTGAAGTTCAAATTTTTACAAATTGGCTATTTGAATGAATAATAATAATCTTTAATTAAAAAACTTAGTCATATTATTGTAGTTTTTCAAAAATATTAGTCATAGAGAGATTTTATTCTAATATGTATTAATTGTTGCCTATATACATAATTACATTATATGTACAAAATAATAATCAAAACCTTCATCGCGCTGAGAGTATGTATTATTTTGATAAATAATAACTGTTATGGATTAAAAATAAGTCTATTATAAACACCCAATCGTTGTACCCAAAATACAAAAACAAAGAAATGAATTTTAAACTGGAGCAAGCGAAATAAGTCTAGTGTTTACCTATTTTATTTTACTAACATGAATATTAAAATCGTAAATTTAATATCAGTAGAGTGAGAATAATAGTTGATGAATTTATTTATGGAAATAAATTATTTTAATTAAAAATCATTTGCACTTTATTAAATTATTAAATTATGTTATTATTCTTAGAATATTTTAAATAATCCAT
Organism: Rhopalosiphum nymphaeae; assembly: GCA_036289425.1. Lineage (NCBI taxonomy): Eukaryota > Metazoa > Arthropoda > Insecta > Hemiptera > Aphididae > Rhopalosiphum > Rhopalosiphum nymphaeae. The sequence goes on along the minus strand of JAZAQC010000012.1, from coordinate 5,598,126 downwards.
AGTATATGTTCTACCTACATAAATAAATAAATAAAATTGTATAAGTTGAAATTATATTTATTAAATACTTTTAAGATAAACGTGTAAAATTATCAAACAAAATAAAATTAAAATAATTATTTCTCATGTAAATTATCTTTGAAATTATTCTTTCTAAAATATTTTTATTTTTATAAATGCTGAAAATAATGTTATACTCGGTAAAAGTGCTTGACATTTTAAGACTAGATTCCTTGTAAGTTTTTATTACTAGAAGTAAAAACAAAGCGTAAAGTAAAACCACATTCATGTTTTATGAGAGTTTGAAGTTCGAATTAACAAAATTGGATATATACTCTTGTAAAATAAAGGTTTATCCTCAAACTATTTTTGTAGTTTTGTTTTAATTAAAAAATATCATAGAAATTAAGTATATATTGCTGATTCAACTGTTAAAAGGTCATATGATTACAATATTAATTATTATAATTTTTTTGTTCAGTGTAAATATTAAATTTTTTTATTCAAATGTATGATGATAAAATTGTAAAATGTCTCTAAAAATGAATTTACATTTATTATAAAAATTATATCTTTGGTACCTATGTTATTTATTTTCATAGATTTTTATAATTCAATGATATTGAGTATTATTAAGTATTATAATATATTATATTATACTTATATAAAAGCTTTCAAGAGTTTATTTTGTTGACAAGACATATTTTAAAGTATAAATAAAATACGTGTGATACAAGAAATAGTATATTAAGATTCATGGCGTATTAATTAGGTTTAATAAATTTGATAGAGTATAATTCTAAAATAAAAATGTTTTTCTTCTTAACTACTATACTATCTTATTACAAACAAAAATAATAATAATAACACTTATGAACTTGGGATTTTTTTGAAGTATCTACTCCAAAATTACAAATAAAACATTTTTTTCAGATTAAATACGAAAAAACCTTGCTTTACAAAATGTCATATTATATATAGGTATTATTTTATTTTCTAAAACCTGTACCTGAATTTATCAAGTTGTACTTTTTTATGGAAGATTATATTCAATGTATAAGTCCAATTAACAAAAATATAAATCCGAATAGTCTATATCACGTGGAAATCATCAACGATATTATCCCTAAGATTTACCATTGTTATCACGCTACTGTTATATTATTATAGTTCTTCTTGTTACAATCATACTAACTTTTCTTCAAATTATTGGGTAATTAGTAAATATATATATATATAACATAATACATATAAAATAACAGATATCTTACTTTTTTTAAATGTTTACTTGTTATATTTTTATATTTATATATCTTAACTATAAAATAGAGAATATATTGATTTTAAAATTCTTCAGTATTATAATATTTTTATGCAAAAACTTGTTTCTTTTTAAAGATAACAACTTAAAAAATTAAATTAATATGAATTTATCTATCAGAATAAGTGGTTTTTAAATAGTATTTTTTGTTAATTAATTATCTAAAGAATTATATTAAATTTTATAATAATTAATATTGATATGTTTAATTTAAATATTTTTTTTTTTTTTTTACAAAATTCTTAGATGATTTCACTGGGTATGTGATTATTAGAAAATTATTATGGTTAATATTAAGAACAATAATATTAATATATTTATAATAAATACTAAATTCAGTATATTATTATCTAGTTTTTATTTTTGTACGACCATTTTTAAGGAGTACTAACTTCAGTATATTCAAAACACACGACATTCATTATGTAAAGTACTTAAACAGTTAATAATTTTAAAATTATTAAATTCAATTGAAAATTTCAATGATCAGAATTGTAATAAATTCATTGTTAAAAAAAACAAAAGCTTACACATGATTGTTTTTTTTACAACTTAAATATAAATTTATATTTTAAAAATAAAATGAAATAAAATACAAGGCATTATATTTTAAAGTTGTGAGATACACATCTTATAATAAGTATAGTAGTATATCTACCAATCATAAAATAAATGTTTTACTCAAAGGATTTTATGTTTATAATAAACTTTCATAAATGACCTATAGTCACGTACGATGTCCACATGCGTTGTTTTAATAATGGCAAAGTATATGATCTATGTTTATCATTGTATTGCATTTTATAGATCCTAAGTGGAATGATTAACACTATTGAGTTAATATAATGACTTAAAGTATATACTTATGAATATTCTTATACCTTTTAAATCTTCAAAAATACTTTGAACGATAGTAAAATATTATGTACAGTAATTAGTCTCAATTAAAAGTGAAAATTAAAGGGTCTTAATATTTCTAAGTTTTTGTTGAATAAATAAAATAATTTTCTTTTAGTAATGGCACATAGTGATAGTTTTTGCACAATTCAACATAAAAACATACCTCTACCGCATTACTATTATCACAAAAAACATGATAACTAAATAGAACATTTTTGAAATTGGTTAAAATAAGAATAATAAATGATTTTGATTTAATAATATTCCAATAAAGGTTTTCTCATTAATTTACATTATTTTATGATTGCACTATGCAATTTATCTTTATATTTAAAACATATAATATTAAAAATAATTAAATAATACGAGGAAAACTCATATTAACCATCAAAAATGTCTACATAATTAATACTTAGAACGAAATAAAACACCGTTTAAGAAATATAAAATAGTATTTTTAAATCTAATAATGCATTGTTTGAAATTTAACTTCATATCTGATATGAGTATAAGATAATTATAAATAGTTCTGTCTATAAATTAATAAACACGAATTTAACATAGTATTATTAATTTTTGTAAATTAATAAAACTTTTATATAAAGTAGATTATTGAACAAAATAATTTTTATCTGAAATTTAAAATACACATAAAATCACATAACTCAATTTTTATTATTATACATTTTTTATAACATTCTCATTATTGGCTGATATTTAAGATTCAACTTAACATATTCTAATAACGTTTATTTTTATTTTATATGATAATATTACATAAACATTATTTTGTTATAAATTAAGAATATCTTGACAACACTCAATCTTCATTAAAAATGTGAAATATAGTCTTAAATAACAACTATACCCAACTCTTTATTTAAAAACTATTGCATTGATGTTATATACAATAAATCAAAAATAATTTTAAATCTAAATTTTATTTTTAAAACTTGTCCAACGTGATAGCATTCTACGATACCTACACATTTTTTTATCTAAAAATTTGCATATCTCTAATATATTTTTTTATTAATTTGTATAAAAATAGTAGGTTTTCCTCTTTGCATATATTATATTCTACGTATCCATAGTTTCTAAAGCATTATAGAATATAAATTGTTTATTTCAGCACTAAATCTTAAGTAATTTCTAACTTCTAACTTCTCTTATATAGAGTGCATGTGTTATTTAGAACTTGAAACGATACTTTATAAATAAAATAGCTATCAAAAATTCAAGTTTTTAAATGTACGAAATTATCTCTTCAGTTAGTTTAAGTTCAAAAAGTGTGTTCCTATTTCAAAGTAAAAAGAAATTATATTTTTATTCAGTGGGAATAAGTTATCAAATTATATTTAATATTGCTAAATTTAACTAGTAAAATAGTTTATAACAATTAAAAGGATAAATATAAATACAAAAACTTAATTAAAGAATAGGGCAATTATATCCAACATGAGGTAATATTTTATAAGAGAAATAACATGAATTATTGGCAAATAATATATTATATAAAATTACACAAAATATTATTCGTTAATAATGTAATATTGATCATTACTTTATTATGAAAAAAAAATACATATAATAAATTATATTATAGCAACCACTTTGTAAGGTGTCGATTGCACCTCGTCAACGAAAAGTAACTCATTGTAATGCATGTTAAATTTGAATTCAATGATAAATCATTATAGACAATAACACTTAAATTTTTATCCATCAACTAAAAATTTAATTTAATTAATATATAAACTAAAATATAAATTATAAAAAATATGTTTATACATTTTTATGATTTTTTTAGTTACAGGTATAAACTACGAATAGAATTACTAAAAGTGTTTGTTTTTACAGTCGACGTAGATGCAGTTGTTGAAAACTATTTAAATGGTTTAAATAATTGATATGATACCACGATAGTAACACATGAAGTACAAATCATAAGTTTGAGAAGTTATTCTATATTAAATTTATGAATAATTCTTAACAAACTCAACATGTAAAATAAATAAATATTTATCTGTCTCTGAAGTCTGAACCGATGCTAAAGAAAACTACATAGGTATGTTTGGAAGTTGAACAACTCTAGGGAATAAATATCAATAGAATTGTGTATTCATTGCCAAAAGGTTTCACAATTTCATCACAATAAATAGGATCTGACAATTTTATAAATTGTATTGTAAATAAAAAATACTATTCAAAGAGGTAATTTAAAGAGGATCACGGAAAATATTATAATTCCATATAAACACAATCTCTGTTTACACGGAAATAGTATTTAAATTTTAAATTAATACTATCTAATTATATTATATCAACGTGTTATACTGCTATATAAAATACGTGTAGAGTATATTTTTCACATGGATATAATAAAATTATAAAACATCATAATATTAATTATGTGCAACATAATTTATGTTAAAATGCTGTGTCCTAAGATACAGTGCTTTGTTTATATATATATATATATATGTGTGTGTGTGTGTGTGTGTTAAATAAATTTAATCTATAAAAATATTTTTTTTCAAATACTAATATTAAAACAATAAAATGTAATTTTTTTACATTTGGGACTAACTAAAAATTATGTTCAATAATATTATAGAGTAGACAATTATACGTGTAACGAATATTCATGTATGTATTGTATATTAAACGTTTAAAATAAATGTTTTTCTAAAATAAAAATAATAATGCTTTTAATAATATGTAAACATTTAACTTGAAAAATATTATTTCGCGATATTCCCATAAGATTCCAAGAGTAACCATTAAAATTCATAAAATAATTGAAAGTTTTAAATTTATATTATCATATTATTATGTATACTAAATATTAAACATAATATATTATGTATATTTACATATACGTTTTCAAATTCTTTGACTGGAGTACCTAAAATAATTTATAAAATTGTATTAATATATTTATAAAAAATATATTTTATTTACTAGTTTATAAATAATATAAAAATTATCATGATTATGTTTTACGTAAGTTTATTTTTTTTTAAACAATAATTGTTATTGCACCTTTAATATTCTTAAGTTAAAGTTGTAATTATTTCTCTATCTTAATTTAAAATTAAGTTAAACACAATATAATGTTTGTTGTGCATAACCATTATTATGATACTGTGTATCAATTGCTACTTTATATTTTTATCTGAAACCCTTTTAAATTATATTTATAAAATTAAAACATTTTTACAAAAACTAAAAAATATATTGTAATTATGAACATACATTATAGAAATGGAATTAAAAAAAATATTAATATTATTTATAGAAGTTATGTTTAAAATTTATTTTCTTAAATTCAAAATTTTATTAGAAATAATAAGTGATTTTTGTTCGTATAGTTTTAAATAATTTGTTTGACCCACCATATCTATTTTTATATTAATCTTATAAATACAAAATCCTAACGCAAACATGATTTTTTTATAAGCCATCAGGAAGCTCAATAATTAATAACGAAACCATACTTTACCACGATTGTATTTAATATAGATGTATATAAAGTGATTCATAAAGCATTCCTACCTGCATTGTTTTTTTTTATATTAGATTTGTTTATATTCTGATTTTTATAATTTTAAAAGTATTCAAAAAGACCATTACATTTTTGAATACTTAGTGTTTTAGTTTTTTTCTCTACATTTTGATAATTTTCGTTTAGCGGAACACCTAAAAACTATTTAAGGTTTATTTTAAGTTGTATTATATAGCTATATTTAATAACATACAGATAGGATTTTTTTTATAATCATTTTAAGCTAAAAAAAAAAAATCGTCAAAATCATGAACATTTTGAACTAATTTTGTAGTTTATATGTTAGCAATGTCAAAACTTATTGACTATCAGATATGTTTATAATTTGGTTAATTTTCGACTAAATATAACAATTTTTGTCGGCATAATTTTCCATATTTTGAATATGATATACATATATAATTATATATTTAGATTTTTGAAAATTGTATACATTTTAAACGGTATTTCTTTAATGAACGTCAATTGGATGGCTACCAAAATACCCTAGAATTACTAAAAAATGAGGATACCCTAATAATTGTCTAAATTATTCATACTAAAAATATAATATTAAATTAAATATAATAATTTAATACTTTTAATTTTTGTAAAAATGTAATTTAAATACAGATGAAATTATAATTTTTAAGTTTGATCAGAAGATACCATATTCGGCGATATCTCACTTTCATAATATCTATGCTTACTAAAAATAAATCTAATTAAATTTACATTTGTAGAGTATATATGAATTACATTTTCATTTTAACTTAAAACCATACCTGGAACAATTCCAAACATAATCATAAATGAAAGTACTACAGATATAAGTTCACTTTGTTGTTAACCCTGTACTAAGTAATTTCATGTTTGTGCAATTAATTTGAACATGATTTCAATTGAATGTTAGACGCTAGAATGTTTTTGAAAATTGAATTTGGGTTAATGCTAACTTGATTTTCTTCTAGACACAATTAAATAAAAATAAAACAAGTAACAACAATGATAATATTTTAAATTCTTCAAAAAACATTTTTTTGCACAAAAAATTATTGTCTACACTTCGACTTTTGTTTACATGTATATTTTTCTCTTTATTGTTATAAAAGTATAATATATTGTGTTAAGAAATAGGAAATCATTTTTCTCATTAGATCTATCATTTTTCTTATGAAACATTTAAAGTTTTTATACAAATATAATACAATTTATTTTATATGAATATCTTTACATCAAACATTCAAAGAGTATTTTATAATTATTGATAAATGTTATGTTTATATATTTTTTAGAACTATACAACATTAGGTATCTACATGTAGGCCCATTTAATATGTACTAATTGTGTCAGATTTTTATTATTTTAATGTTAATATTATGATACAAGCAAATTTTACTATAACACTAATTTCAAAATATTATTATGTATACTAAAATGCAATTATCAGCGGTGAACAGCATAAAGTTAATTTTTGAAAACTTTGAAGTGTTTGGTACTCTTTAAAGCCGAGTAATAAGAAAGACATCGACCACTACAGATTCAGATTATGTCAGATATACATATATTTCAATTTTGATTATAACATCCAGTTTTAATAGTTTTAAATTATGGAATTATGATATAAAATACATGAAATATGTATTATATAATTTGATTAGGTTAATAATACATTTTTCTCCGTGCTTACTTAACATAAAACAAAATACTTAGGTACATTAGTTATATAATGTTTCATCAGTATTAGGTAATGGATTGTAAAAAATATTCGTATACCTAGCACTCAGATATGTAAGAGGTAATAGGTAAAAGCTATATTTCAATCATTTAAGCAGTGTATTAAATACACGGTGGAGCTTATATTTCAGGAAATAAGATAAATATATCAATATAAAAACATTTTAGGTTTTTAGAATAATGCAACGATAGAATAAAATACGCTTCACTGGAAAATAAAAAAACTTTTGTACGAATGGTGATGGCGTCTTAAAGATGTGTGTAGTGAATGTGGTGTACTATATGGATTATTGTAAGGTATTGCGGCGTCAAACCAACGACCGGAATATGGCGCTGAGTGCAGCATCCGATTGAGTGAGCTGTATCACTGTTTTCAAGTCGTCTTTATGTAGTTTTATGAAAATATTATTTCCACTGTGTTTTATTGCGCAGTATTTGACTCGTTCGTGTATTCTCGTGTATTTATCTCGTGGCTCGAAAATTCACATGGATTTGCCTCGTGACTTGTCATGAAACGAGTTGTTAGTGTTGCCATTTTTTGAATGATTTTCACGAATGTGGTGTTTGTCATATGATTTTTTATAAGATTATACTTCCCTTATTGATGTTACATTTTTATAATATATTTTCAAAAATGTTATTTCTATTGTTTATATGCATATTGCTGAAGCGTTGATCGTATAATATAAGTTGTTTTATATGCGTTTTAGTGATGTACCATATTTGCCTTGTGTGTATTGGTTATGTAGAATACACAGCTTATACATAACTTATACGTCGAATATATTATTGTTATTAAGTTTGTAAGTTTATATATGTTATGTTATATAAAATGTATTTCGTATATATAGGCTTTATTTCACATGAAGTACGTGGAACAGGTGTTTTTGTGGTTAATTATTTTCCAATTATATTCTAATTATAATATATATTATATTACGTAACCTATCTTTGTGCTGAAATTCTTACATCCGTCGAATCTGTGTGATGATGATGTACAAGGAAAATAATATATAATAATATATATTATTATTATATAATAATTATTTTAATATACCTATATTTTGTATGATTGTTAATAAATTGTATTTTAATATAGAATTTATTTATTTATAAATTCCGAGACTATACGTTCCGCGTTTATTTTGTTTTGACGGAATACGATTCAGTATATATGGTTTGAGAGCTTACGGTTCATGTACATAAGGCTTAAATATATTATACATTCCAAAATCTTACGATCTATGGCGTTATTTCCTGAGACTTTACGTGCGTCCATTTCCCCACTAATGTAATGGACCGTATAAATTCGGTATCCGAATCCAGCGTTACAATAGCGACATCTATTATGTCAGAAGTTTGAAGCCAAAGTTTCATGAATACAAACTAATATACTACATTTTTAAGAGTTCAATAAAGGCAATATTATATTCTATATTTCTAGCTTTCTATATTATAGACAACTAGATTTTTATAGCACGAACAGTACTGACATTTGAGCTACAAATGCATATAATATTATTTGAAATAAATATATACATATATATAGGTATAAAAATTTTTTTTCTTCCGTTGTTGTTAGTTATTATTATTAATCATTAAAGAAGTCTCCATATAAATTTATTTTCATACGTCGTGCGGAGATTTCCAGGAATTGCGCAAGTGGCTAAGTCAAATATTATGGGGTTGAGATAAGAAGGAACTTAGTTAAAAATCGTTTTTTATAAGTTTTAGCTTCTTCATTAATAGTTTTAATTTTTAGATCTGAGTCTAAAACGAATGTGAAAATATAAGAAAGGAAATGATTGAGCAATTTTATTTTGAAATGTTTGAATTTTGTTTTAAAGTAGTTTTTTTGGTATTATTTCAGAATTGGAGACCGTAATACGTTCACATTGGTTTTTAAATGAGTTGTTTGATGTTTAGTTTAGTATGTTTATTAGAATATATTAATGTTTTAAACATCCGGAAACATGCAATTAAAGCTTTTTTTTCTATGTGTGGTGGCTAAGTGAGACACTGGTCAAACGTCAACACTAGATATTGAATGGGAAGATGGGATAGAGATATTAACTAATACAATTTCTAGACAGGGAGAAAGGCGAATAGTGAAAGTAGTGTGCACGGATTTTATTTGGTTAACTTTAATTTGCAATTGAGGGGTGACATTCCAACACATACAATTGCCAAATTATATAAAATCGAGATATGCATCGATTTATAATGAAAAAAAGGCGGGAAGTCGATTGGCGCCATCAGAATTAAACTTCAATCATCTATTCCATGAGAAAAATCGGTTCATAAATGTGTAATTCATCCAAAACGTACTATTTTTTTTTTTTAGTCCAAAACGAACTATTGCTCATATTAAAACCATGTAAGCGACTAATGTGGAGGGATCGATTTTTTCATAACGCATCATTTTCCAATGAAATTTTTACTTAATTTTAATGTTTTATAACATAAAATCATTTAATACATTTAATTTTGAATAAGATATGAACATGATCATTTCTATTTAATGTTACATAAATGGAGTTAAAATTAATTCACTACTTTGCTTATAATTTCTATAAATAAAAAAGTTATTAACAAAATACTGCAGCTATCTGTTGATTATTACTGATAGTGTCGACGTAACGATCTTAACAATTTATATAAATTATAAAGTAAACGAATTTTGTTTTACCAAATATTCAATAATAAATAATTGTTTTAATTGTTTACAATAATAAAATACACCATCAATAATAGAAATATGGCGAATAGAACAAGGAAAATGTGTCTTATGTTTACAATGGTAAGTACAAGTACCTACATATTATTACTTTAAAAATACTACATGGTGCCATAGTTAATGAATTATGTAGTATACCTAGTTATAGTAATTATGGTTCTTAAATCAATTTATTGTTCCTAAATTGCACAGAGGCTATAAAATAATTTATTAATGGTTTATATTTTAACATTTATATACCATGTATAATATATATTTTATTTTTTTAATTTAGGGTGAAAGTAAAAAAAAATGAACTTCAGAATATGGTTTCCAAGAATACATTTACTACTATAAGTCCAAATGTAATTTGATTTTATATTATAATATAGGTAAATTTATAAAAAACTTAGATTTATAATAATTTTATAATTTATAGAGTAAAGTGAATTCATGGTTACAAAAATCCTTTGCTGATAGCACTAGACAGGTATGTTAAAGTAGTCATGTTTTTATTTAATTAAAATACAAATTATTCTTGCTTATTTTAAAATCTAAGTATTAATATAATAAATAATAATACTGATTATTACATTATTTGAAAGGAATTTTTAAGTTCTAGTACCTATTTATGAGAAATTATAAAGAATAATGTTAAATGTTAAATTAGACTACGTATTAATAATATCAATAAATCATTGAAATGTTTGTAACAATATAAATATATTATATTGATTTTATTTATAAAATAATGTTATTCATAGAACTTATTATGACATCTAGTACTTAGAAGATTAATTCAATATGCTCTTATAGTAATTTTATTAATGTAGCACTTTTAAATAAATTATTATTCAACCATATATTTTATTAAACTGTGGAATATGGAAATAATAATATAATATGTTCTTAAAAATTCTTTAAATATATAGTTGGTGTATAATATAATATTTCATTTTTGTGTAAAAATTGCATAAAGATTAAATTAGTTATAATTTATAAAAAAAATAAGTATTAATAATAATTATTGTGTTTCATCTATAAAGTTGATAAGGTTTAATTAAATTTAAGAATTTATAAATTATAGGTAGGTCTAAAACTTATCTTATACTTTTATATTCACTTTTATACACACATATATTATAAGTGACTTTATTTTGTTTCTTTTGCAGAAAGAATTGTTGGATATAAATAATCTTAGTTGTATTCTAGCAAAAGATTTGTGTGAAGACCCATCAGTTGTTATACCTGTTGTCACTTCTCTATTACAACTTAACTCTACTAAACATTTGGCTTTGCCATTAGATAATACTGATCAACCGATTATTATTAATAATAACAAAGATATTTTAAATAAATCATTTTTATCAGTTATGCTTTCAATTACTACGGATCCTAAATATAACAAACCAATAATCAAAGTAACCTGGGAGGTAGAAAAATATTAAAAGTAAATCAAAAAAAAATTAAAAAAATTAAACATAATTCTATTGAAGAAAGATGGTCTATTGAATGTAATCATCAGGAAAGTTCAACTAATATGTTTTGTAAATTGAAAGAGCTAAGTGATATTGATATTGCAAATTTTAAAAAAAAAACTTAAGCAAGTTAAGTACTAAAAAAGATAAGGATAAATGTTCACTTAATTTTTTATCAATAAGTGTCCAAATAAGGAAAAATCGAAGGAAAGATGAAAATCAAAAAATACTAAGGATAGGTTAGTTATCAAATATGTTATACTATAAATTAATGTGGGCATGATTCCAGTGTTTAAAATCGTTTATTTCCATTACTTCTATGTCACGTCGCCGTTTAAATTTATTGTCATTTAATTTCAATAAAAACAATGATAGTCCAAAAGAAAAAAAGAGGAGAAAAAAGGATCAACCAAGATTCAATTGACACTACTGAATCTATAAAATTATATATGAATTATAAAAGTAAAATAAGCCATTATATTAGGGTTGACGCAGGAAAAAGTTATTTGCAACCTGGATTATCGGTAAAATATTTATGGAAACATTAGCTAAAAATGAGGACTGATACTTATAAGAAAAATAGCTTCATATTCTAAATGTTTTGGAATATTTAGTCAAGAATTTAATCTAAGTTTTGGCCACCTTTGGCAGGATATTTGTAGTTGGTGCTCTGAAATGGCTGTAAAAATAAAAAAATGGAAGATACAATCAAAAAAGAACAAGAATATACTCGTACATTATATGAACACAAAGCTTTAAGTAAGAACTTTCATAAAATTATGCATGAAACAAAAAGTGATACTATTTCAGTGGCATTTGATATGATGCAAAATCAACCTCTTCCAAATTTAAATGTCACTGAAGTATTCTATAGCTTTCGGGTTTGGCTATATAATCTCACGTTTGTTATAACCTCGGCTGAACATAAAACTATCGATAACTGTTTTCTGTACACCTGGTTAGAGTCTGATAGTGGTAGAGGGTCTAACGAAATAACACCCATACTAATTCAATTTTTAACAAAGCTAGATTGTTATAAAAGACCTAATAAAAACAATTTTTTTCAAAACTACCCAACTAAAATTGTTTTCAAATAAATCTGGGATGAAAACTGTTGGAATTTCGACAACATATACAGAAAATAATATTACCTTGAAAAAAAAAACGTAGATCTATCAAAGAGGTACCTGTGCTTCAAAGATCAAACCATGTAAGTATAAAAAAACAAAATGATGTAAGGAAATTGATTAAGTTTTTTACTATACCCAATGAAACTGAGCAGTTTTATACCAATATATTTAAGGAAACAACTACAGTGGATGATGTTAATGGTAATATTAACTACATCGTAGATGATGTGTAAATATTGTATTCTAGATTACATTTTGTTATATTTTTAAGTATTTTAATTCATGATACTCGGTTAATTGTTTTTATTTAAAAAAGTTATTAATTATTATTTTTTTTTTTTAATTTTATTATTATTTTAATAAGATAAGTTTTATGTTTATGTTGTAATAAAAATCAAATTAAACAAATAATTTATTTGATATTTTAAGTTTTTTATTATGTAGCATAAACCTAATATATTTTTAAAAAACATTTTTTACAAAATTGAAAAGCATGTTTGAAAAAATACAATAAAATAATCACAAATTTAAATTTTCTTGATTTAGGGTAAAACGCACTATTGATGGAAATAGTGCAATTTGGAAAATACCCAAATAAAATATTCAAATATATTTTTACCTAAATTCCAAGCAAAACGCACTATTCACGGAAATAGCACGTTTTGGATGATTTTATTTTTTTACTTACTGTTATATCTTTTAAAAAAATTATTAAATTTTTATTTGAATTTAATAAAGCAATTCAGATGAATTTTATCTATTTTTTAAAAGATCATATATGAGATTATATTTAACGAATATAAAAAACAGCTCTTCCTGGAAAATCAGGTTTTTGGCAATAGTACATTTGGAATGTCACCCCTCAATTTATCGTAACTGTTAGACATTAGGCAAAGGTAATTTTAAAGATTTGGGGAAGCAGTAACTTGGTCTTTGTGTGTTGATATAATTACCTTGTTGTCTAAAAACTCAACTACAGTTGTATAGAGTTAGGTTTATCAACGGCATATAATATATTATATAAGGTTAGAGAAAGAATACCAACCTGTGGGACTCGAGCATTAATATTTGTAATACTTGAAAATGAAGAACCTAACCTCGCTTGAAAGTAACGCTCGGTGAGGTATGTTTTAATCTGGAAATAATATGTTAGCAGAAGAAAACGTTTTAATTTATACAGTAGTTCCTCATTCGAGACCATGTCGAACGCTTATGAGTTATGACACGTCAAGAAACACGCTGGAACAGTATTTTTTTCTTTTCAAGAGAAAAAGATATCAACTAATCCATGTATCCGGTGTGTTATAGAGTAAAAGATGCGAAAACCATTTGAGTGTCTGGGAGTTTATTATCTGAGAAAATGTAAGGAAGAATTTTTTTTTAAGATTAGTCTTTTATAAATATTTGCAAAGAAGGGTAAGAGGCTTACAGGTCGAAAAGAGTAAGGTAAGTCAAGGAGCTTTAAATTAAAAACGTAATGAATGTAAATGAATCAATTAACTTTAACATTTATTGATTGCAATGAATTATAGCTATTTTTCTTTTTATCTATTTAGGCATTTTGTTTTCTACTTTTTTAATTACAAAGTGTATGGAAAATATAAAATAATTCATATTCAATGCCTATAAGTAAAAACAAAAAATAGCACCAAAAACTAGGTAATATCAGTTGTAATTATTAAAATTTAAAATAATGTTTTATATTATGTTTTACAATATAAGCAAAATACTATTTTTTATTTTTTATTTTTATATTCATATCCTATTTTTATGTTTTTAATGATATTCTATAATAATTAAAACATGCTAAGAAATCTAAACAAATATTATAACTAATTAAATTTCAATAATTTATACACATTGGGAAAAGTTGGAAATAGCAGTTATGTCCCTAAACAACACAAAAATCGGTGATTACATGAGTAAATTTATCTTCAACTGACAGCAAATAGATACCTATATTTTTGATAAATGAAATGGGCGAAATGGTCTATATTTAATTTATACATATGATTGCAGAAGTTTCATTTAAACATATAAACAGAAAATATTATAGTTAAATTTATTTAGTAATATAAATAGAACATGCTGATATCATAATTATTGTATAATATGGGCAATTATGTGTAATAAATTGACGCCCAAGATCAAACTTAATTATTTTTTTTTACATAAAATGTCATATCGTACAAATATTATGCAGCTCATCTACTGTTACAAATATATTTCTTTATGGACATCAAAGTTATAAGCTGAAACTTTATTTTTAGGAATTCTGAATACTAATTATTTTTTAAATGTGGCATTACGCTCCACTGTGATAATGTTAACTAGGATATCAGAAAAAAAAATAATGCTGTGATTGGCTGAATCTTGTGGTTATTAAGTGGTAATACTAAAATATTTACAATAATTATTAAATACTGTGGAAAATTGCGTATAGCAGAAATTAGAATTCAGTCGTTCTCCATGTTAAATAAACGACCACTAAACATTTTTTTTTTTTTTATCAATGCAATCGCGTGAATCACTTTATCGTATTAAAAAATTGTTATTTATATTTCAAAATGATTTTTAATCAAAAATCATGATACATGCTATCATAGTAGGATGTAAAGTAACTTTAAGTAGTTAAGTTTCTGAAGTTAATTCAGATATAGGTACTGTGTAATAATATTTCTTTTCCCAAACATTTGCCACGCTGAGTAATTTCTTCTTAAAATGGCTCATTTTCAGTAATTTGTATTGATGTAACTATACATATAGTACAGTGTATATAATGATATAATGTACCTAATAATAATTAATCTTATTTATTGTAATATAGGCTAAAACTTTCTTCAATATACCCACTATTATTTTCGTTATGTGTAAAAAACTAACAACAACCATCGTATATCTTCCTCTCGATAGATGCAGTTTTAGTTTAACATTCCCTTTAATAAACTTCTATTTTATTTTTTTTACTGTATTACCAATGATAACCAATATGAGATCTTTTTTTAAAAATCTACATACTAATAGACTTATTTGAACTAACTACTCCTAGTATAACTAAGGATATCATCACGTTACATAGAAACAGTAATGCACAAACTAATTAGTAGAAAATAATTAAAATAGAAAAATAAAATAGTAATATACCAATGTCATTGCTAAACTAATAAACATTGTTTACAAATGGAGAGATTTCATTAGATGAATATAATCAAACTAAGTATATTAAAATGAATTAACAGACTTACAATATATATATTTTAGTGTTATCATTAAAGTTGACATTATAATTTATACTTATGTCCTAAAAAATAAATAACGAGAAAGATTTAATGAAAAACTACACTATGTTCGTGTGATAGTATGTAATAAACTGCATAGTAGGTACAGGGTTTATAGGTAAGTAAGTATCTTGTTTGTTTTTTGAACTGTAAGTGCAAATACTGATTCTTACTAAAAGACAGATTTTGTTTATTAGAGGTTGAAATGATTTAGATTTATTTACTTTTTCTTAAATCAACACATGATTAAATTTATTATGATAGTAATAATTTAATATAAAAATCAATGTAGAATATTATTATTAGTAAATTTAATTTGACATTTTTTACTATTATTATATCAAGATGAATTAGATTTTGTAAATCATGATTTAATGATTAAACCATTGTTTATAAATATTATTATCATTAATATTACTAACATTTTTGTACTACAACAACAATGTCGTTCATATTTTGATTTTAATTTTAAATACATGGAATTTATTATGTTACTTAAATTATAAAAATCTTTATACAAAATCATTAATAAAATAAATTATTTTACATAATTATTTAAATAATTCATATGAGTCGTTTTTTGTGTATATAAAGATGAATTGTAAAGGAGCTATCTAAATTAGATTTAAGAAAGCAAGTATAATGCCAAAAATGTATGGCTCCTTTCAGTTTATCCTGTCAAATACAAATGATAAAAAAAAGTTTCTAAACGGAAATATTCTAAACCACTCAACTGTGTAATTGCATTTTTGATTTTCATAGATTTCAAGTAAACGTTCTTTTCTCATCTAATAATTAAAATTGTACCTTATTTCCATTCAAATAAAAATAATAAAAATTGTTAAATATTTTTACTAAAACAACAAGGTGTATTTATTATTGCATCGAATTTATACAAAAATTAATATTAAAATTTAAATAAATTGTTATAATACTACTTATAAATGTATAATAATTAAGATAAACCATTGAAAAATGCGATAAATTAAGAATTCCCTAATCTAAAACTTTTGACTGCCCTACAAATGTCATTTTTGAAAATATCAATAAACTATAAAGCTCAAAATCGCCCAGAAAAAATAAAACAATCCAAATCTAGTTTTAATAACAGTGGTTTCTATTTAAGAAATATTATTTTTACTGTGCGTACGTGGACAAAAATAATTAAAATTTTAAATTTATAAAAACAAATGTATACTTATATGCCATGTATGCAATAAAAACGTCGAATTAAATTCAAGGTCAAGTTTTTTTAATACTTCCTGTTACCTCTAAAATTGAACATACGGTAGGCACTAAACAGTGATTAATGTCAAATTGTTATTTATAAAATGTCAGTACTACATCGCATAAATTAAAATAATTTATATTTCACTAAACTATAAATAATATAATAATCAAAAAATAAACACATTTTTCATGACTTTATTAGGTAATAATTGAGCCAAAAAGAATTTTGTTTTACAAAAAATATTTTATTGTTCATTATATTTCAAATAATTGTATAAATGATAGGTAAATACTCGTTTTGATGATTAAATTATTTAAAATTTTTTAGTTTTTGATTTGAAATAAAGTAAAGCTCGATATGTAAAATAGATTTTGATACTAAACTTATCATTTTCTTTTCATTAATTTTGTATTTCATCATTTATTGATTTATTCTTATATTTATTTAGATTTTCTCTGTGTTCACAAAAATACAGTAAGTCTTAGTAAATTTTTCAATTATTTAGGATTAGAATATTATGATTAAATATTATTACGATATGTGCAATAATAATAATAATATATACATTCAAGTACATAATTCATAGTATTTGCTTCAATAGTTTTTAGGATATTTCTCGTTCTATATCCGTATGTGATAACGTTTATTTTCTTCAGCGCTTATCAAATGTGCTATCTTACACGAACTCAAAAAAAAAAAACAACTTATTTGACAGTTAAAGATATATTGCAGTCATATTTATTTCCAGTATATTTTTTTATTTATTATATGTGTGCCCTAGTTTGGTATTTTATTTTTATATAATTGTTAGTTTAATTAAGAAAAATAAGTGTTAAACATTTTAATAGTTTTTTTTTTTTTTTTTTTTTTTTTTTTTTAAATAGAAAAATTTACAATCTGTATCATAGGAACAATAAGCAAATTGGATAATAAAATAATATTAACATCACATGATTAGTATGGGGAGGGAGGCTGTCCAGTGACAGTACCCTCATATATTTTTTAATAGTTAAACAGTTGTCCATTATTTGTGTAGTTGCATACTAATAAAAAAAATGTTCGTTACAATTAAAGGCATTATTGAGCTGAAGTGATATTTTTTGATAACTTAAATCATTTTAATCCAATTTATAACCGCATAAGTATAGGGAAAATCCAAAGTTGAAAAAAAAAATTATTGATTCAAATTTCAGTGCAATTGTTAGTTGAGAACAATGAGAGCGTACTAAAAATTAACTTTTAAAGTATAGATGTAAAAAAAAAAAATGAAGTGTGACATAATAGTTTTACATTTAATTGTATTATAGTATCGAAATTATAAAATAGTTCAATGCTAACGACTAATTATTATGATTTTTTATTTTACTAAAAACGATCATATGTTTTTTATATGTCGTCAAGCCAAAAACTGTAATTGTGTAATTATTTAATTGGCTTGTACTTATCATAGATATGCCTGTATAAGATTTTATACTTAAACGTCTTAAACGTTATTTTGTCTGTAGCTTTAGCGATTTCGACCACTCGAAATATTAGTATAGTTAAAAAAAAAAGGGTGGACAAGAGGATATCGTTCCACTGTATAATAGAGATGGAGAGTAGGTATAATTTTGGTAAACATTTGAATTTTAAATGCTTATAAAGATATAAACAAAAATTGTGACCAACGATTTTTGATTTTTTTTTGTATTACGATAATTATAACTTATAATAAACCTTGTATTAAATTTTAAAGATTTTTGGAATACCAAATTATTTTTATCGGCATTAAAAAAAAAATAAACTTAAAAAAATCGAAAATTTCAATTGTCAATAATAATAGCTTAAAAAGTCAAAATATTTTGGAATTTAATCGTAAATAGATAATACTAACATAAACACTTAGTGTAAATTTCAAGTAGTTACGATGATAGTTTTTGAGTTAATGTAAAAAAAAAAAAAAAATCGATTTTGTGGAAAACTGGTTATGCATAAAAATTCCCGTTTTTCCGTTACTTTTTTTAGAGATTTTGTTGACGCTTTTGAAAACTACTGGAATATTTTTACTTTTGACCCCCCCCCCCCCTTCCTAACAAATCAACTAGATTCTCTTTTATTTTCAAATTGGTGCTGAAGTTGAAAATCAAATCACTATTACTACTACAAAATGTGATGACAGATAAATAAACACACATCATTGTAAAATTAATACATTTATCACTCCGTTCAGAATCTAAAACACAATACAACGTATACGTATACACTAAAAACATGATATATTATATAATTTAATAATAATAATAATACGAGCAGTTATGATGTGATATTATAATATAATTTAATGAATGAAGATGTTCACCTGGGTGTATGGCAAAATAATATTTTTTTTTCGAAGTTAGAATTTGGTGAATCTTCAAAGAGAGCTGCACGTAAATATAACGTACATATAATGTAATGTAATAATATTGTATAAATATCAATTTGTCTACAATATTATTATACATCAAGAATGTAAATATTGGTACTATACTACTTGAATACAGCGATGGTATTATGTACGTATATGAAAACTATCTTATTAGTTCTATTTCTTATTTTAATACTATAAATTATGTAACTATTATAGAACAATTTGATGACTTTAATATTTATTTTATATTTGGTAATTTATTTTTAATATAATATATATATATTTTTAACAATATTGTATAGAATTTAATTTATATTGTCTTTGAAATATTGTATTCCAATATTATCATCTCGATAAACCATTGTATAAATGTAGAAATGTTTTTGAATTATACGTATGCTCGCAGAAAATCTACTGGTAGCTTTATTAGTTTTGTAATATAGTACAATATTATATAATTATAATAATAATAGTACTTAAGAACTGTCCAAGATAAAAAAAAGTGGGAAATGGAATAACTAAAAACGATTAAGTCAATATGATTTTTTATATACCACAGTTATAACAATTTATAACAAAATACAATAGTACACTCTATAAAACTAAATATAAACATTCGCATTAACAACTGCTTAATATATATATACAATCATCAGTAGCTGTCAACATTAAATAGCAAATGGCAATTCAGTCTTATTTAAAACAATATACTATATATTTAAATAGTGCTATTTCATTGCATAAAACAAATTAATACATGAGAATACGATAAACTAAATAAGTATAAATAACTTGGAGCTATCTATAATTCATTGATGCAATTAAGACGATTAAAATACTATTAAAATGTATGTTATCATAATATAGAATAACGGAACACTAACATAATATTATTTTTTATCATTGAAAAGCTTGTAAATTGTAAACAAACAATGCACGAAGAATTTCAATCATATGCATTTAATATATGTATAGGTGTTTAATAATATGTACTATCATAATTATTTCCATGAATTCAGTACAGAAGTGACATTGTCTAATTGAAAAATTATAAATATTAATGTATTACAGTACCTACTAATAGTATGAATAATAATATTCTGTCTGTAAATATGAACGAATGAATACACATAATACAAATCCAAATCATAATCATAATATTGATCGTCATTGCATACTGTATAAGTAGACAAATATGAGTATAATACTGCATTAAACAAAAACAACGACATACTTGTCGTATGTTTTTAATTATTTTATTTGCGAGACTGAAATGATGTGCTGTATGCTAGTTAAAATTAAATGATAATAACGATTATTGAATTACGTACTACACTGGTCACAACAACGGTAGTCATAATCAAAACTACGTAAATACAAATTAAAAATAATGTCGATTTAATGAATCTAATCCAAGTAATTGAAATGTTACGTGGTAGAAACTATACAACTTTGTCTATCTCCGGTGTATATACACCACAATTTCATTATTAGATTAATACTAAACGTGGGAAAACTAGAGGGTTTTGATGCTAACGATATTAGACTAGACACTTATAGTTATACCGGATACCTATGCACTTTAACGTATATTGAAATAACATGTTAATACAATTTATTTTACTTTACCGATAATCTATTAGCAGCACACGGATCAAGCGATGAAACGAAACTGCTTCGGCGTACGTGTATGTCGCAGGCCACGTGGCTGTTATTCTACATTTTGTAGAGTAATCAAAAATCGTTATACCCATTATAAACGGCGGGACTCTATGATAATACTGGAATAAATATAGACGGCGCATGCATCTATGGTGTAATATATATTTTTAATTTATTTAAGGATTCAAATACACGGTTTATATATCACATCATAACGATAAAATATGCTCTAAATATGATTCACGCTGTTGCAGAACTAACAAAAAGTAATAATTTATACTATAATGTTTAGAAAAATATCAAATTAATGATATAATACTATTTGTATACCTAACTAAATAAATATTAAAAACGTGTTTTAATGCATAAGTATTAATACAATTTTATAAAATATTACACAAAACAAATAATAAAATGGAAAATTAATACTCATTTTTTTATTTTACATATTATTTTAAAATGTAATTAAATGTTATTCAATAATTAAATTATTATTTTTTATTAAAATAAATGATTTTCACATAATAATATGATACTTCACCGAGAAAAATATCTGATAAATTATTTGAAGATGATTTGTAGTTAATTTTTTGTATTTATTTTTAAATAGTTGGTTAAAATTCAATACAATTAAGACACATTAAGGACTTACATAAAGAATATTCAATTTTGCATAGTTAAAAAATCGTATAAAGCTATGAAGATTTTATTTTTACTAATTGATTATAATATTACATTATTGCAATATAGTGTAAACAAAAATATATATATTTAATTATTAATAAATTAAAGTGAATTTAGAAAATAACGGGAACTTGCTCTACTATATAGCAGGTGTAGAAATAAATTCAATTTAAATAGATAAATTTAAATTAAATGATAAGCCATTGTATACAAATAAGATAAAAATAATTTTTAGTACTGAGGGTTTTTAACCAAGCCTAAAAATATCAACACATTAAAAAAATATATATGTTTATTTCCACAAATTAATCATCTTTTAGATGTTCATAATTAGTGTAAAATATAATTTCATTATGTATTTGGCTAATACCATAGTGTATAAATTATATAATGCATGCTAATATAAGTGAAAGTGAAAATTTCAAGTTTATACAATTATTATTTTTTGAATAACAGAAAAATAATAAAATCAGTTAGTGATAAATCGTTGTTTTAATTATTATACATTTAAATAATATATAATATAGTTAAAATTCCAATCGCTTATCATAACAAAATAGATGTAACCTTTGTGTATATTTATTAATTTATTTAATTTTCTATCAAAAATTGTTTTAACTAAAAAATTATATTAACTTTTAAATAGATATAAAATAATTTACATGTATTTACAATTTGAATGAAGTTTCTGAAATATAACCAAAAAAAAAACCGATTTTCTAAAACAAATTATGCGAAAAAATTCTGTTTTTTTTACTAATTTTTTTTTTATTTTCTTATTTATTTTGTAAATTACTATAATTTTTTTTACTTTTAACCTTGAAATCACTCTCAAAGTTGAAAAATGAAACAATTTTACTGAACCAAAAGGTGATAATAAACATAAAACAAAAACATCTATACATCGATGTAAAATCGATATCATTCATCGCTCCGCTCAGAATTAAAATTAAATACAAAAAAGATTGAACCTTAAATTTATTTTAAAATCATGTAAATTAAAATATATATAATATTTAAGTGTATATGTAAATGTTGTTTTTGATTTATGAATAATTATATTTGATTGTTCTATTCATATTTGAAATTTTTATTGATGCTAAAACCATTTTTTCGAATTGCTTTGTTAACTAAAATTCTATATTGTAGTTTTTTTTTTATTGAAGATGTCATTAATATACACAATATGTGTATATTATAAATTATATTTTTGTTGATTTTAGAGTGTATTTTACCCTTAATATACATATGTATGTATCTGTCCATTTTTATTATTTATAATTTTCTATTTAGACAGAAAAATATACGTACACTCAACACCAAATAATTTATTAAGCAAAATACATGTATATGTATATAATAATTATTATACATACACAAAATTCCATAAAAAGAACAATAATATTAATATTGAAATGTAAAAATAATATAATTACCTATGCAAATATTTTTAATTTTCACTCAATAACTAATATAAAATGCATACTTCAGTCAATTTGATATTTTATTATTTATAACCAATAACCATGAACCAATAAAAAAATCATGTATATGTAGGTATCACGACATATAATATTATAATATTATAAAAACAGTATTACTTGGATGAATAGGTATATACATATTAACTAAATAAATTGTTCTTTATGATCTAACAAGAAAATTACAGCTTTTGATTGTTTTATTTTGTGTACAATTCTATTATTATTATTGACTACAATTTGATAATTGTAGTTAATTTAATCATAATGCAATAATATTAAACTTTTAAAATTAATTTAGGTTAAAATAATTAATTTTCAAATATTCTCTTCAAATAATTTGAATTATTGTAATTATTATTGTTTAACCTAATTATTATTAGTGATTACTTATTTTTAAACTTTAAAATACAAAATAAAAATCAATAGAAGCATTAAAAAAATATTCTGATTAAAAAAAAAAAAATCAATTTTTATATAATATATTATACTTCAGAATTATTAGAAAAAATAATAGAATATTGCCTTCTACAAGAGCGATGAAGCGTAATGGCTTATACAGATGTGTATGTGTGTGTGTGTTTTTTAATTTACTTTGTGTTTGAAGAAAACTTTATAGTAGAAAATATGCTCGATCTTCCATTTCGAAGAAGTTTCTAGAAATTAGAAATTATACAGTGCTTTTCATAGAATACAGGAAAAAATATATGAAATTAGAATATTCACACAATATAAATTTCTATTGAAATTCAGTTTATATTGCAATTAAAAAGTTATAGTTCAAATTATTTTAGATACTTAAAATATTTAACTATTTTAGACATGATAATGTTTTAAATGTTTTTGAGTTGTTTATGGACATTTAATATAACTAGTAAACTATTTTTCACATTTCGCCATTACTTAAATTAATTTTTAAGCGAACTAATCACGATAACATTTTTGAAATATTTACATTAATTATAAGCGATTTGTAATATGAACCTATTCAAATTGTTCTACGGTATTTTCTTATATATTAATAAAATAATAAAAATTAGAAATTTTCAAATATGTATGAAATAATACTATATAGATAGTTAATTATTGTTATTATTTAATGTACCTATCTGTCCAAAGATAAAATTAGTTAAACGTATCTTATTCTTAATATACATTATGTAAGTATGTTATATTAAATGTACCTAGCAATATAGATTGACTGACAAATCATTTTGAATCTACTCTGAATTATTTTCATCGTGTTATCGTTAGATTTAAATTTAATACATTTATTACTGTAACCTACCATTAATAATGTGGTAAATTCGACACATTAAATTTAATAGTTAGTTACTAACTGTTGAACGACATCAAAAGTTTTTAATAATAATAAGACATATAGATTATTAATTTCAATGACAATACATACTTATATTTTATCAGTAATTACATTTAAATCAGTCATAAACATTTTGACTAAAATATTAAGTATAACCATTATATCATAACAAAATAATAAAATACTGCGTAAATAAGTTATAAATGTTTTGAATTATTAAATACTATTTTTTTCATAATTATAATTATTTTGACTTGAAATATCATAAAAATATTCTTATACTATATCTTTTGGATTTAAGGTAATTAGTATTATTATACAAAAACTATTTTAAATCTTTATCACACCTTTAATGAAATACTATAAAAGTTAGTTATATTCTAATTTTTTTTAGTCACAAACCAATATCGAAATTCAATTTACGCAATTTTAAATTAAAATAAATCACTTTATTTACTATTGTCTTACTTATGCATTAGCTTATTATAACTTTTTTTTTAAATATTAGCAAAACTTGTAATTGAATGTATTTCATTTCACCTATTATTCAAATTCAAAAAAACTTTTGTGCGTATTTCATACTTCCTACTTATAATGTTATTTTTCCATAAAACCCCATGTAAGTATGAATAAAACAACATAACACATACTAAAATAAATTTGAATATAATATAGTCTTGAGAAGTATACAAATTGGAACTGGACAAAAGAATAATCAGTAACAGAAAAAAAATGCAGCATTAAAAAGTCAACAATCGACGACTATTGGTAATATATTTAAATATTTGAGATTATACATTTAATAAAGGCCTACTTAACATAAAATTTTAATATCTTTTGTAAAAATGATATATTGGATTTGTAATATAACTATAATGTTAACTACGAAAATAAAAACAATTGTAAAATTTTAGTGGCACTAATTCAATAAGTTAATTATTCAGCTCAAAATTTACCCCAAAATATGTATAAGCTCAAAAATTATTCTTTTAAAAAAAATATATATATATATTCAAACAATAAAAAATGTTTTTTATAAATTATAATACCACGAATAAAAATACGAATACTTTCTTTTGAAGTTTTCTAGTTCGTTTAAAATATAAATTATAATAATTATAAATTCTTAAAATACTTACCCAATACCATTTTGATTGATGTTATTGTAAATATTAGATACTGAATTCCGAAATTATTCCAATAACACCAGAAAACCATTGCCTGAAAAAAATATATAAAAAAAAATTTATTTTTTAAGTTATTAAGATATTTTCTTATTACTTAAATTTAAAAACTTTTAATTTGACTTAATAACGCATATGCATAAATACTATAGTTTAAAAGAATTTGAAAAGTATAAAACTAGTAAAAACAAGTATATATTATTATATTATACGATTTTATCAGTACATAAGTAGGTTTAAAAAAATAAATTATTAATCCAATTAGATAAATTAATTTAATATCACCAACATTTGTTAGAGATAGTTCTGCAAGATTATCATTTGAACTGTTTTGCAACAGGGATTTAAAGAACAGCTCAGTGTTACAACTTCACGAATTCTAGTTGTATTGTGGACTGTAGATTAAACTATTTAATGTGTTATATTATTAGACAATGAAGTGGATCTGAGTGTCTAATCACAAAAGCATTTCCACAAACAATTTAGTTTTTAACTAATGGAAAAGTTTAATAAGTTCACATCATAAATCGCACGATAATGAATCAACTGAACAATCATTGCGGATGGATTAAAATACAATACTTAACTAGATGTTTGGTTAGGATAGTACAAATATAAAATATTTTGCTATCTAATCGCATTCAATATTAAAATTGTAAAACAGCCACTGGAGTTTCAACAATTAGTGGTGATCTTCTCACACTAAAAATTAGACAATTTACAAATATTTGTTTTCTACCAATCAAAATAATATCCTTATTGTATTTTTTATTGTAGACTATCTCTATATTTTTTCTTATATTTTTTTTTTTTTTAAATATTATATATTGTACATAATTCAGGTATCATCTCAACTATGATAACACGATAAGAAAAAAATGAAATTAAAAAAATATTGATTTTAGTTCAAAAAGTTTAAAATTTTTAAAACTTAATAATTAAATAATTAATGAAATAAATAAACTATTTTACGATAACAATGTCCATTATGCACAGTGGTCTCTGTAGAGTGTAGGTAATGCAATATTAGTTAATAAATAAAAAAGTACAAAGTATTTATGTTGACGGTTTGGTATTAATTTAACAATGCACATACTGATACTTTAAATAATATAGATTAAAATCAATTATGTTTATACATATAGCATGTACATTTTATGATTTATCCAAAATGATAAGTTACGTATGACTTAGTATATACCTCTAAACTACGACTGAAACTTGCAAATGTTAACATACCACAAAAAAAATATATACACATATATAAATAAAACTTGTTATAAAAGTTATGATTTAAACATTGTCTACATATATCTATTTTTTTTTGTCATATTAATGTTTTGTTCATATAATTATTTTTGTATTTATAATAAACACGTTGTGTTCAATTACTGGATGTTATTCCTTCTCATATTCTATAGCTGTTCGTTTATTGTATACATAATCATATATTATAAGGAGTAATTGTATATTATGAATGCTTACTTTTATTTCTTTAATAACGCTAATATTCAAAATCTGATTTTTAGAATTTCCAAACAGTTAGTTACGTTGGAACTATGTAATTTTAAAATTATTGAGATTTGTCTGTACTACGTATAGAGTGTCTTTTAATGATATAAACTTCTGGTTTTTTTTTAAATGAGAACCCCCCGTTTCTATTGTAAATTATTTAGCACAATATTTTTCTGAAAATATTGATCCACCAAAATCAAAATTAGAACAAATTGTTTTTAATTTATTTAACTTTACGTACTAAAAATTATATTTCAATAATAATGAGCTTGGAAATTATGAAAACTTTAAGGTGATTTAAAATTGTTAGTAATTAATGACATTATATTATCAACTACAATTTTTTAAATGATCTATTATAAAACCATATAATAATTTTGCAAAACGATTTTTAAAAATCTTTTTCTTTAGTATGAACATTTCAATAAATGAAGAATTGATCATTTAAAGTTTGAATTAGGTATATAAAATGTTTACAACATTTATTTTTAAAAAAATTATGCGCCAAATAATTTATAGAAAATCAGTTAGTAAGGGTGGGTTATTTTTTTGTAAAACAGAAGTTTTTATCACCGCAGGACTCTTTTTGAGTAGTACCAAAAGTATCAAGAATTTGATTAAATTTATTATTAAATAAAAAAAAAGGAGTGAGTATACTTGGTGAATCATCCTGTATAATCATGATTTGTTGTTTCTAACTTTATTCATAGATTGTGATTTATTGTTCTTTTTCATTTATTCTTTGGGTAATATTAAATTTGCTGTCTCAACAAGTTTACCAGATTATTATGTCTGTCTTAAATATAAAAACATTATACCTGTAGGTTTTTTTTAAACTGATTCAAGATAGATAATATTAATAATAATAATAACAAAAAAAATGATTAATAATATTAGTAATAATATTAAACATACATTATTATATAATATATAATAT
Organism: Rhopalosiphum nymphaeae; assembly: GCA_036289425.1. NCBI lineage: Eukaryota > Metazoa > Arthropoda > Insecta > Hemiptera > Aphididae > Rhopalosiphum > Rhopalosiphum nymphaeae. Next base: position 5,569,614 of record JAZAQC010000012.1, on the reverse strand, counting down.
ATTGATTATTGTTTTGGTCTTAATTTGAAGATACTGATGTTTTTCTGGTTGCTATAACATATTATAATAAAATTTTATATATAGGATTGATTATATTATAAGGTTTTTTTTTAATATAATAATTTAATAAGTTTCTATAAATTATTATTTTTATTTTGCTATAAGTTTCTACCTAACAATAATTTATTTATTATTATTTACACATATTAAAGCTATTTAAACATACAAATCTATTAAATAGGAAAAATACGATAAAATAAATATACTGATATATAATGATGATATCAATATTATCGATAATACGAGCGTCAATAATCAGTATTTATGTATTATAATAATATATGTATTTATACTATACTATTGTTATTAACTTTACCACCTTACTGTTACAGTATGAATAGGTTTATATTATATATAGGTAATATCTTAAAGTTAATTTAAATATTTAGTAAATTTAATTGTATTAAGTAAAATTCATGATATACGTTAAGTTAAGTCTCCACGAATAATGTTTATAATTTATAACAAAATAACGAACATCGTTATTCATTATTAAAATATAAATATTGTCCACATTTTAATTTTAGACTTTAAAAAAAATTATGCATACATAATTCTTTATTTTCAGTTCAATTATGAACAATTTATAAAAAATATTGTATTCAATTTTCAATTTTCAAATATAAGGTTAGGTTGAATATATAAATTGAACATTTTATAAATTTTTTAATGTAAAATACTTGTAGTTTGTAAATTTTTGTGATTTTGTAAGAATTTAAACTTTAAGTACCTACAAACAAAAAAAATATGGCTATGTTTTTCATATTTTTATAAAAATATAAAAATAACTAACGTGGTACTTTTTATTATATTTTCTAGAATAAATTGTATTTTCATTTATAAAAAAAAATTCAACTATCTATAAATAACGTGAAAAGAATCAAATAACTATACTATGTATAGAAACTAATAATATAAACATTTTGTAAGCATTTCAGTTTGATTTTGAATTATAACAAAATGAAAAATCTATTTTTTAAAAACCAGTTTTTAAAAAATCATTTATTTTCTTTATATTTTCCCTCAATTATCAAGAAAAGTGCTGAAAATATTTTATTGTTAATCTACCAAAACACCAAATAAATCCCATTTGGTACCAAAAAACAACCTCCAAGTTAAAAATCGAATTATTTTCACTACTCCAAAAGATGTGAAAAATACATATTATACTGTTGTAAAATCAATAGGTACATTCATCGATCGACTCAGAATCTAAAATATTTATACATATTATACTACTCAGTAAAAAATTTTTCTAGTTAATTAAAATTAAAGATTTACTATATAAATTTGACAACTAACGGATGTTCTTTTAATTATAAATATTTAAATTTCTGAAAAAATTAAATATATTTTATAAAATTATTATATTTAAATAAAATAATATGATATTTTACATCAAAGCTGATGTTATTTTATTAAACATATTATGTTATTGTGTTTTAAATTATAAATTTTAGTTTTTATGACATATACATTTCAAACAAGTACAAAAGCTCGTTTTTTTCTATTGCGCGTACATTTTGTTAATACTACAGTACGCCATTGTACGTTATATTCGTTGTTAACGTTGTATCTAGACACATTAACTCTGCCAGATATCCTATATATGGATGAGTCAAAGTGATTAGTCAAGTTCAGATGAATAGTGAATAACAAAAAAATATATCTTTTGTATTTAGTGTTCGGATATGAGTATTCTTCATTATAAATTTTTCTCAAATCACAAAAAAGATATAAATTGTTGTTGTTTAATCACTTAATATTAAATGTATCAAGCGCGTAACCACTTTTTATAATTATGTTATATTGGTTATAGAATTATAAGATGAAACTATTAGGTAACATGAAAATTAATTTAATTTAATTTAATATTATATTAGAAATGAATAGGTATTATAAAATTTCATATAACATTAGGTACTATAAATTATAGCTGATAGCTAAGTAAATTTTAATAGATATAATAACTGGTATTTGCTTAATAATTGTGTGAATAAGTTTCACAAAGTATAATAATTACCATAGTTAAAGATGTTTAACTTATAGCAATTATTAGTATATTTATTAAATTAATATAAATTGTAGTTATTTTTAATATTATAATATTCAAACTTAAACAGAATTCATTCTTACTTACAATAAAATAGATAAGTAATTAATAAAACGTTACAAATTTTCAAATTATTTTAGGAATATTTATCAACAAATTTTCTTTGAATGCAAGTAATTTTCCACCTAATAAGTTAACATTAAAAATAAATTCTGTTGGTAAGTTCATCAAAAACTTAGTATAATACTTCAATAATATAAAAAAAACATACAACTAACGTTAATTTCAAATAAGTCTACACAGTCTACAATATGACATGCGGTAAATTATATAATGAAAAATATTCTGATTACTTAATTTACATATTATTATTTTTATGCTGTCTAACAAAATGATTTAATGATGGTTTAGATATAGTAAAATTTGAATATAATTACAAAATACCAAGAATAAAACAATTAATATTTAAATTATTTTTAATTTAAATGAAAACACGTGTTAACATAAGGGAAAAACATTCATTTAATAATATTCATAATTTATTTAACTCGAAAATTATGATGATGATTGTCTCCTACAATATTCCAAATATGTTAACATACATAATTTTGAATATACGATTTAAAGTATTCAACCAATTTGATACTATCAAATATTCTGTATGGTAAAAAGGGTTGAGAAATGGTAGAAGAGGTTAATAGGATGTAAAATACCGTAAAACGGTATTCTGTGAGGGTTTATTTATTTCTATTGACAGAGGTTATATTTATGGGCCGACAACGAAAACGATTCACAGCAAAAAGTGGGGCTCTTTAAATCGGATTCTTGACGTCGAATAACTACAGCTATTGTTGTAGTTGCAAAAATGAATTGCTTGTACCTGATTCCGAACAGTTTGAAAATGTAGCTCAATCTTCAATCTATGATCATACGGTAGATTTGTTTTTACCAGCGCGATTACCTTCGTTATGTTTAGTCTTTAATGTCTAGCTAAGAAAATTTTGGTTTTTAGGCATTAGATAATTACTGTAGAATTTAATATTTTAAAGTTTTACTTTAGACTTAATTTGCAAAATTCTTCAAATATGTAATTTATTTTTATTTTTAAATTTCCTTTTTGTAATAAAAATTAATAATAAAAAGTCTATCAATTAATTAATCACAATATTAAATTTTAAATTCTGTGAGGATGTTAAAATTATCACTTCATACACATGGTATAGTTTTCTAAATATTCTGAATATTTTAAGTTATTTATATATCTAATAAATAAAAATCTCGTATATTACATGCAATTTCCAATTTGTTTTTTTTTATAAATTAGATTAATTTCTATAAGATTATGCTGTACCATAAAGGTTAACAATTGAATACAAGGTTATTTATAAATTCTTATTTTAAATATTAAAAAATATTAAACATACATTGGCAGACATTTTTTTATAATCATTTTAAATTCAAATTTGGACGATATTGTCACGAAATTTTTGACAAAATTCCTCCAAATCACAAAAATTTGTAAATCGTTGTGTATTTTAAATTTATAAAATGTTCAATTTTTATATCAATTAAATAATCAAATGGAGAATAATGGTTTAGTATTTTTTTTGTAATTCATAAATATTATTTTGAGAAGCTTCAAGCATTTACATAAACAATTGTTGCCGCTTAATGTAATCACTTTGATATCGGACCTAGTTGATAACACTAAACGAAAGTTGAAAAAAATAAAATATACTTTAAATCAAAAAAAAAATATAATAATAATGTAATGTAATGTTGCATACAATTTAATACATGCATAGTTATTAAAAAATATTATTATTTATAATTTATTATAATTTATTACTACTTATTTAAATTTTAAAGTATGTAGTGTAGGTAGATATACAACATTTTAAATTTAAAAAAAAAATAAAAATGTAAATACATATATACATATTGTACTATTACTAATTTGAACAATATTTTATTGTAAAATTATTTTTGTTTTAATGAGACACATTTATCTGATAATAAATGGAACACTAAATTTATTTCATACCATGATATTATTAAGTTTCTTAAATGATATTATTTAATCGTAATCAATATGATTAGGATTTATATGCAATAGATATTGTAAAAAATGCATTTTATTTACCAAAATATGCAAAAATATTCTCTTTTATTTCTACTTCAGATTAAATATTTACATACAAATCAGAAACTAATTAGTAGTTATTAATTATTTATATAGAATAATTATTTATTATGATTAGTTATTATTCGATTGAATATTGTATGGTATAATGATATGTTATTTCAAATTTTGAAATACGAATGACCTGTGATTGGAATTTAGAATCGATTTATTATATATATTGAATAAAAATCACTGTTTGAAATCACTCAAATTATTAAATATAAATATACGTACTTACACGGAAACTCATTTCGTACTAATGAAAAACATTATTAATAATGCATAGGTCTTCTATCGGTCGTCGGGCCAAGATAAGATTAGACACTATATTTATTATTTACGACAATTCGACGAATAACCCGATAATTATTATAGACATTCATTAAATAAATACCATTTAAAAGGTATACAATTCTCAAAAACTTAAAAATGCAATTACATACATTATATTCAAAATATAAAAATCTATGCAAAAAAAAAAAAAAAGATGTTATAAATTTTAATCGAGAATTTGCTAATCTAGGAATGACAACCAATTAATTTGAACTAGAGGAAACAAATATGCAAATGCATATTAATCTTACCTTAGCGATTAATAAAAAACTTTATTAGTAAAAGATGTTTTTTTTTTAAGATGGTATAACAAAAGTATTTTTTAATAAAACTTATTATTTATTTGAGATGTTATGATCAATAATCTAAAAATTGTATTTAAATTAATAGCTTTAAGTAAAACGCATATAATTATTATTAAATTAAAGTAAACTAAATATATAACTGATTAGATAACTGTAACATATTCTTCATTTTACCACATATGATATAATTCAGGTACTATACCAGTTTGAAATAGTAGGTTTTGTTCTGTATTTCTTAATAATTTGTGTTAATACTCTACTTAAGACATATAATACATTAAGTTAGTAATATAATTTAATACAAAAAAATCGCGTATTTCCAAATCTACAAAATATATAAATAAATAAACATATTACTATTTGGTGTTTTGCCAAATAACATTATCTCTGTAAAAGTTTAAATTGCCTTGAAAAAAATATTTTTTCTATTTGGTGTAAATGAAAATCAATTATTTTTCTATTTCTAAAAGTTCTTATTGTGATAATGTTTCCGAATCAATGAATTTCTGGTATGGCTTCTATAAAATACGAAACAGGTGTCGCCAATAGTATTGACATAAAGCTAAATTTCACTTTATAATAGAAGACAACTTTAATTGTATTTACTGATATAACAGCACCAGACAGCAAACACATTTCTCATATCTCTTTGATATCGGTTGAACAATAAAGATAAAAATATAAAATTAAATTAATTCTAAGATATGGAACACTTTGAATTACTTATTTATTTAATTTTATATTAAATTTTAAATGGAGCGATGAATATGTATTAGTTTTTAAAATTAAGTGTGTGTATTTTTTTTAATGTCTATTATCTATTTTTTGAGCAGTAAAATACTTGAATTTTCAACGTTAAATGTGGTTTCTATTGGAGGTTTGGATCTAATAGCCACTAAGGTAAAAAAAAAGGACATTTTTATACAAATCTCTTTTTGACAAAATCAATTTTATTATTTTTGGTAAACCTCAAGAATAACTGTAGAACCAAATATTTAAAATATTTTCACCAAATATTAACATATTTTACTAGATATAAGATGAGTTTCAAATTATTTACTTTTTTAGTATTTTTGTTATAAGAACTATTTTACATTTTCAACTCTAGTTAGTTTTTTTTAAAACTATGATACAATACAGTATAATAAGCATTAAACCGTTTTGTTTTACAGTAGGTGTCAAGTGGTTCACTAGTCTATGGGTGTGTTAAATTTAAATTTAATAATATATCATTGTATACGATAAGCAATTCTGAGCGAAAAAGGCCTGTCAGTCGATACTACTAACCATATTATTGTTTGTTTTTTTTTTGTATAAATAAAATAAAAAATATATATATTATACAATATTATTATATTATTGTTATTTACATTTGAGTTAAATCACCTTATAACTTACCGTCTTCATTTAGAATAGTTTTTCGAATACAAATTTAACATATCATATATAATACAGTAACTTAGTCTCAAAGACAAAGTACACTTTCCCTTTGTTTATTTTATTTTTATTTATACTGTTAATTAATTAATTATATTATTAAATAAACCAATTAATACAATAAACACTTAATCCTAAAATGTCATTTTCTTTGATCACTTTTTATAATTTAAATGTATATTAATTGCAGGAATTAAATAATTGAGTTAAAATGAATATAGAGTTAATATTTATACAGTTTTGAATTTTAAATGAATATTATAACTAATGTGTTTATTAATTATTAAGGATTAACATTAATTTTCAATATTCGTTATCATGTCTAAGTGCCTACCAATAAATCCTGAAATACTTAATTATTAATAAATTCATAAACTTAAAATCTTAAGTAATCCCTTGATATATGAACGCAGGTACGTAATTTAAGTAGTCGGAGTGCCAGTTTTTTATACATCTATTATTATGGACTCATCGATTAATGAATAATTAAATAGTTATATATATATGTAGCGCATTAAGACAATAAATTAAATTAAATTGGATTAAACAGTTTATAGGTTAAAAAATAAAGAAAAATGAGATAGTTTTTAAATACGTTTTATATTAAATATTTGATTGATATTATGCGAAAATAAAAATAAAAATAGATAACGTACATATGACCAGTTTTAGAGGGGTAATTAGCCAATGCTTCCCCTCAACAAAATTCACATCGCATGCATAAATAATTTCATATTTGTTTAAAGAAATATTTAACCTAATAATATTTTTAAATAAGATATCTAATAAATTAAATTTATAAAAATAATAACATCTTCATTTCATTTTTGTGAATTTATATATACATGAACCCTGGAAATTCTTAATAATTAAAGTACCTATATAATAATATATAAAAAATAATAGAATTTTAAAATATATGTATTTTTATTCATTATTTTTTATTTTATTAAATATATATATATATTATTTTTAATAATAATTTGAACATAAGTTTAAATGATGAATTGTTAATACTTATATTATATTTAACAATTTACAAAAAAATATTTGCGTTACATATATTTAAATGAATGCAATCCTCATTTATATGACCATATAATGTATAAAAAAAGTATACTAAAGTTTTTATGGTAAAATACAATAAACAAACTTTTACATACAATTATAAACGTTCTATAATTTATGGATTTTTCAAAAAAACACCTACAATATGTACGTAACCACGTTAGATGATATTAAATTCTTAAAAAAAAAAAAAATTAAATAATCATAACCCATTGTAATCAATGCACCTATTGCTGATGGTTTTTGTACCAGGATGCTCTAAAATGTCAATAGGTTCTTAAATTTGTAAACAATGTATTGTAAATAACTAAATAAGATACAAATAATCTGGGTAAATTATTATTATTAAAGTTAATTCAAATTGTCAATTGCCAAGCAGATTTTTTCGGATTATATAAGAATAGCCTTTGTAATAAAATATTTTAGATTAAGCATTAAATGCCGTTTAGTTAAATATAAGTAAATGTATTTATTGTCTAGAATATTATATTATTAACTTGTACAAAAAAGTTACTATTATAAAAGTAACTATTTAATATAGTTAGACATTAAGGTAACTTCCATAGGAGCCCGCAGAAATTTTTCTAGCTTACCCCCCTCTCCGGGACCCTATGGTAACTTCTGATTAAAAAAGATTCTATTTTAATATAAACAGACAATACAAGTAATAACCTCTTTAAGTTAAAATCAAACTTAAAAGTAAGCATTCTTAACAGCGATCGTATATTATTAATTTTTCAATAAATATAATATAGAGTAATATTTTATCATGTAATATTTATATTGTATTGATTCGATATTAAGCTAATCAGTTTAAATAATATTATCGTAGGTAATAATACCGAAAAATCGATCCGAACATAGCTATAAGATATTACCTTGAGTACAGAGGAGTTTCATTACATAGTGATTACTAAAAACAAATCTATACGTTAATAAGTAACAAATATAATCATAACATTGGATATTAGTTATTAAAGTAAATATATATATACTTAATATACATACACACTATCTAAACAAAATGCATCCGTGTTAAATTTGGTTACCTAATGCTGATATTTAGTGTAAGGATAAATAATATTTTTGGTTTTTTGATTAGGCCTATAGATGATATTTTCCACGTACTGACTTTACATAACTGTCCCACTCAACTTTGAATTTTTTAAATTGATAAACCGACTATGTATCATTTGTTAAAAATAATCGCATAGCAACATAATAAAGAGATCATATTAAGCCATTGAGGTTATTAATTGATATAAAAACCAACCTATCTTGTGATGGAGAAAAAAATCAAATACATTGATCATTATTTCATCAAAATCAGTTGATTAATTTCGGAGTGCACTGCGAACATACCCGTCGAACACTTAATTTTTATATATAAAAATATATTATATAAGGTGGTTCACTAAACATGTTCACTCCCTTTTCAACAATAGTTATTTGAAATCTGATTTTTGGAATTTTTTAACGATACACTTAAATACGATAATACTTGAGATTTATTGTACGACATAAGGCATATTCTGAGAAGCTACAGTTTTATGAATGACAAACTCTTTTTTATTCTATAATTAATTAGGGGATAATCTTTTAAAATGTGTTAATGTATCTTAATCAAAATTTAAATTTAATTTAATAGTTTTTTATAACTTAAGGTGATTTGAAAAAAAAACGGTAACTCATTTTGTTAACTTTTATAATTTGTAAAAATGTGGTCTAAGTACAATAAATACTAGATAAAATATTATATCTATTTTACATTTTCGATAAACCATTATCCTTCGTAAAATAACTGAGAAATTTCCCGTTTAAATTTTGAATTAGTTTCATAAAAATGTTCGAATAACTAAATAATTTACCTTTTATGAAAGGATTCTCATTTGAAAAACAGAAGTTTTTATAGCACGACTTCTTAAGTAGAAAAAAATGTAAAAAATGTAAAAAATATATTAAAAAAATGTATAGATCAAAATTTAAATTAATTAAAGGAAAAAACGAGAGTGAGTATGCTTGGTGAATCACTCTGTTTATATGAATATAAATATAAAATACCCAATAATGGAAATATCATTGACCTCTAGACATGTAACGGTAAACGCAGTATATTTCGTATTTATTCCACCGATTAACATATGTCATACGTCAGATACGCAATCACAGTAGTTATTCGCTATTCATGAACACTATTTAAACACTATACATATATTCTGTCGTCCCATTTACTTATCATCGACTTCCTATATTGACCCCTTTACATTCCATTATCATATACCTGGGCTTCCTATCGAACCATTTTTTATTTTTTTTATTTTATTATTTGTATTCAACTAAAATGTATATTGTATAAGACAAAAAATGTGTGTGAAGAAATATAGATACCTATTGTGAAGTACAAAACCGTGTTGCGTGAAAGGAAGTTAACACAGTGATAAAAAATTTAAAAGTGTTTTAAAATCAAGACGATAAGTAAATAATTGTGTTTTTACTCAAAATATAATATTCTATGTCTAAGCATAAGAACATGAAATTAAATTAAATTCCTATCAAACTTGATTCCAAACAAAGAAACATTGAAAATTGATTACATTATAATTTAGAAAACTAATAATTCTTAAAACGTTTAAATTTTCTTATCAAAATTTGAATTAAAATTATAAAACTAAATTAATTCCATTATTTTACTCATTATATTATATTTTTGTTTCAGAAACAATTTCTATTTAAATACATTTAATTAATTGTATAAAAAACATTTTATTAATAAATAGAAATATATCTGAACTTTTACTTAGGTACTCCCAAGGGTGTATTGGAGCGTATACAGTATACGGCGTATACTCATAACAATATTTATAAAGAAATGCATATACGCGAAAAAAATATTCATTTTATAGGTATACGGTTGGTAAATGTTGAGTATACCGTGAATGGTGACAAATGAAAAAGGGTATATTTTATTAATGGAAAATTGGTTTTTTAAATTCTATTGTATAAAATTAAAAATAATATACGATTGAATATTACTTATCAGGTTGTATACTGTATATTCCTATAATCTAAGACCGTAGTATAATCGAGTATAATATAATTTGTATGGCTGTTATTGATAGTACTATTTATATTCTACAACGGTAGGTATATTTTAGTTTTATTTATATAATTTTTCGAGTGGAGCGAGAAAAATTTTTGGTATAAATATTGACTAAGTGTCGAACGAAGTAAGAAACATTTCTTTGAGGTACCTACATTTTAGAAAATATGGCGTATACTCAAGACATTTACCAATATATCCCTGGCTACATCACATAACACTACTAAACTACGTAACTGCATACAATTTAATTATTTTTTTAGTGTGACTACTGGTTTGAAAAATGTAAGTGTATAATAGATTATCAGCTAATTTTATGGATCATTCAAAAAAAAAAAAAATGTTTACTTTATATTTAATTGTTTTTATGCATATGTACTTATCACGATTCCACCAACCGTATATACAAGTTAACTATAACATATAGTAGTGTATATACTATATATATATATATTTTAATCATTTATGAATCTTAATAGGTATGAATATATTATTTATGTAATACGATGACTGATGGGTCATGATATTTTAATTTATATCAAATTTTAACAAATAACGAAAATTGTATAACGTGTTCAAAATTAGTATAATAGTTAATATAGATAAACAATAAAATTGTATTTTAGTTGCAGCATATGACTGGTCTATCTTGATTAAAATTAATTTCATTACGTGAAAGGATTAAAATACATAAAACATATGTAAAGTTATCATTAAAATTCCTCCAATGTATTAAAAGTAAAAAACCTTAATAGTGATTGTGCTTCGTGTGATAATTTACTTTTACGTAATTATCTACATAACACTTAAGTTTACAAAATAAAATTAGGTCACAAACTTTTTATGACTTTCTCAAGAAAATTAGATACTTATTTAAAAAAACCATCATCACATCTCACAGTATTATGACCTATTAATTTATTAAGATATTTTATTGTTCTAATGTGTTGTGTTTCTTACGTATATATATTGTAAAATTTTGAATTTTGTATAAATAACAAACAAATATTACTTAAATCAATAAATTAGCTATACTAAATATAAATTAAATAATATTTAATTTTCACAAACATTTTTTCGATTGAAAACGATAATGACATGATAATAAAGTATTATAAGGATGAATTTTTTACAATATTTGATATAATTTTCTCGAGTCAACTTGAAAAATGGGCTGAGTAAATACGTGTTTAATAATTATTTATTTATTTCTCCAATTGTATTTACAAAACAATAAGAAAAATATACCATATTAGTAATATTCATACTCAAAATAAAGATAAATAATATACAAAATGTTATAATATTGTTATAATACTTGAATATTATAATAAATTCCATGTTATGATTACTATTTATTATTCTCATGAAAAATTTATTATTATAGGATCTATTGCACTATCTGCCATGTTCATCAAAAATTATATTTGTATATTGTTCAGAAATGTTATTATAATATATCTAGCTATCAATGCATTTGAATATACATAATATTAAATTATATACATAAAATATGTTAATTTATAATATGATCTATTTTATTATTATTGATATAAATACCAAAATAAAGAAACAGAATAAGCCACTAATCATAGTTAGTCACTAACAAGTTTATAAGTACCAACAATTTTTCTTTATCAATAACATGTATGGTATGCCATATAGGTATGTTTGCATGTATTTTATATTTTATATATATATATATCATACATATTTTATATTATTTTACCACGTAAAACAGATTTTCATCTCATTCTACATTGGACACAAGAAAAAGGATTAATGATCTACTATGTGGATTAAAAACTTAAAAGGACATAATATTACTTAGGAATTCTGGTTTAAAAATGGTTTTGCTCAATAACATATTATGATAACATAAATAAAATTTAAATTATTTATTTTTAAACATTTACTGTTTTTTGTTTTTCATTGATTTACAAAAAAAAAAAAAAAAATTATTGAATAGTATACTATTAGCAATAAAAAAAAAAGTTACAAGACCGATAAAGTTTTTCAATATTTGTTGTAAAATTTTGTTAACTCTACTATAAATGCAGAGAAAGTTAAATTTTCTCGCGCAGAACTGTTTTCACTGGTATGAAGTTGTAAAATATGGTTATGAATAATTATTATATGATTATTGGGTATTATTTCCTGGTTGGCGGAGTTGTAAATTGACGTTTCTCATTCCACCAACTGGGCCATAGTTGAAATATACAAAGTTATTTCATTTATACTACTTTTCAATCAAATATTTTATAATAAAAACAAAAATATCAGCATAAGTATATACACTATAATATATGGTAAGTAAAATTTATATTTGTGATATCTCGTTACCACAGATATGTTGTTTTATATGTCTGTACTCGTTACACAGCCATTTTGTAACTGATGATAACAATCATATAATAAATTATAATATTATATTATTTGTCTATGGAAATAATCTGTATATATTTCAACCATAGACTGGCTGACATCCACTACGAGCCACGACGGATTGTTATCGCTGCACACGAATCCTATTTTATATTTATCACGGAGTTCTCCCCCAAGAATACAAATATACCAGTCAGGTTTTAGAACATCACTCTAATGATTATGATTTTATAAATAATATTCTTTTATTTCTTCTCATCTTGTAGTTATATTTTAGAAATAACAAAAATTCTAAACAATCATTTTAATATCACATTAGTTACATTTTAACAGAGTTTGCATTTTTAAGCACAAAGATAAACATAAGCAAATGCGCAGTCATTATTATGACGATCAACGTTAACCGTAAAGCAGCAGAACAAATTGCAAGAGCAAGCACACCAGATGATTTTTTTTATAGCGTCTAATTATTTTGCTTCTAAAAACTAAAAATTTAATATTTATTAACTGTTTATAGTAAGTATTTTTCTTAGGTCTTAATTATTTCATTTACTTGCAATAAATAATTGACTATTTTGGTATTTTGGTATTTTTAAACTATGATGTTTACACAAGGTCACATAAAGATATTGAATTGACCGATATAAATGGGTACGTAATTATCAATTACATTATTATTTTTCAAATTAACTGAAAAAACATTATAAACAAATTATACCATCGATAATCATACATCGTTTTCAGTGATAAGTGACAAGCCCGAGGCACAATCTTGGTCATGGATTTGGATGTAATAACTGATAAGGTCTATGGACCCCGCAAAAAAATTTTCCTGCGGTGGGTCATTCACTCATTTGTCAGCGCGTTCGGAACATATAATATAGTAACATAGTAGTGTCATTATTCACTCGCATTGCGGTATGGTGGCCGAACGTGATCATCGATTACCGACCGAAAACCAGATTTGACGTATTGAAAAGCGCGAATACTACGCGTGTTAAATTTAGAGGGGGGAAGGGAGTAATTGAAATATAAAAATTGTACCTACCTACTGTCCAACAAATTATCCTTGTATAGTCTAAGGTATACTTTATCTGAGAAAATCAAAGATTAGAATGTACTTCTCGAATATTTCTAATCGTGGGTTAAATAGCTGTGTGCTACGCCTCGACTATAAGTTATATTAATTACATCAACATTCAACTTAAAATTTGTGATATCTAAATCACAGTATTATATTTATGATAATCTCTTCGTGAAACAAACTACATGCTTTATGTGAACATTTTAATATATTGATGATAAACGAGACTCTCTAATATGTTTAGTTTGTATCAATAAGTTACAATTCCCGTGGTTCGCTAAAATGTGGCGACTCGTTATCGTGGCCTACACGTCATTTATTATATTATATATCTCACAACTCCCTCTAAAGATTAATTTCAACCATCAACATAAAGTTAAACATCTAAAAACGACCTATTATTTTTCTTACTTACGGATTTCCGAGCCAGAAATTGCAATGTACCAGATACTATTCGAATTTTTGGTATTGGATTGGTAAAAACAAATTATTTATTTGTGTAATAATTTATTTTTACCAATCCAATACCAAAGATTCGAGTATTAATTAACTTTTTAATTTAAAATCGTAATCGTCTCATGATTATAATTATTTTTGTACAACACCATGTCTCGTAAAATTCTTGGGTGTCATTATAATATTAATTTTTCGTATTGTAAACTTTATAAATTTAAGTCTCAATACATAAGTGTGTTGAAAGCCGTGTATCTGTAACACATCCTTCAAGTTAGGAATAACTAATTTAAATAAAAATTAAAATAAAGAGAAGTGAATACTGCTACTACTTTAAAATTTAAATGTACACTGTATATGACACTCCCCGTCGTTTAATTAAGTTTTAAGCCTTCAGTCTTTCCAAAATTAGCTACATCCATGTTAATATTACGTATTAAATACAAATGTATGTGATGAGTATAAATTTAGAAGCATAATGAGGAGTATAAGGCCAAACATAACTTAATCGCTAATGTGTATTTTACATCTACAACATTAAATCGCCAAAAATCATTTTGTAGCAGTATTTTAGTGTTTGAACAGAGCAATGAATCTATTAATTTTTTAATGATGTATGTGTAATGTGTGTGGTTTTTTTTATTCGTATCTAAAGACAATTCTTCTAGCAGAAATCGTGATTTTTGGTAAAAAATGTCATCTAGGTAGTACTTTGAGGAGGTCAAAAGTATAGATCATAAAAATT
This sequence comes from Rhopalosiphum nymphaeae, assembly GCA_036289425.1. Taxonomy (NCBI): domain Eukaryota; kingdom Metazoa; phylum Arthropoda; class Insecta; order Hemiptera; family Aphididae; genus Rhopalosiphum; species Rhopalosiphum nymphaeae. Next base: position 5,554,406 of record JAZAQC010000012.1, on the reverse strand, counting down.
AAAGATATTTTAAGTTAAAATTTGAACAAATAACGATTTTAGATACTTTTTTTGTAATTCAAAAATATTATTTGCATTAGTTAACATTTTTAATATAATATATTATTATACTTTACATTTACACTATGAAATTTTCAAATGCGATGTTTTCGACAAAAAAATATTTTAATCTATCATAATAGTATGAATATAATAAATTAGTCTAATAGTAATATAAATATATAATGAAATTCACGTATTGGTGATATAAGCTGATAGATTGTCTTCACTCAAAATATTTTTTCGTATATTCAATGATTTAACATTGAATTTAAATTTAACTCTTAGGTACATTACTGTAAATTACTCAATGCTAAGGTACCCTTCTACTGTAATACAGCAGAACGATTTACTACTTTTCCCTCTTTATTTTTTTTACGTGAAAATCTACTTTTTAGGACAAAATAACCAATATGAATAATATAAATTATAATATTATTGTACGCTTTGTAAGACCTCTGAAATATTTCGATTATAACAGTGATATAGTATGTTATTTATACCTTATACACAAAATTTTAGTTGTTTTTTCAATCAGTGAAAAATAAAAACAATCATATGATATAATATATGACATCGTATGCGTATATTTATATTTACTATGTATAACCATATAAATCATCATAAATTATTAAAAACATTAATATTCACGGTGGAAGGGGAAGAGCGATATCTCCCATATACTCTGGTGGGGGAAAGGGCGATACCTCCCTCATTCATGGACTTGTGAATTCTAGGATGTCTGTTTACGGTACCAAAATCAATATGAATAAATTAATAAATGATAAAACACATTGTCTTACAGAACAGCGAACGATCTTATACCGATTCCGTTTCTGCCAAGTCCGTTTATCGGTCACCGTCAAAACGCTATGCTAGTCTGAACGAACATATTTTTATACTTAACGCAATAAAATATTGTATTTATTTTTATTAAAATATTGGAGCTAATATTATCTTGTATAATAATTTATAATTTTAATGTATTTTCAATACTGTGATAGCCGTGACTTAGAATTTCACTTATTGTGGTATACTGGTATGTATATATCTTATTAATTATAGTACCTATTTTATTATTGACAATATTTAACCTGTAACAATAATTTTTTTGTGAAAATATAAATTTAATTAACGACTTAACGTACTATACGATACACATACATACATATATACATATATACTAATTATATATTACGTCATCGTTGTGACTGTCGAATACGTGTAGTTTTTGATTTGATAAATCAAAAATACGAAAAAATTTGTTTTATATTTTATTATAAATTATTTTATTGCATGTATAACTAATTGGAATGAATGCAGCTTAGCTATTAAGCAATTTTTTGGATTCTTTTTCTCAAAGTATAAAATAAAAATGTACAAAAATATAAATTTAAAAAAATGCTAATTATTGGTATTTTAAACTAAAAATATGGTTTTTTGAAAAATTAAGAATTTTGAAGTTTTTTGACCATAATTTCCAAAATAAATTTAAGTGACTTTTTAAAAGTAAGTACCATAAAATAATTCATTCAAAAACACTTAAAAAAAAATTCCAAAAATCAATTAAGAGCTAAGAACTGAACTGCATTTTTTCCAAAGAATTGTGTATGATATATAATATTATTATATTTATTAATAATGAAATATAAGTCATAACAAATAAAAAAAAAAAAAGATTACAGAACAAAATAGTTTCGTCTTTTTGATTTTACAAATAAAATAACTAGCTACACATGTTTGACATTTATGATCGACAATTAAGTCGGTAATACTGCGTTTATACCATTTAATTATTTGTTTAAATAGTATTTTTATAAGCTGAAATTTATCTAAAATGCCCTTCCTCCACCCATCATTATATTCAAGATCCACTACTAAATCAGACACATTGTTTATTATTATATTAATACGAGATAAATAATAAAAAAAGAATATCATATTATTAGGTATTATTATTTATTATACAAACTATACTATAAATGTCAATAGTAATATCTACTTACAATTAATATAAATATTTTAATTGTAAAAAAATTAATTTTTCTTAATGTATAGGTAATTTTTGTAGGTATTCTACTCTAGCTATTTAAATGTTTTTCTTAGTAACCGTGCCACGTTTTAAAGCTAAATTGTGTTCGTTCGTTTTCGTCAGTTTTACTATACCCTTCTTGATCATAAAACATTATTTTGGATTTTTTTAGTTATCCAATAAATTACAACATACACGATTTTTCCTTGTTTTAAATCGGGCGCATATGGGTTATGATAAATGGTTTTATTCACAAATGGGTTGTATCGAATAATACCTCAAGAAAAAAAGTAAAAAATAAATACTTTGTCATACACGCCAAAGTAAGAACCACATAATATATTTCAGCTACACAGTATTCTTATTACTGTTGTTTCTCTCATACTCTTATTTTTATTCTACTACAAATTTAATATAAACAAAATTATTTTAATATAGTTTTTTAATTTTTATAAATCCACATATTAATTTACAGACTATACTTCCATAGGTTTCCTAGTTTCAACATCAATATAAACAGATAGCCAATATAATATACCTACTCCATGCTAAGTCAGCGGTAACCTAATATGTCATAGTCTGCACACCTCTCATGGGATATCTCACAACTATATGGGAGAAATAAGTCCATAGAGAGATAACTAGATAAGTGGCGAAGTTGCACTCTCTTGATACGTGGAGTATAAAACCTAAAATAAATGTATGTTATCTCTTTCTAAGAAGTTGTTATCTTTGTTTAAAAACGTTTTTCTCTTGCTATTAACGAGTATAGATGGACTAAGTTGTATGCTATCTTTTTCTAACAACTTTGGCTCTGAATTTCTTATTCTCTGCTATTAGTGCATTTCTTTATAGGCCTATATAAGAAATTATTACGTATATATATATATATACATATATTAACTTTATCTATTTAACTATTTAAAATATTAAAAAAAAATGATTTTTACTCAAATTTTGTTTAATTAAAAACTTTATAACCATACTAATGAGAATTTTTAAAAACAAATATTTTATGATCAGAGTTTCGCAATTTACCTCCAGAACCAAGACGCAGGATATTTGTTAACTTAGGAAATACCTAAAAATGGCAAGTACAATTAATGATAAAAACAAGTCTAATTTCTCTAGGATGGTTTTTACATAAATTATATCATGTTGTAAACATAAATTATAAATATAAAATTTTATAAAAAATATTTTTCTTATCCAAATCATAATAGTTATCAATCAACATTCAAGTTTCTCAGTTAAATGATTTCTGTGTCATGTAGGCATCATAAAAGGATACACAACAGCTGAGTCCTTAAGTAACAGTAATAATCCAATAGTCAACAGCGAAACTTTCATAGATACATAAATTGATGATTATTTAAGAACTTGGAGGAAGGGGTTTGTAATGTTTAAATTATTATCATAGAATAATTATTAAATTTTATCTTTCATCATACTAATTTTATCATTTATTCAAAATATTAGAATAATTTATGTAAAATAATTTCAATTGTTATTAAAAATGCAACCATCCTTATAATATGATATACCTATATTTATATTTTACAACATTTTGAGCGTTATAATTTATAGTTTAAACTTTTTCGAGGATTTTCCGTTACAAACTTGTAAATGTCTTTTAATAAGTATATTACATAAACTTTAAAAGTGCTTAATCTTTTTATTCTTATTACAGTATATATTATATATAATAATATTACTGACATTTTAGATTTTTAAATCCAATTTAATTTTGTTCTACTTTATACAAATATATATATATATATATATATACACATGAGTAAATATTCAAACTCATATTTTTTTACAATAAAGTTTGTAAATACCTAAAACTTTTATAAAAAATTATAAATCTGTATTTAAAATTATTATAAAATGGATCGAAGCGGTTGATTTGCAAAGATTGTTTATATTTATAATTTCACTTTGAACAATTATTGTTCTGTGAATAAGGGAAAACTATTATATATTTAACTATAATTAAGAATCTTATAAAAATAAAAATAAATTAAAAATATATTATTTTTATTTATTTACAATCTATATACAGCAGTCTTACAGTATACACTAAGTTAGTTTGAAGAGTATTTTAAATTTGTGATTTTATTTAAAGATTGGTTTATATTATAATAATTTATGATTCATTTTTATTACCTACTAATCAATATTTAATATTTATTAAAGTAAATTATATTTTAGTTTTAAGATAAAAATGTTTATTTTTTTGTAATTACTTTCGACAAAAAATATTTTAGTATTTTAATATGCACTGTGTGTTAGTGCTTATATACCTGGTAAAACCATGAATTGAGTATTAATGTTGTTATATGGAATAATGGACTTCCTGATATTGATTTAATTATGTCCATAACTTTACTAAATATACTGTTTTCTGTCTATCTTACTTATTAGGTATGAAAAAATAATTAAAATTACACGATTTATTGCAGTAGAATAAAAATTGAAAAAATAAATAAATTTTGCATGTAGTCAAAATTCTAAACTACGTATTAACATAAAAGTCACATACAGTCAAACACTATTAAACACTACATGATGTACTCAAGCCACAATGCTTCGCACTGCCACTCTAGCAATAATGTATTATATTACGGAGAACTGCGCTTAAGTGTAGCAAAATATCATTCACACTATAAAAACTAGTATTCACTGAATGAGACCGTACGGACAATATTAGGATCACTAAAATCCATGTGAATCCGGTGGCCTAATGTTATCTGTAATACCAAAGCTAAGAAGAAAAAAGCTACCTACTTATCGTTCTTGAAAAAAATAAATCTCAATAACTATCTATAAAATGTTTCTATTCATAATAAAATTAAATATTCTACTTCAAATTGACTTAATTCACGGAAATAAATATAGACATACATTAACAATAATTAATTGTATTGGGCGTTTAGGAGTGTGTAGTGTAAGAGTAAATAAATATATAGGTCTTCACCGAGCAATATAACATATTTCTAGGATTTAACCTCAAAAAGAAAGATTGGATAATACTTAACTGTACAAGGATTGGTTACCCAAGCTGCAATGCGACTATATTCAAATGAGGATCATTTACCTCCTTAGCTTGCAACCACGAATTCCCCGAACAAGCCATAGAGCACATTATTCTCGATCTCCAATACAAACATTGTTGGCACGGTTAAAGAATTTTTTGATTCAATTTCAGCGGCATCAGAACAGCCGCAAATTCTGGATATGTGATTATGTATAATGAAGACAAAACTTAGTTAACAGAGTATCACATAAATTATACGATTTATTATTTATATTTTATTTATATATTTTGCGTTTTTATTCATACTTTTTACAACATAAATTAATGCTTCAGTTTAGATATTTTTAATACTAAAATATTGTTAATAGAAGATACCGATTTAGGAATGATTATAATCTTAACATGTTATATAAATAATTATTAAATATTAGAAATTTATTTATATATATATATTAACTCATATTTTGTTGTTTATTAGTGGTAAGTTTATAGTTATATAAGAATATATATATATATAATATTATACTAGTAATATCGTTTAAATTGTATGTTAAAAATATAAAGAATTGCACAATTACTTAATATAATCCATACCCACATGTTGTATAATTTAAAATTTAAACGAGTTCATTTTATCCATATATATATATATAAAATATTTTCTGTTAAAATATTAGGCCATACCAATTTTGAATTTCTATTGTTTTTATTAATATCTCTATAATAATGAAATAAATAACGTATAGTATGAAATAATAAAAAAATGTTGCAATATATAAAATACAAAAATGATCATTTGAACACTTTAAATAATGCAATAAAGATGTATCCATATGTACTAAATTTAATGTTAAATTAAATACAATTTTGACAAAGAAATTGGTTTTTGGTTACACGACTATTGACTATTCTGTTTAAGAATTAGGAATCTTCACATGTGGTTCAATTCTGATAGAACAGGTGATGACATAGACTAATAATATATATTATAAATATATGGGTGATATATACAACGTGCCTCAGATACTGATTTTCCGATGAACGTTTCACCATTTATTTGCACGTGAGTAGAATAAATACTTTTAAAGGTGATTTCGCACTATTCTGTACTCGGAGACCGGGAGTCAATCATAACTTACGAATTTTGTATAGGATACTAAACGGTGATTCACGATTCGTAGTCTATGCTTTTTTGATGGATATTTTTTAGCGGAAAGATAATTGAAAGAATAAAAACTGACATTATCTTGTATCACTACAACAGCAACAGTAGACGCTAATTATATTTAAAATTCTGAGCAGAGCAATACATTTATTTATAACACTATGATGAGTGTTTTTTTGTGTGTTCACGATAATAAATTAGTAGTAATTGATAAAATGATGCTTCGATTTTCAACTTTGAGGATAGTTTTAAATAGCAAGTTGAATCTAGTTTATACTTCAAAAATTTCCTGTATTTTTTTTTTTATAACTTTACGTTGAATCAGTTGTCGACTATATTAATTTCTTTATTTTTTATAATTCAAAAATGAATAACCCTAGAAACTTAAAATTTCAGCAATTGATGGATTATAATCTTTTCCATACAATATAATTTTAAAATTGTTTGAATTTTTGAGTTATTTATAAATAATTTAATTTTTTGATTTTTTTTAATTAAAAATTCATAAAAATTTTCTTTTTTTACCTAAGTTTTGAATATTTATTACAAGATGGTTCATAAGTAGTTTACATTGAAACTATAAAATCTAAAAAACATATAAAGTCAATTATTTTTTATAGACATTTTAAGTTTGAATTTGAACAACATTTTTTATTTAAACGAAAAAATATAACAATGTTAATGATTTTGCTTGATTTAAAAACATATGTGGGAAATTAAAAGTTTTACATATACTATATAAGTATACAATGTACTAAACACAATGACATTTTTATTTATTTTAAATTATTAAATATTTATACTATGAACCTATTTTTACTGTTTTACAGTATTTACAGAAATATATTATTACATTTTGAATTATATATGTTGTTTAAATTTGGTATAAATTTATATTATTATAATGTATGCAATATTTTTGGAAAAATGTATGGCAACCTGCTTTAATACTGAAAATAAAATAAATGAATTTAATAGCTATTGGTATAAAAATATTGTATCATGATATTTACTTAATGGTATAATAATATAGCCTATAATATCCTATTATATAGGCTGAGTGCTGACAGAACGTCTCCGCTAAAAATCGTTTTTCATGTATAATGAATTGAATGCATATTATCGAATAAAAATTTAACACACCCATCATAGTGATCCATCTGACACTTAATGTATACATTTGCTTATCTTATTAAAATTGTTATTGATTTTTTTTAGGGCGATATATCCCTACTTTTTAAAAATTACTAGGAAAAATAAATTACAAGCTATTTATAGACATTTAAATATTGTTTTACTGTTTTTTTTTTTTTTTAATTAATTCAATGATTATGAATGTTTATATATTGTGTTTATAAGCCAAAAACACTGGAAATTAAATACAAGATAACCTTACATCTCATAAGTGGTTCTTAGATAAATTTAAAAAATATAAAATATACAGGTATTCACAATTGTTTTTATAACCGTTGTAAGTTGATTTTTTTTTGAAATTCATTAAAACCACGAATTTTACAAATTATTTTGTAGTCACAAATGCATATCATTTTCATATTAATTCTTAATGGTTAATATTTTAATAAAATATTCTTCTAAGTCTCTTTTTCAATTCTTAAGAAAGATCAGGGTAAAATAATATTATTTTTACATAAGCTTGTCAAGTTTATGTTTTTATGAAATTAAATATACTAATGTAAAAATAAAACGGTTTATGCTCAAACGATTGTTGGTATTTTATTGTAATCTTGTGATAAGGAATTTGTTTTTTAATAAATATGGTTTATATTTTGTCTATATTTGAGACTGTTAAAATACTCGTATAGAATAAGGTATTAAAATTGGTTTATAAAATGTCATATTTTTATTTACATCAAGTATAATAAAGAATAGAAATCATTATATTTATGTTTGTGTTGTTAACTCTAATATTTGTTCTACACTTAGCTTAAATATTTCAACAATTTACTTTTCTAGTTTTATAACGCTATATTGGTTTATTTATTTTTTAGTTTAAATTACTAGCTTTACAAAATATTACATTTTATTTAAAATTTAAAAACATTAAATTCCAAGCTGTTGAGTGCACTTAGTAATGTTTATAATATCTTAAGTAAAAGAGCATAATGTTTTAATGACACACATCACTTGCAGTTCTATCAAACCATTGTATTTTCAAAACTTTTTGAACCTTTAACACAAGTTATATTATTAAACTAATTATATTTAATAATTGTACAGAATTATAGAGATATGAAATATTCTACAGCTGTAGTAGAATACAAATAAGGTAGGTAAATTATCGATAGAAATAATTAATGCAAATAGTTAGGAAAAATAAATATATATTATTAATTATTTTTATGTGTGGTGAATAAAATATTTCTTTTGATTTAATAATAATATTACGTTTATGAAATATAGGTATGAGTAATATGGAAAGTCAAACGTCAAACACGACGCGAATGTATGCGTATTAAAAGACAAAATAAACAAAACATTTAAAAATCGAAAATGTTGTTAATACACTTATATAAGTATGACTATTGGGAATTACCTATATCGATAATCTGGTTTAATAAATAATATTCAATTTGAGTTAAACATTTAAAATTATGCTACACAGTTCACAGAATAAGCTGCAGGTCATATATGTTGTATAGTATATAGTATATGCGACAGATATATTATATTTACCATGCATTTTGCTATTACGTGTACGTGTGTGCAAATATTATAACGAATAAGTTTTCTGTTAATGCGATTTATCTATCTATTATTTTGGACAGCCATATTTTACTTTATTCTGTACAATGATTGACATATTATTACAGCAACCGAAAGCCGAAAACATGTTAAAGTGTTGATTCCTACTAATTAAATAAATTAACTTTACAACACACACCCGTTTTTAAATCAAAAAACAAATTCGATACAATTTTTTATCAATTATGAATTGAAAAATTCTGGAATTGTCGATATTTTCTAAAAAAAAAATGCATAGTTTATCATTGCTTGAAAATAATGGACATTAATGCTATTTCATAATCAACATCATATATTAATATATACTTATACAATGTAATTTGATTGAAAAATATCGTTATTAATATTAATTCCATAGTTACGCGTTAATGAGTATGATGTTCATATTTTTTTTTTTTTAACATCGTTTATATTATATTTAAGTTAAAGGATATCTATATTGAATTAAATTTGATTTTCGAGATTATTACTTTACTATAATACCTATATTTAATTGTTTACTTCAATAACAGGTGTTTTTTAGATGTTCAAAATAATGTTGATGGTTCAAATTAATTTTTAAAAGTAGTTGTGAATGCATAAATCAATTATTAAGTGTCGGCCATGATTACGAGATAAATGATTAAATATTCCACAATGTGATTTCTAAGCCTTTGTTCGGGTTTTTGATTCTTTGGTGCATCTGTAGTAGCAAAAAACACTAAAGTGTCGATTATAAAATTATAATTATTAAAGATTGTCAAAAATCTAATTAAATAAAATATATTACTGGCTGGTAATATAAATATATACATAGTTTTTAAAGCGTACCAAATGTTGTAGATAATTTAAGAATAGTTAGTGTGAAATTGACTTTATACCCGATTCTTGATATTGCTTATATACTATGATAAATTGATAATCAATTTTGTTCATTTTTTTTTTTTTTTTTTATTGGTATCGATATTTTTAATAATCGTAGACTCCATAAATTCATGTTATATTAAAAAGAACATAACGTTTAATGAACCTCTTGAATTATTTTTACATAAAAAATTCATTCTGACAAATGAAAAAATATAAATTATGTAGATGTCACATTTACAATTATTACACATAAAACAAAACAGTCGTAATTCGGCAATATGTAGGTACGAATTAATTTACTTTTAAAAAATATTCATTATATAACTGTTTGAGTTATAAATATATGGTTATCGGGATAACAAATGTACATAATTTTAAAAGTGTTATACGATAACTTGATTAATATTTTTGTTTGTATACTTATGTGTATTAGTAAATTAATTTATCATCATTTATATTTTTATTTTTTAGTAAAATTTAGATAAAAATAGATTTATATTAAATAAATATTTTTCACAGAACATTTGTAACACATATACGGTTATCTGTTTTTACATTATTATTATTATTATTTTAAAAGACAATATCAAAAATTATTATTTCACTGACGTTAAGGTATTACCTGTTTAAAGTATTCACCCACAGATTTATTTTTTTTTAAAACAAATAATTATAGTTTGTTCGCTTCAAATATTTTTTAAATATATGAATAATAATGATTTTTAAAAACAAATAATTAATTATGGTTAAATTTAGTACTTTATTCAAATTATATAATGATAAATCTAATTATTTATATTTATATTTTATTGATTTTATTTTTTAGGAATCTACGACGTATTAACTTCGTTTACTTAAAAAGGTTAATACTGCTTTTAAAATACCCAATTACTGATTTTATTAAAAACTCTGTGAATTAAAGAGATTAACCAGGCTTAGATGTCGATTGATGTTCGTTAAATCTAATATGTAAACTAGAATAAGAGGGGTAATTTCAGGAAATTTAATCTAACTCCATGGTTCTATATTATGATATACGTATTTTTCGAATGAAAATAATTACATTTCTATAAACTGGACATGATAAATTTGTAACTTATAATAATTTCTATAGGCAAGTAGTTCAACAAATATTGGAGATCAATCCTGATTATCTGTATTGTATTGGAAACGTATTATGAGTAACTGGTAAGTAATACTTGTGACCTTCTGACAATCGAATGAATCACTCTAACTGAACATAATATGATTATGGCATGTTTCATTATCATGTAAGATCATGGTAACGAGTGAAATATTTATGTAAAGCCCATACAGGACAAAATAATGTCCATCCACACGTACAGTTATTGTCGTAGATGACTTAAGGTTAGCCACTTCCGGATGAGCAATCTTTGTATGTTTCAGAATAATAATCTTAGAACATAAACAAGAGCATAATAAATAAACTGCTGAGACTGAATAGTACGACTTATTGTCTGTAATTCTTGTTCCGGATCCTTGGATTCTAGACCGTTTAATGGTGAACGTTAAAGCAAGTCAACACATCACACGTAATTTATACCCATTAATTATTTTTAGTCCAACACTCTAGATGGTTAAAGTTAACCGTTCATATTTTTAATCGGCCCGATGTGACCATATTTTTTTATTTTTTTCATTATGGTTTTTCCTGGTGTGATATTATACAGAAACTATAACATGTCGGTTATCGATAATCTAAATTCTATAGTAAAATATATTTTACTTACCTATTAGGAAACTATAAATTTAATATTTGCTATAAATTATAAGTGTATAATACTGTAATAATATGAACAACCAAGTAATCTGGAACATTATTTAATACATAATATATTTGAAAACAACCTATGGTTGGTGGTTGCCTGTTTAATAACATTCTCCATTATAAAAAGAAAAAATAAGAATTTTTTTAAAAATCACGTTTTATTTAATTAAAAAAAATATCCTATTTTGAATCTTTAAAGTAATAAAATATTATAAATTTATTTTTAAAAAAAAAATACATATTTATAACTAATTAATAAATATCATTAAATTTATTTAGAATTTAATGTTCCCCTAAATATATTAAATTGTATACATTATTAAAATCAAAATATAATCACTAAACTGTTAATAATATATTTATTATAAAATGTGGAAAATTATTTTAACAAATCTATAAATTAATAAGTTTGAATATGAATTATTTAAACAATATAGTTATATATTTGTAAAAAAGTAAATATTTTAAAGTTATTGTCAACAATTTAAAAAAAAACTGTTATACACTACAATATGAGAAAAATTCTATTGCCATCGTTGTCTCGTAGGTAAACATATAACATAATGTTTCCTCTGACACGTTGCAAAAAAGATAGGTAGTTCACTTAAGCAGCTTATTTAAGAACTCGTTAATGGAAACAAGGTAAATAGATTAAGTTCCTCACACGTGCACTTAAGAGAATTTGAAGTGAAAATCGGTGTTCATTTGGCAATCGAGTACAAAACCATAGTAGGTTGTTTTTCTTTATAATGAAACTAACATGGATATTTTTAAGAATGTGATGTAGCAATTACTTACTAATATTTATAAATTAGGATTTTTTTTTTCAATTCCAATAAAAGTAAGAAAAAAAATAAAAAACTGTTTAAATATGTAAAAAAATCATATTACAATCTCATAGTAGATGAAAATAAAAATTTGCTATACAATTATTTGACTTTGATATATAATAGGTATAACACTCTTATCGGTTAATAAGGTTCTTAGGTCAGCAAATAGTATGAATTCAGTCCACAGTCCTATTTTCTGATATATATAAATATATATATTATCACGAATACAATTACATAAATAAATACAATATATAGTACACTCCACAGCGTACATAATATTATTATTATCCAGTTTATTAAATTAAATAAGTTTTCATTGTTATAATTTAAAAATTATATCATATGTTTGATGTCCAAAAAATCAAAGTGACTTTTCTGAGATATTTAAAAAATTATAATTTTTCCAAGTATAATTTATAAATATTTATATGATAAAACTATAACTATAATTATAATTATAAAGTTTCTTAGTAAATTATTTAATTTAAATTTAATAGAAAAAAATCTTCATACTTTTGAATTGTAAATTATTTGATTTATATTGTATGCTTAATAAATGAATAAATTATATTAGCATTTTAGATTATTCGTAGATAGATTTATGTTGTATTGCTTATCTGAGTCATTTTCAACCATCGTTAATGAACGGTTAATTCCCAAAACGCCTGAAACATTATCTAACACTTGAATCACACTAATTTAAGTTCTGTTTTAACGCAGACAACCTCACATTAACAACATACAGCATTTAATGTTCGCAAATGCCTCATTATTACTAGTGATAGATATTCATGACATTTTTGATTACATAATAAAGTGTCTTATTTACGGAATACTGTATAATATTTTTAAAAGGTATTTACAATAGTACAATAATAATTGAACTCTTTACAAATAATATTTAATAAAAATAGTTTTAATTTTATTTAAATATATATTCATAAAGTTTTTAGTTTGTTTTTTTTATTATTTTTAACTATCGTGTAGATAAATTACCCATACTCGCATTTCATATTAAAATAACATATGTATTAAAACCACTACAGCAAAAAAAAATGTAGTAAAAAAAGAGCTTTGTAATCTGTTTAAAACGTAAAATATATTTTCTATCAATTTAAAAATTATAATTATAATCCTTTCAGATAATTTTAATTAGCTCATAATGAATCAATATAATTTAATAATTTATACACTTTAGTTATTATGATCCAAGTAAGATATAATAAACACAATTTATGTATAATATCTATAGTCTTTACGTTTTGATTAATGATGAGAAATATTTAATATATTTTTTTAAACTGAGAGTAAAGTAAAACATTTCATAATATAAAACGACGATAAAAATTTTAAACAATGTACTTTTTATTATGTTTATAGATATCTCATTACTCTATCTAGATACCTTACTATTTAAATATTAATGAAATAAAATAAGCTATATAAATAAATCACTATAATACTAAATCTTAATTTGAGTACAAATTTCTCTCAGTATCCAATTATTATAACTTATAACCACTTAGAATTTGGAAGATATTTCATATTAAATATTCCATTATAACTTACTAACTTATTACTTGTAGAATAATACATTGTAATATTCTGAATCGATTTAAAAAGTATATTCAAATACCCAGTAATATTTTAGTCAAAATTATCAATCTATAACTATTTAATTAAATTTCTCTGTTAACATTTCATTTAAAATAAACATTTACATAAAATAATAAAAAATAAAAAATCTATTTTTTTTAACTATCACAAGACAAACCAAAGCATATAAAAGTAAAATCATTCATCTATATAAAATAATATGTTAAAAATCAATGATTTTAAATGAGAATATTGAGATCGATGTGCGTAGTGACACTAATGGATAGCACATACATCAGAAAATAAAGATGTCCTTTTTAAGGTTTTTCTTATAAAAAAGAAAATTGAGTCAGGAAAATTTTGTGATTCCGAATAAAAAGGTTGCTACTATGATATATAAGAGCACTGAGGCAGAATAAATTTATATACAAAAATGCAGGTCAATATTATGTGACCAGAGATTTGAAAAATACGTAGCGTTGATAACATTTCAAATATCCACAACCATTATAACCCATTAACTTCTTCTGGATCTATATGTAATTGATACATAGTATATTTTAATTATTTGAGTCAGTTATTTTCTGTCGAGCTTCTTGTTTTTGTTATTTTCAAATACATCGATTTTGAGCGTAATACAGAATTTGAAACCACTTTATATTTTAAATATTATTCAAACGAATTAAGGAAAATTACGTAATTCAGTGACCGATAAATTATATTATAAGTATGAGTTGCTAAGTACAGACGTGTAGAAAGATTTTTTAAAACAAATGTAGGATAATCTAACACAAGTTAATGCTACGTCAACTATAGAAATAAATTGTGATTAAACATATAACAAAATTAATAATATCACAAAGTATGAGATTATACTAAAAATAAGTAAGTTTTTTTTATCTGTCGTATTTTCAGGTAAGATGAATAAGAATAAAAATATATCAATGCCAATTTTACATTTATATTATACGAGTATATAGCGAATCATAAAAATAATTTTAGTATTTAATCATAAAATACATAGGCTTTAAAACTGATTTAATTAAAATAAATGAACAATAAATATAATCTTTTGTAGACATTTATAAGTAATTCTCAAATAAATGTATAAATATTTTATTTTAATAAAAAATATTTTCTTGCTGAAAAAAAAAATTAAAAATAAAATATTTTCATTTCATGTGCAAGTACTTGCCAAATAAACAAAAATCATCTGATTTTATCACTGTTGTATAAAAGTAGATTAACTTATATGCAAGTTAAGGATTATAAAACACCATTTTATATTTAGACTTTAATACTACATGTTCGGGGATACTAATATATACACTATTATGTACTAAATGATTGAGTAGAATCTGTGGGTATGTAATTAAATTGGCAATCGTCGTAACGTTGTTTACCAGAACGCTAAACATGAATTTAATCCCCTTGTATATCTCACACATTACAAAGAAAACAAAATATTATGGGTTCATACATAATCCTTTTAGAAGAGACAATGATAGTACCTAATGAAAAATGACCACAATGAATATAAAAATAGCAAACATTTTTATATCAAACCCCCAATAAACTGAAACAAATTTTATCAAAAACTATAACACTATAGGTACCTAAAATATACATAAGCTAGTAGATTAGTTTCTACTACAGGTTGATTTTTTTAATAGTTAACACTCGCAGCTTCTAAAATTATTAATATATTTGAATTAGATCTGTATTGTATACAATCTTTCTAGAAAAAAAAATATATTTTTAAATCACGAAATTAATATTTAATGATATCGTTAGAATATGTTTAACAATTTTCTCTTAATTATATTTTATCCAAATAAAAAATTAAAGACAATTTTACATAAATTTCAAATATATATCAGTAAATGTAGTTGTAGTTATTGCTTCTTAAAATCTTTTGCAAACGTGTTATTTATCTGATTATCAGTATATTCGTGTTTTCTAAAAGCTTATTTAAGCTACTATGAAAATAAAAATAACAATTTCTTTATTGAACGAAATAGACTAGATTTTTAAAAGATAGGTATATAGGTTGCAACGTAACAATTTTTATATATTTATTGCTATATCCAAAAGAAATAAAAAAAAAATAATCCGAATAAAATCTTAATTAACATAAAGGTTCTTTAAAATCTAAAAATAAGTAATAACAATTAAATAATTATATATAAAAACAAATATTTAATTATAGGGATATATTTTATATCACATTTTAAAATATCAAATTTATATCATGTTCTAATTCAATTGTTGAATTTGCAACTAAAATTATTGAACAATATAGCCTTAAAATTATAATATCTGAATTGGGATCAATAAAATATTATCTTTTTTTATAATTAATTCACAAGCAAATGGTAGGTTCTTTAATTAATAATAAATTAATTTTATACGATCTCGAGTTTACTTATTTATTGGATTTGTTAAAATGCATTGGCGTGGTACGGATTTTGATTCCATAAAACGTATATTTTTTCATTCATAGGTATCACATTCACTTATTTATCTGTAATGGTATAAAACACCGTATTTATATTTTACTATTATGATATACACGTTCTAGGCGGCCAGACAAATGTTCATCATACATTCATTCTGTGTTATCACGAAATCACACCATACAGGTATAACTATATTTTCATTACTTAACAAAATTTATAGCAATTTAATCATTTGGTCTGTTACATATTCGTGTGATAAAGCAGTCACATTTCTTCGTATGCTTCATGTATTGCTAATACGAGTAAGCCATGGGTAAAGTAAAATAATATATTATATTAACATTTCATTTTAATAAACGTTAAATTGTACTCGATATAACTAAGTATCATGTCCAATATTATTTATATCTAAATCCTCTCATATTCCTCCGTTTGGTATTAATATGTCACTGCTATAATACCGTATCAGAGATAGACAACATTTTAATTGTTACCTTCCACTTAATAGTTATATATTTAACGATTTATAAAATAAAAATGCAAGTAAAAATATATAAATTATATAATAGGTATTATTATATAAAATGTGGCATAACTTTTGTTTTTATTAGGGATTCTGACAAGTTATCTTCATTTTACAGTGACATTTAAAATGTACGTAGTAAAATTATGGATAGGAAAATGCATATTTTAATTTATTATTAAATGTACTATTACAAATAAAGTATATAAATTCGTCATGGAAATTTTATTTAAAATAATTTTTTGTATTTTTTTAAATAAATTATTAATGTATAACTATAAAAGGTTTATTGATACTATATTCGATTATAATGTAAAAAACTTTTTATTCTTATATGGTTTTATTATAGTTTTTATATCAGTTTATGAAATATATCATATAATATTATTATGGTTTCAATTTGTAAGCAAAATGTAATGATACAATTTTGTTATTTTTATAAATTTGATTTATGTTTTACAATCTATTGTTTAAAAATGTAAGCCTTTTGTTTTATCTGCTAATCTTGTAACAATTATTATGAATTTTTTTATAGTTTAATTAGTATAATAACTAATAACTAATAAGTAATATCGTGTATTACAATGACTTAGCTATTTTTCAACTAATTATTTATTCCATAATTATTATGTACGTACATAATTTATTAATTTGAATTTATTTTCCTTTACTCATAATTTGGTTGATATTGATTCATTCAGGCATAGGTTAACCATGGCGTGGCCGAAGAAACGTTTTGGCATTGTTAATAATAAATTTTTCACAACAATTTTCATTTGAGTATTATAATAAAGTATGATATATTTTTCTTAATTCTATGTTAAATGTAACTCAATACATTTTGCTATTTCATTTTAAATTCTGAGTAGAACGATGATAAACATGTATTTATTTTACTAAAATATATGATTTTTTTATTTTATTTCTAACTTTTGTAGAAGTAAAAATAATTCAATCATCAACTTTAACAACATTTTTTTTTATAAATGTGATCTATTTGGTACTTTGTGGTAAAAAATCTCTATACTGTTCTTCATAAATATGATATAAACAAAAGGTAGAAAAATTTGTATACAAAATGTATTATCTAACTTTATTTCAATTCAAAAACTAATTACTAATTACTCCATACATTATACCTACCTACTTGAAATAAAATATATTAAAATTATATTTTTTTTATACATGGTAGATTTTTAAAGGTATTTTTGCTCTTTTTGAACTACATACTTGTGTTTAATTTTTGATGTTTATTTTCTATAATAATTGTCAATTAAAAGAAGTCATTTGACCAAAAAAACTTGTTTAAATAATTTAATAAAAAAATCTTCGTGAGGTATTCATATGCATAGAAATTAAAAAAAAAATGATGATCGTAGATCTACAATTTCATTTTATGAGCGTTTGAAGTTAAGATTTTTATGAACTATCAAATTTTGAGAAAATGTATATAATGTTTAACAAATATTGTTATATAAAATATGTATAACAAAGATTTAAAAATGTGAAATAAAATTCCATAAAACTTTTCTTACTAGAATTAAAAGAAAAGTTGGGTGTAATAACACAAATATTTTTTGAACGTTTGAAGATTAAATGTCGATAAGTTTGAATATTCACACATAAAATCACGGTTTTAGTTTTTTGATAAAAAAAAACTTTTTGAAAACAAAAGTTTTTTGATTTTATTTCAAAAAGTACTGAAAAAGTATTTAAAAATGTTGTACTTACATCCAAAAAACTTTAAAATTTTTAGGTAAATTTATGCTTTTTAAAGATAATTTATATTTTTGATTTTTATAGTGTTTTTTTTTTTTTAGCATAATTTTTGTATAACTCGTATGTTTAGAAGGTTTCGTATACAATAATTTCAATTATAAAATTATATTATTATATAATAATTATAAAATTATAAAATATCTATTACAGTGATCTATTTTACACTTAACACCTACTGCAAAGCAGAACGGATACCAACTTGTCCAAAAAAAAAGTATTTGTTATTGTTTGTTTTTAACAAATTGTAAATGTTTAATAATACGTTTATGTGTATAGTTTCATGTTAGGAATATCCTTAAATAAACTATATATTAATTCGAAAGTTATTACGATTGTTTTTTGTTTTTACAACTTTTACATAGTTTGTTTATCAATGTCCATTCGCATAGAAAAATTATCTTGATGTTTGTGCTGCGTTTTCTAACAAATCACAAACAAGTGAAGTTCAACGATGATGTGTTGAGTTCTCTTGGTAAGTTTTCAATAATAACAGTTTTTAAATATGTTCTTATCTTGTTGTAAGAAAAACGGTTCATCATTTTTACAATAGAAGTTTTTACGTATATTATCGTATTGAGTCTACAGTTTTAATGGTTAAGAGTTTTTTTACATTTTGTTATTGATATTCACCCGATTATGCATACGTAGTGGATAGTATTAATCCTGAATTTGAATTGTTTTATTAAAAGATAAAGTTAACACTTAGAGTATTTAATATTTTTTCTTTACTATATTATTGTGCGTATATTGTAATAAATAATATATCTGCCAATATCAGTAAACCACTTATCGTTTGTACTTATAGTTTTTATATGTTTTCTTTTGAAAAATTATGACTGTTCATTTTCTTCGTAATTTCATTCCAAAATATTAGTTTAATCTATTTTTTATAATAGTGTACAAAATGTATTTAATAACAAATGGACACACAATATTTTATGTTCTCAATTTAATTAGATCAAAAGTATTAGATTTATTTGGTGATTATCCTGAATACGTAAAATATGTTTTAATATATACATATATAAATATGGTTGAAATATAATATATATTTAATATATATATAAATATATTTATATATATTAACTCTATTAATATTATCAACAAGATAGAGTATGCTTTTTAATTCACAGTTAATTTTTATGAAAAACACAACGTTTGAAGAACTCAAATACTGAAACTAAATGTTGTGTGCCTTAGAGCTTTAAATTAAATTTCATAAATCTCTTAGATATACACTTTTACTGATGATAATATTTTGCCGAGATAATAAAGAATTGTCAAAGACAAATAGTTTTTCGTCATTTTATACACCGTTATGAAGATATTCAGTCTTTGGTTATCTAACATCGTAATAACAATATTAAACATGTTTTCTGGTGTATGGTGTATTTATCTTAAACTTAACAATGTAGTATACATTTTGAATAATTTATTTTAAACCAAACTTTTAAGTAATCATTTCATACGAATTCATTGATGTAGGTATTTTATAATATATTATATTCAACGCTTCCTAAATATTTTTTTAGAATAAAAATAGGCTTAAAATTATGTTTATAATGATATTAAACAATTTTAATAATGAAAAACCCACTGTTTCACAAACAGAAAAGAATTATTTTTTAGCTTTTTTTCATTCCCCCGTGTTATCGATATAAGTTACTGGTTAATGCATATCAATGTTACGAATAAAACTTATAAAACCATTAAATTTAATAATATGTGATATAAAGTTTAATTATTAAAATAAATTATTTTAAAAATAACTTAGAGAACCAATCAAAGAATTAAATGTCACTAATAATGTAAACTTTAAGTAATATATATAACATATTTTTATGAAAACATTTTTAATATATCAATGTATAAAATATAGATTTTAAATATTTTAATTTAAATAGGCAATACACTAATATTCATAATATATAAACTTATAATTTTTTTTTATTTATTTTTTTTTACTTATTAAAATGTTAAATGCCGAGTAATTTCACAATTATTTAATATCTAACTATGCTTTTTTTCATGAAGGTCAAGTTATACCAATTCGTTTGGAAATTATAAGCTTCCCATATCCTTCTGGTTATTATGTTAATTTAAATTTAGTTTTAGACTATGAAAAAATATTTTGTGTTATATTCTAAATATTTTGTAAAATATATACATATTTAAATAGGTACAAAGGTTTATTAGGTATTATTATTTTATTATTAAAAAATTGTTTTATATGTTTATTTTTATTTTCTTCCATATTTCACTTTGAAACCTAATACATTTAAAACGTTTAAATTAAAAATTAAATTTTAGAGTAAGTAAATTATGATAAAATAACCATTCAATTATAAAAAAGAAAAACATTATATTATATTTAAATCAGCAGTAATACATTTAAGTATTTATAATGTTAAGATATTATTTTACTTATTTAACCTTATTCTTACCTCCATTAATTTGTTGTTACTAGAATTTCATCCAGACTTTGGCACCTAAAAGAATTTTAAAATATTAATTAATGTCTTACATAATTTAACTTATTTTATGTTTATACAGTTATTATAGCTATTATACTACTATTATATGAATAAATAGTGTTTGTGTAACGGTTAAAGAGTTTTTTTAGGTTGACTAAATATATCAAAGTGTCATTGAATCAGAATCAGTCCTTAATGGCTAATTTATAATGGTGAATGTTTTCTAACAAATTGTATTCATAATATATTCTCAATATTAAGGTGAAATCAAACCATAGTTAGTTCTAAAATGATTACATGGTAGTGACGAAAGACATAATATTTAAATATTAAGCTTAATCATTTAACAACACATTATTTAGTGAAATTAAATAAATAAAATTATATATAATTAAAAGTATTTATCAACGAAATTAAAATATTATTCCGATTACGTTCCCTATACAATAAGAGCGTTCATCCGAAAATGAACAAACTTTTGTCGTTTATTTTTCAAATCAAAAAAACACGCAAGTTCTTTTTGAAACGTTCTGTTATTAAATATTAGAAAATAATATTAGTTTCATGTTAATAATACTTAGTATTAAAAAAAATATCCGTAAATAAGTGTTCATAAATGCAGATGTTCAATAAGCTAAAAATGTATTGCGATACACACAAATTGTATTCAAAATTTTTTTCGATTCTTCATATCGATATTATTATTAACATAATGTATCGTACAACTTATAACACTAAAAAGCTAAATTTTCATTTCAAGTATGTATCTGTATGAATACTATAATTCAGTATAAACAAAACTAATATTTTAACGTGGTAATATCTCGAACATCGACCTCAACTTAACTAAGTCTCCAAAAGTACATAACATTATACTTCATGAACATTAGCAGTTATCAAAAACGTAAGTGCACATAAAAACATATATAATAATAAGTGGTAGTATAATAAAGATATATTATGTGTAAAAAAACCCAAAATATAGGAGCGACCGTCGTCATCCAATTATTATTATAAAGAATTATATTTTGTGTTTATTTCACCGACAACACCATGGCCCATAGTATCTATAAAACAATACACACACGTTGACTGAACATATCGTTCATTGACTTCCCGATTAATATAATATTTATACATTTCATTCTTATGTTTTTCTGCAATTTACACTTTCTAGCTTTTGTATTATTATATTTTGTTCTATTACAACTAACTTATGTATTATATTTGTATACAATTTAAAATGATTGTTATTTGAATTATTTACTAAAATGTGTAACTAATGAGTTAATTCCTTTGTGTAATATTATTTATACACATTTTATCTGTTATATATTTTTACTTATCTATTGACTATAATTGTACAACATCAAGTATACATTGTATTTTATATTTTTATTACAAATGTATTAACTTGATTTATATCAAAATATATTCAATCTGTATAGTGACTTTAAGCTTTAAGTTAACATTTTAAAACAAATAATTAAATGTGTCCATTTGATCTATAAAACTATTAAATATCATTAATTTGTTTAGATAATATGTATTTAATGACTTTTTCGTATTAACAATTGTATAACGTATGTATATAAGTTCTTCTATAAGTATTCTACTGAGTAAAGACATTTTTTCAGAGTGCAAATTAGGAAACTATTAATTTTATTTTTATATTTCTTTAGGTTTATTTCCATACAATTGTTGATCTGGCCTGAATCAGTGAATCATGAAAATAAATTGTCATAAACATTGATGACTTCATACGAGAAGCACAACTCCCTTTTAAGGATAATTATATTTGTTGACACGGTGGTTTAGGTGTATAAATAACAACATTTTGATAAAAAGCTTCCATGCTTTTCTGTGAGATGTGCCATATTATATTTCTTACCACCAAGCTATTCATTTGAAGTTTAAATTAAATTTATATTTTCTATAGTACATTTATCAAGTTTTCTATTATGAAATTAATATATGACGAAAACATCGGTTTGGACAAAGTTAAATTTGTTAATATAAAAAGTATAATATACGACAAATCATTTTTGTTAAAAAATAATATGATGTATTTTATACCTGGTGCATGTGATATTATATTGTGTTATGATATAATATAGGTATAAAAGTGACTTTTATAAATTAAAATGAAATTTTATTGTGTAAATTCAATATAAAATTTATTATACTATGTAATAAAAAATATATATTAGATAGATAATGTCAATAGTATAAAACAACATTTATTTTAACGTGGTATGAGATCAAAATAAAAAATAAAAATACAGATTAAAAAAAAATTGTATAATAACAATTGTTATTAATTTAAGAGAAACTAAAATAAATTTGAATAATTATCAACCAATATTGTTATATTATTATATTTTTCATTATCTGGCCATTAACCACTTTTATAAATGTAAATTTAAAAAAAAGCACAAGCCTTAAATCTTTTATCAATAAACTTAATGCCTACATTTAGTATTACATAGATAATGTGATTAATTTTAATACTTATACATAAAGTACTTTATTTACATAATTTATTATTTTATAATTTAAAAAAATCCAATATCTACCCGGTACTATACCTATTATAATATTAAGTAGAAAATTTAAGTCAAATTGTTTACATCGATATATATATAAACAATTGACCCTTATTGTTCTCTAGATAATAATTATGCGTCAAATCAGTAATATAATATCTATTCAAATTTAGTTAAATAGTTTTACTAAAAAATGTTTTTTTGTTTCAAAAAAACTACATGAAAAATTCTAGTTATTTCTAATAAAACAGGTTCACACATAGGAAGTATTACAAATTTTAAATCTGTAAAAAATATTTTTTTTTTTTACATTATTTGGTTATGTATCACACGAATAAACCTCTAAATATAAACAAGTTATTTGTCTATCATTAAACCGCACCAAAAAAAAAAATCAAATAATACAATCGAAAAGTGTAAATAAATGTCAAAAAGTAAATAAAAATGTGGTGTTTATTTGTTAGAATGTATATACAATAAATTAAAGTTATATTACAATGAATAAAACAACGAATACGCAATACCAACACACGATAACCAGGCCCTCAACGACAATGATTGCAATAATCACCATCTAAAATGTTATTATCATTGATCGAAATCGCTGGCTACATTCCACTATCATATCAAACCGTATAAACTCATACAGCAGTTAAAATGTAATGTCTAAAGATTTCATTATACGCTATCAAAGATGAACTGACACATTTAACTATGACAATGGACTATCAAAATAATGAGTATATTGTTATTAAAAATAACAAAAAATGTACCATGATAAAATATACGTGAAATAAATTAAATAATGAATTGTTTATCACTAAAATTTGTTTAAAATGTTTATTTAACGTTGACAACTTACCATTAGCACTACGCCATAAATGTACATTTTAATATTCACCTATAAATATTTTTTAAATAGTGCAAGCTAGTATGAATGAAAAATATATATAAAAATAACATATACCTACTCCAAATTACTATATCTAACTCATAAAAAATAAAGCTGGATATGGTAAGTGATACATGTATAATATTTATATATACAGTGAAACTATTTTTAACGGACACCTCTAAATAACGACGAGTTTATAGGTATGGTAAAATTTTCAACATTATTATGTAGGAAAACCCCTAAATGCCAGAAACTCTAAATAACAGACACTTTTATAGCAATTTAATTTTTGATTTTGACATTTTTTATCGTAAATATAGAATAATTGTGGAACGCTTTAGTAAATATCTATCTATTTATCTATCCAATTTAATTTTTTTACTATACATTATTATATTATGTACAGGTATAGCTTATCTTATCCGTCCATTATTGTGTCGATGAAAACATTTTTCTAGTTTATGTTCTGTGAAGTTATCCTATTCGTATTTAGTTGTGTATGTAATTCTATTATTATTATATGATTATACTGCTGCGTGCACATAATACACATTACTTATTTATTATAATAAAAATTATATTGAAATATTAAAATTAAACATTTTATCTAAAATGAAATAATAATCAAATATGATTTATATATTTTTTATATATTTACTTATATAATTTAATTTGTTAATTTTAATGAAAATAATAAATTACTATAAAATTTTCTTTCGTAAAATCAAATTATATTATGTAAATTAAAATAATAATTCACACTAATTTGTGAATAATAAATTATATAAATATAATATTCGTTTAAATAATGAAAATTTCGTTTTATTAAATTGTTTTTATTGTATTTAAATGGCAAAACACTTTCACCGGATATTTTACTTATGTGAAAATATAAAATATCTCTCGTTTTTGTTTTTAATTATACACATCATGATTCTAAGTAACACCAACATGACATATTTATAAATATTAATTATTTAAAAACTGTATTATTTGCTTTTTTCTTTTAATGGTTATTCGTTAAAATGTTGTCAACTTAAACTTACTTAATTAAAATAAAATATTTAACAATCTAAAGTAATGGATATAATTTATAAACCAATGTAAAAATATAAA
The DNA here is from genome assembly GCA_036289425.1 of Rhopalosiphum nymphaeae. Taxonomy (NCBI): domain Eukaryota; kingdom Metazoa; phylum Arthropoda; class Insecta; order Hemiptera; family Aphididae; genus Rhopalosiphum; species Rhopalosiphum nymphaeae. Next base: position 5,528,511 of record JAZAQC010000012.1, on the reverse strand, counting down.
TGTATTGATAGCTTTAATTAAATTTAACACATTTTATTTGTAACAACAACCATCACGTTTTTGGAGATTGAATTTTGTATTAAAAATATTTAATTGCATAATGTACAACATAATATTAATAATTGAACTATATTGCATTCTTGTATTTTACAGAATTTATTAAATTAAATCTCTATAGATTTTTATGTATTTTTTTTTTTTAGTATCTTGAATTACAGATATCGGAACATCACGTATAACATTTTCAACTAAATGTGAACAAGAAATGAATCTACTTTAGTTACAGCTAAGACCATATAATAGGTACATGTTATATTATGTATATATTAAAGTATAATAACTATAAATATGGTTTATAGCCAGTATATAGTCAAAGAGGAATAATTCAAATAAAACATTTTAAAAATACAGATAAACTCAAACAAGTTTTAAAAAAATATATTTTTATACTATCTTTACTTTTAGAAATCAAGTATACTACGATTCCATTTCCTATTTCAAGAAAAACAGTAATAAATTATTAATGAATTTTCCTATTACTTACTGAAAAATCAATAATTAGCCATAGTTAGAATATTTTTCATTTCTAATCCCAAAATATAAACCAAAATAAAATCATCTTAGATATACAGTCAAAAAAAAAATTTTTAATATATGGAGTTATATAGTTAATATAATTTATTTTAGAATATTTATTAATATAAAATACCAAAATTAACAACTAACAAATTTTAACTAAATTCTGCGCGTTATATACCCAGGTAAATGAAAATTCTAAACTTACAGAATCACTAACCAAATTACTCAATCAGGACCATATTTCGTCTTCACCGCTCCTATAAATACGGCCAATCTACTCAACCAAATTAAAAATAATAGGTAAATTTATCCCAATGGACACGATGACCGAGAATTATTTAAAATAAGAATTAAAATCCTTACTTATAATTAATATAGTTACTAATATCAGACCAACAATAAGATTAACTTAAATAAATTCAAAATCAGGGCGAACTCAACCTTGTCATATCTTGCAAAAACCTCAACTTATGAGTTTAAACATAAACATTGTGATTATAGAATTTTTAAAACCGAATGATTTATATATTAAAAATTAAAAATACAATATTTAAATCAAATTACTATCTTTGTACTGCATTTTATTTTTATTTATTATAATATATTACATAAAAATATATTAAAATAATATAAAAGTTAAATATAACTAATGAGTGAGACCCTTTTTGAACAAATATGTACCCTCCCTTACCGGCTAATTCACTTTTTGATCAAATTTAAAAAAAGTCAATTACTTTTTCAACCGAAACTGAACCCCTTCTTTTTCGTCCGATTCACTTTTTGACCAAAACATAAAGTTTAATAATAATAATATTATATCATTTATATCACTTCAAGTCTTTATGTTATACATAAGGAAATTTATTAAATATCTAAACTGTATAAAATGTGTATAATATATAAATAAATAATAATATGTCATTTTTTTCAATAATTATTATTTTATTATTTTCTCAATATTTTTTAAAATTATAATAATTTTATTAAATAGAAAATAGAAAATAATTAAAAAAAAATAAATTGTATTAATGTTGTAAAATAAAATATAGTAAATTATTTAAAATATAATTAATAATATTATATTAAGTCGTATATATTTAACTTTTTGTTTTGGTCAAAAAGTGAATCGGATGAAAAGATAAAAGGGTATGATTTTGGTCGAAAAGTGAATCGGCCAAAGAAGGAAGAATACGTTTTGGTCAAAAACGGCCATGCACATAACTAATGGCTGCAAAAGTAATAAAAAAAAAGATCAATAACAAAAGTAGTATAAAAAATAAAATTTGTAGTACCTAGTGAAATGTTCAGTGGTTTTATCGTATTGGACCATAACAAAGTCAATAATGGTTATGTAACAGCCCTATCATCCTACTACAAAATCTATACTCTTTAATTTAATTGCATAATCTAATAATATAATAAGACTTATTTTTTTACGTTCTATATACAGTGACTAATGTATTGGTTTATACACAGTTATATGATTTTTATTTATTATTTTTCGGGTTAAAGTATTAATATATCTATAAATATTTCATTTAAAGTATCTGCAGTTATTTTTTTCTTAATTATATACAAAAATAAAATAGATTTTACAAAAATTTTGTTTTATATTAATATTCCAATTTTTTCCCAATTATTTTAAAAAGTATTAGATTATTCTTCTTATCATTTCTTAAAGTACAAACTATATGTAATCAGTAACCTCCTTCAATTGCTTAAAGTAGTAAGATAAGAGCATCTTTCTAATAAAAAATTTCTACGAACGCAAAACAAAAATTTAATTAAAATACACACGTTGTAATTTCAATATATTCATTTCTCCATTCAAAATTTTAGAATCTAAAAAATAATCTCTTTTAAATTAAAATGTATTATTAATATCACTGTTTTTATAATTAGTAACAGTTAAGCAATGCTAAATAAATATTAAAATATGTATATTTAACGTATTGCCATAAAAGTTAGTAATCTAATAGACAATATTATATATTATCATGTATATATATATTAGGTATAACTAAGAAAACAATAATTTTCTAACGATTTTTTTATTTCTAAAAAAGTTTGTCAAAAATATAAACTTAGTTTCTTATACCAATCAGACATTTTTAAATACAAAAAATGAACAAGGTTTTGGTATCTACGTATATGCTCAATCGCCAAAGTTATAATTTGTTTTAATTAAAATAAAACATATTACAAAAAAAACTAGTGTAATTTCATTCTACTTCAGTATAAATGATATAATGTATGCTTTTTTAGAGTTTAGAGTAAAATTAATAATCTAGTGTTAATTAAATTAATTTTATTGGATACAATTTACGCAGTCCCAAGAACAAAGTCCAAGCACTACAGCGTAAAACCGTCGCCACTTTGGAACACATAAAACGCGACTAAGTCAGCTCTCTCGTTTTACCTGTTCATGGGAGACATGGGAAAGTGTATAAAAAAGGCAAAGTCCATGACTTGCCTTAGTGGTGGTTGTATGTATAACGAAGGTCTTTGATGACGACCACCAACCAAACAAATTTTAGTACTCGTAAATTATGATTATAAACATAAATTCGTTCTATTAAAATCTAATGTTAATTGTAGATTCGATTTTGCATTTGGTGTTTAGTAACCTCTCATACAGTGATAACCAACATCATTGCAGTCCTAGTCACAATATTATTATTATATTAAGTAATTATTTTATCGTTTGGATTTCTTAGCCATTGATTTACAATTTCAGTTATTTGATATATTAATTGATAGTAGGAAATAGTATCTTTTTTAATATGAATATTATGTGTAATATAACACATTTTAATTTTTAATAAAGGTCACAACTGATTTACTACCAATCCACAAACAACAGTTAAAATAAAAGTGAAAAATATTATGTGTTATAATTTATTTCAGAAATATATTTATTTTCCATATCATAGAACTGATATGTTTGAAAATGTGAACACTAAGTGATGCGATTTAGAGTTTTACAATTGTATTATTTTAATTAATGTCAAAGCTCCAAGATTACTAGTGTTTTTTAATGTAGTCTGAAATATAATTTATTGCATTCAAGCTATAACAAAAAAAAGTCATTATTTCTTAATCGGTTAAGTGATACATCCATAAATCCGACGATAAGTTTTAAAATTAACAAGATAATACCTACATTTTTTCATTTTTTTATTGGGTTTGTAATTCTTATAATAACCACGCAGCTTCAATACACTATTGTCTATTACCTGTGAACTTATCGAAAATAATGGTAATTTATATACATTTCGCATTATATAGAGAGATTGTTTTATTTTAAAATAATAATTATTATCAAAACTATTATTATTATTTTTTATATTATTTGACATTGATACAAACATTATAAATTATTTTATATCGTTAATATTTTTTTATTTTTATGACATCATTCATTTTTAATTTCATTCTCCGAATTATTTTTTTCAAATCTATTGAATCTTCGAATAATTTTAATAGAAAATAAAATTTTTAATATTTTTATAAATTTAGGGTGAAGCCATTTAATTTTAAAATCAATATAATCATCAAAAAAAATTTTTTTTCTTTTTTGTATTTTACTATGAATTATTTTATGTTAAGAATACGCACAATAAATTTATGTTGTATAACATTTATAAGTATATATTAAACCTAATCAAAATATTATTATCAACTGTTTGATCTTTTTATTAGTTTTTCAATATATTTTTTTAAAAAAATATTAGCGATATCCGTTTGACCTTAAAATCTACTTAGAATCAATATTTCTATGCGATTATTTCTTATAATTTTTACATTTATAATAATTATTATACAGTTTACTTTATAGTAAATATGAAATAGGTGAGTTAAGATAGATTATATTTTAATATTTATTATATACTATACTTTCTACATGTTGTATTTTCTTTTGTCAAGTAATGACACGAGCATTGGATATAATATATATTATAGAATTTTATTGATTAGTAAAATAATTATGGTTGTATTATAATATAATCATTTCATAATACCAAGTTACTATAAGATTTTAATGTATCTGAAAAAGGTAATTTTCAACTGCAATTGTACGTTTCCTGGTTGATAAATTAATTATTCGTTGTACATACTACATAAGTTTTATTAAATAGGAATAAATCTAACTTGATAATGTTTATCGAAACAATGATAATTTAACATATTTCAATTCTATATAATCATTGAGTTCAAAACAAAAAACTTTTCATTACACCATTTTTCCACTAAATAAAAAAAATATTATTATTATAGTTAATGTAGATACTAAATTATTTTCAATTTATAATATTTTGATATCTGTTTATCGAATTAAAAATTAATTTTCCTAATAATTGTTTTTATTTTTAATTTAGTTATCAAAATTAATTTTGATAGAAATAATGATTTTACTTATAAATTAAATTATTTGATATGTAGTACACAGGTTTCACAAAAGGTCGCACAAAAAAATGACAAACTTAGTTTTTTTATTTCAAATTTAGTACGTGCATGGAATGAATTAAGAAAACAAATGTATTTCTACTGTATTTAAATATAAATTAGTGACAAATAATGATCATTATATATTATATTATACATTTTTTTTAACTTAAACACAATTAAATAAACTATTAGTCAGAAACATGCATATTTCAATTACACAATTAGAAAAATTCTAATAAACCTACTGAAATAAATTTTTTATTCTCACTTTGTTGAATCTAAAAACAAGCAGAGAAAAGATTTATTTCTTCAGATTCAAATGAATGTATCAAAGCTATTAATTAAAATATGATATATTTTAAATGTTTGAGGGTGAAATAACTCAAAAACCTAACATAAAATCCTACATATTCTTATTGTATAGCAATTTAAATTATTTAAAAGTATTAAAAAAATTACACCCTTATTAATGATAAGGTACACTTGATATCTGTATATCAAGTATATACAGAGCATAGCGATATACATATACATAAGTATATATAGCATAGCGATTCCTTCGCTTTTTACATTTAAAATAGAATTTATGTAAATTCGCATGATTAGTAGTTTAATAAAAAGATTTATTGAATTTTTCTAACTTATATTTTAAGTTATTGATAATTAAGTTTTTAAATTTTAAATGTTTATTATTAATATAATATTTTTAAATATTTACTTAAATTTGTATCAAAAGTTATCACAGTTATTCCACTAATATTTATAGATTTAAAAATTTCTGAATTATATTTGAACCTTAATTTCTATCAAATTAACTGGCAGTCGAATAACTGTTAGCATATTATTACATCTTTAATATTCCTTGATAATTATCTTTTTAAAGATTAAATAAAAATTAAAAATAATTGAATAATTGTCGTACTTTTTTCATTCATAAGTTGCACAGTGTACACATTTCGTAGAATTGTTAACTTAATCAATTATTTCATTATTTGCTTAACACGGTGAAAACTTGTAAATTTAATTTTTAATCAAATATAACTTCAATGACTTCTATACATAATTTTTTACCACTTCTATACTTGGAATATTTTAGTGGGATTTCTATATGACAATAATATTATAATATATTATTGATGCAGTACATTTCCATTTCATATTATAATACGTCTGTAAAGAATATTTGTTTACAGACAAATCAACTTTATTTTTCATATTGTAACGTATGTGTATTTTAAATTTGTTCAATTTTAGGTGTTTTATGTTACCAATTTACCACAACAGTACAATAATTTACTAAACAATATATTTACATCCAAATTTAATTTCGGTTAAATTTAAAATTATAAGAATTAAAAATATCTATGATTAATCTATAATTATAAATCTATTATCGTTACTCATCTGAAAATAATGTATATAATAGATCGTGTATGCAATATATGTACAACACTATGATATACACATTATAGTGAAACCTACCCTAACGAAAAATTCTATAAATAGAATAGATACCTCCAAATAGTAGACAAAAAAACGATCTACAATGTTTGATATTAAGAAGTTTAACTGTATATTCTCCCATGGTATATAGCCAAGTTCGATTCAAATAAATAATAATTTTTAAATTAATAAAAAAAACTGTTTATTTTTTTCATCATGATGATAATAATTTTATTATGTATACTATAATAATTTATAATAATTAATAACATAAACAATGTATTTTTCATTTTTTTTTTTTTTGTTTTAAAAAAAATAATTAAACCTATTGCATTATTAATAGTAAAAATAATTACCTTAATAGCAATATAAATATATCATGAAATATATTTAACAATATAGACTGACAGATCGTCATCGCTTAGAATCGATTTTTAGTATGTAATGATTTATTATCGAATTCAAATTTAACACATCGATTACAGTGACTTACTCCTCAATGACGAAGTACACTCGATATCTACTGTATAGCAGAGCGATTACCTATTTCCCCTCTTTTTACATAGTGTCATAGTGTTCACTATAAGAATCTTATAGTACAAAAAAATCACGTTGATAACTCACTAAGAGTTGACTTGTTCATACAGTTTCTGTTTATCTTGCATATGCTATAAAACTGTATCTACCAAATAAAAAAAAATATATTATGTCAATAGGTATTATGCTATTAGAACCAATACATATTTGGATTACACTAACAAATTACATCTGTCAATGAAACCCAACACGTTCATGTAATAATATAAAATGTACGAAATATCTTAACACGAGTAAATATTATAATGTGTGATCACAATATAAAATTTAAAAAAATTATCACTCTGTAAACGTTAGGTTAAAAAATTAGATTACTAATATATAGTTAGTTATTAGACGTAGGCAAATGTATAATGTCCCATTAACATAAAAAAAAACGATTGTATATGCATGGAAAAAACATATTTTAAATTAAAAGAATACTTTTAAATTACATTATATTTTTCTAAAACGTATTAAGACAGATCGGTATAATATATCCTAAAATTAATTTATTGAATAATATCATATTATACAACTTTATGTACAATATTAAATAATATATAATAATATACAATTAAAACGTAATATAATGTTTTAATTTATATTCAACAATGTTAAAAATACAAAATTATTTTTTACATTAATCAAACTATAAATGATACCGTTAAATATTATTATTCATGATTTTACAATACTATCTTTATTTCATTACTTATTCTTTCGAATTTTTATTTATTTACTCAATGTATATTGTACATGAATAAAAGTTCAATAAAACTGCTGCAATATGTTATTCCAATGTGTTTGAATTACATTATTCATCATGTCGAATCATATATAGAATGTTTGATAATAAAGACTATGCGTAAAATAAGAAAAAAAACTACTTCAATTTAAATGTTTGGAATGTGTATAATTTTGAAATATTGAATAGTGTTTTTTTTATTATATTTCAGAAATGATTATTATTGTTGAATTTATTTATGATTTTCCAATGTTTGGGTAGTGTAAAACGGTTTGCTAGTATAGTTGATTGATTGTTTGGGTTTAGTTTACTGTCTAGTATTCTCCATTAAATCAATCTTGTCAACTGGATGTCGAAGGTATCGTTCAATTTCAAACAACGGATGTGCATATATTATTGGTGAAACCCAATTCAATCAGACATACTGCTTTTTATTTTATTTTTTTCCTCAATAGATGAACTTATTTGACTGACCATTATGCTTTCAAAAGTATAATAATGAAAAAAAATATATAAAAATTAATTTATATGTGCATGGAAGCTTTTTTACCTTCAAACTTATAAAATTATGGTTAAAAATGTTTTAGACTATAAATACATAAATAATAAATATACTTACTATATTTTCTAAAATATAACATTATTTTTCATATCCATTAATATAAATATAGCGCCAGTTTCAAAATGTACATGTTAACACGAAATTAAATTGATAACATGGGTATATCATTTTAGTAACTTCATCAACTATATATTTTTTCTTAGTACCTATATTATTTTAATATAATATTTTGAATGGTTCATTAATTTAAAGTCATTTAATGTTTTGAACACTATGTCTTTTAATAAATCGTTTATAATTCAATAAGATTCATTAATTTAGTAGAACACTAATTTTATGCACACAGAATGAAATTCTCCTTATATGCATTACTATTATATAAAACTCTAATAATTATCACTTTTTGCACTGCTGATTACCAACGTTATCTCTTATAATACTCATGAGTTCACTAGCTTTATATTTTTTCTTTAAAATATTAACTTTCATCCAACACTCATCAATCAAAATCACTTTATCTGCAAAAACAACACGTGGATATGATCTATTTATATAAAATATTGTATTAGTATATTTTGTGATCATATCATTCTTGAAATACAAATAAATAATTTATTAAAAAATATATCTCCTTTCATTCAAACTGTACAATGTAATTTTTTTTAAAACAGGTTTTCAAAATGTAATAAAAATAATTAGTAAAACTTCATTAGTCAATAATTAGTGAGATAATTTTTAATTTAATTTTTTTTATTAATTTTCGACACTACAAATATAAAATATACAATGGACTTTAAAAACATTTTTAATTAAAAAAAAAAAAAACTGATATAAATTAAACAGAATACTTATTAACACAAAACAGATATATAATGTTCCAAATGAAATATTACACCTTTGAATTGGTTTACCAGCATCGTAGAATCCAACGCTAAGCGCATGTTTAAATATTAATTTTATCGATTCGTTAACTACGGTTTATACAACATAATCTACAACAAAACTACCTCTATAAGAGAACGCTCGTTGAATTTAATTGTCCACTATTTTATTTAATATTGAATAAAATATTAATTCGAAATAATAAATAATTACATTTTTTTTGTTTTTACATCAAATTTAAAATTGTATTGTGTACCATGTACCATGTACAATAAAATAAATTATATGTTAAACCTAAACAACTATTTTAATTTAAAATAATAAAACGTATTTGTATTAAAAGGTATCCTTCAAACTAGTTTTCTATAAGTTATTATGTGTATTATAATGTTATGTTTAAGGTAAAATAACAGTAATTTAATTGTTGGTGCATCAAGGTATGGCAATAAAATTTAAGTAACCTATGAGGTATAATAATACATTATTTTCGCATAACTCTTGTATAAAACGTTAAATTAATTACAAGATCTTATAATACAAAAATATTTTAAATAATTTAAATATCTTAAAATATATGAATATTGAGATTTTTTAGTTATGTATAATAAATCTTATATGTTGGTATAAGACAGTTTTATAAAAAAATCACCCAATAAATGAAATGTAGTATATTTATGTTTAACATTGTTAGGTAAATATAGTTTTATGTATCTATTCTTAAATTAAATATTAAACTATTTACCACTAAATATTTTAATTTAGTAAACGGTTCTTCGTTAAATCTAATAGTACTATAAAAAAAGTTTTTAGATGAATATTATAAACCTAATTTATACGATCATTTTTGGAAGCAAATCTCGTCTTGCTTTGTTTGACTTTGTTTAGTTTTGTGGGTTGGTTACTTCAGTGCCAGTGTAAGGGCTTAGTTATTAAATTTAAAAGCTATTAATCATATACTATTTCAAAAACGATCGTGTGGGTGGTTATCTATATGATGTATTTATGACCATAAATTATTATATTTTTTATTGAAATTCTAAAAATATAATGGGTTATATACTCCGATTATGGACAACCAAAGATTTTGATTGACAAAATGTGTTCATAACAATATAACATATTATAAATACAAATTAAATTCAAATAAATGGAATTTTACATAAAGTGTATGGTGATTTTATTACAATAAAATCGGTATTTTTTTCAGTAGATAAAAATACAAGTGAATGTAGTCTGTAATACATCATTATATTCAATTTTTTATGACTTTAGATATCCCTCATTAAACATTTTAGATATTAAAATGCTAAATTTTTTGAACCTTAAAAATTAATATATTATTTAATTAAATTATAGCTTTGTTAATAATTTCTTATAAATATACAACATTAGAATAGTTAATCAAAAAAAAGTTAACATTGAATTAACGTTTAAAGCACAAAAATACATTTAAAAGGTCAAAAAAAAATTTTAAAAATCAAAAATATATAATTGTTATAAATTTCTTTGAAGAGTTTAAACAAACATAATATTATTTATTAATTTTCTATTAATGAAAAATATCTGTAACAGGCGATTTTTTTTTCGTAATAGGCTCAAGTATTGTGTTTATTGAGTAAATCACTGTGATGGATGTTTTTAATTTTAATTCAATCATAAGTCATTACATAAAAAAAAAATGATTTTAAAAGAAGATGGACTGTCAGTCTACATTATAAAGTATATTTCATGATAGTATATTTATATTGCTATTAAAGTAATTCATTTTATTATTACTTATTAATAATACATTCTATACGTAGTTGAATTAGTTTTTGCCGAAAATATTGCATATAGAAATATTATTATATGCATAAATATTAATGATACTAACTAATAAAACAACACAGATGTACATTAAAACAGTCAGGTTTAATAAACACCGTTTAGAATATTAAAAATTGAAGCATTTTTGTTACTTCAAGACGTGACGAAAGACACAAAACACACACGACATTATTAAACTAATATAATTATCACTAAAATTGTTTTAATGTATAAAATTGTAGTTATTAATTTTGTTTTGTTTTTTAGGGCCATGAATTGGTTAGGGAATTATAATATCGCGTTTTCGGTTGGTATAACAATTTAAGGAGGCTATGACATCGGAGGCGGCTATGTATATAGTATAATAAAATAATATTATGCACTTGCTGTACCAAAATCTACTCAAATGACTTCATATAATGAAAAAAATCATATGTAATTTTACATTAATATATATTTTTAACGCGTGTATATAATATTATTAAAGGAATTAAATATACAAGCATAATTCTGTTGCTCTATTAAATTTACAACAATATTCTTTGTTTAATTCTATTCACTAAACGTGTTTAAATGTTTTTTCTAAATCATATTCATAGTAATATTTAAATTAATCTATGTTCATTGGAAAATGTGATAACCTTATTAAGGTACGTCAATTTCACAATCAAATTACAGATAATGAAGAAACAAAAAATGTAACCAAAAGCAAAAAATTAACATAACATAGACTTTTATAGAGGTTTTGGAATTAGTTATAAACTTTTCCACTTAAATAAACTTAGTCAATAAAAATAAAACAATTAAAATAACTTTCTACGATTTTATTTTAGGATAGTGATTTTAGAATATCTAATTTAAAATCATGACAAAACTCAAATAAAGCATTCGATGCACGTAACACTTGAATATTTGATATCCTGAAAATATAAACTGCATTATTTTCTTATCTAAATTTCAAATGGTTTATTATACCTATTATATATATATATATATATATAAATTCTGAATCTCTTTTATTATCAATAAATTTTTGTTATTTATTGATTTATTTAAAATGTATGTATAATAAGTTAAATATAACTAATTGTAAAATCGTTCTATACTAGAAACAAATATTAAATGTTTTATTTACAATTTACTCGATGTTATGGTTTATATAATTTGTTTGACTATATTATATTTAAAACAAAATAGGATAATATAGATTGTATCAGTAACATGCATTTACGTAAGAAAAATATATATATTATGTATGTGTTTCTACTCACGAATTCACGATAAAATACAAATTGTACCTTATATGCAGATATTCAATATATTTAGTAAGATCATGATTTTCAGTTCACACTATTTTTCTAAAATTTGTATTGTGATATTTAAATTTTTTATTTAATTTTACAGAATGATTCAGCAAGCACAGTAAACTCCGTTGTTTTCCTTTTACAATGGGTTTATTTAAATCATGATTTTTGAAATATAATTATACACCATGTTTTCAATTTCTACTGAAAGAATTTTCTGTGACAATATAAACTTGTGTTTTTATAAACGATAACCATCCTTTTTTATTGTAAATTAGTTAGTAAATAATATTTTTTAAATATTTATTTATCTAATTAAAAATTTGAATACGTAGATTTTCAGTCAATAAAATATTTCTATATACTAAGAACTATAATGAATTAACTAAATTTTAAAGTAGATGTAATTAATATTAGATCTAGTATTTATTTTGCTCGAACGATTTTTACAAATTATAAATGTTTATGGATCACTGAAATTTTAAAATTTTTATATCTCCCGTATCTTTCAAATAAATTACCTATTATTTTTAGTATATAAAATTAAATACCTTAAACGCTGCTCAATTAAGTTTTGATTTTAACGTGTTAATCTTTTATAAAGAATTATCTTCTAAACAATTTAAAATAGAAAAGAAAAATTGTCATTTGAAAAACAGAAGCTTGTTTTTCTATTTCACTACAGGCTATTGCCCTAAATAGTACATCAAATTTCAGGAATTTAAAGTATGGTCTTTAAGTATATATGAAAATTCTAAAAACTAAATTTTGAATAACTACATTATTTAAAAAAAAATAGGGTAAGCATGCTTGGTAAATCATTCTATACAATATTATATGTTATTAGGTTTATATTTTACGTTATATTAAGTTAACTTAGTCGTGTCCAAATTCTAAAATAAATATAATTTTTAAATATTTATATATTCTTAAGATAATAATGTTTCAACATAATTGTGTATTATAAATATTTTCATTTAATTTTTATTTTACTAAAAATAATATAATCCTGCATACCAATTTAATAGCAATTACATACAACACAATACAATATTAGTAAATAAACCATCTTTTTTCGTTATTAAAACTTGTTATTAATATTTTAAAAATATTTTTTTTTCAATAAAGAATACAATTTTTTTATTTTTTACTTAATTCATTTAAATATTATAGTTATTTCCAAAATTATTTCCAAAATTATTTTGATTATTGTTATTATTTTAATTTTATAAAAGATAATAGAACCTAATGAATAGCTTATGTCTTTCACAATTATTATAAATCATAGTCATACAGTGGTACATAATTTATCATTAATATCACAAATATAAAAATGTAATACATATTATCTATAAGTTTATTATATACTAGTAATTAATAACTAGTAAGTAGTAGGTTTAACTAGTGTAGTAGATAATCAAATCAGAGTATATATTGTATGATGTATTCTGCAGTTGGATACAATTTAAAATAAATAATTATTAAGGGGAGCTATTAAAATTCTAGAATTAATGTATGAAAAAGAACCCTTGGTAGTGGATTTATGTACTTGAGGGATAATAATATTGTTTAGTTTACATCTGGTGTTAAAATTGTGGCATATTACTAAGTTATGCTTAGTTATTTTTATAACAAATAAGGTGACAGGTACTTTAAAAGTTTTTTTATCAGTTAGTGCATTAAATTATTTATACAGGTGCTTGACGGGGTAATCGAGGCTTTTATTTAAAATTAATCTCAAAATATTTTTTTTGATAAGTCAATAGTTTACACATATTTAACATATTTTGTTTTTTTTTTCACCTCAAGCAATCATACCATATGTAATTGAAAATTTTACTAATGATTTCGATACAGTTTTAATTCGATTATTGTATAAAATATATCTTAGTTACTTCCAGACATAAGAAAGCTTTCTTGTTTTTATAACTAATGAATTGATGTACTCTGTTAATTTAAAATAACTTAACATTTGTATACCTAAGTATTTGATAATAAAGTTTATTTTTACAGGAGCAAATGTTTGGATTAATGTAGCTAATTGGATATTATAAATATAATATAAAACATCATAACGCTTGGAAAATCAGAAGTGCAATAAAATGAAAGGTTTTTCCTATATTTAAAAATAAGTTATTTTTAAGTAGCAACTTGTAAGTAGATTTAATATAATTTTCTAAAATTTTACTTCTTCTAAATGTAAATGGTTACAATTAGGGCAACTCCATTGCTCAAACTAGTTCTAGTTCTATAGAGTTGGTGAATTTATATAATACAACTAATTATTTGTATAATAAAATGTAAAGGTGATAATATTATGACTTATAATGATTGTAAATAATTTTCTTTTATAACCAGCATCTTTTATGGTTAGTTTTCTTGAATAAATAACTGTGGTTATATTTTTAATAATCAGTTGCCGTACTAGAAGTAGAAATTATACGAAATATTTTCCATAAGCACATAAAAATATTATTTATTCTTAAAATTTAAAATAAATATAAAATATACTCATTTAACTTTAGATTCCGTGTAGAGACATAAATAATAAATGTCTTGGTATCTGGTTTACAACAATATGCGCTTTTTCTAAAAATACTGCCCAAAGTATGTAGTATAAAAATAAAATACAACATATTGTGAAAATAATGAAGATAAAATTATATTACTAGTAAGTCATTTAAAAATCATGTTAACCAAATTCGGCTTATCTATATTATTAAAAAGTTATTATTGAAAGTAAAATAAAAATAATAAAATAAAATACTGCCACATTTTAATTAATCTGTCAAAAATAGAAAATACTCAAACAGAATATGTTACTTTTATTTTTGATGAACCTAAAACTTATAATACCAATTTGAAAAAAGATCAATTGTCAAACCATAGATTTTCAATATGTAATAAAGCCTAAGAACACGAACAGTAAATAAAACAAAATATTCAACAAAAAATTATATTGTCGTGTTACAATACATTTAAATTATTCATTACCAAAAACGTAAATAGTGTATGTATTTTTACTAAAAAAAACGAACTTAAATTCAAAATAATATAAAAATTCTACTATTGAAACGTATGCTAAATACGAATAATAAGCTATATAATATTATTGTAAACATTAAAATAGACACAATATTTACATTATTTTTTAAAAATGACTACATAAAAATATTTACATTTACGTCACCGAAATCGATAAAAAGAGGTGGTTAATTACAATATATTAATAGGTGTTTAAATACTATTTACTCTACTAAGTCAATTATACGAATTTAGGTCAAGTGTTAGAGAGTTATGTGTCCTAAGGTCGGATATAATAATACCAAATGTCATAAAAATCATATATTATAACATTTATTTCACATAAAAATCATATTATAAAAGTTATTTCTCATAAAAAATCATAGTAAAAAAAAAAATGTATGAATTAACTATGAACGTAAATATATATTATGTGTGAATTAAAATGTTTGTGTTAAAACACAGAAAAAATATAATTATTGTAATAATGGTTAAAATAAAAATTTAGAGCATTAACCTTAAGAAATTCATTTATATCACATCCAAGATTCTGTTTTAATCTTTTACATATATTTTGTAATCGGATATTATGGTCATTATTTTTTTGGAAATGGATGTTGAATTTATCATTAAGCATTCTATGCTAATTTTTGTTTCCTTCTGCTCTTTTTGTATTCCATGGATAAATTTGTATAGACCTTAAATATAATAAATTTATACTATGTTATAAAATATAATCAAAAAATAATAAACAATAAATTCATAGTGACTAATGACCAATATACCTAATACTAGTCTGTCTCGTGCACGAAAACCGGGTATTTTTGTGAATCCCCACGCCATTCTTTACCGATAATAGGTAAATAAAGATTAGATTTAGCTATTTTTACTGAAATGATTAAACAATAAGGAACAATATTGGTCTTCGTAGATTTAGATATGTACTCCAATACGTTGAAAAAAACAATTATTAGGTATGGAAAATACATACTGTAGAAACATGGCTTTTGTGGTACACAACCATATTACAACAAATGATTTTTATGAGAAATATATTTTATAACACATAACTTTTATGAGACTTAAATTTATGACACTTGACTTTCTAACACTTGACTTTTGAACACTTGACATAGTACCCAATTGTACAGTTTACAAGTATGACTGTATATAATAGGTAACTGATTATTGACAAAAATTTAATTTAAATCTCATTTGAACATTAATAGTGCCTATTACTCAATGAATGAATTATAAAACCACAAAATATTAAATAGCTTAATATTAACAAAAGCACAGATAAAAATTAAATCCAGAAGCAATTAAAAGAATGATTTATCATAATTTAAGTCAGTATAAAATGAAAAATAATTCTACCCTAGGTTAGCAAAAAGTAATTTAAAACCAATAACCTTAAGTTATATTAGTTACAGTTACAAGTAAAGTTAGCTCTACTCAGAATTATTTATCGAATGAAATATTTATAATTGTTATCAAGTTGAAAATTTATTAGTATCTACATTTTGTACAGTATTTATTAATTTTTTTAATATCATTTATACAATATAATAATTGCTATGATTTCAATAGAGGAATATAAAAAGTAAATAAAATGTGAAACATGGAAAATATTAAAATAAAATTATACTTAGGTACAAAGTATCCATAAATTAATGATTCTACATGTTTTCCCCAAGAATTAAATGACATAACCTCAGGCATAAAATAAAATATAGTGTAGATATATCTGTGGACATAATTATATATTATCAACTTTCAGATCAGTTTATGCAATTTGTATTCCCTAGATTAAACATTTTAATACCAGGTAACTATATACACAAAATTCATCATGAATATAACTTAAAATATAAATTTAAACTAATAATATTCATAGAGGTTTTAAGTTTTAATTACATAACAATTTTAATGTTGTATTACGGTTATTTTTATATGTTTAAATTAATATTTTCAATTTTTTAATATGTTTTAGTTTTTAATTTAAACACAATTATAACATATATATGTAAATATTTTAGTTTTAATATTTTATCTTAAATTAAATATTCATTAAAATTGAAACCATCCATTATAGTTTTATTCAATATTAAATTATACTTCAAAACATAAAATACGGCAGAGCTACTTCTCTAAATTTTATATTTAAGTTTACTGTTTTTTTAATTAATAACTTATTCTGAAATTATAATATGTCCTCTATGCTAACACTTTTCTCATACGTGTTAAAATATTTAATTTTAAAAAAAAATGCCACACCCGCATAATATGTTGTATCCATCTTATAAACGTACAATATGACAAATTTGTTTTCAGCAGAAACAAATTATTGTTTATAGTAACCTTTAATAATAGTGTGAATTTAACATTTATCAAACTTAAAAGTAAAAACATTATTAGGTTTTTTACTTTATTTCTTTACGATATTTTAATTTTTAAGCGAATGATGATGATTTTTAAATTTGCAATATTTTACATATCGACTTATAACTTACTTAAAAACTAAAATAATGTAAGCACTCCATAAGAAAATACAGATGATATTATTTTTATTTTTAAGCTTTAAGCGTGTGAATTCAATTTATTATTAATGGTCATTAATAATAATACAAATTTAAAGCATTCAAACACAAATGTGCTAATATGTTGCATGTTGTAAGAAAGAGATTACACGCGTCTTCTAAGAGATTAGGTAAATGACATTTGAATTGAATGAAATTCATAAAATTAAAAACTTATATTTTAAAAATATAAACCACAAATGAACTAATGAGTAACCACGTAGTGAAGTACCACAAGAGATAAAATATATTCATAGAAATTTTAGTTTTACACACTTGTATATGTGTAAATTTTAATAATATAAATTGGATAAATAATACTTGTTAGTTGATTACAAATGATTGAATATTATGTTAACTTTATTTCTAGAATTGTATTATGTATGCATTTTTAGAATTTTTAATCAATCTGTTTAATTGTAATTATGACAAGTGATTTTTAGAGGACTAAAAAGTTTAGAAAATTGTTTATGGTGAACTATATCTATATTTATATTAACTCGTAATATGAATAAAGATAACTTTTGTGCATTTTCAGTGACTTTTGATTTATTTTTTCAATCAAGTAATATATTATGGTTTTCTATTTATTAAAGTTACCATTATTATTGTAGCTTGTAAAACATATGATTATTTGGCAGTAGCATTACCTATTAAATACATAAAAAAATATTTTGTTACATTTAATTCTGTATAAAATATTATATTTCTTAAAAATACTAAATTAATTTTTTTGTGATTAATCGCGTGTGTGTATATAGCAAAGAAGGGGAGTTGTCACCTATCAACAAAAATCGCGTTTGTCGAGCTTCTCACGCCGACAGCTTGGAATATTTATACATTCAAATATTACAAACGATCGTACAATAATAATCAAGAAACACATTCTTCGAATGATTTTTCACAATTTAGTTTTTACCGATTTGGAGGCTATTCTACCCTAAGGCGGAATACAACAGGTATTGGTACCCACATCGGGTATTGTTTTATTTATGTAAATAATAATTTAATATAGTACAAAAATATTGAATTTACTATTTATTTAAAATAAAATTGATTTTTGCCATAATTATCTTTTGTAGTTTGTTTTCCTGACATAAATCCAAATATATAAACAAACTAGTCTAGTCGCATGTAGTAATCTAATATTTTCTTGATAGGATTAAAACAAATATATTATTATATGTATTAAATTTTTATCCATGTACAAATTTTTTATAATAAATAATTTTAAAAAAACTAAAAAGTCAAATATTTTAAATGTCTTCAAATAGCACAACAATATCCTAAATATTTTGAAAATGTTATTATCTGTACAAAATTCTACTACGAATAGTTTATCAAAAACTTGATAGTTATAACAAATGGTATGTATATTATATTTAGTTGTCAATAAAACTAGAATAGTTGCTGAGTATTTATAAGAATATAAAATAATATATAATTAACATTTCAAGTCAACAATTATTTAATTTTGAATGAAAAATAAAAAATTATACCTAATTGATTTTGTTGAAAATTGGTGTTATATAAGAATTCCTATTTTCTCCAATTAAAAAAGAACACAAGTTCTCGACAATTGTTATGTTATGAATTGTTTTATAAAAGTTTATACAATATGGCACATTTTATTTTAAATATTTTTAAACATTGTAATATTTTGCTAAATTATTTAATTGTTAAGTACAACATTAAAAGTTTAAGCTCTGCAATAATATTAGTAACATTATAATCATTTATAAGCTAATAAAAATGTTAATATTATTAAAAAAATATTTAATAAATCTCTTAAACAAAATTATTTTTGTATGACATTTTACATTATACTTGAAATTAATTTTAATTTAATACATTACACATTATAATGTTATGTTTCCGTTATTTTGTGTTATTGTTATTATGTATTTTGATTATCATCATACTATAAAATGCCAGTTATAGAAATATAATACATATTACTTGTACGAGTAATTAATTACAATGTTTAAATAAAATGTCTCAAAAAATCGTTTGTTGAACAGAAAGATTTAATAGAGCAATATAATACCACTAATAACTCAAAGACATAAAAAGATAAAAAAATGTCAAACATTCAGTCTTTATACCTTAATGATGTTTATATACTTTTAGCAAATATACTATTTCAAACTAATACATTATAATTTTTATAATTTTACTGGAAAATAAATAAAATATAAATATAATAAAAATAATAATATAAATTAGTATATATGTATTACTTATCAATAAATCAGTATAAAAAAACAATGATTAGATGCATCTAAAAAATTATTATTGTTACACTTTGATTTTACTGTTCATACAACTTAATGAGGAATGCAAATTTCTTATAAAATCGTAATTTAAAAATATTGAGGAACTTATTTTGTTGTATAGTAGGTATTGAATGTAATCGAATTAAAATGTATGTGTTGAATTCATATTCAATGATAAATCGTTATATGCCAAAATGATTCTGAACGGTGTGTCAATTTAAATTTCTAAGGATACTTTGTTATGTATTTATATTATAAATATTTTTGTTGGTTATTGGTAATACAATAACATCAATTTCTTTTTGCAAAAAAAAAATCCTATTCATTAATAGGAATAATATTTATGATATTATTCCATGTACTATTACTAGATATTATTAACTTATAAGTCAATAATAACATACTGTAGATTAACATAAGAAGGTACGTAGTATAAATATTTTAAATCTTATCAATATTATGTAGGTATAATAAATAATAATATACACAGTACTGAAAATATTCAAAATTATTATTTAATAATATTTTTAAATTAAATTATGTACTACAAAATAACTAGAATTATTTTTTAGTTAATATTTGTTTAAATATATTATTTTGTAAAAGTTTAAACTTGAAATATCTATATAAATAAAGTTCTAATATAACTGTAAGATGTGTAGGTAGGTGACTAAGAATAACCAATGAAATGAATTTAAGTTTAAAAATATTATCATTTTTGTCTACAAAATTATTTTAAATTTCCAAGAACTTACAAACTTTGGTCGCGTGTAAAAATCATGCTTATGTATTTTAAATAATTTTAAACAGCTATAAGAACAACTTATGAAAGATCGTGTATTGAATATTTATGATTTTCAACAAAGCCTAACATTCTTTATCAAGTCTTTAAAAATAAAACTAGAAAAATTCTAAAAGTCAAAGATTAATACTTGAAAAATTTGATTGTTCTAACACTAAACTTTTTTTTTAAATTTAAGGTATGCTAATAAAACATTTAAAACTAAGACTGCAAATTTTTTAATTATACTATATTTTGTAAGCATTTTAACTTTCAACGCTAGTAAAAAAATTGTGAATACTTTATTCTTAATATTTTTAAATTACTATCAAAACAATTTATATGGCAACCTATATTAAATTATTAAAACAAAAATTGTATTATACTTAAATCGATTAAAAAAAAAAAAGTTGCAAATTGCAAGTATTTATAAATGTTTAGAAAAAATATATTTTTAAAATAATATAATTTATAGAAAATGCTTTTATCAGTGTCAGAAATTAAGGGGGTGGTTTTAACGAGTCACAACCTCTTGAAATTTCTTCCTTTATGAAAATTTTTTTTTGAAGCACAAAATGGCTTTTATCTCCTCTATGATATACCTAGTTTATTTGGAAAAATTATTATTAACACGCCTAAAATAATACTGATTAATATATGAACATTCGGTAAATATTTTAACTCTCCTCAGCTATTCATTTTTGAATAACAACCAATTTTGTTGTAATTTTATTTTTCTTGCTTATTTCGAAAATTACTGGGAATTGTTAACTTTTGACACCTTCCTCCACCAAAATACTAACTAGATCCGATTTTTTATTAAAAGCCAATACACTAAGAGTGCTCCAAAAGGTGTTAATAGACACAAAAAGAAAAAAAACATGCACACAAATCATTGTAAAACATTGTAATATATTCATTGTTCTGTTCAGAATTCAAAATAAAATATGCATGAAAATTTCATACTTAATCATGAATATTTAAAAATCATACTTTTCAATATTTAAAGAATAAAAATGTATTTTTTTTAAATAGTAATAAGTACTTTAGTTTTTATATACTATTTTTATCGATCAATAAAAACAAGCAATAGCGTACAAATTTAATGTTATTTTAGTTAAATAAAACCTTTAACAGTACCTTATTACGTTTTTTTTTTAATAGATATCAATAATCAATACTATTTGAATAATATTACTAAGTATTATAGTGATACATTTACGATACTTAATAATTGAACATACATTAACTCTAAAACTTAACATTTATTAACAGGATAATATTATGAAATATAAATATCTTTACTTTAACAATAATTATAATCCAGATATTTGAACTTTATTTGATTCACAAATCGAACGAGTAAACACGAACGACTTAAAAAATGTTATTTAATCCATTTATGATATTATTTAAGTTTTTTTTCACCAAATCGTTTATGTTTATTGAAATAATAAATGAGAATATCACGCAATGGAAATAACACGAGACGATTGAAAAACGATACGCGTGTTTAACCGTGGAAGAGCAGACGGCGTACTAAATTCAAAATCTGTCGTTCGGACGCCAAAACGTTTTCATCCGGCGCATGTCTCTTACAAAAAAATTAAATAAATATATTTATACAAACTGTTTAGTTAGGTATTTCAAATTGTTTGTATTTTTGTTAAAACAATGCAAGTATAAATACTTAAAAAATAATCTATATCATAAGAAATATATTATACCCTAAAAAAAAAATATATATATTATATGAAATACATAATTTCAACTTACTTTTAAACACCGTCATTTGAAATGTTTCGTACGAGTTTAAAACGTAGTCCTCGACAACTATCTGTAGTTATTTCGATAGAAATGTATATACTTTTTACACTCACTTGTTTGACTGTCGAGTTTTACTCGGTATCTCTATCCTAACCACTCGGCTGACTTACATAACACCCTGGGGTGTTTATATTTCGGTTAATTCACCGATAAGAATAAAAACCAAACTTGTATCAACGACGACTACGACCGATATCGCACCCGTTACTGATACGACCCCTTCACAACATCGTTACGCGTGTATACGCATCAGTGGTTTTTCATCAATATTTATCTAACGTTTTTCATTAAATTTTATTAAAATATTGTTAATAATGTTTGATATTTTTTTTTACCTTTAAATTATATCATTAATATACCATACCAGTACATAGCTTTATAAACACTTATTTAAACATTTTAAAACATTTATTTAAAAATAAATCTGGATGTAAGACTATTTTTTAAATTTTATAAAGTCACATAAATAGAATCAAACATAAAATGTTTATAAACTCAAAAATAAAGTACATGTCTATTTATTTAAAATGTAAGTACTTATTCCAAACAAAATTTATTTTTTAATGCACAAGTCACATTTTATTTTATCACATAAAAAAAATAACGTGCAAAATTTCAAGTATATTTAAAGAGATAGAGAATATATAACAAGGACAACAATCCTATTAAATTTTAAATTCTTAATTTCCAAGACATATATATACATTATAAATCAAACAATATGAAAACAATTCATATTCTTTAAATGTTAAAACACTTTAATATAGTTTTTTGAAATATTATAACACCGATAAAGTCAATTATAATTATTTTAATTTTCATAAAATCATAAAACTGTATTAATAGTATTCTTTGATAAATTCAAATGCTATTTTAAAATTTTAGTTTTTCTTTCAAATTCTGAATTTAATTTTCAAAAAATCTTCTAATTCTTGATTAAACTACAATATTAAAACAAATTTAATGTGATAAATTATATGACTATAATTGATCAGAAAAAAAAATATTTACCGTCGTAAAATCAATTAATTTGGATAACTATATTTGTCTACTCTAAATTTCAACTAAAAAACTCTTCACATTTATACTTCAGCACAAAAAAAA
Source organism: Rhopalosiphum nymphaeae (assembly GCA_036289425.1). Taxonomy (NCBI): domain Eukaryota; kingdom Metazoa; phylum Arthropoda; class Insecta; order Hemiptera; family Aphididae; genus Rhopalosiphum; species Rhopalosiphum nymphaeae. Next base: position 5,504,571 of record JAZAQC010000012.1, on the reverse strand, counting down.
AATACTAAAAAAAACTGTTTAATAATAATATTAATTCATTATAATTATAACCCGTTCAATGCTCATATTATTATTAAGTAATATTATAATTATGATTGACATGTAACTAGGTATATTGTTACATAGTTCCTAGAGCTCAGTGGCCTACTGCAGTATATCATAATATATAAGTTATATTTATATATAGAATATAATAACAATCATAATCATAAACAAATAAATAATGGTATTACACAATCTATTTTTAAATATAGAAATAAAAATACAAATAACATTAATATTTATTTTATCTTAAACGGAAAAAGTATAAAATTTATAAAATTTCATCGTCCACACTAAATTGGTAATTATTTTTTTGTTATTATTTTCCTAAAAATAATTTTTCATCTAATCTATTTAATTGTCAACAACTGTATTTAGTGACATAAAATTAAATCAACCCTAAGCAAGTATTATGTTTTGATATAAACTTTCAAAACAAATTTTATATAGATACCTACTTTATTAAATTTTTTTAATCATTTAAAAATATACTGATTTTTCAATTTTTAAAAGTTATGATTGATTATCTGTTTAAATGTGCATTTAAAACTATTGATAATACATTTTTTTTTAATTTAAATTTTAAATAGTTATTTTATTAAAAAATAATTAAAAACTAGTAATTACTTTTATATAGCTATGTAACAATATATGTTTACTTAAAACTGATGTAAATGAATGTATAATAGGTATGTATCGGATTGTTCGTATAAGTTTAAATTTAATTATAATCGGAAATAATTAAAAACAAATACTTAGTTTTTTTGTTTACACCTACTTGTACTTTGAATACAAAACGATTAATTGCTTATCTAATATAATAATTTTATTGTTATATATAGTTTAGGATTTAGGGTATAAAGCTCCTTTTAAATTCGTATTTTTTTATTTTATTTTAATTATATGTGTCCTAATCATTTAATTGATAATATTATACTGTTTTATGTTGACTCAGATATTGAATATATTATGTAACCATTTCATTGAAGATGCACCAGTCATTATTTCCTCCCTTTATTCCGAGAAATTAACTAAAATCCAGCTGATATGTATCACTAAAGAAACGCCATCTTACCGTATAAGTTTAATTTATTTTAGTAAGTGTGAAATGTAAGTGTTATACAGTCAATATGATAAACACAAATATTTTAATAAAAAAAATTCGAATTTATTATTTTTTTTCTCGTTTCATTTAAATATTCATTACAATGTTTAAATATACTTTTTTTCTGGTTAAAACGTTACACAACTCTTAAATAATAATTATAATAACAAATGAAAAATTATTTTTGTATAACATTTTTAATATAATAAGTGAGTTATTAAAAAAAATAATGTAATTATCAGTATAATTAATTCTAATGAGTTTTATTTATCTTAAACTGTAAAAAATAATATTCAAATCCAGCAAATATCTACATATATTTAAATTTTAAAGATGTTTAAAATATAACTAAAATAGATACACTCTCAGAAGAACAAATTTTGTTTAATTTGGAAACAATGGTAATATTATATTTCATTCAAAAATCTAATGTGAGTGGAGCTCTATAGGGACTATTTATTTATAATATCTAACTATAAGATAAAACTGGTATAAAATACTTCAAGCTTTTGAAAATAAAATTTAAAATTCAAAATGAAAAAAGTCATTGTAATCACGATGAAGTTACATACTCTACTAAAAAACAAATTCTTAATTTTATTATTAAAATATTAACGAGTTTAATGGTTATTTTCAAGCATTGTCTAACGTCTGATCTTGAAATGTTTAATCAATTTAAGCGCAGTAGTATTTCAGTTCAGTGATTTGTAATTACTATATTATTACAACTTTTGTAATTTACTGCAGTAAATTATGTTAGTATGTACTTTTAAATTTCATGTGAAATGAAAGCAAAAGAATTACACGAGTTTTACAATACTACATTATTTTATTTTTGGTTAACTTTTTTTTGAGATTAGTCAAAGACTTCAAAATTATAATGTAATTAATAGAAATGTTTCAATACATTCTAAACAATGAAATTATTTCATTTCAAATAATTATTCAAATAATTTTAAAGCTTTTTGATGACAATATTTTTACTAGAAAATATTAACTTTTACTGTGAGTAGAAACCATTAAATGTGTACTATATATAGATGGCGAATTATAGACAATAAAAAATGTCATAATATGTGACATAAAAAATCCTGGAACATAATTAATTAAATAAAATATGAATTTAGTGATATGTAATAAATATTGATATAAAATAAGAAACAATCCTTAATTAATAAGACCAGAACTATAGTTATCATAGTATTATTATATTACCATTTACCAGAAGTGTAACTATTACAACGTGTAGCATTAAGTTCTGTTTCATTATTTTGAACAAACTTAAATAAATACAACGAATTTCAAAATCACAGGGCAATATTTAAATTTATATACCGTGTATGTACCTCAGATATATCTGGTCACTATTATACGCATGCAAAATTCATATAACTTTTAAATAAATAATTTAAAAATTACAAAATTAAATGTAACAGTAATTATTAAACGGCGTAAACATGTATGCATCTTAAGTTATAAGGTAAACTATAAATTTAAAGATGTAATTTTTTTTTTTAATATTAAATAAACTATATTTTATATAATAGTTTAGTTTAAATATAATATATATCTATTTCTTTAGACTTAAAATAAAACAAATACCGATTTGGTAAAAAAATCTATCGAATGATTTGGATTTTATGATAGTAATCAAATTATATAGATACCTACGATTTATTTTTATTCCAGTGGTATGATTTCTTTATTCGACTCCTCAAAAACCGAAGTACTCAAACGGTAAATTGATTTCAGGAAATCGAAAATAACATCGCGCTCAAAAGCGTTTGAATAAATTGAAAAACAATGATATTTTCTGTGCGTTTATATGTGTGTACACAACTTCTATCTCAAACAATTTTCTATTTTATAAATCTTTTTTTTTTTCATTTGAATTAAATAGTTTTATTTTTTATTATTTATGTCTATATTTTTTTTAAATAAATATTAATTATTTTCTTTTAAATAAACAATTGTTGTCTCGACCACATTTCTTAGTGTGCAATATTTTCTTTAACCAACTCTTAATTTTCTACTCCGTTTCAACTAATTGCTCGCATAATAAAAAATGTATATAAGTTACCTACTTTTGCAAAAAAAAAAAAATAATAAAAACTTTTCTTGCATTTTTACTTACTATCATAACTCACAAATAAGACTGCAGTAAAATAATTTGTAAAAGTGCAAATTAGTCGACGAAAATAGTACCACTCTTTTCGGTAGAAACAATATTCCGCTTAAAATAGGTACCATCGGGACAAAATGGGACTAGAGTATATGACATTACAGCAAAATAATACTCAGTATATTATATTATTATGGTTATTAAAATTAAATTAAATTTTTAAAAAATGTATAATTTACATAATAAAACATTGAATAGCCTTATCGTTATATCGGTATTGAAAAATGTGTAACTTCATACTAAAATTGTTTATTATAAAATGTAAATACTAAAAAGCATTATAATATTTACGTTAAATTACTAGTTATAATAAATTAAAAAAATAGTTCAATTAAATGTAATCAATTTAAATGAATATATAGATTGATTGTTATTTGTTACATTTTTAACAAATTAAAATCAACATTAAATTATAAGTATTATTTTATGATATTGTATAGTTAGCTAATTTTCACAAATCTTACTCCACTTAAATTTTAATTAATATCCGTAGTTATGTATACGCAGTCCTAATTGATTACAATGTACAGCATAATCCTATTTAAGAATTAATCTCCTACTTCAATCATTTATTCAACAATCAAATGGTGTCTAGTTAAAATCTGTATTCATTCATCAAAATCTCTATAGTAGCTGTTCTGATTGATAAAAAAAAAATGTAAATCAAATAATAAACAATTTCAAATCATACACAGAAAATAATTTATTAGGTTATAATAATATACTTAGAATATACAATTAGTACTGAACATAATTCTTAGAGAAATATAATGTTCAGAATTTTCTTGCCTCTAATTCCAATATGTTATCATCTCGCTAACTTTTCATCACAAATATCAATTTTTGACATTAAATATTGTTTTAGATCATAATGCATAAAATTAATTAAGAAAAAATAAATTCAACAGATAAAAACAAAATTATATTAACAATAAACATGATTATACCTATCGGGATACTACAGAACTATTTTTAGTTTATCGTTTCATAATTAGTATAGAATAACAAAATGTATACATAAAAAATGTAACAATAGTATAACTTGATTTGTAACAAACAATTATGAATATAAAATATAGCATATAAAAAAAATAAAAATAGGAATATATTTAGAATGAAATCTCCTCCACCCTGCATAACAGGTCTTCAAGAAAAATATGTTTTCTAAGTGATCTTTTTTTATATATACATGTATATACAGTCACCTATTACACAATATATTTAATTAAATTATATATTTTTTATATTTTTAAATCAACTTTAGTTTTAGAGAATATTACAAGTATATTTTGGTAAGCAAAGTATTAACAATTATACTTTTATTTTTTAATAAATAATTACAACATACTATGGTTAATCAATGATTGATTACAATAATTAAATTTTAAATTTAATAAACCCTACTCTTTGAATAAAGTTATAAAATGTAAATTAAAGTCACTCAACTCTATAGTAACTATTTTTTTATTTGTTTTTAATACTTACATTCTTATGAAAAACTATAATTTTTTTGTATTAATTTATATTTATATATTTATAATAGACTTAATCTGTTGTTAGTTACATATTATATTATTATATTATATAAATAAAAAACTATATAAAATAAATTATTAATTAAATAATATTTTTTTACTGGTTAAAAGTGTCTCCATCTGGTAACTCTGGCAATAAAACGTGATACCTACCGAGCATCGACTTAATATTGTACATAATGCAAGTAGCATATGTTATATAATTGATAATGTATCTGAATTTTATTATTAAATTAGAATTTTCTTCAGTTAACTTGATTTTAAAATTAAATTTTCCTTGCAATTTAATTTATTTTGTTAATTCAATAGTTTATCATTAATATATTAGGTATATTCGATAAATAAATACTTTTGTGTAAAATAATAATTTAAGTAAAAATATATACTAAGAGTATTCTTTTTCAAAAACTAAAAAATGTTTAATTTTAAAATACTGTATTTGTTTTTATAATTTTGAAAATTATAAAATCTGAATTATTTCTCTACAAAATTATATTAATTGAATTATACTTATTATTATAGAAATGTAGCTTTGAATTTTCGATATACTGCTGTTTTATTATACAAAATAATTTAATTTCTAATAGTAAGTAGCAATATAAAATCCTGCAGAAGTCTAACAAATATACAAACATGATTATTTAAAAATTTTAAATTTAGTAAAAAATAATATCATTTTATACCATAAATACAAAATGTTTAGACAATAATTAATACAATTTTTTTCGAATTAAATTAACATAATTATCACATGACAGATATATTATACATAAATTAACAAACATTCAAGTCTCACACAGAAAATAACGAAAGTATGAAAACTTGTTTTGCATAAAAATGTTCGTTTTTATTTTAATTTGTTTTAGTTGTCCCGATTAATTTGATCAGTACTGAGAATTTTATAACTTTTTTAATTTTCAAATATTTTTTTTTTTTGTACCTACACATGATTGTTTTTATTTAATAATAGAAAATCTTAAATTTTAATGACTTAAAATGGTTTTACCAATATCATTTGGATATTTTCTTGTAGGTATGTTTGAAAATATAACGACTACTTCAATGTTTTTAATGTCTTATAAGCACAATAATAGAAAACCAAGAAATACGTTGCATTAGCGCCACCGTAGAAAAAGTTTGTTTTGGGGGTTTAGGAACGTGTACAAATGTTGAAATTAGGATTACAAATGTATACAAATGGAATAACAATCGTTGGTAGCATTTTTTTTTTTAGAATTATCAAATATGTCGGTGCTAATGTAACATACTAATGCACCTTAACCTAAGCTCCACTCAACATTGTTTTCCAAATTTAATATAAATAGCTATCATTGCATTTTAATTTCCAATAATAAAATACTGTTTCAGTAGAAAAGCTTCTTACCGCCATTTATTGATGTTCTTTCAAATTTATATGATTTCTAATATAATGATTACTATATAACATAAACATAGTCTGATATTAATTTTTAAAATTTAAATTTAACTAAATAAATATAAAAGACTACGTTAATCACCAATCACAATAGAATGACTGTTTAATAAACTTTTTTTCAGTTATGATGTAAACTGAATAGAGTATACCATTGAACAGAATCATCAGTGTTAATAATGAATATTAAAATGTTTTGCCGTTATCAATTATTCAATCTATATAATTTCCATTATTTTGTCATTGCATTCTTTAAAGAATATAATACATTTTAATAATATTAAAATATATTATAGTTTTAATATTGCTTGGTTCATATATTAAAAAGTGATAATATTGAATTCACTAGTACGCAATCGTGAACCAATTCAATTATATTTCTTTTTTTCCCAACAAACTTACGATTATATACTCAACTCATATACATAACATCGCACAATACGTTTAGTATTATTGTACTCATAATATATAATCGTATTAGTTGAAAATATAAATAACATTTTGTCATTAATATTTAAACATTGTCACGATAAATACCATTTACATATTATCGTAACCATTCCAAAAACGAAATAATATCTTACGCATCTGGCCATTTGGTTATAAATTCATTTTAATTTTCACTACTGTCTGTACTATATTTTGTACGCACGAATACATCTGAATACAATAATAAGGAATATGCAAAACTTCAATCAGCATGCATTTCCTATTTTATCGCAACGTTATTGGCGGAGCCTGGGGAGTGGCTTGAGGAAGCTAAACCCTCCCAAATAAAAAATTAGCCCCCTCAAAACATACACTGTTCACTACACTAATACTTGTTTAAAATTTATTTTTCATGATAAAAATTATATAAATTAACAATCAAATCGTATCTATATGTTGCAAATGGCTTAGCATGATTTTATCTTTTAACTATGCATTTATTAAAATATAATGTTTGGAATTTTTAAGTATAATTAAAAACCCTATTTGAAAATCCTTTGATTGGTATATAATTAAAAGATTTGTTTTATTTTTTTAAAGAAAACTATTACTTTTATTCCAAACTTTTAATCTAATGATGTTTTTTTAAATCTTGATACATTTAAATTAAAATCAATACTAATAATTTCTTATTTATTACTTAATACTTATTCGACAATAAACTATTTATAATATAAAAATATATAAGATGTTAATAAATTTATATTCATTTGCGAATAGTAATCAGTAATTACTATACAAAAGAATATCTTTTTTTTAAAAAAAGGTCTGACATTAAAAATTCTTTTGCATGATAATCCACGCGATGGCTAATCCTCAGCAGAGGTTATCGTTAGTGGTCCCACTGTGGACGGTACAAGTCAACCTATTACATCCTCACAAGTGTGAAAACGGTTGTTTTAGGGAATAATATTTAGACATTTTCAGTCATTGGATAGACAGAATAGAGTAGATCGTTTTCGTTATTAATGTAATCCATTTTACATGGAACTTGATATTTATAATGATCCTAACGTTTCAACTGATTCGTGAATCGATAATTATATTGTAATAAATTGTAGTCCCAAATTCAGCTCTATAAATATCGATCATCTAATATATACGTAAACGCAGTTTTTAATTAACTTTTGCTTTTAATTTAAAGCACACGCTTTTTTAATTGTCTTACATATACTACGATTGTTTTCTATTATCATAACCGGCGAGACATCTGCCTTGGTTCACCGCCATCGAGCTTCGTTCGATAGTACAATATCTTTGCTACGTTATATCTGTCACATACCTTTTCATATAATGACACACTGACGAAATTGACTTACACTCTACAGTATCATTACTAGTGGCTCTGGATTAGTCAAAGTATACATACATGAATTATTCACTCATATAAGTAGAAATTAAGGTAGACAGTAACACAGTTTAGATCTATGGCTCCAAGCTATTTTGTTTTATATCTAAATTAATTAACATTAATTCGATCAATCATAAAAAACCCTAAGAAATATGCATATTCATGTATCATGTACAATAACCTAAAAATCTGCATTACACATTAATTTATGTAATATATTATTTTAGATGTAATTATAAAGTAAAGCAATACATATATGCATACTTAATCATAAATTAAAATGTTTTAGAATTTTAAATCATTATAATATAAGTTAAGATAAGTTATTATGAAGTTTAATAACTGTGCCATATTTTGTGTGGGTTAACTACAATAATTTAAACTAAATAATTTGCCCAACCATAAAAAAAAATGTATTGATATATTTTATTTGTGTATCCAAATATAAATAAATATTGAGTGTTCGTGGAAACAAGGTACACTTTATAAGTCATTATTACTCTATCATTTATATTTATATTTATTTTAATATTTAAAATCAATGGTATAGTGTATCAATGGTGTTAAAAATAAAAAATATGTACAACTAAAAAAAAAAAAATTAATACATTTTTTTAAAATGATACCTAGATCTAATTTTACCGAATTCGTGTTGCAAGTACAAATTATTAGTTAATAAATCAAAATTATTTTAAAAACTGATGAATTCAAAAATCATATTCAAAATAGGTGTTGCCATTAAAAAAAATTAAGTTGTGTTACGCATGTCCAAAATACATAAGTTTAAAAAATTGTAAGTCATAGTAATTTATAATTCATTAATCTTGTATAACGTTCCATATACAAAATTGAAAAATATTTACAGGGTAATGAATGATAAATGTACTCTCTTTCCGTGGACATACGGTAATGGATGTTTATTGTTCATGTAACTATTACAAAATTATAAATGCTAACACTGTAAAAAACGTACATCAATTTGTTTCTTTTTAATCGTATTATTTGATTAAGATAATCTTATTATGACAGAAATGATTTTTGTAACATTATTATATTGACAAAATTTAAAGTAAAATTTATGTATAATGTAAAATGTTTAGTGAAGTCATTTTTAGAGAAGGCGTTTGTGTAAATCTTATTTATAAAAAGGAGTCACTCCCGAACCCTAGAGAATACAACTTGTAAAATAAATTATTCAAAGTAGCATTTATTTAAACACACGCTCAATGCGCAATCGTCAGTATATATTTATTATAGTCTGAAACTCTGAAAAGTATATAATGTAGATTCTATTGAAATATGTTTGTTATATTTTGTTTATTTTGGTTTTGTTCTTTATCACAATGCTTAATTTACTTATAAGCGACAAAATGATAAACTTTTTATTTTAAATCTTAGAAATATTTTATACAAAATAAATTAAAAATGATTAAATAATATAACTTTTTAATAAAAGCAAAGACGTAGGTATAATTTTAATTTAACATTTAAATAAAAAAAAGGTAAAAATTTGAATATAATAATATAATAATTGTCCTTTATTTGACTAGAATAGTTTTATTATTTTTGTATCCATCCATAGATATTACTATTTCTGAATTGAATATATCAAACAATAAATCTGATAGATAGATATGATATAAACGTTTATACTTTAACTGTTTAACCGCTATTGTAATAAAAATAATACACAAGTTTATAATGCACTACTATTTGACTTCAATAAAAAACCAAATTTTTACCGTTTTATTATTTTTACAGCAATTAATACATTACTTTTTATAGCACTGTTATTTGGGTAGCATAACTCTTTAATCGATTTAATTTATTTCTGTACATGATACAATGTACAATATAATATGTTTACATAGTTTAGATTTGTAGATGTTCTAAATATCGCAGTTCAATTTTTATGTAATTTCCATACATTTATTAACTGCTAATGAACAAATTAAACAACTTAAATATGTATTTATTTAGTATTTATATTTATACTTAAAAATATTATAAGTAGAATATAAACATTTTGTTCACAAAACAATAGTTGTTAAATAGGAATTTTCACATAGCAATATTTTTTAACGCCATAAAAGTCACAATAATATTTATTTCATATTCAAACATTCTGATAATAAATCTTAAAAGCACAAACTTAACAAACTTAATAGTTTTATTGCCATCCAACTTTAATGGGCTTTTCAAATGGTTTGCTCATAAGTACGAAGTACGTGACAAGGCCGTTTTGGAGGGTCTTTGACGTCTTAACTACGCTGCGTGTTGTTTCTATTTCCATTGAAGCATAGCAATATATTTTCCAAATGTAATACTAACTGATGAATGTGCACTGATTGTTTTCTACAACAAATTTATAACTCTCAAAGACGTTTAGCAATAGCATATTATCGCACATATTGTTTTAAATAAAAATTCATAATAATATTGATTTTACCTAAAGTCAAACAAATAAATAAATACATTTTTAAATATTCGTATTTCTATTTATTTAAACAAGTTCTTTGGCTTAAATATTGTAGTTCATTGTGATTTCTATAGTTAGTAATCATATTTATAAGGAAAAACGTCCTCCATTACTCAATTGTATATTATCATGATCTAATTACAGTTTTTATGTTTTAGGAATTTATTTGAAAATCTCAATAATGAGATAAGTAGGTAGTTGCTAAGAAATATTATTACGAACAACTTATTTTGTAATTAATTTTTTTTTTTAAATTCAGATTAATTTTTAAAAACATTTGTAAGTAAGCATTTTTAAAAAATATATATTTACAATGTACATATACTAAAAAACAGTACCTGTAACATTGTATATTATTTATTTTATAATAATTTCCAATGGTTCTTTTTATATATATTGTTAATGAAAATCAGGTGAAATATTTGAATAAATTGATAAAATGATAATTATATTATTTTTTTTATTTAACGTAATAAAAAGTCAAACTTATATACAACTCCTTCTGAAAAAAATTCTAATCTTTAAAAATAGGACTAGCATAAAGTTTCACTTCCAAGAAATGTATCTTCTTAAGGTTCCATACTATGTTTGATTAACGTATGTATATGCCATTGTATTCATTAGTTACTGTTATGAAGTTACATTTTCGATATTCTCGTTTCCATAAGACACACTAGTAGAGCAATCCCATTTGAAGTCTTTCTATTAAATCGATTTACTGCTTCTTTAATTCAGATACATTGTGAACATTGTTTATTATAGATGTATAACATCACAAAAAATGAAAAGCTAGTTCAAATTCAGAAAAGTATTTAAAACAACTTTTCATAAATAATAAAATAATAATGACCATTACGTGCTTAAAAAAATGTTTACGTAACCAACAACTAACACAATTGGTGTCAAACCAACACAATTTTATATTTCCTTTTAACTATCAAAAATCAAAATTTGTAGTAAAAATAAATGTTTTCTTTTAATAATATAATAGACATAAGCATAACATACAGCATATAATGATACAATTTATCAAGAATAAGCTATAAGTATAATATAAAAGTAGGTACCTATATTGGCTATATTATATGATTTATGTAAGTAGTTAATGTATATTTAATTTAACTTGTTTAAAATATAATTTAGTGTATATTCCACGATCTAAAATGTAAAAAAATAATTTTATCATGGTAGCTGAAATAATAATAGTCCAATAAAAGTAATGTATAAATAATGATATAATATTATAATATATTACTTTTTTTTTTTTTGTTATACGCGCGGGAGAGAAATAGATTATCTATCGGAAAAGAGAAAACAAGTGCGGGGATTTGTGAAACCAGATTATGTTCATATTATAATAATATATCAAAAACAATTTATTTATTAACACCGAAATAATTGATATTAACACTCTAAGATTTTGTAAAATAGGATATCCGAAATCATAAATTTAGAAAAGATAATTATTCACTTGATTATCGCTTTCAAAGTTGAATACCATCATGAACTTGACAGAATAACATTTGCAGATATCAATTAAACCCATCTAACAAATTTGGTAATATATTTTCTGCATTGTAGGAGCGCTTTTCAAATATTATAACTTATATATTTTCGTCAGCGAGTCAATTTCCAGTACACGCTGTGTCAGCGCAATTATGTTTTTTGAACATTTGTTATTATGATTTGCGTGTTATTTTCGATATATTTAGCATTATCATACATCATTCAAAATATGTATATTCAACAAATTGTTGCACTGCAAGCGTAAACTTGAAAGCAATAATGTTAAATTGGCTCCTTGGTAAAAATAAAGTTTGACAAATTTAAAAAAGCATGCAACAATGTCAAACAAGTTACTAACATATTTAATGGTTAAGTTGGATCAATATTTGTAAATTGTATGCTATCAAGTTCACAAATGTAAATCTTATGCGGATAAGTTAGTCAGTTAAATTATTTTATTATGTTTAAAGTCTTAGTACAATTATAGTACATAAATAATACTATAATAACTATTTGTAAATTAAAAACCTTATTTTAACTTAAATATTTAAAAACGAGTAAAAATAAGTATTTTACAGTCTTCCCGTTTCTTTTGCCAAATCAATTTTAAAGTTCCATTTTATTCCACTAAATCTAATTCTTATTTTTTTTTTCAATTTCACATCACTATAATTATGTAGCAAACACCATCCTACTGTTTGAGATATATAGACATAAGCCTCTTTTAACTTGTTCATATTATTATTATACTTTCGTATGATTTTATTATTACTACCATCTGTTATATTATAAATTCATAATTCTGTTTTTTTTTTTTAATTTAATTTTTTTTCGTTAATTTTTAACACTGCATTGTATTATTTAATTTCTATCTACTATGTATACTGTTTTTAATTTTTTTTATTGGGTATTATGTCTGTTAAATAATTAAATAAATTTAATTTAGAAAAATGAATATGATCAACTTAAAAATGTTGTGCATATAATGTATAATTTCTTTAGTATAGGCATAGTTACGTACAATTAAACTATTATTTAAATAGCTTGACGTTTAAAACATTTAAAATATGAGTAGTACAATTAAGATACACTTAAATCATATATAAATTATTATACTAGCATAGAAAGTTAACTAAATACCTCCGAAATATACGAAATTACTAAGTAAAATAGATTTAATGAATGCGCATAACACACAACCTTCATGTTGAATAAATACGTACATTCTAAGGTCCTTTGAATAAAGGGTTTATCTATTATACCATTTAGTATTGTTTAATATTGCTCAGCTAGTCCTGTGTAATATGAATTATGATTGTATGCTAAGTTAACAGTTCACCGAACTGGATAAACACAATTCTTCTACTCTTAAATATTTCTTAACCATTATACTCGTGTCTTCTAGGGCTGATACATGAAAAGTACTGACTATAATAATTAGTCTCAGTCACTATATTTGTTCATGCTACATACGTTACCATTAATTTTATAGCTCGATCAAAATAGTTTTCTTAATCGAATTCTTTTAAGTTAGGAAAAATATTTTTGTAATTATCTTATATTGTATTTATTTTTACTTCTAATTTCATGTATATTTTTTGTTATTTTTATACGGAAATTAGTGAATTTTTATTTACAATAATAAAAATTCTAAAATAAAATAAATAAAAATAAAATCGATTAATAAATAGTATTTTAGGTGAATAAAACTGAACGCCAATTAATTATTCAATTGTTGATTACATTGTCATCCTCGGCACAAAAATACGCGTTAAAAAAAATATATAATTTTAAAATAGAAAAGTCATCGTATGTAGCCAACTACGCACGCTTAAGATAAATACCCAACCCAATAACGTTACAAAACTTTTTTCAATTCCTAATAGTAGTAATTTTCAACTAAAATAATTTATTTTACAATGATATGTTATAATGTTTTGTTTTATTTTGTATATATTTTTTAGGAGTACGAGTAGTACTTTAATCTTCCACTTTGTGGGAAATAAAAAATACATATTGTCCAGTAATTTTCAAAATAACTGAAAAAAAATGAGAATATATTTACGTAAAACTAATATTAAAAAAATGTATCTTATTTTAATTCTAAAATGAATTATTATTGACTTGAAAAGTTTCATCACGTATTCGTATTGGACATAGCATTGGTACTCCGGAGAAGGAATATTTCTGTTCCAGTAATTCCTAATCCCAACCTTTTTGGATATAAAATCTGTAAAAAAATGTTCGTTTAAATTATTTAATAAAATGCTTGATAGTACTCGTGAGTGTGTTAAATCACGTACCTTCCGTAACTCCGCCTTCTGCTAATGGATCTCGAGTATTCTAAAAGACTTTCTTGTAAAGAAAAAATTTATCAAACAAATTATACGAAATACGAGGTAGTTATAATCATCACTCAAGTAGCCGAAGTGCCAGTTCAATAGCAGATGAGGTTCATTTTGATGAGATAAAGGCCACCAGAGACCAAACTGTTTCTTTGTTTGCCTCTTACATTTCTTCTGGATATAAAGACCCTCTGTTCACTTCCAATGCCTTATCATCAACTGTATTCACAAATCAACTATTTTATTTTTTTCGATCAATGTTTATCCTTATTTACTAAAGAGGTCAATGAAGCTCTAAAATACTCGTGGTTCTTGACGGCATAGCAGAAATGCTCTTCTACTGTACAGCTGTTGTGCCATTCTCAGTTTAACAGTCACTTTAATTTTTAACATGCCACTTGTTAAAAGTATCCTCCCTCTGCCTAGAAAATAATTCGTGTACACCTATCATAAAGTTTTGGAATCCGATCGGTGATGCCAACTTAAGATCCATCTCTGGCGTACTTATTCTAAATAAGTTTATTGAGTTTATTGTACTTACACGAATTCAGCATACATTTTTATCAACTAAATCAATTGACCAACATGAGTTATTTCCAGTCACTCGACTGCGACTAGTCTTGTTGACTTTGTCTCTTTTCTTTACGTGGAGTTTGAGTTTGGTAACCAAGTTGATGTATTATATAACGACTTTTCCAAAAGTTCGAGTTTATATTTCAAAATTGTCTTTTTTATATTCTTGACAGGCTAGATTTTGGTGAACTACTCTGTTTATAGATAAGATTCTGGATTAGAGGACGTCGACAATTAGTAAGTCTCTTTGGAAAGTCACCCGATCTCTTCCAAGCGTCAACCAGAATTTCACAAAAGAGTCACTTAAGTAACTTATTATTTATCATTTCCATTAACATGTCCATTGTCTAGTCACAGTGTATTGCCACTGACCTTCGTTGGATTGATTATGTGCAAAACTGTTTTACGAGCTTTGTTAGTTTTTTCCTTGACATCCGTCACCTAAAATATGATTAAAAACAAATTAGTCAAACTCTAAAACTCAATCCCCTTTCAGCTAGGCACGATAAATTAAGTATCAATTTCATTCGAAGCCCGATATTCGTATTTATATTAATGCTAGGCTTCAGGGTTTTTTTTTTATCCTCCTAACCGTAAATTTAACATCTTTAGTAAAGACCCACTTTAAAAAATGATGTGCAATTTAAACATACTTTAATATTTTAAGTACTGAAACACACATTTTATTTTTCTTATCTCTATAACGATTCACATCATATTTTTTTTTTCATCACTCAAGTTAATTAAATTTAAGCTTAAGTTAAACAATTGTTATTATATTGTTAGCTTTATATTTATATTCGCAAACATATTATTCTACATAAGTATTGTAAAAAGTCAATCGGGGTTAATTCTAATAAAATAAAAATAATGTTGTTCGAATTAATATAAAAAATACAATTTTCAAAATATTTAAATATTTAGATTAGTATTAAATTATTAAATCTTTATTTATATACCATTAACCTATTTATACCATTCTTCAGTCAATTATTGGTATTGACTAAAAAGTGAATTACAATATTATAATAATATGATAAAATGTATACTAATATAAGTAATAATAATATAAATAATGATAAAATAAATGTGATGTTAAGCAATTTACCTTATTGCTTATAGTAAAATAAATTACTAATATTGAAATAAATATATAATAAATATAACATACTTAGTAATTATTAGGCTATTACATCATTTATGATCAAAATCATTCGTATTCAATTATTTATCACTGAATTCAAATTTAACACATCCATTTAGTGAATGACGAAGTACACTAGACGCCTATTATATAGTTAAGAGAATTGCCTGATTTTTTTACCCCCCATAATTAAACTGTAGATTTTCACCTAAAATATTAAAAATGTAATTAAACTATATACTTTTATTAACCAATAATGATAATGACTGTAAATACATGTTGAATACTTGCATCTAACAATTGCTTATATATATATATATATATATCTTTATATCCTTACATGATACAAACAGCATTGATATTGACAAGACTAATACTACAAATACTGACACTCTGTATTTGCACCGCTTTCTTCCAGTAATAAATAACAATTTATTTTTATTTTTAGATATAACATTTTTATAAGATAAAATTTAAAAAAAGGACTAGTTATTTAAAAATATTAAGAAAAAACCATAGAAGTAATAAATTATTAATAATTAATGACTACAAATGATGTTTTAGGTGAATAATATGTACCTATATCAAAAAAAAAAATTTTTTTTTTTTTTTATTCTCAATTTAAAATTATTAGGTACCTATATAATATATATTTAAATAACATTGAGACGCCCCCTAATAGCAAACGCCCTGAGCGTAGGCCCCGATCACTTACCACTTACGCTGGTCCTAGATATTTATATACAACATAGAAACAATTTGAATAGTATTATATTAATAATGTATACGATGATTTAATGTAAGATCTGATAAATGTATCTTTCAAAAGATATCTATAACAATATTTTACTCTTATTTCTTGCCAGCGTAGGTATTTAGCATTCAGTAAATCGTCGTTTTAATTTCTCTGCCATCCCTCTTTCTAGATAATAATATGATTTTTTTTTTAATTTAATGTAATTTTAAGTAAGAACATAAATATTTATTTTTAGCTCTATTAAATGTTTATGTTATTCAAATCCACTTCCTCTGTAATCCATGACGTGTTTCTCACTCATTTCCGTGTCTTTATTCTTTATACAATTAATGCTATGAATAATAACGTTTATTTTAAATCTTATTGTTGTATTATTGTAAAATATAAATTACAGTTAAATCTCTATTTATAGAATATATATTTATTCATTGTAATATACTTTAAAGATAATATTATTTTTTTTTAAACAGACTATATATTAGCCAAATAAAATTCCTGTTACAAAAAAAAAATAAATAATAATAATCTATAGTAGGTAATTATTAGAAATATGACAGTATACCTACTCGTTAAAATAATAACAATTATATTGCATTTGTGGTTCAATATAAAAAACATTGATAGATATAGAAAATAATAAATGATAAAAATATACGAGTATGTATTATTACTATTATTGTAGTAGCATTTGCGAAGGACCCTTTTTTCTTATTAGTACTAGAGCTAGTATTATTGTCTATCTTTAAATATAAAAGTTCGATGTCTCAAAAAAATAATTCCTTAAGTTTAAACTAATTTATTTCTAATAATAAAAATAATAATAAGTTAAATAATATCTATAATAATTAAATATTTTAAATATAACAATACCTATTACAAAAACAAAAGAAAACAATGATTGTAACTATTAATATACATTTTTTTAAATAATAGTAATTAAAAATCTTTTGTTATGTATTATAATTTTTTCTTAAGAAAATAATAATTAAAATTGCTAAATATAATAATGTAAAATGTATAACAATTATGATAAAAAAAAGTTTTCATTTTTACTCAACAATATTAATTTCATAAGATTTAGTCTACTACTAAAGTATATGTAACATTTTTTTTTTATGTAATAATAATAGCAACTAAAAATTTATTTTTAAAGTGTATCAAATAAATAACAAGTTCTAAAAGTTTCAAAATAGGGTCTTACTCTGAAATAATAAAATAATCAAAGTAAATTTCTAACTTGTAGTTGCATAAAGGTTGTATAATTTTTCAGAAAATTTTAATAAAATTTAATAACTTGAAAATGTTAACAAGTTAAAATTAAATATTTATTGGATTTTAAGGAAATCCACTGAAATCCAAATTTGGGTATTTCAGCAGTTAATTTATTAATATAATATAGTATTAACGGATTCGTGCATTTAATTAAATCAATTACAATAATAATACAGTTTTGTACCCTATACATTATGATATCGGGATAGCTTTTCATTATAGAACTAAACTTCTAATATCACAGCTAAGATGATTTATGTGCATAGGTTGTAACATGGTACAATATGAACTTTATTGATTTGAAACATAAATCTACATCACACTTAAAATTACTTACGTTGTAATTATTCTAATTTATGATTAAATATATAATTGTTTTAATATTTCTGAGAATCAATAACATCATAAATCTATTACAGTATAGCTTATATTATTTTTTTGTTACATTATATTATATTTCATTAAAACAAAAAATAACTAAAAATAGTATCATATTTTATACATTTTAATATGACACTGTATAAATATTTTATTTTTAACGATAATCTACAGTCAAACATTATTCATTTACCTCACGTCCTGTTTTGAACACTAATAGTTCCGTTACAAATTCTGCAATCAAGTCCAAAGACTTGAAAAGTTTAAATCAAGTTTTTAGATGTTTATTTCATTAAAGTTGTTTATTCATCATCGATAAAGTTTAGAAGCTAAAGTTGTATAGTTGATACTAGCGTTGATTTCTATAATAGTCTCTGATAAATAACTGACATCATATACAGTTTTTGATTTCAATTAGGTAAGTTTTATCAGCATAAGCCCAAAGTATTAGGTTAAGTTTCTATTAATTGAAATATTTGAGATATCATATACCTATGTATAGAATGAATATCTACACTAATAATTTTGGTATAATATACTCGAATTTAACAACACAATTGTATACAATATACATAAATAACATAACTAACCAGAAATATTATTGTGGGAAGGCGGTATAAAAGATAAAATTTAAAAACTAAACGTTCCACAAATTATTTCAATACTATATTATTCTAATTATAAATAACCAAATTATATACATATGTTATATGTCATTGAAAGAATACTACAAACTTTATATAAATATTTTTTACGATTATTCTCAGCTGATTTCAAACGGACAGATGTTCAAAACTGTATGGCATGTACATAATATTATAATATTATATTATATTTTGTATTCAGTTGATATGTATTAGATTAGGATAAATAAAATATAAATATATATAACAATACAGCATTCATTTAAAAAAGCAAATATTTTAAACAAAATAAATATATTTTAATTTGTTTCTATACAATGAAACATTATGTTATAAAATCTACAATATATACAACAAAAATTTACTATTTATTTAATTCAGTAACAACTTAAATAAAAATCCAGACATATATATATCATGACGCAACTTTATAATTTGAATATAAATTTAAGAAATGGAATTTCACATTTTAGATATATATACTAGGTACTTAAATTGTATTAAATGATTAAATACCTTAAAATGGTTGGATATTTAGAATGAGAACATTTTCCATGATGAATGTTAATATTATTTTTGAAATAAAAATTTTAAATTATTAATAAATGAACAATAAGAGTAATCGATTTTTAACGTCACAGCGAACTTTTTCCATGTAAATTATTAAAATTAGAAACATTGTAACTCTAAAGCGAATGTCATATAATATTAAATTTGCAAATTAAGTTTTTGTAATTATCTCCTCCGTCTTAAACTTCTCTTTGTTTTGACAGTCAATTTTTACAAGTTGTGGTTTATTATATTATGTTGTTTTGCTTACGCATTACAATTAAATGATTTGATGAGTCACCCATATTATATTTTGGCGAATTTCAGATCAAAAACTAATTTACAATAATGATTTTCACTCTCTAGGTATAGAAAATATCACAACACAACTGCAAGTAGTATATTAAATTTAAAACATATTCAATGTTAAATAGATGTAAACAAAAATATTTACTAAAATCTCAAATTTGTGAAAAATGATTAAACTAGTTGGGTACTAGAATATTTCTTGAGATACTGAATAATTAAATTCCCAATAATTCATATAACAATGTCCTTATATTTTACATTATATAAACGATAAATAGTCAATAATCTTAATGTTTTCTAAAGTCAACATTTTTGGAAAAAATCCATTACAAGAAAAAATATGTCTATTATGTAAACATAAAACTGCTTATTTTACAAAGGATTTGATTTATTTCGATGGTTACCGAATAACAAACTAAATTGTATTTTTGTTTATTTATCTTAAAAAAAAAAAATGAAATATAACATCACATAAACATATTTTATTTTATTACATTTTATACATTAAATTCTGGTGGAGAAAACTGATGTATTTAAAAAATATAATAGATTTGATAATATGGAAAAATAAAATAAATGATTTAAAAAATAAATGTTACAAATAATAATATAAAGCCATTGTAGAATAAAATGATTTCATAAGTGGGTAAAGGGTGTTCAGTACATTTGGTAATAAATATTGATATAAAGAGAAGGTAGTTTTAGAAACAATATCGTTTGAAAGAAAATAAGAAAAGAAAGAGAGGTAAGAAATTGGTTGGTATCATAAACTAAAAAGCAGTTCAGTTTTATAAAGAATTTTAAACTTCAAATATAAACATTAAGCCTACACCGTTTGTTCAAAGATCTAAGAGAAATGTTGTGATTTAAAATTTAGAAATGTCAATATCTTAAACTATAAATTAACGTAATACTATATTAAATAGTTAATATTATGTTGAAGTAAAATAAAATACATACAAAAAGAAACACAAATATTATTAAAAAAAAAAAGTTCACTGATTGAGATATTAACTTATGTATCATCTCACACTTCATATTTTTATGTATAAAGACCTGTCAAAAACTGAACTGCTATATTTTATTAAACACTAAAATATTATAAAAAGTTTAAACTATTTAAGTCTATTTAGATCTATTTTACAGTAATTCCACGGAGTTGATGAAAAGAAAATGTTCATATATAAATTAAGTTTTCTATATAAAGATATAAAATTTAAAATCTAAAAAATTATTTATTTTCAAAAATGTTTGTTTCAGAAATAAGTACCTATAAGCAGCTAATATTTAAGTAAAGTGTATAATTTTATGATGATAATTTATCAATTTTGAAATTATATTTTTTGTTTTTACCACCATACTTAACATCAGCTTTATCATAAGACATTACTTCTTTCCTAATTCACGTTCTTGTTTATCATTATACGTCCAGCCAAATTAAATTTATTCATTGTATAGTACAATCCTTTACACACACTACTAATATAATCATAATTACTGTTATTCATTTTTATTTATTAACATCGAATGATACACGTCATAAACTCTCTACCAATTGAGAAATAATCTTTATCAATTTTTAAACTCATATTTGTATTATATTTCATTGTATTATAGTATTACAGAAATACCGTTAATTCGTTTACACTATTTAAATATATCATAAGTATGTATTAAATTATTTTAATGAACTCTTAGCACTCCGTATTTATATTTAAACGTATATATTATAGTGTAGTATATTTGTATGAATTGATCACAAAATCTGAGGGCCACAAAAAAGTTTAAACACTAAAATAATTTTACGTGATTCAGTGATTGATAAACGAGTATTCTGCAGTTATATGCCACTAAAGTGGGATCTGACAAAAGTAAGCCAACCAACACTGTAAAATCCATCTTTATAGTATATTATATTGTTTATCGATGTCCGATCGAAGGCGAAACCACTCAGAATTGGACGTGTTGGAAGTGTATTTTTTATTATTATTATTATTATTTATTTCGCGTGAGAGAAAATTATTTCGTATAATATAAAGTTTTTTGTTTGTTTACATATAAATCCTTGCTCGACATCACGATGGAGTACAATCGGGGAACAGCCCCCAATTCGCAGCTCTCCCTTGGCGCCATCCACCGATGGTCAAAACCGTTATGGTTTGAATGCGTCGGCTGACGGTGGATACTAAATTGTATAATTTATAGTTGATCGAACTTTATCTGGTACAACCACCTTATTTATTTTTCCTCTTTACACTATAAAACCATGTACAATAATGGGTATTTTATTCCTTGTGTTTCGTTGTCCGAGTGGAATCGGTACCTACAGGTAATATGATGCACACCTAGTTATAATATTTATTTACTGAATAATTTATTATTATAAAATTTATTTTTTCTCAATTTTACGATTAAAACGTCACACATCATTATTTTTTTTTAATATATTGATAACAAGTATAAATTTCTACGTATAGAACGCGCATTAATTCATTCAGTTGGCAGTTTAACTGGAAAGTCTTAACATAACGCATATTCAATCAAATATATCCATAATATTAAAATGTATGTGTCACGTATGAAGAAATGTCGAGAAAACAACGTAATATAGCAATTAACAGTGTGTATTGCCGTAACACTGATTTATTTATACTATCGTATTTTTTTTTTTTAACAAATAAAAATAATTACAAGTTTAAATATTAATATATAATATTTAGTATGACTTTTCATAATACTCATTACTTTATAATGTAAATAGATTACAATACACGTATAATAAATCATGTAAGAGTTACAGTATCGCTAACGTGCACAAATAAAAAAGTAAAGAAACGTTTTTGATGATAATATATTAATTTATTAAATTAAAATAATATTTTTTTTTTTTTCTATATTACTGAAAATTTTATCCACATACATATTGGAAATTTTTTTACCGTATTTTTCATGATTTATTCATCGTTGAAATGTATTGTGCTGTGTGGTGACGAACGACATCAATACAGCCGACGACTACGACCGTGACGGACGACGGTACTATAATATGTATACTACTCGTATAGTACAGTATAGAGGTATATTCACTTCTATATTATTGTTTAGATTATACATTAATCCCAGTTATTATTTCAAACGTATAACGTTAAAAGCATGATGTTAACAAGATGACACGAGCCATTATCAGGCGCATCAACCAAATATGGGGGGCCTCAAGTCGTTGACGATATAAATGCGAGTAGCTTGCGCGTTAATGTACATAAAGGATGATGACACTGCAGTCGTCAACGCTGTCACTGTTGGTAAATTCTATAGTGCCAGAGCACAGTAGTGCATTATGGATTCGTTAAGAATATATGTGTATATATATATTATATGTATGATATTATAATAAGACTTCGACAACTCACCAGAGCATAGAAAATACTACGAGCAAACAAAAACGTCACGTTCCGAGTAAACACGAATCGCGTATATACGTTTAAATGTTTACGTTTGATCAACGATGGTAAACCGTTGAAGATTTATATCCAAGCAAAACCTATTATATAGTTGTTACGTTTCAATTTGTTTTGTGTTAACGATTTTTGTTCAAACACATATCAATTCGAAAAGTCTCCAAGAGTAATTTAAATATGAATGTAATCAAAAAAAATAAAAATAAAATTTTAATCACATCTAATTTCTAAATATTTATTATAATTATTTATACGGAAAAGTTTAGCTTCCTGAAATAAACATACGAAATTTATTAACGTTGTATGATTTATATCATAGAACATAAATTGTTAATATCACTTTCAAACATTTTAGAATGTTATTATACACCTATACTGCTGTTGATAAAGAATTTATAAACATTTATAATGAATTTCTAAATTTTACATTTTTTCTGTTAGATATCTTAACAATTCTATATAAAACACTATTATTATATTTTGTATTCACACTTTTCATTTGAAACTCTATTGTACAATAAACAAATATAAAGCGCATTTCTATGAGTTTAATAAGTTTAAATAAAATACATTTTAATTTTATTACATTTTATTAATACATTTTCGTTATTATTTTTCACTAGTTATATAATATTAAGGTAAAAAAAAATAATTTATTAATAATAGATTTCACGAAAAAATGATTGCCACTATACTGATTAAGTACTAATATGCATAAGATCTATAGAAAATCCTAGCAAATATACTTGACATTAAATATTGTTGGATATATTTCAGTTCTAATTTATTTTCCATATTATTATATTAAATCAAAAAAAAAAAAAAAAGATAAACATGCGGATATCAATCTGCTATGCGGTAAGAACTAAGTATTAAATTTGAATTCAATGATAAATCATTGTACATAAACGATTCTAAACGGAGACCGTCTATCAACCTACTCGTATATCACTAAGTAGGTATATATCGTGATATTTTTTTATAAAGCTATTAAAGTCATTTATTTTACTTTTAGTATTATAGTAACTAAAAATTTTTTTTTCAAAAAATGTATTATATTACTAGTATTTAATTATTATAATAATATATTATATTAATACTATATTATATCAACTTATAACATCTTTCCGTAAATACCGTATAACAGTAAAAATATATTCATTAGAAAAATAGATAATAAAATTTTAAATTAAATCAAAAATATTTTTCGTTTAGTAAAATTCATAACAATATACGTAAAAGTTGTAAGTTACTACAAATAATGATCTAAATTATAACAAAATATTTAACATCGTAATTTAAAAAATAATTATTATCTTTACATATTTTTTAGATTTTATCATTTCAGTATAAACTACTTATGACTTTATATTAAATAACTCAAAAATAATTAAGATATTTTGAAAATTTGATTATAATATAATGAAAATGATAGTTTAAACATTAGGTTAAAATTTCAGTTATCTACTATTATTTTTTCTATAAAATACAACAAAATATCAAAAATTGTTTAAGAAGAAATAATTATTTAAAAATTATATAATAATTTCTAAACATTTTAAGTATTTACGGTTATTATTGTATAAGCTAAATAAAAAATAAAATTGATTTTGTGGAAAATTGGATTTATATAAAAATTCCTATTTTTTCATAATTTTTTTTTTTATTTTCCATGTTTATGAAATAGATCCAATTTCTTACCAGAAACTAAACCCATTTTTGACAATTAAAGCGTTTTTACTGTTCACAAATGTACTTACAGATAAAAAAAAATACACTCACATGCATATCATTGTAGTATCAATATATCACTTTGCTCAGAATCTAAAAAACCCTTAATAATATTACTGTACTTACTATTTTGGTCACACATTAAAATGTAGTGAATCAGGAATACTGCATTTTTCAGATGCTTTATAGTTTATACTCTATTAGTTTATGATTGGTTAATAATACTACATACTAAAATCGTAAATTTACTATTAATTTTACCCGTATTAAATATAACTAAGTGAAAGTTTCAGAGCCAAAATAAAGTTTTCAATCGTGTGATGATTTAACATTTTCCTAAATGTATATCTGAAAGCTAAGTAGTATGTTCTATTCTTATAATGATGATTAATTTTTATATCAACCTTTCTATGATATTCAAAAAAAACTCTAATAATTGTGTACGGATATGAAACACTTAAATGTATGTGACATTTTGATGCAAATTCTAAATAGTATATTTTAAAATGTTAATTTTATTTTTATTTTTTCATTTTATTGTATAAATAAATATATATGAAACACAGAAAGATTATTGCAAAATCAATAATGCTATTTTATTATATTACAAACGATAATTGATACATCATGTTACAAAATATATTTTGCTAACATAGGTATTATATTAAAGTAAAACCGCCTTTATTTAATTACAATTATTAAACATTTCATTAAAACTAATAATAACTTCTACCATTTTTTTTTTTTTATAACACTTTTCAGTGTAATTTAAATATCCATTGCATTTATGAATATCGTTCATTCGTGTTGACATTTTGTTTAAACATGCAATTCGATTAATTATTTTAATCATTACTTTAAATGCATAACTTTTTTTTAAATTACAATGGTAATTATTTTAACTAATAAGATTAATTTTATAAGTACCTAGGTACATTCTCTAATAGTATGAGTACATAATTCTCCAATTTCATAAACATAGTTCGTTTGAAACTTTCCACAATTATATTGACCCTTACGGGAATTAAACCAACTTCCAATTTATTTTTTTGTAAAACTTTTATTGTGTTTGATTTTCTTGCTACATATATATCACATATAACTGTAACAAATTAAAACTGTATCATGTTGTGAAAGCAATTTTTTAGTTTAATTGAATCGTTATTTATTATAAACATTACTTAGGTATTTTGTTTTTTGAAACTTTACCAATTTTATTTTGGATGACTTTAACTGCCAAAAGTTAGAATAAAAACATAATTTTAAATTATTAACATGTTAATATAATATAAAACTATTTTCCTTGGTATTTCAACATAATTGAAATATATATTACAATTTATGTCATTCCTGGAAAAAATGTATATCAATTAATAAATACAAATATAATAATATTATAATATATTATAAATAAAAATACTTTATTTTAGTATGATAAAACCACACTTTAAATATACATATTTGTGCGTAAAATAATAGCTATGTATTAAAAATTAAAAAGTCAATCAAGTAGCCTAAATTAATATTTTTTATGTACTTTCACAATTTTCATATTGAACACATAATATTAAATAATGTTAAGAGTTTTATTTCTCTGGTACATTCGTTGAAAATATTTTTTGTGAAAAATTATTTATTTTTATATCTTTCATTAGTAGTATGATTATTAATTTATATAACATAATTGGAGCTATTTAATATAATACATTTATAAGAAATGATGTTTGATTTTAAAAATCTATTGTTATAAAGTATTTAAAGGAAACCGTATCATTGTTATGTTATTATATTATAACAAATGAAAATTGTAATCGAGGTTTTTATCATCCACCCTTTTCTCCCTACTCCATATAGTTAATACACCCAATAATATCCTCGCAGACTATCTTTGATGAATACTGTTGAAAAACTAAAAAAAAATTAGATGATCTTAGTAATAATTGATAAACAAGATAAACATCAAAGACAATAAGAATTTGGAAATTAGTTTAATAATTTTATTAAATATGAATTGTTTATTAAATAATAATTATTTATTCTCTCTATTAATTATTTGTTTATATCAAATATCTAAATTAAAATATAATGATAACTGTGGCCTGAGTGATCCACTAAGAACAAGCCTTGTCTATAATCTAA
The DNA here is from genome assembly GCA_036289425.1 of Rhopalosiphum nymphaeae. Classification (NCBI taxonomy): domain Eukaryota; kingdom Metazoa; phylum Arthropoda; class Insecta; order Hemiptera; family Aphididae; genus Rhopalosiphum; species Rhopalosiphum nymphaeae. Next base: position 5,477,151 of record JAZAQC010000012.1, on the reverse strand, counting down.
TATTTCTTATACTATATATAATAATTTTATTGTTTTAATGTTTTAATAGGTACTATGTATAGTACTATATCTGATGATCCATTTCACACAAACACAAGCATTATCTAAAATCTATTAAAATTCTCGACAATATTTTAGTTATATTATTTTAAGTCGTTAAAAAATCAATTTTTCTAATAAAATATATTTTATATAGTTTTTTATTTATTATTTCTTAATTTTCTACTTTTTTAAATTACAAGATATACTTTAAATATCCTGTATGAGTAGCTAAAAAAATAGTATTTTAAATGTATAGCTTGTATAGAAAATAGTAATTTATAATTTTATGATAAATAATTATTTAATACGTGAATATACAATTTTGTCAACATTTAAATTTTAAACATTTATAAAAAATATTTGTAAAATTACCCTCGAATAATTTTTTTTTAATCTGAATAATAAATACTTATGAGAAATCTTCTGTTACATTTTCAAATCTTTGGTACAAATATTAAAAATATTTTGTATTTATAACTACAAAATAATAATTATTTCAATATATTTTGTTTACAAATGTTTACGATTTTGAAGAATTCCGTCAAAATTCTAAATTTAAACACTAATAAAATATGATTGTAGCTGTATTATTGATATTTTTTAATTTAATTATGAAACACCTTGTAATGAAACAGAGCTTAAATTTTCAAGCTTTTTTCTAAGGGAACAACTTTTTATTAATATTTAAAAAATAAAAAGCTACGAGTAGTTATATTATTTAAAAAAAAATGTGACTTAAATAACTCGAAAAAGTCAAAATATTTTAAATATTATACCAAGCGAAAAATTAAAAATAAAAAAAAAAAAAAAAATTTTATAAAAATATCAAATAGGTATTTGTTTGTAGTTATTCGTTACTACGTTACACTAAAATAAAAACCAAATAGTTTTTGAAGCAAAAAAGTTTTACATCAAAATTACCAAGTTTTCTTGAATTTTTTTCGCTTGATTATTATGAAATGTACTGGGCATTTTTACTTTTGATTCTCAACGTATCAACAAAATCCTATTTTCTACCAAGTACTGCCTTCAAAGTTAAAAAATGTAATCATATTTACTGCTTCAAAAGGTGATAACATACACACAGTTTAAAATCAATGACACCACTTGATGTTAAGGCGTAAAAAAGTAGAAATTGGGTTTCTAATAAAATAAACTGGGGATAAAATCGACAGTCCTAGAGTTTTAAAAAAGGTATATTTTATTGGCTTACAACATTCTATATTATGTCGCAATCATAATTTTAATATTATTTTATATTCTATAATAATAAACTATAAAAAATAGTTTTAAATATGCAAATTAAATTATATCTACTAAATTTAATAATTTAGTTATACTGTAATGTTAATATTTCAATTGATTTATTATTAAGTAATAAAAGCTTAAATGTAAATTGTAAGTACTTAAATCGGGTATTTCAGATTGTCAATAGAAAAATAAATTGAAAAATCAAATCCAAACTAAAGAGTATTTTTTTTTTAATGTTTAAACTTTAAAATTTATGAGAAGGACAAAACTATAACGAATGCAATACAATAATAAAACCTTTGAAATGAAAAAGATGTAGCAAGACGAAATATAGAGTTTATTTAAAAAAAAACTTTTACTCACAAACTGTAGTTTTTACTATTGATGAAATATATACAGGATGTTTCAGTGATTTGAGGTTTTCCATATAGTGGGTTTTCATTATCCCTATTCTCTTAAATTCTCTTAAAAAGTTAAAAGATATGAATTTTGATCATACTAAAATCCTGCGCAAAGTCTTATCAGCGCATTATATAATAAACACACGAAAATTCCGGTTGCTGTATTTATAAGGATTATACGTGGTATTGTTTAATATACGTTTTTAATATCTCTTTAATATTTTCAAACACGCATGAGTGAAACATGGTAATAATATCAATCTTTTCTTTTTCATAGCTTTATGAGTTTGTATGTGCAACAGTTTCGCTATAACATTATTATGAAAGGCATTGGTAATTTTATGTTATAAAATATTTTTAAAAACATCATTTCTGAGAATTTCAAAAAAAAAAAAATATAAAATATAAACAATATTTGTTTGTGACCATTTGAGTTCAATTTGCATAAAAATAAAAATATTGTCGGTATCACACGTCATACAATATAATGCATATTTACATGAATATATGCGCCAATAATAAATGTATATAGAAAATATCAAACTTTTTCTTTACAATACGCTACTATATATAAAAAAATGAATTCTATAAAATAATGTAAAATACGTTTAAATAATTTAAAATTAAAATATTACACATGTTTATATTTTTATATCATCAATATATGTATATGAAGCAATGGATCACGTTTCAGTGAGTCAAGCATCATATCATTAAATTCAATAAAATGCATTATATAGTTTATACATATTATATATAGCTGACAATATCAAAGAAAAGTTAACAACAATAACATAATTCACTAAAAAGGCGAAAACCGTGCAGATATTTAAACAATACGATTATTAATAATCACCATACAACGTAGACTGTTTACAACAAATAATTAAAGTGACGTATGAAAAGAATGATAAATGTCTATATTTTTATCAAAATACATTACCAAAAGTTCAAATAACTATATCCACATAAATATCAAAAAAATATCGTGGGATATTAAATAAAACTACAAAGAAATATAACATATTATAATATGTTAATCATAGTTCTGTTACTAAAGATAAAAATAAAATAGTTATATCGTCAGCTTATTGTTTATTTATTTACTTAATATGATTAAGATATAAAGTTAGTTATTTACAAGTTAAAAAATAATATTAATTTCAAAGTCAGCAATTTTATCGACAATATTTAGGATAAAGAAATAAAAGCTATTAATGCCATAAATTATGTATTTCTTTTTATCGTTCACTTCATTAATGTTTTTAATTTATTTCAGTATAGATATACAAAAAAAAAATTAAGAATAACTTTCAATGAAAGAGTTCTGAGTTTAATTTACTCACATGTCTAATACCGAATTTAGCGTTTATTCCAGTCAATGATTTTTAATATGGATGATTGAAATGAAATAAAAAACAAAATTTGATGATAATTTTAACAAAGACCAAAATTGGTTTCTTGTTTTGAAAATGTTTATGCATGTGGTAAAATAAGAGAGTAAGAGCTGAGTAAACATAAACCTAAAACCTGTATTCTCATATGCATGTAGTAAGTTTCTCAAAAAACCTTACAAGAACTCCCAGAACATCGAACTGAACATTGGCACTATAAAATAAACAAACATATTTACAATAACTTAATATTATTATAACAATTATTATACTTTTTTTACGTTTAGCAGTATTTTTGTTTATACGTGGAATTTAAAAACAATAAAACATAACGAAAATAAATTAAAATACTATTCAAAACCAAAACACTTACAAGCATGTATATGTAAGTAATCGTAAGTAATAGTAGTAATTTGTACAACATACACATCGAAATTCACATTTATTAAATATATTTCAACATTTATAAATTAATTCCGAGTATTGTGTCGAAGAATTTTTTAAATTAAATATTTAAATAAGCATAATATATTATATTAAATTGTATTTGATAATTATTTCAGAAATAAGAATTTAAATAATTTGTAAAATGTAAAGATTATATTATATCAATAGCTAATGTATTAAATAAAAAGGTATACTCAACTATTTCTTAAATAATTTTTTAAGCATGATAGTTATACATTGATAAAAATAAACATTTCTTCAAATTTTACAGTTTTATCATTGTCAACATTTATTTATAATTATTATTACGAAAATGACACATTATTTAATGTTTACTATATCGTAGTAGTATAATAATAATTTCATGAAATAAATAATAAGATGTAAAATATTCCGATGAATAAAATGTTTTTAAATACAAAAAACATTTATGAAACACAAATTTAATTTAAATAAACTATAATATGAGAAGAATCCGCTAATTATAAAATAATTGTCTTAACCTTTTCTATTAAATACATAAGAAACAAGAGAATTTTTTTTTTATTTGGTTAACTTAAAGTTTTTTATAATCTTTATTAGCACTATCTGTCGAGTACTATCTGTTACTTTTTATCTTGTTTTTCATTTCGAATGATAAATATATTTAAGGTATTTGTATTTAACCATTAAGAATTAATAGATAAATAAATCATTTTATTGAACATAATTTTTTTTTTTACTTTGGAATTTTTATTTTTATAACAACAAAATTGTATACAAACACTTGATCATAATAATAAGATTTATAATTTATGTATTATAAATACTAATTATAAATATTTAAATTAAATAAAACGTTTTGAAACTGTCATTTATAATATTATCATTATAATATATATAAAAAATATAGCGATATATTGTATTTTTTAATTTTTCCGTTTTGTTTTTGTTTTTATTTTATATTATATATTTTATATTTTAAATAGGTATAATAATAAAATTCTAAATTGAAATAACATTGTTATACATTATATACATTATAATTTAAATCTAATATTAATAAGTATAATTAACATTTAATAGATAAATATTAAAACCTACATTATTTCAAGGTATTTTTCGTAATGTCGATGGATAAGCAGCACGTCAATTTTTTATACTTATAAAATACTAGCTATTCTCATGCATTTCGTTGTCTATACAAAATGCATTCGGTTAAATTTATTTGCTTATATTGATGACATTTCATGTAACACGTATGGATAAATGGTATTTTTGGTTTTCTGATTTGGTACCTATACACACGATATTTCCAACATATTAATTTGGTATAGATGTCCCGTCAAGCGTCACTTCTTTTCGACCATTTAACAGCAGTATTTTTTTATTTTTGAACAACCCAAATTTTATTTCTTTTTCATTCTGTACATAATAACCAACAAAGTTTCAATAGTGTGTACCAAAAGCAATAGTTAAAACATTTTTGTATTATTAAACTACATTAACTATTTTTGTATAATAATACTATTATTAGAAATAATAACAAATAATTGGTAACACGGGTGAAAAAAATAAATAAATTTAGGTGTGTATGTGCTGGTTATTTAAAAAATTAATAATTCGATTTTCCATTAACTTATAGAATCAATAAACAGGCTTTAACCTGCTTTGAAATGAACTATTTGATTTTAAAAAAATTAAGATAATCGGATAAGTAGTTTCTGAAAATATATGCGTGCCAACAATTTCCATTTTTATATTTATATATAGGTATAGATTTTGTATAATTATTGTTAAGTTACCAATTTGACTCGTCCGAGAGTTTTGAGGTTACAAAATATTAACTACAATTATAATATATCATACAAATCCGCAATCTAATCAGTAGTCACTAGCAAGACATGTGAGAGTAGACTCCAAACACAAATAAACTGAAAAATATCAAAACATCGATTGCTCTGTGGAAATTAAGAGGTGGTTATGACAAGGACTATGATAGGTCACTTCCATCTAATACACTTATACCTTATTACAAAATTATGGTACAATTATTTATGTAAAACTTTCAGGCTAATGACCTCATTTGTCGCTTTTTCACCTATTAAATAATATATATATATTATATATATATAATAGAAATCTATGTATTTTATTAATCAATACATTCATAACAAAACATACAAAAAAATGTACACCATTTATGGTATAAAAAAATTACAAAAAATATAGTGTTGCTTATTTTCTAATAATGGAAACATTGTTTTAATTATGATACGTGTAGATTCTTTCAATAAACCAATAACCATAATATCATCTGCAAACAAAGGCGATTGCTGTAAATTGTTTTTTATTAAAACAGAAATAAAAATATTTTAATAATTATTTACTTCAAAATTATTCATCATTATTACATTAAGTTGATTATATTTAACTAATGAAACATGACAATTAAAATGAACAACTTTTAATTATATAATTATAAAACATTTTAAAAAAATTTGAACAACATAAATATTTATTGTTATATTTTTAAAATATTTAAAAAAAAATTATTTATTACTTTGTACAAGATTGTGCTACGTACCCTATTTAGTTACTAAATTAGTTATCTATATTATATTCACAAATGTATTAATAGTATACATTACTTCAGAATTAATTGATTAATTATATTTAATTGAAATTGTTACCTTTGGACTTTTATTTTAAGACTACTTCTTTCAGCCTCAAACTAATAATTATGGAAATTAATTAAAAATGCATTTTAGATATTTAGATGTTTTATTCAGAAAAGTTAAATATTTTAATTGATTGACAATAAGTGTATAAAAATGTTATGCATACTTTTTACTTACTAACTTCATTTATTTAAATGAGAATTACTTTTTTTTGTAAATTGATTAAACAAATGACTTTTTGAAAATGTTGAAATATTTAATAAAATCATAATTTATTTTAACCGGTGATTTTTGATTTATATTAATTTTGAAAATAAGAATAAAAGGTCTATGATAATAAGTTTTGAAGATATGGGTATAGTAACCTGGGTAACCCATACCCAGGTTTAAATATTATATAAAAAAATTTTTTTCGTTTTTTTAAAAATAATTTACAATCTATACAACAATATTAGTACAATAAGCAAATTTGATAACTTATAATGGTCATTGACAGGAGATTAACATTTATGGGCAGACACTCAGCAGTATCATTCGGCTGGGTATATTTTAAATATTACTATAATTTTTTTTTAATATTAATACTAATGATAATTTATAAAATTGTATAATTTGTGAAAATTATCTAAGTATAATAAGAACAAAATATATATATATATATATTATAATTTTTTTTATTATTCAATGGTAAATATTATTATTAACCTATTTATGTTTTTTTTATCTAATACCTCTATATACATTAATATCTATATGGTATACATAAATCATTAACTACTGGTTCAAATTATGATTTAGATACAACATTTTCAAAAATATTTGCTTAATAGTTAACTGAAATAATTTTATTTCTCATTAAAAAAAATATAGATATATATATTAAAGTATAATTATATTTATTAAGTGCCGAAAAATATAAGTATCAATTAGAAAATCTTTAAAAATCAGTATTTGAATAAATTCATTATTTAATGAAAAAAAGGGGGTATGAACATATTTAGAGAATCAACCAAAATATTATACATCATAAAGTAGTACTTACGTATAATGATATTATGGTTAAAATCCTATCAAGTTTTATGTACTAAAATATTTAGTTAAGATACTATAATAGGTTTTACATCAGATTAAATAAATCTAACTGATGTGATTATACCGACATAAAATAAAGTTTATTTCCTTCCTACTTTCTTTTTAATTTCCAAAGTTTTGCCCATGATAACAAGTACTATAATTTATTTTATGCTATAATAGACAAATATAATTATTTTACCTAAATATTAGATTGTTCTATTATGTTTGTATAATATCATAACCAAAAGAGTAAAAAATACATAGCTCAAAAACATAATTGATTGAATCTAAGATTTATAATTTTTGATTAACACTTTCATTAAAAAAAAAAATGAGCCTTTCAAATGAATCTATTATACATCCCACGGTACTAGAAAAAGTTTTCCATCTTTCAGACTATTAGTCTTAAGCAAATAATAATGAGCTTACTAAAATCGATTAAAAAAAATTACGTATCTATTCTAAGTAAGTATAACTATTGAATATATACATAAAAAATATATTGTCTCTGATCCAATATGTGACAGTAGAATGCAAAGAATCTAAAATAATATTAGTGCAGAAATTATAAAAAAAAAATTTAAATAAATCTATGAAAATTTGAAGATCAATTCAAAGTGTATTTAATTAGCGGTATACTATCTTAATATTGTTCATTCTTATACTTATAAAATTAAAGAACCGATTTTACATTTTTTTCGTATTATTATTTTAAAATTCTTATATTATTCCACATTATTTTTTACTTTTCTAGATTGTTCACAGTAAAGTTACACAAAATTATGTCAAACATTACTCATATGTTGTATTTCATTTAACAGTAATATTATACTAGTGATATAATAGAACAGTGAATTATGGTCTACCTAGAAATTAAAGTTTTCCAAACGTCCAGGCATAATACTGCCAATATGTTAGTCTATTACACGACGATCTTTTGAATGTTTTAAAATTATGCCAATAAATTTTAAAACAGTTGTCTAACGTTCATTGTAGAAACTTCGAAGAAGAAATAATGGACATAATATATTTAGATATAAACACATACATCAATACACGCTATTGTTTTATTTTTTAACAAAATCTTAACTTTAAGTTTTATCCAATATTTATAGAAATGAAACTAAAATACGTTTTGCGTAAATATTATCATTTTTCCTTAAATTATTGTTTGTTTTTTATGATTATTTTGAAAAAAGCGAGAATTTATAATTCTTTACACTAAAAACTAGATCCAATTTTCAATTAGAAATCACTCTCAAAATGTATTAAAGAATTTTATCCACTATTTATAGACACAAAAAAATATACTCATCATTGTTAAAATCAATAACAGTCATCACACATATCAGAATCTAAAATAATCTATATTACATGGTTATTTGCATATTTCTAATATTCATAGAATTATAATATATATCTAAGGTACCCTCCAGTATTTATAAGTAAAAAAGAGGAGATTTTTTTGGAAAGGTCACTTCAACGCTGATTGTTATATTAACCGCAGGCTGAAAGTGATAGAGATGGTACACATATCTTCTTGAACCCAAGCCAATATATTTTACATATCAATATTTGGCGTACTAAATAACTGAATTCGTGTTAGATTATGAATAATATATGCATATATTTTTTTTTCAATCGGTAACTTTCATTTTTTGACAGGATATTAAATAGTAAACAAATCGCTTACGTTATTATATAATATTATAAAGTATATTTACAATAATTTTCAATATTCTACAATATACCCCCATAATTTTGTATAAGTATAGAATCTTTATACATTATTAATACACAAAAATGCAGGTTACGTTCGAAACATAAATCATGTACAATTTGTATGCAGAATATTAGCGAATCAAATCAAAAAAAAAATCAGAATAATTACGTCAATTTGGTTAATAATATAATACCTACGAGTAATAGGTAGATAAAAAAGGGGAACAGTGATTCCGGTTTCGTGCACTCATCACGCTTTGCTCATTATTAGATTTAGTCCCATAGGAATTTTCTTTTGGGCAAGTCTCTTGAGCGTCTATACCATAAGCCAGGTATATCGTTTTTTAAATCTAAAAGCGATTTATCAAGCCGTTTTTGAATCGGTTCTATAAGTAGTCCAACAACGACTAATGAGTTATGTGGTACGCTCGTAAAATTTAATCAGTTCTTTTTATTTATATAAAATATTGTTTCATTACTCATTTGCTTTAGTTAACAAATTAAAAAAAGTTACGCCTATATTCATGATAAAGACAATCGATCGTTTTATTTCAATTATACTAAAATACGTACCTATATGTAATTGGTTATGTCGATTTTCTTACCTTAAGAAATAAATGACAACCAATATTCCTGTCATTTTTTATGAACGCAAATGATATTGTACTTTTGGATGAATTATACTTTTATCACAATAGCATATATTATGTGCTGTGCACGAGAATAGGGAGCATAGTTTATTTGTTTAATTGGTTGGGTTTTTTGATTTTTATAACTTATATAGAATGTTTTATTATGCGTGTCCCGCGGTGTAGTCTATCATTTAAGTGTTATACTATAATAATTAGGATACGCATAACATATACTTAGTAAGAATCTACATTGTATATATAATATATCGAAGCAGTTATTACAGTTAGTAAAACATACAATATGTATTTTATATAACTAGGTAAGTAAATCAAAATTACAAAAATTCAATAATTTTAATATATTAGACATATGTATTTAAGTTACATTTCCGATGGATTGAGCACACTACTAAGAAAATTTTGAAACACATATATTAAATATCAATACTAGCTATGAAATTTTTCAGAATAAAAACAAATAAATACACATATTGTAATACTAATAACTTTCTACTAGGAATCGATAACATTTTTGTTTTTAAAATTGTTAATTTATTTTAATAGTAAGGTTTTATTACTTTTTAAATACTTTTATGTGTATATATTTATTTTGAAATAAACTGAATACATTAATCAGATTGGCTTGTAAATTTACCCGTATGTAGAATTAATAACATCATTATCTGTTATGTACTTACATCCGTTATATAATATTAATTATATTAACATTTATCTTATAAATAAGTATTTTAAATTATAAGCTAAACAAGGAATATATCTTCATTATACATATTTTATTTTATAATAGCGTTTTGTTTAATTTTCTGTGAACAATTATTAAGTAGGAGAAGTCTTCAAAAAGTTTATTGTAAGACGGAAATTGAAACTAAGTATAGTACTTATAATAGGTTATCTTTTAATTTTCTCAATATGTATAGTTCGTTTATCAATACGATTCAAACTATTTTTGAATTTAAATAAATAAAAAATACGATTATCCAATTAATAAACTAAATAATATTTTTTAATATTTCATAGTTGATATTTGAGACATTATTTATAGGTAATAATTAATAATAATTGATAATATTTATGAGAGATGTTCATTATTCACGTATAGTGTGTGTAATGTGTATATATAATATATGTATATACTTTATATATAATATTATAAATGCAATACGTTTAATATTTAATGCAATGATATTCAATATGTACAATAATATTATATATGTTGTATAATTATGTATACTGTATGTATAAACAAGTACAAAATAATATAATATAATATGAGTTATTAGCTTTAGCTTTAGCTGTTATTATTATTTCTTTAAGCATTAATTAAAAATCACTAAATAAATAATCCATTTTTATAATATCAAATTAAAATGTATGAACCTTTTAATAATTTAAAAACGTGTTTACTTTTTATAAATAAATATTTCCTGATAAGATTTGAATAAATAAAACAAAACTATTTTCGACGTAATATATTTATGATAATTAACTTTAAAATGATAAGATAATTTTATATTAAAAAATATGATTATATAGTTTTAGTATAGTTACACAATCCATATTTATAATTATGTACAGAATAATTATTTTAATGGTAAACACTTATTATTTAAAAAAAAATATTGATATTTTTCATAAATGTAATATAATATGTGAGTACTGCATATTTTATAATTCTAAAATATTTTACCTGCCTTATCATTGATGATACTATAAAAAGGTACTTGAGAGAGTCTAGTAATGTAGTTTAATTTATGCACCTGGTCATTTCCAAAATGTTAAAAATAAAGAAAAACACATGAATACCTAAAATCAAACTTTAATTTAAATACCTAAAACACCATCTATTACATAAGTAGTTTCGTTCTATAAAGAGAAAATAAGAAAATGGAATACGATTAACCTATGCGATATAATATATTTATAGTAAATAAAAAATTAGATACATTAAAAAGAATATTTAAATAGCCAACGAATTGTAACATGGCGACACGGACAAACATACAGCGAAACAACAGATATAATTTGCCGACACTAACGTAAGAATGAATAAAAGTGATATAAAATTTTAGAATTGCACATATCTTAATCAAAAAAATATAAACAATTGTATATTTTTGAAAAAATAAAATCAATAGATTTTAAAACAAACGCGATAGTATTTTAAAAATAGATTACGCTGGTTTGCATTGACTGTATGTTGAGAATTGTTCCAAAAGCACTAAAAATAATATATTTTATGATTACAATAGAAAAAAACACGATTGAAATATAAAGTGACTAATTAAAACAAACTGTACAAACAACGGTTGGGATATAACTGTCGTATTGTATGGGATAAAAGATAAAACGAAATGTGACTTTATTAGAGTTAGATTTTATTCATTGATAAAAAGTCGAGAATTACTTTACGTTTTGGAATAGGTAATCATTAAACTCGGCCCAAGTTGGTAGTGTGTTGCTGTTTTATTATTATTGTTATTATTTTTTTTTCGATAGAGACCTTCTTACCACTGACATTACCTAAATATACAATGAGTAATAAACTGTTCATAGTTTTATAGCGAAAGTTGATCATTTCATAATAACGGACGAGAACAAAAATTACCTAGTAGTATAATAATAATATACGTAATAGCACTGGTACCCATTTTGTTATCATGATATTTTTCTGAAAAAAATACAGTTTAATACGGTAAAAAATAAAATGTCCATATTAATTAAATATAGAATAAAAATAAATTTAATCACCGCCGAAACCACGTTCTTACAAAATATAGAACTAATTAAATAATATTATACTATACATAAATACATTATTATATAGGCGTATCTATATACCTATAATATTAAACCCCTTCACCAAAGTACCTACTCGACGTGCACTTACTTTATTGACGTCAAAAGCAAAAATGGATCGATTCTGTTTGTGCACAGCACGAATTTCTTACATTATATATTATTATTATTATTATTATTATTATTAAGTCATCGCCACGTGCGCATACTCGGCGCCTGTTCATTTCGTGCCAAAAACAACGAAGGGTTGATTTTACTGTATAACTATATGGTGTATAATTACGGCAAGTACACAACAAATACCCGCCAACATATCATATTATATACATACATAAACATAGCTGTAAATTCATAGGTACGGACTCGGTGCTCGTGTACACGCTGCAGCGGTAATATCGAGGGATTTAGAATAAAGACACCCTCGGCCAGACGACCGTTGCAAATATTACCGCGTCCATTAACACAAAACGTCCAATTGGGGGGGGGGGGGGGCCTATGGTTACACCCAGACCGTGTTTACCAGGCGTATTAATAATAAAAAGTGAGGCCACTCTACCACCGCGTCACCATAACGGCGTTCCATAATATATGATGATATTACGTCCTCGACTGACGGTACGGATTATTACTACGATATATTATATTTTACGATAGTGATGAAACCTATAACAGAGTAAATTCATTACGAAAACCTATCACAGTATAATATAATATATATATATATCTACGATTAAACGGTCGTCCCGTGCCCCGTGTCTGGGCCAATCGAATTCTGTGAATTTGCCGTCAGTTCTATATCATTAGAACAACGGAAGTACTAGCGCGTCGACACGCAGATATTAATTGGCCGATTATTGTTATAATCGCAACGCGGCTAATTTATCATAAATTCATAACAATATGCATACAACCAGCAATTCGATTAGTTAACAGATGATAACAACTGCAACTGCGCGGGTATAACGTTGATACCGTTCGAATGCTACACGAGTGATGTATACTGAAATTGCCTATACAACACGCCGTCCAACGAATACAATTATTGATAATGCTTATTTTGAAAATAACTAATTTAATATACCTACTATTAATATTACGTTGAAGAGAGAGAAAAGTAAAATAAGTTTTCTTAACCTAAAAACATTACATTTTAATTCTGTTTCAGACGCAAGTTAAAACTCACAGCCAGGGCTGTATTTAGTAGACCATCTTAAGTTCGGAGTTAGGTAATATCGATATTAATTAATTACGTTATAAATGGGTGGTAAGTAGTAACTATAATGATTGACCAATGCGTGATTTGGATCATTCTGCTATCTATTTCTGGTTATAAACTTGTAATTTGTAACCGTTCTTAATTTTTTTTTTTTTTTATTAGCCGTGTAACAACCAATAGGTACTTTACATAATACAGTAAACAGTATAAATGTGTTCAACCAATAAACATATTATTATTATATAATTGTATAACTCATTAATAACCAGGACTGGAAATTTAATGCATTTGCATTTTTTTTTTACATCGCATAAGAAAATGGTTTCGGGCAAAATTTGTTTTGTGTTATTTATTTATTTAAGAAATCTTATTTTGTATTTTTTCATATTTCTGAATAACGCATATAAATGCATGTTTTTATGATTTTTTTCACTCCCAGACTTAATTTTTTTTTTCAAAATAATTTTTTTTGTTTGAATATTATTTAGAAGTGTCTAAGTAGTACCTATAACTAAATTGCAAAATTGTATGATGCTTTTATATTTCGAATTTGAATATGCCCTACCACAAGGACAACAGGAGTAAACGAAATCAACATTTAAATATGATATCGTTATATCGTTCATTCACCATGTCCTCCAGGAAGGACATAAACGTCATAAATTCCCGTGCGTTTTACGGAGGTTTGATAACAGTTACGAATATTTTGATTCTTTGAACACATGCTTATAAACTATAACACGGAGAAAAAAAATTATCAGAATTTTCACGGCACTACAACAACGTTCAATACTATAAAATGTAAGATTACCCAAGTGTTTTTTTTTTCATAACAACTTGTTCCAACAAAATACGGTGTAGGCATTAAATACTACTTATTATCACGTTTTATTATTTTTTTCGTCATTCACACATACATATTGTCATATAAAAATTACAAGTGATACAAATAAACGTAAATATAACTATTAATACCACTTAGAATAATATGTCCTTGTAGGAGAACAGTGGGAGCGAAAGGGTTAATATTTATATTTTTTTGATCATTTGATAAAACTATTGTATCTTTAATTGAGTGTTTAACTTTAATTGTTACATTTCCTCCATCGTTATTAAAACACTATTCAAAGATTGCTCAAGTGAACATTTTTTATTGAGTGTCAACTAATTATAAATGACACACTAAGTACTATCTACGTACTATTTAAAGATTTCCTTTGTTTACTGTAGCTTGGTGGCATACGCTATCATCACGTATTATTGATTTTAAGTGACACCGCACCCTATATGGTGAAATCGGGAGATACTTTGAAAGTTTTGCATACGAAAATGGATGGTAAACAATTTAATGGTTTAATACCTAAAGCTAAATGATATAATATAATATAATACACTTAATATTTTCTTTTTTAGTTGATAAAGAAAAACTGGAAAAAATATACAAATAAATGATTTAAAATATATTAATATATAATATTATAAATCATTTTTAATAATTAATAAAGACATTTTTTGGCATATTTTGAAATTTTTCAGTACATATTTTGTCTGTATTATTTGTGCATAAATAAATGCATGTATAACATTTTTTATTGAATTAAATTCACACTTCTGATAATGACTAATGGGTAATTTTACTATAATATTGAATAGATTTTTCTTCTATTTTATATATCTATATTAACTAAATAATAAATATTCATCAAATAGTTAACTATTTCAGGTACTCGACATACTTCAGTGGTGGCGACGGCGTTAAAATGTAGCTGGACACAATTTACGACCAAGTAATATAATTTTACCATCAGCTCTGCAGTGTGTGTGTGTACCTTTATATATTTTTAATTTGATTGCAATTTCAACATATAAAATAAAAACGTATTAAATGCTATATATCAATACATTTTATTCAATAGTTGAAGACTTTATATGAATTAATTTCATTACATTTATAGATAATATTTAAATTGTATTCTATAGGTATTTATTGATGTATTTTAACAAGCTACATATTAGCTTATAAAATATATTGAAAATGGATCTATGACTGTAATCATAATATAATATGAAATACATTAAAATATGTATATATATATATATTATATCATCATTATGAGATATCGGAGAAATTGACTAACGAGTCATGACTATAGGTTGTTTGAGTCCTGAAATCTGAATACCCCATCATACATAAAACCTAATGACGCCTAAAGGTGGGTAAGGGATCACACGTGCTTCGAAATTATTAGCACGACCCCTCCGAAAGAAAATCCTGTTTTCGCTACTGCATTAAATACATGTCATAAATTATACTTTAATAAATGATTAAATTCCTAAAAAGAGGATCAAACTACAATTTTTCTAAAAGATGATCCCAAATCAGTAGTTACAGCTATGAAAGTATAACAATTATGTAACATGACTCTATTAAACTAACTGCTGACCAATACAATAACACATTCACACACAATTATTAACTGTAAGGCCTTTTGCCAATACACACCATGTAAGAACGGCAGTTAGTTGAACATATTAAACATCAACACACCACCGACTACCGAACTCAGTAAAACTACGACATAATTACAAATTAATTATTACCATAAGACTTAGAAGTTTCTTATATATATATATATAAGTATTAATTGTTATAAGTCTTTAATAGGCAATAAAATAATAATAACTATCATTGAGTCCGTGGTTGTATAGGTATTTTAGATCTTACATCTCTATCTACTTTCGGCTACGATAATAATTATATTCACAGGACCCTACGACTCTCTTTGGATATCTTATACTTAACTGGTCGCTTCTCCGACCATACTACACACGATCATAAAATATTTATTCATTTTTTTATCCATAATATATATTATAGACCATAGTAATATAATAATTAGGTACATAAAACGTATTATACACTCATTAAAGTTTAAAATTTAACTAATTTAAATAGTTTATAATTAACATGTAAATAATAAATTCTACTCAACGTTTTTTATTAGTAAACGGCCTCTCTTTTCAAGTTTGTATAATATTCACTATTTAACGCTCATATTGATTATCATAAAGACAATGTTAATAAACAATAGATAAATTTTATTTCTTTATTTCTGCATATTTTAAATAATAATAATTGTTAATATTATAACTTAATGATTTATAAAACAAAATAAAAAAACGGTTATCTTATTTAGTATTTATGAACAATAATAGCGTTTTGATAATTCACTTGTTTATTATTTATTTATCTGGGACCGGGGTCATCACAAGCTTTTGGGTAGAAATATTCTTAAAAAAAATGCATATTAAATGAATTATTTTGAAATTTTATTCTAAAGTTTTTCAAACTTAACTATACTTATATCACATTCCTACATATCTATATTATATTAATTAAAAAATAATAATTATAATATACCTACTTTACAATTACATAGTATTAACAAAACCAGATTCAAGTAGTATAATTATAATTAAAAAAAATAGTTCTAGATATTTATCGTCAATTTATTTAGTAAAATTATATTTATTCTAACTTCGGATTTATAATGTATATTTTAAAGATTTATCTTTTAATTCTGACTTTTATTTTTGCACAACATTTATAAAATTTAATTCATTTTAGATTCTGAATGGTGATATTAGTTTTAAAATTATGTTTGGTTTTTTTAAATTGTTTCATTCATTTATTTATTTTTGAGACTCGTTTCCTTTCAAAAAGTAAATTTAAAGTATATTGCAGTTAAAATTTCATTAATTTTTAATTTTTATACTTGAGGCTTGAAAATATAATACAAAATTTTTCATAAATTTTGATTTCTGGGTGTTTAAAATAAAGTTTAGCATAAAGCATTTTTCTATGAATGATTAAAATTTTAATTTTGATAGAGATCCTACTGAATATCGTGGTCTATATTTATTTACAATAAATTTATCTGTTATTAACTTATAGACTTAATATGTTGATAACAGTCAATAATATTTTAATAACTCTATTAATTCATAAGCGCAACAAGGGTAAAATATATGGAAGTGCTAAAACCTATGGTTCAACATGAGAGCCCCCCCCCCATTATTTATGATAAGCAAAATTATTTTACACAAAAAAAAATTTTAATATATTATAGAATATAGCATATAATATCATAATACTCATATATTGTTATAATAAATTAATTTTTCTGTTATTAGTTAATGCAAACCTATTTAAAATATTTTCAGTATTTATGTTATTGGTAATTTCTCTTTCAATACATATTGAAGCTAGATTTTTAAAACGATTTTGTTGCATGCTTGCTCGAAGCTAGCATGCAACAAAATCATTCTTCGCATAACAGAAAAAGATCTTTCACAGGTAATCATTAACTGCAAGGATCTAACAGTTATGATTATTTTAAAATGTACAGTTTCAAAAAGATAATAACTTACTTAAAAATAATAATATCATTAAAAAGGTACGTGGGGCCCTGGATAATAATCTTACCTTTAAATTTTATAATAAGTCAATTCACTCTAATATTAAAACTAACAGTACAATACTGAAACTGGTGAACGAAAAATTGCCATGTCGTACGTGTGTAAGACAGAGACAACACATGCAGGTACTACGCCCTCATAAAAATAAAACTTACTGATTCTACCTATTTGTGTATACTGTACGCCTTTACACTTTACAGCCTACAATAATAAACGCATTTGAAATTTCCATTTATAATATTACGATAAATTACCAATTTTACTGGCCAATACTCGTTAATTATTAATTATCAAATCAGAAATTTTACAAATATTGTAAAAAACCAGTATAGAAAATTTAGGAGTGCTAAGCACTCCAAGCTCCCCCCTAGTTGCGCCCATGTCTATTATATGATACCGTCGCGACACAGAATTGTTATTCATACCACGTATGCAATTATTTATCATTGAATTCAAATGTATCATATTCATTACAGTGACCTACTCAATAAAGAGGAATAGTCGAGTACTTCTCGATTTTATTTTTGTTTAATAATTAAATTTAATGATTTCAATTCAACTACAATACTTAACAACAATTTTGTTTTTATACACAGAAAAAAAAATATAAAAATTAAATATAAAATTAATATATAAATAATGAATTATTATAATAATTGCAATCTTAATAAATAAGTAATACCTACCTTATCGAATCAATTGATGATAATTTAAATCAACAAACAACTTTTTAATATGCGATGAAACAAATTGTTAATAAAATATATACATAACAAGAAACATCTTCAAATGTATTGCCAAAATGACAATAAACTACAACTTTAAAAACTTTTAAAATAATTTAAATATAGGTATGTAATATTCCTTGTTACTTAGAATTGTTGCCAATAAAATCAAATATAACGTTATCTAACTAAGGGCTGTGATTGTCTGACTTTAAAACTTTCAACGCAAATTATTATTAATTTGAACTGTAAAAACTTTGGATCTATAAAGAAAATAATCATGAGACATTTGTTTTTATTATTAAACTTGGAACCAGTGCAAAAAAAGTAATAGCTAAAATATTGTTTATTAACAACTCTTATTATTATCATAAGAAAATAATAATAAATAAATAACTAAGTTAAATAAGTTGTGAACAATAAAAAATACTTAACATAATAATTCAAGGAAATATCAACTGCACAATATGATTGAGTTTAAGTAATATACTAATATAATATACATAATATTGATACATATAGGCATATTTCTGTTTTCTGTAATAAGTACAAGTATACAACTAAGTCTTTAATAATATATGAATGTAATAATGTACGTAATTATTTGTATATTGCACAAATATCTATCATGTTCATATTAATATGACTATAAGAATATAGTCGTTTTTAGGTTCTAATAAGAAGAGAAATTGTACAATGATATATTTTTGTTTTTGTGAGTCTTTCAACGTCGTGCTATTTTGGAGCAAACATTTTTTGGAATTTTTAACACTAAGGATGATTTCTGGTAGCAAATTTTAATGAGTTTATACTTTAGTAGGTTAAAACTATTTCCAGTATTTTTCTTAATAATAGGGAAAAACTATTAAAATGCACAGGGAAACGTGCTACACTCTAGTGCATTTTGGACTTATAAAAAAATCTACTTGGAATATATATATATATTTTTTTTGGACTAATCGATTGGTTCACATTTTATATTTTTTCTACAATAACTATAAAAGTCAAATAGGTACTTATACAATTTTTAAATTTTTATTTTTGTAATTAATTTTTTTCAGAATAAAGGAAAGTACAATAGAAAATGTGGTAAAGTTGACTTCATGTAGAAAGACAAATCCTTATTTAAGATAGTTGCTTTATAGGAAAAAAAAAGTTCACACCGTCACTGAGTATGCCTGGTCACCTATGCACATATAGGTAAAGATGATACACTTCAACACGCCTTGCTCGTTATTTTAAAATGTCGATATTTATACTAAATCCTGTCTAGTTAAAGAGCATAGTTAAATGAATAATTTATTACTATTACACAAACAGATCTTCGGGACATTTCTAAGTTGTATTTCACAGGTCCTAGAAACGGCAGAAAGTACTAGTAGTACGACCTGCGTTCAAAACAGATACAATCGAACACAATACAGAAACACAGGTATACCTATATAGATTTATTCAGCCTGAAATAGTAATTAAATAATACAGTACAGTTTACACTGTCGCTTGAGTGGCTGAGTAACTATATATAACTCTGTTGCTTGAAGATTACAAGCATAACGGATTACTTACTATAGTTGAACCGTTAAATGAATAATTTAAAATTTTATATTTGATGAAATCTTTTAAAATTTTACCCAGTTAGATATTAACGTAACGGGGGTAACGCGCTATTTTATTAATAACGCGTTGTGTAATTTTATTAGAATTCTTTCCTTTCTGAGTAACGAAAATGAAATGGAAATTACTTTGATAAATAATCTTCTATTATAACGCGCTATCGTCTTAATTAGTTCACGCTTGTGAAACTCAACTGACTCACTCGATATAATATATCTACAATGTTATAGGTATATCTACTCGACGTACATGTGTGTTTTGTTTACTCATTAAAACATAAACGACGAGTCGAGAACTGGTAAATCGTTACCTAAAACACTTGTCACACTAACACACTGCGTGCCCACCCGATATGCAATGAAAAGATCAAAACACGACTAATGAATCACAAATTACAATCCCTATTTTATACACAAAGGATAGATTTTAACATAAAAAAGGAATATCATTTATGGGAATGTAATGAATACTATAATATAATATTCTAATTATTCTACTACAGATATTCATGTACAATATATAATATTTAATAATATAATAATTATAATTTGTTGTAAAACAAAACTTATCGGTACTATCTTAAGAAGCTAAGGATATAATTGGTTTTTATTTATTTTTTCCCCAAAATAATTTTAACTAAACCAAATTACTATGTTTTTGATGTTAACATATTATAAAACTTGAATATTTGTATTGTACTAAATTATGTACAATAAGTACAAAATGTATTTATATCATGTCAGACAAATAAGTGTAAGTAAATAGGCCTGCTAAACTTCTCACATGCCTTAGTAATAGTAAGTACTAATGTACTATTGTATAATAATTATTATAATATTAGAAATCGCTTGTAAGCAGGTGAACATTTCAAAAATAACAAACTACTGAAAGTCGTCATGATTATAATAGTAATACTACTATCATAAATGAAACTAGACATTTGTAGGCCAAAATATTTTTAAATAATTTTTATTTATTGATTTTAATGAAATGTTTTAAAAACATATTAAAAATTATAACAGCCACCAGATAGAAGAAACTATTATTAAACATGCCATATTATGTATTATTATTGTAAAGAATTGCGAAAAGATATTTATAGTTTACGTCATTAAATTTCAAGAAAATAACCACAAAAATGCTCTTTTATTATATTTTTTTAATGACATTTTTTATATAATATATTATTATAAAGTACCCCATTTCTATCATTTCTGAGGCTGATAACTTGTTATTAGATCAGGCTATGGCTTGACTGACCCAATCTGTTTCACCCATCACTATTGTCTATTATGAGTATTACATAATATTAATGAATTGATAGGGATAGTCGTGTAGTTTTATTATATAGGTTTAGTTAATAAATCAAAATGTTGATAATCATATTATAAGTGTTTAATGTGCCCATACTGCTACACTGAGTTAATTGATGACAAATATAATATGCAATAGGGTTAACCAAATATTTTAATTTTATGTTTACATTTCCAGACATAAATCATTTATGAAAATGTTTTCATACATAATAAATATTAAATTCATACAGTAACAGTCAATATCATAGAACAAATGTTAAAAAAGTTTATTAACCTATTGTAATTGTCACAGTTCCAACTTTATTCAAAATTTAAATTAATACATTTTTGTTACATTATACATAGTATTGTATTAACATATTTTTAGTAGGTAAATAATCACATTTTATTTCATGGAATTATTAACACCTACTTATAATTATAATCTTTATGCCATATGTATCATCAAAAGCAGTTCAAATTAAATTTTATTGGAATATCTCTGATTAATAGGGTTATCCGGTGATTTCATCCATTCTTTGTTCATTAGTTGTTTTACTTGAGATAGACGCATAGATGGATTTTCAATACGTAATCTTGGTAAATTTTCTGCTTCAAAAGCAGTATATGCTGCTTTTAGTCTTTTTTCGGGATGTTTATCCAACAACTTTTGTGTAGGACTGTAACAAGAAAATAATATATAAAATAAATAACTATTGTACTATAGTTGAGGATAGTTACAATAGATCTTAAAAGACTAATAAGCATATTGTCCATTGCAACCAATGGTCTTTTATAATCATAAACAAAAAAGCTAAATACATTTAATGTGAATTTAATTTTAGGGTACTTGTTGATAAACGCTCTGTCATCACACTATATAAAATATACTAATTTGACTCTATTATACAAGTCAATTTTTTAAATTAAACAAAATACAAATAATATATAATTTACAATAAATAATTAGTATTTTATAATTAAAAATGAAAACCATAGTAGTAGTTCTGATGAATAATAGGTTTTTTCAATTTTACTTTATATCAAGAAGGTTACTGTAATTTATATATTAAATTTTAATTTAAAAGTAGATCCATAAAACAATTCTGAAAGGAGATAGTGTACCAGCCTCTATTTCTAAGAATAATTTATAATTATATTACAATAAGTAATTATTTTACTTTTCTATTATTAATATTTAAAGTTGAACTAATTGTTAACAAAAATATTAGATATAATATATCATGTGTAATTGTTATTAATAGAATCATGGTATAAATAGTTAAAAATAAGTCTAAATATTTTGAAAATCACACTGTGTACAGAAAATGATGACTTATATAATAGTATAATGTTTCAAGTCTTAAAGGATAATATTTTTTGAATAATAATAAAAAACAAAAATTTTCTTACTATACATTTGATTATGTAGTGTTGTCCAAATTAAACTTGAATCAATTAGTAAGAATAATTTATGAGGAATCTTATCCAAAATTTTAAAGTCTTGGGTATGAAAATTATAAGTTTTGTAAATTTGTAATTTTGATAATAACTTAAGAGAAACCTTAATACATTTTTAAGGTTTTTAACATAGAAAAACAATTTTTATTATACTTAAATTAAATTATAAATTAAACTGCTAATGTATGATTGACTGGGGCGGAGCAACCATTGATTGTTTAGTTACAGGGTGTTCAATTTTATACAGTTTAGTGGCAAGTGATAACAAAATGGTACTAATTTTAGATCATTAAACTGAAGGTTTAAAATTTAAAACTATTTCAGTTTATATTGTTAAAAAATAAAAATCAATAAAATGTAAATAGGCAACTTAAAGCAAAAATAAACTAAGCTTAAAAAGTGTTAAAAGTTTTTCATTATAACATTTATAACCATACAATGTATAGATTATAAGTTGTTGAAAAGGGATTATAAATACTGTTATAGATAAATATATAGTAGTATTCTACTATCATACAAATTCATAACAATCATTACTCGAATCAGCAGTATGTTCTCTAAAAATATTCTACTTATTTACTTCAGCATATTAAGAGCCTCATCAACTGTCCGTGCTTCTTCATCATGCATAGTCAAACGATTCAAGTTTTCTTCTATTGAACTTTCTTCATCCAATGTTGGTTGTGACTTAGGAGTTGATGGAGTATCAAGTTCTTTCTGAAACGTTTGAACTATTAAGTAAATGTAACATAATATATTATGATGATTTAAAACATGTATTACCATAAGTTGATGTCTAGTAACTTTTTGGTTAATTTGCGTTGTCTTAATTTCACTGAGCTCAGTTTCTAGTAATAATTGGGCTTCTCGTTTTTTTTCTATTTGATCAATTTTTTTTTTCTCCTTTTCTTCCTAAAATATTTTACACAAACATATTATAAACATATTTAAAAAGTATATATAAACAATTGCAATATTGCTAGTTAAATTATTATAAACAGATACAATCAATTATTAAATAACTATAAATATATTTATATCACTGCAAAAATATTTATCTTGAACAAAATAAATATTATATAAGTATATATATGTAAATCACTTCTTTAAACGAAAATAAGATTGAGTGCAAATGGAAAGAAATGTAATTTAATAATGTCATATTCTTATTTTTAGTTGGGAACTTATAACAAATATTTGTATGATAAAATAAGTAAATGTATCAATATTGTATACAGTTAATGAAAAGAAAGTTCAATTGCTACCTCATTAATATTATTTACTTAAAAGGTTTTTATTTTTAAATAATAAATATAATAATATAACTTGCCTTTCTTTTTTGCTTTTTGATAGAATTCTTGTCATCATCTTTCCAAAATTCATCTTCTATCGCTTTTTTTTTTTTAGCATCTGCTTCTTGCTTAATAGCATCTTTTCGAGCTTTGGCTTCCAAAGCTTTTGAATTCATGCCAACAAACTTCTTGGGCATTTTGAATATACCTACTATTAATCAGTAAAATATAATTTAAAAAAAATTAACTTTATTATTTTTTTATACATAATATAATGTATTAAAATATTTTGAATATTGATATAACTTACATTTTGGTGATTCAATTACAAGTTATAAGTTGTTTTAACCTAGCTTAATTATTAATGGGAAATAACACCAATAATAAATAATCCGCAATATACATAAATAATAATATGATAATTTTACAGTTTTAATTAAAGAATTTAATAAAATATATAGTATAATATATTATTATAAATATAAATATAATTATTTTAAATCATAAGAAATAAATCATCTCTTATTCATTTAATACAAAATTAGATATTAAACTTGATTATTGTTTAATTCAAACTTAAAATTTATTTGCAATCACAATAATCACATAATCGTGCAATTATTAGAAGTGAATAGTGATTACCATCGACTGATGTAGTGATGTCCGATTGACAGATTATTAGATTAGACTGATTAGAGAACAGTGATTACTGCACAAGCATAACTGAACACGTTCTGAACCTACGAACATAATAATAATACCACAACCACATTATACTTATTCTAATGATAAGTAATAAGGTGTATAAGTGTCCTTTTAAATTTTAATATTACGTGCAAATAGTAGTATTGTCCATACTTCATAGACATAATATGACATGGTAATTATTATAATTTAATTTATTTTAATTTTTTTAAGTAAAACATGACTACGTTAGTGGATTTTAATTTTAATCCACTTTGAGTGACTAATTTGAAACCCCCTGATGTGATAACGCAATACTCTTTGATCAGATAAATGATAATATTAAATTGAATATTATCTATGTACCTACGTGAGTAAAGTTGTAAATACGTAATGCCATTGAGTTTAATTTATAGTATATATATAATCAATGGTAATACTGACCACTGACCAGTGAACTGTGAATACAGAAGAGTAAACATAATTGCACCATTCGTTCTCGTTGTTAACAAGTCCGAACGTTTCCTATTTTGATAGTTGATAGGCAGGTGTAATAGGTATTATATTTCCTGGTCTTGCCAATTGCCATCTTGGTGTCGATTATAACAAGATTTTAATTTGTTTTACTATAAAATAATTTTTAAAAATGATTTTAAGTAACATCTTAAGATACTCAAAGAACCTTAGCTCTAAGGTAATTAATTAAAAATCTAAAAAAATTATTCATTAAAAATGTCTTCTTAAACTAATTTTTTTTTCAATATTAAGGTCAATGGACATAGGTTACAAAGCACATTAATAATTGCTGAACACGACAATGAGAAACTTGCACCAGTAACACGTAATGCCTTAACAGCTGCAAAGCAACTTGGTGGTGAAGTATCTGTTCTTGTAGCTGGCACCAAAATAGGATCAGTATGTATAAATATTATGTTTTAACCATTTGAATAATTTTCAATGTTTCCTACTTTTTTTGCTAAAAAGAAAAATTAATATAATTGTATTTGAACCTAATAAAAATGTATAGGTATTTATATTAGTAATCATAGTCATGAGTTATGTCAAGGTTAAATCCATAGTATTGTCATTTAATTTAGTATTTCATAAATAAATATTTGTTTGCAAGTTTCAATATTAATTAATTATGTGTTTCTAATACAATTTTTATGAATAAAAAGTATTTCTAAAGTATTAGATAATTAGATAATTGTAAAAATAGATACTGGTTAGGATAAACTTTATTTTGTCAGTTGATTTATAAATCTATTCGCTAAAAATTATGCATACTCTACAATTTACCTATAATTTTTATTTATACATTTTTCATTTTACTACCGATGAACCAATTATTTTTTTATTATACATTTATGATATTTTTATTCAATACTCGAATAATTAGGCCTAGTATCAAGTATAAGAATCGAGATTTTCTTAGGTATCAGTTTTAATATTTAATAGAGTTGCAGGCATAAATCATAAATTTGATAATGGTTTATAATTATTCTCAACTTATGGCATAGGTAGTACAGTTATACTCATGATTTAAAAATATTGTATAATGTGTTTCCGTAATAACTATGATAAATCAATAAATAATTATTTATGGAAATTAGGAGTAAAAAATAAATATAAAATATACTTAGTATTGAGTATTAACTTGTTAAATGTGTATTAAAAATATTGTTGGCATCAGCCAATTCAAATTTTTATAAAAATTAACTTCAAAATATTTTTTCACTTTTATACATTAAATACTAAATCTTTATCTCGATAATAAATTTATTAAACTATAAATTATTAAATATTACTAACAAAAAAATAAAAAAACAACCAACTTCAGACATGAAAAAAAAATTATAATATATATATTGTTATTTATATGTCTATTTATTATTTACACGAACAGGTGGTAGAAGAAGTTACCAAAGTATCTGGTGTGACTAAAGTACTTAAAGCAGAAGGTGAAGAATTCAAAGGATTTCTACCAGAAGTTCTAGCTCCATTAGTATTAGCTACTCAAAAAAGAATTAATGCTACTCATGTATTAGCTGGCTCCAGTGCTCAGAGTAAATCACTTTTACCAAGAGTGGCTGCATTATTAGATGTATCTCCAGTTACGGATGTTATTGACATTAAATCTCCTGATACATTTGTGCGAACCATTTATGCAGGTATAAATTTTATTTCATATAATTTTCTGTTTGAATAACTTTTTAATTCTTTATGAGCAATTGATGTTGATCTGTCTAGCAAAAAGTACAGTTTTTGTGTACATCTCCACGTGACACCCTGCCCTGCCTTAGTAAAATCTATCTCAATAGTGGGGGGTTGAGTGTAGATGTACAGAATCAGTGTATTCTTTCACAGAACAGAGTATAGTAACATATTTTTTAATGTATTATTTAATAACTTAAATTTTTTTAAGGAAATGCTATATTGACTTTGAAGTCACTAGACGCTGTCAAAGTACTCACTGTACGTAGTACCAGTTTTGAAGCTGCTGCCGATGGGGGCTCTGGTTCTGTTGAAGATGCAGTACCTGCAGGTAGTTACGAAAAAGGTTCAGGTTCAGAATGGATCAGTCAAGAACTGACTAAAAATGATCGACCTGATTTGGCTTCTGCAAAAATAGTTGTGTCTGGAGGTATAATAAATATAATTCATGAAGTATATTAGGTATAATTTCTTACATATTTTTCCGTGTTTATAAAGGACGAGGTGTGAAGTCTGCTGAAAATTTTAAAATGATCTATGATCTTGCTGACAAAATGGGAGCAGGTGTTGGAGCTTCTCGAGCAGCTGTAGATGCTGGTTTTGTTCCAAATGATATGCAAATTGGACAAACAGGAAAAATTGTTGCTCCGGTTAGTGACAATAATATTCTTATTAAAGTTTAAACTAAAGTTGAACAATAGTATAATACATTTAATTACAGGAATTATATTTGGCTATTGGCATTTCTGGTGCCATTCAACATTTAGCTGGTATGAAAGATTCTAAAACAATTGCTGCCATCAATAAAGATCCTGATGCACCAATTTTCCAAGTATCAGATTTTGGACTAGTTGCTGATTTGTTCAAGGCTGTTCCTGAAATGATTGAAAAAATAAAATAATGAGAATTAAATTTAATGTTTATTATTTTTATTTGGTAATAATGGTTATATAACAGAATATTTGTGGTTCTTTACTTTTATTAGTTTTAAGACCATTCATTGTTTTTTAATATATATATACATTTATTTTTTTAGTATATTTATGAAAATTTAAATAAAAAAGTGTTACTCAATATTTGTTTAAAGTAATTATTATTTTTATTGGCTTAACTTCATTAGATTATTGAAGAAAACAAATGTAATATATGTTGCGCTACAGATCATAATTGTATACACTTGTCCCAGCGCAAAAAAAAAAATAGTAAAATATTGAGTTCAATTTGCATATAAATATATTATGAAATAATACTATTAGGGCTTAAGATGACAATATTTTACTTTATAATATAATAAAATCCTTATCATTATGTATTCAGTGAGCAATATAATTTTAGCTTTATCTTAATATTTTATTATATTAAAGTTAAATTTCAAACTTCAAATATAAAATAATTAAAATTATTTAATTTTTGAATGTCTCACACAAATGATGGTGACATGCATCTAATTTCAGTATAAATTTAAATTAATAATTAATTACATTTGTTTTAGTAAATTAGAAAATTCGTGGTTTTTAATATGTTTTTCTATAATAAGTAATATCAGTTAAATCACAAAACAATACAGTCAAAATATAATATTTATAATGCAATTGCAGTGCTTCTATATTAAATCATACTTAATTACTTATTACCACAAAATAAATTAAATTTTAATTTATTCTGTGTTAATGCCATTGGTTATAGAATAGGCAACTACATAAGTCTACACCCTATTTTATAATCAATGTTAATACTTATTGTATAATAATATTATAAACTTAGCTATAACCGTGACTATAATATGAATACTAGAATTCACTGTATACTTGTATTTAGTGCAGTTCTGTCATAGATTAGTATATTTAATATTATAATATTAAATAATTTAAAGGCGCGGACTGGGACATTTAGGGCCCAGGACGCGCTCTGTGTGAGGGGCCTGAGTATAGCCTATTGGTAAAAACGATTTTATGGAGATCTTAGTTTCTTAAAACATGTAATACACCTGAATTTCTTATGTTTTTCTTTTTCTATACCAATCTACCAGTATTTATGAACGCACAATTATTATTCCAATATTGTACATTGGGCCCGGGATGCGATCGCACCCCAGCATCCTTTGTCAGTTCGCCGCCATGAGTGATTATATTTATTAGTGAATAGTGAGTACTTTAAATGTTTATGATCCAAAGTTCTAAGTTCCTAACCATGGCATACAATATATTTAAGCCTTGTCATGATGTATAGATAATTTATAATTTTTATTTATGTTTGTAGCGTGATCATAATATATTAAATACTAATATAATGACCGAAGGTTTGTAGGTTCCAATAGTTGGCCGCACTGATTATAGACAACAGTCATTGATATGCTATATCAGACGCAGTGCCGAAGAATTTTAAATTTCCTTAGTCATTGCTCATTTTGTATATCGTGAATTTGTGAAATATACTGCAAATCGAATATTTTTGTTGTTTCATACTGATCTTTGTTCATTATTTTGAAATCTCGACCAACAATTCAGAAATATGTCTGGTGGCTACGACAGAGCAATTACGGTATTCTCACCGGATGGTCATCTTTTGCAAGTAGAATACGCACAAGAAGCGGTACGTAAAGGATGTACAGCCATTGGTGTACTAGGCAAGGACTGCGTTGTACTCGGTGTTGAAAAGAAATCTATAGCAATGCTCCAAGAAGAACGCACTGTACGTAAGATTTGCCCTCTGGATTCGCACATAGTAATGGCATTCGCTGGATTGACAGCAGATGCTCGTGTAATCATCAACCGGGCACAGATGGAATGTCAGTCTCAGTACTTGACTCTCGGTGAAACTGTAACGACTGAATATATCACACGCTTCGTTGCATCCATTAAGCAGAAATACACACAGAGCAACGGTCGCCGTCCATTTGGAATATCATGTCTGATTGCTGGTTTCAACAACAACGGCACACCACATTTGTTCCAGACCGAACCATCTGGTATCTATTATGAATGGAAGGCAAATGCAACTGGAAGAAATTCAAAATTGGTTAAAGAATTCTTACAGGTATTAAAAATTATAATTTCTTTAGGATCAATTAAGTATGAATCATTCTTACTACTGATTTACTATATTATACCTAGTATGATTTTTTACATTCGATAACTTTTGCTAAGGGATTGATATTTAATTGTGATACATTTATTTGTTTTAAAATATTATATATCTATATATTTTCCTTGTTATAGGATAACTATAATGATGAAGCTGTAAGTACTGAACAAGGTACTATCAAATTGGCAGTCAGAGCATTATTGGAAGTAGTTCAATCTGGTCAAAAAAACATTGAATTGGTAGTGTTAAAAAATAATGAAAAGATGAAGATGTTAGACCCGGCATCGCTTGAAGAAATGGTTAATGTTATAGAAGCAGAAAAAGAAGCTTTGGAGAAAGAAAAAAACAAACAAAAAGATAAACAATAAAATTATTTAATTATTATGTCCAGGGAATATAAATAAATCATTTCTAATTTGAATATAAATGATATTTTTTATTATGTACCTATATTTTGTATTAATAATAATTATTTTATTAATAATTTAATAAAATAAAAGGCTAGGTACATTTTGTTTATTATTATTATTTTATTTTTTTTTTTAAATAGAAGAATAGGTACCTTGTTTTATTTTTATTTCTTTGGATCTTTATCTAGTACTGTAGTTTTATTATCATCTTTACTTTTTAAATTGTAAAGAATTGTTTTGAGTCTCAAATTTCCATTTTCTTATTTTATAAATCTTTGCCATACCTACTTATATTCATGCCATATACAACTATTGGAAGTTTGAGTAATGCATTTTCTAGTATTCAATTTCAGATTTTCTATATTTCAGCCATAAATTCTTGAAATTAAGTTTATATTTGACAAGCAAATGCAAATTACTGAAGTTTTTATTTTATATATGGTATATTAAGAAAAAATATAAAAATTTCAGTAATAAATGTTTATATAACAGATGAACTGCTGTAGTATAGTAGTCTGTAAATTTAAAACTAATTATCTATGTACTATACAAATCATATGCATTTAGAATATTATGGAAATATACTAAATGTTTATTGTATCATACTATATATTTAATATTTCATCACCTATTTTTGCATTTATTAAATTATCACTTCATCAAACATTTAAAAATTAATAAACAACACATTTATAAGTAAAATAAAAATGTAAATTTTTTTCTATTAAATATTTCAATGAAATATCTTGATGGTTAACTAGCTTTTATCATGTGTCAATAAGATGATAGTATAATAGTTAGGATAAAGTACAGTTAATTTTTCAAAAGTATATTAAATTTAAGATGTGACTAAATATATTCTAATGTCAGTATTGGTTTTTTTTTTTTGCGGACAGGTAGTTACTGAATGGTTTACAACCTTATTATTTTGCATTACTATGTGGTTTCCATTTATCTTATATAATTGTTGAAAGTACTTCTCTTTCAATTATTGGAATAAGTATAGCCATATTTAGACATTTAACAATCAAACTAACATCTTTCTATAACACTATAATTTTCCTAACACATTTCATATTTTAAAAACCAAAAGCTTTCCTATTTATTGGTCATAATTTCTGTGAATATAAATAAGGAAAATATTATCATTGTCCAACATAGATCATTCAACTATTTGTAATCGATCATCAATTATGATTCAAGACAATGGCATACAATCAGATGAGTATATGAGATTTTAATCAATAATCAGTATATAAATGTTAGTATATAATGTTTCTTAGACTCTTAGTCCTGCAGAATATCTTTAGCTCAAAAATTATTCCTGGAAACCTAAAAATTAGAATGGGCCTACACAACACTAGTATGGAATTGAAACATGGCCTCTAAAAAAAGTCAAAGAATATGCTGTACTTTGATTTTTATACAAGTGAACGGGGATAAAAATAGATTGACAGGAAATATCTCAATGATGAAAAAGTCTTCACATTGAGAAACAATCATAGTCGAGATGGGAGAGCTAAGTAAGAAGAGATATAAAGCTGATGGAGTCAAATAGTCAATAATAGGAAACACTAGAAGAGAGATGGATGATGATATACGTATTTAGTGGTATGGTTTTAGTTAGTAAAAACCAAAGGTGAAAGATATAATATAAACATGTTTGAGTCTATAATAACGATAAACAATATCTCATCAAAGTGGATAGGTGAACAAAACATATAATTATTAATCTGTTCAATAAACACATATATGGAAAAAGATTGATTTTATGCTATTGATAATGCTTCATAATTTTATCATTACCAGAACAATTTAACCATGATATAATTAATTATATCATAAATTTAAGAAACAAACACAACTTTGTTTGATATCATTTTTGAATTGGTACTCAAATATTCTTTTATTAAATTCTCATGAGTAAAAATATTAATTATGGATTGTACTGTAGTATGTCTAAATGTATGTTATTTTTTAAAATACATTTTAACCAATTTACAACATAGTGTATAGTACTAGGAAAATAAAATTAAAATAGCACAGTTTGATTATTAAAAAAAAAACCTCTAAATATATTTCATTTAATTATACAATACTTCTATTAAACTGTTATAATATAATGTACAATAATAAAAATTATGTATATAACTTAAAACAAAGTGTTATATTTACAATGTATATTTTTTAAATAAACTGCGCAAAAGAGAAAAAGGGAAAAATTCGTAGCAGTGGTATAAGTGAAAATGGTGGTTAATTAAAGAATATAATGGTATCACCATTAACTCTTTATATGTATACTTATATAGAATTTTATGTAATATGTAAATATGTAAATACATATACACATTTATATTTGTATAAAATAGTTATTTTTTTTTTTTAGACAATAAAATAACAAATTATTTAGAAATATTCGTATTTAAATTATAAAAAATTTCACACACTTACATCAGTATAAAGTAAATAATACTATAATAAACATACAATATTATATACAATTTTGTATACATGATATGGACAAAATAAAACAAACTTTCAATGGACTAATATTTGAAGTTGACCACTGGTATTTGGCTCAATATTATTATTATTATGATATTCATATATATATATATATATATACCAGTCAACTACAAATTAAATTGAGAATATCCCAATGGAAAGTTAATTTAGTTATCCGGTTTTGAAAAAAATAAATAAAATACAATCAAAAATAAATTTACAACTACGGAAGGATTTGATATATTTTTGAAAATGATATGTGTCTAAATAAATATATTTGTATATTAATTTTGAACTTCATAGAGATTTAAGGATAAAGAAAGTTAAGTTTCCAATAAATTTAAATTCTTATAATTTATTTTTTATGGCACTAAGCTAACCTAGGTACATACTTCATTGAAATGAGCACGACAGAGGTAGCTTGGAGGTTGTAATTGTAATAATGATCAATGATAGAAGATAATAAACTATATTAAAATGATAACTTGGTGTAGTGTAAAAAGCAGTGAGGTTTAAATTGTAAAAAAAAACCAGTGTTTAAAATAATACCAATTTATGATTTTTTGAAAAAGGTTAAAAGTATACTTAGTAAGACTTACTTAAGTTATTAATAAACTTGATATGAGATTCTTATTGTATTTGTACAGACTACATAAATCAAAGAATCCATAATATTAAACATACAACAACAGACATCCAGTATCATGTAAATTATGATAATAGTTTCTAATATACATAAAACCATATAATACTACCACAGATGGTGTTGATAATACCTTACAGGCAGATATTAAACAAATTTAGCTTATAACATACATTCAGGTAATTTTGGACAACTGCATTAATTTTATCCTTAATAAATTTCTTTAAAATATAAGACAATTTTAAACTCATTCAAAATTTGTGTTAAACATATTAAGGTCTTCAAATGAAGCAGCAGCTGCACTTTGATCGAGCATCTGCATCATCATATCAGAAAGCTCTTGTGGATGGCCACTATGTGGATGTGGTGGTACATTGTTTGCCACAGCTGTGGCCCCAGTTGCTCCAGCTTGCCAACCCCACATTCCTTTAAAAAAAAAATCAATCAAATGTTTTTATTATTCTATTTAAATTAAAATTATTATAAATTGTAACTGAATGTTTTAAATCTAATATTAGAAAAAACTGCTGATTGACAATATTTGCATTTTATACAAAAGATAATTTAGAATAATTTAACAATTTAAACTTTATATTTTACCAGAAGATGCAGTTGCTGGTGATGGATTATGATACGTTGTTTGTCTTGCACCACCACTTAATTGTGTATATGTTGGACCTGATGGTGAACGAGATGGACTCATTTCTTGATTATATTGGTAACCTTCAGTGACCGGCTAAATTAATAGTAAATTGATTGATAGATTAAAATTATTAAAAAACAACTATATTATAATTTTTTTTTAATGTTCTTATATTTTTACTTGGCGCAATGTCCATGCTGTTTGAGCAGGTGTTGGACTTGACTTTGTAAGGCGATTAATTAATGGTGATTGAACTTGACTTTGAGTACCTTGATTAGGCGAATGATAGCTAATGGGTGATGCATTTGTTTCATATGTATTAAATACATTTTGAGCGCTATTTGGTCTTTGCGCTGTGTTATTGGCTATTTTAAAAACAAAAACATAAAAGTAGTTTTAGAGAAATTGAAATTGAGATTAAAACACTTACGTATCATATGTTGACTAGCTGTCGGAGCAGCAGTAATCATTGCATGAGCTTGATATGGTGGTGCTGCTACATGATCCCTTCTTTGAACTGTATAATCTAATCCAGGTGCCTGTTGTTGATAAACAGGTTCAGTAGACGGGTTACTGATATTTACTCCACTTTCTGATGGTGAGTGCATTGAGGATCTAATATAAAACAAATATACAAAATTGTGACAAAGATACATCATTAAATAAAGCAACTTACTTAGCTGTTGAATTGTTGCACACAATATACTCAATATCATCAGTATATGGATTTAAAAATGCAAATGCATTTGTTCTTAGCCAAATCCAGTCATGATTTTTACCTCGAAACCGATACATCACAGACATCATTTGACCTTTCATTTTAAGAACTAAAACATTATCAAACAATTAAAAAAAAAATATTTTTATCAAGGTTGTCAAATAGAAATGTACCTTGTTCAAAACTTTCTTTCATATGAGTTTGGTCTTCAGGATGAAAAAACTCGTAACACGTTTTACTTAAAAGGTCTTGTGGCTTATAGCCAAGTATATGTGTAACACGTTGATCAACAAATGTAAATTTACCATCCATAGAATGTCTAGAAATGAATTCTAAAAAAAAAGTTTGTAATAAGTATTTAAAAGATATTAAAATATTTTTAATTAATTTTAGTTTTTACCAGCATTACTATTAGACCCGGCTAAATCAGTAGTATTTGGAGTGGAAGTAACTTGCAACCGACCAATAGCAACTAAACAACAATGAGTGCCATCTTCTTCAACAGCTCGCTCAATTTGAACACCTAAATACATAACATTTTATATAAAAATTTAATCTTGAAAATACTTGATGAAGGGATTTTTGACTATTATTGGTAAGTGTCATCGAGGTGATTAGACGACAGATCGACATCATACCAGATAATGGATGATCAAACTGACCAGATGGAGGCCAGTTCTTTATGTAGCCAGTGCAGTGGATGACGGCAAATTCATTACCATCACGAGTTGGTCCTAACGTATTACGTTGTTTGAGACGTTGATGTAAATTATGTCCAGATATACTGGACATCATACCACCACTATTGCCGATCTTCATTCGACAAATGAATCCACGTCGAGAACCCATACACAGTCTCATCGAAGCTATACAATACACCAAATTTTAATGTGATTATAGAAATTAAATATTGTATAGAATAAAAATTAATTATATTTATAATTTACTTACATTGATGACCTTCTTTTTTCACTGTACCAGTTTTCAGATCTAATATACGCCCTGAATTTTGTGGTTCTTGTGTGGATAGTTGTTCTCGTACCTTTTCTACGTCTTCAGGATGTAAATGGTCAAACATACTTGTCCCTAACCAGTCATTCTAAGAATATAACATTAATAATAATTATTATTATTTAATCTGTTTTAAAGTATAAATAGTAAATTCATACTTGTGAGTAATTTAATACTGGCGCAACAGAGTCAGAAACGTATATAACTCTACCAGTATCACATGTAACAACAAATAAAAAACCATCAGCTGCTTCCAATATTAAATGTTTTAACTCTTGATCCGTCAGAAAGCTAGGTTTGTAAGTTCCATCATTGTTTGTGTTACCTGTTCCTATAATTTATATAAAAAATTTATATTTTATTTTGAAAAAGCACTTTGTATAAATAGGATACATTTTTGCTGTTCAAGAGTTAACAATAAATTAATATTATCATCTCTACAAGTGAAACTTAACTAGTCAAAAAATAAAGAGATTATTAAAAACAGAAATTGACTTTAAACCAGCGATTATAATTAAGAAAGATCGTAATATTTCAGTAACAAAGAAATATACATTTATTTAATTATTTAAGTATATTATATTATAACTATTTAATATAATATTACAATTGTACAATAAGAGATCATAATTGTCATTAAATGAATAATTTACAGTTGTAAACCTTATGTAAATAAATACATTTTATTTTGATGAATTAGTTAATTTATGGAACATTAAAATCTTTAGTTTAATAAATTATAAATTATAAGTTTTATGGTTTAGATCAGACATAAAATTGGCAATGCGCGATAGAAAAAAAACATTATCATTCACATCTCGCCTGTAAAATAAAATAAAAGTACGTCAAAAACCGAAGGGTGAAACAGGAAATTGACAATGGACGTGACAATAAACAATAGAGCCATGCCGCCAGCGGGCAGACATAACGCTTAACCTGGTGAATATTAAATATTATTATTATTATTATACATTATTTCTAGCATAATAGTAATAATAATATATAACTGGCTTTGACTTGACCGGGTTCCAAACAAACGTATATGCCACCTATAATGCGACAATACTCATTCTCGTCATCCGCATACCGACCATTTGAATACAATCGGTTTTGTACTCGGTATAAGAGGTAACCGTTATTATGACAAAAACGATGGTCTAAAGAGAAAAGAAAAATATCTATGTACCTACCTAATGTATTGAGTGAAAAATAATCATTGACCACTAAAAAGCTATAAACACGGACATAAAACTGTTTTATTGTAACTACTTATAAGATGGTTATGTCCCTACTCTTCTACTTCTACAAATTATTGGCAAAGGAAATAAAACATAAATTTAAATCATTTAACAGGGATAATGTTTACATAACAATTTGTTGTATTCAAATAAATAATAATAGCAATTAAGTATACGAGAAAAGATCAATAAATTAGCAATTTTTGTTGAATGGTAATTTCTAAAAGAACAATATATACATAAAATATGTATCGGCGAAAACATATACTTCGTTCGACATTTTTTGAAGTCGTAAACTATTATAGGCACTTGTAATAGTACCAGTAGAGTTGTCGGAGACCAAATAATACATTAGGTAGGTTCTTGGTTAAAATCTTAGTCTTAAGTTAGCAAATTCAACAATTTATTTTATTATTTGTATGCTATTGCACCGTGACGATTAACGCTGATGAAAAATAAAAACTGCGAACAGAGCATATACGCATAAACTATTATTATAGTTGTTAACTTATCGAATACCTTGTACAGTAAAAAAATTGTTTTCACTATACGACAAAAATAATTTCCTAATACCTACACCACATATAATATTAACAAATAGTTAATGCAGTGTATGAATAATAAATAATTGGAATAAAAAAATTAAAAAATCACGCACAGAGAACAGGAAAAAGAAGATGTAATTGAATTCATGGCGGTCTTGTATACGCAATTCGGGGTATTAGATAGACTAAGATAGAGCACACTCACATAAACATTGTTCTGTGCGGAAGGAAATAAATGAAAAGGGAAAAAGGAAACACGCATCCTGCGACAAAGCATTTTTGTTGTCCAAAATAAATTTGCGAGTTCTCACGCGCCCTTTCAGCGATGTTATTATCTAAAAGGATAGTAGTAGATATAGACGACGTGTGTATGCAAGTGTTATTTGATACTTCCTATTGAGGTGTTGAGGATTAAAATACTCTGGGAATGAAATAAATGAAAATAAAAATATAAATATCAGTAACATAGTAACATCTTATACATGATTATAGAAATTTTAAAATGCGTTATTATTAAAGTCTAAATGTCTAATAAAATCAATTTGATAAAATACAATTATTAATAATTAATTCAATTCAAATTTTTACGGAAAGTTAAAGGTAAATAATAATAAAGAAGTCACCAAATCATTTATAGATAATCATTAATAAAATAGAAAGTTATTAAAATAATAAAATAACATATAGCATTAAGTTGGAAAAGCATAACAATTATGTAGATTTTAGTCTAGGAAATTTATGTATTTTATAATCTTTATACATAAATTACCTAAATACGATTATCAGTAACTAAAGAAAAATCTTTGGTTATACTAGGTATATTATATAGGTAATATATATATTAATAGAAATGTACATTCTAAAGTATGAAAAAAAAATAAATTTATTACTATTTTTGTATGGTTTTATTAGTTTTAATATCTTTGGCTAGAAACAAAGAGGTTCCATCAACATAAAAACATCAAATAATTAAAAATAAAATAAATAGAATTATTATTATTGTCAAAAAAAATGTATGAAGCTTGCTAGTAATTTTCAAAATTAATACTTGGACCTTTTCAAAATCTTAATGGCACTACCATATGGTTTTTGTATAGTTATATAGGTACACCTTACGACTTGGCTTACGTGTTGATGTTTTTTTTTTTTGTTGGATTTAGAATTTTTACAGTCTAATAGTTTAATGGTTAATGAAACAAGAAAAAATAAATTAGTTTAATTTCAGTGATTGATTATAGGAGCTATTCAGTGATGGATTTTGTGACATAGAAAGGGAAAGCTTATTAGTAGCTCACTATTAAGTTTGTTTTAAGAAAAGGAAATAAGGAATAAAAAGATGGACAATTCTGAGATCAAGGGGTTGTGATAGACTGATAGTTGTGGAGATTAAAGTGTAGGTATTTGTAGAATGTCTTGACAACTTCGTGTACTGTTGAGATTTACTACATAGATATAGTTTAAAATTAATATTCATGTCAAAACTCGTACAACACTTTCATTTGTGTATCTAATCGAATTAAGATACTTATTATCTAAAATATATAGTTGGTATTTTGTGACTAGTAGGTTTTTACAAATGTTTGAAAACATTTGTCTTAATCATAAC
This sequence comes from Rhopalosiphum nymphaeae, assembly GCA_036289425.1. Lineage (NCBI taxonomy): Eukaryota > Metazoa > Arthropoda > Insecta > Hemiptera > Aphididae > Rhopalosiphum > Rhopalosiphum nymphaeae. Next base: position 5,437,328 of record JAZAQC010000012.1, on the reverse strand, counting down.
TTTTATATTTTAAATACGTACCTCTGAGACTTTTCATATGGTTAACAGCCATTCGAAGTATGGTGAGTTTATCTGGTTTCCGGGCTAGTGACTGACATGCCGGCACCATATCCGAGAGTTCAGTGATGTATGCTGTCATCTTGTTCCGCCGTCGCCTCTCAATTTCGCAATGATTCTCCCTACAGTGATTTCACATGGAAAAGGAAAAGAAAAATCGCAAGATATACATAAATCGTCATAAAACCCCATTCTTGATAATATCAAGTATGGAAAAACATTTTTGTAATTCAAATTATTATTACAATAAATGGAAATGTATCTTTATGTATATATTAACTAATTTAATACAGGTAAGTCATGGTGTTATTTAGAAAAATGATACTGATTTACAACATTTAACAATGGAAATATATATTATTGAATGTTAAAATAATTTGTAACTTAACTCTACGTGTGTTAATAAATATATACTAGGTAATTAATATAATAGTTTAAACGTTTAAAGAGTGAATTAGTTATTATCATAATTTATGGTTTCTTACAACTTTTATTTTATAAAACTATCTATTATTACTAATTATCTAGAACAGATTAAATCATAGTGAATTGTATACAATAAATTTATATGATATTACGATATCTTACATACTTAATAAGACCTCAACTGTTTTTATATCATCTTAATAATCTTGTATAGATATGATATTATAATATTAGAAAGCGATAAGTTTGGTATTTTTAAAGATAATTATAAAATATTAAATAGTATTATAAAATACCACCATTTGTTAAAGCATAAATTATTAAATAAAATGTTGTTTACAAATATAATGTCATATTGAATTAGGCAATTAAAGATGAAAAATTAAATATTTGAACACGTATTTATGTATAAAAAAAATATAATAAAACATACGTCTATAGAATTGAAAAATATCAAAATAAAAGTATTAAACTACAGTAGGTTAAGCATCAAGCTTTACACTTTAAATAAACCATTATGCATTTATCTTTCATTAATTGTATTAATATATTGTACATAATATACACGTTTTTTTAGTTAATGAAAATTTTTACCGAATACTCAAATTCATAACATTTTCTCAAAATATGTTGAAACTACTGCATAGTTTAAATTATATCTGATTTTCTAAGTATCCGATTCAGAAAAATTATCAAGTGTATGACGTTATTAAGTTACCGGTAACCTTCCTACGTAACTATACCAAAATATAATAATAAAAATAGGCGTAGTCAAGAAAAAGAAATAAAAACATTAAATCATACAATATACGTGATGGATACCTAAAACATTCATTGTTGGTAGTAGCTTAAGGTAGTGGGGCAGTGGTCCACTTATCGTATGTAATATATTGCACATTAATATATATTATGTACTTATCTAAAACGACTTTTAAGTTTATTGATTAATCACTATTTAAATTGATAAAAAATGTTATGTTTCAGCCCAATTTAAAATTTTCAAACACTCAATAATTAACTTAATTTTGAATGCATAAAGTATAATTTTTTAAAAGATTAAAAATTAAAAAAATGTACATGAAAAACCTTAGGTACTTATAGATTATACATTGTTTTTTTTTATCTTTAATATTACAATGCAATTAAAACATTTAATACATGATAATATTATTAATGCTAAATAGAATTAATATAATAGCGCAAAGAATTTTATAGTAGTTTAATTTGTTGATTAAAATTCTTTTTTATTAAGATGAGATGCTCACCCGTGACTCCCATGTATGGTCGCCGACTTAGAAACGTACAATACAATCGATCAATTTGCGTTTAGCAGAATCAATTTTACGTTGTTAGTTTTAAAATTATAGTGTATTTACCTAATGCCAAAATTAATGATAAGAACCTTAATTGAGTTTGTCAAATATTTACGATATTTTAATTTTCAAACGAGCTATAATCAGTTTTAAATTTTACAACCTTGTTAAGTCATAATTCACTTAAAAATTGATTTGATCATAAAAACTGAAGTACAAGCACAGATAATGTATTGAATGTTTTGATAATAGATATACATCAATTCACTATAATATAAAAGCAAATAATAAAAAAATCGGTTCTGCTGAACTCAAATATGGCATAGGAATAACCTACTGCAGTAACTATGCAGAATATAAAGTCAACATACGCGGGTGGTGCCTTTTATATATATATATATATATATCTCTCGATTAAATTAATTACTTAAAATAACATATCAAATTTTTCATTCTTCAATTTATCTAATCAACAAATAGTATTCATTTATTTAAATTTATTAAAATACCAATATTTAAATATGCATTATTTATACTATAATATATAGGTAATATTTATACTCAATGGTAGTACCAAACTTTAAGAGCCTCGTAGCACTTAGTACGCAAAGATCTATCTTTTACTCTACTAGTATTATTTTTATTGACTATTCATTTCACTTTAAAAAGCATATAATACAAACCCTCAAACAGTGTTTCCGATGTATATTATACGTTTTTTATCATATTTGTAATAATTATATAAAATAGTATTTGATATTGTTTAATCTGTGAAGTGATTAGTCGCCATTTATTAGCATAAAATCAGTTATCAATCATAATAATTAAATTTTCACTTCATATAAGTATATAATATATAACTTTTATGATTATATACGGGTAAGTTTCGAAACAATTATAGCTAGGTACCGTTAATACACTATTACATACATAAAAATTATATGGCATTAAAATTAATAGTTAAATTAAATATGCTTTTCATATTGTTTTATTTTATACTTTTGTGAACTAAAATTAAATGTTTGGCAGCATTTATTAAAAATACCTATATATAGTACAATATTTAAAATTTAAAACGTTAAACAGCAAAGTTGTTTTGTTCTTGTATAAATGTGTTTTATTTTTATTTATTGTTTTTTTTTTTAAGATATGTTTATCATTGGTGACGCATTTAAACATTATGCTATTTTATCCTTGAGATACACTAATCATGCAGGTATGCAAACATTGTAATACTTCTATATACAAATAATTATTTCTTTAAAAATAAATATTAAAAAGAAAAATTACTATATATTTTTAAAATATAAATAACTGTTCTATGTTAATATATTTAAATAACTATATAATTTATTGACGTGATAAACCAATTTTAGCGGCCGTTTACATGAATAATTTTGATTTGTAATTAGAACTAAATAATAAGCAATTTTGATAGTTCTCGAAAGAATAAAAGTAATAGTAAAATATGATAATAATTAACGAATTCACTCATTTTCAATTAATATAATATGCTATTGTAATTTAAAAAATAATATTATAAGAAATGTATACGTGCAAAATCTACGGAAAGAACATTTTAATCTAGTCTGAAAAGAAGATAATGTAACATAAAGTTAAAGTATGTAAACATGCATTTATTAACATATAACAATGATTATTTGAAGAGCTTTACGTTTTTACATAAAATGCTTATACTCAGTCAAATGCAAATACTAGCAGTTTAGTATATCGAAATATTATCGTTTGTTTTTCATTACTTTTGATTAGCTATCTGCTAAAAAAAAATTCAACTCAACAATTCCAAATAAAATATATTAAACAATATTGAATTATCAGTTTTAACATGATGCATTTATGAAAATAGATATTAGTTATGAACTTTATATCATATACGTAGTTAGTAAGAACTAAAGGCTAGATTAATATAAGAATACTTTTATTTTATTGTAAAAATAATATTTTTTAGCCAAAGGTTAAAAGGTTTTAAATAGATACAATAATTACAATAATAAATATTTAATAAGTTACCATATATTTCATATATTATAAACGTATTTGTATAGATTTACAAAACGAAATAACTACTTATACCTATATAATAATCATATAATAGTAATCTACAGCTCTATTATATTAATTGTTTGGCATAATTATTGTTAGATAAATACATGTATGCATCATTTAAAAACTTAACATGTAATGCTCTATTTTTTTAATAGAATAAAATAAGGTTATATATCTATTAAAAAAAAATATTCATTTATTTTCAATAATATTTTACAGTATAGTTTTACTGTTAGCGTATTATAAAAACACGCGGTTGCAGAATGAACTTTGGTAATCATTAATATGTTAATTACACAATAGTTTAGGTGACGTGTATGATAATATACATTCTCTCTTATCATACTTTAAATCTTAATTTTATAATTAGGTTAAGTTAATTTCTTAGAAATTATATCCAATTATACCACGTGTTAATCTACATACTACATAATATTGTCAGTATATTTTAATAACGGCTAGCTATATATTATGTATACATTATACTATATTACTAAATTATTATCCTTAACCGATATTTGCATTTACGTTTAAATATAAGTAGTTCGTCGTTCAATTTTCAGATTCTCAACAGTAAGTATATTTTTTAAATTGTTTCTTTCTAATATATAAGGGAAACAATGACATACAGGCATACACGATTGCTGTTTGTGTATATTACCTATATCTACCCTGCGTGCGCGTTTATTGCGGTTTTCGCGTATACCCCGCGAGATGGTCCGTGTGAGCGCGCTCAAACGCGCGCGCGTGTGTGTATCACGGTGAAAGGTTATTTATATAATAATATCATATCGTTGCGGCAGCGGCCACCAGCCTAGGTCGTGGTGGACGCGGGGGTGGGGTGGCTGTTGCGCGATGATCTCGCCCAGGAAAATCGTGACAAGCATCCGGTAGGCGGCGTGCGGCGGGCGGGATGCGCGCCTTCTTCTCACGGCTATATGCACAAGCAGCTTATATTCACTATGTATGTGTGTGTGTGTGTGTGTGTGTGTGTATAGGCATGTGCCTTGTTGTTGTATAGTTCGCCACGGGGGTCACTCAACTCTCCTCTCTAAACTGTACTCTTGATTTGGCGCTCCGGTTTTTCTCGTTCCAATGTGTGGTGGTGTTTCGGTTCAAAATATTGAAAATGTATATTGTATATAGTATTTATAAAATATACATATGTAATACTGTAGAAGACAAACGCGCGTGTAGGTATATATATTATTATTACGCGTGCATTATCTTTGTGTCAAAGACGGTGATGGGAGGGGAAATAGAAAATTGTTAATGATTGCGAAATTATTATACGAAAGTTGAATAATAATTTCGGGCCAAGAGATAATATATACTTTCACAAACCAAACACCCCCTCCCCATCACGACCCTGGAATAACGGCGTTTATATATACACATACATAGTGTAAATATATACATACACACACACTCGAATGAAGTTCAACGAATAAACTTGGGGCGGTTTTTAATGAATACTATATGCGGATGCGGATAGTGAGGAAGAAAAGTTTCGGGAGCGCGCGCACGCTCGGGTACAATCACGTCTTTATTAGCAGTCTCCGTGCTCGAATAATATAACGAATTAACCTTCTCGGTGAAGTTTTGCACAAAAGTGTCTTAAAAGACTACAGAATATACAAGTGTATACACCTATATAATATACAAGATTTTAGAGCCAAGAATATTGTTTGACATGCATAATATATTGTTGATTATTGTATGAAACTCAAATTAAGTATTAGAATTTGTAAACAAATACAATTAAACGTCATTATCGAAACAACAGTTAATTCATTTTTGAATTACCATATATTTTGTTCATGTAAGCATTATAAACACTTAAAATCAGTGTTGAATTTTGGGAAGAATACGGATAACTTAACTTATGAACTATAATCGTATAGCAAATTTACTTAACTAATAAACTGAATTATATCTTATAATGGTTTTCTGTCAATTAGTACAATAAAAATCCCCGGCGTCTCAAAACAATATCTTATCAGACACAATATTGGAAATTAAAAATGAAATTATAATCAATATTTGATTTTATTACATTTAATGTGTATGTACTGTTATTATTATTATTATTACCTAAAATTAAAAAAAAAATAAATTAAGGATGATGAAACATCTTTAAAAATTTAATGATGGTTTTAATATTTTATAAATTGTTGGTAAATCAGGGTAAATTATAATACATTACAAATGACTAATCAGTCATTTATAACAAACATTATGAATTTATTAATTTGGAGATTAGATTTTCAATTAAATATTTTATATTTTTACCTTGTAAACTACACAGGGTAAATCTATTTATTTTTATTTATTTAAAATAAAAATAATTTAAGAAATAAAAGATCTCTATTACATATCATTTTAATAATGGATAATTTATAACACACTGGAATAATTGGTCAAAGTAACACACCAAAAATAATCTAATTACTATCTACGTGCGAAGAATATCTAATATTTTTAATTATAAAGTAGTCTGACATAAATTAATGGTATATAATTTTTCAATTAGGTCCTAGAAGTTTAGTTGTTGATTAAAAATTGTAGGTAGTACTATTGTAACATACAAGTATAGTATTATACCTACAATATAGGTAATTATAAGGTATTATAAGGTTATTTTAGCACTGACTTTATATTTGATGTGATTTAAGAGGACGTCAAACTCGTCTCTGTCCAATACATGGACATCATACCAAATTTACGTTCAGCAGTTTTAATTTTGTATTGTATTGTTTTTGTTATTACTTAAAACTTAAAGCATTAATATTAGAGTGAATTAACTTATTAAAAAACGTTATAATTTATTATTTATACTTTAGTTTTTTTTTACATTTTAATTTTTAATCGAGTTATGAGTATTTTTAAATATTAATATTTTACAAGCAAGGTAGGTATTGATTTTATAAATAGTAAATTGTAGTAACCTATAATTACAATAATATAGGAACCACTATGTATACATTATTAAGTATTATAACGTATTGGATAATATAAATGATTAACAAATTATATACATTAATTGGGTATATGTTTATACACGAGTTTATACATATACATATTATATTGCATACAGTAATAAATTATTTAATAATTATGAATGTAGGTATCTTTAATACAGATGTAATAACAAATTTAGATATTGAAAAAAAATATATTTAATAATAAATTAATAACAATTATTAATTTATACAAACGATACGTTTCTTTAATAATAACAAGGTAGATTGAACTAGTATTTTTCAAAAATAAATTACTTATCTTGTATATAAAAATCTCGTATTATATAATAATTATTATAATAAAATATTATAATTAGTTGATAGTTCATAATATAATATTACTAGTTGTCATTATCTTATGACATTGTCAGAGAACAGTATAAATAATATGAAATAGTATAAATTTAATCTTTATACTTAGAATACATATGTCGAAATATTTTAATTCTTACGAATAATATTTTTTTAAATACAACAAATTAACTAATACCTATTGTTAATTTTTATTTAGATATCCAATTTGGAAAAAAAATTAATTTCAAACAATTTAAAAAAAATGTGGCTATATTTTAATATTTTTTAAATCTGGTAAGAACAAATTTATAGGAAAAACAATTTGTATTATATTTTCAAGTTTTAAATAAAAAATAAATCACAAAAAAGGGTAGAAATATTATTTAAATTACATGAAATCTAGAAAATGCTAATATGAATATTATTTAAATCTCAATAGGTATTTATTATTGAATTACAATAAAAAAAAACAAAATTGATTTTGTCATTGAGTGATTTAGCAGCAATTTTAATGCTCTAAAAAATGATAGTAAAAAAAATAAATAAATAAATATTAAACATATTATTGTCAAACCAACTTATTCGAAACTACACTCTGAATTTATAGTACCTGTCGGAATTAAATGGATTATTCGGAATGAAAAGTTAGATAAGTAGTTTGTAAGACTAATACGTCATACGAATTATGAAAATGTATCAAATACGAAAACTATTAATTTGTTTGTATATCCAAAAAGTAATTTCATTTGATAATTTATTATCAATATATTATATATATTATATATATATAGGTATTACGTATGTATTTTATAAATAATAAATGTTGATTAGAGAATAAAAATAAAATATAATATATCATATTTATAGGTGTAACAAATGTATTTTTTTATCAAATTTTATTAATGAGTATCAAACATATTATACCTGCCTATATATAACTTTTCCGAAATAAAAAATACTAAGAAAGTCGCAACCTACACTAAAATACGAAATAAAATAACATATTTAGTTATTCACAAATATATTTATTACGAATAACGATATAATATACAGTAGGAGGCACCTGCCCATTTTTAATCGTATAAATAAATTAGTGATATATTATAATTAGAAAACATACAACTTCGCATAATAAAATATAATATTAATATTAATATTATACTTAATAAATAAAAAATGAAGTCTAAAATAATAAAATTAAAAAATAAATACAGGTAATACTAAAAATTATATTATTAATTGTTAAAAATATTTTTAGCCTTGAATTTTTTTAAAACAAATTGATGATTTTAGACAATGCGTATTAAAATTTTCGTAAAATAAGTGTATTGTTTGCTCTGTTTAATTGGATAATTTACATTGCAAATCATGAGACAATAGACTTAACATTTACTTAACAATACAGACATGGTACGGATGTCATAATATTTTCATTCTTTATAGTCACAATCATAAATATTATTGATATTTGATAAACTTTGAAAAACGTGAAGTAATTTATAAAACATTTATTTTTACACTTTTAATAATAATATTTATATTCATAAATATTAAGTATATTAATAAAAAAAATTACAAAAATAAAAATCTTATTTAAAAAAATATTGTATCTATATTTAAAAATGTCCATATTTCATTAAAATTGATCACGATATCTTCAATAAAAGATAAATATACTTTAATTCATTTTTTAACAAATCCTTATAATATCATAGTGTTTGAGTTTACAAATTGTTCAACATACAGAGGGACCATTTAAGTGTCAACACTTATTAATTCGAAAAGTTCTAACTTTTTAAAGCAATTTTTTAAAAAAAAAACACGATAGGTATCATTTTTATTTTTGAAGTTTTTACTTTTTTAAATGACACATATTTTATTTCATATTCTGAAACAGAATATTTAAATAGTACTCCATAATTTTGTATTCATAATGTGGACAATATATAAATATATAAATGATACTATAATAATATTGAATACAAAATTAATTAATAAAATAAATAATCAATTTATTTAAAAATACACATAGTATTAATAATATAATAATTATAAGTAGTTTAATTTATATATCAAATTAAGAATTTATGTAGTGTAATTAATAATACAAAATCTGAAAAACAGTATTAAACGGATGAGGATGGTAGATAAGAAGGGCCCAGGTTCTTTCTTTTTAAAAAGTAGTAATTTTATTTTCTTCTTTTACTTTAATTTTTTTCTGTTTTAATATTTAAGCCTTTGTTTTATCCTTTTTATTATTCTTTTGTAATGAGAACAACAAAATTAAATTCTACCCCAACCTAAGACCATAATATGCAATACACAACTGGCTGGAAAAATCTTGAACTACATTAAGGTATGCGATAACAATCCTTTTTTACTTTAAACAAGGTAAGAGATAACATGCCACGCTCACTGAAGTTAATTATTTGTTAGACTAGTTTTAAATTAAAAATACAAAAACTGACACCATAACAATTTTTAATTTAGAGAAATTGGAAAACAAATTATTTTCTCTTAAAAATAGCAAATAACCGTTATATTAATTATTTTACATTGATTAATATATTGAAATCAATTTTTGTATTTTTAATACTAAGTAACTTTCATGAAAGTTGTTAATAATTAATATTTTATAGTATATACTAATATTATAAATTATACATGATAAATAACTTATAATAAAAATACAAGCTCTTATTTGTATTGACCAATTTTGTTAAACACTCACCTGGCAAATCTTTCTTTGTCTTGAATATTATCATCTTCCATTCTAGAATATTTCTGACTAGAATCCTCTTCATCGGATCTGAAACAAAATTATTTATTTATTAAAATAAATATAATAGCTTATTAAATAGTATCATATATATTATATTAGGTAATTTAATACTTAATTTAGATATGAATGCTAATAATTATAGTAGCAATACATATGTAAACATTTTTTTTATATATTGGGGATGGAATCTTCTTGCTCAAATTGTAAGAAAATAAATATTACAATATATATATGCGTGTGTGTGTGTGTGTGTGTATTTGTGTGTGTATGTATTAACAATTAAAATATTAATTTTTTTTATACATATTTTAACATACAAATTAATGTTATATATATTTTTTTTTTTTTTTTGTCAATAAAAACTGTTTTGACAACAGTTTTCAGGATTTAACGTTTAAATCACATTAAAAATGATTCATTAGAAAATGAAGTAATTCAAATTTAAAAGATGAATTTGAGGATAATCATTTTCTTCACATTTCAAGTAAACCTCTTAATATTTAATTAACCATGCATTTTTTAAATATTTAACATTTTCGAACTGGTGGTTATGAAGCATTTGAAAATAGTATGTTCCTATGGTATAGAACTTAAATGTTTCCATACAAACTAAAACGAATCATGAAGTCAAAATTCGAAATTAATAAAAGTGGAGAACCAATTTTAAAAAAATAACCCATAAAGTAGGTACCATTCTTTATTACATATTAAAACTAGATGAACATAAATATATTCTATATTATTATTTATTACTTTATATAAAGTATTATCAAGCGGCAAGCTTAGTATTATTATAATACAAGGATAGTTTCATTGGATACTTTTTTGCTAGAATTCTTTTTCATTCAACAATGGAAACATTGTGTTGTACGTTATACTAAATTCAAAGAATTTTCACTATTCTGAGAATGTGAAACAAGATTAATCATATCATACAAAGAAAATAATAAATTGTATAACATTACCAACAAATTATGAAGGATCATTTTATGTTATTTAGTTTATTGAAAAATTATTATTATCCCTATGGCATAGTGTATTGTTATGCTAATTACAAGAAAGAATCTCTAAGTTCCGAGATATCTTTAAACTATTTTCATTTAACAATCGTTTCCTTTCGGTACATTACTTCTTATTGTTGTATTATTGGAATGTTAGAAGCGATTTCATTTTTAGGTCAATACGATAAAAAAAAATGTCCGGGGCCCGATTGTCTGCGAGGGTAAGGGACACCTGTAGTATAGAACACCTGGCTATCAGACCTCATGCCGAGGAAATGGTGACTTTGATATATGGACGAAGGTCAAGTCAAATCCTACTACTTTTACAAAGGATTTTTAAAAGAAACAGATTTTTCTGAAATTATTAATTTTGCAATACGTTTGTAACCATATTATTTGATTCTGAAGACGATATAGAATTCTGTGACACTAACACATGTGTGATCTGAGAAAAACTATTGGCTAATATGCGGTGCAGAGGATACAGCGGAACTAATGTGCTATAGTGTTCGTTGTCCTCTCCGGGCTCCGCGCGTCATCACCACTACTAGGCTCGCGCTCGAAGGCGTGTCAAATGCGGTACATCAATCTAAGTGTTGATAAATTATTGTGGTTCAATGTTCAATAAAATAGGTATCTATTATGGGTGTATTACAGTACATTTTTCATTCTTTTTTTAACGACTTTTTTTACTATAGCTATAAAAAGTTTAAAGTACTTATATTTCTAACCGATTTAAAAAAAAAAATTGTGTTAACAATATTTTAATTCAGTATAATATTTCTTAACCATTTTCATTTGAATTATGTTAATTTAAAATATTTTAAATCTGACCATATACATATTTTATTATAATATTATAACATGTATAATGAATAATAGTTTATAATAATTTTATTACATAATAATATACGTTATTTGAGTTCAATTAAATTTATCAGTTAGCTGATTATAAGTGTGCTAGTCTTAAAAATCAAAATTATTTAAATCAATCGTTTTATTAAAAATGATATTAGTGCACATTTACGTTGTTAAGGTTATTTGTGTTCATAATACATATAATATATATAAACTAATTATTTAGAATTATTTAAAAAAAAAGTTAATTACATAGTTACTGGTATCTAGAAGGATCATAGAAAATAATACTTGGACTAGTGATCAATTTAATTGCGATACGTTAGTAAGTTGTACCACACAAAATAAATAATTCTGTGATTATATAATTAATTAGGTAGTACCTAGGTACCGACCATATTTTTTTTAAATTATAGTTAAACAGATAACGACACAACCTAAATATATCTAGTTGTTGTTTTTTTTTTTTTGAACAACTTAAATAAATTTGAAAATATGTATATATTTTTTTTCCAACAATGAATGCACCTATAGAAATATTCATACTACCTATAGTGTTAGTTGTTTGTTGATGATATCGATCAATTATTAAATAATATTAGTGATACACGTGTACCCAGTACGTGTTTGTTTGATAAAGGTCAATTAAGCTCCGATTTTGATACTATTAATCTAGACGAGAACTATATTGTTTTTGGATTATATACATAGTTACTGGTTTACAACATTCCACACGTGAAAGGCATTATAATAGTCTGTACAGACAATTATTTATATATATATATATATTTAATATTACATTCGAAAAACCGACAAGTTAAAAAGAAATTTAACACACAACGAATAATTAGAACGAAATTTTAGATTTTAAGTTGTTATTTATTATGAGAGCCAATCAAAAGTTTTATTTAAAAAGCTAACCAGACAAATCAACTAAATATATTATAATATATAAAAATATTATTTCCACCAAATATAAATAAATGATAATCATTAAAATGTACATCTAATAATAATAATTAAATAAACAATTAAAATATAGTATAATATTATATATTATTATATAGGATGCGAGTTATAATTCGTTTTAGAATTGGAAACATAATTAGAATTCCTGTGTATTATAAAGTCTGTTCTATAAGATAGGTAAACAATACACAGTACAAGGTATAATCATTAATTACTCGATTAAAATTAAAAATAATATTGTTTTTAAATATTATTAAACAATGGATTATCTTTTATTTTATGTTACTACATTAATTAAACTTTAGATCCTTAGGTATCTCAACGGTAAAACAATATATTTAAATGTATGTTTTTCAGCAGAAATCAATAAGAAACTACTAATTTTAAAGTTAGTATAATTTTTTATAAATATATATTGCGGATGTTCCGGGTGACACAGTACTTTTGGAATAGACGATATACATAAAATATAAAATATATATTATATCAAAATAATTTGGTTTTCCAAATTGTGTGTAATAATAATGGTGAGGATCGCTTAAGTATCAAGATAATCCCAACCATTTTCGTAGTACGAAATTTGGAAGACTGTATATATTTATGATTGATATATAATAAATTAATAAGTCTAAAAATAATTACATAATAAACCGTATACAAATAACTAAACAACATTAAAATCTTTTTTTCTGTATAGGTACTAGTATGGCAGTAATGCTCTAATACCTATATTAATTATTATTTTCCAAACTTCTATAACAAATGTAACAAAAATATAAATATTTAGAACTTTAAAAACATATATAACTATATAACCATCGCAAAAGCTATGAACTACAGCAGTTAGTAAAATTGCTTAAGATCAACAGTTAACAAATTATAAGTATAATCAATAGAGGTTCAATTTATTAAAAAATAAATATACTTCAATACTTATTTATACTACAGGAATAATAGCAAACGTATTTGTTTAGTGATTAGATATACATAGTAAATAAATTAAAAAGTAGATATAGCATTATTTTATCGAAAAAAAAAATAGAAAAATAAGTTACTTTTATGTTAGTTAATATTATTAATAGTTGCTATTTTCACTAATGACAAAAACATAATATACATCTGACATATACTTAATATTTATACAAATCGTTTAATACATAGTTAAGAAAATTAATTAAAATGTATAAATAATTTTGAAAATTTAAATCGTGAATCTGAAAGTAATGAATTATATGTTATACATAAAGTGATAAGACAGTATTATATGTATATACATTACATAATGAATTTATGTTCAATCTTCAAGATCAAGACTGTATTTTAATTTCTTTTACGTCAAATAAATATATTTTATTCGTAACCTTAAAAGTAGTAGTGTTCAGTAACGCATATAAAGTCAAGTTAGAAAAATTGAAAGTTGGGAATTACATTTGTAATAAAAATTTTTTTTAATAATGCTTTAAGCATTCCCTGAAAATTACGTCAATTTGTGCATTTGTGACATTGGTATCATTATTAATAAAATAAAAAAATATTAAATAATGGACGGTCATTCTAACAGTATTTTATTACTATTTGCTGCAAGGCCTAGCATTTAAATGAACGGGAACCTAAATACAACATCCTGGTTAACTTGAATACCTTTTAATCTTATAAAATTTATGTAACTTGTGATATGTATTTTTTTAATTCTGTTTATTTGATTTTACTATTAATTGTTAAACAATAATAATTATTCAACGGAATAATTTCACAGTCAATAATAGCTATTAAATAAAAATATTTACAATATTAATATCAACACATTTTAACATTTATAATTTATGATTCGTTTCATACATTAATTCAGTAATTTAGTCTTTTAGTTATATTTTATGAATAAAAATAAAATTCTAAAGAAATCCTACAATTTAAAAGTAAAAACTTAACTATATGGTTGTAATACAGTTTATAAACTATAATATATAATTATAAATATTCAGGTATACCTAAACATAGTTTTCAAATAAAGTATTTCCCGGACTACTTTTATTCACCCTGAATAATAGTTATGAGCACCCATGTGTTTGTTTTTTTTTTAATATTTAAACGACTGAATAAATAAATTATCCTGGAGCAAAGATCGTTTTATTGAAAAACTTTAATTGTTCAACATGTAAATAAAAATAAATAATATATAAAATATATATTAACAGAGATTATCATGAGTCATGACATAAAATATAAGGCAGGTACATTAAGTTTTTAAATACTTTATTAAGTGAAAATCTGATAATAGGACTAATTTTTAATTAAATATATTTCGTTAAAATGCATTTTTATATCAAACAATGTAATTGAAAAACACAATCTGTGATTTTATAACAAAAATAAGTTGTATCGAGATTGATTGGTATGAATACATAGATAAATATGTTTATATTTAAATTATTTCCATTTCGAAGTTTAATATGTTTTTATGTATTGTTCCATAACAGAAAATAAATACAAATATTAATAATTTTTCATTCCTGACTTAAGTTCAAAATATTCGAAATAAAAAATGTTTATACAATCCATAAAAACAACGAAAATAATTTTAATTCGTATGAACCAATATTGCGATAAATTATAATATCAAGTATATTATTGTTAAAGTTACGAAGATAAAAACGTGAAAATATCCTCAACGAGATATATTTTTCTGAATATAATTTTATAAAGAAAACATTAGGAATATATTAAGTATTGTTTAAACATTTGAACACATTTTCATTTTTAATAATAATATTTTGCTTATAGTTGATAATTTAATTTATGAAATTATTGTTAAAAACTTTAATTACCTGTTTAAAATAATCAATGGGGTAAAAACAATTACTAGACCACCGACTGATAACACTCTAATTCATTAAACTTATACAATACTCACACGCGCGCTCGCCCGCGCGTATATTTAACTACCGTAAATACACAAGAACAAAACACATGCAATAAATTAGTAAGTCAAAACTACTCATTAGTTAAACAAAATCAACTGATTGAAATATTTATTTTTTACAAGCTGCTAACATCAAACAGTGTCACAGAGTGTTAAAATATTTATATCGGTTGCAATGTTGTAATTTAAACTGAGATATTAAAAATGTTCTTATCGTGGTACTAACTGAATACTAAAAAATATATTGTTATTTTAAGGAATTATAATAAAACGATATTTTTACTACCATATGGTATAAATTATAAATATTAAGTATACCTCCTAACCTACCTAATATATCTATATTAAATAATCTATTGTTAAGATTTCGATTTATTTTTCTAAATCTAAAACAATATTTATAAGCTATTAATACGATACCACTAAAATTATAAAATATAATACAAAATTTTGTGGTATAAATTGTTAGATAATTATTTAAGTTTACTAGTAACTTAATTAAAACATAAGAATCTAATATCAACATGCATCCGTATCAATATAAAAAATATGTAATTAATTTGTTTGAAAAGCGAGTTACGAGTGTCATTATTATTGAGTAGCTAAAACGAATGAGAGGAAATCAATTAGATAGTCAATATAGATATAACTTGACTACAGTACAGTACACAAAGATTTTAATAGGTGAATTATAATAATATATTATAAATTAATGTAACTAAAATTATAATAGTACCTAGTTAGTAATGTTAGTATGTTTTCTAATCGTCACCGTTTTTACCACAAAAATAACGGTCTATTGTCATAGCTCATAAGGACATAAGGTATCACGTTGATTTCTACATAAAAACAGGTAGTAGTTTCGTCATACTAATATACCTCGGTGTGCCGACCACATTGACCAATTGTAGAACATAAAATAATATAAATATAATATTATAACATATATTTATATTATAATAAATATAGCGATAAGCCTTGTGCGACCCAGCGTGGCGTTGTTTACATAAAAAAACAATTATATTAAACAAACTGGCCATAGGAATAATTTTATTATTATTATTATATTATATTAGAGAGTATGGTTTTTAATGAGTAATTACACGCGCTACTGTAGACGAAGTATTTAAAGCGGAGTGGGGGCTTTGTCGAGTGGGCAAAGATTACGGAACGACAAGTAAAATCACATCATTGTAAAATAATATATCTAAATCGTATTTATTACACCGTCGTTATAAAAAAAGTTAAAATAAGTTATTATTATATTAAAGTATATATATTTCTTGATTTGTAAAAACATTAATAATATAATATTGTATATTTTTTATCATTTAATAATAGTTATTTTAAGTATCAAAGTAAACCTCCTCCGTTTCTGTATCGCCTCTTCAGGCATTTGAAGCGGCGGTGGTGGTGGTGGTTCACATACGGCCGGCATGGGCATGACCATAGCCATAGGTATGGGACCAGGCTGCAGATAACCACCCGAGTCTCCCGCGGAGGACTCAACAGCCCCGTAATGGGGCGGACCAGCGTATCCGTACATCCGGCTATTGCTACAGTGGTAGTTGTAGCCACTAATCGTTGCTCATAACACCACCGCGGTCGCGACGTCTTCGCGTCCGGAAGCCGTCGCCGAGACGACATATATGTCACGAGACACCATAAAAAATAAACCAACGGAATTATTGAGACGAACGACACCAACCAAATATATATATATATATATATAAATATAAACCAAAAACTAAAAAAATAAAAGATTTTCTTATTTCACTAAATCTGAAGGATGAAACGTTAACATACACACAAACGCTATAAAATATTACTATATTATACGCACGCACGCACGTGGACTGACACAGGAACACGAACTCGAGAAACGCAAACGACGCGAGTACGCTGAAGACTGAACCGGACGACCACGGTCGCCGCCGCCGGCCACCGCCATCGCCATCGCCACAGGTACACACGCATTACACGGTCTGTGTTGTGCGGCGTCGGCGGTCCTGGTGGGGATTATGGAGAGGACTGAAGAGAGGCATTCCCCACCACCGCGCCACAAGAGAACGGTCGTGGGGAAATGCTTAAAGAAAAAACAAGATTCCAACAAGCATTGCTAGGTAACGCCGATAGCGCGCACGGTTAATGTGTTGTGTGTCGGGTTTATCGTACACGATGATGAATAGGAATAGACCGAAGAGGGAAATAAAAAATAAAATAAAAAAATGAACCGTTTATTAGGGCGAACAGTACTTTGTATTTAAGGTATATTATACACAACTGCACTAGGGGAGAACGGGTCGACGACTCCCGAAAGTATAGTATGACGTACTTTTGTACAACATTTGATAGGTGAAAATATCAAAAGTTGGACATCCAAGAAGTTTAACGGAATAATAGTATATTTAATATTTGTATTATTCTTACAATTCTATCACAATAATATGGATATCAAATTTTTCGAAGAAATCAAGTTGAAGTGCAACTAACAGAAAGAAAATACCCTATTGGCTATTAATTGATTATAATATAATATATAATAACCAATGCTTAAATCATATACAATTTAATACTATTGAAGAATTTAAAAATATTTGGTAATACATTTACATACTAACAATTTCTACGGAATTTATTCTTCTGCCGGGGTTGTAACCAAGCAAAATTTTTTATTGTAGTTATTATAGTATTATTATTATTAAATGTTCTTATTGTTTAAAAAATATTTAAGAATGTACTTTTTTGTATAACTATTAATAAGTATTGTGCTATTTATGTCCATATAATAAATAATGACGTTCAATATATCAATATAAGAATGAATGATAACAATAAAATAATATTAATATATTCATTTAAAACACAATGTCTACACTTATTGTAATTAATATTTATTCATTGAAAGTCTACACATTACACCCTAAAAAAGTAAAAAGTACATGAACTGGAATGAATAAAAATATACGAATATTATATATTTAAGAATTAAAATTTGATACTATTTCCCCCTAATTCTGTACAATATGACACATTGACACTTAATAGATTAGATCCTTGTCGGGGCATCATGTCTGGATCCTAAATGATATATAGTTTCCTTTCGGAGACATAGTTTTTTTTTTTTAAATCCCTATTTATATAATAAAACTGAGAACTAAACATATGTATCACATGTATCACAAATAATTTCTAAAGGTTATTATTTTTTTGATTAGTGAATAACAGGACATTTAAAATCGAAAAAGTTTATAATATCGTTATCGTATATTAAACAATAATTATTATATTATTATATGGTTATTGGTTAATTAATTAATCTATAGATATAGTTATGTCATATACTTAAGATTCGGTATACAACAATAGTTATTAAATCATACATGATTTGATATTTTTTTTTATACGTCTACCAAGTAATTATTATTATTATTATTCACATTAAAAAATGAAGTATATTAATACATTTTAAAGTATACAATAAACAACAGTTGATCGAATTTAACATATTTAAAGGTATTTCTTATACAATTTTGTATGCTACTCTATTGTCTCTATTAATAAGTATATAACCAACTAAAATAATAATGAATGGTAACATTTTAAATATTATTATTGTACACACATAATAAATAAAATAATTATTGTATTTATTATAACATTGTAAGTGAATAATAGTATATAGGTATATTTAAGTATATTTGAATAACCTTGCAATATAATATTATTAAATTAAAGATAGGTTTGGCAAGGCAACAACCCAAATTTATATAACTTTTTTATATAGTTCACATCACATAATATTTACGATGAGTAAGATAACTATGAACTATCCATGAGAATCTAATTTTAATATCTAATATTTCTTTAATTATATAATACATTTAATAACATAATATTTTTTTTCCGAAAAATTGATAAACACGTCTTGGTTACGTGATTCTTCAGCTAACCCATAATGGAAAATCAAAAGTAATGGATTTTTTCATAAATAATTAAAAATAATAAACTATTCTTAAATTTTACTTGGCTACCATTTCATCTTAATACTATCATTTGTCTGATGAGTTAACAAATATACAGAACCATTGCAATATTATATTTAAATGCGTTTAAATGTTATAAAAGAATATTTTAATAATACCAGAACAATACCAACCCCTTTTTTATTAAATTTTTTGTATTTCATTATTAATATTTACCTGGTGACATGTTTTGTATTTTAATATCTTGTACATTTATTAAAAACATCAAAAGATTTTTTACTGGGTAGTTATAAATAACCGAATAGATCTTATCATTGACCCTGTACATCACGTTCATCAGATATTCATCAACCGTAGAAAAACTATGTAGGTACCATACTTTGAACAAACGATTATCCTTTGCTTTACATAATAAATAAATAACAAAAAATATAAAATATACATGTACTTACAAACTATATATTTAAGTACCACAAAAAACGTACAAATAAAAACCATATTACACAAACATCTTAAAATCTATTGTTAAAAATTAAAACGTAAAAAATAACATATTACTAAATCATACTATATCCATAATAAATTGTACGCTATTCATGGACAAAATACAAAATTAAAAATATCTAAATTTAAAACATTATTAATTTCAGTTTAAATTTTAGGTAAAGACATATTTTTGTGAATGATGTACTGTTGGAACTATGTTATATATTTAGTAAACTAAGGGAAGAATAAATATTTCCGAATAAGTTTTTCCGTCTCATTTTAGATTTTAAACGGAGTGATGAATGTACATTTTTAAATTTCTATTTTAAATCTATGATCATCACCAATTTGAGTAGTAAAAATGATTCTATCTTTAACTCTAAGAGTGGTTTCAGGTGAAAATTGTTTATTTTAATAGTAAACTTAGTATGGTCGTAGGCGAAAAATTCCCAATAATTTTAATAAAAATTTAAAAAAACGTCAAAAATTAGGGAAACAGTCATTTTTACAATAAATCGATAAGGATATTTTTTTTTGATTATTTTTTCAAAAATGAATAATAACAAATAGGAAATTTTTAAAACCTATTATATTAATTATCATTTTTTAAACACTATGTATATAATTTTCAAATTATTTTATCTCGTTTTATGCTATTTATAAAATTTAGTTGTTGATTTTTAGTCCATATAGACATAATATTTTTGTGTACATCTAAAACTCTAATTTTAACGATGTTGTATTTTTTTTCTTATTATATTAAATACGAATAATAACAATCTATATACATAAATAAGGTACTAAATTATGCAATATTGATAAAATACACGAATGGCGTAAATAAATGAGTTTGGGAGATCACTAGACAGTGTCGCCTGACGGATTAAATTAAATCTTTATACCGGGTTCATTTTAAATATTATAGTTATCAGAGGCTTTATGAGAGGTCGATAGGATAATTGATTAATTAGCGAATTTTGATGACGGGTTAACTTTTAATGAAAATAAAAATAATATGAATTAGTTAACTTGGTGAGTGTTGGCATTTTAAATTTATTGTTAAGATTATTTTTGTTTGATGAACCAGACCCTTTTTGGGTAGACGATAAGTAAACTTAAAGACCTGCCATAAAGTAAAGCGACTTTTTTGTATTAGAAGGATATAGTTCGAAAATGACACGAATCAAAAGTACTTAAAGAATATCAGCATAGTTTCAACTAATGTAAATAAAAATGACTAACTAGTTATTAGCAACAACCATCGAAAAGCGTTATCATTATTAATAGGACGCCATATCCACATATATAAAGGTGTCCTCGTAAGTAAGATTCGAAACATATTTACGATATACCAGTATAATATTTTGTGTTAAACGTTTTAATTTTTGAAGAAATATTAAAAACCGCAGTCTTAACTAAGCTCTATTTACAATTGTTTTATGAATGCAATGAATGATAACATATCATTGTTTTAAAATGTAATACAGGTACTTAATCGTCTAAAGCCCCTAATCAGTATTATAAGGATTTTTAAATTTTATATAATCATAAAACGTTTTAATTAATCAAATTTAATTTTTGAATTTTATATATAAACACAGATTATGTTCTTAGTCTTCTTATATATTTAAGTTTATGTACCCAATACTCGGACTCACGGATGGGAAAAAACGAACCACCAAAAATATTTCATTTTACATAATGTTGAATTCACATTTGAAAATATGTTTTTTGATAGATTCTTCGGTTTTTACAGGTAAAAACAATTTTTTTTGTATATTTATTTTTTCATTATTTTTCTATATAAACATAGAATAATAAACTTAAGGCTTCACACCCAATTAGCATTTATTCTATTTTTTAAAAGTATAAAATGTTTTTAGAATCATACAAACTTCTTAAAAACAAATTGCCTATCCTCTATAGTAATAACATGAATATTAAAAATAAAACACTAAATTAATGGTTAAATGTCAGTAATAGTCTAACAATAGGTATGTATGAAATATATTAAAATATTTAATTTTTAATTCTTTTTAAATTTAGTCAGAATAGGGGTTGTTATTTAGAATAACTGTTATGCGTCAGCTAATCCTCCCAAGAATTCACCAATGTATAATTATAAATATGACCAAATTTATTGGAACATTTATACTGAAAAAAATAAGTTTACAAATAAAATAAACAAATAAGACAATTGATTCATTGATTAGCAATAAACACACAATTTTAAAACTTGTATATATTTACTAACTAATATTTTTAAGAATTTGAATGAGCCAACTTATAAATAAAAATTATAAATTAGTATTTTTGATTAATACAAACTGTATCATAAATAGTTAATAAATAATAACTAGATATTCACTATTCAAATATATCATTATTTTAACTGCAGATCAAAACATATTTACAATAACATTACACTTATATAATAAAACTTAATCCATTTTCCTTATTTGGGATGTAACTAAAATGGATATCAATTGAATACAGTTCATAAAATGAATAATACATCATAGATGTATGTTTGTCAACAGTTTGTTTTTAAAACAATAATCTACTGAAATGCTATTGTTTAACAAACAAACACATTCAACTAAGCAACATAAGATTTTGTTTGTGTTGTGTTATCCAAAATATGATAGGTATAGAAAGTCATGTTGTGTGTTTGCCATCAAAACTAACAATATACATTAAGAATTGTCAAATTTAATTTTCTTATAGGCTATTGCCTATTACTATATGGAATGCTATAATGCTACACATACTTTTAAACATGCAATTTAATATATATTTTTTAGCCTAGTGATAAAAAAAAAATTAAACAGAATTCAATAAAATAAATGCAAAATACTTAGGTATATTTGTTGATATTATTAAAAAACAGAAAGTAAATAACCATAAATTTTTTATTTATAAAGTAACAACAATAATCTTAAAACTTAATTCTTTTCTTTTTCCAAAGAATATTACATATCTATGCTGTCTGTACAACTCAATTTTATATAAACTAAAATATATATAAGTTATATTACCTTAATTAAAACTCTATATAGTTAGTTATATACTTAAATATAATATCACTTCAAATATAGGTATAATATTTTAATATATAGCAAAAGCATTCAAATTAATTGACGGAAAAAAATATATTTACCATAAATATTAATATTAAGTAGAAAATATAAAAGAATATTCTAAATTATTAAAAAATTTAAAATTAATATGTAAAAAATGTAAATCTATAAAATAACAAATAAATCAAACTTACTAAATATTTGAAATTTAATATTTATAAACATAATTTTAGATTCCAAATGGAGCAATAAATGTATTGACTTAATAACAATATTTTTTTGTTTGCTTACTCTTTTATCAGATTTTACTATTCGGAAAAATGATTTGGTTTGCAACTTTAAGAATGGTTTCTAATACTAAATCAGATCATTTAGTTGGCCGGCCAAAAATAAAGTGTCTTATACTTTTCAAAATAATTGAAAAAAAAAAGGGAGAATTACACTGAAGATCAACTGTACAGTAAAGCAGTTACCTACTTTCCCCTTTATAAATATATATAGTAATAAAATAGTGAAGTATACCAAATTGAATAATACCAATTGCTGTTTTATAATGATTTTTAAATATATATACTCTTCTTAAAATAAAGAATGTGAATCCTTTTTTGAATATAAAAAAGTGAATGATGGTGAATGCCTATTAAACTGACTGCTCATATAATAATAGGGTATATTAACCAGCAACAAAATTGAAACTAAGAGAAGGTAATAACTGTAGTAATGTCAATTATAACAATTGGTAGGTAGGGAGGTAATTGCTTGATAGAACCTTAGACTATATTTTGATTTTAAATTGATGACTGAGATTTTTTTATTCTGAAGTATTGTCTTAAAATCGCACCAATATAACACAATTATTTTTTAAATCAAAACTAAATCAAATTTAAAATATTGATATTTTAATTTACAGAAAAACCTCTGAACAACAGACACTCTTGGTCATCAAAATATTAATGACTATTTGGAGATATCTACTATTTAGATTGTGTAAATTTTTGAAATTCATAAAGAGTAAATCTCGGGCTGATGTTTTGAAGAAAAAAATATGCACTGTATTAAATTTAATTATAGTGTTTTAACAATTAACAAATTAGTCAAAAAAAATATAAATTAATATTACTTTTAACATTTAAAATATAATATAATATCAAAATATTAATATAATATAATATCAATATAACACCCAGTTTCTTTTTAAAGAAATAAAAAAATAAAAAAGGTGAACAAATGTCGAATGGATCATTGCAATCTGTAATGGATGTATTCAATTTAAATGCATTGTTTTGTTATATCATAACATAATGGTAAATCTTGTTTGCAATTTTCAAGCATCTTGAGCCAAAAAAATGTTATCAAAATTAAAAAATAAAGATTGAAAATCCCAAATATCTATAAATACCTCAAAATAAAATAAATAGAAATTTATTTCATAAGTTGGAAATGCTAACATAAATAATTTTTGAAAATTTCAAGTATCTAGTTTTTTGTTTTTAAGCTATACTAAAAAAATAAATAAATTTTGTCAAATACTGGTTTTGCATAAAAATTCTCATTTATTCTTGATTATTTTTTTTTAAATAAGAGTTCACAGTTGGAAGGTGTCTGTTAGTGGAGATTTCACTGTATTATTATTAATTTTGATATTTTAATATATTTACTATTATAGTTAAATCATAATATTTTTATTATAGACAAATATTATGTTAATATACCTATTTATAGGCAAGTTTGAAATATTTATAATTTAATTTCTTATTACATTGATACAAGACATTGATCAAACAAATTCAAATTGAACTTATAAACAAAATAACACTATTCTAAATTAATTTAAAATTTTCTTTTAAATTTATTACTTAAAACTTATATGAAACATAAGAAAATTACATCCTAATAATTCATGTTTTACAATACAAATATCAATCGGGCAGAAATATTTATGAGTTTCTGGGTATACAATAGGTAAGCTAATGTACTTATTAACTTGATTCATGTTCTTATAGTATATATTATATATCTATTATTATACTATGTACTTATTGTATAATTAAATATTTATTATAACAGCATATTATGACATGCATTAACTAGTATGATACAACTACTATTATAATATTATATGATCCACTTGTATCCAATTAAGTTACAGATGTACAAAAAATCTTAAAAATATATTTTGTATTTTAATAAATCATAACTATAAAAAGTAATTTAATCCAACATTTATGTTTGTTAATCACTGTTTAATCTCATTAATAATAATAATAATAATAATAATTTCATTTATAATGTATGGAATAAAATAAAATATTATTTTTAATGTTCTAAAAATGAATTAATTAATATTCATTAAACTCTACATAAGAAAGGGAGTGTAATCCTACTTTAATTTTAAATAATACTGTGTACAACAAACTAAATTAAAAAAATAAATATAGTTTAACAATTTTATTGTTAAAATTTTTTAATTTACTTTTTAATTTTGTATAATTTTATATTTTGATGTATAACGTTCTTAAAAATATTTGAATAGAGAATTTCCGACAAATAAATAGTTATAAATACTTACAATTCCAAAATTTGATTTTTATAAATAAAGTTTTCCAAAACATGTTCTGCTTTGAAATTCACAATTTTTTTTTTATTTAAAATTTCATTCCATTTTCAATTTAAATAGCTTAGATTGGAAACTATGATACTAAGTGTTATTAGTAGCAATTTAAAAATATCAAAAATACACGACCACAACATTATTTAATAATATGTGTTCTAAATTCTAATTCTCTATCTTCTTTGCTCAAGATTGGTTTATTGATTACTTATAATGATGTATTGAATTAATTGTATTCAAACCAACTATGGAGTAGATGCACTTACAGGTTTATATATGTATATTCAAAATAATAACAATCGGTTGCTATTTACACTCTGATTTGTTTTATTTAAAATATTTATATTCCTAAGAAAATATTCTTAATAAGTGAATAGTACTTTTTATGGTTATTTTTGAATACAAAATAATATTAAAATTATTTATATATAGGGGAATCTTACTACGGGAACTAAATATTGATGGTCCAAAGGCACTACAATTTATTTTTTATGAATTTCATTGAAATATGTTGTAATTTAGTGTTTTAACATTTTATTATTGTAGGTATATAATATATAAAATATTGCAGGCGAATACTAAAATTATATTTCATATTGTATAAATGTATGTAAATATGTAATAAAATAAAAATATATTTGTTGTGATTATTGTATGAATTCCAATCAAATCAAGCTTTTTTGTACTTTTTTCAACATTTTCTTGTTTTTTATTTATGAATTGGGTGGGTACTTTTGGTAGAATTAATCAATTTTTTAATTAAATTAAATTATACTAAATATTTATTTTAAGTTACTTACAAATAATAATATATTATACAAACATGGTAGTATATGAAAAATGTTAGTCATCTGAACAAAAAAGATTTAGTTATAGATCTTAGTTGTACCTGATTTACTATGTATGATTAAGTTAGATTCAAAATTTAATTTAATTTCTATAAGTTCAAAATTATTATTTTGATAATAATATAAGATTTTACTTTTTAACCATATTATTTACTCATTTGTCATTTAAAATGAAACAATGGAAACATATTGTTAACGATTTAAAAATTTAAATTTAAAACATTTAATTCTTACCCTATAGAACCAGCTCTTCGTTTTTGTATGACTTTGCTCAAGTCTGTACCTGGAATAGAATAATAAAAATATTATGGATATTACATATACATCATTATAGATTAAAAAAAATTATTGGTATTTTAAAATGAAATAGAATATCATTAATAATATTGATTTTTTTTTTTTTATCTAATATAAGTTATGTTTGGTGCTTATTCTTAACGCTCAATCGCTTATTAAATTAATTTGAGTTATAGTCAAAGATAATTTAAATGAATATAATTCCTCCTAGTTTCTTACCAGGCAACGAATGCGTTAGCGTTGTCATTTATAAAACCACTAAACACTTGCTACACACGACACTATGGCGCATGCCGTTTGCACTAGAAATTGTATAGAATATTAGATATTTTCGCACAAAAGACGTATTCAAATAATTTTCTAAAGTACTAAAATTTAATCAAAAAAAAAAAAAACAATAATAATAGAAGAGAAACGAAAGATTCATAGAATCAAAGATGAAAGAGAGATAGACTGACAGATACTAAATAGAGAGGGTCGAGGGAGGAAAAGTACACACACATTTACAAACGAAACTATACACACATACAAATACACAATACACACAAATATTATTCCAGTAGGCATATATATATATATATATATGTGTGTATGGATTACTTAAATATCAACATTCGGCCATTTTGAATTTCTTTTAATTTTTACAAAGAAGTCTTAAACTCAGTTCACGATTAATCGAGGAATTAATTATAGTTAATAAAATAACAAATAAATAAACAACAATAGGCATTTAATTTAAAACATTAAGTATAAAATGTAAATTTTGTCTACACATTTCAATTTAATAAAATGGTATAATAATGGTAAGTGGTAAAAACCGGAATTTTCCATATTTTAATGATAATACGTTTATCAATATTACATTATAAAAAACACAAGCTAAAATTATATATATAGTATAGTATACCAGTTATAATAGTAAGTTATTATCAACTATGTACTTAGTAATTTACTATTCACTGTTCAGTACTTTTCAGTTCCCACTTAGTTCGTTGTTCGTATAAATTGTAATTAAACTAATGTGAGTAACAACTATCAATATTACGACTCATAACAAAATGCGAATAATTTGTGAAAAAAATTACATGTTTCATTAAAAATAAAAATTGTTATTGAATATTTTGATTTTGTTTTTATTTGTTAGCTGTGTTATGGCGGCAGTTTTAAAAAAAAGAGCATTAGCAGAGTATAGTACACAAGTGGTAAGCAATTAATATTTTCTCAGTTTTAACATATATTCAATATTAGCATTAATTAAACATTTTGTTCTTAATAGTTGGAACAACAACCACCAGTAAAAAAATTGAAATGTCTAGTGAAATTGTCGGCTTTAACAACTGGTGCTACCCTATCATTAGTAAACACAATTAATAGTCGTAAGACACCAAATGATGTTGTGCAAATTTTGCTGCAAATATTAGAACAACTTCAGTTTCAGGTAAACAATTTACTGTCAACTTCTATTAAAGATTTATTAAGTATTTAAGCTCTTTATTGGTATATATTTATATTTTTTCCTTCTATCCAGTATGATGTTGTAAGAGTTGATAATTTAAATTAATTAGGTACTCATATAAGTCTTATAAGTTGTATTGCATGATATACTTTTATACTTTTAAATATTAGAAGTTTAAATAGTTAGGAATATACTTGTATTCATAAAATAATAATTATTGACACAAGAAGTCAGGGAATTCTTTGAATAATAGTGCTGTAAAGATACTTGTAAAAACAAAAAAAAAAAAAAATTAACAATATTGTAATTGTAACAGTCTTATTTTAAAAGGTACAATTTGAAAAAACAAGTCTTATTGTGCCCATACTGCACAAAGTAAGGTACTGAAAAAATAAAGTTTTATTATATCTTTCTGTAGATCTATATTTGTTGTACTATATATTATTGATATTGATAAATATATTTAATTTGATATTATAACATATAAACTATATTAATGTATAAATCATTAATTATAAGTATTAAATAATATTTATAATCAATGATATAAATGTATAACGTTAAAATTACTGTTATAACAGTAAACAATACATTGGTTAATTTTATTATGATTTTTATAATTTTAATATATCTAGTATGTTATAAATAATAAACTTATCAATGATATATGAATGATATAATGATCTAACTAAATATCTGATACTCCTAAATTAAATACATTCATTTATAAATTAGTTTATATAGTTATTAAAGCAATATTACTAAATTAAATTGGAAGTATATAATTTTATGATTAATATTCATAAACATTTTTAAAATATTTTTATAAATAATCAGTATTACTTTAAGTACTCTGTCTTGTATTAAAGTAACTATGGGAAGCGACTGATTTTTATCACATTTAGTCAGAGTAAATCCATCAAAATCAGTTTTTATTATCAACTTTTGTTATTTACAATTAAAAATTGACTATACCATGTTAACCATAACAAAATGCAACATAGTTTTTTGGAATAAATATAATGACAGCATTTGAGCATTCAGTGAGCATTAGCCATACCCCCATACCTATTCCTAATGTCATGTGCTGAAACCAATCACTAGAAGTTATTCTTAAAATGAGACAGAGTATAGTTAATTTAATTTAATTTTCTATTTTTAAGCATTTAAAAATGAATATAAGTTAAATTATTTTTTAGGATTCAGATATCTCTAATATTTTAATTAAACTCAGTGAACATTTTAAACTTCAATCAGATTCTACGGTCAAGATATTAATATTTTCTGTTTTATCGGCTATTGGTTCTTCAGACGAAACTAGTGAAGATGTAAGTTATTAGTTAACATATTAGTTATGGTAATTTAATAAAAAATATATTTAATTATTGAAGATTTTTTTTATATAGAATGTATACAAAATCGTTGAAGAAATATTTACTTTAATGAAAGAAGTTAAATCTCAGAAAATCAAAACTAGTGGTCTAAAAACACTATTATCACTTGGGAAACGTATGAATCATGATATGGATCTTCATTTGAAACTCACTAATTATGCTAAAAAAGTACAATAATAATTTACAGTTATTCATTATTAAGAATTATAAAAATATGTGTTTATACTTTTTACAGACATTAGGAGATTATAGACCAAACATAACATGTGAGAGCTTAGAAGTAATAGGTGAATTAATGCCTGTGAAAATTCCACAAAATTGTTTTGAAATTCATTCTGAAATGCTAAAATTAATTGGAAGTTATACACAGCATTATAATGCAAAAACAAGGAGTAATGCATTTAATACAATGGTAATAAACAAAGATATATTAATCCTTTTTGTATCTTAATGTTGGGGATTTCTTCTTTATTTAATTTAATATCTATTCAACTGTGATACTCTATTTTGTATTAGGAAATAATTGACATGTATAAGTAAAAAAAAATTCTAAATTGTTCCTATCAAATATAAAATTATCCTATTTTTTTTTTTATGCTCTTCATAATATAAGTGTAAATTTTAATAATAAAATTTAAAATATAATATATAGTTTCTTGTGCATAAAATATAAATTGTGAAAAATTGAATTATGATTTCTTAGGATCACTAAAATAGTTAAATAGTATTTTTATATCAAATTATGTTTTGATTTTGTCATACTTAGGTTCGATTGCATGACCGAGGTATTAGATTAAACCCTGCTGTGTATCTAGATGTTTGTTCAGTTATAAATGATGATAATGAAATGGTTAGAGAAGCTGCTTTAAACGTAATTTCAGTTTTAGGAAATTATTACCCTGAAGAGTAAGTAATTTAAAGTATATAGTTATTTTATGTGTAAACAAATAATAATAATAACTAATTATTATAAATATATATTTCTTTTTGTTTTTTTAGAAGAATCAAAGGTAGTAATGGTGAAGAAATGGCTCGAATGTCTGATGAAGCATTTGAAAATATATGTAATTTTATGACTGATATAAGTTACCGAATTCGTACTCAAGCAGCAAAGCTTCTTGGATCATTCCTATCTGTCAGTACAAATGTTTTGTTGAAGACACTAGATCAAACATTAATGTCTAATTTGCGTGTAAATACTTGTATAATATTTTAAACCATTGAATATTAAATCTATTTTCAAGTATAAGTATAATTTAATCCATGGTTAAATTTTATAGAGAAAACGAACTTCTATTGAACGTGTTTGGGAATGTTTAGCAAAGGGTACAGCTATGATGAGTGCATTAAGCACTAAAGATACACCACAAGAAATGCTGGATGCACAACAAGTTAGTTTGGTTAGCACAGGAGCTAGTGGTGCTTATCTTCATGGCTTGGAAGATGAATTTCTTGGTAATAGTAAAAAAATTAAAAATAATAATTTATTATTAACATTTAAAATTTTTGAATTCAGAGGTGCGTATAGCTACAATAAGTTCTATGTGTTCATTGGCTACTAGACATTCAGAATTTGCAGTGATTGCAATGGAATTCTTAGTAGATATGTTTAATGATGAAATTGAAGAAGTACGCTTAATAGCTATTGAAAGTCTTGTAAAGCTTTCATATGCATCTGGACTCCGTGATGATCAAGTGGAGATTATTTTAGCAGTGATTGAAGTATTAATATATATATAGTATTATATTAATTCATTTAACAGTTTAAAAATTATCTAGGATTCATCAAGTGTTGTGCGTGAAGGCTTACATAATATATTTGCATCATTTGAACTGTTAAATCAAGAAGGATTAATGATGTGCACTAACAGATTAATTGAAAGTTTAAAAAAATATCCAGAAGTAAATACAATTTTTGTTATTAAATAAGTATGTGTTTTCATTAAAGTATATTTTTTTTAAGGACAAAAAATCTATATGGAATTGTATGAAAAATTTAGGACTTAGACATCCAACATTGACATTGGCATTAGTACCTGAGTTGTTGGCTATTCATCCTATGTTTGAAACTCCTGAGCCAAATGTAGAAGAACCATCATGTATCCTTTAATATTTATACATTATAATACTGCTAAAATTTTAGGTTCTGAGCAGAGCAATGAATGTAATGATTTTACAATGATGTGTTGGATCTTTTTTCTGTATTTCATTGCCTTTTATGGCAATAAAAAAGCTTTAATTTTCAACTTTGGGAATAGTTTCTTATAGAACATACGGTCTAATTGATATTTTGGGGGATCAAAAATATAAAACCTATTTTTCAAAATAAACCAGAGAAAAAAAGAACAAATACAGTATTTGATTGTTTTTTTAATGTAATCCAAAAAACAGAGATACTTGACATTTTCATCAAAAGGTTATGTTGTTATCTATGCTTAGAATAATTTTTCAAATAATATAATGATATCTCATTAAATTTAAATTTTACTCATTTATTATTAATCAAATAATATAATTTTTCTTTAACTTATAAAAAAGATGTAAGTGTGTTGATTTTAGTATTCAATGCGGCATCCAAGTGTAATTCTATTATATCTTTACTCGAGGATAAAACAATTAAACACTATAGTTACTTAAGAGACATAATGCCTCATTTAGTACCATCTTTACAAGTATGAAAATATTTGAATTATTAATAATTTTATTATTTAGATTCTTTAATTATTGTCATGGGGCGTAGACACGGGTGATATGTGGGATGAATCCTCCATAACCTTTTATATATATATATGTGTATACTTTATGTTATCAATTTTTTTTAGTTAAGAGGACACCACATATTCATAAAATGCTTGTAAAAAATAACGACTCAGTATAAATTAATAGTTTAAAATCCAAATTTATACATGATAGAAAAAATTATTTCTGTAATTTTAACATTTTAATTTTTTTTTAATTCCTTTTTTATTTCATAAAAAATATTGTCTGCTTTATCATGTATAAATTTAGTTTCCCACTATAACTAGTGTTTAGTTTCACTGATCTTTATTATACAACAACCATAATAGTACTGCCATAATCACTTGTACATTACTTTAAAATTATATTTAAATATATTTAGAATTTAAAATTTTAATATATAAAATATTTAATCAATAATTATGGGTGTTTCTGTGAATTTTAGTTTCATTTTATTTTAGTACATTTTACAACATGTCAACTAAATTATTAAAGTTAACTTTTATATTGTGATAATTCTATAATACTTAAAATATTTACATTATTATATTAACTTTAATTCACTAAAAAGTAAAAAAATATAATACAATATCCTTTTTAATAATAATAATAATATCATAGATTATATATTCAATGATAATATATCAATGAGAGATAGTATTTTGCACCACTTGTATTACTTATAATTTGTGCTACCAATAGGTACATTTAAGTACGTATGTATTTTACATCACATTTAAAAACTAATTTTGGTAATTTGTGCCATAACAGAAAATGAAACAGAATATATAATCATCTTGCGCCACACTTTAATTATTGGAATACTTATATAAATATAAATTTATTTATATAATAATATGACTTATTTATTGTTTTTTTTAATAATCGGAATTGTAATTATTTAATACTGTTTATAATAATTTTCTAGAAATGTAACTATGTAACTATTAAGATAAGCTTAATTAATGATTAAAATTATAATATCTTAATTTGTAAAAAAAAAAGAAAAAATACTTAATTATTTTAAAGTTGCACAAATTAAACTCACAAAACATTTAATATTAACAAACATAATGTTTACATTAAATTTTACAACTTTAAAGTTATAGCTTGCATCACATAAAACTAAATAAAAGGGCATTTTGTAATCTGCGCCATCTTGTACCTTCAAAGATTGTAATTTATATCATTATTCACCTTATTCAAATGATAATTTGCGCAACTTAAAAATAACTAAACATTTTTTTATCTTACAGATAAACATATCGCATTTTTAATTATTGATCAATCAAGTTCATTATAATAGTTACATTTCTTAAAAATTATTAAATAGTATTAAAGAAGCATAGATGTGCGCAGAACATTTTTGTTGGGGGAACGCAAAACTAAAAAATAGATTTAACATTTTTTTATCTCATGAAATATTATTTAACTCGATACCTATATACTAAACCAGCAGTCCTCACTAGGATTTTAGAAATGTAATTTTTTTAAATTACTTGCAAGCTTGTATGCATTTTTAATGATAATTAAAAATATAAAAATGTACAATTGTTTACTAAATTCAGTGAAGAATAATAAAATAAGACAGTATATTTTGTTAGGAAAGGGTTTTGTAGGAAAAAGTTCATTAATGATACATTAATTTTTAGAATTTTGGATTTTAGAATGTACAGTTTAATTTTAGTGTGGGCTGCACTAGATTTGTTAAAGGATTGTGTAGTTGGGACCACTAAAGCTGAACTCACAGTTGTGTACCCTGCAACCTCTGTGCGCATATCTATGTAAAGAAGTACAATGCCGGCTATCAAAAAAACATAAAAATCAGTCATACTATAATTATATAAATAAATGTGTATAAGTATTCCAACAATTGAAGTTAAAAATGTGACAGATTATATATTCCGTTACGTTTTTGTCGTGGGACAAATTACTAAAATTAATTTTTAGATATGCCACCAATTACATATATCCATATTATTAGGCAGTATAATAATAACATTTACTAATTAAATGCTTATGAAATGCAAAATAATAATTTTATACAAACAATACTAATATTTACATAATTTACTTTTAGTATATATTATCATTTATGATATAATACACATGTTAGTATTAACATATCATTAAACTATGAAAAATACAGAAGTATGCTTAAAAATTAAAAACCATATTTGTAAACATTGTGGTTTAATTAGATATTTAATTAAATGTTAAGTTATTCTTTTAACAATAAACATAAATTGTAAAACACCTTTTTTATGTATTTTTAGCTAGGTGGACGTTTATCAATAAGTCAAGTAGAATTAAGACCTACTGAGTCAGATTCACCTAAATCTCTTGAACTTCTCGAATCATTAATCAATCAAGTATCTGTAGTCAAAGGTAGTACTAAGGTTAAAATTAGTTTGCTGGAAACTTTCTATCATAATCTTATAAGACTGGCTCAACTTGATCAATCTGTGAATGGTACAGCAGAGCTTAGTGCATTATATATGCATAGTCAATTATTATTAAATAAAGTATTAAATAATAATAATAAAACATTTTATTCTAACGCTGTTTCTACTCATCAAGCAAATAATGTGCGCACAAATATTTCACAGTTATTGCAGAATACTTTAAAGTATGTAATTCTAAATTAAATAATTTTATCAATATGCTTAATCCTATGGTGTTTTAGAATGCAGTACTTGTTTGTTGGCTTAAGTGTTCAAGAATTAGCTAGTATAAAACAATTCAAATTAAAGGTTATAGCTCTCCTTCTTGTATATATTGTAAATGCTACAAACCAATCAGCTAGAACACTGAGTCATTATTTTTTAACTCAGTTAGAAGATACTATTAAGTAAGTAGATAATAAAAAAAAAATTATATTTAAATAGTAATTATTATTGGTACTTTGAAATATAACAATGTTGAAACATTTGTAAATCAAAAAAAAAATATATAATTTTAAATTAAAATAATTATTAAATAACTAAAAACCTATATTTTATCAGCTATATCAATTTTTTAATACTTAGTATACAATATTACTTTAAAGATTTTAAATAAATATTATAAATTATCTTTACTAAAGACTAAAGGGTAATGTCTTACCCTTTTCAAAAATTTAATATTATCAAAACAAAACAATGTTTAGTGATTTTTTATACATATTTAAAATGCAATATTTGTTGATTTTAATCTATGATTTTTAGGTATATTAGTGAACATGATCTACAACTTGAATCATTCACTTCTGTTGTTTTTAAAGAATTATCTCAATTAGAAGAATCGAAACCAGGAATTGTAGCTAAATTACTTTTACCCATATTGCAAAGTTCTGAACCTACTCCACCACCAAAACCAAACACTAATGTAAGAACCTATTAATAAGTTGACTTGTATTATAAATTTATAATTTATTGTACTTTAGATCAAAATGTGTAAGGTTGTTATTAACCGTCCACAAGGTGGCCCTGATACCACTCATAAGTTATCGGCAGGCTTAATTCTTCCTATCCCTTTAAATGCAGAGTTGTACAGTTTACAAACAGAGTCACTATCTTTATTGCGTTTA
The DNA here is from genome assembly GCA_036289425.1 of Rhopalosiphum nymphaeae. Taxonomy (NCBI): domain Eukaryota; kingdom Metazoa; phylum Arthropoda; class Insecta; order Hemiptera; family Aphididae; genus Rhopalosiphum; species Rhopalosiphum nymphaeae. The sequence goes on along the minus strand of JAZAQC010000012.1, from coordinate 5,401,153 downwards.
AAAATCAAATATCCTGATCAACAAACACATTTAATCATGCCACCAAGAAATCACTTGCGTCTAGTAAACCTCAGTAATGGTAAGTGAAATTTAAAAAAAAATAATAATCATTATTGCATATTCTACTTATTTTAATTACAACTATATTCAAATTACATTTAGTACATATTTTTCTACAAAATAAGTATACATTTTGTATAAAATCTAATCTGATTTTATAAATATATTATACTATTATAGATAACATTCATAATAGAAAATACAGTTAAATCTGAAAGGGGGAAGGGCTAAAAATGTAGTCAATTAGAAAAAATGAAATATAATAGGTCCGTTCATTCTGTATTAAATATAACAGAAAAGTGAATAATTCAAACGTAAAATTTCTATTTTATACTCTAATAAAGCGACGACGACACATTCTGGTATAACCCATTGTATTACCTAGTTATTTTCAAGCCTATATTATCAGACATAAGTGTTAAAATAGATCATTTAATAGTTTATTGGAGTATATAAGTAGTAATTAATCAAAACATATTTAATTCTAGATATTCAAATGTTATCACCTAAATAAGTAGGGCATTTATTGTATAAATTTCTAGCTTTTTGTATATATAAAATATGTTTATTAATAATCTTTTAGTTATTAGTAGAGTCCGGATTAAAATTTTCTAAAAATAATCAAAAAAATAACCAAAAATGTTTTTTTGACACAATAATGCCTTTAAAAAACTAGCAAAATTGTTTTAATAGTTATGTAACTACAAAAGAAAAAGTAGTTTAATTTTTGGCATTTTCAACATTTTATATAACTAATAATAATTGAAAAAAAAAATTTCAAAATTATATATGTTTAAATAAACAGTATATATACTTGAAATAAATAAGATCATGGTACCTATCTTTTACTAACTAATTAATATTTGTTATTTTATTGTTTGGATAAAAATACTTAAAAATTATCAATTAAATATTCTGTAAACAATATTTCATAATATATTTTGAATTTACTCTCAAAAGTTGTACAATATATTAATATACCTATGCACTAAAAATTAATAAATTTACCTGAAAATGTTTTAATGTTCTAAAAATAGAAAAATTATAAAATAAAAGTTTTACTTTTGAAATATCTGTTATACATAAAGTAAATAATGTATTTACATACTTACATGGTTTACATTGTTCCGTAGCACCCAAAAAATAATGTGCTTTACATAAAAATCTGGGGACTAGTAAAAAATAATTATTGAGTATTGAACCCCCACCCTCATTATTAAATTACTTGGGTATCCCACTTTCTATTGTATTAATTTTAATGTTATATTAAATGTTTTTTTTTTTAATTTTTAGAGTCATATTATCTACTTGATACTAATGCATTAATATCACACCGTTCTGAGTGGTCAGAAGCTTGTTTTGTTGAGCTGAGCTTAGCATTTGATCTAACTGAAACAGAAGGAGCCCTGGCACATGTTCTACCTCCTACACAACCATGTATTGTTGACTTATGCAAACCAGTCAAACTTAAAGTGCACCCTAAACCTGTAAGACGTGGAATGTGAATAAATTAACTTTTTTTTTATTATATACATGAAGATGAATATTAACAGTTTACAATATTATCAATTATGATTTTATTAATTTGATTATATAAAAATAATTTTACTAAAAATTTAAAAGTATTGTATAAATTAGTTATTTACAATATACTTGGTATTTAAAAAACAAAAGTCAGTCACATAATTTACTAGGCTCAGTTATATGTTTGAGCATTTCATTATTTCCTTTAATATCAGATACAAGGTCATCAATATCACGTAGACCTCGTAAACTGGCCCTCAATGCTTGAATATCTTGAGCACTGATACGACCAGCATGTTTGGCACCACTAGATGTAAATTTTACCTTAGCAACATTTACAAGACCATCATGAAATGATGCGTCTGTGTCATTTGCACGCTCGATGAATCCAAGCAAACGGTGCTCAAATGTATCAAAATCCTTATCTAAAATTTGTGCCTGTAGATAGACAGTCTGTGCCATTTTGTACCAATCTGCCATACAATCAGCTAACTGCGCAACTACAGGCTGAACATCTGTATCTAATAATGTTCGAGCTCTACGACTAGTCTCTGTAATCTAGAAAATTGTATTACAACATATATATTTATTCTTAAAATTAGAATAAAAAAAAATAAAATCTTTAATCTTCAGTTCTAATTTCTATAACATACCTTGATTATTTCTAACACGTGAAATTGTTCATCATTATATGTTAGACTACGTGTAGCACGATCTCTTAACAAATGTTGCCAAGAATCCCTTAATCTTTCCACAAGCGTTTTTATTTTTGCAGGGGCCCTATTTTTATTTGGACATTTAAATGATCTGGTTGCTGATTGCCATTCTCTGGTTAATGTTCTTTCTTTGACGTATCGCTGATGTAACTGTTGTATTGCTAAACTTAAACTATTATTAAATTCATCACTTAATTTGTCCAACTCATCTTTCAGATCAGTTGATATATTCTTGATGCCAATCATATTATTAACACTTTTGTGTCCTCGTACTGAAATTTCTACTAGGTATTTTGTACATTTAAACACACTTTGTAAGTGGTCACTCTTACTCAATACAAATTTCAGTTTTTCAGTTACAATTTTTGTAAATACATGTACACATTTATTAATTAGTTGACTGTTTTGTGACAATTTTTCAACACGTTTTTTACAAACATGTCCTACACTGCATGCAGTCTTAGCAAGTCCTGCATCACTGTCTACAGATGTCAGTTTTGGTAGAGACATATCTGGAAATTTTGGGAAATTGGGGATTTCATTATCAGCTACCAAAGTAACATTATTATTTTCTTTACTAAAAAGCAAAATAGGCTTATGCATTTCAGTTGGCTTGTAAGACCTACCAGGAAGGTCTAATCCTACTTCTGTCAAAAGGTATGTAGATTTGTATAAAAGTATTTGATTAGCAGGAGATATTTCAGTTTGGTCTTGTATTAAACACTGAAGTCTTTCATATGTTTCATCAGGGTGCAAATATACACGTATATTTTGAACACGATTGGTATGAAAAATATGTAGTAGTCTTCTATCTAATGTTTTAGTAACTTCAGCAAAAAATTTTTCGAAACTCCATATTCGTTGAGATTCTAATTCTAAGAGACCAGCTAAAATAGGAGTAATAAGTTTTTTACATCCATCACTTAATTGACAGTTCTTTGGTAATTCTCTACTCCATGTTATTGAACCTTTTTCAGATGTTTGGACTCCAGATAAAACACCAGATGCCTTCTCAGTTGTTATGTAATGCATAGTCTCTTTATTTCGTCGCCCACCATATGGTCTAAATGGTAAATTACCAGTAGCTACATGGTACAATGTAACACCGATTGACCATAAATCAACAGTAGCTCCAAATGTCTTTGCTACTGGTTTTCGTAAAACTGCCCTCTCATACCTGAAAAAAAAGTATTAAGAAACATCAAAATTAAATTAAACAAAATATATTAAATTCCTTACATGTGTGGATGAAGATATTCCTCAGTTCCATACAATGACATGAACTCTTGATCTTCATGTAATTCCCTTGCAGCTCCAAAATCAGTTAATTTATAAATAGGTAGACCATCATCACTTAAAAACTTCATTATATTTCCAGGTTTTAGGTCTCTATGTACCAAATTATTGTCACGTAAATGTTTCATACCAGCCGTAAGATGTTCTAAAACTAATAGAAATTCATCTTCCTGTAACCCATATGTGTTTTCTGGATCATCTAGAATTGTAAATAAACTCCCTCCTGTACATAGTTCCATAACAATGACCTATATAAATTTAAAACATTAGTAATTTTAATCAATGTTAAAATATAAAAAGCAATCACTAACTTTCCCACGACTTTCATGTTCTTCTTCAATAGCTAACAGCTTTACTATGTTTTCATGTTTAACCTTTTCTAGCACCTCAAACTCACGCATTTGAACATCTAAAGGTCGCATGTGACTTAACTGATTAAAAGTTTTGACAGCCACTGGTTCACCATTGTGTTTATTGACACCCTGATAGACAGCACCAGTTGCACCCTTTCCAAGCACACTTGTAGTACACCAAACATAATTTGTGGATCCACGTAAAAATGACATGACTGCTTCAGGACAACTGTGCTAAGAACACTGTTCACTTTCTCCAAAATCCACAGCAATTGTTGTAGTGACAACACCATTGGTCACGGTCTGCAGAATATGACATTCCTAGAAGACCTAAAAATGACCTTCTACAGCCCTACCTCAAATTTGAATATTGAAACTTAGATCTATATTGAAAATGATATATCTCTTATTTCTGTTACTGGTATTCGGTTTCTGTGTAAAAAACGATTGTTTATTTAATTGTATCATTACTTCTTTAAACGTTTGTTTTGATATTAATGTATTATCTCGTGCATGGTGCATTCTTATCGTTCATTATCATTTATCACTTACGGTACGAAATATGTATACAAAAATACCGTAACGTCCGTAACGATTAGAGCTGCCTGTTAGAGAACCTAAGCAGTAAGTAGACAATCGTAGCCAGAAGACTTGAAGTATAGTAGTATTATAGTAAAAAGTAAAAAATTTAGAAATAGGAAAGTTTTGAAAATAATTTAAATAATGAACAAATCATACGAAACAACGTAAAAAAACCTAAAAAGTATATGTATAACACATATATTGTAGTATAAATGTATAATCCAGTAGGTATTTTAGACGATACCCGTTAGTCAGTATCGGTATGATAATTTAACTAAACAAAAAATGAAAAAAATATCATATTCAATAAGCATTCCAATCAACTAGGTTTCAACTATACTTATCTTGATAACATAAGGTGCCACTTGGCCCTTTCTACGTCTAGAATCACTCTTAACACTCGTCTCCAATTTACACATAGAATCCACCTTCTATAAACGATTCTAATTCTACTCAGCCAACTATCCAAATCCCCACATTTTGAAATCTCAACTTAAATTATATCTGTAGAAAGACCCTCGGTAAGGAACAGCTCACCAATGGTACAGAGACTTATATAAATGAATTATTAAATAATATTATTATTAAGTAAATAAAATGTCATCGATGAATGGTTTCTTTTTATCAATTACAGTTAATTCATATTAACTTACACTATCCACTCATACGTGTATTGTAAAAAAAATATTTACACTGTTAGACCTATAAAAAAAAAAAAATCAAAAATAATATGATACAACACTATGGAGGTGCGTGCAGATGTATTAATTATTACAGAAACAACAACAGTTTTCCTAGAAACGTCTTTATTATAATTTATAATAGTATGATGACGATGATCTATCATGAAAATTGTATTAAGTTTTTGGTTTTATTACACATGCACTACTAATACACCCACTAAGACATACGAGTATCGGAATAAATAATAAAAATATATAATATTGTTCTATTTACTGTAGACTGTAGTTCTACAAATAGTAACCAAACTATACTCTTCGAGTAAAAATTATAAATTATAATCCGTTATAGGACATAACAGAGAATGTGCGATTTGCGAACGATGCAACTAATGAATAGTGACGACGACGGTCGAGTGTCGACATTGCCATTTACTGTTTAGGCAGTAGTGGGGGGCGTACCGCTTCCAAGTAGATGGCGTGCGAGTTGATCGACCCTGTTCTACGGTCTGCGGCACGGTGCCGTTTTGTTTATACACATTCACACGCGCGCGCACGCACACACAAACACGCACACATGCGCGCGCAAACACGCACATACACAAGTACAACACGGCGGCGGTGAGCGCGATGTCGATTCCGTCCTCAGTGTTCGTAGGTGTCAGTCGTGTATTCGCCTCGTACATGTTTTTAAGATAAAAGTAGTGCAAATGGTTTTGTTTTGATTTGTTTATACTTTTCTACTTAGACAGAAGTAAGAAAGAAAACGATAAAACGTCCGTACCTATTTGGTTTGTGAATTTTCTTCAGTGACGAGAATACTCATACGCGATGATCGACGATCACGTCCACAGGGTTATCGTCGTGGTGATTTTCGGCCGTGATTAGAAGAAACTTCGCCAAACGAGATAAATAATAATAATATTATAGTTCAATATTATTGAACGTGTGCTGCGTGTGTTTGTGTTTTTGAGTTCGATTGTGTAAGAGACCGTTAGTGAGTGCGTGTGTGTGTATTGCCGCTCACACTATGGAAGGTAACGGGGTCGGCAAAGATTGCAATGCCCTCGGCGGATTATTCCAGCAGATCGTCATGGACCTGAAGGTAATAACTAATAAATAATAATAATAATAGTACGGACAAATTATAATTATATTGTTATTAATTTATTATGGTCGTTATAAAGATGAGTCCATTGCCTATCCATGTCCAATGATATACATAGACATACTAACATTGTTATAGTTTCGTGAATCATCGTGTGTGTGCCATTTATTGTGTATGATCTGCCTGTTTGGAGGATAGCTGAAAACTAAAAACCTCTTATTTGGATTCATAACGTCAGAGCGTTACTATACTTATTAAAATAATAAAATAATAAACATAATACCTTTATAAGTAGGTTTATACTACAATTTGCTTACGTACTAGACAATACTACATAAATGTATAATAATTTATAGACGTACAAAGACGACTGAAATAAATATGTCGCGAGAGTAATCTGAACTGGAACTAATAGGTACTATCTAGTTGCATATATCATATTATATTATATTAATCTGATTAGGTAGGCCTTTATGGGTACCTACATGTATTATTGTAATGATTTATATCATCCATTATTGCCCATAATTCCATCAAATATTGATTTTTATTTTCCGCGGAGGTTTTACCGCAGAACAGCTCAAGAACCACATATTATCTATGTAATAGAAACGATCGTATATGATTCACTAGTATGTATATGGTTCTGTTATTAATGTTATTATAATAATTATCATAATACTACGGTTCTCTGCAACCGTTGCTCTATTTATCCTTAATACCTATCTTTTTTTCTTTTTACGTCACGCGATTTATACGGGTTTTATTTTTGTTTGTCGATTCCGTTTCATTTATTATTATACTACTAGGTATAACGTTTCGTCGAAACATATCCATAAAACGACAAATGTTTACGAATTCCACCCACTCGTCACATTCGATATTTTTAGTCACATTGATACATGTGTTATGTGTGTAATATTACTAGCACAATATTTTTAAACTATATTTTAAGCTTGATTCTCAGGATTTAACTGGATAGGTAAGTAGTTTTAAACACTTAAATGGTAAATCTAAAACCTATAAATAATAATTTATTGGTTAGGTATATGGTTTATTATTATTATGGATAGAATTTATCTGGAATTCAATAACTTTTGATAACATAAATAATAGGCAACACGATAACAATATAGTTAAATACCTACAGGCTACAAATTAGCAATCAGTAATTAATAATTATAATTTTAACCACACGGATAAAATATTCCTTAAATAATCTATGTAATATTTAAAATCTATAATTTTGGTATGAAATATCCATCACTCCTTGTAAACAATGTAAACCAAACTGATACATAATTATTATCCGTTAATGGGTTTCATTAATTAAATATTTAATAATGCTCATAACTCGTTTAAAAATTTAAATATTGTAAGATTCTAAGAAGAACATAATAATGTTTTTACCTTTAAGTTTGATAGATCAATTTACTCTTAATATTTAAGGTAACATCACAAAATTAGAACTTCTGAATCTAAATATTGGTAAATTATGTATTAGTAAGAAGGAGACCACAAATGCAAGTATAACATATTCTAATAAACACTATATAAATGTTAATGAATATTACGATACCCGATATGAGCCATGTCTTTAATTGGTCATCTTATAAACTTAAAAAAATATTAACTTTTAAAACCAATCGAAACATCAAAATACTTAACTTCCTAGTTTATTTTTATACTTATTATTTTAGAGAAATCATAATGTTCATTATAATTAATAAATTGATATATAGTTATAATTGTAGATACTTATTATAAAATATATTGTATGAATTGTGTATTAAAAAAAAATTTATTTGAAGTTTCCCTTTCATGAGACGCCTACTATTTAAAACATTAATTTCATTAACATTTTAAAGGAAAACAAAAGTTGTATTACTTATAATGTTAAAATGATCAGTTAGTTATAAGATAACAAGGGAGAAGAGACGTCTGCATATAACGAAATATAATATTCAATATAATTAAGGCAATATTTAAATCAGCACTTTTAATACTTATCTAGTTATGTTACAATAGATAAAATTCGTTGAATTTTGCAAATTTGATAAATAACTAATTATTAAGCATCTATGTAATAACAAACTAGTAACCTAAGTAACTTCTTGTATTAATTAATATTATTTTTATTATATTCTTTTATTTATCCAAATAATCTACTTAGACTTTAGCTTTCTTAGTCATTAATAAATAAAATTAAAATAAAATAAAATAAAATAAAATAAAAATAATAAAATTAAAATAAAATTATTAATAAATATTTAATAATGGTTATCAATTTATAATAGAATGTTTTCTGAATGCATAAAAACATACAAATTCGTTTATCTACATTTTCCCCAGATTTAAATATTACAAAAATAGGTACGTAAAAAAATGTTAATGCTTAATTGATAGTTTTCAACCTTCTATTTTAATAGATACATATATTAAAAATGGGAAAAGTAGGTAGCTGCTATATAATAGGTATATTTCGAGTGTACCTATCTCGTCATTGAGGAATAAGTCACAGTAATTTATTTGTTAAATTTTAATTTAATGTAAAATTATTACAAACAAAAAAAGGTCGATCTCTATTATTTATTATAAATTTATAATAAATGTACTTATATAACTATTAAAGTAATTTATTTTATTTTCAATAATACGGTAGGCTGACTTAATATTTTTCAAAACTATTGCATTAGAACATTTTATTGTGTGTTAAAACATAATAATAACAATATACGAATACGTTACAAGTTCCGTGTATCTGATGTATCTAATTATCCAAATATCGATGAATAAGTTATACTTTTAAACTAGGTAGGTATAGCAAACAATTTTAGTGTTAATTGTTCAATTCTTTGTTTTACAAATTAAATATTTAATAGATATTAACTTAAAAATTATCTAAAACTGTTTATGATTTTGACGAATTTTATCATCAATTGCATATGAAGAAAAATCATACATTTATATGTTTAATATTTTTTAAATAACGTTAATAAAGACTTATGAACCTTTGTGTTTAATTTTTGAGCCTTTGGAATATGTGAATAAAATTGTTTTAGGTATTTATAGAAAAAAATTTTAATTTTAAAATGGAAACAGCTTAAAAAAATCAAAATATTTAGAAAATTATAACATATGTAGAAAATATTGTTATTAATATAATATTAAAATATGTTGCAGTGCCGTAGCCGGGGGAAGCCCTCCCAGGCTCAAGTCTTCCCTGAAATGTCAGACACAACAATAATTTTATTAATTTTATTACCATTTGTGGTGATAAAGCAACGCCGCTCTTATCACACTTACTTGATCTGGATTTGATAATATGTATAATTATATGAATTATATTGTCAGAAATACAGTGCAAACTTAATTTGTTATCATAGTTGGCCATCAAAAATTTAGGCCCCCCACCCCGAAAAAAATCCTGGCTACGGCACTAATATGTTGGTTAATCCATAGCTGTTCCGTATTCGTTTTTAATAAAAAACTGAAAATCAGTTTTGTTGAATATTGGTTTTGCAAAATATTCTCGATTTTTATTAGGTTATTTTTTTTCTTGTTTCTTTGAACAATACTAAGAATTACTTTTTTGACCCCTCAAAGTACCTACTAGATTCAATTTGTTTCCAAAAATCAGCCCTAAGCTTGGTAATTGAAACATTTTTACCGTCCGAAGTTTCTTTAGATGAAAAACTAAAAAAGAACATGCATTATCATTGTTTTTACGATACTTATTTTAAAACCTGCAATAGGTACATTTTTACATGCATCGCACAGCACAAAATCTAAAGTACTTACCATATGACTTCGAATCTATTTTTCAGTTTAAATAATAACAGTTCCAATTAATGAAAATTCAAATTACGTACGTGGAAATAAAAATATAAAAAGTTAATATTTTTTAAATATTTATTTTAATATTCTATATTTGACGAAAATAATAAGCAAGTAGGTAACCACTCTGTCGTATAATAGGTATTGAGTGTACCTAATCACTGATTAGATAGAATATTAAACATTTTGTAAATTTTTTACTACAAAATAATTTGCAAATGTTAATTTTGATATCAAAATTCTAAAAAGTATATACCTATCTACCTACTTATAATACATGATTATTTAAATTATTTTTGAGTATAATGAGTAAGCCTCAAATTCCTAGTTATATTATTTAATGTATAGCCGGATATAACGATAATTTTTTATGAAAATTTAACATCCTTTTAAATATAATTCAGATAATTGCCATTAGGTATTCTAGATACTTGAGTAGTCTATAAATTAGGATAGTATAGTGTTATGTAACCTATCTAAAATATTTTTAACTTTGTATAATATTTATTTTCTTAAATAGTTTTAGGTATACGAGGTTTTATAACTTATAACTTTTAAATAATTTACAACAATGCCAATATGTCAATACAACTTCATATTGTAATATGATATTAATATTTTTTCGATTAGATTCGTATATTTTATACGATTTTAAAATGTACTCATGATAACTTTTATTTAATCAAAAACTGAAACTAGAGAATTTAAAAAATTACATTTGAAATTTTATAGAACTGAAATAATTTTTTTTTTGCAGGGAAAAATGTATTTTTATATCGCTGATGTTATTAAGCTTAAACTTTAGTTCAAGTACTTCATCGGTGATAGATTCTATGCTAATATTTTATATTCTTCTATTTTACATACAGTATACAGAGTGTTCAAAAAGTTTTAAAAAGGTCATTTGACTAATTGGGACTGATAAACGATAATATAATATAATAATTAATGAGGTTATTAAATATTTTACATAATAAATGTGTAGTAGTGTTATCTGTTATTGCTCTATGTAGGTTATAATATATACACACAATTATCTAAACCTTTTGAACACATGGTATATCTTATTTAGCAATCTTTAATCCACGATAATATTAATTTATTATAATTTATAAGTAACTGGAATAATAGAATTATTGATCGTAATTATCTATCATACTATCATTGGTACTAATAGTTTTTTACTACCTGTTCTTAAAAAAAACAACTCAATTTTTTTATGGTTATGAACCATAAATCAATCGCTTAAATACCCATAATCGATAAAATATTTAAATTATATATATTTTGTACATGCAACGTTCGATGGAGGTAACTACGTAGCACATAACGTGCTAGATCAAATTGTACATCATTAAGTAATGGTTAATGAGTATCTTTTCGTTCCTATTATGATATTATGTAGTTTGATGTAGTATTGTGCTATTCAACTATAACTGTTTTCTCTTGACGGCCACTGCGAAATGGTAGGTATCCATAAATAGTCAAGAGACCGGTTTTTGCTCGTATTTGAAGTATAATGTGCAATGCGCATACTATATATTATATATATATATTAGTACAAGTTACCACGATTCCATCATCTGACAGTACTGACGATGTCGTTGAATTACATATTATTATGCATACAATGCCAATTTATTTAGTTCTATAGTATTTAAAGTATAAATGTGTAGTGTAGTATAAAGTTACCTATAAAATTAGTTTATTTTTTTATTTTTAAAAACCAAATTTACACTCGATAACCTTAACTATTTATAAAATATATTACATTATTTATTATATAGGTAAGCCCCTGAACATTGTATTATTGTATAATTTTAGAAATGTCAATCTAATAATCAATTAATAAGTATTAATATTTAAAAAAGGTTGGGCAAGTGAGTATCGTTCTGCTGTATAGTAGAGATGGAGAGTAGGTCACTATAATTGATGTGTTAAATTTGAATACAATGACAGGTATCATTGTATACGAAAAACGATTCTTAACGGCGATTATTTGTCAGTCTAAGATAATTAGTAGAATATATATTAGTAGCTATATTTAAATTGTAATATATCGTTATTTTACGCGATTTTGTAAAAATTTAAATTTCATGCGCTCATAAATTTTCTTCTATATTGACGCTAGAATTTTTTTTTACAATTAATTGAAGAAAAAGTTATAGAGAACCTTGTGTTGGTTTTTTAACCATAGATATAAATTACAATAATGTTATGAACTTTCAACTTCAAAATTCCTTGCAAATTTTCGCAATTTTGACATATTTCGTAAACATTTGAATTTTAAATGCTTATAAATAAAAATTGTGACTAGCGATTTTAATTTTTTTTTTTTTTACTATGATAAGTACAACTTATATTAAACCTTGTATTACATTTTTAAAAAAATTTGAATTGGCTATTTTTTTTTATCGGCATTTCAAAAAAAAAAAAAAAATCGAAAATTTAAATTGCCTATAAATAGCTTAAAAAGTCAAAATATTTAAAAAATCTAATTGTAAATAGATAACGCTAATAAAAATATTTAGTGAAAATTTCAAGTATTTATAATGTTTCATTTTTGAGTTACAGAAGATAAAAAAATCGATTTTGTCAAAAACTGGTTATGCGTAATAATTTTCATTTTCCGTTACTTTTTTAGGGTTCTTTCTGACGCTTTTGAAAACTACTGAAATTTTGTTACTTTTGACCCCCTTCCCCCCCAAAGTACCAACTAGATTCATTTCCTTTTCAAAGAGGGGCTGAAATCAAAAATCAAAACACTATTACTACTCCAAAACGTGATGACAGATACAAAAATAAAAATAAAAACACGCATTGTAAAATCACTACATTCATCACTCCGAATCTAAAATATAAACAGTAAACACGTTAAATACAACGTGTAAAAGACTGGGATCTCATCGTAAGTTCTGCGGTTTAAGTTAACCTATAGCTATAACAATTATTCCACTTCATATTGAAATGATAAGCTAAAATATAAGCATAAAGCATTTAAATCTTCTTTGATTGGTATTTTTATTATTGGAAACATATTTTGGTTAAAATTTTCTTTTTTAATACTTTAAAAAATGTCAACGTTGCTTTTTTACATTAAATTATTTAAATTCTAGTATGTTAACATTTATATAAATTATTACAGTTTTCATTGATTATTTTTGGGGTATACAGGTTAGTATCTCAAATGAGGAACAGGAAGTAAAAACTGGTTTTGTTTAACAGGTCAATATGTTGACGATGCTCTTCTTCAGGAGTCTGCTATTTATATGAAAGCAAATTATAATACATAGTGTGAAGTTATATATTGTCCAAGATCAATATTTTATATATTATTATACATAATAAAATTTTATTTTATTTTTCTAACCCACTTACAAATTATAATATTATGATTCTTGGATCATATTAATATCGATTCAATATTAAATTTGTACTTTTTAAAAAGGTTGAATCATGAGTTAAAAAATAAAAATAAAATGGAAATAATATTTTAAAATATTAATTATATAAGTAAAGTTTAAAAATAATTACTTCTCTTGTTTTAAAAAATCGTGAAAGTATTAGCAATACATTTACTTTACTGGTAGTATGTAAATTATCAATGCTACAATACCATAATAGGTATTAGAAAAATAAAATGTTTATTACTTAAGGCAAATAAAATAAAACTAATTATTCTTGTCGAGGTCTGTCTTCTTTTTTTGTCAAATGACTTATGTTAAATGTAGAAATTAACAACAACAAAATACATAACTTATTAATATATAGTTATTACCGTTATTATTTTATTCGAATAGATTATCTGATTATGTATGTAAAACATTACGCACAAATTACATCGCTTTAAAATTGAAACATACTCAAAAATAAATAAAAATATTAAGATAATGTTCTTACATTAAAGTTTTATAACACGTTCAGAACTTAAGACAACAGAAAATTGGTTCAGTCTGTGCAAATGTGCTTTGTTTGTGCTCTGTAGTACTTGTACCTATAGGCTAGTTATGTTTCTTTGACGGAACTACATATGCAGGTGTGGCGTCCTCTTAATGTTAATAAATTCCAATTATGTTTACACTTAAAACGACGAAGGTCTTATGAGGAAATTTTTAGAAATATATAAATGTTGTTATTTTATAATTTTAAAGATTTATTAGGTATTACTCATGGTTGTATTTACCCATTAATCTATATAAACTAAATAAAATAGGCTGTATCTTTGTACCTACATTTCTAAAAATCGTCTAACCTCTTTTTATACATTTCTTATTTTTAATTGTATACGTACATACTCGCATACATATTTATAAGTATATTGAATCAATTTTTATGGTTTAAAAATATAGTAGAGTATGAATTGTACAAACCAAACTGTTCTATAGTTCATAAACCTGTAATAAAATGTTAAGTTAAAAATAATAAAAATAATTTGTGTCAAATAAATAATAATACATTTATTATGTTTTTATAAGTTGGGAATCCCTTATTATAACTCCCGTTATGACTAAAACTTCTAGTCATCATGCATATAGTATGTGCCCTTCATATATCGAATAAAAATAAAAACCAAAAGAAACCTGTTTTAATTTATTTTAACCTATATTAATTTAAACACGTTCTGCAAAGAAGAAGGGTATGTTTACAATGTATTTTATATTTTGATGATGTCGCCACTCAATAAAATGTTGATGATTTATTTTTCTGTATGCCTTTTTAAATATTAGTTACTAAAAAACATGTACGATTAAATTAGACCAAGTACAAGCTGTTTGGCATATGAATTAGGAAGAACAATTAATAAATAAACAATTTTTAAGTAATCACCAAGCATATTTAAAAACTAAGCAATTTCATTTTCTAAGAACTATATATGTTATACTATGATATAATAAGACCATGTTTTTTACTGAATCCATTACTTATTTTTTGTCATTGGTTCTACGTTTTATTTTACAAGTTAAAACAAAATTTGGTACTGATTTTTTATCGCCTTTTCCCTATAAAATAATTAATAATCGATGTCGGGATGATTGGTAAATTGGGTTCTGGAAAAAAACATTAGTACGTTAAATATAGTACAACACATTTTATAATTATGGTATAAATATTGTATAAATAGTATAAATTAAAATATATGTGGTTTTTATAATATTATATTTTAAATAAATAATTTATAGTATAAATAATTAAAAATTATGTAATGTCTGTTTATCTATTGATGCGTAAAATTAATCGATGTCCGACAGTATTCTATTATATTATGTTTCTAGCCCGAACAAATACATTATATTTAATCTAACGTAGAGAATTATTCAAAATTAAATTGTATAAATATAAAATATTGAAGTTTTAAGTTTTTAATATTTTAGACCTAGTTGCGCCAATGATTTATAGCCGGAGCCCAAATTACCTACTATCTTTTTATACCCGTAACTCAACTTACCACTTTCAAAATGAACACAAATTATCGTGGACCTAATTTACCATTGGTATATATCGTAAATAAAAATGCTAAAAAAATGTGATTTTGATCGACAACTGAATTGCTTACGTGATTTTTTTTAAGATAGGACATAGTTGCGCACGTAAAACTTTGAACAAACGACCGATTTTTTGTAAAAAAATACAGTAAATATATAGTAAATTCGATTTACTGAATATGGGAGTTCTTAATGGAACTAGAAAACTATAAATAATTGGTTATAGTGAATAGCGATTAGACATGATTATAATTTGATAAATATGTATGATGATCTGTATAAAATAATATATAATAGTTGGCATCCAAGTCACTTATAGTACAATAAATAAAAATTAAATATACATTATTTTTGTAGGTATTTATGTTTATTTTAATTTAATTTTGTTATGAATTTCAAACTGAAATCTTTTGTTTGCTACATTATTAAAAATGATTAAAATATATCTACTTGCATATTTTTTTTAATTTTAAATTTTTGGTATTTAAAAATCTGGTAATTTTTACTAAATATTAAATATGTCACTCATATTTTAATATTTTGCGTAAATCAGTTCTGTTGTAAAAAAACAGCATATGCAACTCGACTTTGACTCGAGAAAACAACGCATGCAATTCGACCTAGATAATGATTTTCGCACGCTGTAATTCGAAATACCAAATTCATTAATTCAATGAAACTCGGGAAAAACGTACTATTACGTAGTTCAATATCATCTACTGTAGGTATTTATAACAATGAATGTTTTTATAAGCCAATAATCTAACTGATACATCAAACGTGTTTATATTTAATTTATCATGGATACAATTTTATAGACCCCTTACAGGGGACCCCCTCCCAATGAAATTATAAAGTTTCATTTGATATAATTTTAAAAGATATAATAAAATTTAAGCCTCTTAATTTTAATTTTATTTGCATAATAATAATAATTATTATTATTATAAAAATTAATTGATAAGTAGTTAATAATATATTATCATATCAACTTATTTAAAGTAAAATCATATTATATTTACCTATATTTATAATTTTTAGAAGTAATTAACAAAAAAATAAACTATTATTGTTATATAATTGTTATTTTTATGGAGGGGATGTGATAAAAATTATAATTCGACAGTAAATTTTTAGATTTTCTCATATTTATTTATTGCTCTATGTTAAACTCTAAAGATAAAAAAAATATGAATGCTTTTCGAACAAAGAAATTGTAAAAAAATATATATATTTATTAAATAACATATTTTGGAGAATATACATTATTTACTCTATTATTACTCATGATTCAGTGTAATTGCATGCGGTTGTGTTTAAAAAAATGATAGTTATTTATTCACTTATCAGTTTTACATTTTTTTTCTTGTCCTTAAAAATAATTATTTTATAATAAAATAAATATGATATTGTATAATACCTAAGACTAGTCTACTCTATTTACAGTTGAACTTATATTTCTTGTATTGTTCCCCATGTTTTTCTATTTGTGATTGTTTTTATAATAACTATAAAGTTATAAATCATGATTATATTGTATGGTAAGCATTACATATAATTCTATATATTACCTTTAACGATTTTCGTATACAATTAAATAATTAACATACATAAATGTATATTTTAACTATATGGAACATTTTCAGGTTTAAAGATTTATTTTATTAAATATTGTATTCCATTGTTAAAGCAACTTAAATTAAATATTTTATTGCTCAGTATTTTCTGTCGACTAAAAATAGATTATACAAATTAAAATTTACTAATTATTGGAACAATTGATAAAACGATAAATTCAATAAAATAAATTATTGTAATTTTATCGTTATCTAATAAAAATTAGATATATAAATACAAATTTAAAAATTAACTTAAAACAAGATAGATAGTGTACTCGCAAAACACGCTAACGGTCATATTAATTTATATATATAGTTATAGCACAGAAGTAGGAAACCATATGATAGAAAATCATATAAGGTATCACGATGCATGTTGGTTTGTTACTGCAATTTATATTTGGCAAGTCTTTATACTAACCATAGTCGTTTTTAGTGACCAGAACAAAATTTCGTATTAATATAGTTTTTTTGTATAAGTTATTTTTCCTTGGAAGACATAATGGCGGATGCTTCCTTTTCTTACATTTTCAAGTCTAGTACAAATTACTAACTTATTTATTTATTGTATTATTTTTTTATTTACAGATTATAAATGTATTTTATAAATTGTAAATAAAGCTCTTTTTAAAATATAATATTATATTAATAAATTTGAATTTCAGAATGGAACTCCAATGTGGGAAGATTTCATGGCAAAAGCCACAAAACTCCACACTTGTCTTCGGTAAGCTAAATTATTAACACTTTATCTATTTAATAAAATATTTTAAATAAATTAAGTCATCTATAGAATAAATAGTATAAATGCTTAAGTTGCATTGTTATTACCAACTTATATTAGGTATTTATTATTTTGAAAAATAAATTGTGTGTACAAACATGCAACTTCACTGTAGTAACGAAGTTTAAGTTCGGTTGTTAAATCGGTCAAAACATTAAAATATAACACACCCACAAAAATTATACTTTAAGAAGACAAAACTCCAAAGTAAAAAAATTGTTGTACCCTTTCAAATTTTTAGGAAAAACTAAAAAAAAAATCTCGAAAATTTTATTTTTTTAAAAAAAATTCTTAATAAATTTGATATTCATACTTAAAGTTTTAAAACATAATACAGGATTCTTCATAAGTAATCCATACTGTAATTAAAATTTCTAATATATATATACACAGTTATTTTTATATACATTTTAAGTTCAAATTTGGTATCATTAGGTTTATAATAATACAGTAGAGAAGCTACTCTTTTATTTCTGTTATTCACACTATTTTATAGTAAGGTGGTATTGTCTCAAAAATTGAATCAGCCTACCGTAATACTAAAAATAGTTTAATAAATTACTTTAATAATGATATTATGAAATGTTTTTAATAATATGACTGACAACGTCTTTGCATCGAATTATTATTAGTATACCATTGAATTAAAACTTAACACACCCATTATGTTGACCACTAGTTATCTACTGCACAATAAAAGCGGTACTCACTCACCTATCTTTTTTAATTTTTTAAAGTTCGGGTTTAGTATAAAAATAATATTACATATTATATTGAATAGGTTTGTATATATATATATATATATCTGATTCGGTTTTGGTAATAAAAATTATAATAAAAAATAAGGGTCCTAACATTTCTACCGACCACCTAATGAAAAACGTGTTTACTGTGCTTGTTATGTAGAAACTCGTGTAGAAATATTAAAAATACATCGAAATCTTGAAAAAAAGTATACACCGTCTACCTATTTATTATTAAATTATGTATCTATATTTTTGGCATTTTTTTTCTGTTATAAAATACTTACAAATTATTATAGTTCTTTTAAATTTATAGGTACATAACTTTTACGTATAGGTTTACTTTCTTAATTATTTTATAAATAAATATTACATATTATATCATTAATATTTATATGCATATATGTGCCTATATTAAAGTATGTTTCCTTTATATGTGTTAATATTGTTTGCCTATTTATTTTACCAACCTATAAAAATGATTATTTATTATTTAATTCAAGTAAGTACTCAATAATTATTTGTTTAAAACTATAAAAATAGGTTTATATGCATTGTATCAACTATAAATTAATATTTTTTCACATAGGTAATCAATATTTTTGTAACAATAACTATTGAACTTTTGTTCAAGCTTAAATTTTTTTATTGTTTAAATTTAAACATAAATAAATTCTGATTTCAGTTAAGTAAATATTAAATGAACTTATATTTCAAAAATGTAATGAAGTTTATATTTGTTTTTAATTATTATCATACAAACTATACGTATATGTTGTATGACGAATTGTAAGTGATGAAATAATTACTTCTTCCACTATATAGTTATCTTCTCATTGTAAGTTTTAATAAACAAAGCGTATAGAATAGTTATTGGTTTTATAATGGGTATATAATTCTATGAAGTGACATTTTTTGTTTTGTAAAAAACAATCTTTATAGTACAGCTAAAATTAACTTTTTTTTTACTTGTTGTGTTTATACTTAATACTTATAGTTTGGTAATTTAATTATTACTAAGATTAATTGATTATTTATGATAAGTTTGTTTAAACTCTTAAATGATATGTACTTACATAAGTAACTTATTTGCAATTTAAAGTTAATGATGAGTTTATAGCATTAATATGATTTTTATTATTATCATTTTGCAGAGCAACTATTCACGCCATTGGAGCTTATCTAGATGCATTTCAAAAAATTGCTGATGCTGCCACTAATGCTAGAGGTAATTTATTATTTTTAATATTATTGCCCGTAAAATATAGCACAACATATTGCTACACTTCTCAAGCATATAATTATAATTATAACGATAAACTAAGCATTATTCTTCTTAATTATAATGATAAGTATTTTATTTATAAATAATAATACAATAATATTATTTAGGAAAAAAAATTAAATAATTATATTTCTAATTTCCATCTTTAAATGTTCGTAGCATTATGTTGATACTAATACAATATTTGTATTTTTTAATTGCCAAGTCTGTACATATTATACTATAAGTCTATAAATAATTTACTAGTTATTATAATCTATGAAGAACAATAATTTTCGCATATAATTTAAAAGCCATAGATGTTATGTATATTTGATACATAATTATAACTTTTATTGTTGATATAATATATTCTGATATATATAATATGCTTATTTCGCCTCAGTGATAAAGGGCGTGTATTTTTAATAAAAAGCTAAAGTATTGGTAAATATTTTGAATAAAATATTCATTCATATAATTTTTTGGTTAAATTTAATTTATAGTGTATTATTACAAAACGTTTTAATGTACATTATTTACAAACACCGGTATATAATAACACATCATTTTCATATTTCATTAAATCAATAATAATATATTATAATGTATAGACATCATGTAGTTCTTAATGTATACTCAGTCGATGAACTATACAGTATATTCATGCTAAGAAGTACTACTAAATATTTTAGTTAATTGACCAGTTAAGGTACCCAAGTACACATTTTGAACTTGAGCAAACCTTTTTGGTACGCACATGGAAAATTTAAATTTTTTTAAATAGTAACATAAATTTTTATTTTACCAATCCAATTAGACTGGTTATTTTTCAAACAATATGTGTATAATATTTTTTTCTAATCTTAAAATTTGCAATTTGATAAATTTAAATTTATGAATTATCGTTGTTACGATGTTCTATTTAGGTACTCTTAAAATATCTAATATTGTTAAATTATTATTTTTACACAGATAATACCTAAATAAACACTGATAATAGTTTACCTTAATCTATCTTTTGTATATAAAAAAAAAATAAGTTGTATTGAACCCCATCCAAATCCAAGGTCATCCAGCTGAAATATTTAATGGTACCTACCTCATAGCCTAAACACTATATTATGCTAATAATTGTTTAGTGATTTTATTATTATGTTTCCGATGAATAAATTTTAATAAGAAAATACATGTCGTATAATATTGTTTCATGGAATATTTCAAGTATATTTAATATTTATTCCTAAATATTAAATGATATGCTTATTACTACACTGCTGTCAGGGTTCTGTTACTTAGTCGTTAAGATTAAAGAAATTGATAAATACCATTATATATACATAAGTTCAAAATTATAATAATGATTAATGAATAATAGAAGGGTGAACAGCTGTTTTACATGCAACCTTAATGTAACCATCATACACAAATTAGAAATTAGAAATCATAAACATTATTTATTTGCTTAAAATTAAAATTGTTCCCAAATTTAAAAAATCTAAACTCAATTTATTTTTGATGTTATGAATTTGAGATAAATATCCTCTTTTTTTATATTCCACTGATAGTGTTATTAAGTATTTTTTTTAAATAATGAATATTGATTTATTAAATATTGAATAAAATAAGTTTAAAAAATATTATGAATGTATAAATTACGTTAATTATTGTCTTAATAAATTATTTATCTTACCTAAAATTAATTTTTGAAATTTAAAATGTGTTATTCCTTGATTTACTTATTAGTTTTCCAATAATTAATTTTCGTTTAAAATTGTTTAATGACTAATTTAGGTAGGTACCTATTGTTTATACATACATAAAATAGTTTAATATACGTATATCTATATTAAACTATTTTATGCCTATACAATTTATACTGTATTTAATTGCTTAATACATTGTTTTTTTGATATTTTAAAAGTCTAAAACATAATTTAATATTATTCATATTTTTCTCTATAACTCAGGCTAACTATTCTTCGTGTTAAAATCTAAAATATTATGTATTTTTATTTATATAACAGGAAATAAAGTTTATATTATGATTTTAATTATTCATTAGGTAACAACAAATATTTTTAGCTTATCCTAACCATTAGAGCAAATCATCTATAGTACAAACAAATAATGGAATGCTGTCCAGCAAATAGCATTGTTTCCTTTCCGGAAAGGATTTCCATTTGAATAATTGTTACCTATACTGCGTGATAAACACTACCGATATCATTCTAATATTTCGCGTATCGAACATTTTGGGTTAGTCAGTCGTTTTAGCCCCTGATGTAGTCACCCTCGATTAAAGGGCTGTCAGTATTTTCCATGGGATTTTAACCCTCTTACTGAATTTTACGACCTGGATCCCCTATTGCATTTTCAAACAACCCTCAAATAATTATGCATGTGCACGATGCTCATTTTTGAAAAAATATATAAACATTACCCCTAAAATGATTTTCACGCTCTCTAGATTATTCTTCATCTTTTAGCACACCAAAATGTATTTATAGTTTTATAATACTTTATTTTTTTATTAAAGAATATTAAAATCTATGAGATCATAATGTTTCATATTATGTATTATTTTGTACGATAAACACATTTTCCAACATGAATTTGCACGAGGAAGAAGGTAGTCTATTAACAGAACCCTCAGAAATAATAATAGTATAGTTGTATTTAAAATCTTATCATAATCGAAATACATAATAATTTATTTTTAATTTACTTAAATCAATGTTGAATGTTGATATAAATTAGTTATAGTAGTGGTATAAATAAGTTAGTTATAATTAAACATATTGTAGTTGAATAATTACCAAAATTAAAGTTTGTGTATTATTATGATATAATACCTCTAATTTCTATACTTATTTACTTTTCTAATGCAAACTTATTTTCTTAATATTACTGTATAATATACTCAATATCACTATTAGAGGCATAAAAATAAAATATATACTCCAAGTTTCATGTATAAGAAAAAAAGACAATATAAATTAAGTATCTACTTATATAAATTTTAATTCTTTTTTAATTTTTGAGACTAAAATTGAAACTAAAATATGTAATATTTAATATTGATTATAATAGGTACATAATTATTTACTTATTACTGTATAATATCCAACTTATTTTAGAAAATCGTATGTTTTATGAGGGAAAGATAACTCAAAATCATAATATTTAATCCTCTATTTAGGGCTGAATCGAGGGGAGAACTAAGGGAGACTATAGCTCCAGCCCGCAATTTGAAAGAGGTCACAATGTGTCCAATTTACCCTAAACAATTTGGAGCTTCACCAAAAGTAATACTCACCTTATATTATGAAGATAGTCCGGCCCTGCTACTATTGATTCGGTATTCATTATATTAATTCGAATGAGATTCTTAAGTTAATATAATAAATATTATATAATTTCTTATTGTGTTATAATATATCAAATCGATGTAGTTTAATAACTTATAATATATGTGAATGATATATATACTAAATGGCATGTTTACTATGTATGAAATATTGAAATGCATAATACATCATTTTTAGACATTAATATTTTATTTTATTTCCCCAAATATTTAACCCGCCTAATTAATTATGTAACATATTTGATTTATTTTCTATAGGTGCTACTAAAGAAATCGGAACTGCATTGACCAGAATGTGTCTTCGTCATAGAGCTGTTGAAGCTAGAATGAAAACATTTTCGAGGTAATATCGTAATATTAATTATAAGAGAACACGCGTTATAAACAAACATGGATACACGAATACTCATTTTGAATCTTTATTGATTGTAGCTATTGAGTTGTGTACTAATATAAAAAAACACGTAGAGGTTAATTAATAATAATAATATATTATAGCTAAATTAATCTATTGTTATTGTATATACACAATTTATTTATTAATGTATTTCTATTGCGATCGTATTAATTTAGTTAAGTATAATTGGATATAATTTAGTATTTAAATAGATTAATATTTTAATACTTTTATTTGTTAGAACTATCTAAACCTAACAAAGTTTTTATTTAATCAAGAAAATATGTTTGACATAAACTCTTTACAATAATATTAGTTTTGTATAAATACTTCAAATAAGAAATAAGTCTAAGTAGTCTGACCATAATTTACATGATTTTCTAGTAACAACGATTGGTACCTTATCTCCTTGTCTGAATCGAATATTATGTATGCTTCATATGACATGAGTTAGAACGTAACCGAAACTAACTTGTTTTTTTATTGACTTCGCAGCGCAATAATGGACTGTTTGGTGGTTCCGCTTCAAGAGAAACTTGAAGATTGGAAGAAAACTATTGTCAATCTAGACAAAGAGCACGCTAAAGGTAAATAAACCCAATGTTATTTCCCCATTTTTAAAATAATATTTTTCTTTAAAAACATTAAATTACATAATGTTCTTTAAAATTCTAAAAATTGTTTTTCAAACGTTGAATTATAAAGAATTTATAGTTTAGTGTAAAATATAATTATGTATTTCGATTTATATGTTTATTCTTAGTTAAGATAGTCTTATTAAACCGTATTTTAATACTAAATGAAAATAAGTACCAATAGTTTATATATATATAAAGTTGGATGAACAGTTAACAGTATATATATATTATAATGTGATAATTATTTAAAATTAATTTAAGCTATAAGAAATAATTGTAATGAATAATTATATATAATAATATATTATAATAATTATATGTAGTACAAAAACTGTGTATAATTAAATTAATAGTTAAGCTATACATTTTTAGTAAAAATGTATTGAATAAGTACAGTACTATAGAAAAAATTAATAGTCAATCCAAGAGAAATTTTATAAGTAAATAAGTTTTAATTAATTTATAATATATTACTATGCTTTATGTATCGCCATGTTTCTGAAATAGACTATACTATGTCTATTAAGTTATGCCATGATATAAAATATGTAATTCAATTAAAATTTTAAATACTTTTCTTTTTGCATATTTGAGCATATTTCTGATAAAAAATTGTAAATTACATGTTTTTTGGTAAAATTTGTTATCTCTTATTAAAAATGAAAATGGGTTATGCGATAACATTTGAGATTTTTATAAACTTATATACAACTATATTAATTAAGTATTTTTATATTTGATTGTATTTTAAAAAATGCCTGAATACCTATATGGCTATACCTATTTATTTATATAATATTAATCATATGGAATAAAAACCTTAATTCTTATATAAATTCAACAAAATATTAATTGATAATTTAGTTTTTACAGAAGCAAATAACAAGTTAATTATTCTTACTTGACTTACTAATCATAAATCGTAATAATCTAAAATATAATATATCTTCAAGAATCAAATATTTAATCATTTTAAAATTGGTTGTTTAAATTTTAGCTTAAAAGTATTCAAATGTTAATTATGTTTGACATACAAACAATAAAAAATGAATACTTCGCGTTTCTCGTATTGCGTTTACTGTTTAAACAATTTATTTTAACTTTGTTAATTAACCATTAATTAATGAGTATAATACAAATGATTGAGAAGAATATTATCTTGAGTCCTAATATACATACTGCATGACTTATTATCATTTATGTTTCTAAGAAAACTCCCTATTAGAGAACACTATATTTTCTATTTCTGTCTTATCACGTGCAACATGTAGTAAAAACATGTTTTTTATAAATGTTCTGCAGATCGATAAAAATTATTGGATAGTGATTTTAAAATTACATTTAACATCTATAATAAAACTGAAAAAACAAAATTCTTGAGTGCTTTTTTTCATTACCTATACTTAATGCTTATAAGATTATACTTAAACAATTAAATTAAAGTTTAACCTAAATATTTTAACATTAAATACCATTTTAATAGATTGTGACATGTAGAAGTCTACAAATAAAAGTCCCATTAGTCATTAGTTGAAACAAACACGATTTTAAATATTGTATACAGGGTGTCCCGTGAAGATTTACCCATCGCGATATCTCCTGAAATAATGGAAATATCATATAATTCTGGTTTTTTCATAAGTTTCGCAGGGATAAGAGTTACAAATATTTCATGTTTTAATTTATTTTAATGTTTTGGTAAAAAAGTTATTATTATTATTTAAAACAATAGTGTTATCATTGTATCAAACATGTGACCCGCGTGCTAGTACCTATTCCCAGTTTTTTTTGAAACTAGAAAAAATATTAAAAATCAATAGATTAATTAAATTAGAATGTTGAAACATCAATATTTTCAAAAAAATGTTGTCTACAAAATGGCTATCTTCAATTTGTTTTAACAAATGAAATAAAAAAATATATTTTTTACCAAAATATGAAAGACTATTTACATAAATTGATTTGTCAAATTGAAAAATATTGAAATAATAAAATGTATTATTTTCTATGAATTAAATATTTATAATATAATTCCAACTATAATAAATACGATCATATTGATATTTCAAATGTCGATTAAATATCTTAATCTTTGAACTTAATAATTTATATATAAATTTTACGTTTGGGTTCAATACTTAATAAAAGGATATTTTTTGTTTTCATTCATCTTGACTTTTGTTACTATGATTACTTATTAGTAATCGTAGTATTCCACAGGTTGATAAAAATGTAATAATATGTTTTTTCCCTGATGGTGAATGTATAATTTTTTTAAATTGACATTTAAAATAATCAATAAATATTAAAACATCTTTTATTAATATCTTTAGTATTATATTATATACCTTTAATTTATAATTTCTCATAACTCGTTGTTGTTCAATAAAATAAAAACATTTTTGCTTATTTTTAAAGCAATAACAGTCGCTTCTTCAAAATGTAATAAAATAACAATCTGGTGGTGAAATATTAAAACAATACTGTTTTGAAAAATTATTAAATATGTGAACATTGAATAAATTACAGTAATCAATAAATATAATATTTATACTTCTAATATATTATCTAAAAATAAAATTTAAATATATCTGTCTTGTAGAGGTATTGTATATTGATGAATATATGGTTTATTGAGTTGAATTTGCATAATATATATAAAGACATTTTTATGACAAAGATAAAATACGTATATCCTTTTTTTCTGTCAATAAAGCCAACTAGCATATTGTTTTCTTAAACGATAATACTAATCCGATATTTTCATTTACATAAATTATTTATATTATTGTTCATTACAGAATACAAATTTTTTTTACATCTTCAAACAGTTTTTTATACCTATCTATTTAACCTATTGTATTATTTAGTTTGGTGTCTTATTTAAATATATAATATTATATACATACCTATATATTTATAATTAATTATTATTTATTACGATAAATATAGGTAGGTACTATATAGTTTAATTGTGTATACAAAACATAAATATACAATTCATAAATAATTCTGTAGTTATATTTTATATGAAAGTTTTAAGCAGCGTTATTTCTTTTTTGGTAAATGAACTTCATATGAAAATGTCAAGACTTAAAACCAAAGATTATATATTTTATAATAAAACTATTATACTTTTAGAGCACTCATCTTATATCTTTCTCTTCAGTGCAAAATTATTATAGTAATTTTTATAATATTGTATTATAATTTATTATTATCAAAATATTAATAACATTTATATGTATTAGATATACCTATATTATGTATTCTCTGAGATAAACAAAAACTAATGAAACAGAATTTCTTTAAATATATATATATATATATTATTACGTTCAGACACGGTTTTAAAAATTATAAATTAAAAGTAAAAAGCATAATTTTGTGAACATTATCTGAAGATTATAATTTTTTTTTTTAATAATTAAGTTTCCCAAATTTAACTTAAATATTATGTTAAAATTATAAGCAAACAGTAATGAAATAATTTACTATATGAAATTTAGATTAACAGATTCTGAGCAGAGTTTTAAATTAAAATAGTCACTTTGTTGTAGAGTAGGTTATAAAGCAGAGTTAACTAATCTATGCAACACGTCAACTGTCCAAAAAAATATCCATAAGATTTGTTTAAGTTTAACAAAGAATAAAATAAGGTCATCAAATAAGTTGACATCCTAGAGCAGAAAAATTAGCCACCCTTGGTGTAGTATAGTAGATGCTGAGTGTACCACTTCATTGAGTATATCATAATTTATGTTAAAATCCTAAATGATTCTCTTTATTTGAAAGCGTTGGCTATTTTAATCAGATAAAAATATCAAAATTACGCTATTACTTTCATCCTAATGTTCGTGAAGCTCTCAAGGTCATTTACTCAAGAATTTATAAAATACACAGTACAATACAATTGTAAGTAAATACACTCGTATATTAAATTGTATAACTTAACTATGATCTAGCGAACACTTGAAATTAAATAAGAAGGAAGACCTGCCAATGTGAGAAACCCTCTGACTATTTTCTTGAGGGAATTATATACTATACTTGTTTTTAAAATATATTTTTCGATTAATCAAAAAATACATTTTTCTTTTTTGTTTAATAATTTAAAAGTATGATTCCAAATTACTAGTTCAATTATACTGTGTACTTGTTATTACAACAAACATATTATAACTATTGAATATCATTATTATTAATGATTGATATTTTTATCATTGGATTTAAATGTTTATTTTCCTTCTCGATATACCATTGAAATACCTTTTTTGGATAACTACCATAAGGAAATTTAATGAAATTTAAATTTTGCAATAATAAACATAATACTTATTATAAGTTACAATTGCAAGTATAATGTTTGTTATCAGAAAAGAATATATACGTATTACGTCAAGTTATGTAGCAGGTTTATGAAATATTTTGTTTTTAGTGACTGTATATATTTGTTCTGCTAATAGTATCTTTTTAAATAATTATTTTTAATGCATGTTTAATTAACGTTAGGGGTTATCAAAAATCAAAGTACGAGTACATAAATTTCCACTAAAATAGAGTAGATTTCGAAAAAATAAAGAATAATTGATGTGGTAATAGTTTTTTACCTGCCAAATCTAATTCAACTCACATAATGTATGATTTTCAGTTATTATTATAACATTATAATATACACCAAGGACACGTGCCTAACATAACAAGGGGTCAATAAGTATAATACGTACATTAGAAAAGTAAAATATACATTAAAAAAATATCAAACGCTCACGTAGAAAACTGGCGACGATTTTTGTCGGCTTGTTGCATTGCTGCCTGCCGACATCTGTGCGTTGGCGAAGCGCGTAGTGTAGGCGTATCGCGGTCCACGCGTACACCAAACCAACCGCTGCGGCCGCGGCAACGTTGTTTTCCGCACCGAGTCTGTACATAATACAATAATATCTATATAATACTATATTCGTATTACCACATGTCTGGTTAAACATTTCACACGACAACTAAATAGGGAGTTTATCGATTTTTTACACAGAAGCTCTTTGTAGACTGTTTATATCTATTTTTTATTCTGTAAAATCTTTAAAAACAAAAAACGACGTTCATAAAATTGTCTTATTTTCTCAATCATGTAAATATTTTGCAATCGTCTTACAATATCGTAGTATGCTACAGTACAAACAATGTTTATTTTTTACAAAAGGTATGAATACCCAAAGCAACAAAAAATGAGTGATCCTGTTTATAATTGAACAAATCGATTTGATTATATTAACAAACAGTAAAGTAAATTCCTGTTATTTATTAAATACAATATATTATTATATATGTTTATTTATCTATGTATATAATATAGATACTATAATGATTGAAATACATCGATATTTGTACTCATTATAATATTTATATTATACCATGTATTTAATATATGAATTATATAACTGGATTTTGTAATGGAAATATTGCAAGGTATTATCAGTAACAAAATAATTAAAATACTAACAAAGAATCCATTTATTAAAACAACGTGGCATTGAGGTACCTATATATCAAAAAGTATTTTTAAAGTTTACAACATATTATAACTTGCAAGCTTCCATGTTTAATTCAATAAATAAAATAAATGATTATTTTATATGATCATATATTTTTATACAAACTAAAATAACATAAACATTTTATTCTATTATAAATATAGTCAAGGATGTTGACGTACTATTATTGTTTTCTTTCTTTCTCTAACCGATGCGCAACATAGGATAATTGCGTTCAGACGATCCAATTTTATGTTGTTAGTTATGCATTTATAATATTAGAGTAAATTATTCTATTATCAAACTTAAAAATAAGAATATTATTTAAGGTATTTCATAAGCTTTTATTGATGTTTTTATTTTAAAGTCATTTATAACTATATAAAATATTACAACTGTAATTTACAAATATTTACACAATATTTGCCAAATACTCATACTTGCTTTAAAATTAAAATATCAATAAAAACTTGATGAATTGCCTCAAATAATATTCTTGCCTTTAAGTTTGATAATAGGACAATTTACTCTAATATTATAAATGTATAACTAACAACATAAAGTTGTTAGTTGTTATTAATATAAAGGTGTTAGTTATTTCATTTAAATATTAATGCTAATAACGCAACATTGGATCGGATAAACAGGCAAATTTCCTATGCTTTGTTTTTTTAGAGAGATAAAACTAATAGTGCACTAACATCTTTAATCAATTTTATTTAAGAAGTATAACATTTTGTGGTTAAAAAATAGTTATATAATGATTGTGCAAATAATTTATAAAAACAGTCTATTTATACAGTTATGTAATCTCTATACTGTTCTATTTTCTCATCAGTTGTTCTCGAGTGTAATTTAAAAAATCATTATTAATATATTAGGTATAAAATGTAGGAAAAAAATGAAAAACTAATATGTAATTTAGGTTTTGTAGTATCTAAAATAATTTTATGTTTTATTTATTATTAATATAAAATATACATCTATAATCTATATTCTATACCAATCAGTAAATATAGTTAAGAAAATATTTTTAAACTTTAAACAATATATTGAACTTTACTATTATTTTGGAATAAAACCAATAATCACTATTTGCATGCCGTATATGATACAAAGTATTTATACAGTATTCATGAATTATAATATATCAAAATGATGGTAACTAGAATTCAAATTAATCAAAATATATTTATTATTATTATTTTTTACTATAAATTATAAAATTGATGAAAAACGATGTGTTTAAATACATTATACAATTAATTTAGTGTATCAGAGTCGTGTCTGTGATTTTATAATTTATTATTTTTAGTAAAATGTGTTTTTTTTTTATCAATTATTTTTAAATTATACAACTTTTAATTGTAACACATTTTTTGTATTGTATTGTTTGGAATACAGAGTTGTAATATTATGTGGATAAATAATTTGATCGTTGTATATGTATATATTTGTTTTATTATTAATCTAAATAATATCGGCATCTTTGGTCATTAGTTTATGTCTTATTTAAACAATTCTTATATTATTAACAATATATGGAATATACTTAATTTAAATTAAATTTTATAATTTTGCTTCTTTAAAAAATCGTATATTTATTTTTTATAGTATAGTATAGGTCTGGTTGTGGTGATTTTTCTATACCTGTTGTAGTATGTGGTGTTAGATATTTTTTATCCTCATATTATTTTCGGCATTCTGTTATGATATACTCAAATATATTTCATTCGTGTATAATATTGTACAAGATATTTTTAATAAAAATTAAGAAATTGTACACATGTATTATTTCATGATCAAATAGAAACGAAATATCACTATGTTACAAATATATTTTAATTATATGTATGTATCACAAATCATTATTGTGGTAACACTCGTTAATTAAAAAATGTATAAGTATATTATACTACACTACCTATTAAAAAATATTATGTTAAAATTAATATTGAGTGCTCTCTCAGGTTATAATATATTATTACTATATTAATATTATATGGAGTAAAAAAAAGTTAATTCTCTATCAAATAAAATCGTTAACATGAGTTGTATTATACTACACTCGGCTTTGATGTGGTTTCGATGCACAGAAGTGTAATTGGTTGTTTAGAGGTCCAATGTCACCAATCTTTTGTCAACTCCCGCAGTATCTAGGACAAGAGTCAAAAATTTCTCTTATTGCTATTTATCTCCATAATGTTAGATGTTAGATGACAGATTTAGATATGATTTTTTTCGGCTTGTGTACCATTATCCGTATAACAGTCATGCCCACTCACTTTCTTAGTTGCGTTCAAAGTATAAAAACAATTTGCACCAACAAACCACACTGTAGTGCTACATAATGTACTGAAGTCAAGGCAAACAATAAAAATGTCACAATTTATGGATTATGGAATTACATATTATCGCGATATTACTCACTTAAATATAGGTACACAGAAATAAATTAATCGTCCAGAATTTGCACAGATGATCGTCATTATTCTTAGTAATTTAAATAAATGTAGTTATAAAAAACATGTTCTTGTCTTCGTATATTTAAATAAAAATTCTGAAAACTTATTAGATAATTTCTTACATATTTTTTCTTAATTTAAATTCCTTAGTAATTTTTTTCAAGAACATACTTCGATAAAATAAATTATTCATTTATTTTAAGTTAATCATAGTTTAAGTATTTATAATAACAGCTTATTGCTCTTTAACTAGCTATAGGGTGATTTATTAAAAGTATTATATTTAAAGTCAACAAATTATTTAAAAAAAAATGTGTTTAAATGTAATTTTAATCGCAGTTATATATTAAACTATGCACTTATTATACATTTTATTATTGCTAATTACTTATTTTTATTCATTTAAATCATTGTTAATGTGCATTTTTTAGAATATAAAAAAGCAAGAGCTGAGTTAAAAAAGCGTTCTACGGATACACTGCGTTTACAAAAAAAAGCACGTAAAGGTGCTAAAATGAATGAACTACATAAAGCCTTACAAGACGTTTCTGATAGAAAAGCTGTATTAGAAGAAACAGAAAAGAGAGCTGTTCGTGAAGCATTAATTGAAGAACGAAGTCGATATTGTATTTTTGTAACAATTTTGAAACCAGTTCTCGTAAGTTCAATATATTTTTTTAATTGTCTACATACGTATACAAAGTGGAATGTTTTAAACTTAATTGTGTATTATATTTTATAATTAGGAAGAAGAAGTAGCCATGCTGATGGAATTATCCCATTTACAAGAAGTTATGGATAAATTAGAAGCACACACCACTGAGCCATACTCTTTACCTCCAGCTAGTGAACAGGTAAAAACGAATAAAGTATATTATTGATTTATTTTTTTAGCTCTATATGTACCTATATATTTGATTGCAATGTTATGTTAATTTATTTAATTCGAAGACAATTTAATTAGATTACATTTAAATTATAATTTAATAGTTAATTCTATTGTGGTTTTAAAATTATGGTTTATACTTATAATAAAATTTGCAAACTATTTCGATTTTCAATATCATAGTAGTATAAGGAATTGGTTCTACTAGTATGTATTTTAAGAATAGAAAGAAAGTTCCCAACACTTTTATATAATAGTCTCGCGAATATCTTATAAATTTAAAAATTGGTATAAGATACTTTTACTATATACTATACATTGAATATTAATTTATTGGAAATTAACACCCGCTAGTATACACATATAATTTTAAATTGATTTTCAATGTAATACGAGGTTAAAAAAAATGATTAGTTGAATTCATAAATTTTCCCTATTTTCCACAGTATTAAATATATATTAATCAAATAATGTCTATAAAAATAATTCTTTAAAATTGCATTATACAATTATGTGCAAAATTGATTTATACAATATTCCAACTAAATTCAATAAATGTCGAAAAACATTACTCTTGTATTGTTTTTATGAGAAGTATAAATATAATAATACTTACTTGTTTTATATACTAAAAACTAATTAATTTAAAACCAATGATTTATAGTTACATTTAAGTGTAAAAAAAAATAAAAAATAAAAAATGTCTACATATCTTGCATTTTATCTCTATTATTTATCCGATTTGTATATAGAATACATTTAATACTTAACATAAAATTTAATTTAATTGAACTTGAAATTTAACGTTAGTTACTCAATTAAGCGTTAATCACGTTCACATTCCTATTTTTAAAATTAAATTATACAGCATGAGCATAAAGTATAATGCATCGATTTTCAACTTTAAGGTTATTTCTTGATAGCACATTGAATTTAATTTGTACTTTCGAGATAACTAGTATTTTTTTAAATTATTAGGAAAATAAAATAAAAAGTTATGACAAAAAATAATTTTTTGATAAACCATGTTTTCAACAAATTAAATTCTTTTGTGCAATTTAAAAACAAGTAACTATTAATACTTTAAATTTGCACTAAATGTTTCTATAATCATTTTACATACATGATACAATTTTCAAAATGTTTTTACAATTTTTGAATTAATTATTATCACGAGAAATTTTTGATTTAGTTTCTTTTTCATTTATTGTTAGTATTTTTTTTATTGGGTCAAAAAGTTTGATAGATTATTACGAGGTTACTCATAAGTAGTTCATTAAAATCATAAAATCTAAAAAATATATAAATATAACATTTATATTTTATTATTTATTTGAAATTCAAATTTAGACAAAATTACATATTCAAACAAATAATATTAATGTTAGTTATTTGTTATGATTTTGTTATTGAACCTGTGGAACATAAAATTTACATATATTATAACATATATATATAATACGATTATAATAATTAAATATTAATAATATAATAAATGTGATGTATTGTACAAAAATAATAACAACCTACTGTAATACTAATAGCAAAATAAATTACTTAATAGTAAAAACATATCACTTAGTTATATAAACTAACAGTCTCCGTTCAGAATCATTTTTTACGCAGAAAATTATTGAAATCGATTTTCAAGTAAGACTTTCAGTACACCAATTAATAATAATAATAATTCAGTTATAGAAAAAAATTATAAATATTTTAATATGTAATGCTTAAGAGAAGAAAAAATTGTAAATTCATTATGTTAAATAATTTGTCCGTTGAAAATTAATAAAATTAAAATTCGAATATGTTATTGACATTAATTTAATTCATCCAGTTGAGTTATACTTCGCATTTTTTAGTGTATAGTTTATAAAACTATAATATTTTCGATATATCGATATACATGATTAGTCTTTTATAAATTATATCTCTATGGAGTAAACCATAGTATACTTTTGATTAAAATGCATAACATTATACTAACTTATTTCTAATTTCCTTAACATTAAAAATATATATTTATTGTTAAGGTTTTAATTCATTAATATTTATTAGGTGCTGGTTGACTATAAAGGTAGTGAAATGTCATGGACACACCAAACACCCCCAAGTAGTCCCAGTTCGTTGGGTTCACGTAAATCCAGTATGTGTTCTATCAATTCAATAAACAGTTGGTCTAGCGGCAGTACACATTCACCGAGCCATCAATACTGGAGCCGCTCATTGCTTCAGGTATTGATTTAGATATTGATCGACAAAAAGAAAAATTACTTACAATGGCATGAGTTTTTTCTTATGTATTAACATCATTGTGTTTTTATTAATTAAATTGCACAGCTGTAGTTGAATTAAGTATAATTTATATTTTTTTATGTCTTTAGGAAATAAAATTGAATGTACAAATCTTAAATGAAAACATAACTATATATTATTTAAAATTAATACAATAATGTTATATTTAATGCAAACTTTAAACTAATTATTCCATTATTTTTCTGTCATTGATTATATTAATATAATCAATGATCAAAAAATATTATTTACCACATTTTATTGATCTAGTGAATTTTTTATTTTAAGAAATTTAAACCTGTCATTGACATTTTTCAAACTAAATAATTTCATATACTCAAATGGTATCTACTAAAATAGTTTAAAAACATGATTAAATACAATTCATATTGTTTTAGTACAGTAGTCACTCGATAATTCTAAAAAATCCATAAATCGAACTAAAAGCTTGATCCCCTGAGAAAACCTCTATAATTAGAAGAAAATACGTGTATTTCGGTCCTCTTGATAATTTGAAATTTCTGTCGACGGGTGACGTACAATTTTTATATTCCTTGGCAACTGTATCACCTACTACAATATTCCTCATCTTTAAAATAACAAAATTCATATTTTACCTTCCAACAGAACTTTGACTTTTCAACCATTAGATTAAGGAATAATAAAAAAAATGTAAAACGATGTATCTGAAGGAAATTGTTTAAGAAATGTTGGCCTATCTGGATGATAAACCATGTAAAATGTTTATACTCATTGCTATGGAAGTGGTACACAAGGCATGAGAAAATATATATACATCACAATAAATCGAATTTTCAGTTCGGTGTCCGTTGAATTTCGAATTATCGAGTAACGACTGTATTAGTATTTTTATTTCTACTCTTTGTACGTTGGTGTATGGAATTTAAGAAATAGAAGTATATATATTTTATTTATTTTTATTTTTTTATTATATGTAGTTATTTTAGCATGTTTTTTTTTGTGTGTGTGGTAATTTAGCCAGTATCTAATGAGCTACGTTACAAAGGACCTTTACCTCCTAGTAGATTATGCAGTGCTTCTTCTCATGATTCGGGGTTTACATCCCAAGATACAATATATACAAAACAACAATCATATTCAAAGGTGAGTGTCTAATAGAAAACAATTGAATTTGTTTTTGTATCACCTATGTTTTCTAGAACCACTACAATACTACATACAATTTTAATATTATTGTTTCATGTTTTATTTTATTTTAATATATTATTATTCTTTAGGCTCCTAACTCATCTGATTCCAATAGTAGCAGTGCTGGGAGCAGTACACCATCTACACCATTTGCTAGTTCTGAAGGTGGATGTGGTACATGGCCAAATGCTCAGGAAACATTACAATTTGAACGTGCAGCGTCAGCTATTATGAATGATGCAAGACCACACACTATTTCAGGTGGTGCCCACCATCTACGACCAGCCCTTAGCGCGTACACATTTCAACCTGATTCTTCTTCTATTGATAAAACTCCCGTTGTCTCACCACAAGACGATTATGCTCATGTCCCCGATGTCCCATCCAGAGATATGCACAAAAGTTATAAACCAACCTCACTAAAAACAATTGGTTGGTAAAAAGAAAAGTATATTTCTTATAATCACACTTTTTCTATATTTAGTTTTTGAGGAAAGAAGACATTTATTTTGAAAATACTTTTAAAATATTTTCACTTTTAATTTTTATATTTTATACCTTGTTAATAAATAATAAATTATACATTTAATTTAAATGTGTAATTATTAAATGGAGATTTTAATTTTATTCTAAAATATGTTATATAGTCTGCAAAAAATATATTTATTCATTTTTAGATTCAGAATATATGTAAGAAGACTTGTTAGTTATATAATAAATCACACAATCTTTTTTATGAAAAATGAATTGTGAATTTTTATTAAAAATGTTGGAGCTGTAATTGTACACGGAGTGTACTCTAGAATTATTATTTTTTATTTTTGTAATATTAAAATATCATATTTTCTAGTGTGGTATAAAACCCAAAATAAAAGTACCTATAATTACTTAATCATAATTTTCAGACTCAGAATTTAACGATTATTATATTAGTAGTTTTACAATATTGCTTATTTTTAGAGTAATTCAAACATTTATTGGTTAAAGTGACTAAAATCATAATTTTGCGATGAATACTACAATATTCTTCAATTTTGTACTGAATTGGAAGCGTTTAACAATTTAAACAAGTTATAAAATAATTAATTCTGTTAAGAAACCAAAATCTAAATTTTAAATCCAGACTCATACTATTTTTTTTCATTTCAATTATAATTATAAATTTATTAAATTTATTTGCTTGTAAATTATATATGTGATTTTTTATAATTTATAGTTATGTATATTTTGTTTAGAATATATTCAACCAACATATGTTAATATGCATGAACTAGCTAGTATGGCTGCCAACAAAGCTCAAGAAAGAAATTCACAGTACAATGAACCTTCTTCAATTGTAAATTTGAAAGTAATTTGTCATTGTTTTTATTATAATGAACAGCAATAATATATCAAAATTTACCCAAATGGTTTTACTTAGTTAAAAATCACTAATTTTGTATAAAATTCTATATTTTAGACAAAAAAAACCATATTAAATTTAAAATAAAAAAATAAAAACATAGTTGAAACAATATTTTGGGTAGATTTTAATTTACATACTATTATTAATTTTATTATATATTTATTTAATCAATGTTTTTTTCAACACAGAATGATGGAGATCGAAAGGAAAGTACTAGTGAGAGTTCTTTGGAATCTTCGAGCGGCTATAGTAGTCAAACAGCAATATCAAATGCCACTCCAGATGAAGGTGATTATATTATGTGTATAGTTGAATAATTAATTTTATTTAAAAATAAAATAGTAAAATAGTTGCATATTATTTACTAGTACAGATGACTTGAAAAAGTATATTATTTATTATTTATTTTTTTCTTCTGAAAATTCTATAATAATTAGTCTCCATTTTTTGGTTCATTTAACAATTACTTTTTATCATTATAATCATTAATCATCATCATAGTAATAAAACACTATATATAAAAATAACAGATATATAATGTATTAACTAGATAACTGTCTTTGTATTACAAACTGTGTAATGTATTTAAAGCTTGAAATTAGTTATCAAAAAGATTTATAATTAGTGATTACAAAACTGTATATGATTATAATATTAAGTGCATACGACAAATTATGTATATTGTCAGAATATATTTACAGATATATATTGTACATTATACATTCACCCCAATGATAACAAATCTTATGCCTGAATAATTACATAAAAAAAAATACTTTATAATAATACATGTAATACTCTCAACAATTTTATAAAGCAAATAATTAATCAAAAGAAAATAAATAAATTATGACAGATTTAATATTTTTTTTTTGGGGGGGGGGGAGTTATAATTTCATTGAAAATCAAAACTGCTATTCTCTAGATATCAAATAATGGTGACTAATTGACAAAATATGTTTATATGTAATGCTTAGAAATCACGTGTTATTTGTATTGTTCATGTTTTATCTTATTTTGTTGTGCTTGCTTGTATATTATTTAGAAGTGGAAAATTCACTTTTGAAATATTGCACATTGGATAGTCAAAATAGTATTGCCATCAAAGAACGTGTACGGCCTGTATCTACATTGGGTATGTATTCCCAATGAAGTAATTTACTATTTAATATGGTTTTAGGGAAATTTTTTTTTTTTTTAAAGTTTTTCTTAACTTAATGATAATTTTCAATAATAATACATTTCATATCTAAAATCTAAATCATTTATTTTAAAACTAAAAGAACAAATTTCAATGGATTCACCCATATAATTATAAATTCATTATTAAAGCGTTGATTTATATTCTAAAAATAAAAATAAAAATGACCTTAAAAATGTTTTAATATAATGTTTGATATAAACGATTAAACAAAATTAAATTCTATTCCCATTATTTTTATTTATATTTATGTAATTTATGGCATTTTGCAAATTGATACAAGTCCAAAACTACCTATATATGTAATATATATGTATATTATTTTATATGTACACGATAATAATTTTGTTTATCATACTGTTATGCAGCAGTAAACGCTTTTATCTGGTACATAGATGAAAACATAGTAAAAATAATATGTAAACGTAGCAAAATAAGTGATACAGTTTTTCTTTTTACTGAGATAGTTTATTATGATTAATTTATATAACATTTTATCCATTGTTATAAAATGTGAAAAAAAAGTCAAAGCAAAACTTTCATTTTAAGTTCTTTGATGTATGAGACAAATGTTGTGCTGGAAAAACTATGTTTTAAGTCAATAAAATCAAACATTAGGTATTGAACTTAATTATACGAATATTTTTGTAATTTAATCGTTAATTAGAAATATTTAAAATGAAAAAACTTAAAAATGTATTAGTTACAAATTGTTTTACAGTAAGTTGCATGTACAATTTGTAAATAGATTTTTCTCAAAAATGTTTTTATTTGAAATATGCTATGATAAACATAATTCTATAGTCTATTTAAAATAAGAATGGTAGTTGGTGGTAACCAATTTTTGTCAGGGGACATCTGTTTATTGCCCTCATCAAGTCAATAATCTATACAACTATCGTGTATAGTGAGTCATGCCATGTGCACAAGTTGACTGCTAACTACTGTTCTAATTTATAATAAATTATAATAGTACTTTTAATAATAAATTAGACAATATTAATTTGTGAAAAAATAACAACCATACCTGTTTTTCATGTTGTTAAAATTTTCAAATTAAACAAAAAAATATCTTGAAATTTATTTTATCTTATTGCAGGTTATTCCAGTCTCAGAAGCGGTACTCTGTGTCGTCGTTCTTCAATTCAAAGTAATAAGCCACCTCCACCAATACGCCGTACACCATCTATCTTAAACAATTCAGTACAAAACCTACCTCCTCCACCACCATTTTTGCTAGATATTGCTGCAGAACAACGTCAGCAAAGTCTATCACAAACATCTTTAACATCAGAAAAAGTGTATTCTGAACCCATGACACATCAACGTAAATCATCTGGTGGTAGTGTAGCTGAAACTGTACGTAATCTAACACAACTTAATCACACACCTGCAAGTCCTATTTTGTTGCGCCGTACACCCAGTAATCGGTCAACAAGTGCTGATCGCTGTAATAGCCATTCATCTGAACCAGTTTCTGGGTTTATGGCAGCTTTAGGCTCTAGACTATTACAACAACAATCTAAAACAACAGGTGGGTCACCAAAATTAGGCAGACGTTGGATTGCTCCTGCCAGACACTCCGTTGTGGACCCAGCCACATGTCATGATTCACTAATGGAACAAATAAGGAAAGGTATGGTATTAAGAAAATCTATTGCTGTCAATGACAGGTCAGCACCTAAAACTAATTAAGAGTTAATACATCAAATTAATATTTGTTGTTTTTTGTTTTCCCTTTGAATATTAATAATTTTCATGATTTTATTTTGTAATACCTAATCAATTTAATTTAAATAGTAAATTCTAATATTATATTTGTAATTTCAATTTTTCACATAGTTATTGGATTTCGATTTATTCTAAAACTTAAATAATCTCACAAACTATGAAATCCATGTTAACATAATATGTCTAACGGTTACTTTGTGTTATACAAATGTCTACTTCTAAAAAAATATATAAATATATTTAAAACTTGAAGCACGTGTTGTAAAATAATATGTAGGTTTTTTCTTATTTCTTATAGTTAAGTGTTTTTTGACCAAGGTGATAAAATACTATGTGTAAGCTCTATAAAATGTTTTATGGATAATTTGGACTTGAGTTTAGTGTATTAATATCATTCCAGACATGTATATTTTTTTTTACTAACACATTCCTTTATTCATGGTGATCACTTATAATTAAATGTTTATTACATAAACCAAAAAGTCTCACATTTGGCATACTAGAATAATTATTCCAAAATCTAATAATTTAGATATTATTCTGTGTATATAATCAATTATGAATGTATACACCTGTGTTCATTAATAAAATCAATTATGTTCCAACTTTCAGTTTAAATCTAATGCTAATACATTATTATCTTTTTAGAAATATGTTTATGTTTATAAAATAAAATAAATAAACAATTATTATATAAAACCAAAGTCAATTTGACATCCGTCTATAAACATTTATTGATACTTATTGAAATATATTAATGTATACATTTTTAAATGCATTAAAACTATTAATGTATTGTATAATCTTTACTTATATTATTATGATTAATATTACTTTTTTGTAGTTGATTTTTTTTTTTTTTTTTTTGTAACAGATATTTATTTATATTATGATGTTTTTTTGTGTATAGAAAATTGTGGATTTGTTTTAAGGGTTCATAATAACCGTTTGTTGTATGAGTAATAAAAAATAAATGAAAGATTACATTTATCCGTCTTTAGTTACTTTTAAATACTAATAAGTATGTATATCATAATTCAAGGCATCAAGTATATATAATGATTTTGAAATAATCTTACGACAAAATAATTACCCTGTATAGAATAGGGCTGTGTAAGATTTTTTTTTAATTATTTTTGATTAAATATTATGTATCATAATTATACATTACTCGTTATTAGAATTTTTAAATTCTGAATGTATTGTTTTTATAATGTGTTAGTTATTATTTTTGTATATGTGTACACGATAAGCAGTTGATAAAATGCTTCGGTTTTTTTAATTTGAGAGTAGTTGTTTTGGATAAAAAGTTGGATCTAGTTTGTACTCTTTGGAAAAGTTAAAATTAAAAACTTACCGTACTTTTTTTCATAGTTGGGAACAAATAAAAAGTTTAGAAAAATGGGTACGTAGATCCAATTATTACCTAAATCGAATTTGTTTTTTTTTTTTTTTTTTGTGTGACTCGAAAACGAATAACTATAGATACTCTTCGCAAAATATTTAATTAATCTTTTTATGTTTACGATCAAATTTTCAAAATATTTTTATTCTTTTTAAACCATTTAAGGTATAAGAAATTTTCTTTTTTTTTAGTTTTTATTCTAGAAATTTCAATTAAAAATTATTCACTAAATTATTATTTAGAAATGTAATACAAAGGTTCTCGTAAGTTGTTAATTTCTCAATTCAAAAATATCAAAAACCTATAGTTACAATATTTTGTTATGATTGAATTTTGACAAAATTCGTCAAAATCGCAACAAAAAAATTACGAACTAATGTAAAATTAAAAAATTCATAAAAATTATTTTCTTTATCTAAGTTTTAGAAATTCAATACAAGAATCTTCATAAGTAATTCATAATATTCTAAAATAATAAAATCATATATATAAAAAATTTATTTTGTTTAATTTAAAATCATTATTCGTGGAAACTTAAAACTTTTACGTATATTATATCATAATTAATTTTACTATACGAGATAAGAGTTTTGATTGATTTTAACAAATTATCTATTTATACTGTAGACATATTTTTACTGTTTTTAGTTTTATGAAATTTACAAAAATATGTTATTACATTTTGGATCATATAAGTCAATAAAATTAGTATAAATATATATTATTATAATAATTAAATACTAATAATATAATAAATGTACTATTTTCGGAAATAATTATATCAACCTACTATAATACTAAAAGTCAAATAAATGACTGTAATAGCTTTATCAAAAAAAAATAATATATATCATGAAATATACTTGATGATATAGAATATAGATTAATAGACCGTTCAGAATGGTTTTTCGTGCTTAATAATTTATCATTGAATTTATGAGTGTGTAAAATTTAACACTCATAATAATGAAACACTTGCCTACCTATTTTTTTTTTTTTTTTTGTATGTGTACAATAAAACTCAATAATAATTACTCATTACCTTTTTGTTTTAGAGCTGTAAAAGTTTTACTTCATTATCTTTTTTTATAGAAAAGTAAACCGAGTTGTTACTTTGAAGAATCATAAGTAAAAAATTACCAGTATTTTTGTTGCTAATTGAGAAAAAAAAAATGAGGTAAAAC
Source organism: Rhopalosiphum nymphaeae (assembly GCA_036289425.1). NCBI lineage: Eukaryota > Metazoa > Arthropoda > Insecta > Hemiptera > Aphididae > Rhopalosiphum > Rhopalosiphum nymphaeae. Next base: position 5,357,426 of record JAZAQC010000012.1, on the reverse strand, counting down.
AAGAATTTTTACGCAAAACCAAGTTTTTGATGAAGTCGATTTTCTTATTTTATTTTAATTCGAAAACGAATAACTGTAGATACTTTAAATTAAGATCAAATGTTTATAACAGCTTTTCCAGCTTTACATAGGTAGTATAGTTTTTTTTTTCTATAAAAACATAAAAAAAAAATAATCAAAAGGTTCCTCATAAATATTAAAAATTGAAAAATTAAAACTTATAAAAGCATAATTTTTTATAGACAGTTTAAAGAAAAAATAAAAATGTTACTTACTTTTTTTTACTATGATCCAAAGGCAATATTTTTGGTGACTTAAAAATTGTACGTATATTATACGCAACGACATTTTTAAAATATCTAGATTTGTTTTAAGATATTATTATTAATTTTCTAATAATATACCTATAGCACCGCCAGCCTATTTATTTCATTATATGATGTCAATAATGACTCAACAGTTTAACACTTAATAATAATATATATGTATCGGTAAATCTATATATCTATATACATATATTATATATAAAAATCCTACATATTGCTTAGCATAAAATCTAAAATGCATAAAAAAATCAAGTACGTATAGGTACTTTATGTACCTATAGCTCTTAAGGAAATACCAATAAACCAAAATAGAAATTTTATGATCAGATCAGGTTTTTTTATTTTGAGTTCAAGTACAAAATAAATCATAGATAATATATATTAGGTACATTAATTATATTATTTTTATTATATAATATTGTAGCTTTATTTATTTATTATATAAGAAAAATATCCATATCTATACAATAATGTTGAATAATAAACAAATTATACATTACATAATAGATATACAAAATTGTTTTAATTATTATTATTGTATTATTCGTACCTATATAGATACAGATATTACATTATATTGTGTTAGACTAGTTACATTTGGCATATTTGAAAAATGATCTTTACATTTTAAAGTATATACATAATTGCGCATCGCATTCAAATTAAACAAATAATAATAATTTGTCTAACATCAAAAATACATGAAATAAAATATATAATATGCACCGATTTATGCATCTCAGCGGGGCCCATTATTTTGTTAAAATAAAATAAAAAAATTATTATTATTTAATTGAAGGATTTGGTTGATATTTTACAAAAACTCAATATTAAGTACCTAACTAATTATTACAAAAATCTTATTATAGGGGCCTCACCTCACAAGGACCACCAAATGTCATCCCACTAATTAAACTAGTATGAAATTTACTAAATACATTGCAAATTGCAAATATATTAGGTAAAAACCCCTATGAAAGAATGAAAGACGACCATCTCCTGTCGAAATGAGAAAGGTAATAATAAAGACTGATTTAAAAAATATTATATCCAATAATTTTACACGATTTTCATTAATCGAATCTATTATTAATTATAATATATAATATTGATATTATTATAAAATGGAAATAGTTCCAACATCTCGAAGTGGTGTTAAAATGATACGCAATTTTATGTTCACTAAACAAAGTAAATATTAATCAACAGATTAATCATTTGATGTATTTTCCAATAAATTTTCTTATCTTTGCTCAATGAAAAATTCTGAAAATCATTATTTAATAATTTAATTTCAGCGTTTAAAGGGGCTCCGTTCTTATACATAGACTAGAATCACTTTAATTCAATCATATGTGGAAATACTATTGATGAAGCCAGGAAAGATAAAATAAATTATTAATAAATTTAAATATTTATGCGATGATTTTTTTTTTAAATAAATTACCGAATTAGTTCAATTTTTAATTATAATCAATAATATTTTTGGCTTTAATTTTAATAATTATATAGGTTATACTGGTTATAAGTAAAACAGCTTATTATTTTTTTTATGCATATGTTTTTAATTTTTCTAAGGAAAAAATGTCTTAAGCATGCGGGAAATTATTTGCCATAGTAGTTGAAGTTGTCCTATTATGTCGAAAACAATTGTTACCGGGTACTCAAATAATTCTTCTCTTTAAAAACTATAATCAATCAAAATTATTCTATATGGTATCTTAACGTTAACAATATATATATACGAATGTACTGAATTAATAACTGTAACAATAATGTTTGTATACGAAACAATTTGTATGTTAAACCACACGCTATCCAGTTGTGACATTCACGCGCATATTGCAACCCATATTCGAATTACCCAAATTATTTTCAATCTACGCCTGACGGTAACTCGCCCAAGCTTTCATTAGGCTACGCAATATGATCAGTATTTGAATAAAAGGTGTTCGAATGTTCAGCCACATTGTTTGAATTTATTGTCAAATGTTTGAACGACGATGGTTTCCGTAAAATGTTCCTTATGATTTATAAACTTGTTTATTATATATTATATTATGATATATTTATTTGTATTTATATACATAAGTAGTATATTATCTATTTATATATAAATATAGATAGGTGTATTATATAGGTACTGGTCCGGAAATGTATAATTTGTTATTTCCTCCCAGATTGGCCATGGTGACATATCTGTATAACATTAGAAAAAAAAGTGTAAATTAAATAACGCAATTTCATCATAATGTGCTATTATATACTCAAGAATGCATTTAAATGGCTATAAGACTAATTTTCCTAGTCAATTTTTGTATTAAAAAAAACATTAATAAAATATTTAAAATATTATTATTATATTAAATAGGTAGACTTCCAACTAAATTAAATCATTTTTTTTTTTCAATATAAGAATTCATTAAGAAAATGAGATTAGTTACTGAATTGGTTCCCATTTGGAGAAGTTTATTTATACTAAAAGATAAACTGCATATGTTAAATCTAAAATACTGCATTAGTTAGATCTACCCCACTTTAGTCTAATTGATTTCGGCATAAGATGATCAAGTACTAGGTATGCATAATGCATATTAATATTTTTGTTTGTACAAGCTTTAGAGTTAAAATAGAAGTCAAATATTATTTAAGACTTAAACTAAATTTGATGATTTAAAGTATAAAATAAAATTATCAGTGTAAACTTTCTTCAATTAGGTTTTTGAATCTTTTAGTATTCTTTTAGTAATTTCTACAGTCAACCATCATACAAATTTGCAAGTATTAATTCACACCTATCTCATTTGTTGCCATCAAATGTGAATCAATTATATTCAGCTCAATGATGAATATAAGAAGATACCTACCATATAAGAACCAATTAGGCTATCGAGCAGTCTTAATAACTGATTTGGTATCAGCCAAGCAAATTATTAATATTATTATTATCATCGTCAAAATAGATCATCCGTTGTATGTATAATGTATACAAATGTAATATAATGCCATGACCTTTTTAAACTACTCGTGATCGATGATGATGATGATGATAATAGTAATTATAAAATGTAACATTATTATTGATTTATATGATTTCATACTTCAGTTGTCTCGGTGGTAATGGTGGTGGTGCATCATTTGTTTCTTCAATATTCGTATGCAACATATCTTCGTGATCCTCGTCTTCCTCGCTCTTCATCTCTTCGCCGTCTATGCTTTCTTCGTCCACTATGCCTTGTAAACGTTTATTGAGCAAGTGTTGGTCGATCTGCCTTAAGTCTTGCATCGAGTTGGGCTCACTATATCCGGGTGTGGCTAACAATAATCCGACGCTAGTCAACAGGAAATGTGACGAACTCTAAAAAATGTAAATAAGAGCTCGTATTTTATAACTTGATAACATAATTAAAATTATTATTATTATTTTAATACTTTTATAATATATATATACACAAATTTTGAAACATTTAAAAACCATCATTTATACATTTATTACCTACCCAATACCCACTGTGAGGAAACTAATATTAGACCCTTTTCGTTAACAATATCATTTCAGATAGATACGTTGGGAGACAATTAATTTGTAAAAAGAATTATCTATCTTTTTGACTTCGGGGAGCAAACTAGTTATGTACACTTATTGGTATTTATGTCTAATTGCGCACTTTATACCCTTTTACCTACCTAAAAATGGTTGTGCATAAACGTGTTGTTTTTCAAGTATAAAAAAGTAAAAGTTCCTACCCAATCGTGTTGTGTTCTTGCAGATAAAAAGATAAAAAGTATGCGGTCGTAGTGTACCAGTGTCTAAGTTGTATATACACCTAAAATCGTAGCTATTGATTAATTTGTATTTAAATAAAGTTTTAAATGTCTTAATAAAAAATTGAGTTTTTTGTGACTATATAGTAGCTAATACGTAACATAAATCTATCTTCATAAGAAATTGTTCAAAATAAAATTAATTTCATTTTAATTACTTAACTAAACTAACTTGTGTTGTTTATTTTAGGTTAGACTATTTTTTTGATTTATTGCGTTTGATGTTATAAATGGACAAATTACGTATTGTTAGAAAAATCCAATGAACTGCTACATATTAATCACGTTAGTATCATATAAAACTATTTAAAAATATAACTATTTGTACTAAATATACATATTTTTTTTATTCCAATTAAAATTAATATGTCACCATCAACTAGTTTGAATTATATATATCCCTGCTCCCAAGACAGAATAAAACGAATTGCGTCAGAGCTGGGGCTAGTATAGTGATAAATTTATTTTTACAAAACTTTAGGTAAATATTCATATACGCCTAAGTACCTTTTGCCCCAAATCGTTGCGCCGGGGCACGAGTACGAGGTGTTGTTGTGAGCCGGCGGACCGCAGCGTGGTTGCAGAATGTTGCATGACGAACTTCTTCAGATCGCCTTCGCTCCTGCTCATTCGTCTGGACTCCAGCAGACGCCGAGGCGGCGTCGTCGAAGGCGAATCGGCCGCGGTCCAATGGTCGTAACGCGTCTGTCTGTCTTTGGGCGTCGGTGGCAACGGCGTAGTGGCAATCCTGGGCAACGGTCGCGGACACGAAAGCAGTTCATTGTGCAACTCGTCAGCTTCGGTGCAGTACAGTTCCAAATCACCATCACCCGCTTTGAACTTGCTATAACCATAAATACAAAAGAAATTTCAACAAAACTGCTCGCACGTAGACATTATTGTGTACGCCTGTGAGTATATTGTCTTGCAAACAGTTTTCTAACATAAAATATAAGTAACCGCCGTTTGTTACGCTCCAAGTTTTTTTTTTTTGGGGGGGGGAGGGGGCTTGAATATGAAAATATATAACATCTGTTTGCAACTATAAATAGATATAAAGGTGTGTAGTATTACCTGTTTGTACGTATCGTGCAAACCTTATGTAAATCGTCCGATACAGCCGGCAAAGGTAAGTAACTACATTGTATTTGTGTCCAATGAAGGGTTACTTTAATTTTTCCAGTGTGAGGGTCTGTTACCAATATTTCTTCTGATTTTACAGATAAAGTACCATAAAGGCCGGTTAAACCAGCCGCTTTAGAATGTTCGTTATCAATTATCGATACAGTATACTCGTTTGTTGACTCTGCAATGAATAAAGTATAGCTTCTATTATTTATTTATGTGACATTCATCAGCTTATTTTTGTGAAGTTCCAATAAATGTGAACGATATAAAAAATAAATTTACGTGATCTTAATTATTTTATGTATAAATTATACATCAAAGTTCAAGGGGGTCATAAAACTAATGGCGTCATGAACATATATTTTTTGAGGGAATTTGTTGTAAATAATTTTAGGCGGATGAGTAATGTTTTTGGAGTGTAAAAATATTTTTATCTTAAACTATCATTATTAAATAAGTAATTTATTAGTTTTAAATTAGTGCGATAAATTAGCATTACATAAGTTATATTTTATTTATATAGTAATATACTCTAAAAGTCAATGCATAGGTAAAAAAACGTATGCTATATTATTGTAGGTATGTAATGTAGTTACAGGAATGCAAGGAAGATAATATTATATTGTAGGTATATGTAGAGTATTTTGTTGGGTATTTTTTGGAAATTATATAGGTTGAGTAATAAATCATATATTATCAATATTAATTTTATAATAAAAGCAAAAAATTAAACAGGTAGGTTTTAATTTTATGCGTGAATAGGTAAACAGCTTTAATATTTTCCTTAATTGATAAAATTTTAAATATAAGTATTAGTATAAGTATACTAATATAAATATTAGTAACTTCATATAACTATTACTATTAATCTTTATTACTACTCCTATAAACAGTATAATCTATCTAAAAAGTTTTATCTCGTCGTTAATAATTCAGTAAATTAGTTATCAGTATAGAAATTTAAGTATTAACCGTTTTATGATATTCTTATTCAAATAGATGTATGAATTACTTAGACAATATTTAACTTGGAAGATTACTCAAAATATTATATTATTTAATTTTAAACGATTGTTGATCATAAATTTATGTTTTAAACATAAAAAATTCCATCCTATAAATTGCAGTGAACTTTTTAATTTTACAAACATTTTCGTTGTATGTATCTATACTGTTGTGTCGGTCTGCGCCATATTATATTGTTCAATTTAATTGAATCAGTATGTTAGAGTCTATATACCTACTTACCATTTATTAATTAAAAATACATAGTTAATATAATTTTATAATGATTAGATAATTAATTTTAACAATTTATGAGATAACCATCTGCAAATATATTATAAAAATATAATTACACGGTATCCGTACGATCTTATAATCTTGTTATCTTGTCATATACTTAATATATTGATATCAATGACGTAAATGTAATATAGATAATTGATTGTACTTCGTACTTATATTGGTAGTTGGTGGTTTTAAAACATCTCTTATACATTTCATCCATTTTTGTGACTCTGTTTCTGATTTTCCTGCAAGAAAGATACATGGTTGTTGTTCCTTTTGTCCTGCATAAAATATTCCAAAACCGTAGGCTTTAGTCCTATAGTGATAAGAAAATAAAAACATCAATCATACTTATGCCTATCAATATTTTTGTAATATTTTTGAACGATTGTAAACTTATAAGTTATGACAATACAACTTAAGACCATATCAGAACTAACATATCTTACATACCGAAAAAATAGTAATATTGTAAAATATACTTTGGTACATCATTTTGATATTATTATAATAACAATTACATATATATAAGTGTATATATATATTATATATATCATATATATTTGACCTATACATATTTTTAATTTATAATATTCAAATATTATTCTTTGGTTTATCGACCTGGATTTAATTCTGTAGATGATTGCATTGTTAGGTACTGCTAAACACGATGTGACATTTCCCTTACTATGTCCTATATTGATGATCATACGATTTTCGTTTTTGAGCACCTCGCACCATTGGCTTTTCCATGCCTGTTAACATTATTTATATACACAATTAAGAACTAACTAGTAAATGTTCTATTTGTGATCAATAGAAATCTCTATATACCTATTATTATTATATTAAATTTTAGCTTAAATATGTGAAAGTTATTTAACCGTGTTTGACCGCTATACATTTAACAAGAAAGGTCTTACCAAATTATTATTTAATTACATTTTTATTATGAAAATATCAAAAGTAATAATATGATAAAATATAGACATACCTTCCATGAACCGAATTTTCTACCTTTAGCTGGTACTTTTATATCAATTGTACCACAGATGTCCATGGTTGACTTTTCAGCTTGTTCTGTCCTTTAAAAATTTAAAAATTAACATTTAATGACATATTGCTTTGTATAAATTTTAATCATTGCTTGTTATATCTTATATACTTAATAAAATAATAAACAATAACAATATAGTAACTTTTGATCGTGTTTTATTCATTAATTAATTTTCTTTTATTTTAATTTGATTCAACGTGAAATCGTTACTTAAAGATCGATAGAGATAAGATACAATATGGGATTGGTAGGTACTACATAATATAGTCTATAGTTTGTCACTAAATTCGTATTGTATGATTCTGTACTCTGAATCATATATAGTAATTATGATAAAATAAAAATCACTTATTTATAATTCATAAGTTTATCGTTTTCAAAAAGTAGTTTTGTAAGTACGTAATTAATATTATATTATTAATGTATACTTTTCTATTGAATTTAAGTATTTGTCTAAAGTAAAAATTTGACCATTTCATGAAACAAACTTGAATAATTAAAAAAAAATAATCCTATAAACATATTCATAAAAAAAGTTCTTATTCACTATGATACACTATTAATGAGGAGCTGTATATCTACGACCCACAATAATGTAGCCATGACGCCATGTGGGTATGTATATTGTATATATATATATAACAAAATGTTCCAAGTATTAAATATTTTTAATTGGTTCGACATCAAATATTATTTTAATGATAGAAAAATTAAGATTCAAAAGCTTTTAATATATTTCAGTTCAATTATAAAACACATTTACTTAATATTTTGAGATTTGTAGATACATTTGAATAATGTACCTAAGTTATGTACTTAATAATGCTAGTGTCATTGCCTGCAAGTATTATTTTTTATTTTAACTAAGGGGCTTAACTAGAACCCATTCTTAAATCTTAAGTTAAATATTCTGATGCAATGGATAATGGATATATAACATTTTAAATCTTTACAGCAACTATTATATAAATGACAATTTTAATACATAATTACGTCTTACGTAATACGTTTACAGTCTACAGACTACTAAAAGCATTAAGCAATTTATTGAAATTTCCATTGCAGCCCCTCAATACCACTGAGTACACCATTGATTTGATACATGTTAAAATTTTGCCGAACACAAATCTACTAAAATAAAATAAAACAGTGGTATAATATCTGTGAGTATATCTATATCTATATATGTTAAATTAATATTGTAATTCTTAGATTTTTAGAGATATTTTTTACTAACATTAAAAAATAAAAACAATAACTCAAATTCTATTATTATAGTTATTATATTGTTAACATATTATTATGATTGTAATTATTATTCTTCAATCATTTATGAATATCTGTATACCTAATTAAAATGTTCAGACTCATCTAATAAATTATAATATAATACATTGCTTAAAGCTACGTCAGTTTTTGACTATTGTTATTTGTTTGTCTCAAGGTATATAAGCATAGACACGTCACAATTAATATTGTACCTTTATTATAATATTAAGCTGTAGATTCACCGTGAAGTTCTCAAACGCATATTTTGGTATTTCCGAGGTCCTTAGTCCGGCAAATAATATAATTTTAAATTAAATATTACCGAACCTTGAAGTTTTTCTACTCTAAATATGGAGGTTATCGCCACTTTTATTATTGTTGATGACCGGAAAATAATATACTTCTATAGTTCTATCAGGCTTTGCCTATATGGTTATACATTAGTTATGGTTCATTATTACTTTTTTTTGCACTTCTGTAATATTTTGTTGTAAATATCGATGTAAATGTAACCCGTGTAGGGAAATTGTTTTCAATTTATTAACTAATCAACAATAATAATGTCATTATAATTCTAAATCAAGAAACCTTCACATTTTTGCCTTTTTTTAAAAGTACGTGTTAAATTAATTAATTGCTTGTTTAAATTATTTTTGTATTTTAGTCTTGCTATAATTTTTTATGCAATAAAATAAATCTTATTAGATACTTATTAATTATTAATTAACAAAACATTTTATTTTAGTTTTTATATAATTTAGTCCATATTATTATGGTATAATACATTAAATATTAAATTAAAATTTGAATCAATTTTGTGGATAATTTTTGCAGTATTTTTTCTGATTAAAAACTATACAGGTACCTACTTACTATATTAGGATAGTCACATAACATATAAATAAAATACATTTATTTATTTTTCTTGAACTGTAAAAAGTGTTAATGGATGCTATGTGGAGAATGTTTAATCGCTTGACACTCGTGATGTACAGACTATACAGAGTAGGTACAGACAAATAGAACATATTGCCAAGGCCGAATAATATATACCTACCCGTCAGTTGTCACATCTCACAGTAGATCGGTATGTATTACACATTTTTGTTTACTCAAACAACAATTAATAGAAACAATTACCGTTTAAATTATTTTACTGGTTGAAGTTAAAATTTAAATCTATTTAAATCCTATACTAGTTAGTCGTTATCCATTTAAATCACGTGTAAGCTTGAGAAATAAAAACGCAAATCATAATCAGACTAATGAAAGCTGCAATAATTAAGCAACCTTATAAAATAGTATAAATAGTTTCAATAAGATTTTAGATTAAAATTGGTGATAATTTTAATCAATTAATTTTTTTATCAATGACATTGTAGGTACACTGATTTGGTGTATAGCTACTAAATTGTCAAATATGATACAATATTATTTTTTAAAGATCTTAAATCTAAATGAACAATTTTTCCAACTACAATAGTGTATTACCTATAATTTTAAATTGTAAATAAAAACTTAAAATATAAATTACGAAACATATAAGTGTATGTTTTAAACATATACTTTAATATTTTTAAAATAGATAGGTAGATAGGCCATTCAAACTGTTTTGCTCGCCAATGGGATAAAATTATAGAACTGAGGATATTATATAAAAGATAAAACCATATTTGACTTGAGGCAAAACCGTAGCGGCATGCCCATTGTGGTTTTCTGTATAATAGTTGCATGATTTTGTAATGTAACAAAATAGTATACGCATATGAATACTTAATATAAAAACAAAATGAGTCATTTTGTTTTTAATGAAAACTTTTAAGAACTAGATACTGTGCCCCCATACCTTATATCGGAGAAAGTTTTAGCAATTAAAATATCAATTATAAAATAAAAGCTAATACCTATATAAATTATAATTTTCAATACAACCTAAATAATAATATGGTATCTGCTCATAAGCTTATTACCTGCCCAATGTAAAACTATACTTATAATTTTTTAATAATATATTTAAATATACTGAGAAATTATTAAAAAAAAAATATGTTTGATTTTATCGTTTGTTTAAATTAATATAAAGTAAAATATTAATTAAAACTCATTTTAAATACCTAAATATAACATTAGATACAAATAGTTCATATAATTATATATTTATATTAAATTTAGTAGGCGTATATAATTTAAATGTGCAATTTTTATTTAAATGCCGAATCTTAATATTTAAATTAGAACTATAAGGTATCTATAAAATATGATACTAACAAACGAATATTTAATTATGATTAACATTTGAAATCTAGATATGTTGTTTTTATTTTTTACATAATAGAAATTATAATTACCCGATTGATAGTTTTAGATTTATTAGGTAATATTCTCACTATTCAGAACAAATTCATAACCATTAACACTACTATTTATGGATAATATTTACCAATTTATTAGTTATTCATACCTATAGTTTAATTATAATATCTAAATTCGTTGCTATAGGACTTATAGGAGTCATGTGTGTCATAATTTATGTTAACAAAATTTTGATGATTTATATGTATTATTTCATATATTAACTATGGTCTATAATCAAACTTATATATTATAAACTAAAGAAACTCGAACATTAAGTCAACTACATTTGTGTTTATGCGTATTATATTCAATATTAATTCACCATGATAAGTCCTTCAATCATAATATTTTCGCAAAAAAAAAACATAAGGCTATAATCAAGGTTCGACGATTTTGTTTTTATAAAATTATATCATGGAATTTCATAACTATTCATATATTTATCGATCTATCTCAATATAATTATTTAATGTAAAAGAAAAATATTGATTACTCGATTATTTTGGTTATTATTGGGTAAGTATTTTTGTTTAATATATCTAAATTATAATGCATAATTAAATTTAAAAAAAAAATACATAATATTAATTACCAGCTACCTTGCTACCTATATAAATTATATTCTAATAAAGTGGTGATAATGCTATTGATTTTATTATATCCCGCTTCCGATGATAAATAGTATATTGAGATCTGAGATTAAATTACAATTAGTTAATTAATATAATTTAAATTATTAAAAATCTTTTTTTTATAATTTTTACTGTTAGTATAAACATTTTTAATAAATATGTTATATTATATTCAAGAAGTTATTACTCGGACGAAAAATTTCAATTTTTTTTTATTCAAAACCAAATTAGGTAGTTAATTTTTTTTCTAAAACAACTGCAGTATTTGATTATAAAAATCGATATTACTTTATTATTATCCTATACGCAAAATGGGTCGTGAGTTAATAACCTAAAATATTAATCCAAACCTGACCTAACCTACTCATTAGTGTTGCAGTAATACACGTTGTCATAAATATTATTTAAAAAATAATAAAAAGACAACAAAATTACATATAAAAGTAGATATTATAGAATACTTCAATAACGTTTTGAAATCAAATGGATATAAAAATTAATTAAGTAAAATCTAGATCATGATTAATATATAATTGGTATTTCTCATATGATTTATGAATGAACAATGTATATTAAAACCAGTTATAAATATTATAAAGCTGTGAGCTCCATACATGTATTGGGTAAAAGTAAATTTACTTAAATTTAATCAATGATTTTTTTACCTGTTAAATTCCTATCGTTGTTAAAATCGATTAATTCTTAATATTAATTTGTTCTACTAGTATAATAATTGTAATTTAGGTTATTAAATATTAATGTAGTATTTTTTGTTTACTATTTTAATTTATACATATACGATGTGTAATATAATCGACGATAAATAATATATATTTTTAAAGTTTCTTACTAACAACTGTAGGTGCATAGCCGGCCCTATGCCTATTATAAAAGGGTCCAAATTAAAATCCTGATGAGTCCTAGCTGTAGCTTAGATAATTGACCCTAACTTATTTTTAGAACATATTCATTTGTTAATTTTGTATCTGCATATTATCATATATAAATTAATTATTGGTTTTTATGTAAAATAAGAAAAAATTTCTTTTAAAAATCAGGCCAAACCCTTAGGAAAATACGGAGGCCTGGAAGATTTAGCTTGTCCAAAGCTGTGTACGAACCTAATAGCTATACATAGATACCGTATAGGTAGTAAAAATGAGAAATACCAATTCACAATTTTACACTTTCCACTGTACAATAAATCACTTGTCACTTATCAGTATTGCTTATTTACCTATCTGTTAATAAAGTTATATTTTTGTTTGTTACTTATTAGATAGTTTCAATCAAAATAAGCTCTATTACTAAGTTTCTCGTTACTTTTTCTATGAAAATGTTTTAAAGTATAATTTCAGAGAGATAAAACTCATCTAAACCGTTTTGTGGCAATAGATAACATTTTATTATTTAAATTTGGTATAGCCAAATAATTTACAATGCATGTTTCAATTCTAACTTTTTAATTTACCTATAGTAATATGTTATTCAAAATATAAATTGTAATGCTTAATTATGCACAAATTTTTTTAGTTGGACTTTGACCATTAGATACCTCTATTCGAAATTTATAGTTATGCTATTGGGTACACTACATGTTGTCTGATTGTTTATGGGTTTACCTAATATGAAGTATAATTTTGTTTCAAAGTTAAAAAAATAATAATTATACACGAATACTAAATTGAAAATCGATGCCTAAAAATGTTCTGTTTGAATTTATACGTAATGATAAAAATAAAAACAAAATAACTAAATATTAAGATTAGGTTCATCATAATAATTAAACGAAAAAATCGACATGACTATTAGTTATAACATAATAAAATTATAGAATGCTGTATAAAATATAAATACAGTAAACGTAATTAATATATATATATATATATAATAATAACAAAATAAACAAAAATTATTTTTAAAATAATACTTACATAACAAATTTTATTACATCTCAACTGATATAAAAACAATAGTTTTGTTTTTGTTAATAACATAACATAATATTATAGAGTATATTAAGTAGGTAGAACTATAATGACAGTAAAAGACATAATAATACATATAATTATGAAAACGTTTGCACAAAAATATTATACAAAACAAACATATTTAAAAAACTTAACGATGTATCGTTCGATAATAATCATTTCTTCGAAGGGTTTTGCACTAAATGATATGCCTATTATTTTATTTATGATTATGATATATAATTTTTAAACAATTTAGAAATTTATTTCTGTATTTAAAATGTTAAAGTTCTAGTAGGAACAATCAAAATGTAAGACAACATTTTCTTATTTTTATTTACATATTTAAATTAGCAACATAATTAATTACTAAATATTGGTTTTTCAACGAATATTTAAAAATATAATTATATTATTTTATTATTAAGCTACTGAAATGTAAATAAAGATTTTAAATTTTTATTTAAACTTAAACAACTTAAATAAATTTTAATTTATATTCTTGGAATAATTTTTTAGTATTATATGTGAAAGTATGACTAAAATGTCTCTCATTTATAAGGTAAAACTAGTAGCTAACTGCTAACAACTGGAAACAGTGAAAACTAAGAAAAAAATTAAAGAACGTTGTTGTCTAGGTACCGGTTTTATTAACACTATATCGTGGAAGTTTTGTAATAATCAATTTGTCAAGGATTTTATTACATTTAATCATTAAAAAAAAATTAAAAATCCAAAAATGCATATTTTATCAATCTTTTAGCGCAATCAAAGTAGACGAAAAATTAAATATAATTTTAATAATTTATAAGTAGGAATAGCACGTTTTCTAGAAATTTAATTAAATGAAAACGTCCAACAATTTATGAAATAAATGAGTAAAAGCTTGTATTTGAATTATATTAGTTTTTTGAAATAAAAACTTATCTAGTTTAATACATAAGTTATAAGTACATTTTTGAAAATATACATATTATATTACATTATTTTATTTCATACATTTATGAATTAGGTAAATTAAAAAATATATATTATGCATTTATTTTTATTTATATGTACATATGGTATATAATAAGTTATAAAGTAAAGAAGACCAAATATATTTGATTTAGAAGTAATAAATATTAAATTTTTAATTAAATAATTTTTAAAAATAAATTGTTAAAAATTACATAACTAATAGCTAAAATTTAATTTGGAAGAATATAATACTGGTGAGTAATATCTACTAATATTAAATTCCAATCAAATGTCTAATATTTCAATAGAAACTAAATAACAGGGTTTAGTCTAGTTATTTTTAAAAATAAATGCTTAGAATTATATTATATTTTATCATACATTGAAAATTAAATGTAATCGAAAAATCTGTCAATGTAAGAGGTAGATACTCTTCATTAATGGTATTTATTAAAATTAAATTCAAAATGTTTACCTTTAAAGATGCATTCAAGTCTCCAAGATTGATGCAACTGTATACAACATAAGCAATTTAAGTAAATGCGCACTTGCGGATTTTTATTTACAAGTCAATATATAATGGATAAATATTATGTAAACACCTAAAAATCTATTACTTCACTCAACATTTAATATAGACGCCGATTTGTACGAACAACAATAATGAATAGAGCCTAATGCGATATTAACTACGCTCAAGTGAATGTGCATGATTTGATTGCAGTTTTAGTACTGCTGTCGGTACTCGGTAGTTTATAATCGTTCGTACCTACATACGTCGTTGTTACTTATTGTAGTCATCGTCACTGTGACGAAATAGTCGTGCAGCTAGATAATATTGGCAGTTGGTACCGGACAGGAAATAAAATGAAACAACAATACAATTGTTAATCATACGCTAAAATTGTTTTTTTTCGTGCTCTAAGGATTTTTTTAAATTTTATTTACACTCAAAATGCGTTATAATAATATAAACGCTGCAGCATAGGTATATGGCGTTATCTTTACAACTTTATGTGTACACATTGAATATATAAACTGTAACTATAAACTATTACTATCTGTGCTTGCAATTATGTAGTCAACAATAAACTAAGTTTGGTCGATATTTGGTCTATATACTATATCGTACATTATACGAGTATATTTGGCAATTTTAATAAAATCCATTCGTCTTTATACTGCATTAGTGTTGTATCTGTTAAAGGGTAAACTTATATTTTAACGGATTAAATAAGAAATAATTATGAACGAAATGACAAATAATATGGATAGTTTAAAGGAAGGATCAGTGAAAGACAATCGAAACGAAACAGACGCCATATTAGAAGATAAAACTTTAGTTGAGGTAGGCACATTTTCTATTATAGAATTTAATACAACGAATTAAATATGGCAATAAATAAAAAATTCTTGCCTATATTTAGTTTTAAATTTTCTATAAATACAAAGTATTTTTTTTTAACATAGAACTCTGTCATTATTAAAAAATGTAATTAACTAAGAATAATGGAGTGATAGCGGAGTGTAGCTATAATAGTTTTGTAAAATTTAAACTATTTCATATAATTAAAATTGTTATAATTATACTAATCAAAAAATATCAATAATTTTAGAAAAGTATTTTGCTTCAAAAGTTTATATTTGATAAATTAGTCGGTTTATAGGCTCATTAACGTACTTTAAAAGGTGAAAAAAGTAATAAATGTAAAATATTAAATTTAATTAAAATTACATTTTATAAATTTTAATAAATATTTTTTTTTTTAAATGAGTGCCTAATGTTTGAAAAGTACTACCTAATTTTCAATGTATGATTTTATTAATGAAGGAATTATCCAACACGTATGTACATGTGGTCAAAATGCAATTTCTAAAAAATTTAAATTACTCTTAAGCATTGAGTTTTTCATTAATCAATATTGTTACATTATCAACATTTATTAAAAAAAATCTTTGTATTTATCTGTTAAAGAATTGTAGGATCACATTTGAATTTATAAAATTGGCCATCAAATTTATCTTAAAATATTGTAATAAAATATAAACTTTTAAAATCATTTTAAATGTTTCCAAATAAAATAAACTTTCGTATTATACGTTTTTTTACTATTTTTGATATTTATATAATCAAATGGTTTTAAGTTGTAACATACATTTTTTATCTCCCTGTATTATTTTTATTAACTTATAAGTAAATTGACATATCATAAGATGACAAAAATAAATTTGTAATATAAATAATTTAAAATAAGTCTTAATATTTTTATAATTTCATTAGGAGTGTAAAATAATAGTATACTTAATCATTTTAAATCTCCACGATTAATATTTTTTAAATTACAACGAAATAATTAAAATCGTTATATTATATAAGTATCAAATTTGAACTTCGAATACCTATATTATAAAAAATAAGTTTCTATAAGAAAATCTTGTTAGAAATAATGAATGACATTTTTAAGCGTTTTATATTAAAATTATAAATATAAGCTTTTAATTAAAAATAATCTGATATTCTTCTGGTTATTATCTTTTTATAATAAATTATTTATTGAGGAAAAAATATTATAGGCTATTCATTAAATTAGTACAGTACATATGCCAAAGATATGATATTTACCAAACAAATTATTTATTCTAGGGTTTGTTAATAAAGTAAATTAATTCACATTCATAATTCCCAATGTATAAATTTGATGTACTCATCTATTTATACATTAAAAAATAAATTTATTAATTCAAAACCTTGTAATATTATCAATATAGTAGATAATTTATAAAAGAATTTATTCAAAATTATTTTAATTTATCGTCTTATAATAAAATATTGACTATTGGAGATTTTGTTTTAATAATATGAAGACTGAAAAATGTTTAAATATCAATCTATAAATATAATATTAAAAAAAAAAAGTATTATATTAAATATGATAAATAAAATTATATATAAATTTAATAATGTTATAAATTTCATAGTAAATTACTCATTTAACTGTTTCATATAAATATATAGTCGTGATGTAATTTACTTTTTATGATCATCTTTAGTTAATAACATACAATAATTTAATGACTTTTTCCCAGTACAATATTTATATATTTGTAATATGTGTAGGTAGGTTACTACAATAGGTAATAAGTATATATTTTATAATATATATAATAATATTATTTATTAATCAATATAATAGTGCTAACTATTAAATATTATCTTGCTATATTTTACTATTTTCAGGATGGAAAGCTGAAACATTAACAATTTAATTATATCTTTGAATAATGTATAAAATGTTATGATTGTTTTCAATCACAAATATTGTTATAAATAAAAATAATATTAAATTTGATAAAATGCCATAATCTAATATTTATGCAATCTTATATATACTCTAGAGAAATAGAATTTTGAAAAAATAGTTAATTAGTTATGAGTATTTTAAGTTTTAGTAGGTGAAGTACTAGTCCAACGATTCGTGGGGTTTCCCTATGTTAATCTAAATCTGAACCTCATATAACGTTCAACTGTTTGTAAGCTGCAGAGGCGGCTTCAGGGGGGGCCTAGGGGCCGCGGTCCTCTCCAGAACTGTATTTCTAAAAGTTCTATATTGTTGAAAAAAAATTAGAAGCAAAAAACATATTATATTATTGATTATCATAGAGACGTACAAGTATGTAGACATGACGGTATGTACCTGCTATCTATATTATGTATATTATAAAAAACCTATAATCATAAGAAAAATTAAAACTAAGGCCCCCTCCTAACCAAGTCTCCGGAGCCGTCCCTGGTAAGCTGTTAGTAATTCGCAAACTATTCGTTTGAAATCTGTGCGAAATTATTTCAGTGAATGCACCTATTGATTTTACAGTATGATGTATTAATTTTATTTTTTACCTTATTTTGAGCAGAAAAATGTTTTCAATCTTTAACATTGAGAACGATGGTTTCTAATTAGTAATCAGTAATCTAGTTGATACTAAGGGCTCATGAGTAATATTTTCATTACTATTTTAATGACAAAAAATAGGTAGAAAAAGGAATATTATAGACAATAAAATTTATAATACATATAATAAAAAAATAACTATGGATGATCTGTAAACTCAATTCATAAATAACTAAATATACTTTATTATTAGAAACATCAATTAGTACGAAGAAAACCATTGAATGATTTTTATTGATCACAAATATATTTGTATAGGTTAATCTACAAGTTGATGCTGATGGTTTCTGTTACGAGTAAAGACTTGAAACTTTTTGGCATTACATACTCTATTATTAGTTTTAAAAATCACAATGTTTTTATGGATCAAATTTTCCAAAATATCATCTTTTATTGATAAATTCATTTTTTTCATAATTCAAAAAAGCAGAGGCGTTCTCAAGATTTTTAATGGGGGAAGGGGAATATGAAAATATATTAAAAATATTTTATATTTACATATTATTACTAAGTTAAACAGGAAACTTTAAATTACCTAAAAAAAAGGCCATGAGGGATCTATTTCCCCCCCTCCCATGAGAACGCCCATGCAAAAGAGTAAAGAACTCAAAAAATCATGACAATAAGAATAGTTAAAATCTTGTTTTATACTGACTTCAAATTTTATAAAAAGATATTTTCAAAAATGTTTATACTCTTCTGAAATAATGAGTATCTAAATACTATTAAAATAATAACCCTGAATAATACATAGAATACGCACATACATATTATACTAGTTACTTCCATTATTAAATGTTTTTTATAAATTAGTATATATAGTACTTAAAATACATAATACATAATAATTATCACAGTACTATACAGTCTTGTGAGGTACCTATATCAAGTGTATAGTTTTCACATTTCTTATTTCGATTTAAATTTACTCACGACTCTTGACTTAACTTACGCCATTTCCTGTAGTTTACATGTTTTATACATAAATGATAAACGTTAGATACGTTAAATAATATTTTTGTTTATTCAATTTGTTTAATTTTATACATTTACTCAAAACTTTCCAGAATAATGCATTGTATAATTAATGATAAAATAAATAGATATTATCGTAGTTTTTTTGATATACATACCCACTCCAATATTTCTTTACTTCACTTATATTTATCGTATTTCTCTTCGTCTTATTGGCTGATATACTACGAAATTAGGTCGGTTGCGGAGGAGATTCTCATACTGCGTCATTTGAGATGATATAAATTTCTATTTTTTTATGATATTTCGTATCGTTAAAATTACACTACAATTGAATAAATTATAATTTGCTTATTTTAATATACAATCAAGATTTAACGTGCTTACGATAACTTTTTATTAGTTAAATTAATAATAAATTTCCAATGACACAATATATAGGTTTATATAACATAAAATGTGTACATTAAGTTATTAACTATTTAATTATAAAATTTATATATGATATCCATTTTTGGATATTAGGGCCCTAGTACTTTGTACACGTTAATTGTCGAGGAACCTGCACAATCAGATGACAGTTCAAGTTATAGTATGACGTTGAGCGAGTTTGAAGAAGACAGATGGTACAATCCGACATCGTTGCCTGATGACGCAGCTGAAATAGAATGCATCCAGAGATTGATTAAATACATACGAGTAACAATACAATAAGCACATTAAATTATTTAAATTATCATTGTACAATGTTTTTTGGAAAATAACATGTTGTATGTATTAATTGAAGGTAGGCAATCAAACGGCTACGGCAATCGCATTGGCTGCGTTGGTAGACTACAATCTACGTGACGAGTCCACACAAAGTATTGTGATTGCTACTGGTGGTACAGAGCTATTAATCAATTTATTAGAAACCGACCACAATGAATGCAGAGTAATGTTGTACGGATTAATATGTTACAGATGTTTAAAAATCGTTCTATAGTCCATTTGAACATTAATTGATTAAAATTTAATTAAAAAGTAACAAATATATTAAAATTTATGTAACAATAAAAAAGTATATTTTTTCATTAAATTAATTATTGAAATGTTTAAATAAATTATTTTAAAATAATGTTACATCAATTTTGAGTGTGTTTTAACTTTTCAATTTTCAAGATAAATAAAAATTAAACAACTAAAATGTACTTTAAAAAATAATTTACCTATATGTGTACCCATTACACTATTACAGTAACCCATTTAGCTGCCCCGTAATATAATAAAATATGTTATTATTTTTTTTTTTTTTGAGCAAACCAACATTTAAAACACTTCGTAACTTCTATAGCTAAATTGTTCATATTAAATCAGGTCTTAACATAATAAAAAATTATCACTATATTCTCAGTTTTTGTTTAAAAACAAATATTGATACCTCAAATGTGCCATAACGGTTAAGTAATTCAATAAACATAATTTACTATAGTATTAAAAATGTTTGAGTAAATTAAATAATTTATTAAATATACAAAAAATGATTTTTTTTTAAACTTTTGAAGTATAATTACGTAGCATCTATATAATATAAAATATTTTAATAATACAATATCGATAATTATTATTAGTGTGTTTAATTGAAAATGTTAGGGGTTCAAAAATAAGTTAATTTCAATATATTTATTTAGCATGGTGCACTAGCAGTATTAAATGAAATGTCACACATGTTGGGTACTAGAAGAAATTTGACAAATTTAGGTGCTATTCCAATTTTAGTGAAGTTATTATCTGATCGATCACTAGACTTACAAATTCTCTCAGCCGAGACTCTAGCTAATGTAGCAAAAATAAAAAAAGGGAGAAAGTTCATACGAAAAGCTGGTGGTATTAAATTAATGGTAAACTCAAACAAATGAACATACATATTTATTTATTTATTACCTAAATATACTTATTTAACTTAACTATAATTTTGAATTCATTCTGATAGGTTAAGTATATGGATGTACCACATCAAGTCTTAAGAACTGAAAGTGAAATGTTACCAGTAATCCAACAAAAGTTATTTGGTTTATTGTGCAACTGTTCAAAAGCATTATGGTCAATGTCTAAATCAGATAAAAATAAAGAAGTGATGCGACGATCTGGAATCATACCAGTAATGGCAAAGCTATTGACCTCGGTGCATGAGGATGTTGTCAGTTCTATTATGGGAATTATTGTTAATTGTGCAACACAAGTAAATAGAAACTTTACAACTATAATCAAACGGTAATATCAAATTAATTTTTACTAATCTCGAAATGAAATCGTGAATTTTCACAGCCAGTTTTTCGTACAGCAATCAAAGAGCAAGGTATGTTGATTGATATATTAAAACTATTGAAGAGTCCGGATATTGAAATGATGAATAATGCTGCTACCATAACGTTCAATGTGAGTGTTTTATTTATAAATCATGTATTGAACAACGCCTTTTATGAAATCCATGTAGTGTGCTGAGGACCCTGAGAGCCGAAAAATGATCAAAGAACAAGGGGGCCTTAACTCGTTGGTAAATATTGTAAAAGTGGAATCACACAAATGTGAAACAAAATTAATGGCAGCTGCTACGGGTGCAATATGGAAATGCTTGATGAACCCAGACAACGTAAAACGTTTGGAAGATATAAATGGCATACACGTTTTGGTAAAACTATTAGACTCCGATAGTGAAGATGTGAGAAAAAAAATCTTAAATGTCATAATACGCGTATGTGGGCTATTTGAAATTGATTAATTATTATTTGCTTTTGTTAGGTAATCGCCAATACCGTAGCATCTTTGGCAGAATGCACGAAAATAGGACGCAATAAAATCGCTCTGAGGGCAGCTGATGGTTTAGTACCCATAATAAAGCTATTGCAAGATACCGGCCATGAGAGGATTCTCGTAAATGTGTGCCGTGTGATAGACAATTGTGCGTCCGATTCACTGTGCATGGAACAAGTGGTTAGCAATGATGGCATACGTTTAGTATGGTCCATGATGAAATTTGATTCTACTCTTGTTCAATCTACAGCGGGACATACGTTGGTCACGTTACTAAAAAATACAAAAGTAAGTGCACTTATTTACAATAATTACATTATATGTTTTAAGTATTTAATTTTCCCATAGTAGTTAAATACTATTTAACATTTTACGAAAAATTTAATAGGATTTAAATTTTGAAGTATTCCGAACAATACATTTAAATATAACTACATTAACTTTGACTATATAATTAGTTAAATTATTTAAATTTAATTGTTATAAATTATAACAATTAATATTTAATATAATCAACATAGTCTTAGTATATAAGAATAAAACTAAAATGAATAATAAGCGTCATTTCAACAAATATTTATTTAAAATATTTTTTTTATTAATATTTTTAAGTTGTATAAAAAACTTAATTCTGCATACCCTACAATTTTAAACTACTCAATAAAAGTTTCTAAGTACATTGATACATAATTTTGGTTATGACTTAAAATTCTGTGTATTCAACATACTATTGAGAATATTTCCGTTTTAGTTTTTTTGTTTTGTTTCATATAATTTGTCTCCTATAATCATGTATTCATGTAAATATTGTAAATAGACTTTACGATATAGTATACATTTTTGCTTATTTAAATACCTTTGTATAATAAAAAATACGTAAAATCGCTTGTTATTTTTGTCATAAATAATTTATGCCTTGTATAATAATTAGTACCTACGTATTTGTACGATTTCGAGTACCACAAAATAATTGATGTCGGTATTTATTGTAATTTACAACAATTACTGTAATAATAATACAATGCATAAAATAATATAGATTAATAGTTGTTATTACTTATTACTTTTAAATACTCAATTATAAGTAAGTAACTGTATTATATTTTAGTATATATCATTATTATTACTTTGTTAATGTAATTTCATATTGAATACACAACACATGCTATTCTAATCAAACTATAAACAATAACAATGTTACGACCTAATGTGTTTACTGTTTAATTAAATTATACAAAAAAATACATGGTTCGATCACAATTGAAAATATTTGAAATGTATTAATTAATTAAAATATTTATTAAATATCTAGTATAATTTTGTGTAATTACACTTTCAAGTTTTCTTACAAAAAACAAAAATTAGTTTTCTACTAGAATATATGTCTTTAAGAATACAAAATAAAAAATAAATTAAAAAACACACATCATTGTTTAACTATAGTTTATTCGTCGCTATCTTATATTAAAAATACATGGTTACATTTTTTTTTTAAATTTGTTAGAAGTTCAAATTTTGACAAATTAACGAAAATTTTCAAATTATTTTGTAGCTAAAAATGTATAATATTCTTAATTTTTATAACTAACACCTACATGTAATATAAAGTTTTTTATACGTGGCTCTTGTAGTTATCAAAAAAAAAAAAAAATTATCGACATAAATACATATTATGTACAATATTTTACATAGATTATTACTTGAAATTTATATTTGATACTAAAATACAAAACTTGATGCTAAATTAGAAATAACGATTAGAGTTAGGTATTTTGTTTTGATTGAAATTTTCAACCAATATTTGTATATTGTCATTTTCTATCCACAATGCAATTTCAAAATTAATTCAAAACATTTATATCACAATCTTATTCACGTCGTTCTAAGGTAAGCCATTATTGTATTTATGCGGTTAATAACAATAATATTAAAGGTATTATACTATTATTATAATAATTAACATATAATACAATATGAAGTTTTGGGTAAAAATTAGTTGTGTAGAAAAATAAGTTACTAATAATAGTAGTAAAAATAATATAGAATTAGATGCTAATATACCGCTCACGTTCAGAATTGTTCTTATATGCAATGATTTATTAATAAATTTAAATATATCATACAGCCATCACAATGACGACCAGTCTCAATCAGTTTTTTTAATAAAATATTAACCATACCTTATTTTATAAATTAACAAATTGTATAAAAAAATATTATAGGGTATTTTTAAGGTCATTGTTATTTTTAGAGCATATTTGTATGATTTTCAGGGAATTTAAATCCGGGTCCTAGTTATAACATAAGTATTTCAAAATATAATTAATTAACTTCTCGTTCAAAATTATATATTTTTATGTATTAGAGTTCTCAGAAAAATATTCTATTTCGGAAAATTAAATAATAATATATATGTTGTCATTTAAAAAAGTAAAAACTTTAAAAAAAAAATATTTTTTTTCTTATAAATAGACTTTAAATTAAATTAAAACCAGTGTAGCATGATTGGACATTTTTACCTATTGAAAATTCATACAACATTTAACACTTGATATCCATTAAAAGATAACACGTTTAGTCATTAAAATAAAATAAATATATACCTTTTATCAAGAAGTATATAAGCCATTTATGGCATATATATAATACTGAAATAGGTACTAATAATATTTATGGTAATCGAAGTACGTTAAACATTTGTTACGTCAAATTAATTATTCATTAAATGTCAATAAACCATATATCTCAAATGTATATTCAATATTGTTTATGATATCGTACTTTATTGCAATTATTTATTTAATATAATTATACCAGGTTCAATTAGAAAAACCCTACTTATGAAAATACGCAGAGTTTTTCGATTTATATTATATTATATTGTTAACGTTCGTACGCGCCGCGTAATCAACATGACACAGCTTCATTATTACAATTTTTTAATTCCAATTTATGTTGATATTCATAAACAAACATAATATTATGATTTTCAACTTAAATAATATGACCTACATAAAAAATGTTTATACTGAAGTCTGGAATATAATCTATCGGCTTTAAGAAGTTTTATTATATAATTATTATTATTTACTAGGAGTCTAGTGATATTATGCGTTCTCTAGTTACCGGATTGGTAATGCTGGTTGATTTATTAAAATCACACGATACGAGGGTGTTAGCAGCCGCATGCGCCGTAATTGGAATTTTAGCCAAGGAACCCGAAAACTTGGCAATTCTCACCGATTACGATATTGTACAGCGGTTATCTAGTTTGGTACATACGGTAATTTATATACCTAAAATGTAATAATATTATAATCTATGTGCATCGCAATCGATGTCGACTACAATATTAACTGTCAGCTATAATTTTTCATTTACAGAGCAATTCGGACCTCCAAGCCCATTTATCTCGTGCCATCGGTTCTTGCTGTTTATTAGAACGCAACTGTCACACATTTGGTCGACTTGACGTAGTACTGCCCATTTCCAAATACATACATTCCAATTCTGAGTTGGTCAGACAGAACGTTACGTTTGCTCTACACGGCCTATCCGGTGACGCAACTAATTGTGTAGCCATGGAATCTTGTGGTGTCGTTCCAGTACGATAACAATAAAATATAAATAATTATGTTTATATCGGAGGGTTCAAGGGCGATATTTAAAAGACATACTTTCATAATTTATTGTAGAATATTTTTATTTTTATTTGTTTTGCTACACATCATAATATATTAGTAATTATTATTGCCAAAAAATAATATAATTACAATTAATAATATATGCCTACACTGATTTAAAAAAAAAAGCATATTCGGTGAGTTTTGTTTCATTTAATAGCATATATACCTACATTTTAACTTGCTCGAACTTTTATTTCAACATTTTCAAAAAAAAAAAATCACTTACTTCTTAATTTTTAGAAAAAAGTTTAATTTTTATTTGAAAAAAAATGTTTTTTATCATTATATAACACTCCTAAAATGGTCTAAAAAATGTGAGTGTTTGAAAATATGATGGTTAAAAATACTTAAAATCTCAAAAAATCGAATTTGAATAAATTTATTATTAAAGGAAAAAAATGGGAATGACTAGGTG
Source organism: Rhopalosiphum nymphaeae (assembly GCA_036289425.1). NCBI lineage: Eukaryota > Metazoa > Arthropoda > Insecta > Hemiptera > Aphididae > Rhopalosiphum > Rhopalosiphum nymphaeae. The sequence continues at coordinate 5,330,795 of JAZAQC010000012.1, read as the reverse complement.
ATCGAATCATTCAATATACTACAATTAAACAGAAATCCCCGGTGATTGAATTCTTTATTGACTATTTCTCTGTACCTATTTTATAGCTTTTCATTTAAAATCTTCATTACTTATAAATTCATGTTTAATTATTTTAAATGTTTATAATAAATAATATTATAGCCACTTATATAATTTTTTAAGTATTAGCCATTAGGTACATTATATTTTTATCAACATTTGTTAATAGCATAAACAGTTTTCTCGTTTTTATATTTTCTTATTTTCAATAATATAATTAGTTTTTATATATAATGATAATTTAAATTTATTCTCTATTGACGTAAAATTATAATAATTTTATCGATTAAAATTGATATTATTTTTTAAATAAAGTATTGTAATTTTAAATGAGTTATTAGACAAGAAGAAGTTATTTTTTAATGCGTTATATGTAGTAGGTAAATATCGTAAAATTGGTATTTTTGGAAAATCATTATTGTATATTTTAGATAAGCACAATTATTTTTTATAATATTATGATAAATATTTTATTCTTTTTGTTTTTAGTTTTTTTAAACTCAAGTAAATTAATTAAACATTTTTTTTCGCGTTCCTTAAAAAAATCTAGATAATTTAATTTATGAGAATATATAAATATTTAAAATATATATATATATCTTATCTTTATTCATTATGCGTGTACTTTTAAAGTTAATACAATGTGTATAGAGACATATACAAATAACTTTCAGTATAGAGGCTACAGCCTATAATAATAATACACATTCACGGGCATTGAAATATAAATTTGTACGTACATCACTTGTTAGACGTCATTCGGCCAACCACAATTTGCAGTTTGCGTAGATATATTATACAATGCTATTTTATCATTTATCATTAATCATAAAATACCTGCTATATACAATGTGGAGAAGATATCTTGTATTCTTGTCTACCTTTACATCGCGATACTGTAGTATAATAGCTATTTATAATCAATGGTTATATACATAGATATACGCTGCTATAATATTATAGTCTTCAGTAACTAGTATTATAAATAGAACCTTGAAATTATTTTAGAAATAATATGGCTTTGAGGGCATTCAATTGAAAATTTTTATTTCATCAAAATAAAAATAAAATACTTATTTATAAAATAATAGTATAATTAATTGTTGTAATTACAGTTCCTAATGGAGACTATTGCGTCACGAGATCCCGATGTACAGGAGGCTTCAGCTGGATGTTTAGCAAATATTCGTAAAATCGCTTTAAACGCTCGAAGATTAAAATTATAACTAGTATTATCACACGAATTACATGTTTATGTGACTAAAAAAAAAGTGATAAAATAATCTAAGAAACCCTGTTACCAATAGTCAACTTAATTGCTTTATATTTTGTTAAAGATTTTTTTTTAAATATTTAAATATTTACTACATCATTTGCAATGATTGTGTTTAACAATATTGCTGTTCGATCGTTCGATGTTGTTATTTTTAACTTCGTTAATTTATAGGTACCTGAACCTAATGTTATATTATATTAATATATATATTTATACATTATGAGTACTAATATTATTATTTAGTGTTATACTCGTGTGGTTACATATTAATAGGATATAATATGACATATGTATGTATGTACCTATTTGCTTATGGTTATGATGTATACTTGTTGTTAATTTAATAGTGTATAGAAATGTTAAAATTGTTTTTAATCAAAATAAAAGTAATATAAAATTAAATAAATGTATAAAATGAAATGCGTCAAAATAATCGAAAATAGCATATCATAATTATATATTATTAAAAATAAAGTAAGAAAAACATGGGACATAAAAAAATATATATAATAAACCCAATAAGTCTTCAAGATCCTGGTTCTTATGATATGATAAAGCACCATGATAGTAATGCATAACACATAAATATAGATAAGCAAAATATTTAAAAATTTTATGGTATTTTTGGACTTCTCATAAATAAGTACATAATAACTAATAACTAATTAATTATAAAAAAAAACACACGAAATAAAATCTGCAAAAGCCAAGGAGGAAAATTGCTTTCTTGAATGCAAACAGCAAATACCTAACTAAATATATTTAGTATCTACAGGATTTATAATTTATGTTGTAATATAGTACGAATTATACTTATGTTAACCCTAGTGCAGATTTATATTTAGTGAATCGATCGATTGTTTAACTTGCTAATTTAAGTAAATTATTCAAAATTCAGTTGAATTCTGTTAAAAGTTCCATTATTTTTTTATTAAAATATAAAAATTATTAATGCGACCTAATTAAAAATTATAATTTTAAATATGAATAATTAACAACAAAAATACTTGTATATTTTGATCTTATTTATTAAAATTTTGAGCTAAAGATAGTATGAGAAAATATCTTAGGGCATCATAAATCATGTCACATAAATATACCTATTTAATATATCATGTCACAACTTGCCACTTAAATACCAAAAAATTATACATTAACATAATAGATACCTAAAAATAGTAATATATTAAGTTAGACGTTGTTAAAAAAAGAAAATATGTAACTTAACTTAAATGTTTAACTCGTTTAAGTACGCCTTGAGACAATATCTAAGATCCTATTAAAAAATGTACTCACATCAACATGAATCAACTATACTTGAGAATGATGAATTCTATAATGTTTTTTCGTTGGGCTGTACAATTGTTTCTGACGATTTTACAATTCTTCCGAACATCTTACGTAACGAAAGTATAAAAAAAACAGCCATTGTTGCAAATAATGCATCCAACCACTGCATTTTAATGACTTTAAGAAAATACTGTTATCCACGCCTTTGCTGCAGTTTACACTTAATTTATTTTTTGATTCTCACCTTTTGGTAACCAATCTGATCGACTATTTATGCAATTTCTCGTGGTTTATAATTAATTTTGTTTTTAATCATTATAATAATAATTAATTAATTACACATTTATACAAAACGTCTAAAGTCTAATGAAAGACACTTATTGAATTTATATTTTTACATGATTATAAATAATTGATTTGGTGGGAACATCAAATAGAAACTGTTAGTAAAATAATTGAATTGAAAATTATGTATAAAAAAAAACTTCATAATATTATTATTGCAATAATAACCATGCTTATATATTCATTATAAAAACTGTTAAGTAAAACGCAAAACAAATATAATGTCAATTAAAAATATAGTATTCCATTTAGGTTAATTATATAATTATATATAATACCTTATTGTGTATTTTTCACTAATATTCATCAGAACTTATGTTGATGTATTTTTTTAATTTTTTTTTTATTTATATGTTAAGTAAGCACTTATACTATAAGTATAAGTGCTATTTACTATTATACCTAAACTAATATCACTACAGTCCACAAATATACATTTATTTTAACCAATTTCTAATTTGTTAGATATTTGGTATTTACGTCTATCAGGATTTCTAAATATGGATGAAAAATGTACTATAAATTATAACAGTCATTATTAATACAAACAAAATTACAGTTTAATATTCATTGGAACGAACTAAATCTAACACGACGTACGACTAATTATGTCACAAAACACTATTCGTAACAATCGTAACATAACTGACTTTTATATACCTACTAACTTTACTGGACGCCAACATCGATTAATGCTGATATTAAGTAGAATGCACATGACAATCTGAGATCACATAATTAACGGTACTTACATAATACTAATAATAAAGTTTTAAACCATATAACATGTTACACTCAATTATGTAAGAAAACGATTGACCGTTGATCATTGTTTGGAAAATTTAATAATTTCTTTGAAAATTAGGAATATAGAAATAAACGGGTTTCTATTTACCTATCGAATCCGATCACTTTAACCTATAACTGGCGTGGTGAAGGAATACCTATTTCATCGTCATCCAGATGTACGGTTGCTATTTCATATAGGTACTTATGAATTATGATATGATAAAACTACAACAGTTTTATCATCTGTAATTATTTTTAATACCGTATGGTCATAATAGTATTGTTGTACACGACGTATACCCTATCTTTAATCTATTTGAAAAATCCTATTTACTAAATTATCTAACGAAATTAATATATGGACTAGTTAAATGGTTAATATTCTAATAATATGAAATTGTTTCTCAATAGTTGTATAATTTACAATTATTTACTGATGACCTGTACGCGTGTGACGTGTGCCGTGTAATTTTGTTTTAGGCCTGATATAAAAGTACAATAGCAGCTCTCTATCAGATAACGCAGATTATCTACCAAAAATTCAACAATGGAGAAAAATTAATTTCAGTATTTCTGGGTCTAGCAAAATGTGTTAACAATGCAGTGGATTACAGTGCTTCAATTAGAATAATGCCAAAGTATGGTATATTTTTATAAAAGCTTAATTGGTTTAAAAGCTTTTTAATAAATACTGTAAATGCGGGGTCACCGAGTAATGAAAAAATTATTAAATCTGGGTAGATGAACCAGTGTCCAGTGTACACACTTGAGTGTTCTATATCCAGTTTTATTAATTTTATGTAATATTCAATGGCGAATTCCCCGGGCATGCTAAGTATGCGCCGCACGCTAGAGAATAATAACATACTTAAGTAGAGTAAAAATACGAAAATTATTTTATCATGAATAATATATCACGTATTTAAAAAAAAATTATAATAAGTATGTGATAAAAATTTAATTTATTTCTGTTATGTACTTATTGGTGATTTTTCCGTAACTTTTATTGACTGAGCATGCGATAGCAGTATGAACCAAGCTATAACGCTTATTATCGCTGTGAAATACCAGCTATTTCAGTTTCGTTTCGTCAATGATTTGTATTAGGTATTTACGTTCGTATGTAATTTTTTTTCTTCGTTTTTGTTTGTTCTATTATTTTTAATACTGTTTAGTACTATGAGTATATTATTTTATACTATGCAAAATTTATTTTAAATCTCACTTTTCTCCTACTTTAATGAACAATAATGCGATTTTATTTTTATTGCTTAACTTTTGGCCAGTTTATGAATTGGCCTCTTGTGCGTTGTCAACACCTGGTGGCTGGCATAGGTATTTGTGTACGATTTTTCATTTTTCGATGTTGAAGTTTTTTTTAATTAGGCATAAAACAGACTTGGCAACAACGTAGATTTCCTCACATTGATAGACTGACATTTGGGGAAGAGAGTCTTACATTTTTTACATTATTTTCTGGGTTTTATATCTTTTTCATCACCCACTGACCCACTCATTAAGTTATTTATAAACTTGCCATATTTCAAGCATTACACTTTTATACTTTTATTATTATTTTCTATGTATAATGAAATTATTAATATTTAAACTTATTTTTATTCATATTGAAATGTTATAATTTTTTTTTCAACTTAGTATGTTTATTAAATTTGTATCTCTTGGTTAAAATCCTTATTGAAAAAGTTACAAATAATTTAGTAATTATATACTTCAATAAGTATAACGTTTTCAATTTTAATACCAAAAGCTAAAAAATGTAACACAAAGTATCACAATATTTTTCTTATATAAGCATCAAAAATATAAAGTCACAATTTATTTTGCAAAATATTTTAGCGTCTATGGTACGAGTATAATAATATAATATAATAAAAATATGTCATAGTTGAATACGTACCATGTTGTATACCTACGCAATATCGCATTCAGTGTATAGGTACATAATGATATTATTTTTATTATTATTATCAGAATTTATCAGCAGTAATAAATTGGTACACGTGAAACTCACGCCATTAATTGTTTACTAATAATTATTTGAACAATGAACACTGATCAATTTCGAGTTAACTCCACTACCCTTCGACCTACGTAATATTTACAAAGTCAAATAGAATACGTAAAATACGTCAATTCATTAGTGAGATGTTTTGATACTAAATAGTACGTCTTCGTGTTAACTGATAATGCCTACGCGTAATGTACGCAATATGGAAATCTAGACGTGTGCTATTTCCATCGTACCTATCGATATAATGATGCGATAAGAATTCCGTAAAAACTGATTTCAATTATTCGTGAAGTCATTTTGAGATTGGTTTTCTCACATTTTCCATATTTTGGCTACCATAATACATTTTATACACATAACAAATTTTAAAGTTTTTCTACTTCATTTTCGGGACTTATAAAATTAAGATGTAGGGCAAGTAGTTAGGTAACTGGTCTAATGTACGCCTATACTCGTACATTATACGTAGAGAGTGTACCTTGTCATTGAGTAAGTCACTGTAATGTACATATTTACATATTTTACAATTTCACGACATGCAAAACATTTTTTTGTGTCACGTATACGCTAAACACGCTGCAGGGTATAGATAGTTCAATATTATAGACATAAGGCAGAACCGACAATAAATAATACCATTTTACTATACCGTACATTTGCATATCATGAACTGGGTCACAAACTCGCAACCCGCTCTACTAATATCGACGCATATTCCGCCAGCACTCGAAACGATAAGTATTTATATGTTAAGGCGTTGAACACGTAATATTATATTTCGATAATATTTCTTATAATATAATAGTATATAAAATTTAATATTCCTATTTGCGCTCAAGTCCATTATACGCGCTTTAGTGATGGGAAGGTTGAAAACAGTAAATGATTCTTGTATATTTTTGCAATTTTATCAAAAATTGAACATCTGCATAATATATGCCGTCATACTCAATTGAACAGATATAAGTATTTTCGAGTGAAATAACAAAAAAATATCTTATTTTATTCTACGAGGACAATATTATATTAAAGACATTTACACAACATGACATACTTTGTATACTGTTTTAAAATGAATATTGCTCTTTGGTTGGTGTGATCAATTTGGTGTTTTTAAGTACCAATCGCTTATTTTGACCGTATATCGATAAATAATAAATTACTTAATTCTTATGTTATAATTATTTGTTCTATTATAAATTTATAACACATAATTAATATGTATACCTAATAAAATTTAAATAAGGATACATAATTTTTAAATAAATAAAAAACATTTTATTTCGAGTGTTTACTGAGAAGAGTAATAATAATTTTGTTTACATAATTATTGTACGATAACGATAGCGCAAGGTAGAAAATCGTGCGTGCGACATAAAGTAAAATACTTACTTGACAATTATTTGACATGTGTATAGCAGAAAAGGTTTCTCAGTGACGTTTGAGTCATCAGTGTAGATCACTTTTGCGAATGTTGTTATTGACTAATTACGACTTATACTATATTATATTTACTAGTTTACTATTTTAAAAGTAAACGGTTATTTTTCCGAAAAGTTTTGACGTTCTTGGAAATATTTTTTTTTTTTTGTAGTTATAATACATTAAAAAATATTTTTGAAAAAAAAAATTATATTTATATTTATAATTGCTTGATTTTTTATTCTTTTGAATGACAGCATACATTTTTCAATTTAATAATCTATAATCGAATATTTTTTTTGAACTTACAATGTATAAAAATTAAATTTTGAACGAGTTAACAAGAAGTTAATTATTAGTAATAATTTGATATTTAAAACTATAACCAGGAGAGCTAAACCCTTTATTTAAGTTTGACCGCTTATTTTAAAATATAGTCGAGAACAGAACGACAATGGTTTCTAATAAATCCACACCAAACTGTGTATGATTATTGATTACTTAATGAAAATAAGGGATACATTAATACATATTTATATGTATATATATATATAGCTTAAGTCTTCGTTATAGGTACTATTCATACTTGACACAAATTTAATTACGTGTAAAAAATTTAATTGCATTAGGAAATCAATAATTCATCGGAAGTTTCAAGATAAACAAATAAGATATTCACAAATAATTTTTCTAAACGAAGTGGAAACGTAGTCTTGATTAGAATTGATCCAAAATATGCGTTAAATGATTATTAATCATTTTAATTCAGATAATTATTATTAAATAAATGTGCAAATAAACTGTTATATAATTATATTGTTAATGGTATTAATAAATGTATATTAATATCATTAACAATAATATTCATGCCAGTAGAAGTTATTATAAGCCAACATTCGGCATTTTTTTGTTTTTTATGGAGACTAAGCTTCGGCCTATAGGTCATTGGTTAATACTAAAATTACATTTTGCTCAGTGTTTTAAATATTATTAATCTATCAAAATATCTATAAAAATTTTAATTATTAATTCGATTTTTTAAGTTAAACTATAACTGATGTAATAAAAATATTTTGTTTGTATTGCACAATAATGTTGAATTGCTGAGAAAATCGACTAATATATTTCGTTTTGTTAGATTTATTATAGAATGAATAACATGAAACGTAATAACATAACAACGTTTTATGAATGCTATACAAGTTAATTCAATGATGTATTAAGAACAAATATTTAAAATTAAAAAGCTAACTTTTTGAAATAGAATTTTTTTTAATATATGTAGATATTTGATTTACTAATCGTTTAAAGCCACTGAAAAAATAATATTACTATTAACAATATGTAATAGCCTGTAGATTATCGAATGTTTATTATGTATCAATTATATATGTTTTATATTTAAATATTTTACTCCAAGTTAATATTATAATTGCGCCTTATTAATTTCAATATTTTGCTTGGGTGAAACGTATGCATTTGCGTAAGTTTAAATGTATCTTATACATATTTAGGCTGTAAATCATGAATTATTGGTAATAAACTAACAAATAATAATTAATGTTTTAAATAATTTAATTATATTCCATTATTTCCAGTATACTTCTAGCTGAATAATTCACCATTTAAAAATATTATATATTGTTACTCGTCATAAATACAACTCAATAATATATTATTTATATAAGTAATGTGTTTTTCATTTTCAAAACGATAAATGACGATGTATAAGCACGACCCGTAACATATTTACATTTTGTCAGGAATTGTTCTCACGATCACCTAAAATTTTTTTTTGGAATTAATTTTAAATTGGCATAAACAATTGTGTTTTAAATTTTAATTGAATGAATATTATATTGATTGTTAATAATTGTTATTACTTATCATATTATTACTATAATAATATGATGGCAGATGGCTCATTAAAATACGTTATTTTATGAACTTCAATGTATAAATTGTGATTTAAGGTGAATAAACTCTGAGGTAGATACTGTCAATAGATTGTCTCCTTTTCATTTCATTCATGTCGTTGTGCTTAATTTTTCTCTTCTATATTGCTTAGTGTTATGTAAAATCAATTGTAAATTTATTTTAATAAAAAAAGGATAATAAGTAGCTTAAATTGCATAGTTGTACCAAAAAAAAAAAAAAATGTTGATCGGAATTTTATTCCCATAATGTATGTAATAACTACGTAATTTCCTGTAGATTTAAGTACATGTAGATGTTATATTTTAAAGAGCATTGTCAACTTCAAAATAATGTAGTAAGCTTAGTAGATATGTATGGTATATTGGTATGTAGTAAGTCGTATATTCATATGTAAATATGTAATATTCTGTGTTAGGGCGTTAACAGATTTACTTCCATACAAAAGCAAACATACAACATTTGTAACTGTTTGTTTTTTTTTATTGGGTAGGGTGCGTAATGCGTAATGCATAAAACTATAATATATGTGTTTGTATATATCTTTATTAGGTATATGCCGTATATGCGTATTTATATTATATGTATATATAACTTACGAGTATATATTATAATACTAGTGTCTAGTATGATCTAACTATTTCACATAAGGAAATAGGAACAAAATATACATTATAGTTTTTACTATTAGTATTATTAATGTAATATAGATTTATTATGAGACTTATCTTATATAGCTGAAGCATTCATTGTAATAACTTAGCTTTTTCCACTACATTTGAAAAATATTTCTTTAAATCAAAGTCATCGTGATTATTTTTATACATATCCTATAACTGTAGTTAAAATTAATAAATTAATATCTTTTTATATTTAGTTAAATATAAAAATTATTACTATGATAAATATAATATATTATATCATAATAAAATTATTATGATTTATTTAATCACGGTGTATACCTAATCTGTATACAACGATTTTTAATAAAAATAAATAAATATTCCTTAATTTAGTTATATTATTGACACAAATTTTCAACTGCTTTTCAACAATTTTAAACTTATTCTAGTTGTTACAGTTATTAGTTGCAAAAATATGCTTTCTATGCCATTTATTATGCTAAAAAAGTTCATTAGTCTAATTTGAAATGACACTCAAACACCTGCAAAATTCAAAAACCGTATAGTTATACGCCTATACATATTTATGCAGTTATAAACTTGCATATAGTTAATAATTATGTACATTACCAATGGAATATTGAGTTTATATAAAGAACACCCATACACTATAATAATAAATATTAAAATACTTAATAAAACCTAATTATATTTATCTGCGTTGATCGTTTTTGATTTTCAATAACTTATTGTGATAGATATATACGCAAGGTATTGTATTCGTGAAGTATATGATGCGTTCTAATTAAATGACTCAATTTTTATAAATAAGAGCAACAATATTAAATTTTTTAAGTTTTTCTAAAAATATATAATACAATATATTTTAGTATCTTAGCGGTATTATGATTTAATAAAAATAAAAGTAGGGTACCTCTCTGCTATACATTAGGAGTATTAGGTGTCGAGTGGGTCACTGTTATGAGTGCATTAACTTGAAATCAATTACATATCATCGTACACGAAAAACGATTCTAAGTGGGGACAGGCTGTCAGCTCAGCCTATATCATTAAATATATTTCATGTTATTTTTTTTTTATTATTATTATTATTATTTTATTTTTAGTATTTCGTTAGATTGATAGGCAAAAATTGTGCCTATGTATTTTAATAATCTTTATGTGGGTTCTTTTATTAAACTTTCAAAAATGTTGACCCTTTGTAAATATTTTAATCAAAATTTATAGAAAAAAATTGAAAAAAATCGAAAATTTCTCATCCCTAAAAATATTACAATACAAAATTTATAATATAAACATTTTGTGAAAATGTTAAGCTTCTGCAGCTATCATTTTTAAATTATTTTAAAATAAATAAATAAATAAATTTAGTTGACAACTGGTTTAGCTTAAAAAATTTCGTTTTTCCTTAATTTTTTGATTGTTTTTCCCGACTATAAAAAAGTACAGGGAGTTTTTTGAATTTTAAACTCTTCAAAAAGTATAAACTAAAGCTAATTTTCTATCCAAAATTAAAAGTCGAAGCATTTTATCGACTACTTATCGTAACACATAGACAAAAAAACACATTGTAAAATCAATATATTCATCGCTCCGCTCTGAATTAAAAAAAAACTAAACATGGTAAAACCAATAATACATTCAGGATTAAAAAAATATGTAAGTCTCGAGCATACTAACTCTAATAATGAGTTATGTTCAGGTATATAATATTTAATCCAAAGTAATCAACAAAATCCTACACGGCCTCATGTGTATAGTGTACATATATAATTGTTAAACACTAATGATTTCAAAATCATTACACCTTAAATGAATACGTTTTGGTATTTGCTTGAACCTTACATCCTGATACGATTTCACTTGTCTAGTGTACGAGTACACAAAATAATAATATTTTTATAATGTACAAAAACAATGTGTACATAACAGAATGTTTTTTATTCTCAAAAATTATGAATGATGAAGACGTTATAACAAATACTAACAGTATAGTATGATTATAAAAACAAAGATTTAATATAAAAATTAAATTTATAATATGCTACTAAATACTATTCTGAGTATTCTTTTCTTCTTCTCGTATTATAATAATTTTTTAAACGGAACCCCTATATTCAAATTTTCTGAAAAAAAGAAGAGTAGACAAAACAAGACAATAAACGATAACATATACAATACCCAGCAAAGCATAATTTAAGTATTTATTTAGGTGCCATAGCACCAAATATGATATTATGACGTCACGCATAAAATGCTACTTATATTTAAACACTGAAAATTGTCCAACAACAATTTTTAGATCACCAAAATTATTCTTTTTTTTGAAATGCTATATTTTCACACAATAAAAAAAAACCAGTTTCCTTAAGTTGTTTAGTTCTTTAAATAAAAAAGTGTAAGAAACAACCGTTCAAAATGCATCTAAATATTCTTGCATAAAAATAAAGTAAGACTCGTAATTTTAACATTGTGTGTGGGACTGAAGGACCAAATATGCACAAAAAAACTTTTTCAGTACAAAGGGATTTCCTTAAAATTTCTAAAATGCTATTTCATACTGAAACAAATAAAAAAAAACAATACAAAAATGTAGTGTTCGAACGTGATATGTAATATCATAATTCATCACTTAAAATTCCAATAAGAAATAACTCAACACTATATAGAATATTTATCTTGCACCAACCCCAACTGCTATAAATTTCACCTGAAAGCATTTTAAATTTTTGGTTTATTTATAGAATTTATGTTAATAATATGTTTGGATTATGATTTAATAATAAAACAAATATAAAACCTTAAACATATAGATAATTATAATAGTTATAATTTTAGTTTTTAAGTACTTGATTATAATATTATACATAACATAACGTTTTTCCACATTATGGTTATGATTTATGATAATCAATTATGCATTTGTGCTATTTAAATGTCTGGTCGCTTAACTATCAACTTTTTATGTCCTAGTAACTAAAACTCTAATCACATGAATACATAACCCGTAGATTACACAGGTTAAGATTTAAATTGTAATTTTGACCGCAAAAATGTTTCAAATCGTTTAGTACAAGTAATTATAATACGTGAAATCATAGTGCAAAATGATAAAATGTTTATTTAAATCGTGATTTATATGCCTTCAGCAAGAAAATATTATCCCAGGTTTGCATTTAAATGTATTTAGAAAAACATACATGTATATATAGGCGCATATTAACCAAACTCGCAACTTGTTCAAGTGGTCTAACCAAAACAATAAAAATTATACTTCACACGTGCAAGGTAAATTATTTCCACGTGTTAATATGTGCAGTATTGAGGTATCTTTTATTCGTTTGTATTACAGTTTTCACCTTTTAACACTTGATTTTTATTAATTATTATTTAAATAATATAGAACATACAGAGCGATAAGTTCAACTCCAACATGCAGTAAACACTTATTAACTCAAAAAGTTTTTACGTTTTTGAAAATATTTTTTATCATCATTGTTTTTAACTTTTTAACTTTTTTTAAAAGACAACATTAAGTTTCATATTCCGAAGCAGTCTATTTTTATGAAAATTTAAATAAATTATAATTTATAATAGGTAACCTAATATCGAACGAGTATTGTCAATTGACTTATATAACTTTATTATAAGTTGTATGTATTGAAGAGCAAAGTGATATGGTGGCACAACTACTATGTATCCTAGCAAACCGTTGGTTTATTACTCCGCTCAAATGCATTTTAAATAATTAATAAATTACTAATTATACACTTGAGATTTAATTTTTATACATCAACATTTTTACTAAATATTTCTGCTTCTTAAAAATGTAAATTGTCATTAAAAATATTATAAACTTTCTGAGAAGCTGCTGTTTCTGTTTTAAGGTTTTGAGAGTGCCCTGTCATTGAGTAGTTAAATTGGATCTATTTGATACATTGGTCAAAACTCAAAAGTATTAAAGTCTCTGTGCCTATAATGGGTGTGTAAAATTTGAATCCAATGAAAAATCATTAAATACGAAAAATGATTCTGAGCGGAAATGATCTATATCAGTTTAAAAGCAATGAATTCAAATTTAACACATGATTACCGTGACTTACTTAATGACGAGGAATATTCGACGACTATACTTTACAGCAAAGTGATTTCCTAATTTCTCTCTCTTTTTTTAATTTCAACAGTGTTAAACAAAAAAAATGTAATTTAAAAATATAAAAAGTAAATTGAAGTTTTAATTAAAGTTGATATTAAGAAGTAAAATTCTTGATAAATTCAAATATGTTTTCAGAAGTTTTATAGGATATAATATTATACATACAGGTTAGTTAGTGCGATTGACAAATGGCAATAAGATAGTAATGCTATCGACAAAAAAAAATAAAAATAATAGTTCATATTCATGTAGCGCATTATTGATGCTTCCATACACATGAGGAACAATCCACTATTTCTTAAATAATCACTAATAATTATCGTTCTCAAAATTAAAGTAATTTTGATTATTTAATGTAGAACACATTTTTCACTAATAAAATAGGAAAGATAAGTATCTTTCCTATTTAAATTTGAAGATTGAATTATAATACTGTTCCTAAATGAAAGCTGAACACAAAAAATATCTTTTAATACACTTTAAATATATTTTAGAACTAATACTTCGCTCTGCAAAAAAATCATATTTTCAAAAATACTATTTTATAATGTTTTCAAATTATAAGATAAATATTTTCATAAATATTTATACTTTACTCGTTAATGTGTGTTTTTTGTTAACTGTTAAACGAATCAAAAATAGTAGACTGCTTATCGAAATATATTATATAATTCTAATATATAACTAATCATATCATTTATTAAATACTTATGTACCTAAATGGCTATATTATAAATTATTATAGGTGGTAATAAGTATGTAGACTTTAATCATGATTATATAACAGATACCTATCATTGTGTTAAAAATAAATCATACTCAAAACTCACAATATTTTGATATTATATAACAATATAGTTATTAATTGTAATAATCTATTTATTTAAATAGGAAATAACTTCCTTGTTGATAAAAAGTTAATTAAGTCAAAAGATTTATACTATACTGCGTCTATACTAAATTATTAAAGATACTTATAACGTATAAAGCACTTTAATAATTTAGACATTTAGTACTAAATATTTTAATATATTAACATAATTTTCTTCTTTGTCTTAAAAGGTGATATAATATGATAATATATCTTTTATAGTTACACAATTATATAAAACTATTGTTGTATATTATACTTTAAAATTATCTATTTTAGCTTTTGAGACATATCATGATAATAATTTTAAATTGCGACTTCCGTTATTCTAATCGTCAAATGAAAACATTTACCAAGTTTTATACAAGTTGCGATAAATTTGTTATATACGATCTGCTATAAAATGTGATTTATTACCTAATTACCCTTGAAATCATAACTTCTTATACATATGAATATATACAAAGTAATTCACCAAGCAATTTAGCCCCCATTTTTTCATTTTATAATAAATTTATTCAGATTTTGATTTCTTTTAAATTTCAAAATATACATAAAGACTATATTTTCTAATTCTTTAGAACTAAAGGAATGTCTTAACTTCTATTTTTAAAAATAAAAGATGAAAATCTTTTTTACTGTAAATTATTCAGTAGATAATTTTTTGAAAATTTTTAGGGAAAAGACAATTGAAAAAGTTGTCTGCAGTGCGGGTAAAGTGATTATTTGATGCTGCAATCATGCGGAAGTCGGTCGTTGTTGTTGTTACTGATGTTATCAAAGTCAAATTATTTTTGAATCGTTACATATATAATTCACCTTCTAATATCATGTTTTCGATTTTTCACCTCTCTAGTTTTAAGAAAGTGATGAATAGATATTTTTAATAATAATTTATTCAAATGAATAAAATGTGTAATTTTCAATAGTACAGATACAAGATCATAAATATACAATATTGTTTAATAATTTAACATAAAAGTACTTGAAATAGGTAAAAATATAAACAAATATATTTTATATATCTACTCAGTATCGTATATGTAAGTGTTTAAAAAAAAAAAAACCATGATCCCTAACAGTGAATAAAATAAATCAATATCTTCTGTAAGATTGTTAAACAAAATCATGGCTCTTGAGATTGGAGAATTTTTTAAATAGTTTGTGTTACGTGATAACAAGTAAAACATGATTAGAGTAAAGCGGTTATTGAATGTTAAAAATGTTGAATAGGATACAATTTAATAAATAAACAACGTCAATGCTATTAAAGGTTATTAATTAATTTATATTATATAAAAGAGATCTGTTAATTTACGTACAGAGTAGGAAGATTTAGAAGGTATGTCATTGGTGTTTAATTAGAATGATAAATAATTATATCGAATTTAAAGACTATACATTTTAAAAATTAGTTTTGGATCAATAAAATCGATATTATATTTAGCATAAGAATTCCAAATGGCTGACCCAGACCTATATTCTATAATAGACCTAATTAAGGCGTAATAAAATAGCTTAAATTATCTCAGTTCTTTATTTAAATTAGCGTGGCTTTACAAATCATAATATTTGCAGAGATTTTTTTACAACATACTCAATTTTAATTATAAGTAAATAATTATTACGATTATAGGATTATCATATTCATTCGATCAAGTGTTGTTCGATCAAAATCTTCGACATGTTTGAAATTTGAATATTCTGGACCGTGTAGATTAAGAGGACGTCATACCCGCATGTGTTGTCTTCGTCTTACAAACGTATAACATGGCAAATTTTCGTTCAATAGAATCAATTTTATATGATTAGCTTAAATATTGGAATGAAATGACTTATTATCAAACTTAAAGGTGAGAAGATTATCTGTGTTCTCTAGTCGGCTTTTTACAATATTTTAATTTTTAAGTGAGATGTGAATATGTAGAATATTTATATTTAAAAATGCTCATAATTCACTTAAAAATTAAAATATCGTAAAAATCCGACGAGATAACACAGATAATTCTCACCTTTAAATTTAATAATATATAATTTCACTTTAATAATTAAGCTAATTATACAAAATTGATCCTACTAAACGAAAATTTGCCATATTATATATTTGTAATACGAAGACAACATACATGTAAGGTGTGTCGTATACCAATAGTTTTTTAATATCGTCATTTTGAACAAAGTAGCCACCTAACAAGCTAGAACTAGTGACCACTTTGCCTGAAAAAGATTTTTTATATTAACATTACATAATAAAATGTTATTAAGCTATTTTTATTAATCAAAATGAATATTTTAATATTGCAGCATTAACATATAATTTCAGTTCGACTATAAACCTAATAATCTCTTATGGCGATACAAAAACAAAAACAAATAGTGGCCACTTAGCCCACGCCTTAAGTTAGGCGTGGGCTAAGTGAGGAAGTTCCCAGGTCAGATAATGTATTCACTTTGTACTATTTTATATCGAAAATTTATATATTAGATTCCATTAAACTACAACATATCCTTGATATATAAAGTTAAATAATTCAAACACTATTTTTTTCATATTTTTATTTTTATACGTCAACATTTTCAGAAAAATTATCCACTAAATAATTTTACCGTAGAATTTTAAAATCTCATTTGAAAAATAGAAATTAATATCTTAACAGGATAGTATATCTTTAGGTAACATAAAAAAATCTCAAAAATTTGGAAATATGGTTAAAAACAGTAGTAAAGTTTTGTAATTTTTTACTTATGTTTTAATTCATTTTTAGATTCTGAGCATAGCAATATAGCGTGACTGTTGTGGCATATCATATATTTAATTCATGATTTGAAAATTGTTTAAGGAATAAATAAAACTAAATAAAAGAAACAGATCATGTTTTAATTAACAATTTGACACAATATATTTAACAAAGATATGTTTTATTGTATTATTATTATTATTTTGTATGTGTGTATAGACACTTATTTATAGAAGAAGAAATGCTTTAATCTTCAACTTCTAGGTTGATTTCTGGTATGAAATTGGATCTAGTTTGTCAATCCCAAAAATCTTATCTTAATTTTCAAAGAGCCATGACTGAAATTATATATACCAATATAAATATACAGTAAACATTAAATTATAATTTCCTGATGCTATTGACCTTATTATATAATAAATAACATAATCGCGTATTAATATTATTAATATGTTTATGTTGTTCATTAATTAATAAATATGCAAGTATGCCAGTAAGGCAGTAAATGTACATGTTTATAATTAATTATAAATAACAAGTAGGTATATAATATTAAAACATAGTTATATATTTTATTTCAATATTATAAAAACTAATAAATAACTTTGTACAATAGTCAATAAATTTAAAAGTAAATAGTGTTCATCAAAAGTTATCGTTATTCTATCTATCTGATTTCTATAAATATATTTAACATGAAAATCTAAGATACACATTTGGATACATTTTGCTAAGAATCAATATTAATAGTCTTAAAATAACAATTTAAATAAACTATTAAATAATTGGATATAGTTAGTAGTTTTGTAGGAGGTAAAAAGTAAAAATCAAAGTAATTTTTAAAATGAGTGGGAAAAACTAAAAGAAAATACTTGAAATGCTTATAAAATGTTTATAATAATATTATTATATACGATATACAATTTTTTAAATATTGGAGCTCTTATTGAGTTGTACTTGAAATATTTTTTATATATATCCTGTTTATGTTTTTTATAAATATCGATAAAAAATGTAATTATTAAATAAAATGGGATTTTAAAAATTAATAAATTAAGATTCCTTAAAAGTATCAAGTTGTTATTATATCTAATTAAAAATATTTAAATAAGTACATAGGCACGGTATTTTCTCAATTATTTGAAGTTCAAATTTTAATAAAATTCGTTGAAATCACGAAAATTTGCAAATAATTTTGTAGTTAAAAATGTATAAGATGTTTAATTTTTTTATTAAAAAATAAAAAATGTTATATAAGATTCTTCAAAAATATTTCATACTGTACCTAGTCTACAACCAAAATATATAAAAGCAATTATGTGTTTTTATTTAACTTCATATATTTTATTGTGTACTTATTTATACATATTATATTTTTTTTAGTTATCACATTCTATATTATAATAAATAATAATATATTAGTTTAAATTTAAAATTACAGAGTATAATATTATTTATCTTTGCTATTTTATATATTTTTGTTTTAATTGTTCCTATAAAGTATCCTGAAACAATTATTGAAAATAATACAAATAACTGAAGAAATATGCTTGTATAACTTATAATATGTCCAATCATTTTTTTTCTTTAACTATTTTAATCGTACAAAAAAATACTACGTGTGTACTTTAGGTACGGTCTGCCGGAAGGTTTAAAACACAAAGCGTAAAATAGCAACATATATTTTAAATATAAAAATTATTTTCCAACAACAATTTTTAGACAATCAAAATTATTCTTTATTTGAAGATCTATATTTTCATATAATAAAAAATCAGACAATTTTAATTGTATAATCCTGAAAACTGTAGTACACTAAAGTCTAATTTTGATTGCCACAGACGAATAATTTCATAATTTATTTTTGTATAATTCCAATATACTGCGAGAAACTTACAAAAAAAATATCCAAGTTAAAGCAATGCTATTTTTAACAAAATTATATATTCTTTGGCTCACTATTATTACCATCTATTATTTGACTAATTACTTTTATGAGAACATTGAGAACAATAACTGAAGCCATATAGATTTCATACATGTATATGTTTTTATAATATTCATTAATTTATATTTGTAAATTACATATGCCCATTTATGATATACGAATGAATATTATATATGAAATAAATTTTATTTACCGTTCAGGTGGTCGTCGATATCATAACATTATAATGGTGTTATAATTTGTATTATATATTTGTTATTGAAATGCCATAAATTAACAAAATAAACAAATTACGATGATACACCAATTAATGTAAATATAGGTAGCCTATTAAGCTATTATAATTATCATATAAAAATAGAAATTAGTCATTTTTAAAAACTTTTGAGGATAGTCCGGAAATATTATTCCAAGTGCATTCACTTGTTAGCTTTATAACCCCTGCGTTTTAAATTAACTAATTGTTATTATTATTATTTTTGATTTTAGTATTTAATATCATAAACCATTATATTAAAAAATAAATAAAAAATGTTAATTTTTATTTCATAAAAAATGAAATTATCTTCTTCATAACAATCATAACACAAATAACATTTTTTTAATGTAATTTTTTAATTCATGATTAAAGAAAATTTTAATAATTCAATCTTGTAAAAAAATTGAAAAAATTTGAAATAGAATATATAATTTTATATTTTTATGGTATGTACCTATATATAAACTTTCCCATTAATGAAAATGTTTATACATAGGTGCAATAAATACAAAAATGTATAAAAATAATGAAATATGTTATACGAAACATAAATAACCAGTTGTATTCACTTACATTTGAAATATGTAAAATATTAAAATATCACGGTGTAACATAGAACAGATTCGTATCTGTCTAATTATAATTTCTAAATAAAATGAATCGGCTTTCAAAACTATTAAATTCACAGCCCTGGACTAAATTAGCATTCATTGAAAAATATAAATAAATGAACTTCTACAATATATTATAATATTATTAAATATACCTACTTCAAATCAGGTTAGGCTACGATTAACCATATTTATATTACGACACCGAAAAAAAATAATATATATTGATAGTTACGTCGTTACGTGTGTAAATAATAAGTATTCGTTATTTAAATCGGTCGTAATAAAAATTGTACAAAGCCAAACTTCTAACCACCCTTATACAGTTTAACCTTAAGAATATATTTATTTATAAGCATTAAACAGTCAGAAGTCCAAATATTAAAATAATTTATCTAAAATACCAAGTAATGAAGAGCTTAATTTGTAAAACATTAATATTTACATGAGCATCATATCATACTTAGATAGACTGTGTTATTATGAATGTAGTTATCTTGATATGAAATAAAAATTCATAAGGAGTGTGGAAGGACTCTGATGTTCGCTTGAAACAGAGTGAATGCTCTATTAATAGAACCATCTATCAAGTTGTCCAAAAATGTTGTCTCTGTGGACAATGTTCTATCTGCTAACATATTTAACTTATGGTTGTATTTGTATTAAACATTAGAATAGCCGTACTAAAAATTTTCGATATTAAGAGTATGATCAGAAATGGAGAGGAAATACCGTTGTACTTTTTTATCCAACCCTGAAGCTTTGTGCTCAGCTAGCTTACTTCCCATACAGCACAATGTACGAATGAATATATTCTGTTGATTTATCTTACCAAGGGACAAGAAGCAATAATATCTTATTAGAGGCGCAGTGAGGAAAGTGAGATAAAACTCTGAAGTAACGAGCTAGATCCAATTTGTTATCAAAAACCACCCTCAAAATTGAAAATCAAAGTATTTTTATTGCTCAAAAATATGATAATTGATGATAGTTAAAATAATCACCTATATATTATTATCAAATCAATACATTCATCGCTTCATTCAGAATTTAAAATAAAATATCTAGGTACATAACTTATTAATCGTTTAAACGACAAAATAGTTAATGAAAATGTTCAATATTAAAGTTTTTGAAATGCCATTTGATTTTAAATAGATAATTTGATTTTGTGGCATGAGTTTAAATTATAAAATATAGTTTGATGTTTACCTTACCATGCATACAAGGAAAGATTTCCAAACAAAAAACCGATCTCGTACGAAATAATCATTAGTATTGAATTCAGGTTCTTTGTCATATACCTATTTCACGTAAAACATAAACATTTTTATATTCAAATTAAAAATATTCTGATTAATTCACGTTTTTCTATTTAAATACTGAACGATTTTAGTTTGTTACTTTTTTAGTCCAATTCTTGAGATTGTCGATGCGTAATACTAAACAGTAAACACTAATACATAGATTGACAGTAATAGATAGATTACATAGACTTTAATTTTTATATGAATAATCTTGAACGATAATCCTTGATATAATTACCTATTATATTAGACGATTTCCTAAAAGTATATCATACCAAGTCAGTAGCTTAGTTACAGGGGGTGATTAGAGAGATAAATCTTTCCCCTTAGCGCCCTTTGATTTTCTTGTTTTAGCTTATATTTATACGACTATAGACTATATAGTTGTGTTTTTTCATTTAACATTTTATCCATGAATAATAAAATGCTGGGACGTTTGGCATCAACAGTTTCATTCATATATCTCTCCTCTCGGAGAATTCCTAAATACGCCACTATGACGAGTCAATCTTTGTCGACTTCATCTATAAATTTTAGTCTGGAGTACTAGACATCCACCTACGCAATATAAATAAAACGTATTTTATGTTTCAGTTTATCATACTGTATGATAAACTGAAACATTACATTTATTATGATTCATACTATTTTATAAATATAATATCTACTATCATTTAAATATCAAATACAATTACCGTATCTACCATAACACCATATTCTCCGGCATTCTCCTTTTCATTTATAAGCTATTACATTTTTGAATTAAATTTATATTATTTTAATAGTAGGAACCTTGGTAGGAACTATAATATTAGTCAATAATAATATTATCTAACTCATATGATTCTCGATTTGTATACTCTTTGGGAAATATTCCTTACATCGCAAGTTTATCTAAGTAGCGTACAATGTTATCTGATAACCTAAAAGTCACCTGATAAAATATTGATTAAATATTTTTATTATATTTCCTCCAGCTTTCAGTTTTTAAATTTTCAGTCTGACTTTAGTAACTTCTGAGTTTTTGTTATATTGTTTATTATATTATCTAATTAATTTAACGGCTTATAAAATACTAAACATGGATTAATTTAATTAAAAATTATGTGAAAATTTGTAATGACAATTACATGCAATGGAATCAATGGAATCACTAAATCGTAAGTTGTATTTTGATAATATATAATATATTTTTAAAAATATTGTAACTTTGTTATTATTTACTATCAAATAAATTTACTTTTTATTTGAAAGTATAATGATAAATATTTAAGGTTAACTTCTCATTTAGGTGTATCCATAATAAAGAGTATATTATATATACACATATTTATTGCAATAATGTAGAGTATTGATAATATTTTTATAATGCAGTTACATGCATTAAAGTGTGGATGGACTGTAGATTTACTATCAGACTGTGCATTTAATTATACTCTATTTAGAATTAATGTACAAGAGTATACTGTGCGGAAAAAGAAAACACGTCAATTTCTCGAATGTATTTCAAATATCAATAGTTAGCACCATTTAGTCATGTATATGTGAATTGGTTTTCTTTTCTTTTTCATAAAATATCTATTTATTTTAAAGCTTTTTTAGGACTAAACTAAAAACTCATTTATACTTTTTTTAGAAATTTTTTTTTGAGAAGGCGGAGGAGGGAAAGTTCTTTATTTCACATAGAGATTAAACTAAGCCTAGTAAAGTAGCCACTTTATGTTAAAAAGGCTACTTAATAGTTAATATTATTAGATATTACAAAGTTGAAAATAATTACTTGTTGAAAATGTAAAATGTTTGTTATATACCTACCTGGTAGAATAAATTTATGCGCAAAATTTAAAATACAATTATAATATTAGTTGAAGTTATTAAACAATTAAAACTAATATCTATAGTAAATAGTATTTATATAATTTTTAAACAGTCATTAAAAAAAAATAAAAATCATTTTATTTAATATGACATAGAATGCATTATATAAAAATTACATACTTAGATAACATTTATTATTATTTATTAAAAATAATATTTTAAATGTGTTTGTCTTTAGAGATTTATGAGTATTTTAAGGCATTAATTATTAGCAATGCAATAGAAAATATTTTAAACTGTTGAATAAGTAGTAAGTCACTAAGAATAGTTGTTAGCTTAGCCAGCTGAAGATGTATAATATAGGCAGAGTTTGTTGCTTACCTATGTTTATCGATAAAATTACTGTAATGTGTAAAATATATTAAATAATTTATATTTATAACTTAAATAACATAAAAAATAAAAAAAATAAAATAAGTAAAATATGTATGACAAAACAAAACAGTAATGTATATTTAGTAATAATTATTTTCATTTTCTAAAGTTTCTAAAGAAAACCCCTTATAATCAATATGAATTATTCAATACACCTTGTTTAATCCTACTATAAATTGATCTTAAATACTTTTATTTCTATTATATTTTATTATTTAGATACTGAATCAGCTACTGTATCTAGTTTTATTCCATTCTATACCTTAGAGACATTATAATAATAATAATAATATAATTCTAATAATTTTTTATTAGAAATAATTTTAATACAGTTAATTCAATATGTTATATTGTTCATTAAACATATTTATCATTTATTTATTTATTTTATTATTATTATTATTATTATAGTTGTACAATTTCATTGACACAATAGAAAAGTGATTTATAAATATTATCTTAATAATATTTAATAGCTTAATGAATAATGTCAATAATGATATAAATGTATAATATTATACTAATTCTAATGTGTGCAATGGTTACATGCATTGATATTATTTTTAAATGTTGGCAATAACCACTTATTTAAGTATTTAAAAAGAAATAATTATTTGTATAATATATTTCTTAATAGTTTCAAGAAAAATATTGATTTCGTCATGATAATGAAAATAATAATTTTGTTTATTACCTTATAATTATTATTCTGTAGTTTATAATTGTGTATATGAAGTACATTTCAATTCCCTGCCACTGTTTTTACTAATAGTACATAAAGATAAGCTATTAAGGTAAAACATAATATTAAAAATAATATGGTAACATTTTCCATTTCATTTTCTTTTTTTAAGTGTTCAAACATCATTCTCAAAGTTTGATTACCTTTGTATACAATTCTTTGAAAAAACCATTGTGTTTTGACATAAGAAGTATAAGGGCATTATGTATACTCTTATTTTATAAAAATTTTGTGATATAGTGTAATAAATAATAGAAATAGAATGTTGATAACTCAAAAGAATACCAACAGTCATAAAAAAAAAATCGTTTATATTACTTAAAAAATATTATTATTTTGAAAGTTGTCATGTATATGTCGTAACTTGCACCTTGTAATCAACACTAATAAATAATTTCATTAGCAACAAATATCTTCGTCGATCTTATCTTTTTTTATATACCGGATTTAGAATAATATTATACAATATTTAAGTTATAGAAAATAGAAATAAATATTTTATCAGTGAATAAAATAATAAAATTCATTATTGATCACCAATCAGAAATCATTGAATTGCGATAATCATATATATATATATATCCGATCAAACTAAATTAAATAACAAATACCTACATTATGACAAATATAAAATAATCTGGAAAAAATGTTTTTCAAAATCTTATATTGGTTAAATAATAATATAATATTTAATGTAAGAAAACGATATAATTATGCATTGAATATTCAATTTTAAACCTTCATCTTCGTTTATCTCGATGTACATAGGTATAGGTATAAGTTACAAGACACCGCTAACTTGTTAGCTATTGTAAATAATTTTAGTCACAAATTGCAAGGGGTAATGAACTTGCATTTTGTAATTTTAAATCGAAAAAGTATGTCCTTAGGTACATTATATATTTTAAAGGCTTTGAAATTTAAAATTTTTTGAGGAGCACTGTAACTTCTCATAAAATCATAAATAGGTACTTTTTGAATGAAATTCTTTAGAATTTAACAATAAAAATTGTTTGGATCTACCAAAAAAACCAAATTTTCTACAGTTTGTATTTCTTAAATTAAAACAGCAACTCTGTAGTTATAAAATATCGACGTATTCTAAGATTCAAAATTACGCTTAAATTTATTCAATGAAATTGTATAATTTTAAACTAATTCTATAGTGAATACAATGTATGATATATTGAATAAAAATAATATTATTAAAAATATTTATCACTTGAAGGCCAATCTGCATAAATTTGTGAACTGTTATTATTTTGTTATTTTGTCTGGTCGTACAAATATATTGTATATATAATAACTATAACATATACATTTTTACAAAAATATCATGAGGCAGATCGATTCGTAAACGTGTACGATATTTGTATTGTTATGTACAACAAAAACTGATACGTAATGTTTATTATTTAAAAATAAATACAAGTTGGTACTTATATATTTTATTTTTTGATATTATTTTTATGTTAATTGTTTATTTTTAAATAGAAATGTTAACAGACAACAATGCACTTCTTTTTAAAAAAGTTTATTATTATTGCACAATTTTAGATTATTAATCTGAGCCAGGAAATCTGTAGGGCTTTAAATGATTTTTAAAATATTTTTTTTCTGTATTTGTTTTCACATTTAGAAGAAGGATATTTTGTTTCAATCTCATTTACATTGAGCGCGGTTTCTGGCAATTGGCAATAAATGTAATCCAGAACATTTCTTATTATCTATCTTAAAAATTGCAAAAACCAAAAAAAGTAAGAAAACGTAAATATTTACATATTGGTTTTTGACGAAGTTCAGTTGGTTATAAATATGTTGCAATTTGAAAAAAATAACAGTGAAGACTTGAAATTTTTAGCAAGTATTAATTATATTATCTTTTAATAGACATTATATAATTTTAAAAATATTTTGGCGCTTTTTTTCGATACTAATTACATAAAGATTTGAAATTTTTCACTTTCTTTTATTTATATTTATATTTCTTAATTTTTTGTTTCTTGGTCATAAAACCATGGTACTATACAAGTTTTTTCATAAGTTTATCTTATAAAAATTCAAAATTATTAAATGTATATAATATAGTTACCATTTGTTATATAAATGTTATAGTTCAAATTTGGACAAAAACAGATGTTTAAATAAAACGCGATAATTTTTTCTAACAAAGAAGTTGCTTATTTGTTTTGTTGTAATGAAAAAAAGTATATTAATAGTATATAATATATAAATTTGATATTGTTCGTCTTTGCATTTATTATTTTTTTCTATCGAATCAAGAAAATAATAAGAATAATAGAATATAAACTATTCTTGAGCTATCCGTCTGATCGTGCAGACAATAGCTGATTTATCATTAGATTCAAATGTATACAGTTATCACAATATTCTGCTCAATAATGATATGTATACTTGAAACCTACGAGCAAAAACAGAGCGAGTTTCATGTTTTTTTTTATATATTAATTTTTAGTTTTGTACAATTTGTTTTAAATACCATTTGAATTTTGAATTATGGAAAGTGATTAGTAAAAATACTAATTTTTACTAGATATTAGATGTAATTTTATCTCTGCTAGACTGACTCACTAGTCAGTTATTAAGTCATTTTAATATATTCATATTATTAATAAAATATGTTGATTCTAACATATATATGAATGTGAACTTTAATAGCTTAAATAAAAATCAAGTCTAATTAAACGTATTGAACTTTATCATAAATAGATATATTTTTCTATTGATATATACAGTTATAATAGTTTCAGTATGTTAGGTTTAGTGTAAATAGGTCCAAATTCAGTTTTGTTTAAAAAAAATGTAGTCTTAATATACAAATTATGTCCAAAGTGCTATAAAAATTCGCTTTAAACCTCTACCATCAAACAATGTGTTATTGATTAAATAAAAGTTGGGTAGATAGTTAGAAACTATAAGTTTATAATGATGAAAATAAAAAATCAGAATTTATTGTGGAGCTTTAGATTATCAATTAAAAATATATAGCGATCTACATGAAGATTAAAAGAAAGTCAAATACAAATTTAATTGTATTTATGTGTATCCAGATAAAATCACTTCACCAGCTCAGTTAAAAAGCATCATTAAATAAAATAAAGAAATCACTCAAATTTAAAAATAACTGTGTTGACATCTGTCCCACTCTCGCCTCGCACGTTTACGGTTCATATAATAAACGTATTATATAAGTAATGGATAATAATACAATATTGATTGGAAAAAAGTAAATATTGGACTGAATTAAAATAGGATGAAACTACAATAAATTGGATTTATTTGATTTATTGGATCCTAGTATTTATCAATCAAAACTATAATAAAATAGATTTGTAAATTTTGTATTGAAAATTCGTGAAACTATATAGGTGTAATAAGTATTGTGTTCTTATTCTAAAATTTTTGTTGAATACAAACAAACAAACTAATATTTAAGTTTCTATATAAATATAAAAATATTTCATTATTTATTATAAGTAGAGTTAAGAGACGTTATACCCGTATGTTTTGTCTCTGTCTTACTAATGTACATCATAACAAATTTGCATTCAAAATATGCTAAAAATTGCTTTATTTATTTTTAATTCATTCAAAATATATTTTACATTTTAAATAGATTAAATATGACACGTTTTAGATTCACTAACTTATGTGAGTTATAAATTATAATACCTAGTAACCTATTTGATGTATGTAATTGAGTAATTGGTATTGCCTACTGTTGTATATTTCTTAAAAGCATGTGTGGCATGAATATACAGCGTGAATAAGCACCTTGTAAAAATCTTTATATATTATTGTATGTTTTGATCTTTTTGAAATTAAAATCATATATCCTTAAATTATTTTAAAAATATTTTAGTTGTTTTACTAAGTAAATACATATTACTTATCAGAATAGAATATCATAATTTATACCTTATATAAACTACAAAAAATAAAAATCATTAATACGACACGATGTGTATATTATGTTTACTCGGAAATTTAGTGTACAATTTGTCAATAATATTTGTGTACACATTAAAAAAATACACAGGTTCTTAATTTCAAATACACAGTTAACGGAATCCGTGTACACGTGTTCTTTTAATACCTATAGGAAATCGTAAGCCCTAGTTACATACTTAAATAGTCCAACTAAAATGTATTGCCTTGTTTTTATTCAAATACTGGAATAATATACTAAATATATGGTTATTATACATAATTTTTTTTAGGAATTTTCAATATTGTTAACTCTATTAGTTATATTTATTAATTGATTAATAGATTTATAGATTGAAAATTATATTCTAGTAATACTATAGAGGCTATTATGGTATTATAGATAGTAGATATGTTATTGTTAGTTTCTTTTATTTTAAAGAAATCACTACCCCTAAAAAAATATCGAAATAATCGTTAAATTAACAACGACAATCCAAGTTTTAACCAAATAAATATTGATTATGTTTTAACTTTATAAGTAAAAAACTCAAAACAATAATAATGTTAGAGTTTCGAGATTGTGTGCCTACTTGATTACTAAGACAGAGTATAGTAAAATATATTTAAAAAATGTTTTTTTTTGAATGACTAACATTTCGAAAGTTTATGTATCTTTTATAAATTTTATTTTGAAAATTTGAAAATGCAATGAAAGTTCCTTTGTAACTTTAATTTTTTTTTAAATTAACGTGATACAGAGTTTGGATAAAATATAATATAAATGTTGACTTGAACCGTCTATGTATGACTAACTATACATTTGAATGCAATGATAGAAAAAAACTTCTAAACTTAGTTTAAATAATTTAATACAATTTAAAATGTTTTCATCTATGTTCGTATTTTGTTCATATTAATTATAACTTGCTACTTATCAAACTATTCTTTATTATAATACAAATATTACAAATTAAATAATTTGCATATGCATTTGCATTTTTTCTGATTAAATAATTTAATTTTAAGAAATTTAAGTTTAAAATATTGTTTCTTCTCAATAACCCAGAATTTATAATTTAACTAAGCATAAAATTTATTTTTGTAATTTTACTAATACTTATATTATTAGGTAACCAATTCTTAATAACATTCCTAAAATGTGTATACTTAATTGTCGAAATATATTAGTCCTTGGCCGAAATCTCATTATTAAAAAAAAGATAGAATTACGATATTATAAAAATATATTCTATGATTTAATAAAATATGCGTTTTTATTGTTGTTTTAAATTAATACTTGTATTACCCTGCGATGTTGCAAGTCAAAACAAGATAAGTTTCCAACATCCAGTCTTTAAATTTTATATTTCTATCCTTTATTTAAAAAAATAATTTAAGTATTAATGCATACATAGAAAATAGGACATGTGTCATGTCCTACAAATTATAATTGTATGTTTAAAGTTCTGTATAATGTTAGAATGGAAATTTCAGATAGGTAAACAATTAGTTTAATATTTTAATATTTTACTCATTTAATTCTGTATTATATAATATTAGATTATTATATAATTGAGTACAAAGTATTTATTAAGTTGATCGAAATTGTAATAAATTTATGTTTAATAGATATATGTATTTGAAATATTTACATATGATGTACGTTTGATAAAAATGCAAAGAGCGGCATTTTATACATAAATTTTAAATTACTTTTCATTCATATATTTGAATTGACTGTTGAATGTGTAAAATCACATTGTGCAACCACCAATATATTACGATAAACCGTGGGTACTCCTCCTACTCACCAAAAACTGATCATACTACAAAACGGTGCTGAACATTTTCCCTTCAGTTTACTGAACGTGTGGTACTTGTCCAGACCGTAATTTCTTCGATTTAATCTGTTCGCGTAAAATTTTCTATACTCTATATTATATTTTCATAGTTTTTTCTTTTCATTTGGTTTTTTTTTAATTCATTACTTATTTTTATTCATAAAATGTACGTCAATTATACAGTTATGTTTCATTAACACAACACGAGTTGTGTTGGTGCCATATTATACAAGCAATCTTTAAATCTATCTGTTAAACTATCCACTCTTAAAGTGTAAAAAGGTAAATAAAAATATTATACATATTTTAATTTTAAACGCATATAAATTGTTGTGTTAAATCTATGTTGAATCTTATAATTTAAAACTATTTTGGGTCGAGTTGTAGATTATAGAATGCATCGATTTCATTTATCATTTAATGCTTACTATAGGTACCAGCTATTTTTCATTCGAATAAGAGTAAAATAATAACAAATAAACAAATAGTAGTATACATTTTTTAATTATGTTTCATTATGATTGATACGTGTTTGTTTTTCGGTACAATGCTATTGCTGTAAATTGCCTGTATACTCTTGTAGAATGATATATTTTTTTAATTATTTAATTATTTTACTTTTATTTACTTACATTTTCTATTTACAACAACTCCATTTTCTATAAAAATAAATTATTTTATTCCTAAGTTAAAAAACAATTTTTTTTTTGATATTTCATTTTTAGGGTGTAATAAACTACTTTATAGACTCTTTTTAAAATAATATTTGTAATTGTATTAATTAGCTAATATGAATATTTTATGGAATCGTTACTTAATATTATTTTAAAAATTTTAAAGTTATATTAATAGTATAATCACATGACTACTAGAATAAAAATATTTGCTAATAAATCGTAATTTATGAAGAAAGTTTAATCTACTTATTTAGAATATTTTAAAAATAAACGTGTTTGGCGCTTGACACTGTAATATAAGGAATCATAATGTACTTTTTAATCATCTAATAATTACTTAATGTAATTAATTGAAAAGTTTTTCAAAATTCAAAGCATGATGAAAACAAGTCCTAATTTAATGAAAATAAGTATCAATTAATGTGTATCATTAAATTAAAAATATTTGAATTTGGCATTTTGGCATTGTATTCGAAAAAACGTTTTTAAACGAATATAATTTTACCCGAAAATAGTCATAAATTTGTTAAAAAATAGATTACATTTAAATATTCTCATCTCACAAATAATTTTTCTGTTTTTATTGATTTATTGAATAATTAATGTTCAATAACTATCTAAGTGCAACCCATATTCAATTTTTATTTTTTAAATTTATGCGATAGCTGGGTTAAATTTGCTAATAAGCTTTTTAGTAGACCAACAACTAATTCTGAATAACCATTAAAACATAATACATCATTATTTGAAAATGTATTTAATTGATAAGATACTATGAATAGTTCCGTATTAATTTAAAACACCCGTGCAAATAGGAAAAAAATATTATTATATCATTTATTCTATTATATGAAAAAGTCGGTGGTGAATAAAATAATAAACTGTTTTGATGAGCCTTTTGGAGGGTGATTAATACTATGTTATATGTTGTTTATATTTTAAAAGATTTTTTTGTATTTATATTTTCGTAATTATTAAATATATTATACTACCTAGATAAATAATTATTTTTCTAAAAAATGTATAAGCTTAAATGTATTACATTTAATCATAACAGATATATATATACATAGATTCTAAAGTACTTAGAATACATTTTTTAGGTTTATTAAGGTTAACAACTTATTACACTTAAAATATTTAAAATATGCAATTAAATTAAACAAATATGCAGATATTTTATTTAATAATTTAATAATAATGAATAAAAAAATTTAAATTGTTATTAATAATTAAGATTTGGAATTAATTGCTCTACAATTTTTCGAAATATCTATGCAATTATGTTATTTCAATAACCAAAAAATTCTTAAAAATGGTATGTATCTGAAAATATGCCCTAATATAATAATAATAATAATAATTGTTAAAAGAGCTTAAATAATTTATTGAATTTGACTTTTTTTTATCACAATTTCAGTTTTTAGAAAATAATTTATATCTTTATCTAAAATATTCTAAACCATACAAATATATGAAAATTCAAGAATCTCGTATCTTAATTATAATAATATTTGTTTTTTATTTTCTCAATTATACGTATATCCATTTATTTAAGCCACTATAGTTCCATAACTAAAGTTCAATAAGTAATATTAACTAATATTGATATAATTGGCCTGTAAGTAATTTTACTGCAATAAAATTAAAATATACCAATCCATACAGTTTTTACTTAAATATTAGTGTTTAGAGATTAATTAGTGTTTGACGTTTGTATTATGTACCATATTATACAATTTACTAAAAATCTAAAAAACAATTAAATAATACATAATTTACACGGTAAACTGTATGTTAGTTTAGATATCAGTTAATCGTTTCAAGTTTCCGCGAAAGTTCAATTATTGAATTTAATCGACTATTTATTTGCGTATCAGAATAAGTAAAGACAAGACTGACACCAAGAAATTATTTGTAATTTAATAATTGTTTATAATACTTGATAAATTATAATATTAATTTAGTACACATTTTTGTTGTATTGAAATATTGAAAATTAAACAATATTCATTATTTTCACTCAATGGCAATTACTGTTACTTTTATTTTTACTATTTTTTACGGTAATAAATAATTATGATAGTGTATATTATTATGTTTTACTTTAAATTATTTTACCTACTCTAATTGTATTATTAATGGTACCTATTATATAATTGATAAGAATTATTAAATCAAAACATAATAATTACTCATCAAATTATTCATTAAACTACCAAACTATACTATTATATTATAATGTATATAAATTACTTCAACTACATTTACTGTAATTATAAAACTTAAATTTATTTTCATCAGTTTAATATAAACGTAATAAATGCTTGGATATTTTAGGATGATATTTAATTTCTTAATGTCTTAATGTAGGTACATTGTGTGTGTATGCTGAAAATCGATTTCCTAAATAGTTGTCCCGTACAAATGTACCACATATGAATAGAATGTAGGTATTTTCTATAGACGAATCACAAAAAAGCATCTGTGTCTAATTTACTTATTGTTATGAGACCTGAAAAAAGATGTATTTCATAAATATAAACCATTACAAGTATAGTTGTTAGTGTATGGTTGATTATAATAAGGAATAGTGTTTTACGGCCTACTTTCATTGAGTCGGTCTAGTAATCTTTTTTTAGTTATAACGAATTTTTTTTTAATTTAATATTTTTAAAAGCCCTATGTTATAATACTTAAATATGTCTAGATTATTGGAGTTGGTGTCGTACTCCTTATGTATTAATCGGATTAAAGTTAACGAGGTTTGGGAGGTTTCGTTAATATTCAATAGTTTTACAATATAGAATTTTATTAGATATACAAAATCAATAAATATAATTTTATATTATGTAGGTAGTGTAATGAATATTATAATTGTTTTCTATTTCAATGTTATACTTAATTATTAGTGTATACTATTTAAATTTTCAGCTTACTAATAATCTATACATTTTTTAGTTTAATTTTACAGGTCATATGAGAGATTTTAAAAACAAAAAGTGATAAACGTATAAAACAATTTATTTTTTATTTAAATATTTATTTACGTATCTATATTGTAATTATTATCGATTATCATAAATAAATATTCGTTTAGATGTGTGCATATATAATAAATATATAATATATATCATGTATACAGCTCAATATTATTTGCAATGAGGAAGTTTGAATTTCGAAAATAAACAAGATAAACACGAAATATACCATCATCCGTGATTCATAATGTGCAGAATATTTTGTAGTATCTTCTATTTTCATAATTGCTAATTTTTTCGCTGTGCGCTCTGTATAACGTGTAGAGTAAGAGTACGATAGAAATCGATTGCATGTGGTTCAATGCTTTTTTAGAAATCGTGCGTGCAGACATACATTGAATAAACTGTTAATAAAGCATAATATTTTATAATTCGTGTGAAATATCTGAAAAATGAGACTAATCCATTTGTTATATAATTATTATAATTTTGTTTTTGATAATAATATATCTAAATTTTGCCATTAGCAAAGCTATTTGAATCATATAATATTAAATTTTTATGTATAAATTATAAATTTAATATTTAAAAGCTGTTCAGTCCAATTGAATATCTTACAATAAATTGCAAATTTCATAAAAAAAAAACTTGCAATTGATATATATTGAAATACAAAACTTATTTAAAATTTAATTATCGAACTAGGTACCTCTTATTAATAATATGATTTTTTATTGATATAACAGTTTAAGTGGATTTCAAGAGCGGCGTCATCTACATTTTATGAAATTTAACTCCCAACAATTAATAAAAAATCTTTAGGTGCATCTTTAAGTATTTATTTACAAAATATTTGAAAAACAAAAAAAACCATTCAAAATATAAGTATTGTTATAAGTATTTAATTATAATATGATACATACTTAAAAATAAATATCATAATATAATTAATTAGTATTAATATCAACTACTATATAATGATATATAGGTGATAAAAAATGTATTCGTATTATACTTACATTACCCACTGTGATTGGTAAAAATAATAAAATAAACAATATAGGCACATCAATAACATAAAAGTTTTAGTTTGTTTATTATTTTAGTATATATTTTGTTCTATTTCTCGTTTCTGTTTCCACCGTGGAAAATTGGCAACAATGTCTAGTTTAATTCCGAGGATATAAATATATATATTTTTTTTGTAAAAACATCTCGAGACAGTAATATATAAAAGCTTACTATAAAATGTTTCGAGAATCCCATACCCCACGAAAGTCTTTAAACTTATTTCCGGTGCTCTGATGCTAGTAATTCGAACGGTTGAATTTAATTTGACAAGCTATAAGTTAGGTCACGCGTGCATCATTCTGCTGCACCTAGAATTTTATTCGTATCTCTGAAAGAAAGATTATTTTTTATGCTGACATATTATAAGGGTTCGGAAAACGATTTAATGAAATTGTAGTATATAGCTTATTTAACATCAACATTGTAGTTTATACCGTTGTAATATTTAAATTCATATATTATGAACAATTACTTATGGTTTTGAATATCGATTGTTGGCCTCACATTACAATTTATTTTAATTGTATGATCTATATGATATATATTGTGTGGTTTGTATTTTATACGATCCTTGGCGTTTAATTTTGCTAAAAATCTATTTTTATAGCCTTGATACAATTTAATTAATACGCCAACTGCTCCGTGTATATATATTTTCATGTATAAATTACATCTACCAAATTTAAGAATAAACTAAATCATCAATTAGGTATTTATATGTTTAAAAAACAATTTTTTTTCTTATATTTAATAGTTATTTTTTTATAACCGTTAAGAAACTTAAAAGAAAAAGTATGAATCTATTTTTTAAATGGATTGTTTTTTATAACTATATTACATTTAACTGTATTAATTATTATTTATCAATAAAAATAAATTCTCAGGTATGTACATATATATGAACATCTTTTTTGTAAATAGCATTATAGCTATTCAGTAAGATATAAGGTTAACTATTGAAAATTTTACTGTTTGTTGTTTCATCAGAATATTAGTAAGCTTTTAGGAACTCCGTGTGTTTAGTACTGATGGATATATATTTATATATGGTGGCGGTTATAAATTATAATAACTAAAATACGATATTGTTTCTTATTTCAAAGTATATTATTAAAATAATAAAAACGAAAAAAAAAATGTACATTAATACTTTATTTTATTTATGTAATCCAAAAACACATTGCTTAACTTCATTAAAATTTTATAATACTTTGGGCCTTAATATAGGTACTTTATAAGACATGATATATGTGAATATCTATTGTATTTGAATTATTTATTGTGACTTTAATTTAATCATAATATCATAATATAGAGATTTAATTCCAACGAGTATTGCATCAAATACTAAATTCCAAAGAGTTACATCATGCATATATATTTTATTTTATTCAACCAGATATAATATATATTTATGATTTCCATTATTAATTTTATTAAATTAGAATATATACCTATAATTTAATTATATTTATAAATAAATGTGCATTAACATAATATGTTTTCAAATATTGTTTTAATTATATAATAATATATGTTTTTCCTCATTTGTAATAAATTATTTATGACGATTTAAATAGTTCACATTGTTTAATATTTCGTGTATTCGTATGGCATAATACATAAGTGTTTGAAGTTTTGGTTTGTAATAAATAAATATTTTGCAAAAGTATCTTAATTGTTTTTCAAAAATATTTTCTTTCGTCTCGACACGAATTAAATAATAGTAGTAAAACAAAAACAAACACTCTGTATATACATTTACTATACTTACGATTATACCACTATGTCCATACGAAAGTGGACATCCTATCGTTTGATATTATATACATATAGTGGTATTTAACCGTAGTCAGAAACCACTATACGTATTAATGTATTATTATGTTTTTTTTTTTTTGCTAGGAGGTCGCCGTATGTTACCAAGGTAAACTGCTTTCACTTTCTCTCTCCGTGCGCTTCTATAATATAATAATAATAATTATTATATATATATATATATATATATATGTGTGTGTTACTACATTATTACCATTATAATATATGCGTTTTACTTGTACCGTTAAGCTAAATAAGATAATAATTATTATTACTAT
Source organism: Rhopalosiphum nymphaeae (assembly GCA_036289425.1). Lineage (NCBI taxonomy): Eukaryota > Metazoa > Arthropoda > Insecta > Hemiptera > Aphididae > Rhopalosiphum > Rhopalosiphum nymphaeae. Next base: position 5,293,500 of record JAZAQC010000012.1, on the reverse strand, counting down.
TATTTAATTTCGGAAAGTTTAAAATCTAGCAGACGGCAGGCGTGTCGTCGTATGTGTAAGGATCGTGATTATTCGTGGATTGATAGACAGATTCATTTGCGTTCGTCTCCATCGGTCGTCGCATCGGTTTAGTGCCAGAAATCATTTAATATTATACTTACGTATTATTATTGTCCCCATACCGTAGCAGTTATAGTGCGCGTCGCGTTTTTCCTGCTCAGTCCATAACATTATTTTTATACTCCGTTTAACGTACTCAAACAACTGCCATCTCTTGTACGGTTAGAATTCATTACTATTTATCTGTAAACATCGTTATTATGCCGTGTATCTGAGGTCAGATATTTTTTTTAATTATGTTGAATTAATATTGAATATGCGTCGTATTGACAAATGGTTAACATTAAGTAATATTGGAGAGGACTGAGGGGTTGTGGTATCGTGGTTAGTGAAATTGACGACTTTAGCTCAAACAATGCCAACTGATAAAATTGTTTTTTCGCTCCGTTCGAAATGTATTACTATTTTCACTACAATTCCATATAGATACTATCTTAATTTATGATTTGCAAATCTAAATACACACCTCTGCAAATAAAATAGTAACTAGTTACATAAAAAAAAATGTATCAAGTCATACAATTATTTAGTTACATATTATTTTATTTAACAAACCTAACTTTAATTTTACTATTTCAAAAATTAATAATTTTTAAATGCTCATAACTTGCCTAAGTTTAAAATATCAAAAAATAACCTACGTGGGAGAATGGGGTCCAGGACTGTAGTGTATGAAGTGACAGGCACTGTTGTCTTATAGGTAATAACTTATAGGTACCATTAGAGTGTGTATTACCACCAACAAAAATATTTATAAAAAATCGAATGTATGTAATTTTTAAAAGTATTGAGCAATATTATACAATTTTATGATGCGTCACACTGACAATTTTTGCGTACGTACGTGTTTTGTGACGCCGTTACAAAATGCATACGACGGTGATTGAACCATTGATCGGACAAAAACTAGTCGTTTGTGTATAGTGCAGTCAGACGGTAGGTTTGTCGCAGTTAATCGTATAATTTAAATTTAACGTATGGTAGTATACTAGTATATATATATATAATAGTGATAATATTATGCACTGTATATATTGTGTATATATAGGTACAGTCTGTATCTAACAATATTTTCACCTTTAAATTTGGTAATGAGTTAATTTACTTTTAACACTAAAAACGGAGTAAAATGGATTCTTCGTAAAATTATAGTTAGGTAGTAAGATGGAAACACAGATTCAACATGATACTAATGAATTTATGATATTATAATAGCTACCGGTATTATACAACAATAACTTTATTAATTTATTTTAAAAATTGATTTAGTCTACGTAAAAAACAGGGTATCAGGTTGCTAATGCGAGTTTATCAAAAGTTATTAATATTATTATTATTAAAAAAATGTTCATTTCATCTTTATTAGAGTTTAACTGAAATAGTTATACCAAACTATATAGTTCATTGTTTAGGTAGATTTAAGTATACTTTAGAAAATATCTTAGTTTTATTATTCATGTATCAAATGTATTATTATTTTTAATTCTACCTACTGGATTATAATTAGTAATTAATAAAAATAAACTACCAAATTAAATATATATATATACATCTAAAGAATAATTTCTTAACAAAACAAAAATTATAGGTACATTGCGTATCTATATTATTATTTATTATTATTGTAACAAATCATTCTAATTACAATATTTAGATATCTTATTACAATATGTAAAAAAAACACATTATTTATAACCACAATGCACATAAAACGGTGAGGTAACTTCTCATTTTGATAGTTATTTTTGAGATATTTATAGTGTTATCCAATCGTGTTTTCAAATCTCTCTTATCATATTAAGATCTACTTTATAATCATTTTCATATTATTCAATTTAAAAATATACTTAATTTTTCTTATTAATTCGTAATTGTCTGTAAATGTGACGACTGTAAGAATGTGTTTGTTTTAATGAGTGAGGGTTGTCTTTAACCCTTCCCCTCACAGGTCCTCAGTCTTCACATTGTGTTTTTTCGTATTTATCGCGCGTCTTGCTACTATTGTGTACTGCATCGTACATTGAATCTAGAACGACCAGTATCATATACATACTTGGCCTAGTTATGGGTTTTAAGAATATCCACTGGCCGCGAGGAGGTCAAGTTTCTATAAGATAGTTCATAACATATTAACAACGCAATCATTGCTTTTGATAACATTTATGTACGTTCGTATGTATAAATTATATCGAACTCGATTTATGTACTTTTTCCCGTTCTTCTAAATAGGAACTCATTGTAATTTAATTGTTATCATAGATACACTATACGCTATATTATAACCGCATCGCCACGATGTATTGTTTGTACAGTATTTACTGTTTGTTTCGATATCCACTGTCGCGGTATCTATACTATATCGTTATAATATGCAAACACAAAATAGTATAATTTATCGATAAAATACTTTATTCCACTGCTTCCTCTGATGATTTTCAAATGGATTTCGATCGCCGTATTGTTATGATGACTGCCGCAAAGTTACTGTTTGAACGAATATTAATTAACAATTAACAATTAATATATCATTATTATTATATTATATAGCATGTCTTTTAAAACTTGTAATATATATTTTTATGTGTTACGCGTATTTTGAATTTGGCGCAATACCTGTATTATATACATCTACTTCACCACTCATAAACAACTACTATGCAAGTTGAGTAATCCGTTGAAAAATATCGTAATTCTATTCTTGGCGTAACATTTGTCGTCTCAAGTATGATCACGTATCATACCTCGTACGCGGGTTACAACAAAACCACTCTACGCATTTTTCATTTTGTAGTCAGACTGCTGTGTTGTGTTTATGTGTTTACTGAATTAAGTGAACACAAGTGCACAACCCATTACGAAAATCAGTTTAGTGCGAAATCACACAGTTTACCTACAAATTCTTTTCTCGATGTTTTAATTATTAGTACCTACTACCTATGTACATGTTAAAGAAACCGTTGTCGCTATAGTTATTTTAATATATTTGGTAAGGCATTTATGCTTACGCGACTCTCTCTCTCATGTAGTTTGGAGGGGGGGGAATGTATTGTAATATAATACATGCTCATAAAGTTGTTCTTAATTTTGATCGATTGATGAAACGGTTTGGTGAAAAAACTAAAAAATATTAAAAATATTCTTTGTAGTGACACTACGATGTGGATTAACACTTCTACAGTGGTTTTATTTATATTATTTTTATTTAACTTATTTTGTTTTGTTACAAAATAAAAAATTTAAAAATGCTGTTATTATATTAATCTTAGTCCATAATCCATTTCATTCTAACCTAACCATCAATGGATTGGAAAGATTTAAAACCATATACTTATATATAATACTTAAGTATGTCGATTTTTTGTTATTTCCGCAGGACCCATAGATATGTTCGACAACATATTCGGTGGCATTGGCAAAGGCTGTGCCAGCCACCCCTGGGAAGTGATCGTGGGAGTTCTTACCGTCACGGCGTGCATGCTGACGATTGACAAGACGGCCGATCCATCACTGTCGGCCGGACCGAACAGCCTACCGCACAGCACTAAGATCGTTGTTAGTATCATTGATTTTATAATATATTATACTGTAAAATCAATGTGGGTATTTTATTATGAAAATACTATATAATATTAATATGAGGTCGGAGTGTTATTTATTTATTTATTATTAGTTAACGCCCGTTAGGGCAATTTTACAAAGGTAGATTTACAAAAGAAACATACATAATATTATTATTACAATATAGTTAATATATAATTATTTACAAAATAACACATAGAACATGATATAATTTGGATTAACAATATTGGTACTTTGGGGTAGACAGAACTATTCTACAAAAGGGGGTATTTATAATAATATTATTGTCGTCTTATCTATCAATGATATTTTTTTTTATTTATATTTTTGAAAGCTATTACTTTATTTGTTTGCTAAAATAATAATTGTCAGCATTTACAGTGTATCAATGTGTCCATTTAGTTTGCCTATAAATCCACAAATAATTTTAACGTTTTTTTTGTTTTTGTTTTTACAACTCTGATATAGTTAGTTGTTTATAAAGATGTTTTTTTCACTGAGTGAGACACAGACAGTGCACAATGCACATATATATTGGTGTTGTAAAACCGTTTTACTCGTATTATACCTACCTAATATGTAATTATATTATATATTATTATTCATCAATTCATCAATTCATTATTAGGTTTTTATTATCTAATAAATTCTTTAATAAAATAAGTATTAATTTTTTTTCAATCTTATTAGGATGATGAATCACACGCCATCGACGTAATATTTATGACTTTAATTAGATGTATAGCCGTGCTTTACTGCTATTATCAGTTCAATAATCTCAGGCAGTTGGATTCAAAATATGTTTTGGGTAAGATATTTTTATTTTTATGTATAATATATATTTAAGTATTAAACAAAATTCAAAGTTGCTTAAAAAATTGTAATGATGGTTTAAAATATCTGGATGACTGGACATGTAGTGGGTACAACTGATCATGCAAGATGTTTCAGTCTAGACAATCATAAATTCTTAACCAGATGAAACGCGGCCTTTTGACATACAAAAATTATAATATAGTAAAAATATTTTATTGATTCCGTGAATAATATTTCTAATTGGTAATTACTAACTTATGCTAGCAAGGTCGTCGAAAATAATTGATCATATAACTAAGCTTTTTGTTTCTTTGTTTTGTTTACTGGCAAGATTTTGAATCCCTGATTGATATAGCCTTCTTTATTTTTAATTCACTTTAAAGGGTCTGAAAATGAGTTTTTATCTTAAAGATGTTATATAGGACTGTCATAGTGTCATGTCTTCCTTGATAAAAACAAATGAATCGTAGTTTGATTTTATTAATTGCCAAGGAACTTTTGATGAGTAATAGACAAAACAAATATCAAATCTTACACAGTTGCGCATTCATTATTGTTTTTAACAATTTTACATTTAAATATGTCAAATTTTCATTATGCACTCTGTATGCATACCTACTTAAGTATAAAAAGTGAGTCACTAAACATACCAATTATTTTGTAATTAATTAATTAAAACTCCATTAGTGTGTTGAAGGTGAATTATTTTTCAATTTATTATTCGCAGATATCATATCTATATTCTACATAACTTTTTACTTATTAGTCAATTAAACTCTTGAATTTTCAAGAAATGTTTGAATATTATATATTTGTTTATCAATTTTTAAAACTGGTTAAATAATTTAATCAATTGATTTGTTATTGAAATTTTATCTTTTGAACATTAAATAACTGTTGCAATTTTTACCTCCATCTTAATTCACTAACTGGTTGTTTGATCCATTTGTTTTTGCTTTCATCAATTACCTTGTGCACTAACTACCTAGTTACCTTCTACTTTCCATTTTTATTATGTATCATTTCATACAAAATATTGATATAATTTCTCAAATTGATTTATCAAACATGGTAATATTGTGTAGAAAATTAGAAAATTGTATAATAATTTCGATTACGAAAATATTTTCAGGTATTGCCGCCATGTTTACAGTGTTTTCAAGCTTTGTTTTTAGTACCATAGTAATACATTACTTAAACGGAGACTTAAAGTAAGTTTTTATTAATTTATTAAGGCAAAATATGATAAAAATTAATATATTAGTAGCTTCTAATCTCAGTTTAAAAAATAAAAACATATTTTAGAATAGTGAATTATATAACTATAATATTATAGTAAATTTGGGATTCTATTTATTCATTTATTTTTTTTATTCTGTTTATTCTATTATTATTTTTTTTTTATCTTATTCTATTCTATTTTATTATTTTATTATTTCTATTACTTTATTCTAAATCTGATTTCTGATTTATTGTTTTAATGATTGATTTTTGGTACCTAAAAATACTTTTTTTTTTGTTACAGAGATGCTATGTTCCTGTTCCTATTAGTTTTACTTGTTAACTTAAAAAAAGCCAGTTTGTTGGCACAATTTGCACTTAGTGGCTGCTCACAGACCGAAGTGATCAACAATATATCTAAAGGCATGTCATTACTAGGTCCATCATTTTCTTTGGATTCAATTGTCTGTAGTCTTGTTATCAGTGTTGGGATGCTGTCAGGTGTCCAGCGTTTAGAAACACTATGTATGTTTACATGCATGTCATTTATTGTGAACTATGTGGTAATCATGAGTTTTTATCCAGCTTGTTTATCACTAGTATTGGATGTAAGTTTTTGTTTTTATTTTTAAATTTTAAAAATATTGAATACACTATTAGTTTTACTAACAATGTATTGTTTAATAACAGTTACTTAGAGGAGGAGATGAAAATGGTATGCCATTTTGGGGTGACCGTTCTCAGATAACTGCCATTTGCAATGATCATAAAACTGATCCCATCACACAACGAGTTAAGGTGATAATGTCAGTTGGTGTAATGATTGTTCACGCACAGAGGTATGATTTCATTCATAGCTTTAAAAATAGTCTAGGATTTGCATAAGAAACACTACCTACCTTCACTTATCCTTTAGTGAATCCATATTTTACTGTTTGTGTGTATATATTTATATATTATATATATATTTATTTATTTATCCAGAAAAATAGTTTTTATGCTTTTAGAATAGTAAGATTTAAATAAAAAGTTAGTACAATAGAATGTATTCTTATAATGTTTGTAAGGTTATATGTTTTCTTAGAACGGAGAACATTCAGTGTGCCTTTATTTTTTATAATATTACAAACTTGAAACTTGTTTACTTCATTTTAGTCGATGGGCATTGAGTGGTATGGAAACAGAAACAGATAATATGTTAGGAATGCAAGTAACTAAATTTGCTGTATTTAATGAAACCGAAGAAAATACCCATCGTTCTGTTCATAGCTCTATTGTACAGTAAGTGTGAATGTCTGTAAATAACTAATATGTTCACATCAATTAAATTCAAACAATATCAACTTATAAATCTAATAATAACCTTTTTCCCATAGCTGGATGGCTAGTGGGGCTGATCATATAGTTATATTGATACTTTTACTGTCAATGATAGTATGGTTTTGGTTCTTTGGAGACCGCGATGATCTAGCTCATACCTTAGCGCAGGTGAATAAACAGTCAGTTAACACATCCGGTGAGTAAAATTTTAAAATATGTATAGTAAATATGAATAGACATTGTATTTAACAATATTATAATTCTTTTTAACTGCAACATATTCTTGACCTTTCAAAATCGGAAAGATATTTCTATTGTTAATAATCTTTCATTTTAAAGCATTATAATATAACAATTTATAAATAATATCAATATACACAAGTTCAATAGTATATTAACTTAAAAAATTTAACAAAAATAAAAGACTCCCAAATTATTTTTTATATTTTTACATACAGGTAATTCAGTACATGTCCTTGAAACTCAAAAAAATATTCAACATAGAGAAAGCCAAACTGATAATCGAAAACCATCAGTTTATACTTTCAACAAAATGGTTCAAACAGAAAATGTTAATAGTAGTATTGTTCTAGAGGACAACAATGTGGAAATTAGAACTTTTGATGAATGTTTGGATATATACAAGACTCAGGTAAATATTTTTACTATAACTTTGGTTAAGTAATTTATTTTGGTCAGTGTTCTCGATTTTTATTATTCTCAACTTATAAATAAACATAAATACATAAATCAGAGATTCTCAACCAAGATGCCTCCAAATTTTTAGAAATTAACTAAGGGTGCAGTGAGTCAAAAAAGGTCGGGAACCTCTGACATAAATGCTTAGTGTACATTATTTTTTTTTTTTACATTAAAAGAGTAACTAAACACACAAATACTTCCTCTGTGTATCTTTTTTAATTCAATAAATATATAATTATTTAATAATTCAAATGTATTTAAGAGGATGTCACGTCATACCCACATATATTGTCTCCGCCTTAAACATAGGCAACATTATAAATTTTGAATTTAGCAAATAGCTTGTTGAAAGCAATTTATGAATAACTTTTGCATAAAATAACAATTGTGTGTATTAAAAGTTCTCTTTTAACATTAAATAGTGTCTCATTATATTTAATCTAACCAATAACTTTATAATTACTATTAATATTTAAATAGCTAGTTACATAAAATTATGAGTATATTATTATATATAGAGCTGTAATGATGGTAACATTTTAAAATTCAGTTATTAATATCTATTAAGTATTTAAATATAATCAAATTATAATGGGTATTTTATTTTTAGTTAGTATATTTATTTGTACGAGGTTAAGTTGTATTATATAGTCATATAATAGTAATACTATTATGTATTAGTTCATTTAATTTAAATTAAAAAAGCTTATTTCATACTTGTAATTTTTTTAAGTATATGTGTAATTACTAATTATCTATACAAGTTATTTTTATAGTACAAACTATATTAATTTATTTATTCCATTACAAATATAGATATTACTTATTCACTAATTTTTTATCTATACTTTTAAACTTTAATTACAAAAACTAATGCATAGTAGATAATAGTTATAAATTAAAAATTAACCACCCAAACTGTTATCCTTACTGGATATTTTACAATGGGTCATGATAAATATATTTATTTATTATTTAGAAATCAGCTGAACAATTAAATGATGAAGAAGTATTAATGTTGGTGAAATCGAACCATATAAAACCATACATGTTGGAAAAGTGTGTCAATAACCCAGAGAGGGGTGTTGGTCTTAGAAGAAAAATAATTGCAGCAGAAAGCAATCTCACTGAAGCCTTAATACAATTACCTTACATTGGTTATGATTATTCAAAAGTAAGGAACAAATAATGGATAATATAAACATAAAGTAGAGAATAATATTATGTTATTGAAATCTCTCCTAGGTACTAGGAACAAATTGCGAGAATGTGATAGGATACGTAGCTGTACCTGTTGGGGTTGCTGGACCATTACTTGTGGATGATGTATTTTATCAAGTACCCATGGCAACCACTGAAGGTTGTTTAGTAGCCAGTACAAACAGAGGTTGTAGAGCACTGACATTATGTGGTGGCGTTATAACGAGAGTTGTAGACGATGGTATGACTAGAGGACCTGTTGTCAGATTTTCTTCAGTTACAACTGCAAGGTATGTATATGGTTTTCCATTTAGTTAATGAAAATTTTGTAAAATAATAGTTTTATTTATAAAATATTAGCGAAGCAAAAATGTGGATGGACAATCCAGAAAAATTCAAAATAATTAAGTCAGCATTTGATTCAACAAGCAGATTTGCGAGACTCACAAAATTACTTGTGCGCATAGCTGGTCGACATTTGTTTATTCGGTTTACCGCATCTACAGGTGATGCAATGGGCATGAATATGTTATCCAAAGTAAATAAAAAAAAAAACTTACTAATATTATGTTAAATAATGACTCCTTGGCATATCTTCAATACCTTTAAATTAAATTAAAATAATACTTGATATTTTAATATTTTTTTAACAGGGAACAGAAAAATCTCTCAAAGTTATCGGAGGATATTTCCCTGACATGGAAGTTTTAAGCTTGAGTGGTAATTTTTGTTCAGACAAAAAACCAGCCGCAGTCAACTGGTATGCAATTTATTCAATTTTTTATGAATTATAAAATGATATTTTTTTTCTTACATAGGATTGAAGGTCGTGGAAAATATGTTGTTAGTGAAGCTATTGTACCTTCAAAAGTTGTAACAGAGGTACTGAAAACCACTGTAGCAGCATTAGTTGATGTTAACATTAGTAAAAACTTGATGGGCTCGGCAATTGCTGGTAGTATTGGAGGAAATAATGCTCATGCTGCTAATGTTGTTACAGCTGTGTATATTGCTACAGGACAAGTAAATAAACAACTATTTTTTATAAATATAATATAATATTTTAGTTATAGACTTATTTATTTTTTGTCAATCATTTAGGATCCAGCACAAAATGTAGCAAGTAGTAATTGCATGACACTGATGGAAGCATTTGGTGATGACCTTTATGTGTCATGTACAATGCCTTCTGTTGAAATTGGTACAGTTGGTGGAGGAACCTCATTACCTGGTCAATCTGCATGTTTGGAAATGCTTGGAGTACGAGGTGCAAACTCTCAAACCCCCGGGGCCAATGCCAAACGATTAGCACGTATACTATGTGCAACAGTTTTGGCAGGTGAGCTGTCACTGATGTCAGCCTTGACTGCTGGTCATTTAGTGAAAAGTCACATGATTCACAATCGGTAAGAGTTTATTTTTTATTTAATTGATTATTTATGATACATCTTTAAATTATTCACATCTTAAAAATAATAGCATAAAAAATGTGTACAAAAACAAGACAATATTATACGAATACAATTTTATAAATTAAATTATATTGCCATGATTATTGCACAAAAGTGTTAAACAACAATTTATGAATTAAAACTAATTCATTTTTTTAATTTATTACAGATCCACTCCTTCCATCCAGAATTTAGAAAGAGAATCATGCGAATCAACTAGACAAATTAAACACTGTGTATCTTGAGTGATGTGAACTTAATTTATTTTACTTAATACTTAATTAATACTTAATTCTATTTTGTTAGAATCTATGTTGTATATAAACAAATGGCATTTTATTATATAGTGAATATTTTCTGTGAAAACAATGTTTTTTTCCTCGTATTTTATCAACACTACAAAATAGATCAAATTTAGTTTTTTAAACTACAGAGTGGTAATTAACAAATATTAATGTATATAAAAAAAAAAAATGAAATGAACGCTATTAAGCTTTTTATTAATGAACATTTAATGTTTGGATGAATGAGAGAATGAGAGTAATAAACCGTACATTTTGCATGTTAGAACTGCATATTTTCACATATCTAAAATGTTCCAAAAAAGTAAAAGATTTTCAATATAATGAAAATGAATGTTCATTGTTCACTATTAAAAAAACCATTCTATATTAAATATTTTATCCTCATTATTGAACTCAACAATCTCTAGAATAGCTTAATATCTTTTGGCTATAAGTTCTATAAAAGAAAATAACATATATCATCAAGGAGTATAAAACACTAGCTAAATAACCTGGCTTCTTCTTGTGTGTGCAGTTTTTTTATGTTAAAAGTATTATATTGCAGGTAAAGCTGGTAGAAGTTGTCTTTATTCTTATTATTGTATATTCATTTTATTATAATTATTAATTAGATTACCTAAAAATGGTTTTTTTGGGTACTCTTTAAAAAAAATTGTTTGGTCTTACAATGTTGTAACATTATTATATTATGGTGAAATAAAAGCTCATCAACAATTTCAACATTTAAATTGATAAATAATAAATCTCTTATAATAAATTGTATAATATTGAAACCCAGGACATATTAACCATTATACAAACTGGCACGGTAAAAACTTATATGTAATATATTTATGACAGTTTTAATCAATCACCATTAGACAGCAATGATGTTACCAGTAATAATTTTTTGTAATCAACAGCAACTCTATCCAAACAAAAAAATAATCACTTTTTTTGAGCATGCAACAAATCTCAGTGTGGGCCTCTCTAAAAAATTTGAATTTTACAAAATATTTTTATAGTATACCTATTTATTATAAAATGAAACTACTGACCAAATTTCATAGTCATAACTTCAGCGGAGCATTGATGAATCAGTAAGTCAGGACATGTTATTATATACATTATACATAGATAGATAGTCAATATAAAAAAATTGAGTTGTTAAATTTGAAATTCGATCAATAAGATATAAAACTATAACAATTATACTTATGAATTATGATTAATAACTCAGATAATATTTACTGCAATATAATATTCTGTATTTACACTTAGATAAAATTGTCATTCTAAAATAATTTATTTATAAATTGTAAAACTTTATATTTATAATTTACAAAATATTGCTACTTTTTTCAAATCTAATTATCTATCTAGTTGAGAACTTAATGGATACAAAGAAACAAACATTAACTTTTTAAAATTAAGCTATAATATTGTGTACTTTGAATTCTGTATATTTTTAAAGTTATTCTATAAAGTATATTCTATTAGTCATAAAAATAAAGTTGAAATAAAATAAATATCTGAGTACTGTGTAGAATGCCAAAATATTAAACAAGTATTTTATATCCATAACTTGCCGACCACATAAACATACCATACCAATCGTGTGTTTTATAATAGAAGAGGATTACACATAAAGTCTAATCAATCCCCTCCCCATCATCAACTTTTAACATTAAATTTGGTCAGTCTAATAGGAATATAATATATTTTTATTTTTGAAAAATGTTACAATTTATGAATTTTTGGAATCAATTTTATTATAATACATTAATACATATAAGAATACATCGACCACAATAGTTTTAAATACTTATGTTAAAAATAAAATTACAATAATAATGTTGATGAGTTGCCAACTTAAGTCAGAATTATACATATTACAATTTGTACCTAGCAATTTTTTTTTTTAATTCTTAAAAATAAAATAAAAAAGAACAATAATAAAAATTGTAAAAATGTTTAAAACATTGGATTATTTATATTATGGTTACAAAACCATTTTTTAATAAATTTCATAATGATGTAATACAATACAATTGGTATTAAAAACCATACAAGATTTTATAAATTCATCAAAAATATTCATATAATATTAACAATGTTAATGTTCTAGAAAATTTTAATCAAGAAATGTATTTTTGGAATCAACTTAATTTAACAAATTCTTCGTGCTTCAATTATTCGTTCATAGAATTCTTGTGGTAAACCAATTTTCTTTAGATTCTCATCACTAGATTCAAACATCTGATCTTTGAAATAGTAAACCATTGCTTCCCAACATATGACTTTCAATTTGGGTATTATAATCCATGCACTAGTAATATCATTTGAACGGCCACCTCTAGCATCTACATCATCGTCAGAAACTATGCCACCATAACAACACATACGACCAGAAGGAGTTACAGCAGTAGAATGAAAGTATACCGGCCGAGGCATTATACATTTTGTGAGTTTTTCCCACTGTAAGGTGTCGAAATCAAAACGCCAAACATCTTTGAAGGATTGGAAGCCATCAAAACCACCACATATATATACCAAATTAGAATTTTCAGGACATTGAACACAACTATGGCAGCTTCGGTTATTTGGATAACCAGGTTTTGGTACCCTGTGGTCATGTTTGGCCGGAAGAAATTGCCACTGTCTAGTGGCCAAATCAAACATATGGATTTTCTAGTAAAAAAAATAATTTCTGATTATAAAATACAAGAATTTAAAACATTAAATTATCATCATTATTAAGATACAAATTGATGGGCTACAATAGCGTACAATAAATTTACTTATATGATAGCCAATAAGTTAAGTTGATAACTTATGTACGATAAGATAACATTTTCACATATTATAAACTTAATAAAGATTAAATGTGCATCGCATGCAACAATGACAATAAATACCTATGTAAAACAATATTGAGTTTTATATTCATTATATTTCAAATACATAGATTAATTAAGATAAAAATCAATTGTTTAGAAAATATTGTATATTATGCATAATATACAAATGGAAATCAACAAAATATGCACTTTCCCCCTAAAATTAATGAAATATTCAAAAATTATCAATTTTCAATTTTCATTTTTTTAAATTCACAACCGTATAAATTGGATTTTTAGCTTGATCTAAATCGAAAGTATAAAACATATTCACCTCTTACAACTTCCAAGCCTTAGTTATAATTTATAAAAGCTATAAACTAAAAAGTATATTTTATTGACTCATTTGATATACAAAAAATGTCAATAAAGGTAGTTAGGTCAGGTTAGGCCCTATGTTCATTACATAATTACATCATTAATAGGGTATTCTTATAACATTTTAAGTAATATTGTTATTAACAAACTATTTTTGGTTAAATTATAAATTTAAATTTTACATAAACAAAATAGTTATTGTCATTGTTAACAGTAATTCATTCAAATGACTAAATATACACATTACAGCTTAAATTATATTATAAAAAATAATAAACATATAATGAAATATATGCTACCATCTGTAGATTTGTGTCTTTCATACTAACAGTGATGTATTTATGTGCATATTATGAAGTAAATATATATTATTACTTTAGATAAATTTAGAATGTATTATTTTATTTCTTTAAAATAAATACAGTATGTGAATGAGTCATAATATAAAAATGCACTCAACAAAAGAATGGAATTTAATAAAAAGTAAATCTGTTGAGAATAACATATTTAAAAATAAAAATAAAATATTTACTAACCGAAAAACCATAATAAATATTCCTGGCACCGCCACGTCCTCCGCCGAATATATATATTCTACCCTTATAGAATACCACTTCATGTCGATATCTAGGTTCAGGTTCTTGACCTTCTCCGAGTGACTTATGTAACAACTCCCATTTTCGTGTACTCAGATCAAATCGATGAACATCCATCTCATATTCGTAACCAGATGTGCCACCAATTGAATAAATATATTTACCATCCATTACAACACCTTGTCCATATAATGGTAATGGAACATCTCCAGACACTTCTAACTCTTCAAAACTCATTCCATTTTCTTTATACTCATTGGCTAAATTTCCTGGAATCATTAAAATTGAATAATAATTTAATTGTGCACATCATCAATTTAAGTAGTATAAAAATCCTACCCAAGTACATGCGATTGCTACAAAATGCTCCAAATGGAACTCCAGTACCTCCATAAATAATGATTATGTTACCAGATAGTGTAACTGAACTAGATGCTAATTCTTGAGGTACATTGTGGCACTTAATTATTTTCCATTCACCTAAATCAAAACAATACTTCCAAAGCTCCCGCATGGCAGATGAGACTCGATTACGAAGCAAAACATCCTGTAAGTATATATCAATTATGGTTTGTATCTTTAAAAGAATGTCTAAAATTAATTACAATATAAATAAAGGCAACTAAAAAATAATAAATAGTAAGATAATTTCTATTTTAAAAGCAGAACACTATTAAACTTAAAAGGAATAATTATAAATATTAAGAATTGACAGTAATTTTTATAAAGAAAAAATATTTGTCTAACATTTGTTTGAGGGTTAAAACCTCCATACGAGAACAAATAGGCATTATTGCACACTACACGATGTCCACTTCTTGCCAATGGACGTTGCTGTGGATCATGATTTTTCTTCAATATTGAGAACTGAAATGGTTTGAATTTGTATATTGAAATATTGTTTGACATTTTTCACTGCATAACACCTTTTTAAAATATAAAAATTAATTACTCATTTTATCTGAAAATTAATTAAAACTAACATAATGAGAAAATATATTGAAAGAATAAGTTCTCTTGTACATACTTTACCTATATTTTAAAGATTTATAGAAATATAGGAAACGGAAACAAATGAAGTATCACAACAATAAATCGACTGTGCGGGTATAATAATATATGGACTGGACCGAATTTACAGAAAGGAAACCAGAGATTCAATTATTATTACCTACTTAATACCTCTAAAATGTATTATAAACGTAAATTACTTAAATATTCATAAATATTAACTGACTTACATTACATAACACAAATTAGTAATTCCATACATGAATATATTTTAAGTGAGTGTACATGAAGAATTTGTTGATATTCAATTATTTTCTGTTTAAGTTCTAAGTAGGTATGAAAAAAATGAATATAACCACAAATGAAGTAATTTATTTTTAAAAGGGTATCTAATATTTTAATGAAATATTTAAGTCACATCTAGGTTATTTCAATGATAGACGAGTTATTAATTATTCCCGGATATTATTTTCAGATCCATCCTTAAATGTATTGTGTGCGTTTGAAAATAATTTAATTACCTCTTATCACACTACGGTAATTAAGTTTGTTATTTTATAAATAAATCAATTTTAAATGATCGGGGATGTCTATTATGAGGATGAGACTATGTCCTTTGACTTTGACAGAGCCTTCGAAAACGAACACAAAAAAAAAAAAAATATTCATCTACCTGTATGGACGAAATACGAATTGCGTTTAAAGTTTGAACACAAAAACACTACGATAAAATTGTAAAAATGTAAAACTAATAATTACTGATGTAGTGGTGTTCACGACTCCTGGCTGTTTCGGTCCTACACTCCTGTAAGACAGTATCAGTATTCAGTGTATCACGGTTAAAATACGTTCGTGTTCGTATCAATTTTTCGTTTTATAAGCTCGCTGTTATCAATTATCAGGGGTTTGCGATACCTAATAAACACAGTTGATATTTGAACACGCCTGTGATAATAAGCGAAACACTCGCGCGATAACTGGCACAGTGAAATATTCTACTGTTTTGTGCCAGCTTCGCGTGTCGAGTGGTTGTAAGCAATGTAAGCCATATAGTAGAGTAATATTACTCTAATCTTGTGGACGCGGTTTAAAATATATTTAAACCGTTATTGTAAGCGGTAGTCGGCAGTCGCCAGTTGGCCGACCGATTCGGTTGGTTCGTCGACAGAGGCTGATTGTTTAACACAATTCGAAAAATCTAATGAACCATGTATTTTTTAATGAATGAATTTGTAACTATAATTATTTTAAATAATATCTTCTCCTTTCTCAGTAGATACTATAGTTAGGTATATACAAGCTGTACCTCTAGGTACCTCCTGGGACCCGGCCAAATCCACCGGGTCTTATTTTTACTTTTATGTACCTATGCCGGCCCGGATTAGTTTGCCTCTGGGGTCCTTGATTTTTCTTCACCGTCCAGGGTGGACAATTCTCGAAAGTTCAGCAAGCTCATTAAAAAGAACTATATGCCGCTATAGCAACGGTAAGTATCTTATGCCTACATCCTAATCGACCCAACCCTAAAGATTCTGTAACAGTGTAACACCCTAAAAAGGACCTTTGTGAAAAATCAATATTAATTATGAATGCTATTCGAGAGTAAGTACCTATCTAATGTATGAGGAAAATGTTTTAAGTATTCTATTTGGTGAAATTTACAATTTAACCCGACGAAATTAATTTAAACCCGATAAAATTGTAATCTTGATATATTTTACGGTTTGTATGTATATTTTGCACAAGGACGTCTTTTGGAGGGGATCGTGGTGTGCGGTTGCACCCCTTAATTTTAAAATAGTTTCAATTGGCCTGCATCCTGATGAAATAATGCACGATTATTATTTATCACTTTAAATTACATTGGTTATAAACAAATATTGTACTATACATTTTTATTGTATTTTAGTTTTTAAATTGATTTTTACTACTTATGTTGATGCAGTGATTCGGTTCATGATTTATGGAAATAATTGGAAGCAGGATAATGCACATATATGTAGTATATCTATTTTTATATAGCCTGGTGAAATTTCAAAATGGCTTGCTTGATACCTCGCACACCCAAAAAAATACCTGAAATGACGCCCCTGATTGCGCAATCATTATAATTAATACATTAGGCATTTAACTAAGCTTTAAACATAGATGTAATTTCACTCAGAAATGCGTTTTAAGAATTTTATTCAACGTTAATAATGATAAAAAATATGTTAATTTACCATTTTTAAAAATATTTAGAATTATTAATAAAATATAATAATTAATAATACAGATACCTACATTCGTATATTCAAACACTTATATTTCATACATCATAGAATTATTTCTTATTTTACGAACGTTGTTTTTCTTCTTCGATTTCTTTCAAGATCTCGTCGTTATCAATTTCAATCTGAAATAAGATAATGAATAAAACATTATTATGGTTGTCATGCATATAGAACGTATTTCGTTTATATATTTAAATTTAAATCATGTATCCCATACATTAGAGTACTTTAAAAACTTTTCATTTGTTTCTTCTTTTTTGTAAAATTCTAAATAATTTCTTCGTTTATAAATAACCATGCTTAAATATTTCTTATGTTTTACTGCTAATTCCAAAGCTCTAAAACAATTATAATAAGTAAATCAATTAAATAAATTGTTCACATTTATAATACATACATTTTTTATTTTATACTATTATTATTATTATATTTTAACTGTATTAAATAAAATTGGTAAAAATAAAGATTTACATTACAATTAATACAATATAGTTAAAATTTAAAAAAAAGTTAGTTATTCTAAACGCTGATTGGAGTATTTAATGAGACATTAATTAAATTAATATCGTTACTGGGATATAGTACCTATCACTATTTGTCTATTCTGTATTTACTATACAAATATATATATTTGGTATAGACATATAGTGAATATGTTTATTTACGCATGACAATTTTAATAATTTTATTTTCAATAAATTTTTGAAATAGCCTTAAACAATTATTACCTATTATTAATAACAAACGCATCCTTTTCTAAAGTAAAATAATATTTCAAAATCGCGCTTAATAAAATACTTACACGAGTCTTTCAGTTTAAATAAAAAAAACTTCAACGGATAATAACATTGATATAACACAATTATAAAATTAAAAACCTCAATTCATACAGACTCATTTTGTATAGATCATTCTTAAGACCTAGATGGGCACAAATTGTACATGCAATTTAAAATTGAAGTTGTACAAAGTCATTCCAAATTCATAATCGATCATTATCCGTATGATGACATGTATTTACGTACCATACTCAGTAGTTAATAAATAGGCATTTATAAATAGCACATTTAGGCGTACACACCTACTCCAGTTATGTATATTGACGTTAAACATAATAGCTTTAAATGTGGATCCGTTTCTGAGTAAAATGGATTCAGCTTCCGATATTTTCCCTGACAGCAGAGCTAATGATGATTCCTGTACTGTTCTATCAGATAAGGTCTAAGAAAAAAAAAAAGTAAATAAACTGATTGTTTGATAAAAAAATGTGTGTGCATTATGCTTATGTGAATAATACATAAGTATACAAAAACGAACAAAAGCTTTAACGTCTTAATTTGTAAAGAATATTTTTATAAAATATAAATAAAACATTATCATTTATTTATAATATGAGCCAATGAGCCATGCAACTGAGCTGATATTACCCACTTATGAGAACAATGAGAACCCTAAGGGACTAATTCTAGGTGACTAGGTATATTTGTATAGACTATATATTATTATTCATAATAATATACATTATATAATATGTATAGCACACATATATATATACAATAATCCATATTTAAAGATTTATCAATGCCTTTATGTGTTGGATAAATGTCGCTCGTTCGATCTGCCCGATAGCAAGAAAACACTCTTCGGCAGTGTCGAGCTGTTTAGCCAACACAGCAGAACCGGCTAGTAGTGCCCACATCGCTTCGTTCTTCACGTCTCGGCATACAATTCGACATTCCATCCATTTACTCGCACCGATGTAATTCTTCATAGCTTCCAGATAAGGAGACACCTGAACAAATACTTTAATACCGTCTGTGTTGATCAAACTTACCATATTGTCTTCGTATGACTCAATGTTTAATTTGTTACCATAAAAACTGTTAAAAAAAAAAATTCCTCAAAATAAAAATATATAAATTTTAAAACAATTTTAGTAATAGTTAAATTATTGATTTCTATTAAAGAATATTGAAATATGGGATATACAAAGAGTGCAGAGGACAAATATGACGAGTGATGACTATAGTGAGACACATTATATATGAATACATATATACTACAAGGCGATGATTAATTATACAAACAACACTCATTATCTTAAAAATATTTTAAACAAATACATAATTTTATTTTTACTATTTTTCTTATTATAATTTTTAAGTTTAATTTTTTTAAACGACAATACATTTTGATTTCATATCTTCAATCAAAAATTCAAATTAATAGCTAATATATAAGTAATAACACTAATAACTAGTAAGATATAAATCATAACTTATAATTGTTTTAACTTTAGATGAACGCCATGAAGTACTAGAAAAATATTGGTCCACAACTCAGCTAATCATAAGTTAAACTACAGATTGAAATTTGATTTTTATGTATCGAAATTTTCTGAAAATTTTTGTTTTGAAATATAAAAATGAATGTTTTATAAAAAATAAAAACTTAAAACTATAACGATAAAAATAAAAAAAAAGTTCAACTAACAAATGTTGTTTCGTATAATTAAGTACTTAAAATATGTTAAATATGATTTGTAAACAATAATACATCTAAATAATGAGTGTTATTCATAAAAGAATCTAATTTTATTATATTGTATAAGTATCATAATAATGGCATCATAGTCAACAATAAAGACGATTTAATATACCTCAAGTCACTTTTTTCTAACGACTTCCGCACAAGGATTTGGTCATTCAGTAAAAGTAAGGGGTCATACCACACTATTAAATTTGTATATTGCAACGCAGCTAATGATTCTGTTTGACCGTTCCAGCACATGCTATGAAACATTGAACCTATTGGTAAATAGAATACAAAAATATAATATAATAATTTTTGTTAATAATTTATTCGTGTAGTAAATATACACATCGGTAAATTTACCAAGTTTGTAGGTTTTAGCACAGTCTTTATGTCTTATATGGACAATGAATATGTTCATATTCAAATCGATCAACGCCAAATAACGTTTATCTTGAAACTTGGTGGTCATTAACTGTACATCAGTAATTGCAAATTCGTGTTTAATTGTAGGTAATGCAATCAACGGTGCTATTTCGAAAACGTGAATCACTAAATAGAATAATTAATTAGCTTTATTGTGACGTACGAAATGCTAGTGTCTATCTCAGAATTTATTATTAATTACTTTTGTCATTTAGTTGATCTCTTACAGCCAATATATGATCAGATATGGATACGTGATTCATTTGAACTACGTCACATTGCATATTCGGCCATTTAGGAGACGAAACCAATTTACAGTCAAATGTGTAAATATCGACTCGGCTTATTGAAAATATAGCAAAATACCTATAATATAATATAATTAAAATGATCAGTAAATTGACCCTATTTTTGAACAAATGATATTTTTAATTTATAAGAAAAATAGTCAGTGTAGTGTATATTTATTGATTTATTAAATATTTTAGACAATAACTAACAAGGCAATGGCGCGTGGCTTATGAATTTATAATGAGCATTCAAGCACGGATACAAGGTGGGCTATGCGGCCTGAAGCCCCTCTCTTATGCCTTAGGTACCTATTTAAAATATTTCAAGACTTAAACTTATTGTCTATGCTTTTATGTACTTGAAAAATATCAAAGATCAAAGTATCACCATGGACTTCAATGAATAATATATATTATAGAGGTGGAATTCTAGATAAATATTTATTCCATTTGAAAGTCACAACTTTCAAACGATAAACATCATTTTGGAAGAATTAGAAACCGGAACCCATCACAGTATCACAGTCTACGCCCTATGGTAACGAACTCAACAGAATGACGTGGAAATTTCTCACACCTCGCCATCATCTTTAGAAGCACTCTCTAACATCCGTCCTATGTCTAACTATATAAGTTCAGAAGTTCATCTCCTCGTCGTATACACTTTCTATTTACGAGGATAGTCTTTGGAAACCCACATTTCATATAATTATGCGAGGTTTGTTAAGAATCGTGGGGAATATCTAGTGAAAATTATACACATCTCGACCCCATTTGGTTCATATTCAGTCTTCAAATAATTATGTATTTATAATTAACTATAAATGAATGAGACTTATATTAAAGTATATGTATATATAATAAAAGAAACAATGTAATAATACCGATCTGAGGACTTATTTCACGAGGTAAAACGTACTGCTTCATACTCAATATTGTATTAGTATTACCCACATTATTAAATACTTTAGAACTTTAAATCTAGCAAACCAAAACGTATAGAAAGCAACAACAAAAAAGGTCAAGAAATTTAAAAATTACAATTTTTAACATAATTACTTTTTATATTATTTATATTATTTATTTACATGTTATTTTAATATTAAAAAAAATATAATAATTTCAAATACAGAAAAACAATACATTTTTTTGAAGTAGTTTGAAAATCTAGTACGAACTAAATAAAAAAATACGTGAACCGCCAATTGTACATCTCTATTATATAAGTGTGAACAGTAAATAGTGATGATGATTTACGAAGCATTTATATTCAAATTTTGAATGTTTTAATTTTTACTAGGTTAAGTACCTAATACTAAAAAGACCGAATTTTAAAATATTTAGATAATTATGATATTCAAGGAGTATCCTAAGCAAATAATACAAGCTGCTTTTCAAATAAAAATAGCATATTTTTACTATAACATATGTTAAGGTGGTCTTTTTGTTGAAAATGCTGAATATAAAACGAAAATCTGAGATATTAAATTTTAGGTTCCAAAAATAATAGTTATTAAATATTATTTATTTTATTTTTTAATACGTTTACAAGATTTGAATATAAAAGTAATTCGTATTATTTTATTAACACTTCACTTTAGAATATATTAATATATAAACATTTTAAAAATTATTAAATAAGTGGATACTTAGGATAGACGGGTAGTGGAGTAAATATAACATTTTATCAAAATTCATTATTTTCATGATTATTATCTTTAGTATAAAAAGTTTAATAACTAATCATTCGAATATTTAAAATTAAGATTTAAAATAAATATAGGGCTATTTTTATTTGAAAAAACTAGTTTTTATTGCTACTAAATACTCATATACTCACTCCGTTTGAAAATGTCTTAAAGTACTTGCTATACTTAAGAAGTTCTTAAGCCAAAGTTTGAATAAATACTATTATTAAAGATTAAAATGGAGAATTAACCATCATTCTCAGTGGTTAGGTTAGGTAAAAAAAAATATAAAAACCTATTTAGAATAATAATATTATGTATACTAAAATGTCTAAAACTAGGTATATTATAATGATAGTTTATTGAATTTGCATTTACTTCTCAGTCAAAATTATCATAAACACGTTTGTGTCTTTTAAATTGATAATTTGCGGAGTATTTAGATTGGGCATTTGATAAACAAAACACTGTGTACAAGTGGTGACTATTAAATGACTGTATTCCATAGCTACATGAACGATGCGTTCGGGGAAATCGATGTTTTCTTTGGTTTCGTTTAATATGTCCTTAACAGCCATTGTTTTCCGCGACGTGATCAAACAATGAAAATTCCGTCTTGAAATACTTCTGCAAAATTTATATAAAATTATAAACAGATACGTTATAATTAACTGGGAACATAAAAATTCTATTCTATACCTTTCGACCAAAGTAGAAACCATTAGTCTTCCATTAGCGCACACGGCAGCTACTTGAGTACTATCTGGTGACCAACAAAGTGTACAAATGCTTCCACAATCGACATAATCTGTCGATAGAACTACCTATTAGATGAAATAACTAATTGATCATCTATGTAAGCAATATGCTATATAGGTAGTACAATAAATACCTACGTCTAAACCCGCCCGAAAGACTAGCCTGTGGCCACAATTTCTAAAGGGTTCAAAAAGGGGCTTAGATTGTTTTGTTTTTTTGGTGAACGCGAAAATTAGGTTATTTTAAAAATAATCAATCGAAGTTATAGACAGAAATTATTTTTTTAATTGCCTAATTTGAGAGTAAGTTTTGATTATTGTAATGTATAAATATTTATTAATTTAAATATTTGATTCTGAATAAATTTAATATTAGTTCCCCATACTATACTTTTAAAAACACACAGATATAGTGTAATACTGTGATACATAAATTATATTTACTACCAATATCCAATAAAATAAATTATTTGGTAAAATATAATTAAGAACTACGGAAGAACAAGGTAAGAATTACCGAAAAAATTAAAATGTTCAATTAGAAATTAAAATACAAAGTAATAAACATTAAAAATAAATATTATATGTCATACAAAAATCAGTTGATTTATCAAAATATTTAGAATATGGTTATAGCTAACGTTATTTAAGAATTGACATAAAAATATATAATACAGGTAGCTTATTACAACTTATTTATTTATTAACCCATTATTTATCTTATAGTTCCACATTTTTTATAATATTTTAATTATTATTTACAACTATATAGCTTTGATTTTTTTATCACTGTATTTCTATTTATACATTTATTATAATTTCTTTTAATAATATATTTATAATTATTATTATTCATTGCATACATTTTCAGTTTACAGTATTAGTTTTTATGTAAGCGGTGGTATTTTTGTAAATTTGAAGTTTTCTTAATCGTTTAGCCAAAAATATATAACCTTCTTCGTAAAATATCAAAATATTACTGAACAAAAATTTATTTGGTATGTTTATAAGATGAATAAAACACACATACTGATAGACGTTTGCTTAACGTATATAATTAAAAGTAATTTATTATAAAAATGATTTATATTGCAGTTAATAATACACGTATAAGTTTTTTTACTACCTATTGTACTTTTCATCGTTTTACAATGCTTTTATTTAAAACAATTGGTTTTGTTATAACAAAAAATTTACTGAATCAACAGTTTTAAAACTGCCTGATACATATATATATATATATATTCAAATGATGACTATTCGGCATACTTCCGTTCAAAAGTTATCAATTGTCAATAATGATTGTAGCACTATTTCAAATTAAAATATTTAAATTAGTTTTGATTTTAATAACATCTAAGAAAATGATAATATGTAGGTATTGGGTTTGATTTCTGTGATTGAATATAATGATATTATACACAGTTATATAAGTCAATGTCATATTTATAACAACAAAATTAATGAGGCAGGTCTAAAAAAATATAAAATAAGTATAGGGTAGAGATTGTTGAGAAAATTACGCTCTAATATAAATATCTATTTTTTTATATTTTATATTTTCAAGCTGTAACCGTTCCGTATATCTACACTAGCCACTAGCTAGTAGCTATACATAGTACATACTATAGTATTATACCTATGATACTTCGTAGATTTAAATTGATTATGCCTAACATTATTTATAATAATTAACCTATAATTGATAATATATAATTACAAAAATAATATATTTATTTTTGAAATATTGCTTACTCCATATTGATTACAAATTAGAATTGTATTGTAAAAACTAACAACTAACAAATTTCCATCCGACTTCCAACAATGAGATGTAACTGGATGTGTGAGTTTTTCACTCACAAATACAGAATTTCCATATGAATCCCAAATCTATAAAATTATATATATATTATGATTAATAATTTAATATATAAGCTGCTAATTAGTTCAAGAATATGTTAAATAAAATGTTTGGTTAAATATTTCAACGCCATTTCAAATAGACTAGGAAGATAAACATATAATGGTTAACCATAATAAGTACATTCATATTGAATTTTCTGACATTTAGTTAACGAAAAATAAAGCCATAAACTACTGAAATTAATAATGTTGTTGTATATTATTATATTATATTAACACTTATAAGTATTTATTTTATTAGTTACATATTACATATAATATAAATAATATATATACATATATAAATTATATACCTTATAGTAACAATCTTCGCCTCCTGATACAATTAAATCGTTGGCTTTACACCATGATACTTTGAGTATAAGATCACTGTGGCCTCGAATCTAAATACATATTATAATTAAATAAGTAGGTATATTACATATATGAAAGGAACCCGTTAATGGGTGTTATAGCTTATAGGCATAGCCTTATAGGTCGACTTAAAAATGTAGCTAGGTCCTAAGTGTAGCTTATGCAATATGCAATATGGCAATATGTGAATTACAATCGAATCTCAAACCTCGCTAACTCGAAAAACTTGACAACTCGATTTTTTTTTATTCCCCTAGAAATAAAAATTATATATAAATTCTAGTTAAATATCTTGGAGCGAATTTTTATTTCCCTTTAACTTCGAGTTATCGCGACTGGACTTGTATAGGTAACTAGCTTTTCCTAACTCTAACATTTTTATTTTTAGCTAACCACCAATTAACTTTAAAACTTTAGTTACGTACATATTCCATTGATTCTAAGTTAGGACCCTTTCAAAATGTATTAAGTATATTTAAAAGTGAAATCAATACAATAAATGCACCATTTACTAGTACAGATATTATTTTGTTTAAAAATGTTAAATGATTTTGAAACTAGTGTAGTAAACTAGTAAACCATCACTATAAATCCTCTTTTATGGCAGATATTCAATAATATTATCCTAAGTTCAACCATAAATGTATAACATCTTATTAACTCACTCTAATGGTTTTTATATTCGCTTTTAATGATTTAATACAAAGCGCGTCATGTTGAGTATACACAATTTTAGATGAATCAGAATTCCAATCGGCCGACAATATTGGCTCAGCATTTACAACCAATTTTGTTCTTAACATGCCGATACGAGACCATATCTTTATAGATCCATCCTCGCCAGCTGTAAGTTATAATAATAAACAATACAACTAGATACTAGGTAATTATTTGATATATCTATAGTATATACTTATATTGTAGAAATAATTGATAGATTAGGTACCTAACTATCAGAAGAAAACGGTGTTTGTTGGTTACATTAATATATACCAATTTATTTTTCAAAAATCTAGTAACTAGTACCTACTAATATAACTGTATTACTGCAGTAAGCGTGATGCATATATAATATATTATATATGTATAGTATAAACCTTTATAAAATGTGAATCATATTTTAAAATCAAGTAGGATATTTTATATAATATTATTTTTAACCATCCATGTTATCTTAGGTACATAAAATTGATATTTTAATGATTAATGATATACCTATTGGCTATTAAAAATAATGTACCTATACAATATTAGTAATATTACAATGTAATCTTTTACAATTACATTATCTATTTGGAACCTATATAATATAATATAGTCGTAATAAATAGAAAATGTTTATTTACGTTACATTTAGACAATATTTTTTTTATAACATAATTTTGTATCTATATAAAATATAAATACATATTAAATTATTTTATTTTTGGACGATATTAAATTTTAAGAATTTTACAATTATATGTATAAGTAATTAACAAATACATTTATAGAAAAACAAACAGCCCAGAACTCCAAAAAGCTTCAATTTATAAAATAATAAATTTCATAGTTCTTATCTGCTAATTATTATTACTAAGGATATAATGTAAGTTGAAACAATAAAAAACTTGTTCATTTTCCAGAGCTATTTGCATAAAAAAAATGACTCGATGAGTCTTGATCTGATTTAAATAGTACTCAAATTTGAATTAAAATATATTTGAAATAAAAAAATGAAGCACGTCCAGAAAGGAAGAGTACTAGATTTTCGTAGGTTTCAAAAAAAAACTTTTACATGGTTACATCAATTTATAATAATATGTGAACTATTTTTCCACAATATATATTACGTAGTTAGATATATCATGTTATATAAATAAATATATATATATTACATATAATTGTATTATACGCTGTATTTAATGACCTCAAGAATATCTGAAGAAAAAAAAATAGAGTAATTTTATATTTGTACCAAACTGTCAATATTCTTCAGCAATTAAAATAGTGCAAGGAATCATTCAGGTTTTAACATAATTTACATAAAGTCATAAACCTTAATTATCTTATTTTTACGTTACCTATTACAATATAATTATAAATCT
This sequence comes from Rhopalosiphum nymphaeae, assembly GCA_036289425.1. Lineage (NCBI taxonomy): Eukaryota > Metazoa > Arthropoda > Insecta > Hemiptera > Aphididae > Rhopalosiphum > Rhopalosiphum nymphaeae. Next base: position 5,265,648 of record JAZAQC010000012.1, on the reverse strand, counting down.
TACAACGTTAGGGCTTATTTAGTACGCAATTGTATTATCAATGTTTCTTTAAACGTACCTAATCCCAAATTTGTACACAATTTAATTTTACCGGCTACCTGTCGTAATAATTTTGATTTGCTTCAGTTAAATAATAATTATTAATGTTAATAATTTTTACTATTTACAGATGGTTGGTTCATCTGAAGTTTACCTAACTTATAAAGGTAGACTACTTTGATTCATGAATTATGATGTATTATTTAAAATTATTATACTAGCCTGATAATAAAGTAGAACCATCAGGACTCCATTTCCCGACCGTTACGTTACCTTCGTGGGCATCTATGGTTTTATCGATTTTAGTGGTTTTGCTCATTAAATGTAACTTGCCTATTACAAAAAAAAATATATTACTAATTAAAGTGCTTTATAAATTTCTATTTTATTAACTGTATACCATTTGATGACGTTATAAGGATTTGTTCAATCCCTGCTGTCTTGTTTGCGAGCCTCTGAGTATTAGATAATATATGCAAATCTATAGGATACGACGATTCATCAGAAAAATCGCACAATTGAATACTTTCTTTTGTAGTTTGGCTCCATTTTGATAATGTTGAATCATTTCTAAGTTGTATAAGTAAAAGTATTTTTTTTTTTTAAGCAAAAACAAATAATATAAGTACCTACCTAATGAGTAATGAGTTTAATTAATATCTAGGTACTACTTGGAGATATCCATTGTCTATATAACTATATATTATGTATACTGTATATACACAATATACAAAGATATACTGCTATTTCTAATTAATGTTAAAATCTATTTATATAACCTAAGTTTATCATTAGGTTCAGATAACAAAATATTTCAGTAATTTTTTTTTAAATGTTGATATAAATATTACATTTATTACCTACCTATGTATTATTGTTATAAATACTAAATAGTTTATAACAAGGTTAGAATAATAAAATTAAATAGTTTATAACAATAAAATAATAGTATACCTATTTTAATGATTTAATGTTAAAATTTGTGAATGTTATGATAAAGACGTGCATTTATAAAAGACCTAGACAAAATTTTTTATTGTATAAACTTTAAGTAAACGTAATTCGCGTATTAAACTATTTACTCGAGGTTCTATTATACCTACATGACTACATATGTATGACATACTGACGTAATGACATGTATGTATTATAGTTACTTAGGTGAAAATAGAAAAGAGGGTTTAGAAAGACATATATAAATACCTATAACACATACAAAGTCCCTGAAGTCACTGAAGTAAAGATAATAATAATTAAATATAGGTAATTATTTTTCACAATTTAATCAATATTTCTTTTTCAAAATTGTGATAAGAGAATATATTATGTACACCATACTAAATAAATAAATATAACTTGATTTTGTAATATTTTACCGCATAAATCTATACATGTGTTTATTAGCTACTCCATTAGCTTTATACTTAATAGATATTAAATGTAAATTATGTTATTTATGTAGGTAGGTACCACAAACATTTTTTAGTCTATTAATAAATAATACTAAGTAATACTTATAGACTATCATATAGCTGAATAAACTAGCATGTACTATTGTGTGGAATATATATATATATATATATGCACAATATCATATTATACCTATTTGACATACTTTTTTAAACAAAGGTAAGTAATTTTAATCTTTCTCAAACCTTCCGATTATAATTTCATCGTTTCCAGTCCAACCAATGCAAACAACAGATTGATCCTCAGAATCTTTTAATATTGTTGATTTGAAACGCATTTTTAACTCAAAAATTGAAAACAAAGAACTTGTAAGTTAAATTTAATTACTCAAAATATAGTAGTGATAGTATCATGTCTTATATTTAAGGTATACAAAATATTTAATTTATAAGACAAACCACAAATAGAAATTATATAACACCAGCAACACAATTGTTCAAAACTAATCCGAAATTACTTATTCTATCACCTCACCCCAACAAGCAAAAATAAAATTATTTTCTCAAATGCGGTTACATACAGTAATAGGTATTGATGAATAATATTTTGTTTGTACACATATTTCCATAGCAACAATAACCATGGATATAACTACATTATAAACTACAAAGTGCCAATTATTTAAAATTTATATCAAACATTTTAAGTTATAGCTGTGTTGTCCCAATGTTAACTGAAATATATAAAATATTTACCTTTTAAATTAATAAATAAATTTCAATCTTATACCTATTTGTTTAGATTTTAGTTATTAATTAGGTATTATTATTATTATTAATAATTTATATCAAAATTAAATTATGAAAGAAGTTATGACAAATTTGTTTGCAAACAAATTTAGTATTTTCAGTTATCATGAACATACTGTAAAATGCTAATAGTAGTATCATTTCACTATTCTTTTTAAACAAAACATTTTAAGGTCTTTTTTTGAAGATCATGCTACAAATTTGGGCCAAAATATATCATGCAGGAAAAACCAAAATTTCATATAACAGAATTTTAAGTATACAAATATATAAATTGTCTAGTCTAAATGAAGACTTTAATTACAAATTTATTTTTTTAAGCTAAATGAACATTTTACTTAGACAGATGGTACATAGGTTACTTAGTTGTATAATTTAATTTAATTTAAATTAAAAATAAACAACATACACAATACTATTTGATAAATTAGCCATATATTGAAATTATTATAACTTAATAATTACATTACACAGTTCTTATACAGTAGATTTTTCATCTTCATTCTTTTTTTCTTCTTTATTTTTATTTGGATCATCTGGTTTCATTGCTGGGAAAAATAATACTTCCTAAAAAATTAAAAATATGGGATTAATAATTTAAAAACTATAAATATTTTAACAATCGTAATGATTTGATATTATTTTATAAAATTTTCACAATAAATCAAAATAAATACATTTTTAACCAGTGGTAAATTGCACTAATGTATATTACATCTTTTTGACTAAGTTATAAATGTTGAGTATAAAAGATGTTTAGGGAATAAATAAATATAAAAACTGTTATTAATTTATCTTCTTATACATATAGAACATTTAAAAAAAATAATATAAATAAAATAAAACAAAATTATAAAATAAGTAATAAAAAACCAAACAATAAAGCAGATCAATTAAAAATTAGTTTTACATGAAAAAATACATCAATTTGTAAATACACAAACATGATAAGCTGCTCATTAGTCAATATGACAGTATTTATTTTATAAAATCATAAATAATTTTACAAATAAATCAGTAACCATTAATAATTTTATTTAAGATATATTGATTAATGATTATTAACTACCTGATTATAAAAATAAATGAAAAAAGAGAGAAAGATGTGTGTTCATTTAGCCAATAATTTTAATAATGCAGGGTTTATTACTTAAAATAATTTTTCAAAATATAAAAATTAACTTAACACAAACAAATTACTTACTTTAATATTATTAGAATCTGTTAAAAACATAGTTAAACGATCAATACCAAGACCCCAACCAGCTGTAGGAGGTAAGCCATATTCTAAAGAAGTACAGAAATTTTCATCTATCAATTGAGCTTCATCGTCACCAGCTGCTTTATCCTAAATACAAAAACAACAAAAAATATAATAATAATAACAATAATTAGTAACTAATGTATTAAATAAGTGATATAATATTATTTAAGATAATAAAATAATGACCGCTGAAATTGAAGCTTTTATGGTAACAATAATAGTAATACAAAAAATGTTTGTAAAAATTAAAAATTAATTAATTTTTTATTTAATCACAAAACTTACCTTTGCTTGTTGCTCAAAGCGCTCTCTTTGAATCATGGGATCATTCAACTCGGTGTAAGCATTGCATACTTCTTTTTTCATAACAAATAATTCAAATCGTTCTGTTAAACCAGGTATGGAACGGTGCCATTTTGCTAAAGGTGACATTACTTGTGGATGGTCACAAATAAATGTTGGATTTATACATTTTTCTTCGAGAAATTCACCTACAAGCTAGAAAACACAGAACATTAGGTTTATATGAAATATTATATATTTTTATTTATTGTTCATATTAATAAGAATTTTAATAAATTTTGGTACATACTTTATCTAATAGTCTGGCTGAAGTTCTAGGTGCCGGGCATTCAATTTCATGTTTTAAGCAAAGATTGTCAAGTAACTTATTTGCTTCAACTGTGGCTAGTTCAGTAGGATTAGGAAGCTTAACTGATAGAACTTCTTCCAAAGCTGGGAACATGTACATCCTTTTAAATGGTGGAGTAAAATCTATTTCAACTGGTTCAGTATTGGCATCCACACCATCAGGATGATATTTTATTTTATATGTGCCATAAATACTTTTAACAAGACCTACAATGATATTGTAATTATATACTTTATAACCCTAAATCTAAATCAAATAGTACCAGATAAAAGATCTTCTGTAATTTGCATAAGATCATTATAATCTGCATATGCCATATAAAATTCACATGTAGTGAATTCTGGATTGTGTGTCAAATCTATTGCTTCATTACGAAATTGTCTTCCAATTTCATACACACGATCAATACCACCAACAACAAGCATCTATTATTTTAATTAACATAATTATTAATAGACATAATATAAATAAAATATATAATTATAATTACTTTATGATAAAGTTCTGGAGCCACTCTCATAAACAAATCCATATTCAAATCATTATGATGAGTGATAAATGGTTTTGCAGTTGCTCCACCAGCAATCATATTCATCATTGGAGTTTCAATTTCAAGGAATCCTAAATTGTCTAAGAACCGGCGAACATAAGAAATCACTTTTGCTCTTACAATGAATTTGTTACGCACATGTTCATTGATGATCAAGTCTAAATATCGTTGTCTATATCTAGTCTCCTTATCTTTTAAACCATAGTGCATGTGAGGTAACATATGCAAACACGGAGTCAGCAATTTTATATTTTGAGGGAAAATTGACAATTCCCCTTTTTTTGTTTTGCCTGGACTACCAGTAACACCAATTATATCACCACGTCGAATTTTTGATGTGTCTGCAAAGAAACTTTCTTCAGTAGCATACTGTTTAGCATTTGCCATCACTTGAATTTTAACACCTTCACCACGTAGGTCATAAAATATTAATTTAGGACCAGATTCACGAATAGCATGAACTCGACCTGAAACATACATAGTTTAATTATTTTTATTATTATATTAGTACATCGCTTTGATTTTTTAAAATCAAATTATTGACTATGTTTTTGTATTATAATATTATATACTAATTATATTTCTGTGTACCTAGTTACTTGTTTTAATTTATATTAAATAAAATACAAATATTAATTGTTATTATATGCATAATATTGTTTAAATAATAAAAAATTGAAGTATGAGAGTATTATGTAAATGGTTACGACCATGGTTAGATATTGGTAAATTTCAAGTAAAATTTTGAAATGATGGCATTGATATAATTTATTTTTGTACTTTGGAATACAAATGAAAAATTAAATGTTGTATAAAACATACCCGCAACACTAAATTTTTCATCATGTAAAATTTGAGTTTCAGCCAAAGAACTGAATTTTTCAATGAACTCTTCTAAAGATATAGTTACATTGAATTTATGTGGATACGGTTCCTCGCCATCTTTTTTCATTTGTGCAATAGTTTGTAGACGTAAACTGAAGAATTCCTATAATTCAGTTGTTTAATTAATAAAACACACTTTAATTATAACAATTTTATACTTATTTTACATTAGGACTAATGTCTGCGGATTTAGTAGCAGCAGATAAATCACTTTCTTTTTTCACTACTGGTATTTTTTTTTGAACAGCAGATTCCTTTTCCAATTTCTCCTTAGCTTTTTGTTCAGCTTTTAATCGTCGTTTGAGCTCACTAAAGAAATACAATTTACAGTGTACATAGATTAGATACTAATAAATAATTTAGCTGGATACAGAGTGAACGTGAATTTCATTTTTCAAAATTAATTAAAATAGTATATCATTATTAAATTTAATATATTTATCAACCAATTGATAATAATTTATAAGACAATAGGTACCTAAATTTTATTCAATAATATTATTAGTTTGATTTAATAATAATTGATTCTAATGTCCAACAATAATAATTTATAAAAAATTATTCATTGATGATTTGAGTATATGTATATCATATTATTATTTAAATGTGTTTCTAACTAGAAATAAAATAAGTATTAAATTTTAGTTTGAAAAAATAAATAAATAACTCCATATTCTTTAGAGGTAAACTGATAAGAATCCATGTACCGATTGAAAATAATTGTTCTAGTAAAAATCTAATTAAATATCAATGAATTAGCTAAGTACTTGGAAGTATGAAATGTATGTTATACTGGTTCGGTTTTTTTTTTAAAGTATCAAAATTGTCTGCAACATTCACTCCGATACCAGTTGCTGAATGAAATGTTACTATACCTCTGAGCCCGACAAGATGTATATATAAATCTTGTTTGATATATATATTTTTTTGCCCATTGACTCATAAATACACTCATTTTGACAAATTATTAATTTTTAATCTTAATTTATTCAACATCGATTTCATCTCTGCCTATTCAATTAATACAGTTTATAATAAGGGATAATAAAATAGGTAATTGATAAAAAAGAATTTTAGTCTAATACATTTCTACGTCACACATCTTTTTCCATATTATGGAAACGTTTTTAAATAGTTGTTACTATAAAGTAAACTGCATACATACTTCTTAGACAATGGAGCCTCGGAACCTTCCATTTTTAACCAATTAAAGAAATCTAAGTATCGTTATGTTATGAATTAAAATTATTAAAATATATAATTAAACTCCGATAAGTTCGATAGTTCAAAATTCCAAAGGAACTTATTACTTAATTTTAAAGCGAACAGTGAAGTGAGGTTATGTGGTAAATTCAAGTAAAACAAAAAAATCAAATTATCGATAGTTTTAGAAGTATTATTTAAAAAAATATATTACAAGTAAAAATATTTGTGGAACTCGAAAGTCAAAAATAATTAAACTTCTGGATTTAATGCGCTTAACCAAATATTGTATGGTGAATAAACGTGTGCACAATATTTTTTAATTTATGTTTTGAAAATCGATGGTTGATATAATTATATCCAAATATATCGATCGATTTTTATAAAAAATGATGATAACAATAATAATAATACTCGCCACGATTTAAAATATATAGATATATAGATGTATTATACGTATTATAATGTATACCTATATATATATACAAGCTAGATCTTGCTTATCACATTCGTATAATCATGATAATAGTACACAAAGATAGCATGGCTATTAATATCTTTATTTGTGGACTGCAGCTGTAAACCTGTAGTCAAAAGACAAAAATATTAGAATGTAAATAAATGAACATTTCTATTTTCTCATAGTATAGGCCTATAGCAATAAGTCGTAATTACTTGTTATCTATTGTTTATACCTTATACTATTATTCATGTATTATATTTTTGTTATGTATATATATTCTGTGCTTACTTAACTACCAATCTAAGATGCCAGAAAGTGTATCTTATTTAATCGTGTGATCCATATAAATTACAATTCAATTATCAATATTCGATTAAACTACAATTATTGGGGAATTGAAAAATTGTTTACAACTGATTCTAACATTACCCGCAAATTAATTTAATAACTTTTTTATAACTGACTAATTAGTAATTACCTATCTATTTCGAAGTGTTTAGTTTGTTAAATATGGTTTATTTGAACTAAAGATATTACATTAATAAAAACTAAAACCTAAATTTCACATAATCATAATCATGCGGCTTCATAATTCTGTAAAAATTTTAGACACTTCTATCAAGTGTTAGTGATCTTCAACCACCAAAATCCTTGATGGGTAGATTTTTTTCTTCCAGTAATCCAGTCTGTAGCTTTCAATCTTTATAAGTCTTGTTATAACTAGTATTCCATCCGTTCATTGTTTTTTTTTTAGGCTCTTCACTTTAAGTCCAAACCACTTAACCACTTTATACTTTATAATCTTTGTCCCTACATTTAATATAGCTTGTTATTACAGATATTTTTGTCATTTTTCTTATTTCCACGTTTTATTTTCTTCATTGACAGTTTAATAGTATAAAATACAGGTCTACATATTGTTCTTAACACTTTGAAGTTAGTTCTCAAAGATTTTTAGTTTTTGTTCGACTCGTGATGTCGAAGAACACGCTTCGCATTCGTAATTTAATCATCGATCTTTGTACAGGCGTATTTTTGTACCTACCTCTAGAGAAGGATTTCGATTTAAAATATTTATTATTAATGATAATTAAATATACTGTCCACGTATTGATAAATTAAAAAATGTAATATTTTTTTATTGAAAATAAAATAATATTTTTATCGAATTATTTTCTAAAGCAAAATTTTCTTTTTCTGAAGTAACAATTATTTATTACGTATAAACCCTTTAACTTAAGTCTAAATAAATGAAACATTTTATATAATATTTCGTAAAGCATTATAATCATGTTTCGAATTAGTTGTTTATTATCTGATAGAGTAATATTTATTAGACTATTTGTGTACATTTTATTAGTTTAGACGGTTTTCACAATTATCATGAAGAGCTTTTACGTTTTACTGCATAACATACAATCACTTATAATTTCATGATTATCTTCGGTTACACTTCACTTATAATTTTGTTTTTATCATTTGCTATAAGTTTATAACTTTTTTACAGCACGTCTACCTTGAGACATTTCCGTTCAAAAATACATAATTATGAATTTACACTCATTCAAAACCAGGAAATTCTTATTTAATTTTGAACAGCACATATTATTTTATTTTAATTTAATACGTACCTAGTATACTTAATGGATGTTAGTAAGTATGTCTAAATTTAAAACAGTAGGTGAGAAGTCTGGGGATTAAATTATTCCAATTATCGAAAACATAATTGTTATTATTACAAGTCTTCTAGGTGACAAATGAAATTCATAAAATAATAAAATAAAATAATTGGACTTTGGTGATTCTACATATGGTTAGAATACAACAGAGAAAGAAAAATGTACCTATTGTTAATTTAAAAAATGCTTATGTAGTTTTACTGGTTTTAGTTATGATGAACACACGTTGGAGATTTCAAGCTATAAATTAGATATCTTCTGATTTTAATTTTCTTTTTGGATTTTTATCTAGTTGAAAAAGACACAATTTAACTAAAGCAGCAGCTAATTTCATAATAAAATATGATACAAATATATAATCATCAGAACTTATACTAGCGGCTTTCATAAAAAAAAAAAAAAAAAAAAATCATCAGAATTGAATGAGAAAATTTAAAATTTTAAAAATCTTGCATTAGATATCTGGTATTTTAGTCGATAAAAATCAAACATAATTATTATATATTTTGGAAATAATATATACGTATTAAAAATGACTGATATCTTACTAAATATTTGTATTTCGATCCGCCTTTACTTAAAGTTATTGTCGTGTAGTAGTAGTGCAGCAACGTGTAAACGTAGTTTTAGTAAGCTATAATAAATTAAATCTTAAATTCCATTCATAGTTGACTAAAACAAGCTTACGTATTTATTATTATTATCAATCAAAAAAGAAATCGTGAAGACAATTTATTTGGATTCAGTGATTGATGAATTTACAGTGATCAAATCAAGAAAAATTAAGTTTTAAATAATTAATGACTGTAGGTACTTAATACTTATACATATTTAGTACATAAATAAAAGTGAATTATTATCATACTTTTAAAGCATTTGTGTCAGGTAAATTTTTATTCTATTGTATGAAATTTTTCTCTTACGCCTTGAGGTTAGGTAATTTTAGCATTTTAATGATGTACCTACAGAAAATCTGAATTTAATATTTTTATTGGAAAATAGAGTTGATTATGAAATAGTAAAACAAAAATGTAAATAGGTAGTTTATTTTCACGAAAATTATAAGAAAAAATGTATTACTGAAATGGGACGTATTTGATTATCTTTTCCAGGTGTAAAAATCTCTAAACCCGGCTATACTGCCAATAACAGTAATAACTGGGTTATAACTATAGTAACTACTACAACATGTGTACGGCGTACACTGCTATTTCTGAAACTATAAATTGTTTATTGGTAGTTACTATATTAGGTACCACGACGTAAAGAAGAGATATCAGTATCACACATCACGGTAGATATACCGTATACATTAAATGTTGTATACAGGGGCCTGATTTAAGGAAATAGATAACCTGTGCAATATTTACTTTGGGGCCTTCTCTAACTAGAAAGGTTGGTAAGAGTTAAATACAGACAATACAGTCGACAATTTAAAATAAAAACACATCATATTTAAGGTACAAAAATACATAATTAACTACCAAATACAATTTTAATCATTAATTTGTAAATCACAGTGATGTTTTTAAAGTTAATTACAATATACATTTTTTTTATATTTTTTTTTATTCAGTAATAGTGTCTTACTGTCTTCAGACGTTAATTATTTTGTTTTTGTAACATCATGATTGATTGCCAATAATGATAAAGAGTTCAGTTTTTTTGTGTTGAAGAAAAACGTGAGTTTTTGTACAAGTAATTTCATGAAATGAACGTTCAATATTACAATTCGTGCGTAGAATTGGTAAGTAATGTTTGGTAAAAAGTAATAAGAGCAAACCTTTAAAATTTGAGGAGCCTGTGCTTTTGCATCACGTGCACATGTGTAAGTAATTCAGGACTTGTTCATATATTTCTAAAATATCATCTCCACTACGGGAGGTAGTACAAATTACAAGGCAATAGGTATTTATCTTAATTTATCATATTCTAGATGTCAAATTATATCAATAGAGTAATTTATTTCGGTACAAAATTATCGTTTGGGATGCCAATAAATAAAATATATGGAAGTTGCGTCCCACATACTGCCGTATATTAGAAATTTTTATCAACAACCTCACGGGATATAAGTAATATGGGGCTAATATTATACTGAATAGTTTCAAATATTCAACCACTCCACAGTGAGTTAGGTGGTTACTGCTAGGTAATAATAAGTTGTGACTAAAATATTTTTACCAAAACAATATTATTTAATTTGATAAATAACGAGAAAATTCTGAACGTGGATCACACAGTTCACGGAATGTAGTCAATACGGTGATAACTATATAATACTATATATATTACTATATTAAAAGTTTTTGGTGACACACATCAGGTCAAACGATAGAGTGTAATTAGTATTGAGTACCTAAGTCGCTAAGTACTAAGTAGATGAATAATATTTAAGTTGTAGGCATAATCATTATTATCTATATGTGTGGTATAATATGGATCTAATGTTGTAGGTATCCGTACTCCGAAGTAAGTATAAGGTAAGAGGACTATGGGTATATTCGTTATCGACAGATGAATAAAATGATTACACTATGCTATTCTCCTTGGTAGTGCCGCAATCAATATCACATTTTACTTTTCTGTTCGATAGGTGGCGCCGGTGGCCCGCTGTAACCGGCCATTTCCTTTGTCGTCCTCGGTATCGGTCTCGTACTCTTGTGTTATTCTTGGGCTTATTATCTTTTTTTTTTTTATACTGGTTGCTGTGGTTGTTTTGTTTCGTATTTAATATTCACGCTCAACTTTACGCGTGTTGTGGTTTTTTCGCTTAAGGGTTTTTCACATAATTGTCGTGTTAGCGTCAATCACACCGCGGTCATTAAATTTCTACCCCAAGTTTACGACAACGAAGACGATCCGGTATGTGGCGTGTAATTATAGATATCTAAGATCTCGTCGAAAAATCAAATAAACAAAACTCAATTGGTTTTAGTAGTATGCAATCGATCAGTGAACAGTAGACAATTGATCAAACATTAAGTAAGCTCCGACTGGATCAACCTGGCTCCTCAACTTTTAAAAAGGTAAGCCATCCCTATATTAGGGGTAAATTAAACTTTAATGATGACAAACTTTTTGCCTAAATCCACCCTTATTACTCAAAGAAAGAGATATATTCTTCTTAATCATGAGCTGTCAATTATTTTTATTGTATACTACATTGCTATATATGGTAAAGAATTAAATACTAAAGTAATTACTTGTTATCACATTTAATAAATATTAGGTATCTAATTAACTATTACAAACTATATTTTGTTATCCCAATGAAGTTTTTACAACAGTCTGTTATATTATGTATGCCAATGTTTACACTAGTAGACATTGATAAAAAATGATCAACAGTCTATTATTTTCTAAATGTATGTTTTGTTATATTTATTTTTTGGTTTATTCATAAACTGTTTGAATTAACACCTATCTATCTGTGTGCTTATAATTTATATAACATTATATTTAAAGGTTTTGGTCAGAGTTTAGGTATTTAAATAAGATGATAATTATTATCTTATTTTATTACCAAATATTAATATTTATTTCATTTTCAGTAATGACAATTTTTTATTAAACACTATAAACCAATTATTGTTTTATTTATAACATAACAAGGTATGTTTTTTTGACATTGACATACCTACAATTCTAGCATTTCTTTAGCTTGATTACAAAAATAATTATAATGTCCAATATCCATGTTACTAGGATATTAACTAAACGAGTATTATCAATTTTTACCATATTAGGTTTTTTTAATTATCTATGCCTATTTCTTCAATATACATCCAAAAATTATATGTTTAAATTAATATTTAATAAGATTTAAAAATCCTAAAAATTATAATTAAAATATAACTTTTTAAGACTTATTTTAAACTGTTTTAAGAAACATCAGTTAGTTTTATAGTAATTTAAATAATTTATCTTAGGTCAATGATAAATTTAACTAATATTAATAAAACATATGATTGGTATTTTAGTACTTTTATTATTGTACCTATTGTATTCATATTCATATATGTCTTATTATTGAAAAGAAAATTGTTGTAAATTTGAGATAAAAATTAAAAATCAGTTTTTATCATTAAAGTTTATAATCCATTCAAATTATATTATAATTATTTGTATTTAGTGATATATTTTGTAATCAATGTTCAGTTACTTTCATACTAACTATTTTGAATATTATTAAATAATATTTAGTGTTTGTTTAAATTACTTATAACTATTAAAACAATATGCAGGTAAATATTGTAAAACTTGACAAACTAGTAACTACTAGCAGATTTACTTCTCTACTCTTCTAAACCTAAAATACCTATAAATTATTATTAGTTAACTTGGTATTAGTTTGAAAATCGATTCAACATATCAAAATATTTAAAAATATATTATATGTATTGTATTATATTATACCAAAATATGAAATTAAAAAAAGAGCAAATGATTGTTATTGCTCTGCTATATGGTAGATGGCGAGTGGGTTACTGTGATGGATGTGTTAAATTTGAGTTCAATGATATATCCAAGAATATATAATTGTATATGTAAAACGGTTTTGAGCAGAGACGGTTTGTCAGTTTATAAGTTTATATCTTAAGCATAATTTATATTTTCATGTGATTTTTTGATATTGCTATAAAATATATACATACAAATTTTATATTGTATATTATTTTATATATTTTTTAAAAAAATTTTGATTACAGTATGTTCGTACTAAATGTTACATATGAGTAACAAAGAATTACATTTTAAAGTTTTACTTATAAAAATTGCATTAATAATTTTTTTTTTAAATTTTCAACTGCAAAACAATTTGTACATTTTCGTGACTGAAGAATAAAATATAAACGAAAAATTGTACCTATGAAATTTTAATATTTTTATACACATATAAAACTAATAATTTTGAGATCAGGTCTGAAATTTTCAAAAATTTCGGCTCTGCGAATAATTTTTATCAACATTAATGGAAATAATAAAAAAAAAAGTTTCAAATTTCAAATACCTTTAAAAAAAAAAAAAAGCCCAAAAAGAGTCGTAACATTAAAATTAAAATATGTCGTGTTGAAATTAATCATCTAAACATTTGGTAAATTTTTTAAGTATATACGATTATTCGTATATACTTTTATTAATTACAATTAAATTTAAAAAATCGTGAATAAGTTATTTTAAGGATGAGTATGTTTTGTTCTAAAACTTTGAACTTCAAACGCTCATAAAAAATAATTCGACTAGTAGACATTTTTTTTAATAGGTATTGTTTAAAAAATCTTTTATTACATTTTCAAATCTTAAATATAAAAAAAAAATGTTTATAAGCTTACTACAAATTAGTTAGAAAATTATCGAAATGTTATAAATTTCATCGAAATTCTAAATTTAAATGCGTATAAAAAATATTGTCTTTAAATTTTTGATATTTTTTAATTGGTTAATGAACAACTTTTGAGGAATCTTGTATTTAATTGTAATGAGTTTCAAATTGCAAGTGTGTAAAAAAGCTATTAAAAAACTGGATTTTCGTAAAAATTTCACTTTTTCTTAATTTTTCTCCGTAATTTTAAAAAAATATCAGGAATTTTTCTTTTTAATAATTTTAAAGTATATACTAAATCCAATTTAGTTTCTGAAACCACCTTAAACGTTGAAAATTAAAGTATATTTTACTTTTTATTGTTTACAGACAAAAAAAAATATATCTACAATTTATATATAACAATATATATAATACATATAATATAACAACACATCATTGTAAAATCAATATATTCATCGCTCCGCTCAGTCTAAAATGTATGTTGTCATTAAAAAAAAATAAAAATGTAAAAAAATGATAATTATATCTCGTAAAAATTTTATTTAAAAAAATTTAAACTGAAATTATTAGAATAGATAGCTTATTAGTGGATCGATCACTTTGTTTTTATAAAATAAATAATGAAATTATACTGTTGTAAAATATAAATGATCAGACACCCTCCAGTTTTAATCAAACAATACCAGTTTCTTCTGATAATTTAAATTATTATTAATTGCCTATAAATAAAAAAAATAGATTGAATTTTTAAATTTTTAGTAGGTACTTATTTATTAGAACAATTTCCATTAACAAATCAAAACTTTATCTTGGATAAGAGACCTAGTGAAAATTATTATAATTAAAAAAAAAAAATCTATTGTTAACATTATTCAACTATTTTTTAATTTAACAATCAAACATATTCCTTTATTTGAATCAATATTTAAGTTTAGTTGTAGAAACATTAATATTATTGATTTATTTTACGCACAATATAATATTTATGTAATTTGTATAAAGTATTTTTTGTTCGTTTAATATTTGAAAACTTACAAAATCGTGTCATTTGTGTAAAATAGTCATTAAAATATCGTAATACAAAACAATAAATTTCAAATTAAGTATGAGAAATTGATTTACATTGACCCAATATAGTTATTCATTCAGTATTAGTTCGAGAATGAGTTAAGATTTTTAATTTTACAATAATATATTCAGGGATATATTTTTTAGAAAACACTTATTAGACCTATTATGGCATTAAAAAAGCTTTAAAAATATTGCTCTTTGTGGATTAAAATACGATTAGTAACAAAATTATAACTATTTATGGAGATAGAGACGTTTTTTGAATATTTTTCAAAAGTTTATTAAAAAATTGAGAAAGTTTACCAATGTGCAATGTTAAAGCATTGCAAAGAATTACATTGTTTGCCTATTTAAAATTCTTGTTATTTCATATAAGAGTTATTTGCACTTCTGAATGGTTATGATTTTATGAATAATTATGATAATTATTTTAGCGGTGTATAAAATAATATAATTTTTGTAAAAAATGATCTTCCTATTTTATTATCTAACTTATAAAAAGGGAAGGATAATACAGTAAATGCGATGAAAAACAGTATTTTAAAATAACATTTTGTACAATTTTTTTTATTAAATGTAGGTAAAACAGTAAATATAATTAACGTATTCAAATATTATAAAATTATACTATTATATTAGTGTATCTACTTAAATGTGTTCCTTTATTTCTCAAAGTCTATTTAGTTCAAATTTCCTTAATACGTCAAATAATTCTGAGTGTTTACAGCCTCGTATAAGGCCATGGTGAGCTAGTTTTTACCATGTTCACGGTGTTAGTCCAGTTTAGCAGGTTTGTTATTGATAAAAGTATAGGAATAAAACCTCATAGCTACTGCAAGATCACGATTACCATACTTCCTTGTGACTTCGCTCGAGCTATTCAACTTGTCGAGTTTACCTTGAAACCGGCACTTTATTTATTCCAGTCTTTTACTAATATTCACAATTCATACGTACACACGCGAGTCTTTGAAACAAACTGCGAACAAATATTATACTAAAAAATAAGAATCTGCCTAAGTTTTAATTGTTTGCTTTTAGAAATTGTAATAAATAAATTTGATTTTTAAAAAGGTATGTAATATAAGATAGACATTAATAATGCACATAATTAAAATATTTTGAAATTCGCTAAGATTATCAGTTATTTTAATTCTTTGCCTAAAAAAATCTCATAATGTAATTGACTAAATATGCTACACAATCTTTAAATTCTAAGAGGAGCGATAAATGGATTTGTTTCACATTATGTATATTTTTTAAACTTTAAAATTGTTTTTTGTGTCTGACACTATTATAGTAGTAACAATACTATTCTATCCATAATTTCAAGGGTGATTTTGGGTAGTAAATTAGAGCTAGTTTATATTTGGATTAAAATTAAAATTTTTACACCAAACAAATTTTCGACAAAAGCAATTTTGTTTTAATTTATAAATTAGTTATTTGTAAATATAAATTTAATATTCTAAAAATAAGTGTTTAATCAATTTCCCGGATACTGCTAATAAAAATATCTATAAATCAAATTAATGAATTATTAAATTATATTTTGCACCTATAGCCAAAAGTTATCAAAGTTCATTCTATAATAATTATAACGATAAATGACACATACCTATATAATAATTATAACGATAAATGACACATACCTATATAATAATTACAACGATAAATGACACATACCTATATAGTAATTATAACGATAAATGACACATACCTATATAATAATTTTATTTATAAATTATTTTAATTACTAAATGTTTAGAAATGGTTTTTGATATAACACAGATGAAACTTTACAGACAAAAACTAAAGGTTGTGTGTTGTTTAGTAACATTCATATTGATATCAACCATAAAATATTAAATAATTCTTATTTTTAAAACTATTACTGCAATTTATGTAGAAAAAAATTACTTGTAAAATAATTTGATTATAATATATGCTTAAATTTGAATGTATCTTAACAATTTATCTGTCCTATATTTTCTCTTCTGTTGACTTAACCTAGATGACCTATGATTGCACCTATATAGAAAAATATATTCTCATGTAACAATGGACAAATAAAATTAACACTTATGAAATATGTATTCAACACATTGTTAGTAATAGTAGTAACAATACTATATAAATAATATTGTATATTCACACGATCTTGGTTGCTAATAATAAGTATTGCTTCATTGATAAAGTTTGAATGTCATCGGGAGTAGTTTTAAAAGTTTACAGGCAATTAGGGATAATAACAGATGTACAAGGATTTTATGTATAATCCTGTCTATTATAGGTATGAATAGCTAATTTAATTTAAATGTATATTTTATGTAAAAATTAGTTTTTTATTAGACCTTATTATTGATCGTAAATGTAAAGTATTTATTTTATTTTTATTAAATGAACACGATTATATTATTTACGTACAACGCGTTCATATTTTGTAGTAGGTATGCTGAGCTGTATGCGTTTGTTATCAATGATTATAGATTACTGTTGTATTATTATTTATATTCATTTAAAATCTGAATCAATCAATTTTTATATTATAATAAGTATAGATCTTTGTTGTGAAGTTAAACATGTAAATTTTAGTCATACGATCGCCCTTCTCACTCTATGCAATTTGTTTAGATAAAAATTCTTCCAAAAAAAATTTCTTATCCAAATTTTTTTATAAAACCATGTTAAAATAAATAATTTTTTACTTAACACCTAACTTCTTATTTATTCTGTTGCTTTATTTATTGTTTATTAGATTAAAAAACTTAGAAGTAGTATACTGAATGACTGAGCATATTATACTTTCTAGATTGACATTTAAAAAAATATATCACGATGAATTGATAGTTTTGCTGTTACAAAGCAGCTAGATACTATGGATTTTGTTATTTAGTTTTGTAATATTCTATTATATAGGTATATTAAATAAATACATTTGAAACATAATCATATGACGAAATATCGACAATGGAGGGGGGTCTCTTCAATCCATTATTCCTGTGTTGTTTATTATTTTATCAATTAAGTTTATTGTTCAAATTGTAATAGATTTTGAAATAAATAATTATATTTAAAACCTATAAAATAAATCGGTAATTTTATTTTATTTTACTCCTTCCTTATTTTGTGAATTTGATTCAAAGATGTTTTTTTTTTTACTCGTGCTTTTAAATGTAATTAAATGCTAGAAACAATTCAAATTGATTTAAAACTTTATATTTAGAAAGTTTAACGTGTATTGCATTACAACAATATTAATAAATATATTTTGCATGTATCAACAAGTTTAATTGCCTAAATTTACTACAATGGTTTTATTGCTAAACAACTGTTTCCACTAATCGCTCAATAATATGCTAATATTGCTGAGCGCCATGCTCAATAGGCCACAATTATATTTCTAGAGGTCGTTGTATTTAGGTACAAGTTTTTATTAGACTATTAGAAACTCATTGGCTATATTATTATCTCCTTTACTGTAGTTGAGTCATGTTTTTAAAGGAAAACACTGGCATAATATGCTACATTACTTGTATACAGAGCAGTTTAATGATAATATTGTCAATCGTAATTTTAATTAATTTGTTTAAATTTAAATTTGCCTATATATTATTATATACGTATTTTGTGTGTTTAGGGTGGGATTACAATAAATAATTATAGTTTTTATTACAAAATGAAATAATTACAATAATTTTGAAAAAGGTTAGGTTGAAAAGCCCAAGTGTATAAAATTAATAAACTTCTGAATTCTGAAAAAAATTATTTTTATTTTTATAAAATAGTAAATAACTATACTATAACATCTTAGTCCACTGTCTATAATTTATTAAATTAACAGACATTGTATATAGATTTAATATTTTCAGGAAAAAAAACATGTAGCTATATTAACAGCGTATGTAGATACACAGACATATCTATTAAATTTATTGTTTAAAACTACTGCGTTTTATATCTCACGAATAACCAGTTTCTTTTTAATAAAAAACTATGCAATTTTTAAGGAATTACAAATATTTATGTACATATAATTAGAATATGATCAACCAGATTTTATATTTTTCTACAACGTCATACACTCATAATGATGTTATTAAAGAATGCTATGGAATTAAGTACTAAGTGTTTTGATGCAAATGCTATAGTTTAAGCTAGTATCAAAAAAGAATATTGTCGGAAATTTTAATTTAAAATGGCTCGATTTTTTTGTAAAAATATAAAAATGATAGATTGATATAATATTGATTTTGAGTACAATATTTATGATCATCAAAAATAAACTTGTTGGCTCGCGATCAATCGAATTGGTTGATAATTTAATGATATTCCATGTAAGGTTGATATGCACGACTAAATAAATTAATAAACAGACGAATATTAATATAGTAATAACTGTTGTGAAATTTGTCAAGTACGAAAAAAAAAGTTGTTAGAATTCGGATTTGAAACAATCTAAAGTAATAAAAAGTGTGTTTGTATTATGATGGTCGCGAGAATCGAGAAGTGATCTGAAGAGTAGAATCCGAAGGTAATTGATTTGGGAAAACAAAACAACAGAAAAATATCGCTGTCGAATTAAAAACTTTTATCACATTAATTATAATATATTATAATACACTTCTTCGCCTATGGAAACCGGTAATACCGGGCAGTCGGGGTGTTGCCCGAGCGCCGACCGATAATGGTTCACCTGTGCGGCGGTGGCTCGGTTTTTTGTTCTTCACCAGGAAGGAGACCTTATCATGCCCATATTATTATTGTGCCTATGCCACTGCCACCACCGCCACCACCACCATCACCACCACCACATTCGTTTTGGTGTAGCGTTGAACCGTCGTCGTACCACCACCTGTGCGCGCGCGGTACACGAGCAAAAGCGTGCCCGAGGAAGGAACGGCGGTCGCGCAGATTCGTTGAGCCGCAGAGTAATGCCGACAGCCGGTTGATACGTGGTTCGACGCCGTCCGTGTGGTGTACAAAATACTACTTGCGCGCGCGCGTTTTCCGTACGTGATATATTGGTCCTGCTGTCGTCATTATTTTACCATCGATATCGTTGCCGTCGCCGTTGTATTTCGTCTTCGTTAATGTCTATAATAATGTTATTTATTTATTATAATAATATTATTAATAAATAGTAAGAAGAGATAAACTTCTTTTTTGTTGTTCGGTCATTCCCCCGTCATTTCAGTGCGCTGTTGTTATTGTTGTTGTTTCTGTTGCTGTTAAAAACGATCGTAATAAACCATACAAAACGAGCGAGACTGACTGTCCGTCGACGAAAATATATCATATTATTTTATTCGAACCGACGTCGTATATAGTGTCGATTCCACACCGCACGAGAGGTACGCGAAATTTCAAAGTATAATAATATAATAGTTTACCTATAACATGAAAATCCGATAGTAGTTGGAACACCGGAGAATCTAATATAATATATAATATATGACTGTATAATAATAAATTAATAACCGTGATCGATACATCATATACGTTATTGTGTATGTGTTCATGGCTTGCATTGGATGTATGTGTTAACATTTGTATTTTATGCTGTAGTCATTGTGTATTTGTAGACTTCACGAGTCACCAACCTTAAACAAATGATCCTAGGTTGCGCGTGTATTCAGGAATGGGCAAAACGGATTTTACTCCAGTGTCTATTGTTATTACAGTATACAATATACATACAAGGAAGCACGTTCAAAACAGTTGTTTAAGTAATCATGTGTAAATAAAAATTCAAAAAATAAATAAAAATATACGTTCTGACGTCGGTTTGTACAATAACGAGACATATTCGTGTTTTTACTTCATACTTCATACCATTATATGAATTCAAGAATCGAGTAACATCGTGATATGTAAATCGTTAAGGCTTCCACTAGATGTCTAGATTATTATTGAAAAGTATCATTGTGAATAGCTTATAATATGCACGTGCTGTTTTTTCTGTAATGCCCCTATTTTATTACAACTATATAAATGTTCTGTAGAATATTATGGTACGTTATACTTTATACTCCGTTTTTCATAGTTTATTTTATACTGCCATAAATACATATAATATTTAGAGTATATTGTATTATTATCACAGCATACTTATCTAATATATGATAAACATAATGCTCACGTCATGCTTATTATAGAAATTCAATTATTCATTTGTACAAAACATTACACATGTATATCATAATACGTATAAAATATACCTTATTCAATTATTATTTTTGAATATTTATGACGTCAAGAGTTACATTTAGGTGCATCGATCAACATGTAACACTGTATAATAATGTTTATTCTAATGTATGTTAGTGTATTGCAATTAGTTTTGAATTGATATCAAATTACTGTTCCTATTTTGTTAGGTATTTAATTGCTGTGTTTATTATGTTTATTGTTTGAAATTATATTGTTTTAAAAATAAGTTTTAATGTATATGAGCAAGAACTTGCTAATTTTTAGAACATTTTTTTGTAAATATTATTTTAGTGGTTTTTCATTTAAACAAATAGAAATAATTTGTACAGCGAACAGTGAACAAAAGAATAAAATAATAGTTATCGTTATATTTAACAATGGATAATAACAATACATGGGTATATTATTAGAAGTATTTATAAATTATAGACTGATAATACTGTAATGATGCATTGATATAGCTATATGGGTAATTGAAAACTACCTTATGTACTAATATTTTAAAGAAATGTAATATTTAATGCTCACAACTGTTTTACGAAACAAATTTTAAATTATTTTTTAATTACTAATCCAATACATGAAACATTTATATATTTTATTAATTATTTATGTTTTTTTATATTTCTTAAAAAGAAATTAAATTAGCCACCAAAAAAATAAATGAATAAGTAAAATTATACATAAAACAAAATAAATGGCTAAGTTTTACTATTTTTAAATTTTATATTATAAAAATTATTTACTTATATTGTAATAATCCTATTACATGGATGAAACTAGTGATAAACTAATTTGTATTTTACAGTTAAGCTAACTATCGTTCATTTTTAAAATTCTATTGAAAGGATTCTCTGTACAGAAATTCTATACGAATCAAATGAACCCTTTGAAAATATAAATTAGTTTATATAAGGTAATATGTAATGCCATAAAAAAAAAAAAAAATAGCTTTTTTATATCTGCATTAATGCAGTCTACTTATAAATTATAAAATTTATTATTTTGTATACAAATTAGTATAAATTTTATTTCCGCATATTATTGTAAATATGAAGATGGTCATATGTTTAACTAGATGTGATTAATTACATAATATTATGTAATATATAATATTTTTGACGTATAATATTGTGGAAGTTAATACTGGTGCATTCATGCTTACCTTGGTTACTCAAGGTTTTCTTCCTTAGTTCTCATTATGCATTGCCATAGTGCCATGCGTATATAGTTTTTTCTTTTGTTGAAGAAAAACTATATTGTATTTTATTTATTTTTTCAGTGTATCTACTATTATATAGTCTTAACAATAGATATTTATAGATCATTTTTACTAATTCAGTGTTATCGATTTTTATTTTAAGTTTTAAGTTAACCAAGTTAACCATTAATTAATTATTTTTCAATTAAAATGATTTATTAAAAATTAACGTTTAATGTGAGTTATTCGAAATTATGAAAGTGAAATAAATAATTATTATTATAATAACAATATCATTACAGTGAATGATTACCTATCATTGTAAAATCATATCCTACTTATTTTGTTCGTAAAAATACCTAACAAATTATAAGTGTCATAAACTCATAAATGTTATAATGTTAATCATCATCGTATTATTTTTAATTCGTTTAGTATATAATACATGTATATTTTGATATTCATACATATAGTCAGTATTGCATTTAATTAAATAACAATAAGTTTTACTTTAATTTTACTAAAGATTTAATTGTTGAAACGATTTTTGATGGTACGAATTTAAGATTATATCATTGAAGGTTAAAGTTGGAAAATTATTGGGTTGTAATTTAGTAAAACATATACATGCTGCAGGTCCATGTGAAGTGGCTTCATGTCGCGCTTTAGATAAGTACGTATCCACTCGACATCGAAAATCGTATTGCAGTAAATCGCATTTTTGACGTATGGTTTTGATGAAAATATGCTTACACATCGCGGAATAATTAAGCGAAAGGGTGACTTCACGTCACGTCGCTGAAATTCCAATTTGACGATTCTCAATTTATTGCGACATTCCAATTTGCCAGCAACTAAGTCACATACTTTTGTTTGTCATTAGGTATAAAGGTTATATAAAGTTTAGTATATTCACATGAGTATAACTAAATATAATATATTATTTAAAAAAATTGCCAAATTTAATGAAAAAAAAGTATAGAGTTTTGTATATAAACTACCTAACTAAACTATAACTACCATTATTGTATAATGTGTACAAAAAAATTTCAAATTTATATGCATTTATAGTATTCGGTTATGTTCCGTATTTTTTTATCAATTCGATGAATATAATTATACACCACTAACAAATCATGACATTTTAAAGATTTAATTTTCAACGAATCTATTGTAATAAGCATTTAAATGATTATCAAATTACAAACTATAGTACTAGGTATATTATAAAAAAGGCAGAAATCAACTAACATCATCAGTTTTGAGGTTTTATTTTCAATACATGGAAAAACATCTAAAACATTGAAATTTAACTTATCATTATCAGATTATATTTTTGTTAATATTGTCATATGTTAGCAAATTGGGGATATTGTCAACATTTATTAAAATTGGTATATTTATCAAAAAACTGAGACGTGGGCGAAGTGAATTTGAACTCGAGTGAAGCATACAACCAGCTTGTTTTTTCTTTGATTTAGACTATTTACTAGGTTAAAATATTTCCCCCATAGCATCCAAAAAAGTTGTTGATACAAATTTGTTACAAATCCATGCGGTTCGTCGAAAGTTGCATCGTATAACACCCTCCACCTTATAATTCTAATTTATGCTATGATGGCTTGTAAGCTTTGGGGTAAAATAGATATTTTCGAAATTTCTACGAGCAAAAAAACCCTTATTAAATTATTAAAGTAGTAACTACAAACACGGTTGTAAGTAACTTATATGTATATCTTAGTATATTTATTTACAATCGTATTAGTAGTTAATATTTTAATAGTTTAAAAACGTTTATTTGTTCACAGAAATATTAAAAAAAGAAATTACAAATAACTATTTAAAAAAATGTATAAATTGATCAAATTTGACGAAATATTAAAATGAAAACTGTATGTATATGTATATATATAGAAACAGCAGAATATTTACTTATAATTATGTTTACAATAATAAATGTGATAACTCATCATCACCACCTATTCAATCTTTTTAATACATTCATTTTGCATTTTAAAATAATTAATTAATTGTTGCGATTTTTATCAATAATTTTTTTGTTAATAAATAAGTTTTTAATAAAAAAAAAATTGCTGATAAATAAAACTATGGGAAATGTCTTTTTAATATTATTAATACATTCCTTGTCTAATGATATGTTCACAATATTGTATGTTATACGATGTTCTGTATATAATAGACGTTTATAGATAGTTACTAACATAAATCAAAGTTGTACATTAATATTGAATGGTGATTGAAGAGAATTATTGTTATATTAGAATAATTTACTCTAACTTTGAAATATTAAGTGATATACCTACACATGTGCTGGTTATCGGTTAAACCTAATTTTTTCACTTGAAATTAAAATATCAATACCATTCAAATGATTATTATTCTATTTTGTCTGTGGGTTGTATCTTGTTCATCGTGGCGTCAGCATATTATAATATATTTTATGTGGGTGTAGATAGCCTTAGACTGAGTAAATTTAATCAATGTTGTAACGTCCAATAATTATTTTCAAACAAATCATTTACCTTATTATAAATTCCCATTGTATCCCTTATAGGTATCTATAGTGTTGATTTGGTTTTTTGTTTATACATTTGTTGTTTAGAATTATAGGTTGATATAGTTGAATGCGCATTTATTGGTATACATCGCCGATTTTATTTTTTGTGATTTTTAATTTTTTTACATAAAAATATTATTTTTCACTATAGCTAGTGAATTTTATTGTTATGCTTATTTTAATAGTTTAATAATGGCTTACTACATACTTTTTTCTTTTAAAAATACCAGTTTATAGATATGCAAAATAATTTTTTGAAAATGTATATAGGCGTAATAAGATTGAAAAACTATTGAATATTTTAGTTTTATGTAATCACTGATAAATGTTGTATTGGGTACAAACTCTATAAAAAATATTATCCTCTAAGTAACTTAAATTGATTGAGAAAATAATTATTTAATTAATAATTAGTTTCATTAAAATCCAATTCTATTGCTTTTCCTCCAATTTTTCTACACGACGTATTTTGACTACGCTATTTATTTTTTAAATGTTAGACTTATATACTAAAAATGATACTATCAGGGTTGTATGCGGAGGCTCCTGAATATATCTCCAGGACATTTTTCTTTATAAAAGTGTTGGTTTTCTTTTTGTTGTATTACAACAACATTGTTTATAATAATATATACTATAATGGAATATTTCTAATTAATTGTAATAATAAGTAAAGCATTCATGTTATATGGCATGGTTAAGTTAGGTTTACAATTACAATAAATTATCTAATACTAATGACATAAAATAATTGAATTAGTGAAATTTAAATAAACTAATTTTTATTCATAGTTTGTTCTATTAAAATTAATAAAGTTTAGATAAGCTATTATTAAAAAAAAAAAAAAAATTATAACACATGCTGCATTTGTTTATTTATTTTTACAAGAAAATTAATATTTTTATTTATAAGATTAAAGATAAATATTATTTTAAGGCTGAAGAATAAAATATAGGAAGTAGTTTCATCGTGATTATAATTCGTACATCGATTTTGTCTATTACTTAGTTTACTTTTAACCAACTTACTATTAATTATATCTTTTCGATTTTAAACTATTTTAAAACGTTTATTTAGTATAGTTTAATCATATTTTAATTTAATTGATTTATTTATATTCTATATTTTAGAACAATAAATTAAGAAAAATTTTGAAATATATATGTAATCAGTGATTACCTTCCTAAATCCTAATAACGGGTTTTACGTTTTACAAGGTCATTTTACTTCCGATGTGCGCGCGCGGAGGTGATAATGACCCCGGTTGCGACAGATATTAACTATTGCAAAATACTATTTAACTAAACAAAAAAAAATGATTATCTAGAAAAATTAATAATTTTTTTTTTTAATATTTGTTACTAACTTCTGACTTTGAAAATATGTTAGTATATATAATGAATATTTTATAATTTATTATTTATTTAACTATATTATTTTCTTTTTATTATAGATAGTACATTTACAAGTAGTTAAAATTAACTATTAAATAAATAATAATGTTTAACCTGTAGTAATAACTTTTGATCAATGTATTACAATTATTTATTTAAAAAAAAATAAAAATATATTAAAAATAATAATAAAATATTGAACAATAATTATTAATTAAAATTTTTAAAGCTAATAAACGAATTATTATTTATTATATTAAGTGAAACATATTTTGTTAACTTTTGGAAATCTCTAGTAGGTATTTTTTTCTAGTATCAATATTTTCAATTATAGTTTACTTTCCAATATAATATCGTACAGGTACCTACTACAAAATCTAAAATAATCATTGTTTGAATTTAATAAATAATTATTATTTTGCTTGTACATTTTTTTCTGTTTGAATTGTATAAAACAAAAGTATCTATTTTAAATACGTATTTCTATAGATTTATTTTTAAATAACATTTAGAATCAATTATCGAACATTATCAAAATAATAAATCCTTTTTCATATATTTTTGATAAAAATCATCAACTTTAAAAAAATATGTGATGTTTAGAACTATTTATTATTTTGATGTAGCAAGGTTATTATTATAAATGTTCCATTTTTGATCCTTTGTCAACTTATGTTTATTAGTATAAGATTATATTAGTTTTATTTTCATTTTGTTATATTATTAAAGTGAGTTTGTTTATGTTGAATTTCCGTTTGATTAGTAAAATGTTTTAATGATAGGACTATTGTTTTACTAATACGAATCTACTTGATTAATTAGTGTATACTATTATGTTAAATAATTGTATCTATGACAAGACAATAGTATATAGATTTTTTTTCATTTTCTTTTATAATTTAATATTTAATCTTATAGGAAGCTTAACGTTCAAATGTTTAACCAAATCAGTTAATAGCATATTATTGTTAAAATTATGGCGAGGAGGATATTTCATTGTAATTATTTGAACAATGTTTAAAGATTTCAATCGACTTTTAGTGAATAAATTAATGCATAAAACATTTTTTAAAAGCAATGAATAATTCTTGGCTTTTCAAGGGCAGGGCATGTCCTAAATGCATTTAAGTAAATTTATATAAGTTATAACTATAATTTATCGTGTTTCTAACTTATTTAGTTATTTTAAATTAAAAATGGACTTTATATTTACTTAACTTTTATTTTTGAATGTGATTTTATTGAATTTAAATAACATGATAAAATTTTATAATAATTGACAAAATAAATAAGTAATACATATTTTGTTGTGTTTATGTAAATCTCGCTAAAGGTCGTAAATAATGGGGACATCAGTTATTATATTTACCATATCAATATTTTGCAAACAATAAATTTGAATTAAATGTCCTTGATAAAATTAAACTAATATTTATATTTAAGTTTACGTGTATACTATAATAATTAACATACCAGAAATATAATTATATTCGTGTTTTAATTTCATATTAAATTTAATTATTAGATACAAATTCTAATAGATACTTAGTTTATCAACGTGTATTAATTAAAATTCTAATTAGGTTAGGATAACAATTAACGAAGCTTATAGAATAGTATATAGTTGTTTTTAAATCCTATAAATACCTACGTATTATATCATTTCAGATAGTTTTATTATTAATAGTATTAACTTTATTCATTTTTGATTTGTATATTTGTAATATATTATAACTAGACACTGGAATTATATTCATTTTTGTATTCATTCAGTGGATATCCATGGTTATAATTGTTTGAAATGTGGGCGTCACAAACTTATAAATCGAATTTGTTTCTAACCCACCTTTATATTGTTTTTTATTAAACTTTAAAAAACCTCAACGATAAAGTTCATTAATTTTGAGATGCAACGGTGGAAAAGTTTTACAATTATTTAGTATTGGTTACATAAATACTATGAACATTATTAAATGTTATACCATTTGGTTGATAAAAAATCATTAAATATGTATAGATTTAATTATGTTATTAATTAGACCAATTTATATTTTGCATATAGACGTATATTTAAGGGTTAAGGCATATCTTGTTATTAGTTCATGTTATTTGTATATTTTATACACTCAATTAATACATTAACTATTTTCTCTTTCCGAATATTAATAATACTATAATTTATAATAAAAATGAGAATAAAATGTTGATCAACAATTTATTTAAAATTATCACGAAAAATATTTGAAAATTAAATTAATAAAATATTACTTTTTTAGTTCCACGTTTTCAAAGCGAATATTATCTATATTATATATAGCCTCCTTATAAATAATTACTGTGTTGCACAGATATTAATATTTATTTTATTTTTATTTTTGTATACATTTTTTAATATAAAATAGTACATATTTTATTATTTTTACTCAACATGTTAGTGGCATATTTAGCACCTTTTTAATTAGGTATCCTTAGTTTTTAATTTAATTAATATCGATTATGAAAAGGACTTGTAGTATGAGTAGGTATATTATGTAAAATTAAAAGAAAACAATATATATATATAATATGTATGCTTTGTATATTACAATCTATTATAATATTATTATAAAACATAGGTAAGAAACGTGATGAAAATAAAATCAAATTTAATGCTTGTCTTTTTTATTTAGATCATAACAATGTATTGTTGATATCATGGACTTTAAGCAATGACTTTAAAATCATGTTGTTGTGTTTAAAATTCTAAAATAAAAAGTAATTTATGATAATAATAATATTTATCATACACTATACATCAAAGATACATCATAATATAATAATCGAAAAACGCGTGTATAATGTTTAGGTTACATATTCTATTTTCTTATAAATAGTATATATATATTATTAATCTAACCTATCACTATAAACTTATACCTAATATTAACCTAACTTTAAATGTTTAGACGAAATCAAAATTTGAACCATAAGTAGTTTTTTGAAAAAAATTATTGTTATTATTACTTTGATATCATTGTTTATTATTTTATACAAAGTAATTTCTGATAAAAATTATATTTGAAACTTTATGAATTTTTAAGTGTGGTCTGGGTTTGAATAAAAATGTATTAATCAATTAGGTTCAACCCCAAATATAGAGGGTAATTCTAGTATTTAAAAAAATAGTGAACCACAAATAATATACACGGGCTGTCTTATGTCATATACTACAGTGTAGTAACTACACCGTCAATAGTTTACGATAATGTCGATGTATTCTAAACGTTATAGTTAATTAGCTCGAATTACGTGCACGTTTACTTTGTTCCGTTTATATAATGACGTCGGAAAAAGGAATATTCGGCTGAATTTAATGAATACAAGTAGCATTGCACTTGCAAATACAAAAGTTAACCTGGGATATCATTATACAATACTTAAACAGCATGTCGTGGACGTCCAGCTTGTGATGTCTCGAAATATGGCTACTTATATTGTGTGTGTAGTTGCCCTTGACCTAGAGCCCCAGATATTAGCCCCCACCTATGTGTGTATGTGTATTAACGACGACCACTACCGTGAGTATACGAACCAGCGCGGGGTTCCTCGAGCCAGGACACAGTATACTGTATATACGCAGAAACATCATCATCAGTTTTGACCACGCGATTGCCGAGAAGTTATCGCGGTCGAGTCCCGCGCTGTCAGTTTGCACCCGCGCATGTGTGTGCAGTGTCTACGATACAAATAATTTCGTGTTTTAACGATTTGGCTGTGAACGGTTTCTATTCCATATAATATAATTTATTACCCACGTATAGGATATGCGATTTATGACAAAATAAGTTCTTACGTCCGTTTTTTTCTACGTTTTGTCTAAAATTGCGTATTGTATTTTCCCCGCGCAAATCGGAGAGGTATTCTCCGACGATCATGCTTGTGTACTGTAAACTGTGTGCCAGAATAAAGTTCGTTGCCAACGTAGCTTACCGACGTCGTGTGTTTGTGTTGTACCGTGAGCGCTGAACGGAATATATTAATATACCTTTATAGTGAGATCGGTTTTAAATAATAAGTGTGCAGGAACGACGCCACTGCACACCAGTGTTGTGCACGTTTTTCGCGCTAACGGAAACGTTATATTTCGTCATCACTGGATCGTGCGATTACTATATTCACAGATACACTACCGCTGCGTATGGGACATCGTAAACTTGATACAAACAGCCTCACGATTCCTTACCGGTAGGTCATCAATGAACACTTGTAAACTAAATATTATTAAATATTAATTGAAATGTAGTAATGGGTCTAATTTATATGTATTATAAATATGTTCTTCTTTTTAATATAATTTTATAGATTCACTTATTTTTATTAGTTATAGCTTATAATTTAAAAAAAACGTAAACAATCAAAATTAATCAACATATATTATAATATAGCTATAGCTATAGCTTAAACTGAAAACGAAACATTAAATATATTTTGTGTTGGTAATTGATACCAATAATTAAAATACTTCTGTTTTTCCAAAGTATATACCTAAGCATTTTATAATTTTTCACTTAAAAACCAGATTGGTAAAATGAATAATGGCTTATCGTTGTTACACACGAGTCCTATATAGTTAAAAAATTATTCAACAAATAAATTGTATACCTATATATTTATTATTATTATTATTATTATATTGATATACTGATTTATATTAATATATTATACAAATAAGTATTTAAACTTATAATTATACTTAAATATTATATAAAATTAAAATACGTGCGTGTTTAAAATAACTTTATTAATTAATATACTGAGATGAAAAATCTAAGTATACTTTTATAGTGTTAT
Organism: Rhopalosiphum nymphaeae; assembly: GCA_036289425.1. Classification (NCBI taxonomy): domain Eukaryota; kingdom Metazoa; phylum Arthropoda; class Insecta; order Hemiptera; family Aphididae; genus Rhopalosiphum; species Rhopalosiphum nymphaeae. The sequence continues at coordinate 5,234,077 of JAZAQC010000012.1, read as the reverse complement.
AAATATTTATATCTTAAATTTAATTTATTAATTATAATAAAACGCGTAAGCCAAGAACGAAGTACTTTGACATTTTTATCTTCCTTTTACATTCTAGACAAGGCTGCACTTGCCGTTAAAAAATCCAACGACATTAATATATTCATTAATATTACGTCTGATAATGTAATTTCACATGAAAGTCACAATAATATTCGGAAGGTCACATCCTTGCTCACGCCCTTATTCGTTCAATCTACTCATAATAATTGTAAGACAAGGTTAGTAATACATTATTACCTATGCAAGACGGAGATAAACCATATAAGTCAAATAATTATTAGATTTTTTTTAAATTTATCATTTTATTAAAAATATAAAATATAAATTATATGTATTCAATACAAAGTGTATCATATAGTATTACAGCTCAATACAAGTAACCCGTAATTTACTTTAATTGTTTTGTATGTACCTATAATATCTATGACTAATAAAGTAATGAGTTATGAGCTTTTAGTTTGTATTTACTTACGCAATTATTTACTCTGAGGTATTTTATCTTTTGTGACAAAACCATTTTATGTAAACTTTACTGCGACTACAACTGAATAGTGAATATTATGAAGTACAAATAATCAATGTATAGTATATTTTGTTAAACGATAACCATACTAATAATTTTAAATATTCTCATCTCGAAGCAGATACTTAAAGTATTTAATATTTATAACTTCAGAAAACTACAGTTAATATTAGTTAAGTAATATTCAGAAATATTTCGTTTATTAATACCTTAGCTCCGAGAACGACTATAATATTATCTATTACCATTATTAAAATATTAATATTTTTATGATTTTGTATTCAATACTTAATTCAATATATACGGCAATCAATAATCACTTATCACAGTTAAGAAATAAGTTAATTAGCTTAAATTAAATCTGTAATAGAATTTTTAATTTATTATTATTTTTAAATAAAAAAACAATTTTTCAGAACATCTTTTTTGATAAAACAGATTTTAGATTAAAATATGGCTAGTTATTTTATTAAACCAAATTCGTCTTTAATGACTTAATCATTTTATAATTTTTGAGTAAATACTTACAGGTATATATATAATATTTTCATAAAATATCGCCTGTCTCATAACTCATAAGTTATATTAGTGTACCTACATTATAATACTATTATTATTTGATTATTATTACGCATTATTGTTGTTGTTAGCACTGCTGCTAAGCTACTTATTATATTGCCTCCAGTAAATTCTTCGTACTGCCTAATAGAACGCAACGTTGCCAAACTGAAAAATCTTTGTGCCTGGTTTGTCTAAAAACCGCACACGCAAAAAAAAACTTGTATAAGGAAAAACAATATAATAATATATGTCTTGGCTGTCTAGTGTCTTGCATTTCCATAATCATCGCAGTAATATAGTTCTTTTTAGTTTAAATAATATTCTTTTTTATAATATGAAATACCAATTACCAATAACTCATTTCCTCAAAATGAATTGTAATATATAATTAGTTAACAATAATAAACATTACATTGACGACGTATATGTATCAATGCTGTGAAATAAACATATTTTATTTATATAATATGCGCATGTGTACTGCAATGAGAAAATATACAAGGTATAAATGGTTAATTTAAGTACTTACCGTCGTGTGTATTTTATTTGTTTGCTACAAATCGCTGTGGCTATAACGCCTATAACCAATGACCTAACCACCAGGCGTCCTATGTTATTATAGTGCTACTTGTAACTTATACGAGGTCGCGATTATTAAAAAAAACACCAATTTTTGTGGAGTTAAACATGACTTTGAGGAGGTCATCTTGTGTCAATCGATGTTTGTCTTCCTACTCTATTATATGAAAATATTTTCAATGTTGAAACTGTAATGACTCACCGGATGTATTTATTCATAATGTTAATGTTTACAGTTTTTAAGAGAAAGGTTTATTCACTCCCTTCGAGGATCTTTGAATATTACTGTACTAGCTGTATTATTTTATTTATTTTAATTTTTTTTTTTGCCCGTGGTTTAAATTGTTGATTAGTCGCCAAATTGTGATAATATTATTAACTCTTGAACGATAATTGTAGCGCTGCAATAATACTTATCTATTTCTGTTGGTAGCACCGTTTCTATTTGTTGTCTAGGTTAAACTACGTCATTTTTGTCTTTAAGATTTATACGAGGTCATTATGTCTTGTCATGATGATAATTTAATTTTTACAATAAAAAAAGGTCTTCAAACTTTAATCAATAGTATGTCACAATATTATAAACGTATGACCAGTTCGTTAAAAAAAATTATGGTTATTAGTATATTTTAAATTTCAACACTTAAAAAAAATGTTTTACTATAAATATTTAAACATTGTATTGAATATTTAGTTGTATATTATGTAATATGCATTTAATCGTAAAAATTGTTCAATTAAAATCTGCAAAAAATCATTAAATTATAATGTTCCTTAGATCCAGTTTTGTTTCAATAACCAAGATTATTTATGTATAATTGTATACAGGTACATAATTTGTGGGGCTAAAGTTAAAAATAAATGTTATGTTCCTAATGAAATTCAATGTTTGAATTCGTACTACTAAAGCAGTAAAATAGTACCCATATAAAAAAAAATCGCAAATTGTACAGCATTTTTATCTGTAGCCTTCTAAATTGTTAGTCTTTTAACAGTTGAACTATTATGACAGAGAAAGGATGTCAGTGAACTATTTGTTTTTTCTTTGACCCACGTACAACATCATAAATTTAAGTCCAGTAAAATATATTTTATGTTGTTAGCTTTAGTGTAGAACATCTGTGTTTGTACGTTGATTTTTTAAGGTATTTCAGTTATTATGCAAATTATTTGTATATACATTATTATAATTTAAATATCATTAAGAAGCAAACGTACAAACTTGTATAATATTCTTAATAGTTCGTAAAAATTATAAAATGTAATATGTTATTTCAGAAACACCAATAACCCTGGTAGTTGAGTTGTATTTTTAAATAAAATAAATAATAAAAAATATTCTTAATATTAGTTAATAGTTCAATAAAAGTTTGATAATAGATTAATTCATTTAAATATACAACTAATAACAAAAGATTGGTTCTGTTGAACATATTATATGTTCTTCGTTGATCAGTGAAAAAAAAACAAATAGTGGCACTATTAAGATTGATTAAAAAACAACTGCTTCGTCTAATGAAAATTTGTATCTTCCGATAACCTAAAATATTATTGTATCATTGTGTGGTAATGCGCAAGGGCGGAAGTGAGCTATTTCAGTCACGGGTGACGTTTGAGGCATCAGCCTTCCCACACGAGCCCGGAGTCATGAATACTATTTTTTTGTCACCTTCTGCCGCTTCTATCAATATTATATTAATCCATAATGAATTGTTCTTGCTGTTTTCTGTGTCTAGGTTGGTCAAACTTTTATTTATATATTACATAGGAATAATCCACCTACCAATTAATAATTGATAATAATAGATGAGACGTATCGAATTTAATCATTTTTTATAAATTTCATCTACCTATTTTTACTATTGCAGATTCATTGTAATATATTTTTCTAATTTATTCTTTAATTCAATTTAAAAACAATTATATTATAGTTTAATTTATTTATTATTCAAAATCTCATTGTCATTATAATCTAATTTATCATAGATTATATTTAAAAACTTTGAATTTGAACTTTGGCAGTATCGTGCTATCGTATAATCCAAACTAGAATTATAATTTGTTTAAATCTATTTTAACTTACTTTAGAAGTTATAACTTGATAATTATTATTCGATTTGTTGTAACTTAATTATTAAATTGTTATACAATTTAAAAATATGCTATTATATTGTAAATATTGTACTGTAGTATTTTATTAGTTTTCATTTATACTTTATTTTATTGTACTAATAACATATTTTAATGATTATCTTTAAAGTACATTTTGTGTTTTATGATGTGTTCAGGGCCGTATTGTATGAATATGATTTGAAGTATTTGAACCAATGGTAATATATTATATAAATAAAGAATTTATAAAGAGCTAAAAGACAAAACTACAGTCCTTGCCCGTATTAATGATTCTCTTATTTACTTTTGAGGTAGATATTTTCCCTTTTGATCGGTGTTATAATATTGTATACAAACAAGTGGGTGAAAAGGAAGTCAAGGCAGAGTTTTGCAATTTAGAGGTAGTTGAGATTATTTCGATCATATACGTAATTTCTAATTTAACAGTTGGAAAATTATTCAACTTATCTTGTTGGCGTCTTCTTTTTATTATCACACATTATGCTTACATGACGCCTCATTGAATATTATTATATTCATTTTTATCTCATTGTTACTTTACTACAGTACATCCATACTGTGTAATGTCTTATTATTGTAATACAATGCAAATACATTATCAGGTGAATAGTAGAAGGGGATTCTTATACTATCTTCATATTACAATGACTATAATATTATACTTCTATAGTATATAGTCTTTATAGTTCGCTGTACATTCTTGTATTCATTGTGGTAGGGAATGGTGCTAGATAATGCATTGGGTCAATATTCGGTATGAATTTCAAGGTCTTGGTATGCATGACTCGAGTTGTTTGTTGCCTAATATCGCAGACTATAGCGGGGAGAGGGTCAAGTGGGTCTGGACCCCCCAGGTTCTAAATTAAGGTTGTAATTACACTTAACTTTTTCTTCCATAAGCGTAGCTATACTATAATTTTTCAAACTAGAATCACAAACAAATTGTGAATTTGTTAAACCTATAGGTTCTATAAATATTAATAAATAATAATTTAATTTAGTTCCATTATAATATAGTCGTTATAATAGTGTTATGTTATGAATAGTAACTTATGATAAATATTTTCTTGAACAGTACTGACCAAAATTAAATTAATACAAAATATTATGTATACATATTTAACAAAATTGGCTGATTATTGGTGAACTACTTAATTTATGGTGTAATAAATTAAAAATAAATTATGTTTATTTAAATTATTATTTATTATTATAAAAACCGGTATTTGAAAAATTAAGATTATTAAGTATTTCATATTGACTTGTTGAAAATATTCAGATAGTTATGTTTATATTTTCTTAGTCAAATTGTTGTAATTTATACTTTTAGATTATAAGTGTATCGATGAATTTATTAAAATTTTACATTATATGTACTGATTTTCAATGTTTGTCATCACTCATCATTTTTTGGCACAGTTAAATATTTTTTCAAAAATTTCGAATATATAATTTTAGGTTTACCAGTACCTTAAAAATTAATCAAGGGAAATAAAAAAAAAACGGGAATAATAAATATATCCTTATAATTAAAGTCTGACAAAGGTCTTCGTTCAGAATCATTTTGCCTATGTAATGATTATTGCATTCAAATTTAAGAGGCATATATTACATGCGAATCACATGATGAATTATGCATTCGAACCTTACTATACAATAGGGTGTCTTTCCAAATTTTATTTTTAACTTGAATTATTTTAGATAATTTTTAAATGTATTTGACTTTTAGAAATTATTGATTTACCTTATAGACATATAGTATAAGTTATACAAACTTAATTCACTGTAACCGCGTGGTCTATATGTTTTCTTAAGACAAAAATCGTGAGAATACATTAGCTTAACTTATGTACTATATTTTGGCGTTTAAATATTTTTTTTTTTTTAATTCAATAAATATAATTATTTAAATAAGTATATTGATTACTTAAAATATCATAAAAAATATTGCCTATATGTTTGGATGGATATTTTCGTTAATTTAGTTGGAAATTTTCTATAGCGTATATAAGGAGAGAATGAGACAACATTTAATTAAAACGCTGCCATCATTGAACGGGATACTGGAGTTTTATGGGCCCGAAATAGCTGGGTTTAGATATTCAGAGAAAAAAATTAATTAAAGTTGTTGTAAAGTCCTAGGGCGATGAGGGTTGAGTTCCGTATGAAGTTCACTCTCTTTATGGAAACGTTCGCGCGCGGTCGGGCGATAGCAACCCTTATATTTATACCATTTATGCCGAGAGAGAATAGTGGGACAAGGGTATTTGAGCAATTTTAAAGAGGGTCGGGGAATGACTGAGTCTCTAAAATATATATATGTATATATATAGTAAATAACGTGTACCTACTATATAAAGTATTTATAATAAAAGTACGTATAAGTGTATAACTATTGAGTATGTAATAAATATTGTACAATTTTTACTCAATAGTATAACACTATAATAGTTAATAAACATATGCAGTTTTTTATTCTCCTGAGACTTTTAGTCGTACGAGTTGAACTCACATTTAGCGTGACAGCTGTATAATCACTTTAAGTGAAATCTTTAATTCGTGCGGCATTTTTGGTTTATGATGAAGTGTATACTTCAATTGAATATTATTTAATAGGTAATCATTTCCAAGTCTATCATGTTCGATAGTAATGAATTGTAATTTACTTTTACAATAGATCTGTTATTTTGACTTCTTGTTACGTAGCCTACCATACAATACACCCAATTTAGATAATTTTTAATTTATAATTTCTGTTATATATGTGGACAATGTTGGCCTCAGAATCATTATAATTATATGTAAATTACAGTAAACACTTTGTTAAAATCGATTTTGCTTAATTTTTTATATTCATGTTTGAAATGTATTCCACGTGTTATTAAAAGACATTACGGAAATAAACCTCTGTTTTCATCTGTCATATTGTACAGGGTTAAAAAAAACATGTTTATGAAGATGGTTTTTACCTTTTTTACACGTTCAAAACGTGTTTTTTTTCTAATTGGTTATTCAAATAAATATTTTTTATAAAATCCTGTACATCATAATAGTCAATTAGGTAATGTTTTTGGTAATCGTTGAATACTTTATTTCGTTTTAATTATAAGAGCTTTGGATAATTGGCATATCTTTTATAAAGTTTGTATTGACAACCGTTCATATATAGATTAGGTCTTCTTTATGGGACACCTTTTAATTTTTATTCATTTACTTATATTGTTTTTGACGCTATGAATAGTGATGCAATTAGAATCTGGGAATCGTGCTTATTTTCAGTTATTGGATTTTATTCAAAACAATTGGCCCAATTTTTTTGATTATTGTTTTTAAATCATTAAAAATGACGATTTTCAAAAAATAAAATCAATAAAAAAAAGTATTCCGTAGAGTAGAAAAAATCTATTGATTACTTTAATTTAAAATTTACTAAAAAATATTGTTTTAAATAAACTTTTTTTATTGATCTTTAAAACCAATATTTTTTTTATGTTTTAAATTATTATTTAGAACAACATTTTTAAACAACAACCCTGGTCGTATATCAGTATCTATGTCTTATTGTAATCAGTTTATATATAAATTTCATAAACAGTTGTATACGTTTTAAACATAAATGCAGTGACTGTCTGTAAAAACGTCCGAGTACAATGGTCCTCTTATACTGACAAAGACGTTATGATTAGTGTTTATAGATCTCAAATGTATCAATATCATTTTGTGAATGGCTTTTACAATTTTTTACGATAGAGACGTGGAGTGAAAACAGAATTTGACATGTAAAGGCGTTGCGCATAGGCAACACATTCAACTTATCAATCGCAACCGTATGTCATTGGCGCGTTAATTTTGAGTTTTTATAATACATATTATAAAGCAATCAATATTTTTCATTTGCCGACAGACACTAAAATATATATTATTATTTTATGCTTGGATCCAAGTGTTCGCGAATACATTTTTTTGTCATGGTAATCGTTATGACAGGCATGCTGTAAATAATATTATTATGGGTGCCAACTTCCAAGTTAATTTTCTATATATTACAAAAAAACTAAAGCAGAAATTGTAGCGTTCAAAAAATTATATTTCGGTTAATGTAATGAGTAGTAATTAATTCAGATATAATAAAAGTATTACCAGAATTTATAAGAATATAAACACCCACATTATAATAGATTATCATATATATATATATATATATATATATATAATACGATTGTGTCCTAGGTCCTCATACACAGCATTTGTTACTTAATTTGTATTCGCCCCTAGCGGATTGTTGTTGTTTCCTAGTTGTTGTGTTAAACCGGGCACGTTTTGATTTGATTTTGTAGCATATTGAACCAAAAAAAAAACCAACCGAAAATGATTCTAGTGAAACTGATAGAAGATGGACTCGGGTCGCCGCCCGAATGGGCCGCACTGGAAGTACAAGGTGATCTCGAAACCCGCCGGCACACGCCGCTCGAACGACAATACGTCGGTGATTTGTTTGCGACCATTCGAGATGGTGTGCCCATATTGATCATTGGCCATCACATCCTGTACGGCAAAGCGCAGACATTCGACAAACCTCTTGCAGTGATGAAGAAGAAACCGGACGCGGACGAGTACGTGGTCGAGGCTATTGTCACCAAAAAGTTGCTTTTCAAGAACCGGCCCAAGCCCATCATCGCTTGTCATTCCACTGACCTTTGAACGTCTATTCTTTTTTTTGTCACCTAAAGACACGATTTCGTTGTCTATACAATGATGGCTCATTATAATATGTAGTTTTTATTTGCTTTTGATCAAGCGAATTGGCGTGTTTTATTATTTTGTCGTTCTGTCGAAACAAAATAAATTGTAATAAAATTAGCATTTTAATACACATTATTTTTCTGAATTGTGACTTTTTATTGCTGCTGTTGTAATTATAGTTGTATTTTTAACATAAGCGCGGCGTTGTCTTACCGAATCTGTTTACGACGCCTAATAAATCTAGTTCAGCAACCTAACTCTCACTGGTGATACTAAGTCGCTAGTGTTTCTAACGGCGGTTGCTAGTTCTACAATTTGTTAATTTTTACCCTTATAATATAACCAATTGATATTTCATTTTTGAAATGTGTGGTCGATTTCGATTTCCAACGATATTTTGGTAGCTTCAAATGACATATTCGACTGCTATAGTCTGAAATTTGTGTTTATGCATGTAGAATAACGAATTTAGATGTCTAACAAACGCATAATAATATTATGAACGATATATTGTCATACTATGCCATGTCCCGGAATGCACGATCTCGAATCTGTACACTTATTACCGAGTATATTTTGTCAACGTCAATAACGTTATATTAAAATGATAAATGTATTCATCGATAGGGCATTTATGTTTCATTTTTTTTTAAATTAGTTTTTGTGAAATATAATTTAAAATAATATAATACATGTAGGTATATATTAACGCTAATCGATCCACGTCAACGACTGGCGTTGTTGTTATTGTTGTAATGACATATAATATTATATTTTATCGCACGTTTTTAATTCGAACAATCGTCACGGAATGTAAATAATTGAATAATTGTCTATTTCGTCGCTTACTTGATTTTTAAATATACTGTAGTGCATATACAATATGCATAATATAATATATTCCCTGTGTCTTATTTTGTTTCGCACTAAAATCCATATAAATCACCGTTGTGAGTTTTTACGTCTCTGGTCGTTTGGTTTTTATATACTAGTCGAAACGTGAACGTCGTTTTTATCGATCTTTTCCCTCTCGAAACGACTTTGATCTTAAAACCACTATTTTAATAAGTACGCGTGTATATGGACAAATGTTCATGTATGTATATACGATATTGATTATTCTCCAAGCTATATTAATAAAATAATTTTATTATGGTATAACACGAAAGTGTTGGGTTCGCGTAACATGATATCTGTGTACAAGAACAATAACACGTGAACAAAAGTCGCCTTATTATTTATTATACATAAGGCGTAATGCAAAAAAAAGGTTTCAAAACAAAAACGTTATTATTCTATAATATGGAGCCTTGTCTTATAGTCAAAGCTGATGTATTACACGGCGTGGAGATGTTCATATGTAGAATACCTACCTATGTTATTACATTTGTCAAAAAATCATAACTGTGTATTATAACGCTGCAGAAACTGAGTGTTGTTATAAATAGTGAAATATATGTTTGTAATAAATTATATTTTAAGACGTCCAACCACTCTCTCGATCTCTCTTTCTGCGTGTGTCTTTATTTCCCTCTTGACATATTGGTGCACAGGGCCACGTGAATCGTTGCAGTAGTTTTATTACAAGACTACAATGATGTTATATTTTAACGGAATTGTACTTATTTCTAGTCAAACCCACGTATTATTCATATATCGTTTTGTTAATTCAACGGATAATAATGTACATGAGTACATGCATAATATAATATATATAATATTTAAACACAAAACAAAAAACAATTCTCTTGAAAATGTTTGGTAATGATTTCTCAAAGAAAATCGGGTCGGCTAATTCAAGCCAAGGTCTCCTATGGTGTGAGGTATGTGAGTGTGAGTCGAGCGACGGTGGTTATAGACGGCTGCCGGTCGTTGAGACTGTTACAAATTCGTACGACCGAGAGGCTTGTTTCCAAGGACAAAGGACCCGATGTTAATTAAGTCCCTCGATTGTCTCGAGTTCATATTATTATAAATCTAAATCTTGGAAACGTTTCTTTATTTCGCGTGTAATTAATAATAATGCTCAATGTCAGGATTTTCCCCCACCCTCAATATCTTCTCAGCGATTGAATCTGTTTTTATATAAAAACACATATTATAGCTTATTTTATAATATATATATATTATAGTACAATATTACCATGTTTGTAATTTTTAAATGCATTGTTTACTATCTTATTTTTAAAGTTATAATCTTATAATAGTATGCATAATAACTGTGCTACTATTATTAGTGTAGCGCAACACTATTTCTGGCGTTTGTCTTCCAACATATTTTAATGTCAAAGAATAAAAAGTGACAAAAACTAATGTTAATTTATTGTATTTTAGGTGCATTTATAAAAACAAACTTTTACATTTGGAAAAAACTGTTTCAACTTTCAACTGCAGGGTTTCTTTTTGAACACATAACGTACTAATTTATTTAAAATATATATAATAGGTGAACAAATTAATAGTTTGTCGTCTTGTTTTTATTTTAATAGTATGTAACTTATAGTTACTTCGATTTAAATCTTTCATGATTATGAAATATTTCTATTATTTATGTACGATATAAGGGTATACCACTTATACTTAACCTCGTATTTGTGTCTGAACGGTTGTTGCGTACTTATCTAAATTAATTTTTAAAAACATTTGAGTTAACCTTGAGTCGTATGTTTGAAATTCATTTGTATATTAATAATTGACTGAAACAGTGCCATCTCGACCTGATGAAATTTGTCAAAACGCAAGTTTCCTGTTATTGTAGGCAGAGAAATGGAACACATTCTTCCATTCATTGTTTAAAAACAATGAAATTATCATAATTATTTGGACTAATATATAGTATTAAATTATCAAAGGGCAAATGTCTAACACGATTCACTCCCGCCGCCTTGAAAGAGCCTTGGTCTCTTTATTTTTCACCAATCCCGCGTAATGTCTATCTAGATACACTGTACAATACTGTGTACTAAGTCGCAGAAAAATGTTTCGTGCATGTTTTAACTTTGAATAGTTTACCTCGGCGGTGAGATTTAAATTTTTTTTTTTTTACAACATCTCAACCTATTGGTCTGTCGTTCAATTCTAGTTATGAAATAAATAAAAACAATAATACTAAACCTATTACATAACTGTTTTATATTAAAATGATTGTGTTTGTAATAAAATGAAAATAAAAAGACTATTTTGTGTTTAGACTTGATGATTTAAAGGTTAACCAGTTAGTCTCTTCAATTCCATTATTTTTTCTTATTAGCGGAAATCACGAATTTTAACTTTGAATAAGTTACAGACACTAATCCATCAGACTTACAGTGTGTCAAATTCTACAGATCTTAAGAAACGTAATGATGAGACAAATTCGTTGTATTTCTATTTTAAGTAATAAACACTTTTTACTAATACTGTATAAAATTTTACTCTTATAAAAATTATCGAAACAGATACGTGCATAATAACACTAAATAAGTGTTGATAAAATTATCAGTATGCTTTACTGGTATTCTACGTGTAATTTATAAGAAAAAAATATGAGTATTTGTAAAAAATAACGTATATGGTGCACTGACACTAGGAAACCGGCCATGTGACTATAGCCCTAAGACTGGCGTGCGACTGAGACGAGGCTTTTGAAAAAAGGGATTTTTCGTGCATATTGCTGGATGTAGTTGTTTTTGCCTCTCAAAGGTCAATTTTTATTAATAAAAGAGATTAAATTTTATATTTGTAGATATTCATAATGTATATCAGCTATATCATATAAGTATAATACGTCTGGGATGATTATGAGTTTAACATCATGATTGTATTATTATTTTTAATTAGGAATTCAACGTAAATGGTTATAAGCTTGCCCTCTAAAATATTATATTGCTATTAGGTGTACATTTTTAGTATTTTTAACAGTTTTTTATTTTAAATTAAATAATTTGTATAATTAAATTTAATATTAAAATGTATGGAATGTTTTAAAAAGTAATCATATTTTGATTATGATTTTAGTTTCATAAAGGATATGTGATTGTATTATTCGTTTTTACTTATACTTATTGGCTATTGCTAATGTTTAATAGTTTTTTTTTGTATAAAAATATATATCATTACATACATTATTTGAAACCATATTATGTACATATATTTATAGATTATACTCACGAATTTTCTATTGAATATTTCCCGACATACATTCGTGGCTGATGAACGAAAAGCTTTGGTTATCTTTTTAGATTTTAGTACAAAATAATAGCCATCCTACTTTCCTAATACCTTTTACATTGTCTGTACGCTTAACAAATTCAATACACACTTGTTAATGAGTAGTATCATTGATCACAAATACTAGTATTTATAACCATTGGTAGTATTAGTTCTAGGATTATTTATAGATTAATTATTATCATCACTTCTACGATATTATTATCTATGTTTAAAAGGCTTGGTACACAATACACAATATATTATTTTATAATAGGTTTATACTATAAATCTATGTAGTATATTTCTAAAATAGTACAATGTCGTGTGTACACTATAGTATATACTTTGTACTTTAGCGGACAGCAGCCACTAGTCACCGGTCATAGATGATTATACTTTCGTGTATCGTCATTGTGTTCATTATATAGAACGAGTTAATAAGAGTTTTTATATTATTCTACATTTTTATCCGATGATAGTTTTAAAATGCTGTAGTATGGGTATAACAAATATACATGCATACTGCATACAGTATACGTTTGCAAGCAATTGGGCAACATAATAAGAATAACATATTTTAATTGATTTTACCTTTTGTTTTACTAAAATAATACCTACAAAGTTCACATTAAATAGAAATAGATAACAAAATAGATTTTCTGGAAATTATATTATTTTGGTTGATAAGAAATAATTTATTTATATTTTAATAGAACTTCGTATAACATATTCAACGATTTTACTCTTAAAATTAAAAGTAGAAATAAATAAAATATACCTTATACCAGGTAGACTAGTTGAATAAATATTGCCTTGTCTACTTAAAAAAAAAATCATCCTATATATATTTAAAGGCCCAACATATTTATTTTAATTTATATCGTACGCGTATAGGTTGTTCACCGTATAATCGATTAATTTCATTAAAGTTGATTGATGAATAATTATTTTGAAACTAGATATATCATATAAGTGTATTAGTAGATACCAGAGTATCAGCACCATCATTTTTTGTTTGCAGCGGATCGTTTGGGTAATAAGTGTCGATCAATATATCTCGTACTATTTAGACCAAAGGGACCAAATTTCTCATCAATTCTGTTGGCCACTGCTATATATATATATTTTTACCGCTGCACATTTTATTATATGCTATTCAAAACATTGTATTCACGCATGTGGAGGATTTGTGATTTGTATGCTTATAATATAAATTCCATTTATATTTATTCCAAATTTTTGATTGAGTAATAATAATAATCTAGTGTTGTTTACAACGAATGATGGTTGTTGTTGTTGGTAGTATAACACTCGTGAATATATCTCTACATAATATATTATTATATCTATATATGAAAAGCATTTTTCATGTGATTTCCCTTTTACCATTTGCGCAAATGACTCATTCGATACTGTGGTGTCAGAGTTGATAAACAAATTATTTGAAAAGTTAGATTAAAAAACGCTTTATAGAAATATCAATGGTATTGTTGCTTTACAGCAGATATAATATAACCTAAATAGGTACACGTTTAGTACAAACAGACGCCAGAATAATAGAATACTGCAATTTGTATATTATATACTTAACGTGGTATACAGGTACCTATGTATTATTGTAGTATATAATGTTGAGTATGAGTAGTGGAAGAAAAGTCTCGAATCAATCAAATCCAATGTTATTTCAACAAATGTATTTTTCTTTTTTTCCTTAGACATTAATCTGTTCCAATTGGAGTATTTGCTTTTTGTGTTACGAGTATAAATTTTCCCAACATGGTGTGCGATTTTCTATATACTTATATGTTAATAGAAATTAATATCGTCCAACAATAGATTTAACAAACATCTATGTATACATCAGAGGCGGATTTATGCATAGGCAACCTAGGCTTATCTAAGCATACCTAGGGCGCAACATCTTTCGGGGGTGCTGCAATTTTTTAGTATATTTCTATTTTTATTTATATAATAGTGTTGTAATGCCTTGGGACGGAAAAATGGTAAGTCCGTCCCTGGTATACACATATATATATATATATATATATACGTACTGTTGCAGCTGAAACTGTGTATATTTAAAAGTGTATATAATAATATATGGTTTGAATGCGCGTGAATCATATTATAGTTATTTGAGTAAAATGTTTTATTGTAATTTAAACCAGGAAGGAACTGGGGCCAGCTCGCCCAAAGTACCTATAGGTAATATAATATAATACCTACTATAATAACAATAGTTTAATAAGTAGTACCTACACTTATTAGTTATTATTGTGTTCGCAAAGGAATTATGACATCGATGAAAACGATTAACTATATTTAGCGATATAACTAACATTCATTCCGAGTATAGTAAAAATATTGTACATAGTATGTAAAAATTTTATAGTAAGCACTTACGTAGTATCTATACATTTTTTAGTACTGGATAACTACTTTAGGTACTTTTGTTTTGATGGCAAAGGCCTATCGCCTATGTTATACTACTTGATAACATAACTAGCATGAAGGTGAATTCTAACTGATTTTACTTAATTGCTTTCTTTACATATCCGTTTATTGTAATTTATAACATACTAATTACATATTATTATACCTCCTAAAATTAGAATATTAAGATAAAATCTATCAGTATAACAATTATGAAATGTACACTCATAACTTATGAGTTATGAGTCACGAAATTATAGTTTTTATCGATTTATTAGTTATTAGTATATATTCAACTACTTTTCTCACTGTTTAGAAATTTTTTAAATAATTATAATAAAAAATAATTAACTTAAGAACAAAGTTTTGGGCGTTTGAGTACAAATAACCCCTTCGATACCCTCGATCATTTGTAAATACCCTTTCGTATTATAGTAGTATACATTATGTACACACGCGGCTGTCGTCCATGTTTATATTGATCGGTATTATTGTGCACCAAAAAAAAAAAAAATTCGTTGTTTTCGCATTCACTAGAAACTGCTAGACAAGTCGACGCTCATAAATGTATATGCTTTTAACGTCGCGTATGTATTTTTAAACAGATAACACAATAATAATATAATATTAAAATACATATTTTGACGTGAGTTAATACATCGCTTAAATTCTAGATTTTTGGTGCGGGATTTCATCTAGTCTAGTATAATATAATATACGTACCCATATTATATATCCGTAACAATAATTATAATGCAGTCTATGTAATGAGTATACCGTATACGCCGTGTTCGTTCCGAAAGTATACGGGCACGTCTGACAAAAAAAAACCGACCTTATGGCTTAATAATAATAATATTTAAACCAGCTCGACTCTGTATACTAACAGCAGCAGCTGTCCATCTGATAACGAAACGCACGGTGCACGACGTGTTATTTCGGGTATGCATGTGCAGTGTGTACGAACTATAATATACAGGGTGTCTTATCTTGTTCATTGTTTGCAGACTCATACTCTTGATATTCGCCTTCAACCATGACTTGATAATTCATGCTAGTTGCTGTTATCCAGACAGTTATCGATTGTTTTAACATTTTTCTGAATCCGACATCTCCAAGGTTTTTAAGAACGACAAACATTATAAAATATCGATATTTGGAACTAAATTTTCCATCGACAAACATAGACATCCTGTACATATTCTACACTCGGAGGCTGCATGCGAGTGTATTTAACCATAGTATTGTATGATATAATTCAACGACGGTGGTTCAGCCAAACGCGTTTCGTATACTCGTTTTTGTGTTTTACAATACTCAAACTACATAGTCAACTCGACGACAACTACATAATATATTATATGTATGCAAAAGCACAGCAGCCGATCGTCATCCAGTGTTCATCCGCAACATATATATGCCACGCTTAATATATTACGTATATAATATGCATATTATTAGTGGTGCGTTCGTCAGTGTGCATTATAGTATATAGTTGGGACTCCACCACCACCAACCCGAGGGGGTTGTCGACCTCCACTGCCGCTGATGATGTGTTATATTTACGCACGCACGCACACCCTTCGCACCACGTCCCCGACGGGTTTATTGCTAGCGACACGCAGCCTTCGTGCCTTATCGCTAGGGACCGCCGCCGCTCTGGCATCACCCTCCGAAACTGCGCGCAATATTCTCAGACCCCGAACGAGAACGTATATAATTTCTGCATGAGAGCTGAAAGAGAGAGAGTTTTGAAACTATATACGCGCACACACTGCGCGTATCTGTATAGAACTGTCGTCGACAGCAGTCCAACTTCTCTTCCGCGTAAACGATGACCCGGAAAACTTTTCACCTCACCCGATAAATGTAATGGTTTCTTCGGTGTTCGCTTTCTCATTCTTTTTCGCCGCCATATCAGAGATGTATCATTATTCATTACACTCTATTAAATGTCGTCTCGTCGATGACAACGACCGGAAAAACTAAATTCAAAAATACCAAGAGAAAATCTGTTTTTTACGCTTATTATTATCATTATTATATAACTTGTTTTTATAATGTATACGGCTATGTCGAAACAAGAGACACCTTTTAATATAGATATAATGTTTTTATCCTCATAATGTGTTCAAAGATATTTGTTCTCGCCGTCTCTGCTACATACTATATACATGTCGGTTAAATTCATCGATATATTCACGTATAACCAAAAGGACTTCTACTGTTTTAGCCATATAGCCGTCGCTATAATTGAATCCTCGGCGCGCGCGCACTCTCTCTCTATCCTCTGTCGAAACATTCTCCACAACATGACACTAATACTGTATATGCTATGTATATATATACATACACATGCACTCTGCTACTGACTCCCTTATCGACCCGAGACCGCCCCTCTGAATGTATTCTACATAACCCAAAAAACCCATGATCCCCATTCCACTCATGTTCCTATCACTGCCGCCCTCCTTAATCTCGTATCCACATATATATTATATAATAATAATAATAATAATCCTAACGAACACGCGTAGATTGAAAATAAAAAATGCCTACGGGCCACGTTCAATTAGAACTTTTAATAATATAAATGTTGATGCCACGTCCGTTGTAATTCCGCCGCACAATCACGGGATAAAGAGTCGTTTGCATTTACAAAAATCGATTTTGAAATCATTTTTTTTCACCCGTTTCCGTCATTATCGTTATTATAATTATCGTGACCGCGTCGAATATAATACGAAGAGTCGTGTGTCCGTAACCATAAAACTATATTATATACAAGTAAACGGAATTCAACCTGACTGACGATGCCACTATAATATAGCCTGCATAGAGGAAAATAATAAGGCTGTATTTATATAGGTATATTGCTTTCGGGGTACACGGTGCATATGCTTATATGTATAGTGTATACCTATATAATAAACATACGTGACCGTACCTTTACGTTCGACGTTGGGATAGAGAGACCCTAATAGAAACCCGACGCATTAAACCGGTTTCAATTTTTTTTTCTGTTCATGTGGTTTTCCGTCGAATAGCCCAACAAAGGCGCGTTCAGGAATTTCAAAATACATATATATATAGGTATTATATTTTTTTTTTACCGTCGAAATACGACCAGGAAGCTTATTGTCGAAATAAGTTTTTTGATTTAATATAGGAACTGGTTTAACAATTAATATTTAATACGTTCTGGTAAAAAAATAAATAAACGCCGCTACCACCCTACATGGGGGTTATTGCTGTACGCTATTGTTTCACACCCTAAAATAACTCAATATGCTTATATGATTAATTTTTTTTTGTTTCAGGTAAATATATATATATTTCAATTCGTACTACTATGCTTAAGAATTAACTACCGTTTTTTACTTGGTAAGTATCTTAGTATATTTGAATGCCTACATATATTTAAAATTAAAAAAAAGACTACATATTATCGTATAACATTAATATCGCGCTGTTAAATGGTCCTATACGCTTTTTTTTAATATTTTTTAAGAAATTAAAATTACGCATTTTCTTATGAACTTGTATTATGCTTGGATTTTAAAATACCTAAGTATATCTACACAATGTCATCTCTCAGAAATTGATAAATTTTTAAGACAGCACTTTTAATAAGTAATGTCATACCGTAAATCACAGAATTTCGGGAAAGAAAATGTTCTCTTTATTAAAAAAAAAAAAATTGGCGATATAATGATTTACCAATGGACAGTGCACTGTATGCCGTCCGTTTGGCGGAAGTTTTTAGGATACGGCATGACATAAACAGTTCAGCCCAGCCAGTGATTTTGTACATCACAATATAAGATTACTAAGGCTGCCGTACGATATTATAATTATTTTAACGGTTGTCGGAGACATAATTAATAGTATGTTTTTCGCCGGTGCCCAGAACAGAAAATCTGCTCGTTTATCTTTTTTCACGTTTGTCGCGTAACGCAAATCTGTTGACGATAACAGGCGATCGTTTTTTTCTCTCTCTGAATCAGCTTGGCGGCCTGGGAACGACTTTGTATTTTTAGTCGGAGTCTTATCGTACAAAAAAATAAATCCCGAAACGAAAACACAACGGTCGATTGGCGATTCCCTTGTATAGCCATTACACAGTACGGACGCGTGTTGTATAATGAAAATAAAATACAATACTGACGGTTTGTGTTCTCGTGGTGTACAACAAAATATGTGTTGTGTACTTGTATAATATAAACAATAATTAATAATTATTACGGAATTTCGACGGGACTTTTTATCACGCGGTAATGATAAATACTTCTTACATACAATACATATATATATTGTAATCTGTAATATGACCGAGACGACGACATGTGCAGTATTGTAAAGGAAAAAAAATCGCGTCTCGTATACGACGGGTGTTCGGTGGATTCGTTGTTTTCGTTTCGTGAGTGCGTGTGCGTTCGTCGTCGACGACTACGGTGGTGGTGGGTCTGGCGGCGGGTGGCGGCGGTGCGTGTTCCGGGCGGCCGATAGAAAACTGGCAACGCCGCGCACAGGATCGACAGTCATGCGTTGCCTAGGCGGTCGGAATATTGATCCCGTCGGCCCCCGGCGCACGTCGTGCGCTACGTTGCAATGCCTCACGACAAAGAATCCGTCTTCAAAAAAAAAAAAAAAAAAACAACATTTATATACCCAACAAAATGCACCACCATCACCATGACGGCGGGGGTGACTTCTTCACACATAAAAAACAGGAACCCCTCGGACGAAGACCAAGACGAATTCTTGATTTTATTTCTCCTTTCTTCCGCTAACGAAAGGTCCAAAATCTGTTCGTGATAATTTTTCCCTCATTTATTACAATTTTATACATGAGCACTACGAGTGGGTGGTGCAGCCGTACAATACATAACGAGTATGTATAAATGGATAATATTAGTATACTATGTAGCGATCGGTTCTAATCGTCCAGTAAACAACATTTAACACGATATTATATTATATGTGTGTCTATATGATTATATATCATAATATATTTATATCTATTTATGTAAATTGCATTTGAGGCGATTTGTGGGCTTTAGTTTATTTCGTGACTTGTTTAGCATAGCAGTTGTGTTTTCATCAGTTAGTTTTTATTC
This sequence comes from Rhopalosiphum nymphaeae, assembly GCA_036289425.1. Lineage (NCBI taxonomy): Eukaryota > Metazoa > Arthropoda > Insecta > Hemiptera > Aphididae > Rhopalosiphum > Rhopalosiphum nymphaeae. The sequence continues at coordinate 5,213,752 of JAZAQC010000012.1, read as the reverse complement.
GCAAATTAATTAATTTTGTTGCCAGCCTCTTGTGAAATTATTCACTATTATTTATCAAGTTTATGTTGCATTTAGGAATATTATACATAATATGTGCTGCACGTCAATCCGTTGCAGGATGAGCTTGCAGTGTGCATTGCGTCTGTCGGTCCCCTCTCTCGTTGCTATAGCAATAATATATATAGCTGATATACCTACGCCTGTCGGTCAGCGACAGTATAATGTCGTCATACGACCCCACGATAAGTATTTTACATGTATACGCAAATCGAAATGCACATAGGTATACGCCAAGAATCGATTTTCGAAAATAAAAACTATATATATAGGTGGGATATTTCAACACAACATTATTAGTTATTAGTTATTACAATTTATAATAAGTATATACAACACGATCATACATATTATACAATGGCGTAGGCCTCTAGGAATACCAGGAAATCAACAATCGGCATGGTATTGTGTAATTATTTCACTGTTTTTGTAACTAGATGGAAAAATACTATGACGAAAGGATTTACGGAATACTTTGATTAATATAGAACTTTGTATCGCATTGCAATTTGCAAATGATTATTAATAAGCAAGTAATATTAATTTTAATATTATATTTACCGTCATTGTGTATAGTTGTCTAAGTCTGTACAACTAGGAAATTCTTCATGTACCTATTTACACGAGTATATACTATAACTTATACATTTTATGTGCTGTTGAATTTCAAATAATATATTATATGTATATTGTATACATTAAGTCTTAATGATTAAGACATTAAGTGTAAAAAATTTTTCTTTGAGAATTAAATAACACGGTTTTTAACAATCATTAATTAATAGTATAATAATTATAATTTAAAAGTTAGGTAGGTACAACATAATTAAATGTATAATTATATAATTGTTAAGCAAATACTTTATCACCTACATAAGAATATATTTTCTTATAACGCACAAAATAATAATAATGTTTATTATTATCATATTATTATATGCTTTACGTTACTGTTTATCTGGTCAATACAATGATTATAGACCTATACAAAGAAAAGTTGCGATGAGACAAAGAAACAAATGAAAAATCATGCATACGAACTTGGCTTGTGTTTTGACAGAAAATTAAGAGAAAAATAAGATTAATAATTTGAAGGGGGATCTATCCGAACGATTCATACCAATAACATTAATTTACAATTTACGCAGACAATATATATTGTATAATATGTATAAATAAATAATATACATTATATATTATACAAGTCAAACTAACAAATTATAATTTCTCTACGAATTCGAAAAGGCAATGCATCCCTACTGCGACAACGACAAATCAATCTATAGCTTAAACCGTAATTTTTATAAAACTGAGTAAACTGAAAATTTAAAACCGTATTTATTATATGAATATGTCAAATTTAATTAAACTAAAATGTTGTTTTTCTTTGTAACTATGAATATTTTGATTGTTTATACCATGTATGCAAGTAATAATGTAATAGTGAAACCTTGAAAACAATCGTGCCGGAAATACAACTTTATATTCGAGTATAAAATTCTAAATCAGATTATACATAATATGATTACGTTGTTCATAGTCGGCAGTGTGAAAATCGTAGAACTTTATTCTTTAGATAACATTATTTAAGTTTCCGGGTCGGCCGCCGTGGCAACCTGTAGATTAGATAGTGGTTTAAAAGAAAATAATATTACATTGTAACTTATTAGTTATTAGTTATTACCTTTGTATAGTAGTTATTGATTTTGTTTATAAATATATTTAATGATGAATCGAAGACTGTCTGTCTGTTTGTCTTACGAGAATTATTGTAAAATGATTTCGTGAGAAAAGAAATATGACACTATAAAAAAAAATATTTGTTGATTGAACGCACGATATCATAAATGAGATATGTACAAAAAGAGGGGGTGTTTGTGGTATGGTTTATCTTTAGCATTTATTTTTGCAACGAATGAATGAGTAACATTATTTCGTATAAAATATAATTAAACATCTTTTTTTTATTTTGCAACAAATTATTGATCATCATATTTACTTATCTTTTTTTTGCTGACAAAACAGTCGATTGTAATTGTTTTTCATAATACAACTCCGGAAACGGGTTAATTTTTCATATCATAGACGTCAGACCTACGGTTTATATTCTACAGTAATTTGTAAGTATTAATAACAATAATAACATAGTACTGAATGTAGATAAAAGTTTTGTGAGAACTGGGAATAATAATAATTTATACACACCACCCCAATGTTTTCCTTGACAAAAATAAACAAATATATATTATCAACTTTTTGGTCAATTTAAGCCTATTCATTTGTTTTTATTTCTATATTTCATCTCTCTATTTAACTATAGTTTCTTTAAAAATGGTATGATATCTTCCCATAGTGGAAATCCCATTGGTAAAATTGCAATTACAAGTTATATTTCTATTAACTTCTGATCGTGCTTAGTAAATGTATTATTATAACATTATGTTGTTTGAAAATACGTCAATGTCGTTTTATTATTAGTATTTTATTTTATTCCATATTATTATTAAGTTAATTATAATGTTCATACAAAATATGTAACGTTTATGCATTTCCATCCCAATAATCGATTAAAATCATTTCGATGGCGACGAAAAAAAACGGATTTCTAACACAATAATAATATTATTATTATCGTGACAGTCGCGTGCGTTTGTGCCCCACTACCCGCACGAAAGTCTGGTCGCAAAGCTCGTCGTCCGTCGCGACGTTGACGGGCCGTGTGCCGCAGATTTTATGGTTTTTTCGTATATTTTTTGGGACGGCTGCCAGAAACGACCGCGCGACCGTTGGTTGCTGATGTCTCTTGCTAGGTTTTTGGCATCGCGATTCGTATATATATATATAATATCGTTAGTCTCTGTTATCATCGCTCGCTCACTCCATCGCTGTTGCCACCGTATCGACTGCACCTGCGGCGTGGGTGGATGTTGAGTTGATGGGTAAATGTGGGGTGGGGAAGGGACATTTTTAAGTTGAAATCGCGAACAAAACCTATAGCACCCGCGACCCGTTGTGGTCGGTGGGGCGGCCAAAAGAAAAAAAAAACTTAACCACTAGTGCCAGTTGGCATTTTTCTCGTGCGGCGTCCTCTGTCGTAAGCGCGCGCGCCGGTCGGTCGTCGCTCTATGATAAAAACGACGCGGACTGCGTTGGCCGGGTGTTACGCGCAGAGGACGACAACGAAATAGCGCCATTACCACCGAGACGAGCCCGGCCATGTATGGAATTCTTGGCTCGGCGTTTTAGATGCGGCGGCGGCCGTCCTGCATCAAATATTACTTGTGGTAACAGGATTTCCGAAAAGTACGGAAACCGCGCACGTTTTGCTCGAGTTCCGTGTACTGTGAAACGAATGTGATATTAGAAAAACAAAAACATACGTTGTAAGAGTAAAAAAAAAAAAAGAATACATACCTGTAAATGTGACCACTAATTTAATAATGTTTTTATAATAATGAATAATGATATATTTATTTTAAATAACTTTTTTGACCGTTTTACCGTTTACCAACGAATATATATAGTGCATTGAGCATGCCTTATTATGAAAAATAAACGGTGGTGAACGTCGTTTCGGAGACAGACGAGCGGAAATGAAAAAGAAAACGGTTTTGGCGGCGGGAAAGACGCGTTAAAAATACGTTCGACGCCACAACTACATAGTAGATATAGTAGTCTACTACGACAGCAACAACGGCGCGCGTGGTGCCTAACCTACGTTCGATTTCTATTTCTATTGTTGGCCCGTAAGCCGTAAATGGTTTTCGTTAATCGATTTTTAGGTTTTCGCGGGTACCTGTATATAGTGAAAAATGTATGATAATGGTATATTTTGCGTACCTACTACCTATGTAGAACAATATTCTTTGGAATTCCTAATAATTGTGACTGAATTTTAGCCATTATAAATTACAGTAAGTTACCGCATAGTGTGTTCCGCAAAAACAATCGAACATCCTTTGTATTGTGACACACATGTACTGTATGTGATTAAACTCAAAATATTATTATAACATCATATTAATATTCATAATTCGTCTGGTTGTATATTATGTATTATTAAAAATAATACAAATATTAATCGTTGCGGTGCGTTTGGCAGACGCGCGTGCGCGCGTTACCGATGTACTGTATCAATCACTATCAACTACTACACTTTAGACAACAATCATCGGCGGTCACTCCTCTCGAGACCTTAACACTCGGTACTCAACAATATTGTATATCACAATATTATAATCACCGTAATATTATTGACAATAATCGATGATATTATAAACGCAAAACAGCGAAGACGCTAAGTCGAACTATTCGAATTATTAATATGCATATAATACAGAACATTACGATTTATTATACGCGCTTATAAAATAGAAGTAGCCATATACTAAATGCGACAATATTTCCGACGTGCTCTAAAATCACTCGTCGCCGTGATACAGAGAATAATCTCGTGCATACGACGCCGTTCGCGGCTGGGATTCAATTATTATATTATTTCCTAATCGTTTATCATTCTTGTAACATTTGACAACGTATCATTATGTAACAAAGCTACATAGCGTATTTACTTTATTATCGTACACGCGCATAAATAATATCGCCTGCTTATTATTGCGTGTGCCGCTGGTCGCGCGCCACCGAGTGGATTTGTTTACTATCTTTTCCTGAAACACAAGCTCTGGGACATTCGTATCTGCGCGGAACAGCCGATAGACAGTTTTCCCTATCAATCGTTGCGACGCCAACTCCCCTGTTTTAGCTGCGCTCGGAGTTCTATAATTATTATTTATTAACTACACACAGTTATAGGCTATATAGCTACAATGGAACTTCATGTTTTAATAACACTGGCAGCTTAAAATAACACTAGTCGAGGCGTTACACTGTTGGTTTACCTGAAGACTAAACAATAGGTACGTCCTAGATTGTTAGCTCGAAAACTTAATTCAATTAAGTGCATCAACACTGTCACTCTCCTCTTTCACCATAACCTATGGTGATAATAATAATATACATTATACGATATGGTAAATTGTGTACATGTCGAGTTCAAATCGTGTAGTTACGGAAAATCGATTAGTAATAATTTTGGTTTTCAGTTAAAATAACGATGGCATTAAATTGCTCGTATATTTCGAACGTTCTATCAGAAATTAACATTTCTCATCGATATGTTATTACTCGTATCACTATAAATGACTAATAAATAATAACACTTGAAAGTGAAGTCTATACCTCTGATTAATATTTGTATAATGATCTACAATATTCAATATTGAACTGGAAAATGAATTTAACAGATGTAACTACCTATTATATACTGTTATAATATTACACGTTTTCTTGTATTTGACAACCTTGTTGAAAATAAAATATATTATTCACATAAATACCCACATACAAACGATTTCAGTATTGGTTTTGAATAATTTATTATGATGTGATAATATTATATATTTTATGGTATAGCGATAAAATACACGCGTAGTATACACACTCTCGCGGCACTTATAACTTATAACCCACTCATACTTTTGTAAAATTCATCGTAATTGCTATTGCGCGCGCGTGTATTTATATGTATTGCTGCAGCGATAATACCTATTCGAGATATCCAAATATAATATATGTATATATATTTATATATATATATTTTTTCTAAACATTCAAGTTGTACCTTCGAATAGCGATAAGTGTGTGTACAATCACTACAATCTGAAAGTGCAACTAAGAATAGTATGTACGACGTACGTCGTTATTATTCGGTCGTCGCCGACGTAATAATATTATATTTCGCTTTCGACCCGAAGCAAAAACAAAACATACAACAAAAACAATTAAAAACCGAAATATCATTAAAAGAAATCCTCTAGCCACCGTATAGAGAAAATTTTTTTTTTTTTTTAAAAAGCCCCCTCGTGTGCTTGTTTGTTTCTCTCTCCTGCCGCGCGCGTCGAGCACGGCGCGCGGCGTTGGCGATTCAAGGGCGTCACAATGGAGCGGGGCGTTGTGCGCGCAGCTGTTGGCACACTCCTCGTGCATGCGATCCCACCTCGCGCTGCGTCGACGACCGCCGTCACTTTGGGAGCGTGCTTGCGCGTGCGTGTTTGCAAGGCTTTTTCGGCGCACCACAAAACAATCGTGCACGGCGCACACACTATCGATGACGATTATCTTGTTAGCGTTTACGATAATCGTTGTCGATTCTTCGTGACTCGATATGTGTGCAGCAGCAGCGCTTCGGCGGCGGCAATAGTTTATTGGCGGGGGGGTAGGGGAAGCGTATAGAGCTGTCGGTCGTAAAGAGCGTTGTAGCGATAGCGACGACCGCTTCGTCGTTTCAACAGTGGGGCGGAGGAACGGGGAACGGTGGGGAAAAAATCGATAGTGTACGACTATGCCGCCGGGCGCGTGTGCGTGCGGGTCGACGACGGGCGCTCACCGCGATTCCGGAGGACAGCCAGTTCGTGTTGAGCGCGCGGTTTGTCATGCCAGCAGTGGTTTTGCCGACTCGCCACTGTATAGCAGCAACGAACACGACGACGTCGACAAAAAAATCGCCATCCACCGCCGCCGTTACTATTGCTGCTGCTGGTAACAATATTACGACGACGACTACGCTCTACTGGTTGCCTGTAGTGGATAGCCCGGCGTGTTGTTTTTGCTGTTATTGCGGCGGTCGGCTGTTCGTCGTCGGCGGTGTCCCGACCACCGGACGTGTTAATAGCGTTTGTAGCAGTAGTCCGTTGAATCGTTTCGACGCGTGTTCGCAGCCGCCCCCGTCGCGTAATAATTTCGGTAGGCTCTGTCGGTGTGACGGTGCCGTCGTCGCCGCCACCACCGCCGCCGTCGTGCTATTGGTGCCGTATGTGCTTGGGCCGCCGTGCTTTCGACCGATCGTATTGCCGCCCACGTTCGTCACCACCGCCAATAATCTCAGGCATCACCGCCGGATACATCACCAACACCTGTACAACACGGCCGTCGCCGGCAACAATATGGAAACTAGGTAAATACCTAATCGAATGAACGTTTTTATCTGTCGCCACGCGTAGAGTTTTGCGCTGATAATATTTTTAGAACTTAGTTAATCGTCGTAGATAACGTTGGAAGCAACAACAACAACAATAATATAATACCCATGTCGCACGTCCTTGCCGCGTCGACCAATCATAAGTAATCCATAATAATTATTATCAAATAAATAAAAAAAAAAAAAAACACAATATGCGCTCATACTGATACACTCGTACCGTGTCATATTATTATTATATCATACGCTCTACTTATCATCGGAATATCCCGTGATAACCGTTTACTTTAATGTGTTCTCGTTATTTTACCCTTTCGCGAAGACCCGACACCGCTGCCGTCCCTACCTACCTACTTGTCCACCTATCTACCTACCTTCCAATCTATACCTGCCTACGGTGTGCGCCGCATATGCCCGCGTACAACTCGATGCACGGCAACAGCGGACGCCATCGTTTATTGAACCGGTCTTGAAAAAACCGCTTCGGTTGCCCTTGAACCCATATCCCCGGCTCGCCACCATAGTATCTCATGTTCTATTATATACACACAAATATACGCGCTCGGTCGCCGTTCTCTTTTTCTGTTTTGAGTTTTTTTATTATTATTATTATTATTATTATTCCTTTCTGACTCGGCCGAGCACCGAGGGCTTTATTTCGGTCCGATTTGGCGGTGGGAAAAGGCGGACGGTGGAGGGGAAGGGAGGGGAGTTGGCGCAACGACGTTACACAACAGCTGCTGCTACGCACGTTGTGAGTGTGTGTATGTGTGCGTGTTTTATTTTTCGAAGCACAAAGAATATTATACTAAAATTTTAACCAGTGAAAGTTTTTTCGCTTCCGCCCCGTCGCCGCCACCGCATACAACAACAGCGGCGGCGGTCGCCTGAAATAATTACACTGGGCCGGGGCCCGGTGGTCAGCACGAGCCGCAGGGACGTTGACCTCCTCCGCCACCGCCACCGCGTATAATTATACGCGAAACGGTCATCCCCTTTTGTTGTAACGGTTCGGTTGCGCAATGCCCGTTGGTGAGGAGGAAGTACGTCGCTGAGGGGTAGTGCCGGTGAAGTGAGTGTGTGTGCGCGCGTGTACGCTGTACATAAAACGGTGTGCGGGTAGCGGTAATGGTAGCAGTGGTAGTGGTGCGGGTATAGACAGCTCACAATGCGTATTAAAAAAAATAAAATAAAAAAGCTCCCCTCGTAGTTTTGTATTATGTATATGACGTGATAAATGCGTTCCGAGCGCTGTGTACAATGTAAAATGCACTTAAATGCGCACGGCTGTTGTATGTGTGTGTGTGTAGTGTTCACCAGGGTTAGTCGAACGTATGTTGTTATAGGTAGACCAGCGAATAGTATGCTACACAACTATTATGTATATTTGCATTGCGCTAGTAGGTACTTTTGGCTGTGTTTGTTTTTCCTCTCGAAAAAAGCGCCAAAAATAGGCTACGCTCACGCCCACTGAACAAAGCAAAAAAACATATATATTTTATATCGTGTTCGTGTTTTTAACAATATTATTGACCGTAACAAATTTTATTTTACGGGCTCGGCTAGGTCGGAATGTTTTATAATATAAAACCTACGGTGTGTATTTCGGCGTGGACGCGTCATAACAGGCTATCTTACTTTTATATATTGTTGTGCTCAACGGGATAGATTTTTTTGGTAAATAAAAAAAGGACTCGGGACTGATAAAACCCGTGGATAAGAGCATTATAACACGATGATGGTGTAACGAGAACCATGTGCGGTGTACGACGACCTCGTGTAATACGCTCGTCTCGTGGCGTCCCGCGATTGATATGTTACTTATATAAATCGGTATATCGACGTGTTATCGTCGATCATCCGACGGAATATTCTACACGCCGTGTTCGGTTCGGCACGGCGGGGCGTGCGTTCGATGGTTTTATCAACGTTGATACGACGTTGAACGACCGTTCGGTTGACGCATTATGTTTGCCGTTTGCAGATGATGTATTGTGCTCGCTCGTACGGTATACATTATACGTGTATGACTTTCGGAACGCACTCGAAAAAATGTCGTTAACGCCGCATCCCTCGTGTGGTAAGAATATGTACATGGGGAGCAATGGGAAAAAGGGACATGACAGTGGCTGCACGCACCCCTGCAAATCCCCGCGACGAGAGAGAACCCTCTCCGACGACGTTGGCGCGGCCTCGACCCTTCGTCGGGAGAAAGAAACCGTCGTCTTGCCATGTCTCGCGGCAGGTTCCCAAAATGCGATGTGTGTGCGATACGGTTTCTAGAATCGTTCGTTTTATATTAGACGTATTATATATGTATATATTATATTACATCGTATACACGAACGACGGATATGGTCGTTGCCGCAGCCAATGTATACGGTCTCGACACGCACGTAAAAAGCCGTGGCGGTGAGTGAGTAAATTCTGTGTGTGTGTGTGTGTATATGTGTGAGAGAGAAAGAGCGATTCGAGTTGGAGTGGTATGGAGTACCCCAGAAAGCAACGTTGCCGGTCCGTGCGCCGGCCATCTGTGTGCGGTCGTTCTTTGTTTATTACGTATCCCCGGACACGACGTCTACGCTAGTAAATCGCCGTCGCTAGTGCTACGGTTGTTTTAACTCCACCGAACCCACTGCCGCTGTTCGTCAAGATGTGAGACTAATAATTCGTTTTAGATATCTTCTATCCTTAAGTGCTTCAATGAACACGAGGTTTCGGCCATAATGCCATCAGGAATATAATTTGGACGGTAGAGGGACAAAAACCTTTGGAAAAGCGTTGACAATCGTACAAAAGTCATCACACACTATTTTGTTATCTATTCTTTTATCGCGGTTGTGTACTCGTGTACACTTATCACAACAGATATGACTACATTTTGTAATACATAATACAACTGTGACAACTTATCTCGTACCATCTGTCTCCTCGTATGTACGGTAGAAAAATTATTTTGTTGTGTCTGTGACTGTGAGTGTGTGTATATTTCGTCCACCTACAACCGATGGCTGCATCGCCACCAGCAGCAGCAACTACAGCCCCCTTTCACTACGAGTTTTTTCTTCTCTCCCGTCCTCTCTGTCCGTCCGTCTCTCTTTCTGTAACCTTTTGTGTGTCCGCTATACACACACCTGGGTCGTCGTCGACACCGCCTGGTCCGTCGGTGGCGGCGGCTGCTGTATAGTGTGAGCGGGCAGGGTGAGGAGGTGTGGGACTATCAGTGTGTGTGTGAGCGCAGGTATCGCCAGGTGGTTTTTATTATTATAGTTTTTTTCCCCGACGGATCCGACGAGAGACACCCACCGTATACGTACATAATAATATCCAACAACAATACAAAAGTTTTGTGAATAACACCTCCACCCTCACGTTGTCGCTCTACCGTCCGAATATGTGGTGAGTGAGGAGTACCTGTTGTGCGAGAAAATAAAATATATGTCTGCTATCCTGACGACGGTGTCTCCGAGATTTATTTATTGGAATTCGTCGTATTTTACTCGTATATTATTATATATTATTAATGTGAGACATCGAATGCGGCGGCGCCGTGCGAATACCTTCGAATCTGCCTTGGCCTAATTTCCCGCTATACGTTGTGTAGTAATATTTCTGTGGCGTGTATAGATAATATGGTAGTAGTAGTAGTAGGTAGTGTTATTTATAATATATACGTTAATGTATTTTTTGTTATTATTTTTCTCAATCTTCTAGCGCCACGCGCTGTTAGAAATTTCTTGCGTGAATTCGGGTGAAAAGTGAAATCATATTCAGTTTTCGGTCGAATTATCACAGGACAAAGAATAATAGCGGAAAAGAATTAACATCGGTTATTTATTTTTATATTTTGTATTTCCTCTCGCGTTTTATACCTATATAGTAGCATATACTTTATACCCATAGTTATCTAATTGGAATTACGTCTTTTTTTTTCTATCAAACTGTACAAATAAAATCTGTTCCGTTTAAAAGAGATTGCCTTTTTTTCTATTATTGTTGGTCGTAACTGAAGTGATTTGTGTCGAGAATTGCGATGGATTGACGAAAATGTATAGATATTTTAACAGATGGACAGAGAGGGCAAGAAAAGACGGCGAACTATAAGCGATGTCTTAGCTTCTTTTCGATTGTTTATGTTTAAGTGTGACATTTACGAACAAGGCCGTCTAGCTTCTGGCTGTATCCAATAATAATTATTATTCACAAATGAGCATATGTATTTTTGTAAAGACATCGTCGTCGGATCAATAAAGAAGTCATTATGCGGGTCAAGGTATTGGGTATTAAACGAAACTTTTATCTTACAAATAATACCAAATTTAATTGTCTCTAAGAAAGTAATGACATATCTGATTTGATTTTGTCAGAAAATATTCAAACTAAGATGTTGTGTTATCATTTTAAATATCCAAATATGTTTTTACTACATATTTTACACAATATGTATAAATATTATAAATATGTCATATTGAATGAGAAATGTGCTAATTTGCTTAGGTGTTAACAGTATTTATATATTTATTTAAACATTGATAATGTCAATAGTAGATCCAAGAAATACTTCGGTATAATATCTAACTCTAACTTGAATTACGCCTATAAAACCAGTTGTAGTTCATATTTATTAGGAATGGTGATACACTAAACAAATTTTTATTACGCTTGTTGTTTTATATAATATAATAACAATTTTTCCATTAAAACTTAAAAATGATTTTTTTCGGATTTACGAGTCTGTACCCGACTACAAAGTCGTGTAAGGTTTTATGATGTACGCAAACATAGGGATATATTTTTTCTTTCAAAGTATGCAAAATAGCAATGCACAGCTGTGCGGAACAAGCAGCTGGTAGTTACTCGCGTCCTGGGAATATTCACGAGTTTTTTCCCTTCTCCCAGTTATCGTTATTTTATAAACGCTCTTTTAGAATTCCAGGACCCCTCTCATCATTACGGTTAACATGAACACGATGCAGCAAATCACCGTCCACTTAATCTTATACGAAGAAAATGTATGTCCACTTTAGTCGTTCAACTGTATTTATATATGCATATATTGTATCGTATTATTTATTTCCGCCTATATATAAATTTTGTATTTTGAAAAAAAATACCAAAAAATCCTAAAATGGAATTTGAATGCGCCCGTTAGTACAGACAGCCGCAGTGGTTCCTTTAATTGGCTACCCTTCTCCATTATATGTATTTTACGATCAGCTGTTCTCGTGGATATATCGGACGATTCACACCTTAAGAACATAATATATAGGGTGGAGAATCGTCTTTGGCCCCCAGGTACACATGGTCCCGTTTATACAACGGGATCCCTCATGCGGGACAATTATTATGCGAACAGTGATAGCCAAATATTCGGGGCGGACTAGCAACTGGTGCCTTAAACCCAACGCCGCTTTGGAAACCCCTCGGCGGCGGGACCGGTTGGAAAGGAGGTGCGATGACACCATTAGGACGACATTATCATATCCCTCCGACGGTTACGGACCCCGTGCGAGAAAGGGTTCCCCGTGCTGGAATACCGGTTGTTATAGACGTAGAAACGGAGAGAGAGAACAACAACAATAAAAGAAGAGGATTCCTATTTGGCTTTGGTTCCCACCGTTTGTGTCAAGGGCGGTTAGTCGTCTGCCGTCGCGTCTTCCTAAACTGTCCTGCCGCTCTCAGTGTAGTTTTCGGTGCGTTCTCGGCTCGTTAACGTTTTTATTTAATATTTACTTTGTTATTTCTATATTAATTTTCCTATTCGCTTTGGTGCTCCGGATTTAGTGAACATTAAGTTAGTTAAGTTTATACCTATACATATATAAATATTTATCATGAATCGCGATTACCATACCGTAAGAGCCCAAATGTCCACATTATTCCCTCCGTAAGTATATAACATTTATTAATACTGAATTATATCGTAATGACTGTATACAGCATTACTATAAAAATATCATATATTTAAAATTGTCAAGTACTTTTAGTGCAAACATATCTCTTCATGTGTGTGTCTTAGTTTCCTTGACATTTTTCTCAATGTTTGCTTAACATGTATATAGGTAATAGGTATAACGTGTAATAGGGACAGTCTTAAAAAGTGTGCGTTTTTTTTCTCTTCATTTTCCACTTGAACGACGACTAGTTTCTCCTATCGGTAGAGTATAGTGTGTGTACAGATATATCATTATTATTTGAGACCTCAAACGGAAACCCTAACAACACAACGTCGTCGTAACATGGGAAATATGTGTATGTGTGTGTCCTAGTTAGGAAATGCGCGTAACAACTGGTGGCGCCCGGGTATACAACTAAGTCAAGGGTATTATTATATGTACTCTTTACACTGTTGTGCACCGCGTATAAATAGTGTCGGGCTAGAAGTGGCGGTTAGATAGCACGGCGGCAATGTCTGTGATATGGTAGTACGGCTGAGGTTTTTTTCTTATATTAGTTATTATTATTACTATTATTTTTTACGCAATCAATTGCGACATGCCGTGCTCGGGAAAGCCGCCGCGCGACGGACGGGAAAATGCGACCGCGTGTAACGATACAGCCGCTGAGGTGGCGGTGGTAGCGGCAACAGCAACGGCGACGAAGTAATTTACCAGCGCGAAAAGGAAGTGACCTTGGTCGCGGGTGGCCTTGTCCGACGGTGGTTATATAGTTGCAGTCTGTGTATATTAATATACCTATGGTCGATAGCTTATGAAACTATACCGTGCCCCTCCTCACTTCTCCCTCCGCCCACCCTTTGCCATCTCTCGTCCATCGGCGCGTATACGTGTATTTGTTGTGTATTCCTCTCCGCTCGCCTTTCGTATAACGCCCACAACCCCATTTACAAAATCGTGTTGATCACGTTTCCTGAAATAAAGAGTAAAAAAATTAAATCGTGTTCAGTGAAAAAGTAAATTATTAAATCGGTTTCTATGATTTTCGTGATTTCCAGAATAATACAACGGGGGGTCCCATTTTCACAGTAAAAGGTGTACGCATCATTTTGCGTAATGTTTTTTTTTTTACAATACTCGAAACGTTTTTCTATAGATAGTTATGACTTATCTTGCAACATGATGATTATACGGCAACGAGTAAACGACGGCTGTAAATCAAGTTATATTGTGTTTATTTTGTTCGCGTCGACAATGTGACGTTACGAAATCGCATACATTTCCAATTCACAGCGTCGGTATACGACTATACAAATATGTGTATTCTCGTGGAATAATACCTTATACCTAGTACAGTGTCGCCCATAAAATAGTTGACGATCACAACGCGGTCGGTCTTTGTGTCGGCCACTGCCACGCCAAGCCCAGTTCTTATCAATTGTTTTACAGAAACGCGACGTGTGCAGTGATAAACGACGACAAGATAGAGAAAGGGATATAAAAAACCGTACATACGCCGCTCGCGCTTGTTATTTTTTATTTATTTTTTCGACCACTCGAGAACGAAATCGTCAATGTAACGTAATCTTGAAAAGAAGATTATATATATTGGATGTTAACAATAATACTGCACTTATTGGCGATAGGGTCTTAGGTGTATATTATAGGTACATATAATATGTATATTATAACGCGTGTATTATATTAAAATATTTAATAATAAAATTATAAACGACGTGCGCCGGCTTCGGTGCGCACCTCTCTACATATTATAGTCGCGCACCAAGGCCAGACTCAGTTCCGAAGGCTGCTGGTTCTCGGGTGACGTCACACCTGGTTTCTTTGTTGTCTCGTTTTCCGCTATACTGTGTGCGTGTTTATGTGCCCGCCTATATATTATAATTTATAAAGATATAATATCGTTGTTAGTTGTCGTTGTCGTTAGACCACGAGAAATTTTACCCGAAATATTGACATAATTATATTTATCTATTCTCGCGCCCCACCTTGACCCGGGCATAACCATTATGTACTGTGGTGTTAGGTACTAAATGAAAAAAAACAATTTTATATAAATAATGATGTGCATATAAAACTTCTCGGAAGAGGAGAAAAATGAGAGGTTGTACCACAGTGAGGTAAATACATGACTGCACAGATTTCTACGGAAAACGTACACATGTCTACATTTTGTATTGTCGTGTATTATATGACTGCGCCCATGAAAATCGCGTTTTACTCTGTGAAGTACCTTATATTAAATTATATTATTACACTGTTATAGTTTCATTTCGTATATTGTACGTGGTCACGTTGTACAAAATTGAAGAAAAAACCAACCCGGATACCCATTCGAAAAAAATTACGTTCTACTACATCATAAATGTTATATTATACCCGACTCCGAGAAAACGCATTGTTATGTTATATACGCCACCAACCGCGTGTGTGTGTCATCGTTACTTAGGTTCACGTCGAGTTTACAAACTGTTTGAACTCCGAACTCGGTAAAATGACAATCGTTGTTCATCGTTTGACCGACTGTATAATATAATAATACCATATATGTATACTGCGATGTGAAAGCCATGTGTTTTCTCGTTACACACCTCCGGACTCCAACGCACACTCCGTATTAGACATTTTTTCGTTATGAGTTTATGACTGAAGTTTTGCGAATACCACCGCTGGTTAGCCTTCGGACTCTCGAAATGTGTTTTTTCTAAAAATATTTCGGGTGTAAAACAAAACAAAATAAATATACATTTTATATATTATAAATTTGGAGAACGTCACTGTGGTTTGAGATTTAGGTTTCTAAACAGATTTATATTGGCAATTAACGTATTACGTTGCGTTAAACCAATAACCTTGGCACTGGCAGTATATATATATATATGTGTGTGTGTAATATTTAGAAGTTATCGTACCGATCTCGTCCTTAAATATAAACGACTCCAGTAATCTCTTCCTTGATGACATAATGACGGTAAAACGAACAGAGTAGGACGCGTGTATCGTCGCAAAAAAAACAAAAGTAATATTGAATTTTGAGTTCGCGAAATAATGACCAGCGGTTTTTATTGTTGCAACTGGTGGCGGCGCCAGCCTTGTGCGCTTGAGAACCAGGAAGGCCTTCGGCAGTTATACGTATATACTACATATATATATATACTTAGGTAATATATATATATGTGTGTGTGTGTGTGTATATTTATATGTATAATAAACAGTATAGAAATACGTTTTCGTCGATACGTGTATAATGTATTTATGTGTAAAAAAACGAACAAAGACTATGTTAAAAAATTAAATCTCTAACAGGGGCGTTGTTGCCGTAATGTGTGTGCATACACCTGTCCCTCTACCCTCGAATTAGGTCAGCCATCTGCCGATCCCGTTTCTTCAATTGGAGACAATTATAACGTTTTTTTTTTTTTTACAATAAACATGTATCTTGAGCCACGGCACATAGTAATATTATATACATGCACACATAGCGATGTGTGTGCGGTGTCAACAGGTGTTTCACGTTGAGATTTCATAGACTAATTTTTTTTTGTTTTTTATTTTGTTTCAGGTCAGTATATTTGGGTTTAGACGAAGAATCGTATGCTAGCATTAAAGATTCTGTTAAAGAGTTGTGGAATCTAATAGGGTGAGTGTTATTGTAACGATGTTTAACGCCACCGCCGGCGGTGACGGCTTTATAAATGCGGACGGGAGTGTCGTGTATACGCGTCCGTGAGGTTGTCGCGCACAAGCCGACCGCCGTTGGTGGTCCTCGAATGCCTGTCCCGGTTTTGTACCGCAGCGAGGCAGGAATGTAAAAATTCGCAGAATCTGCAGTTTTATGTCGCAGCCGTCACGCGCGCGTATGTACGCCGCTTGCAAACGCGTTTTCGGATCCTTTTTCTCGTTTTTACCAGGCATCGTTGTACACGGGGTTTAAGGGATTACTGTGTGTTTTTCGTCGGCGTAATACGCACGCTATAATAATATATAATAGCGGCATACAGGGTGTGCGCGTTTCGGGCGGAGAAGAGATCGCGTGGACCAGATAAGTTTCCGTGTATTGATAAAGCCGAAGCGAAGCTTTCGCGTTGGGGTGGCACTATCCCCATAGCAACACCCGTGCCCCCACTGCAGTGCGTTTGTGCGCTACTCGTGCAGCTCCCCTCGCCCCGTCCACCTATCCCTAACCCTATATTCGTACTACTCTAGGGCGTGGCGCTCGCCATCGTAAAGTTACCCGCTGCAATGCCGAAAAGCGTTTTGTGTGTGTGTATATATACAACATTGGGGATTTATAAACCGACCGGATTTTCCGTAGCGCTGCAGCGCGCGACGGTGACAAAGAAACGGTGCAGCGAACGCCGAGAGAGAGAGAGAGAGAGAGAGAGAGACTTTGTGTCGTACCGTATACAACGTCTTTTTCTATAAGTCGTACAACAATTTCGACTGTATGTACTGCAACTGCTACGACTGCCGCTCTCTCCTCGGGAGGGACTTTTAATTCAAGTTGTTTCAATTTTACTATAATATATATAGTGTGTAGACACTGCAACGGATAGATAACGCGTCTATTACTGATACACAATTATGCCGCACTAACCTAGTCATAAAACTCAGGTTATCGTCGTAATACTATAATCCCAATTATTTTAACCTTTTCTTTGTGTTCTTATTTCTGCGTCGACGGATTATTTAAAACAAAAAAATAAATAATAATGTGCCTTCTCCTCGCGCGTACTCATTATGATACTAATAAAAAATGTATAATATAATATTATGCACAACGTTACAAAAAATAATAATGTTATTATCGTAATGTACATCGACGGAGTATACGTCTAGAAATAACTAATAAGTAATATGTATGTACGTTGTATATTATAAAACCACGCGCGCGTGTACGCAGAATTGTTCAGCGACGCATGTCGATATGCGACGACCACGACAAACG
The DNA here is from genome assembly GCA_036289425.1 of Rhopalosiphum nymphaeae. NCBI lineage: Eukaryota > Metazoa > Arthropoda > Insecta > Hemiptera > Aphididae > Rhopalosiphum > Rhopalosiphum nymphaeae. The sequence continues at coordinate 5,195,796 of JAZAQC010000012.1, read as the reverse complement.
CATACATAGTTAGTACCACACCACACACACAGCTGTTATATGTTTGTAATATTACTTCTAATGATTTTTTTCTTTCCTTTAACGCGGGACGCCTCTTGAAAACGGTCGACCGTTGTCGTCATGCCTTGTATTATCAACATTATAATACATTTATTTTAACTTGCATAACAATAGTATAATATGTTATCTTTAATGATAATCCACTCGTTATGGACGCCTCCTATTGGTTCCCGGAGATATGAATGCGCCCAAAAAGTTGTCGAAGTTAACCTTATATGGGTCTGTCGATGTATATACTATAGGTATGCAAAGTGAAGGGGTTTTTTTTTATTAGTAGTATAATTTTCGTTTTCATTATTATTTAATCGCCGCGTGCCTTATTTAAAAAAAATCCTTGACGTTGTGCTGTTACAAAAATAAAAAATGTTTCGATGATCCACACACACCGCCTACTCTTTGTTGACTTTCTCCAATTCGTCCTCTTTATTGTGTGTGTGTGTGTACTCGGCACTCTGTGATGTGTCGTCACAATAATATTACACACGCACAAAAGCGACGGCTAGCGTCCCACGTCCTCGGTTCGATACAGCAAACCTCTCCTCTCACCGCGTGCGTTTGTAACAAAACTCCACTCAACTTTCACTCAATAAAAAATTTAAAAAAAAATAAATAAGAATTACGTTTCATGGTCGAGCGTTTTCAGAGCGGAACTTATGACGACAGGATTATGTAATTTTCGTGAAAATCTCTCTTCCACCCCTATTGGTTATCCAGCGGGTTAAACTCGTGGTGACAAATACGTACATGTCACCATTTCGTTGTCGTGCAATCAACGATAATCGATATAAATCGTGTTCATACATATTATTATTAGTAATATTTTATACGACTATATTGTATACATTATGAGTACAATAATTATCGTTATCGTTTCGACCAGCCTCGTATTGATATGTGTAAAATATATCTACGAGCTCGTATGACCCCACGATACTCGCGGAACGAGGAAGTATTGGTTGTCATGAATATGATGAAATACTATATTATGTTACTATAGTAGCGAGCAAGTATAGTACGAATATGAACGTTACAATTGATACACGATTGCGATGACGACATTGCTTTTGAAAAACGGTGGTAGACGCTCGTTCTAAAATTGAATTTAATCAGTTGTCCTTAAATATTGTACAATACTATACAACCTATTTAAATTTGTTTTCTGCGGTGGTGTCTGGTTCGTCGTTTGCATATAGAAATATTATTCGTTTCGTCGGTACGAGTTCTGCTGCACCCCGTCCACGTATTATTATAATATGTTATAACTACTCGGACCAAGCGGTGCATGTCCTCGTTTCCTAAGGATATAATAATGTATAAAAATATTTATAATATGCGTGTATAACGACTTCTGTCGCGTATATTCTGCCACATGTCCGTTCGCCCGGATGTGTAATGTGTACGTGTGTTGCCGGGTATTCTGGTGTAATGCATTGCCATATTAATAATAAAATGAAAACTGATGGTGCACCGGGTGTGTGTGTGTGTGTGAAACACGTGTGCTTCACCATCATCAACCACTGCACTTCTCAGGTTTCTGAATTCTCGTAAGTGTACGGTTTCTCTCTCGCCTTGTATGTGTGTGCGCCCTGTATAAATACCACTCAATCATCATGTAATAAATTATTATATTTGTACGTCGTGTACCGTCGATGACAGAGATTATTATCATTTCGCTGTGTATTTCAGTACTCTACAACTAACAAGTAATTTTTTTTATTATTATTATTCCAACGGCTGTGGGTACATAGAATTTTACTCGTCTTCGTCGGCACAATATTGTTTTCTCGGCGTGTTCTTCGTAGACCTCCTCCCCGCTATTCTTTATAGCGTGTTATATGCGATTTAGGACGCGCTGGGAGAAAGTAAAAGTATATTATTTTTATTATGATTACCATAACGCCAACCGGAGCATCCCGTTGTCGTCCGTCGGCAATGAACCAGTTACGGGTGTAATATAACGGGAGAAAGCGACTCGAATAGAATACGTTACGTGAACGCACGTAACTATAAAATGTATATATATAACAAGCACCCGCGCGTTGTCGAGCGGTGGCGAAAGGGTGAGCGGGACGTAGAAGGGGCCTCGCTCGCCGCCCCGTTCACTTTTTTGCAATGACACGATTTTGGTCGTAATGGATTTTCCACCGCCGTCCAGGCGTGTTAAAAATGAAAAAAAAATTTAAATCGCGCCGCCCGTAACAAACGACGGTGGTTTTATTTTCAACGGGAAACCCGACTATGAGAACCAGCTCGTCACGCTTTTTATGTTTCATACTTTTCCGTCGAATACCGCGACGCTATAAACATATTATTAATTCCGTCATAACCGATTCCGCCTTTCCGGGGCATAAAACGATTGGACGGGGGTTGCAGTATACTTATTATTATATTAACTCGACTGTTTTTTTTTTTTTTTTATGACGTGTGTCCCGTTGAAACTACCTCACTCCAATGTTGCGACTATATACAATATTCTCTCACGTTTCAGCCCAATATACGGCTGCTGCGTGTGTTTCACATAATCATCATGGTCGTCACCACAGAATTTTGTCGTTGAGCTGAGATGCCTCTGTAGCCCGATATACAACGTTTATATAAAACGTACTTAAACTCTAGGGTTTCGTTTTTAATTGCCCGCAGTCGTCGAATTTTAAACTCGGGCGACGTTCGGTCGATAAGCGTTATATTATATATTATTACAATATAGTACCATAGCTCTCTTTCTCTTTCTCTCATTAAAACGCGCTTCTGCTGCAGTTTGTACGTATAATAATATCATTATATACGCGCGGCGGTTCCCCTCAAGCGTATGGCGCGCACACCGCCGTAAAAAAAAGTTCCCGATTCCCCGGCGGGAATGAGTCACGCTACACACTAAAGGCAAACCCCGTGCTGCATACGCGTCGCGTACGAATCAATACCGCGCGCACCGAGTCCTTTTTTTGTGCCCATCCTCGCTCCCCCTCCCATGGAGATCGTTAAACCCACGCCGACGGACGAAGCCGCGCGTATATTAAAATTTATCATGTATTTGCAACGTACATTATTGTTGTGCTGCTGCTATGTACGAACGCAAAAGCCGCGTGCCACGCACCCCTTTAACAGAAGAGCGCCGCCCTCGCCGCCTTTGACGCGCTGCTGCTGTTCAACGACCCCGCGTCAACGGCCTTCAGAGTTTGTCGTATATTCGATTAAATAATTGGAATTGCGCTCTGTAATAAGAATTCAGCCCCGATGGGGCTGCTGCACATGTTTTCCGTCTGTTGCAGAAAGGGATTGTCTGGATCTCCGCTGTTCGCGATGTATTATAATACAATGAAACTTTCGTATTACGGTCTTTCATGATGGGCAACAAATTAAAAAATCGTATACGATAGAGAAATTCGTAAAATAGAATTACATAAATACATAAATAAAATAAGTTCTAATTTATTTGTGGTTCTCAATATGGTTATTATAGCAACAAATTGTATAATACCGACAATACCATCGTACACATTGTATAGGCATAATTTAGTTATACAATATTTTATATATTAAAATATTATGCAAATTACAAGTTTAATAATTTATTTAACGTGTAGGTATTGTTCCAATTTCCTTATTTTATTGTGTGTTGTAGCTTGTCCAATACTGAATTTGAAACACCACGGCTAGCAATTCGTACACAATATTATACTATCCGTTATTGTCATTATACAATATATAATATATATTTGTTTTGTTATAAGCTGCGCACAATTCGGATGCAGCCCAACGGTGATACGTAATTGTACGACTTCCAGAGCGACCAGCGGAAATGCTATTTCTACTATTTCCCGCTATCGTCAGAGTGAAAACCACAAAATAACAATAAATCGTCGTCGAGAATCCCGTTTATTCGTATCCCTCGATCAAATTTCGATTTTATAATAACGAATTATAAACGCATTCTATATAGTTTCGGTTCGTTTCGTCCGCGGACTGTGTATACTTTTGTGTGCGTGCATTGCGTATATTCAACTACGTCGCTTTCACTGGTTTTCACAACAGAGCTCGCTCGCGCTACCGCAACCGTCGCTGAAGTAAAAATATACCTATTAATGTACAACAATAAAAACTAAGACGGCGCCGCCACTGTAATAGAATATAATATAGACACATATTATACTTTATTTATACAAGACGTGGTCTAAATAGGTGATTTAACTATGTCGATATTTTCCATTTTAAATAGGACGTACCTATATAATATACGGTTGGTATGAGCTATTATGTATTGTACGGTGAAAATTCCGAAACAGAAAATAATATTAGAATTTTCTACGATTTTAGTGCCGTACGTAGTGTTATGCGTTTATTCGGTGATAGTACTTTATGTTATGTCCTTGACGAATACGGCGCTTGTTATTTTTTGTAATAGTGATTTTTTCCTTCTTTTCTGTACCTTCTAAACGTGTGCTAAACGTACCTCGGACCTCTACTTACCACCGTCTCGGCTAGTATATTATACATATGGTAGGAGTATTATTTACAGATAGCGAAGACGATCGTTTTAGAAATGGAAAGTTGACCGTTTTCGACGCACAATATAATTAACGTAATATATTTATAATTGAGGATTGCATTTTTATTTTTTGATCGCCTGCTGCAGAACGGCTGCCGCTGTGACGGCCTCGACACATGCCCAAGGACACAGCGAATATTCGACAAATTACGCTAGAACGTCCTGTTGGTGGTGTCCCCTTTAATTTCGTATTATTTTCAAGTGTAAATGTTAAGCCAATTTCGTTGATTATATCGTTGATTATATAAATATACTAATACTATCTATATAATGTGCTGTGCAAGCGCGAGTTTGCACATTTTTTACGTCCTCCAGGACACTCAAGGATGTGCCCTCGACGGACACGCGGCTAAATGTTCACGTATTTACCGATGGCGTTTAAAACAATATTGTGACTTATGTCTGCGGATTATTATTAGTATTATGACCAATGAGTGAATTAGCGCTTTCAATGTTATCTGAATCTAAAATCAGGTCAATATCGGTGTAATTGCTGCGGTGGTGGACGTGTGATGTATTGAGGTGTTGTGTGTACACTAGTAATGCATAGCGGCCCATGGAATTTATTTTATTTATTACATCATTTTCGAATATTTTGTACTACGTGAAAAATCGGATAAAGTTAATAAGGCAAATAAAATCGATCAACGTTCGTTTGTCTAGTCTCTAGTATAGTTTTATCGTCATTGAGAATCTGCAACAGTGATAGCGTTCCAAAGGAGAAGATTATTATTGTTTTGTTATTAATTATTCTCCTTTTAATTATAAATTTTTTTCATTTTCGCCAACAATAACACTTATTATATTTTCACACAATATTGAATGTAATACATAATTTTTGACCTTGATGAGCGCGTGAAATCGATTTATTTTTTCACATCCAATCTTTGAATATTGTACCTTGACTTTGAAACTTGTATTTTTAATAATATAATTTTTATATAATATTTAATATTGTTATTACGGTCGTCATCCGTGTGTGTTGTTTACGGGACTTAGAAGTTCAGCATATAATGGCACAACATCTGTATTATAATTGAACGTAATGGCTGGAGATAAAGACATGATATCATAATACATGTTTATCAAACGCTAAGGCGCACACGCACGCTATCGTTTGAACAAATAAATGCCTTAAGTCTATACGAACGAGATACTCGTTATGCCACCAGTTGTATTATTTTTCCCATTGATGCAGAATAACAAAATGTTTATTTTTTACAAAAAAAAAAAAAAAAAAAGCAATCGCCCGTTTGTTTTTCTATGACGGTGTGCATAGTTTAATGTGAATCGCGTAATTTCGATTTTATGAGGAATCTATTTTTCATAGATTTATACCTATATTGAAATCTTATTATATTAGTTGTATAATACAATTTATAAATAACCTAGCTTATCCGTGAATAATCATAATTATCAAATACAATTCCTTAGATGCTCACCGAAAAATCAAAATACTTTGATCGTATTTCCTGGTAATCTATATTATTTAGGAAGATATTTTTATAAAATTATAAATTCAAGGAAAAAAAAATTATAAAATAGCATAATTTATTTTTACTGCGAAGTGAATCTAAATTAATTTTACTTTATGTAATATTATAGTTAATTGTAATTATGTAATTCTTTTTAAAATACATTTTTATAATTAGATTTCAATTTTCTTAATTATTATGTCATAAATATTTCGATTTGCTAAATATATGTTAATTACCGCGATAACGTTAAGTACCATCATTTACCTAACGCGTCAATATAATAAACGTACGATGTTTCCAATCCGTCTAACGTCCAATGGCGAACACCTATATGTATTTATTATTTATATTATTATGTGTGTTGATAGAATGTAATTTTAAAGATTTTTAAAGTCGTAAACTTACACGTATTATTTATCACTATAGGTTGAGTATAAATATGTATGTAAAATTAATATATAGTCATAGACTCATACATTCTCGTGTGAAATATATATTGCTTGATGATTCAACCCATGAGATTTACTTTTTACTAATTGTTTAAATTTTTTGCTTTTTTAGACTGAAGGGCACCGGTGGCAGTGCTCTGGGTGGTGCGAGCAGTGCATTAGTAGGCACCAGCGGCAATCTAGGCGCGGCAGCAGCCGCTGCTGTGCTAAGCGGCGGTAGCAGTCGCGTGACGTCGTCGGGCGTTGAGCTCAGGGAGCTCAGGCGCCACAACTACAAGGCTTCCGTGTCGGTGCTATCGCACCTGAACAAAGGCAACGCCGCTTCGCCATACGTCAGCATCGGAGGAGGACACCGACAACGGACCAGAGCCCACCGGGCCATGAACATGGGCCAGAAAATATCTAGTGAGTATAATATTCGAAACGATGTATAGACGTATAGATAAAGAGTTGTGCTAGCACATGCTTCTAAACCAACTACTCGACCAAACTCTTCAACCCTTATCGTGTCTATTCTCGACCACCACTCCGATTACAACAATACGATAGATATAATACACCATCACGTCATATTCGCGGCGTTGTTCTTCGTCATCACCGACGACGAGTTTAATCGACTTTTCACCGTTGCCTTTTGTTTTTCGTTCCCTTCCCAGCTTAATAATAATTTTAAACGCATGTAAAAATGTCCCGGGTACGATGCATTTAATTTTTATTATTTTTCTCATACGAATCACGTGGATCTATATACAGCTATACGGATGCGGAGGGTGCAGCCGGGAAAAACTCGCCCCGTTGTCGTCGTCCCGACACTCCCACCCTCCGCGAAATCCGATTCGACGCTGCGGCGAATATTTTGCCGACCTCGTTCACAGTCCAAATAGTCCGTCGGTCGCCGTCGTGTGTGCGTGCGCGTAACATCCGACCAGTGGTCTAAAATACGTGATGTGTATACAGAGCGTTCTGAAAATCCGTGTGCCGCGCGTGTGTAATCGACGCAGTTGTTTAATCAATTTATTTGTAAAGGCCTCTTCTCGATAGTCATTAACGCGCCGATTAAAACGACAATTCTATCTTAAATATAATCGGGTCGGTCCAAAAATCGTTGAGCGGAGGACTTATAGATACGGAAAAACGAGTTTTCTTATCTGTCTGTCGAGTCAGCGGGGTGGCCTGCAGCGTTTTAAGAATCGTCCGTCGCGGTGCATACCGCTCTAACCAGAGACACAATCGTTCTACGCCAGCCGTTGAATAACTCTCGTTGAAATATTATAATAAAATATGTTTTAGAACCGACCGTTTTCCGTTTATAATATAAACGTTTGTCTCTGTGAATATAGCGGACGCGCGTGTATCGCTTTCAAAGTTATCGGTGTACGTTTATTTTTTCACCGCGTGTATAATTTCGGTGTATTCTTATTGTTATTATTTATTGTCATTGTTTTCATTTTGAATAATATTTTATTTCGTTTATTGCCACACGCATTTTTATTATATAATTTACGAGACATGACCAACGGAACGGTGACACCCGCAGTCGACGACAACTCCACCGCCTTAGGTAAAAGTAAGTGAAACCACACTGTGGTTTAAGACAACGTGTACGATTCAAAATCGCGGATTTTTTACTAGGTACAACCGCGTGTTTGTTGTGTTGTGTGCGTCAGTCGTTTTTGCCGAAACGTTTTTGCGCGCGGCCCAGTACGAAACGGTTTTTATAATGTTAGTCACCTGTGATTCAGTCAGCGCTACCACTCCCTCCTATCAGCCATCCCTCTAACCATAATCCGTGCCTAACTTATTGCTATATATATATATACCTTTATGTATTCTAATTGTTATTCACGTCGTGTGTTTCAGGTGGAGTTAAAACTGTTAGCCGCGAAAGTGCGCAACCGTACAAGCCCGTAGTACCCAGAGAGCTGGCCCAAGATTTTGCTCGTCCGGCCAGATTAGACATACTATTAGACATGCCGCCTGCGTCCAAAGAAATGCAAATCAAACACGGCTGGAACGCAGACGATAGGTCTCTAAACATATTTGTCAAGGTAATGAATAATACATTTGTTTATGTATCCTGTCGTGTACAGTTTTTCCATTACAATAATCCACTTGCCGTTGATGTCTTGCAATAATCGTGCTTTTGTCATTCGTTTACAGGAAGAAGACAAACTGACATTCCACAGGCATCCAGTAGCCCAGAGTACTGATTGTATCAGAGGTAAGACTGGCTTGACCAAAGGTCTGCACGTGTGGGAAGTAAATTGGTCGACTAGGCAACGCGGCACGCACGCAGTGGTCGGCGTCGCGACACAAGATGCACCTCTACACTCTGTCGGTTACCAGAGTTTGGTGGGAAGTAACGACCAGTCATGGGGCTGGGATTTAGGGCGTAACAAATTATACCACGATTCGAAAAGCTACGATGGCATCACGTATCCGGCCTTGCTCAAGCCCGACGAGACGTTTATAGTGCCAGATAAATTTTTAGGTACGTAATAAAACCTCTCGTATACCTTGTACAAGTAATTCGTTGTTCTACACACTATCCATGTCAATACTTGTGAAATAATTATTATATCATGTTTTCGTTTTGTTTGTAGTTGTTTTGGATATGGACGAGGGTACACTATCCTTTGTCGTAGACGGCCAGTATTTGGGCGTAGCGTTTAGAGGCCTCAAGGGGCGGAAATTATTCCCAATTGTCAGCGCTGTTTGGGGTCACTGTGAAATTACTATGAAATACATTGGCGGACTAGATCGTAAGTATAGTGCTATTGCAGCTCAGCTAACTGTTTGCATGCAACGTCGCCATATAATATTTTAATAAAATATCAATTTTGTTGCAGCTGAACCCTTACCGCTAATGGACCTATGTAGACGAGTCATTAGACAACGAATCGGTAAACAATACCTAGAAGAACGCGTCATGGACCTGAACCTGCCGCAATCTCTAAGCGTTTACTTATTATACCGGGATAGGAGATAACGGGGCCAAAAGCCACGCCGAAAATATTGATCAACAGATCTCAAACGTCGATCCGATTCCTCCCCTACTTATCTGTCCTATTCCCTGCCCTGTCGACTCAACACCATCTCCTCACCCACCCACTAATAACTCGTATCTCCTCTACCTCAGGCCAGTAACCGCGACGTTCGCTAAACTAGTCTCCCCCCCTCGTGATTCCCTCGTTCAAGTTTCCATTAGTAACACCCTTACCCCACCCATCCCATGTAAATAATACTCGATGCAAACACCCTATCCCTACCCCATTTAAATTACACAAACACGAAACTTTAAGTAACGACTGATGTATCAAGTGTCAAGATAGTTTTTTTTAATATATTAATTAATTTAAGGTTTAGGAAAAAAAATTGAAGATAAACTTTTGTACAAAGTCCATAAAATGCCTATTCGGTATTATAAGAGAGAAATTAAGCGCGCAACATAAATACCGCGTATAATTTTCAACTTGTGAATTATATTTTTTTTTTATTATTATTATTATTATTATTATTATTAAAATTAATTTCTATCCTGGTTTACTTGTACTATATAATTATACGCGCGTGCTAAGGACAATGAAATCTTTTTTTTTTTACCAGTTTTGACTAATTATTTGTATATAACTACAAGTTACATGTTTTTTTTCCTCGTCATTGTTTTTATATCACAAATAAATTATGTTTTGTAACTGAAATGTTCTTGGTATATTATATTCGGAAACTGTTTATTATTATATTATTATCATTTTTTTTTTTTTTTTTGTAGTAACGAATCTATAACTACACTTTCTTTATGCGAGTTAAAAATAGTTTTTCATTTATTATTATTTTTTTTTAGTTGTTTAATAGAAGATAATAAAAAATGTTATTGTTTTGCAAAATTTTCTTTGGCAGAACATTCAACATCACTTAATTGTTCTGTTAATGAAAGCGATATAATGAAAAGACATTTAAAATTAAACATACATTTAAAAATGAAAAAAAATAAATGTAGACTAATATTTAATTTATGTATCGAACGTTTGTAAATAAGTTAATACGTTTTGTTTATTTTAATTTTTATTATTTTTTTCAACGATAAATTTGTTGGCTGACAGCAAAACTCGTTTTGTGATAGATACGACTTAAGTAAAATATAATATATATAAACATATATTTTTTTTTTACATTTCAGTTTCTCGAAAAATAAACATAAACCAATTGATTTGTAAATACATTTTTCTCCTGTGTAACTGTTTGAAACGTTAAGTACGAGACAATATATTCAAATATATAAAACAATATTTTCTAAGAAAAAAATTTGCATTACAATATTGTTACCATATTATTTAACGTTCAAGTATTACACAATTTTATGTTTTTTTTTTTTTTTTTGAGTAAACATTTATTTGGGCACATGTTTTAGTTAAAATTTGTACGCGTTTGTTTAGCCAGTTGGCAGATTTTTGAGTGTTGATTTCTGCAGTTAATTATCTTCTTTTTTTATTGAAAGAATGCAAAAACTAAAACAATAATTAGCCTTGAATGTATATTTTGTAAAAGATAATTTCGGAAAATGTGCAAAAGGTTTTTATTATTATTATTATTATTATTATTATTATTATTATTATTATTATTATCAATTATATTATACTTGTCAAGAAGTGTTACTGTCAAGTAAACTAATTAATATCATGAAAGTGTGTTTTGCATTTGTTTTGTTGTCGGTCTATACTCTATATACCAACAAAAATTACCTTTTGACCCTTTATCATTATTTTATTTTAAAACATTTAAAATGATGTATATTGTGTCTTACTATACCTGAGTTACTATGAGTTTTAAGTGAATAATAATACTTTATAATAAATAATAATAACTTATTTTATTGTACTTGATAAAATGATGGAATTGCCTAACGAATATCCATATAATGTTTGTTTTTAAATGTAGATAAATAACCTGTATTTTGTGGCATTCAACAGTATATTATAATATTATCTAAGATAACAAATATTGTTTATTCTATCATGTGCAATATTTTTTATTTTCTACCAATTTGGGTCTAAAAGTATTAGGTATTACTGTTTAAATTCTTTATTATGTTTCATATATAATAGTATGTACTTAAAATGATAAAATTAAACAATTATATTAGTCAAGTAAAGCTTACCCGATGAAAAAATTCATCTTTATAAAATTGTTGAGTTAAAATTAAAAACATATATTTACTTATATTTTAAAAACATAAACTAAGCATATTTCAATTTAGTGTTGATACTATAATTAATTACAGTATTGGTTGTCATTAGAACACTCGATATTAGTTAATCTAAATCTTAAAAAAATGTATTGTTGAATATGATTTAAGACAAATATTCATCATGTTTGATATTTCACAGTTATAAATAGTTTATTAACTGATAAATAATAATATTATATCTTTGTAATAATAATTTTGTAAAGCTTATCCATCTCTATTTTATAGTTTATAATATGTCAAAAGCAATAAATTACTCCAAAAATAAAATACATTTCACAAATGTTGCTCATCAAAGTCCAAGGCAGGTATTTTTAGTATTTCTTAATTTACATTTGTACTTTATAGAGTAAATGGTAGTGTCAATGCATTGTTTATTGACTATTGTTTTATTCAAAGTTATTCTATTTGTTTACATCTGTAAATAATACATGAGCATTGAAACTTTTTTTGTAGGAAATCATACCATGTAATGGATAATTTAGTATAATCAATTTAAGTTTCCCTGCTAAAACTTTATCACTCTGCATAATGGGGTTGCAAATATATCTCTTTTTCAATGTCTTGAGCACCGCTGCTAAGTGCAAACTAATTAGTAGATACCGATTATCAAGTAATGACATAAACACTAAAAGAATGATTTTGTCGTGTTTAAAGTTAATGCCGAATTTTACTTTACTCTTAGGTAGACTAAATGTGTTTTCACGTAACCCCGTGCAGTCGCCAATGATGGCACACCAATTTACAATACGGTCTATTGTAGCCTGTATCATGGAAATTCTTAGAAGCAACCACAAATAAACATTTACAGGCTTATTGAGTGAGTTTCCAGTAAAAGTACACATTATAAAAACTGTAGAAGAGAGTTAAATTACTTGTATCTAAATTCTAGAATTGTAGTAAACCTGATTTGAATGATTTTATCGATTAATTAGAATGTTAGATGATCAAAACGACAAAAAAGACAAAGAAAATGTTCTTTACGGCTTTTTTTTTTTTTATAGGTATTTTTAATAATAATTTATTTACATAATACATTATACATATTATACGTTTTATGTTAAAAATGATAAATTGCAATAAACAGATCACCAATAATATTGGCGACTTAAGTATAAAAAATTTGTATTTATTAATAATAATTATAATATTTTTAATTAAATGTTTATCGGAAAAAGTAATAACCATTTACAATATTCAGTATTGTTTATTTTTGCAAATTAAGTAAATTATCTCACATTACATAAGTTATTTCTTTACCTGTATAAACATTTATTTTTTTTATATCCATTTGAAATTCAAATTTTTACAAAATTCGTCAAAATCACGAAAATAGGTGAACTTCAAGTATTTTGTAGTATAAAATGTTCAATTTTATAGGTAAAGTATGATAATTTAATACAATGTTCGTTATAAACAGTTGAGTAAATTTAAAAATACAAATTCGTTTTTCTATAGAATTTAATTATTATGTTGATACTAACATATGGGACCACAATTAAAATTGCCTATATAAACTCCTTAAAAAGTGGATATAATATGGCTCTAACTCTCTAAGAACGCTCCATTCGCCTGCATTGTCCTACACACAACACACATACAACAATAATTTATTAAGTATACAAAATATCTGTGTTCAATTGAACTATTTTTGTGTGGTTTGCTTTAAAATCAGAGTGAATTTAACTTATTATATAAGTCAGTTAAAGTTTGGTTTTATTTGATATTTTAATTTTTAAGATACTAGTATAAAAAATACTAAAAATTAAAAATGTTCATACATAGGTAACTTAAAAAATAAAAGTATTGTAAAAAGCAAACTTTTACTTTTGAGCATAGATAAGGTTTTGACCTTTAACTTTGATAATAGGTAAATTTACATTAATATTAAAGTTGACAATACTAAGTAGTAATTTAATTCAGTTGAGCCCAAATTTGCCATATTTTGTGTTTTTAATGTTTTTATGATGACTTCTTACATATCCAACAATAGTGCAGTGTTAAAGTTGCAGCCATGTAAAACAATAATGCCAACACCATCTATAGCCAATGAGTGCAGGAGGTAACCAACCATTCATTTTAGCTTCATTTTTTTATTAAAAATACAATATACTATATTATTCAGCTCACCGGTAATGATCACAACACTCAATGTTGATTTTGACGGTTTTTTATTATTTATTTGTGATAATAGCTAATATAATTATGATTTTCAATGGTAATTTATATTTCAAATTAAATTTTCAAACATTTAAATATTAGCAATTACGTTTTTTGAATTAATCGTTAAATTATCATAACTTTTCTATGTTAATACGCAACTGCATGAATGTGATAACTAAAAATTGAAGGCTGGCTTCACACTTCACACTTTCACAGAGTGTAATACCATAAACAACACCATGTAGTTATCACTTATTTATCTATGGTATTAGTGTATTACTTACATAGTTACATTTGGAGATAGATTTAACATCATTTTTACGAATTCATATTCAAACTCGAACTTATATCAATTTTTTATTAGAATTTAAATTTATTTTATTAATCCATTTCAGTTTTACACAAAAATGTAACTAGTTTTCATTTCAAAAAAAGTTTAATTTTTAGTTATATATTAAGTATATATTAAATATATATTAATTTAAATACATATCAAGTATTCCGCTATAAATATAATTTACATGAAATTATTTTCCAAGAATGTTAATTAAAAATTAAAATTTTTTTGAAATGAAAACTAGTTACATTTTTGTGTAAAACTGAAATGGATTAATATAATAAATTTAGATTCTAATAATTATTTTTAATAACTTTTTTTTTGATTGCTCTCAAACTGCTCAAATTCAAGAATTTATTTCTTATAAACTTTCAACTACTCAATATGTTTGAGAATTAATTCCTACTTATATTGATTAAAATTAATGTTTATTTGTACAAAATATTTATTTAAGCCTATTTGATTGTGTAACATAAAATTTCAGGAATCTGTAAAATCTCAATTAACTATACATGTCATTGTAAATACCTATAAAATACAATCATTTTAATACCTCTTGAACTCAATTTCTGTTCTATAGTAGCCTACCTTAATAATAAACTACTTTTGTCATTATATTTTGTTTTAAAAGTTATCTATTTTAATTAACAACTTTTATTTTTACTTGGTGATAGTAATTGAACTTTAATTGTCAAATATAATCAGTTATAATTTAAACTACTCTGATCAGGTCTCATTATCAATACTCAATGCTTAATTGTTTTACTATGATAATAATAATAAGCACAAATTAATGAAGATCAGGAACATAATTCTAACTATTTTAAATCTCAAAACTTTTTATAAAATATATATTATACATTTTGTTTATATCAAAATATGTTAAACGAAAGCGTATATGCAATTATATAAATAACATTTACTACCAGAAACATAAATTATATACTGTATCAGTGTTTGAAAATGTTTGATAAATCCATGCCTTGTTTGGCTTCAAAGAATGTGTAAGACAGTGTTATGTCATCAATGTTTTCCATTTTCGGATCAGTTGTATACTCTGGATCAATAAAAAAAAATACTGGCATATCAACCTAAAAAATTTAAAAATCATAGTCAATACTGTTGTTGTACTATAGATGGCTTATTAATACTTCTTCATTTGGATTTAACTGTTGTTCTTCAAAACAAAAACATTGTATTTTATTAAAATATTGTCCTGCCTCAAAAGGTACAACATTGTAGGTGCTGATACCCGTAATTGGCTTATTTAATGGATTTTTAGCTGTATAAAATGCTAATGCTGTTTCACCTGGTGCTACCTAATATAAACATAATATTAAGTTTTTATTATTATTTTTGAATAATAAAAATAAAAAAAATAAATTTTTACCCTTTCCCATAAAGTAGCTATAACGTATAAAGTTTAAACTATAATTAAATTAATTGATTATTAAATTGTAGTAATATTTATATGTGCATTTGAATTTAAAAAAACTATTCTAGAAATTAAAACAGAAATAAAAAATAAAGATAACCAAAAGGTAGTTTGCTAATGTTCAAAGTGGATAGTCCAAACATTCAACTACTAAACTAAAATTAAAATGTTACAACAATATTGTAATCACCATTTCAACCTGTTCAACAAAAATGCAAAGAGCTATATTTAAAATAATACAATTGCATATTTGCATGTTAGATATTTATTATTTTCCTAGTGACTAGCACACTAGGTATCTTTCTACACTAGATGTCTAGACACCTTTTATTAAATAATCATATTTCTACTTCAAACATCATTTTGTCATTTAAAAGTTAATATTAATTATTATTATAATAAAAATCTATGGCGTTAAGTATCAAATTGATAAAGAATGAAGCAGTTGTGATTTTATAGAATATAATATTTATTAATTATCCAACCAAATTAATTGTTAATCATATATTGGTTATAATTTATCTGGATTATCAATGTTTTATTAAATTTAAAGGTATTACTTTGATTTCATTCTGAAGAGGTTTAAAGCTCCATTGCATACTGGACGATGTATCAGCAGTAAAATGAACTTTGATCTCTCGATTTCTATTAGGCTTCATTGTTTCTACTTTTGAATCTTCAATGTTATGGTTAAGTGTTCCACCATAACTGAATGCCTACAAATGGATCTACATTTTAGTAACTTATCAATGTCATGTATCCATAATTAAAAAATAATTAAAATTCTTACCTGACAAAACATTTTGTATAGTGGCACAGCCGCATAACTTAAACCGACCGTTAATACTCCTAACGAAGAAAGATAATATACAGTAGACCGTATTCTCTTTTTTTGCTCACTGTTTGAACTAGTATTGTGTGTACGTTTGTTAAATGCTGAATTTCGAGGGCAGTGCAAGCCACACATGGGCCGCACTTTATTAAGTGCTTTGAATATCATTTTTTTTTTTTTTTGGTCTAACGTCTTGATCGAAGAAGCATGATATTTCTGGATGTTTCTCTAATAGAATAATATCTGACGATTTTTAAATATGATTATTATGTACGTACTAAAATAATGATTTAGAAATTTGTATTCAACAGTCGCTAAACCGTAATTGATGAAATATTTATCACTATTATTCAATACAGAGTGGTGCTATAAAACAAGTCACAAGGCATAGTGTTTGGCGACTGACATAAATATTTAATTCGGTATGATCCACTGAGATTGTGACATAATGAATTAATACATTAGATCATTTTAGTTTTGGCTTTATGCAGTTAACTAGTAACTACTTAATAGTTATGTGAAGGCGAATCAATAAATTTAAATTGTTTAAGTAAAAAATAAATTTTAAATTTTAATATTACATTAAATTGTTTCTGTTATCATAGTTATTACACAATGTTATTAAAAAGATAACCTTAAATTGATATTATCGATGACAGTGATAATACCACAAGATAGATTGATAAATAAGCTAAATAGCTGATTAAGAAGTTTTTAAATATTTAAATGTATTTTAGTTTTTTCTTAGTAGTCAGCACAAACTATAATTTATAAGATAAAACAACATATAGAACTAAGAACTTATATCTAACTTGCTTAGTTCGTGGTAGTCAGTGTATAAGAGTATAAGACATAGATATAAGTACTAATTAATAATAAGTAGTATTGCTACTAAAAATCTAATTGAATTTAAAGTACCTGTTTATTTGCATAAAATCATACCAAACTAACCTATTATTATAATAGCTCCAACAATTGTTTAAGTATTATTGGCATATTAGTATGCAAGATAACAAAAATAAACGTTCTTCATTGACCATTTATAGGATCTTTTGCTGCTTCAATAATGGTATACCATCTAAGATAAGATCTTTTAGTCACTTCTATTTATCTTGTTTTTATTCCCCTAATCTCTAGTTGTTAGAGGCAACATTTGCCCACTTGATTTTTATTATAATAATTGCCACAGGTAATTCTTAGTTATTTAAAAACTTTTAAAGTATATTAAACATTAGGTCATATATTTTTCTTTCAAACCTCAAAAGTCTTCACATTTCCCAGTTTGCAACACATGTCTCGTACACATACATTAGAAAAGGACACAGGTGTGTATATTTTAAAAAGAAAAAATAAAAATAATTCTTTTTAATTTTATTTAAAAAAGGTTTCATACAAATTATTGATATTCTTTCAGAAACGCCTTGTTATACCAATTTAAATCTAATATGTTATAGCATAATGGTACTCATTTGCTGATTGCTCACCTGTTTTAAGCTATTATAACATATTAAATATTAGTTAATAAATATCATTCATTTTTTTTTTAAGTTGGTCAGATACTCAGATTAAATGATAACCAAAGATTAGTCATTAAAGTTAAAATAAGTTTATCTATAATTAATTGTAAAAGTACATAAAAAATGCAATTTTAGAGGAACTAAAAACATTACATTGATCCTGGTAAATTTAGTCAGTGGGTGGGTAGTTTATGAAACTTATTCCAAGTTCTGAAGACTCAAACCACTGCATTTTTTGTAAACTTTCTATTGACTTAAAAATTACAGTTACAAAATATCTGAATATTAAAGTAGCTATTTATATGGATATATATTTTGAATACAACGCGTCTAAAATTAAGAAATATTTTTTATTCTTAATATTACATTTTCCTTTATTTTATGCATATTTACAATGCTATTTTTAAAACATTTTAAAGGTTGAAAAAATATAAGCTAAATTCAATAAATTTAATAATTTTTATTTAAAAAATTAAATTTTAGGTAAGTTTTTATAATACATAGGTATAGCTGAATATAATGTAAGGAAACCAACAATAGGTAACACACATATATATATATTTTTTTACTTACAATTAATTTGAAAATTATTCCATTACATACAAATGTTGGAAGTTACTTTGACAACTCAACTAGGATGGAATTATTAGATATTTGTTAACCTAAACATGTAAATAAATTAATAATGATTATAAAAATTATATTTGTTAAAATTTGACTAAAATTATTAGGTATAATATGAATAAACTTCAAAAATCAATTTTTTTTTTAACTAATTATAAACTAGATTAAAGATATTAACTTATCAATAATTACATACAATTAGAAGAATTTATGTATTCAATCAAATACATTTTAACAATTCATTATAATTACAAAAATTAAAATGTATCTACATTGATATTTATAAATTTATTTATAAAGTTGTTTTATAGTTATTTTTAAATGTTATAAGTAGAAATATTATAATTTTAATTTGTAGTTAATTTTTGATAAACAAAAATACTATACATATATATATATTTATATTTTGTGTAAAAAATAATTTTAAAAATATAAACAAAAAAAAAAAAAAATGATGAAAATTTAAAATTAAAACAAGATAATGGGGAATCTATTGCAAAAAAAAAAAAAATAAATAAAAAAAATATTGTATAAGTATAAAACAACCAAAATGGAAATTGTTTGTTCGTTAATCGCCATTAATCTGAGCTCCTAAAATTAAAATTAAAAATATTACAACAATTATATTAATTATTTTGTAATAATAAAGGATTATTTAAAATGATTCACCAGAGGCCACTAGACTTATGTGACTACTTCTTTTAGGGATGTTGAAAAATACTGATAAGTAGAAAATAACTATAATCAATGTCATCAATCTTAGAGGACTGAGGGGCTGAAAAATTGATGTGCTAGATATGCTGTAAGAACAATAGGACTATTGATTAATAGTTAATGAAGAACTTTACAACATTATTCATACAAATTAGGGAAGCTTGGGAAGGCTGTTCTATGTGAACATTAATTATAGATTACAATAATTAAATTTCAAATAACATTATTTTAGTGTCAATTATCACACTAAACCTAAAAACTAATATTATACAATAATTTGGAATCGGTTAATTCATCTTAAATAATCCTAATAATATATAGATTATAGGTATAGGATTTGAATATAATAATTATAATATACTATAATCAATATATTTATTTAATATTAATTTAATAATATTTTAGTGCTACCTGCTACGCCTATGCCTTCGATGTCTATCATATGATCTTGAACGACTACGGCTTCTTGACCTAGAGTATGATCTAGACCTAGATCTGGAAATTGATCTACGTCTATACCGATCACGGCTTCGTGAACGGCTCTTAGATTTTTTAGATCGACCACTTCTCCATCCACGTCGTCTATCACCTATAGAAATATAATGAGTATCATATAAATTATTAATTTAATTTTGTTAAAAAATAAGTAATTTTTAATTATTAAACAATACCTCTTCCTGAAAATCCATTTGAACGAAAACTGTCTGCTATATCTTTCAGTTTGGGACTGATAGTCTGATTGGCTTCTGTGAGAACTGAAACCAAGTCTGCAGCTTGTTTGGCATTTGACTGTGTAAAGAATGTGTAAGCTGTACCTGTCTTGTGAGATCGACCGGTACGACCAATACGATGTACATAGTCTTCAGAATTATTTGGATAGTCAAAATTGATTACAAACTTCACATCTTCCACATCTAAACAAAAATTAAAATAAATTAAGAAAAATAAATAATAGTATTAAATATCAACACTTGTAGCTGTTAAATGTTGCTGTTTGACCTAAGACTCCAAATCACTTTCATTTACCGTAATGAATCTCCAAAATAACATTGTTAACTTTTTGTTTATTTGCTATTTACCATCGACATCCGGTGTACGTGTTTAAGCGCCCCACACGGGACAACGATTGACGTTGGACACGTCACAACATACACAGACAGGTCAAGGCGGCAGTTGGGGGGACAGCTGTGTGGAATGACTAGCCCCACGTTGCCGCCAGTGCGCGACCACTCAAACTACTTGTGTAGCCAGAGCCGCCACGAACACACAGACCCACACGCAATTATTTATGCATGTCCATTTTCGAGGCACAGCGTCGACAATGCGACAACTTTGATACATTTTTAAAGTATTTTTTAAATTTAGTACGCATTGTACAGCTTGTGTGTGCCTCTGTAATGTAAAATAAAACAAAAAACAGAACATATCAAACACCTATAATTCCAGGTAGTTCTAAAAAAAAATACCCATTTTACGTATATATACAAACTTGCGTTAAATTTCAATGCAGATTTAAAATATAAGCTACATGAATCCAACAAATTTAACATATTAACAGACACACACTTAACATCATTAATAGAATGCCATGAAAGCCATAATGAATAATTATTTCTATTGACATAAATATAAGAATTACAGATGATACTTTGCTTTAATTATAAGTAGTAACAGGGCATTAAGTTATAAAAGTAAAAATAAAAAACCTAAATTAAAGTATTATATTATTTGGAAAAATTGTTTTTACAAAGTTGTTAAATTATAGTAAGAATATTGTTTTGTTTTTTATTTTTATACCTATTTATGTCGAAAATGAAAAAAATTTCTTCAGCAAGTTGGCAATTATTTTCTAAAATCTAAATATGTAAGAAATTTTATTCAAAAATGCAAAAATATGTCAAATACAATTTTGTAAATGAATTTTAATTCATATTATTTATAAAAATTCATAAATATTAAAAGGAAAAATACATGCAGTTGCATATAAATCCGTGCTCTACTGCTCTAATAATGACCAACATGTTAATTAAGTTCCAAGAATAGTTTTTATTTTAATGTTGATAAGATTAACATTAAAACTTAGCAAAAATTAATATTGAATAGTATAATAAGAAAATTGAATAATATGTGATTAAAAAAATAACTTAAGGGTTTTGGAGCTGACGTATTTCATTACAAAAATTTGTGAAATACAAATTTTTTTCTATAAAAAAGTCTCATTTTTACAAACTCTAATTTAAGAAGTTGTAATAAATGTTTTTATGATTTACAATTTACATAATGTAAATGAGAAAATAAATTTTTTTTAGAATTAATAAATAAAATTAGTTAAGTTTTAAATATATCTTGTGATACTGATAATTGATGCGTAAACATTTCATATAAATTTATGATTATGACTCCCCCAAAGGTTTTGCAGGTTTTGGAAATATTGGCTTATATTGAAAATAATAGTATTATGTACCGAGTGAGCTACTTCTCTATGGGTGTCTCAGTTTTTCAATATTCAATAGGTTTCAGTCACCAAAACAATTCTGCATATTTGTAAAAGAAATAAATAAATTTATATATAGCAATATAAGTTCTAATTTCAAGTTTTAAAAATAAACAAATAATAAAAGGTTTTATGTTTAAACAATTTTCTTCTATTATAACAAAAATCTACTATTTTCCATGTATGACTTAGATAGATACCATTAACAATATTATACTTAGTAAATAATAATTTGCAAAAGAGAAAGCAAGGCAAAATTTCTGTTATAAATCTTTAGTAACTAATATAATGTGATCTTATTTTGTAAATTCTATTATAAAATTATTAATTTATTAGACTAATTATTTTTTTATTATGTGGTATAAAATTTACAGTTACAGTTAAAATTATACAACCATAACAATTTTAATTTTGAGTTCAAATTGAAATTATGTTTTTGGTATCCCAAGGCAAATTAAATTGATTCTTAATCCAGGCTTATACTCAGTCATTGAAGAGTTTAAATTTTGAGTAGATTTCTTAGAATCTTTTATATCAATATATATGCCTGAACAGGCTGTTTTTTAAATTATATTACCAAATTATACAAGAATATAACCTATGAAATAAAATAAAATAGAATAGCTAATATTTATAAGTAAGTACAATAAAATAAATTAGAAATGAAGGAGTAATATTGGTTTAAATTACAAACAACTAAGTTAGGCAACACAACTATAAATAAATATTAAAAACTAAAGTTAGTAAGATTTAGGTAGCAAAGCAACTTATGCATAGGATAATTAGAACTATTGTTAGTTCAGTAAAATATAGGTTTTGAATGAGTGTAAAGAAACAAAAATTAATACCTGGGTCATGTTATGTGGTATTTAAGAGTGATGTAATGAAAAAGATGAATGTCAGCAGGACAAAGGTAGATAAGACATATAGAGTTTAGTTTAATTCCAAGACATTTAGACCAGGCATAAAAATATCAAGTTCAGATTGAAAAAACTGACAACTATCTAGAGTGCTTCTATTAAAATATGTAGTTAAATCATCAGCAAACAAAATCAATTTTGCATTAGATACAGTTCATGATCTTGTTGATAAACAAAATAAAGAGAAATCCTCTTTCAATGACCACTCGAGAATCCTGGAAAGCACATTAGTCAATAATGAGGTAGAATTTGAGATTTTAATGTAGAATCTTTATCTGTTGTTGATATAAGATTTTAGCCATGAGAGTAGTGTATGTCAATGCCAAAGAACTCAGTTTATAGAACAGGATACTGCATTATACAACAGAATTTTGTTGTGTATATTCATTTTTATTTAATAATAAGCAAAGGAAATTTAGGTGCTGATTCAATAAAAATTTTTTGAATGCGGGAAGTACATATGGTCAATTGTTAATTATAGGGCTGAAGTACTTTTTTTTTGGTTATAATTAAAATACAACTTAATAATTGTTTATTTTAACTGCTAAAGAAAAGAGTAAATATATCAACTATCCTATAGAATTAAGTAAATTTATGTGTTTAAATAAATTAAAATAATTAGGAATAAAAAACTGAAACACTTGTAGTTATGTTACTATTTATTATACAACTTTAATATAAAAATTATTTTTATTAATATAAAGAATACACTAGATTTTTGAATAGGATAAGGAATTTTTTAAATCATGTTTTACTTGATTGTCATAAACAATTTGTATTTTGATCTTAAACCAAGAACATTTAACCATAATTATATTTATGGTACAGTCAGTAATTAGACTCTCAAATTTATTAATTTAATATGCACACATATATGTTTAAATAATATAAAAATATTATTTTAGAGTATTCCTTGGCTAAGTTGAGCACTTAGTATTATAAAATATAGCAAAAATAATATTATGATATAAAATTTAATGTGATTTAACTTTTAGGTCAACAACAATAAAAAACTGGTTTTTTTTTAATTTGTTAATTATCAGTAGTATTTTGCAAAACTCAAACTAAGTTTAAATTATTTTAACTTCTTTAAATAAAATTACCAACAAAAAAGGGAAAATAATATAAATAGTAAAAATCATAGGCAAAGCAAATGTTTATCTTCCAGTTAGCAAATATAATCCAGCCAATTTCAACAAATTGTATATCAAATTGTATTATTATGAAGTGATTTAAAAATGCAAGCACGTAAATTAATAATAGAATGTATTTAATTGTTCAATCAATTGTATCAAGATAAAAATATTCATAATAATTTTTTGATACCCAACTTGTATTAAATTAATGTACATGTAGCTCTACTGTAAGCTTCCTCCATCACCGACCTGTCATTAATAATCTTCCCTCAAATCTACTTATTATACTACTGTATAGATTTAAATATTATCAATAAATATTCTTTAAAAAACAATTTTTCAAGATTAAAACAACTAAAATAAAACAAAATTAAAACTATAATACTGTACTAAATATTTTTATCTGCGTAAACAGTAGCACAACATAAATGTAATTACCTATTATTTAAAGAAAATGATTTTTTCGCAAAATATATTTTGTTAAATAAAAACAATATTTTTTTCAATACTATGAAAAATTTTTTGTTTAAAATCCTATTTTACTATAAAGGCAGAATGTTACAGAAATTGTATTCAATAGTTTAAATCATTATATCATAGGTCATATTTAAAAAAATAAAACGTTCAAGAATTAATAATAAATATAATATAATTTGATTTTAATCAAATATTGGTGTTATACTAAGAATCGTTTATTTTAAAACCTTAAAACATATTTATAGTTACTCACCAAGTCCACGAGCAGCCACATCTGTAGCAACCAATATAGGATAACGACTATCTCTGAAATCTTCAACATATAATTGTAATTTAATTAAATCTAAATTTATTTTAATATTTAAACAATGCAAATGTAATAATCATACCTTTTAAAACATTGTCTCTCTCATATTGTGATTTATCACCATGAATACATACAGCAGAATACCTAATATATTTTAATATTAAAACAACATTTTATCAAATAAATGTATTAATAAATAACTCACCCATGTCTTTTAATTTTTCTTGTGATTTCATCCACTCGCCGTTTAGTTTCTATGAACACAATAGTTTTATTTTCATCTTCATCCATTATTTTCTTTAGTAGAGATATTAACCTAATAAAATATTAAATATTAAAAAATGATAGAAAATAAAAAACAATTATAAAGAATATATACTTAGTTTCTTTATCATATTCCTGGCAGACTTCAACAATTTGTTGAATATTATGGTTAGCTGCCAAAGTTAAGGAACCAATATTTATTTGTATATATTCATCTAAAAATTCTTCAGCCAAATTCTTTACTTCTTTAGGCCATGTTGCAGACCACATTAATACTTGTCTATCTGGCTGCAAGCAGATATATACATATACACATATAAAATATAACTTATATTATTCATTATTAACTGCATACTCTTATTTGATCAATAATTTTTCGAATCTGTGGTTCAAATCCCATATCCAACATTCTGTCAGCTTCATCTAAAACAAGGTATGTACATCGACACATATTTGTACGTTCACTTTCAAGAAAATCTAATAAACGCCCTGGCGTAGCAATAACTAATTCAACTCCACGACTTAAATCAGCTGCCTATAGACAAAAAAACATTAAAAATCAAATAAAGAATGATAAATACCTTAAATACATTTCAACATACCTGACCACCTTTAGGTGCACCACCAAATAAACATGTACTACTAACTCCAAATGCATCTCCAAAATCATCGCAAACGGTTTGTATTTGTTGGGCTAATTCTCGTGTTGGAGACAATACTAATACAATAGGTCCATCACCACGTGACAATTTTCTTTGATGAGAAATATGTATTAAAGCAGGAACAATATACTACAACAAAATTTAATTATAAACATTAATATAAAGTTATAGTCAAATCATAAATTGCAATAATAAAATACCGATAATGTTTTTCCAGAACCAGTAGACGCAATACCAACTAAGTTATTCCCAGACAAAGCTATTGGCCATCCTTGTGCTTGAATAGCAGTAGGTTCAACAAAACCTTGTTTCCTGTGTTAAACAATATTCATATATTAATTGATTAATTACCTAGCGTATATTTAATAAATATGGGTTACTTTAATTCTTTGATTATGATTTCAGGAAAGCCACTTTCATCAAACTTAAATATTGGTTTGGGAATATTTTCACCAACTAATGTTATTTCTTTTTCTTCTCTGTATTTTTCAATTTCTGATTTTGATCTAAAAATAAAAAATTCTTTAAATTAATTGTATAAATATTTTAATTTTATTAGTTAATGTACAAAAATAAATTCAAAATTATTTAAAAATGCATAAAGATGTTATATTTACTCAAAATTAATAATATTTTAAACATAAAAGAACATACATAAAAAATAATAAGCATCTAAATTACATAGATCAC
This sequence comes from Rhopalosiphum nymphaeae, assembly GCA_036289425.1. Lineage (NCBI taxonomy): Eukaryota > Metazoa > Arthropoda > Insecta > Hemiptera > Aphididae > Rhopalosiphum > Rhopalosiphum nymphaeae. Next base: position 5,169,446 of record JAZAQC010000012.1, on the reverse strand, counting down.
AGAGCTTCTTTAAATGCATATAACAATTATAGATGCTTGTTGTTTATTATATAGTACAAAACAAACTTCAGAGAGAGATACGGCCAATCAATTTTATATAATAAGCAATATTACTATTTTAACTGTTGTGATAGAGTAATAATTATTCCATGGATAGTATCTAATATATATATATACAAAGGTATAGGGTTAGAATGTTAGCTGAGACTTTTATATATTTTTTTGTTTAGTTACACATAACAGACCAAAATATTATTATTTATTAAGTTGTATGATATTCTACTGACACAGGTGTAGTTATATAAAATTTAATTTTGGACAATTTTGTTTTTAAACATTTACCGGAATTATGCTTGGCCAGTAATGCCTATCCTATCATTACATTTCAATTAAGCCATAATAATCATAAAAACAACTATCAAAATAATCTATAACCCACTTATTACTTGTTAGGTGTACTATTATGGGATTTATAGCAGTTAACAATCCTGAAACTTATGCCCAAGACAAGACTATAATTATTATTATATACTTCAGTTTAATTATTTTAGAATAGAGTTGTACTTAAAACTTAATTTTACATCTCGATTTTATTAATTAGTTTAATAAAATATAAATAAATTATTTTACCTATTATGTACAGCTTCATGCGGCAAATAGAAATCTTTTTTAAATGGTTCCAGTTTTTTTGTTTCCCATCGAGGCTTACGTAAGTTAGAACCTGGATCACCTCTACCTCCACGACCACCACCACCACGTCGTCGTATTGGACTTCGACTTCTTCTATCCCGTCCACGTCTACGATCTCTCGAAGATGATATTGGACTGTTTCAGAAAAATATCAATAAACAATGTCAGTTTTTATTAAAACCTAAAAATAATTAAACTCGGGTATACGGTCGACTTACTTTCGGCTGTAACCCATACTGGAGACCATTCACAGGTCGGCGGATCAACTACAGTACAATTATGAATTATAAAATTTACACTTAGAAGTTATTTTTACTGTCCCAGAAATTTAGCTAAATAAACAAGTTAAAACATTGACGATTGATGTACAGCATAAATCAATAACAACTCTAGAACTGTTTAGTAAATAGTAAATATAAACATATTGTATTTATGGATGAACTGTGTAATGAACTATGAACTTTGTAATTATTAGTTACCTAATTTAGTTTATGAAACTCAGATTCAGTCAGCACTCAGCAGTCGGCATAGAAAAATCTGTGTTAAAAATGTTAACATGGCGTCATCATGGAGAAGAAACTTCGTACACAAAAAACAATTTTTAATCAAAAAAAAAAAGAACTTTTTTAATTTTTGAATATTAACTATATATGTAGTCATGTAGATAACATACTCGATTTTTTTTTTTTTTAAGCATTAATATTAATTGATAATTCAATGTTTTATGTATTTTATTATCATTTTTATTAAGCACAAAATATTACTTTATTTTTAAGTTGATCAACAAGATTTATAATGGTTAAAAATTGATTTTAATTTTTGTAACACGTTAAGTAGTCACGTTAATAATATATTACTCGTGGTTCTAACTTCTAACACATATTTCACACTGAGCACCCCTGGTTGTTTTGTTTATATTTTACCCATTATCATTTTATATTAGTCATCTTAATCAAATTTCCTTTTGAATTACTATTATTTAGTATTTACCATTAAATAATTTAAAATTGTTTTAAACGTAATTCTATTTTTATAACGGCGTTGTATTATCTATATTTATTTTGAAACTGAATAGTCTTATTTTTTATTTTTATTACTATGAAATCCACTATACTTTCATGTTTTGTATTAGTTGTTTTAGGTCTTTCATTCTTGCATAGAGGTAATTTTATGTTTAAAAGGTGTGGCTGTCCTTTGTCACGCCCTTTCATAACAATTATTAAAGCTTTATTTGTCCTGTATAGTAAGTGGAATCCAATGCTATCAATGTTCTACAAGTAGCGATCCAAAAGGATCCGATAATTGTGGTGCATATGAAAAATTCCACAAGGATCGTCATGTCTCGGTAGAATGCACCAGTGATGAATCTCATACGCCAGGCACATTTTGTGTTAAAGTAACTAAACAAGGTCTTAGAGGATTTATATGTGAGTCAAAAGTGTTGAAGAATTGATATGACCAATATTATCAATATCTTTATGTAATAATATACTAATACTAATATGTTATATTAATTATATTTACTATTTTCAATTTCAAGGGGATGGTCGTTGGAGAAATGTGATCCGCCGCTGTGGATCAGTTTCAGATACTGGTGTAACTGGTGTATGTAACTGGGGAGTAGAATGGAATGGAGTCTATTGGGAAGAATGTTATTGTTCAGAAGATAACTGTAATTCATCTACCAATATTACACCATTATCCATTATAACAACCATACTGTGTTCATTAATTACTATGTACATTTTAAGAAATTGATCTATACTTATTTGTGTAAGCTCGTAACAAATTCCGTCCAAACTTTTTAGTGTATTGATCACTACATTATTTTTTTATACATTTTATAATTCACTTAATTATTACTTTTAATAAATAAACTGTTATATTTTATAATACAAATTTAAAAAGTAAGTTATTATTTTTTTTTAAAAGTCTATTTACTTAGCATCTGGACCAAACATTAATGTCTTGTACAGTTTATTAGTTTAGTGTTAGCTGTGAATGTAAGATATAGACAATTATTTGGTAATACGGTTAGTCGCATTATATATTTTCTATTTTAAATTCATGCTGATTATGATTTTTTCTGATAACCTAAAGTACCATTATTTACGCTAATTTTGTTGTATATATGTTAATGAAGCAAGAAAATATTAAATCGCATATTACCTTAGAGCTGTTTATAACTAATTTAAGTTAATACAAATTATAAGCGCATCATAATTAAACATTTGATAAACAATTAGTTGTTAAATATAATGTCATTATATTAGTTTCTATTAAAAAAAATCAAATTATGTAACAGTGACATCTTGAAATTTTAAAATTGATTTTTGTTTCAGTTAAAGTTCTAGCTCTAGTCTACTCTATATGCAAAATGCAATAATTTTTTCATGTTTTTAAGTAATCTTGCATTGAAATCATCTATCATAAAAATTATAAATATTTATGTTTAATATTTAGTTGGATATAACATATCAATTAAAGAATCTAATGAAAAAACCACTTTGATTACACATATCTCTACTTTTTTTTAAATGTATATTTTAACGGGATCAAATAAATAATAATTTTTTCTGCTCTTTAGTTTAAAATTAGGTAGGGCTATTCATTAAATAAGCTAATATATAAATGAAGATACCTGGTATACAATGTACCATGTGAAAACAGGTTATCTCTTGAACAATTTAAAAAAATGGAGATAAACCTATTCTTACACTGAACCTTCAATTCATTTAAATAATATTGTCTTAAAATAATTTAATATCCATTTAAAATTACAATTCTTTTTTTTATGATTTTTAAAGTCTAATATACAAATAAATAATAATAAAATATACAGTTGATATGTCAAACTTACAAAAATCGTCTATAATAATTGTAATACATGATTTTACTCTACAATTACTTAAAAATCATAAAATAATGATTTTATGTGAATGCATTTATTTATATTGCACATGGGTATTAGAAAGAAGACATATTGCACAGTCATCCACTAGAAATAATTTGTTTTTATTGTATTAATAATAAATTAAGCAAATAACTATATATATAGCTGACCTTAATATAGTTAGAAGTGAGATTCGAAAAGGTAAGAAGAAAAATTGAATAACTGTATACTTACATTAGATAACAGAAAATCTAAAATTAGATATAAACTGAGCTACCAAAAATAAGTTGTATCTATGAGTCAATAACAAATGTCATATACATTTATATTTCCAAAGTAAATTTATTTTCTATCATCTTGCATTATATTACATAAAAACTTGTGTACTTACTTTTTATAATTTATTTTATTTGCGATAAAAACATATAAATAAATAACATTTTTATTAAAATTGTGAATAATATGTAATAAGCTTGGTTAAAAATTAAAGCTCAAGAAAAAAAAAATATACATACTTAAGAATTACGTTTGCTTCATTATTATCTGTTCATATATGTAGTTGTCACTATAATATTTTAAAATAAATTTCTGTTTTATTAGTAGTCATAAAAAGAATAAATAATTTTTGTTTCAAAACAATTTTTAGTTCTCTAATATGCACAGCACAATTATTGTAAAATATTGTTATTGGTGAAATTTAAAACCAAACTGAATAATTATTCAATTGTAGTGATATAACAGCGTTCACATTTTACACAGGTTAGTTATATCTCAGTAAAAAGATAAAGTATAGATAAAAAATTATATAAGTATGCTCTTACATTCTTAAAAAATATGTATAATTTCAAGATAGTAAACATCTATCTCATTTTTCTCACCCAATTACAAACTTAGTTAATACATTTTTTTAATGTATGAATTGTAATATTATTTTGGTATTACTTATATTTTTTATATAATATTTTAATTACTTTTGTCAAGGCACAAAATGTATTGATTATTTCAAATCCCAAAAGTTGATTATAGCATATATGTTGCTACTACTTTGTATTACATTATTTTTTTTGTTTGATTATCTACATTTTGTAATAACATTTACATAATATTTTTAATTGTTCATATAAAACTAGTTATTACTTCTTTTACCTTCAAAGCAAAATAATACTAACAGTACCTATGATTTGATTGAAAAAACATAACAATCAAATTGTAAAAATATAATAAACATAATAAATTAATTAGAAATATACTATGGTATGGTTTCCAAACTTTTTGGCTTGGTGTATAGAACTATTTTTTATTTGTCTTAAATTTAGTCTTGGTGGCCTGCTGAGTTCTCATTGATAACCAATTTAAGGCTTATTCATCTTGATAAAAATATCAGCTAAGTAAATAGTTGACAAAAATTAAATTGTACGTATAATGTTATCTGCATTTATGCAATATGAAGGCCCCTGATTAGGAATATACACTCAGAGTTGAATTTGTTACATTTTATAAAAATATACACAGTTTTTGATAATCAGGTAAATAGTGTGCTATGTAAAATGATTATTACTATAATAATTAATGGACAAAAATTAATTTTATATAATTTAAATTCAAATAAATAGTAATTACAATAAATTGCAAATAATATTATTAATATTATATTCATATAGGTCCTAGCACAGTTAGTATAGGACACAATTTAAGGACAGCTTAGATGAAGAAAATTATTTGTTATAGAATGGGCAATAATTGCATTTTTATTGTCTATATACTCAATAATCAATTTTTCACAACTTTATTCATAATCTTTAAACTAGATAAATTAAAATTGTTCTAAAATTACTAATTAGTGAAATTTTTTAGCAACTATTTGATTGGCTTATACACTTTTTATTAATAATATTTTTTGTATCATGTTTCCAGTAAAATAAAAATAAAAACAACATATTCAGTAATAATCATTTAATTTATTATTATTATAAAAATAACTTATGTAGTAATGTATTTATGATTTGGAGACTAATACAAAATCAATTCAATTATAACCAGTAGGTTATTATATTTAAATTAAATTAAAATTGTACAATGATTTGTAACATTTTAATATTTATATAGTTATCATTCAAGACATCAATCAACAAAGAAGATGTAAATAATATGTTTAAATATATACAATTAACATTTGTTTGTTTAAAGACGAACAATTTAATAAACAATTGTTTTAATCAACAATTAAGCCTAACAATTAAAAAAAATAGAAAAGGTAACACATATTAAAAAAACTATTATTTGATATAATATGAAGATAAAAAAAATAAACAAATGAGATTCTATAGTATATTTTAAAAGAGAGTATTTTAAGTTATATAAATCATTATACAAAAAATGAACTTATCTTATATAGTCAAGTGTAGTAAATCATCTTAAATTTACATATAAAAATAAAATGGTTTATTGTGAAAAGTAAAAATAAAATTGATCATTTACCCATTATGAAAAACAGTTATTACAAATTAGTAACTAATAATACGGAGTCACGCACAAATTCAAAACTATAAATTGCTTTTCAAAACTTAATGTATCAAAAATATAAAAATACATGTTTATTTTAATTTTTAAGTTGCAATTAATAATTCTAAATAATTTTATCCGTGAAATAATCAAGGAATTCTCATGTACAAATATTAAAAAAAATTACTAGCTATAAATGTTATTTTATTATCAAATAAGTTAAAAATGGACGGATCAGTTTCATTTTTCAGTTAATTTATCATGGCAAATATCATAACAATTTAAACAATATTAAATGATTAGATATTTGATGAAAACTATAATCTATAATCTTAAAAAGCTATTCAGATAAAGATAATAATACTTATATTGTTTAATGAACACATTACAGCAGTATTCTGTAAACAATAAGAGCTGGTGCTAACAATAAGCTTAAAAATGAAAATGAAAAGTTTGATGCACCATTGCATCCATCTCTAGAATTGCAAGTACAATATTCAGTAAATATATTATGTGTGCCTGTTCTCATTAAACAATAACGTTCGTCACCGCCAATGCCAGGTTCTCCCAAAAAAGCACAACTGCGATAATAACGCCATTTCCCGTACACTAAAAATAATTTAAATCAATAAACCATTTAGGTAAGCATTTATTTAACTTTTTTATATAATCTACAATACCTTTTTGACGAATTTTGCGACACATTGTACCTCGCACACCAGGATATGTGTCTAACTTTTCCAGTTTGCAATCTTTCATTGGCATCGAGTGATTGTCAAATGGATCAATGCATTTGGGGTCGTGGAGTGAATCGCAATGCCAACACATGAGACCACATACTAAAAATTACCAAAAATTCATTAGTTTATAGTTGTTAGGTAAGGACATCAACACAAACATGTTCAGATTGTTTTTCTTACCAGAATAAACGCTGTATAAAACAATGAAGCCCATGCAAAGCATACAAAGAGCGGACGGCATCGTAATGAAATTTGTATTTTGACGAACGAATTAAAAGGACTCAATTTAAGAGCTTACATTACTGGAATGATTTATAATTATTGTACTTTAATGTCTTATTTTTTAATTCTTACAAACAATTTCAGTTTAAACTTTGAATCACACGCCCAAAATATTTTGTAAATTGTAATCAAATCAAACAAGTGTTATTATATACAGTGCATCCAACTGATAAGATATTTTTACATTAATTAACTACTGGTTTGGTTGGGCCCAGATCGTGGCAAGGAATGTAGATACAAAGTTATATTACTTAATATACTACCACAATACTACTAATTTGTTATATTTATATTGTTTGTGCCGATTATTACCTTAAATTGATATAGATTATTAAAACTTATTCCGATTTTGAATTTAAATTCAAATTTCTTGGTTATTTGATTGTAATTTAGTCATTTGCCCATTTATAAACCGAAGTTAGACGGTGGTTTTACTGTGGAAAGAGATATATCTTACATTGCCTTGTGTAGATGTGTAATACTGTAATGTAATAAAGAGTGGTGGATCTGGGTATTTGTTTTTTTTTTGTGAGTGGGGGGGGGGCAAAATTTTTCCTATTATATTGTTTTGTAAACACAATATTTAGAATTGTATTTTAGGGTTGCTTTACCCCCTCATGAATCCACAACGGCACTACTGACTTTACAATTGTGTATAAATTTTGCTTATTATAATAATAACTGATTTCTTCAAAAAATAATAATTTTATATTTACATTTTAAAATCAAATAATTAGGTGTATTCTTGTAATACCGCCTAATTTGATCAAATATTTAATAATTATAATAATAAAACGAAATTTTTCATAACTTAATAATTTAAATTTATTTTGCTCTCTTGTATTTCTAACTACTTATCAATTTGAGCAATTTGAAATTTTTCATAAGCCGCCAATTTTAAATTATCAACAATCGATTGTATTTTGATCATGATAGACGATAGACGTCTATGATTTTGAGTTTCTGACTATAACCGATTTTGGGTTACTATGTTACTTTACCCATTATTACCTTACAGTTAATATAGTAATACATCATAATAAACAATGATATATCATATTTTTGGTTAAATTTAAGATTTTAAGCATCTAATATTCTAATCTAACCTAAGATACTTAGTTACCTAAATTTACCTACCTATATGGTTATATGATTTATAAATTTTCCTTGTGGAAAATATCAAGTAGTTTTTGAATAACTACAAAATAATTAAAATTGTTAATTTTTGTATAGTATCAAATTTTATTGTAACTTGAAATGCTGATAAAAGTGTATTAAAAAAATATTTTTGAAATTTATAAATTTCTTTTAAATTAACTTCAGAGGAAACTGGTATTGTTTATGAAAAACTACTAAAATAAATAATTTAATACATTTTTTACTATAAAATAATTTATAAACTTCTGTGATTATGATGAATTTTGTCATAATTAGAACTTGGCTTTTATAAAATTTTAAATATTTTTTATCAAGCCTAAAAAATTATTTTAAATTATTTACTATTATATAAGTATACAATTTTCAAATTGTTTTACTTCACTGTACTTTCACAATATGATTAATAACAATAATAATTATGATTCCAATTTCTAATATTTTTAGGAAACTAAGTATTTATAGGAAAATTAAAAATGCTTTAAAGTTGTACACACATAAATATATATATTTTAAATTCAATTTCTTATACATTTATATTATTAAATGTTTGTGCAAATAGTATAACTGAATAATTTACTTTATGAGAACAAATAATAGTAGAAATTACATCTATAATAAACAATAACAAATATAAAATAATAATCATAATTAAAATAATAGTAGAATGAGACATACATTTAAAAATAATACTAAAAATGTAGTTTGGTAAAATACAAAACATACGTAAAATTAACAAATAAATGTGAATAAAAAATAAATGTTATTTCATATTAATAAATTTAATACCACATTTAGAACTTAGATCAAGGAATATAAAATGAAATGCACAACGCTTCAAAAATTAATTGCAATTTTTTTTTATACTCGAAACAGTCAAAACAATAACGAATAAAATATTTTGAAATATTGAGCAATGTTGAGAATGTGTTATATACTTGCATTTTTTAATTTAATTTAGGTAGCAATATGCAAAGAGATTAGTTATATAACTATATGGCAAAACTAATTTGTAAAAGCTATGTAAATTTAATATTAACAGTATTGCTAAATAGCACAAAAATTTAGTTAATGTTTTCATAAGTAAAATTAAAATTGTCAAAAGTTTTAAAAGCGTTGCTAATGAACCAACAAAATAAAGAGATCATTTTTTTGGGGGGGAAAAACCTAGAAGCACCAAATATAACATTGTGTTTAGTACAATGTCATACCTAATAATATTAGATAGTTATTTAATTTATTAAAAGCAAATAGTATAGTTTTATGATTAAGCATTAATATTAAAAACTAATACAAAATGCTAAGTACCAAATATTTTTAGCTAACATTCATGAAGAATGTGTTGTAAAATTGAAGTACCTATTTGCAAAAAATAAAAAAATTACTATTAACTATTATATTTCATAAATAGCAATTACAACCATACATCAAAATTAAATATTCAACTGAATTGCACTCAACATCAAACAGACATTTTTATTAAAATTTAAGCAGAAATTAATTTGAAGATATAATATGATAAAAGTAAATTTTAAATAAATGATCCATATAAAATAAATCTTCAGTAGTTGTGTAGGTACTACATTAATCTAAATATTATATATTTGTTTAAAGTTGCGTATATTTAGACTAGCTACTGAACTATATTGCGTACAATATAATAGGGATGAACACTTGCTAACTAATACTAATACTGGTAATAGGCATTTATAGTGTTGGTACTATATCGTTAAGGTCAAAATCCCATGCATAAGTCAACAGATCAAGATCACTCAATTGTTGTGACATGCCTCCAATAGAAGCGAGATCATCACTTATTTCTGCAACATTTGTCTTCAACAGTGGTACAGCAGGTCGTAATAAATCAGTTACTTTTACATTCACTCTTTTAACCTAAAAAAAAAGCATTAAGTATTAAATTATTATTAAATATATATATATATATATACACAATTTTAAATTCTATCAATTATTAAAAGGACTACTAACATTTATAATCTTCATTTTACAAGTATATAAAGCTGTGTCCAAATCAGTAATCCCTAATTAGTTTTAAGCCACAAACCCTTAGTTTAAACTTGAATTAATTGGGGATCTATATTTTTCTTGTATACTTATGGTAAACTCTACTTTCTGCACATGTTAATTCCAAATTTATTGAGACATGAAGATAAAGAAAAAAATGAGTGTGTGTAATGTTCTTTTAAGTATAGTTAAGTCTTAATATTTAAATGAATAAAAAAATACAGGTGCAAATTCAGAATATATACACGGGAGAAGGGAAATACCACGCGAGTATCATATTTTATCTGCTGCCGAAAACAGACATCCTAGAATTCACCTGAGTGGCAGTCTAAGGGGGGGGGGGAAGCTATCGTCCCTTGGATCCGCGTCTGAAATAACATGCACAATAGACCTTCTTAAATTAAGTTTTTTTAAACATTAGATAGAAATTTATATTTTTACATACTCAAATTTAAATTTTGTAAATTAACATGTTGCATCTATATACCTTTTTATATTTATACTTAAATCTCATTAGTGTTTATTCATTAAGTTAATAATGTTTTTGTTTATTTGTTGTTTTACTATGCAAGTTAAGCATTTAGAAAATGTTTCTTAAATGGTATAATTTGGACTGTTTTAATCAAATAACTAATTCTTTTAATTTTAAAAATATTCTAAATGATATGAATAAAAGTTTTTAAGTATTTATAAAAATTGTAAGATGCTTTGATAAATATAGAATGCAGATAATATTTTTTTAGATCATAAGAATAATAAATATATATAATTTTATAGATATAAATATTAAATGATAATGTCATATGAAAAAAAATGATTGTATATAAGGTAATTAATATGTATATGTAAATTAAGAAAGTAACATTTAAAAAATATGTATAATTGAAACACACTTGTTTAGTAAAAGTATGAGCCAACAAATTGGGTGCAGAAGGTCTACTTTCTGGATCTCGTTGACAACACAATTCAACAAGATTGTGAAACTCCTCTGTAAACATTCTTGTATATACACTGCTTACAGGAGCTGCATTCACGCCAATTGTTTCTTCAGACTGGTATCCGTTATCAGCTGCATTATCTTCATAAGGGTAGCATGTAGTGCAGTCAAGCAAGTGTGGAATTAAACCTTTAACTTTTTGTGTAAGCATAAGTGTAGTATCAGTTTCAGCAAAGGGAACGAAACCATTTGCCAGTTCGCACGATGTTATGCCTATACTGTAAATGTCGGACTTTTCATTGTACCCGAGCAAATTTTGTTCAAGCATCTCAGGACTAGACCAATTCAAGTTATTAGCAGATTGCAGTGGCAAGGAATGTAAATTGGACCGTTTATCAATTGGACACATGCTACGTAACCCTGACAGGCATGCATGTCCATCTGCACGTATCAATATATGGCCTGCCTTTATAGCTCTGTAGGAAAAAAAAACTATAGAAATATTGATTAATATTAACAGTGAAGAAAAGCTACCAACCTATGCACAAGCCCTTTATTGTGTATATACTCTAATCCCAGTAGAACGTCTCTGAGCACAAATGCTATAACTGTTTCTGGCAATCCTTCCACGAAATGGTTGCGCAACAAGTCTCTGCATGAACCGTATCCCATGAGTGGGAACACGACATACAGCTGACTCTTGTCCAAAAAGGAAGTCACATACGGTATGAGGTTTGGGTGCATCAGCTGCCTAGTGTTGTAAATCTCGTCCTGTATAAGCTGACAGTCAGTTTTCGACATGCTGTCTAAGTTGAAGTTTTTCATTGCCACCAAGTTGCCGCTCTTGTTGTGTTTGCCTAGGAACACGACCGCTCGGTCCGAGAAACACGAACCCAAAACCGAGCACATAGTATACTGCTTCAAGTCTGGTTCAAAGTTCATATTGCGACACGGGTTTCGTATACTCTGTCAGTGAGTGAACGGCGATCTAAGCGTCGCCGGTATAATTATAGGTGAGTGAGAATTGCTTAATGTTATTTGTTGCGTGCGTGCATAGAAACGGAACTCGACCAACTATACTAACATTAATAGTAATAATATAAATAAGATTAATAACACAAAATGAAATGAAATTTAAAGTTCCACTTATTTATTGATAATTAATACCTAATGTAAATTATAAATATTAAACATTGTAATATTATTGTTCTGTGGTACAACATACAGGAAAATCGTTTTGATAACATATTCGACTGTGATTGTGTGAGTGGTAGTCTGACGATAGCCGGATCGTTATCACTACTCGGGCAATCATATGTTTTTATATTTTAGGTTTGTAATATAATTATTATAAATAGGTACGCCTTATAAGTCGTAATACTTCAAAATACTTGTATTTGTAATTTGTATAGTCAACGGCAGGACACTTCTATACTAGTATAGGTACACGGTACATGATTGTATGTTACTATACTAATTATGATATGCTTATAAAATGTATGTCGTGGGTACTTGTATGAGTTGTGTGGCACTGTGGCTATATAGTATATTTAGTATTATAATTGTGAATTTGTGTCCCTAGTATCTAAGCGTTACCATCAAAATTACAACGAAAGGCGTGAAATAGGTAGCTGCTAGCTCTGTTGTACAGTTACTACAGTAGTTGGTTTCGAATGTTCTTTTATGTTAGTTTTTATTACTTTTATGATAAATTTATATTACAATTAACGTAATTTATTTTACTATTAGTAATACGTTAGGATGTATTCATTTTTGATATAAACACCGCACGTGCCATTGTGTGTAAAACATTTAATAATACGCGTTAAAAGTTTCAAGTACCCACAAATAGTATTTTTAAATTTAAACAAAATAACTGAAATTGTTATTATTAAATTTAATATCTAATCTCGAATTTTTACTATCCAAAAATGTTATGACAGACTGAAAAAATAGACATCATTGTAAAATTAATTATAAATATATTTATCAATTTGCTCAGAATCCAATAATATTCAATTACCATAATTATTTATAAGTTGACCAAACTCTTCAATAAAAAACCGAACAGGTTAGCTACATTTAAATAATTTAAAACATAAAATCTAATATTATTTAAATTAACATTACCGAATATTTAATAAAAAATTAATTATTTCACGCAATTCTGAGAGTATACCTAAGTAATTTAAAAGCAAAAATAACATCTCTCATTTTTTCTATTTATTGATTTTTTTTTGCTACTGTATAAACGTATTTATTATTTACCTATTATTGTAGTTATAAGATAAAAGATTCAATTGTATAGGTACATAAAATAATTTCAATTATGATTATCTATATAGCTAGTTGGTCGTTCTTGTCTTGATGAAAAGTAGGCATTTAGTAAATACTAAATAGGTACTATAATAAAATATATTATTTACTAGCTATAATTAATGTGGTATTCAGTAGTGCAACTTGATAATAAGGGGCCAGTGTGAATATTTCTGGACCAAGCCTCTTACCTAATAATAAAAATAAAAACAGTCATACCTTATTATAACTTTAAAAAATGTTGTTTTCTTACATACCTTAATTAATATAATTATTAGTTAAATTTATTTTTTTATAAAATCAAACATAAAAATTAACTCTTCCTGTTTTTACGGCACCAAAGTCATGAATAATTTTGTTTGTATTCAATTCATTATATCAGATAGTAATACAATAATTCTATAGATAGATAGTTTTTTATGACTTATTATCGTCAGACATATACTATTGTCACGAGTCATGATTTACACGGTATACATTAGGTACACACACACACACTTACATAATTATGTATAATAATAAAAAAAAGTTTCTATTATTGTCTATACGACTATACTCTATACCCGCATTCCCGTACCTGAATATAAATTTATGCCTAGATCATCAAAGGCGTATTTTGAATTTTTACGCTCAGAATCTTTGTATTTACTCTTTCCTTGTACCTATTATTGTGGACCACAATCCTTATAAATGTAAATTTTTGACAATAAAAATTAATTGAATAGACATTAATCTTCTTTAAAAGACATTATTCTTTCTATCGATAAAAAAATTAAGAATACACTTGGATTACTACTATAGTGGACTTAAAAAAGTAATTATAGATATATTTATCTTGTTCAAATTATCTAAACTTACCGAAATAATGCTAATGATATGTGTTATTTGTGTTGCGATTTTTATGTTTTACCTTCTATAGAGTTAGTTTAATAAAGTAAATTTGATTTTATAATTTGTATTAGTTATTTTATAAAATTTTGGAAATATTCTATATTTATATGAGTGATGATTCAAAAAAAAATAATAATAATAAATATATAAATAAATAATAGAGTTAACTTCTGACTAGGCGAGTGAAAGGAAAATGATCGCATTGCGGATTCTGAATAAAAACTATTGCACGTGTTTTGAACCTTAATGTATTTATTCAAAAGCTCATCGGTCATTTTAACACTAGACAGGTTTTGTGTACTATTTGTGTTATTGAAGTCGAAACAAAATCTTAAACAAATCTTAACTGCAGCTTTCACGCTCTCTATATACACTTCTTTCTATTTTTTTTTGAATCATAATACATGTATAATATATATAAATATTATTTATTAAACAAACCAGATAAGATTGCATATATCTTAAAAAGAAATATGTTACTATAAGATAAACGTGAACATACATTAACGAAAGTAAGTTTTTGCTATATTTTACATTATTTGTTTTTATTAAAATTCATAATGATTTATAGTTTAAGGATATGGTTAAGTATTAAAAAATATAGATTTATACTATCTATTGATTTTATTTTCAGTATTTTTAATAACTTATGTCACGAGACTGTTACGCCCATTTTATAAAGCCGCCGTTAATCCAAAATATATATTATTTACATTTTTTATAGGTAGAAATTTCAAGTCTTTTGTTTGAACGTAACCTCTCACCCTTAGGTTAGGTTTTCCTATGAATTTGATTATTTTTATTTTGATATAAGACGTATAATAATATGAGTTATATTATTTAATTTTTCAGTGTATTTAACTACTCATTTAAATATCTATTATTTGGTATTTGGAAGAAAAAGGCCCAGTAAAAAAACAGAAAAATCCACTCACTTCCAGAGTGTACAACTTTAGGTTTATTAAAGATTTATTATATCCGAAATTAATTTTTTCCGCTATAATTAAAATGGAATACAAATATTATAATATAGGTACGTGGCGTAATAATATAAGTGTGCGCATTTGATTATTAAAATGTTTTAGTAAAAATACCTACCTAAATTGATTATTAGATTTTAATCTATAGACTATACCATATTCATTTATAATACTTAGATATTTAATAATAATGTAACTATAGTATAATCATTTCATAGGAATAAATCATTAAATAATTAGTAGGTATTTGTACCTAGTCTTACCTAGTAAGTAATCTAAACAGAATACAAATCTTGTTAATACCTAGACTAGTACCTCTATCTTATAAACTTACCTCACTCGTGTGGTGTAGTAGTGTATATATCTTGTTATACATTAATATTTAATTATCACATTTTAAAAACGATACTGAACAATACGATTAGAACTAACTTAAACTCCCAATTTTTACATTTATTTAATATTATTGTAGCGGTTAGGAAAACTACAGTTCAAATCTTGAAAGAATTGATTTCCAATCAATATAGGGTAAAGTGTTTCCTACATGGCATTTAGGAGTTGTTTTACTACTTCAAAAATGTTTATCAGAATAATAAATATCACTGAAAAATTAATATATTCTAAAAAAATACTATATTCGGGGTTGAGATTTCTGTGTATAATTTTGTTATTTTATAAACAAATAATAAAATACCTAGGTACATAAATCATATATTTATAATATGTTGATAAAATAATGATGGTCACATGAATATTTATGAAGGTAATGAATATAATTGCATAGAACATTTTTTTTTTTGTTATTTTACTTCGATACAATCTAAAGAACAAAAATGTTTTGGTTTCAATTATTATAAGAAAAAATATATCAGTAGGGGAATCACCCCTATTGCTATTTTTTCTTGCAGCATCCGTTATTAAAGGATGAATTCAATTAGCCAACACCATAACAACAATTTCAACAACAATAGTTGTAATCATAAATTATTATATTTTTTAGATAAATTATTGTAAGGGTAGTCGGTAGTTATAGAATTACATACATTTTATACATTTTCCACCGTATACTGTTATTATTGACATTTTATAGTAAAAAAATTCCATTATTATTTTATTTTATCATATTAATATATATTTTTTTAATATTAAAGGTTTCATTTATGGTCTATATTCCAATCATTGTTCTTAAATAATAATTTATAAATAGGATCAATTCATAAGGACAAAACTTTATAGTTGTCACTATAAAGTTTAGTTATACATCTTATATATAATGACTAATATTAGAAATTAATACATAATAAATTATGCTAGTTAATAATGTTTTAAGTATTAAATTAAATGAATTATAAAAAAAAAGAAAAAAAAGCAGTTTATAATTTTAGTTTAATTGGGTTTAACAATTTTCTAAATTATTTAATTATTTTTATTAATACTGATTAGGATGAATTAATTTTATAATTTAAATCTATTCAAATATTATTTTATTTATTTAAAACTAGGTATTTTGAATATCAAAATGAAACTAATGTGAAGTAATCTAACTTACACTAAAAAAATTAATTAAATTTTAGTTTGATATTTAAAAATTATACGTGGCTCCGATTAAATGTTATTTTGTATTACGATTATTGTAAGTAGCTACAATATTTGAATTTGCTAATTACGTATAAAATCTACTTTATATTTTTGGTTTTAGTCGGTTATATCGATTATTGATTATAATATTGTACCAGTAGATACTAGTAGATTAAATATGTACAGTTTACAGCTGTATAGGTATCTATTACATTATATAATTTATATTATAAGTTATATTAGTTATAAATATTATAGAAGATGGAAAATAAAATTGACAATTTTTTTTGTGATATATTGCTTATGATTATGAATTATGATACCTATATTTATTTATCATTACATTAAGGCCTTTCACTAGAACCTTTAAAGTAATTATTTTATTTTACTGTTTTTTATCAGAGACGTAATTTAGTTATTGACGTTGAGATTATAAAATTCAGTTTAATTAACGAATACCAGTAGCTAGGTGGAAATTGATATTAGTCTTATAAAATATAAAAACAGTTAACTTTTTTTGTTTTTTAAGCCTTAAAATGGAACACTTGGGAGATTTGCTTTGATGAATTATAACTCGTTTTTGTAATACTGTAATGAAAAAATCTTTAATCAAAATCGTTTTAAATTGCAACATTGTTAATTGTGTTCCTCGACTGGCATACCAGACGAATCAGTGGCATGTGTTTGATGTTTAACCCATAATTTGTAACAAAAGTCTATTTAAGTTTCGGTAAGAAAAATAATGTCAGATGTAAAAAAAATAATAGTTTTTCTGTAATATCTGATATTATATGTAGAATGTAGATATACAAAATAAACATGTATATATAGTAGATAAATCGTAAAACAAAATAAACATTCACTTATATAGATATTAGTTTTTGGTTCTGACTTCTTGAGCTGAACGAAAATATGTATTGACTTAATGTAGGGTGGTTCTACAATTCTACATTGATGTATGTTTTTATTTTTTATTTGTTTATGCTTCAAAGTAGATATAAGTTATTTTATTTTAGATTAACCAAAATATAGGTACAATATTGTTGTATTTTATTTCTGTATAATGATTATATAATTATTAGAATATTAGGGGATGTTTTTGAGACTCATAAAAATAACTATTATAAACTATATAGGCGCTTACAGAAAACTATTATTATTTAGTTGTATAAAATTGATTTATACAGTATCCAATCATCTTTAGGTTTGTTTATGACAAAATTTATTTTTTATGTTAGTAAAGCATAAGTATATGGATATTTTATATGATAATAATAATTGCTTATTTGCTAGTAAGTTAAATAAATATTATACATATATTTATGTATGATATATTCATCATATTAGCAGTAAATTGGCAAAAGTGGTGAATAAAAGATTATCTAAATATGTATTATTTATATTATTAAATTTACCAATTTATCATTGATTACTAATTAATATTGTCTTAGTATGTTGAAATACAAGTACTTTTAAATTATATATTTTAGAAGAATGTTATTTCAATTTTAGATCATTTAGAGCATTTTGTTATAAATTAACAATAATACTGAATGAATTAAATTTTAAAAACATCAGTAGTATAATTATTTAATACAAATAAAATAAATTGTAATATAATAAACATTAATCTGTAAATTCATAAGTACTCAACCGTTTAGATGTTTAGTGTGTAGTTTTTATATTCTATGATCGATTCTCGCAATCGGGTTTTATCAACTGATATTATGTACGAATATGATGATAAATGTTAATCTATTAAATACCTTCACAAACACTTTAATAATCTCCCAGGGTTTGTTTTCTTTCGCGACACGGATGGTAACAATATTATTTACTTATATAATAATCAACAAAAAGTTTCGCCACAATGGTTATGGTCTTATGGCTAATGCCAAATTATGCGGTCAGATGAGGAGTAAGTGGCGCAGTTATATTAAATTTAGTAATTTAAATGATTTACCTATAATTGTTCCAGTAGATGATGATAGAATTACGCATTTTATAATATAAGTTATAGTTATTGTTACATGCTAAAATTATTATCATTGATTAAAATTGTATAGGTACCTATATATACTTGCTAGTTTCTAATTAATAATTATAAATTACAATATTATATCACTACAATATTATTGATAATGAATTGCTTAACATTTATATATGTATTGATATTCATCGAGTATTCGAGTCTTCTTATTTAAAATTCATCTTTTATTTTTTTCATTAAGCAAATACCTAATCTAAATAATTACTTATTAATATATTTTTAAATTGTATTCTTAAAGAAATATGTGTTAAATTTAAATTTATCTCCTAGTGTTGTTTATGAATATTTATTTTTGTTAACATATTCTAACCTATTTCTATATTATTCTTTTGAACTTTTTTCTTTCGTAGCAAATGATTTTGAGCTTTTATTTGTACAGTGACGGCAATAAGTGAAAAAAATATATATTAAATAAAAACATGTAAACAAAAGTGCACAATAAAAGGCGAATAGAAAATGTGTTGCGGGCACAAAAAAAAGAAAGAAAAAAAATGAAACTGCAACTATACTGGCGTCACCAAGACGGGTGTAATCCATTCAAATGGCCACACTATCAACTAAAAAAATATATTGGTTTGTTTTTTTTCTAAACAGAGATGCGAAAGAAGAAAACATTTTCCGGAAGTTGACAAAGAGGAAATGTCATGATGAAAAATGCGAATCGAATCCAAATAAAAAACCTATGCTGATCCTGACTTTTGCATTGTGTGTTATCACGATGGTAGCTAGAAGATCCGTAAAAATGAAATAAAGACTATATTGGATTATTGAAAAGTTATTCATTTATCGTTTTGTATAAAAACTATTATTGAACTGGTTAAATTGAATTTAATATCGAGAAGACACTACAAAAAATATAATAGTATTTAATAAGTAATAATGTACATGCTACTCGCGTATTAAAATTATTGTATTATGTCATTAGGGTCAAGGCAAATATTATAATATTATTAAACATGATACATGCAGTATAATATAACTATGTACATTTAACTTAACGACTCAATGTAAACATATCTGAGTGAACAGAGACGGTCTTGGATAAATTAACACCCGGACTATCGAAATTTTATGATACTCTCCAGTGTTAAAAAGTTCATTATATATTCGCTATTAACTTAGTTGAACTTCCAATAAAAATGTCTAACAAATTTGATTATTCTAATACAATTTTTATATTATGTTAAAAATAACAAAAATGAGCTATGTTTAATACTAAAATTATAGTATGTTTGCTAGAATGTATGAAAAGTGAGTAACTTTTTCTAATTCTAGTAATTGTTTCACGTCATTAACATGTCTATTCATCATAGCAGTAATATTAAATACATTATCATTGTACAATATAAATATATATTTCAAATAAATTTCTATTTTTAAAAAAATTATGTAAAATAAAATTTGATACTCAGAGTTTAACAAAACCTAAAAAATCCCTCAGATACGAACTTGTTTATTTATTACATATATAACATATTAAATTTATGCAACATATAATCAAGTTAAGTATCTATTTATTGTGATTGTTTAACTTTTATAAAAAAAATATGTAATAAAATATTTACTGAAATAAAATAGCATTATTAAAAATATATATAAAAACAAAATTAATATCACAACGAATAACTTATATTTTTTCCATACCTAAATATATGCAATGTATTATTTATATTTACAACTTTAGTTCAAATAGATACATTCCAAATGTTTTGTATTATATAAAGGTAATAATAATTTAACAAATTTATAATACCATGTTTAAAAATTCAATAATTAATGTACTTTGGTATTTCTTAAACTTATTTAGAATATTAGTTTTTAAATTTAAAACTTCTTATTAAATAATATTTTAGAGACAATCAATCTGGAATTAATGAAGTGCTTATTGTTATTTTCAGAGATTTATTTAGAGTTCTGTCGCCCTAGGTAAAGCGTTGATACTGCTTTTATTCCTGCCTGCCATCCATTAAAAAATGAGTCACTGGCAATTATTTTTGTTTTTTTTTTTCATTGTTTATTCATTGAAAAAACTTTATTAGTCTTTGTTAATATCTTATCACTTGAGAGGAGTGAAGTGTTTCTAGCGCACTACTACCCCGTTCTCTAAGAAGAAAAAGTTTCACGCGTGTAGACGTCATTCTCATTGGAGTGGGTCGAGTGGATGCAGCGAGGCAGGGTGAGAAATTGGATTGACGGCGCAGGAATATGAAGGGTATGCCGGCAAAATATCGTGTGACTAAAATGTCGCAACTAAAATATCGTAGAACCAATAAATCGCATAGAATAAATATCGCCAGCATAAAATATAGCAGAAAATTAATTATTATATATAAAACTCAAACAGACAATTTTATATACTTCAAAACATATAATATTGTTACATTAATATATAATATAGTAATTTTGTTAAAAGTAATAAAATTATGTATAATATAAAACTGAGGTATGTAATATAAATAAAATATGTATAGGTACTAATTAATGTAAGTAAATATTAAGTGTGATACCTTGAAGATAATCTTCGAACTTTTGTTTTTGATAATCTCCAACTATTCTTTTTTACTCTTTCAGTCTCTCATTGCCTGCCTTGTTATTTTTATTTCTTGGCGTACTAGGATTACAAACTATACTTTGACTTATTTTAATTTCAGTTAGGTTTAATTTACGTCTCAGACCATTTTATAACTAATAGATTGAAGGATGTTGAGCAGAAAGTAAATAAATGAGCAATTAATCCATTGTTAAATCCTTTACATATATGTTTTTCATCTTATAGTCACTTTGCATTGCCTCATATACGTTCGATCAAGCTATTGCATATAATATCTACTTACATTAATTAAGATTAGTATAAATGTTTTATTTTTACTAGGTAGGTACATACATTAATTGTATTATATTATACATAATTTTATCATTTTTTATGATTGTTTTTCTGTTAACCGTCTATTCGATTAACTGTCATTGCCTGTGTCCTTGATGGTGACGGTTAAAAGAGTTTCTATACTGTATTATATTCATATGCTTTGAAATAAATACAATTTTTTATTTGACTTTTATACTTATATTATATATTATTATAATTAAATTGCTGTTATATTTTATACTGGTGATATTTATTCTATGCGATATATTGGCTCCACGATATTTTAGTATCAATATTTTGTAGGTAATTCATATAAATTAGTGTTTTTTAAACTATGCTGAACTTCGAACCGATGACTGGTTTTGCTTCACAGTGCAATGATTTTATCGCAAATAGGTTTGAAAACACTTAATATTTGATAAATAAATGTTAAGTCTTCAGGTTTCTTTAAAAATTGTTAAGAAAAATTTGGGAATTTTAGAAAAAAAAGTGTATTTTAAAAAATATTTTCTATGACTATATTAGTTACATTTTTAGAAACTGCAATGTTTGCAGTAACGCTGTTGCCCTTAAAATCTAAAAATGTACTTAATTTTCGTACTTAATAACCCCCTTTACTCAAGTTCTTGATTATTTTGAATAGAAATTTATTTTAAGATGTAGAAGAAAATTTAGGTAAATTAAAAATTCAACAATAAATCATTTTATCATACGATTTATTAAATTATTATTATTACCTACCCAATTTTTATTTAATATGAGTATGATTTACATTTTACTTTTAAATACTTTTTTTCAGAAATTATCTTAAAATATATGAAGTATGCATGATTTTTCAGAAATATCCAGTAATGTTTGCAAAAATGATCAATATATACTATTTATTATCATTGATTAAAAACTAAAATTATTCATATAAATATACTTAGATTTATATCTTAAAAATATTTGATTATATTATAAATATAAATTGTATAAGACCGGTCAAGAATGAGAATGTACTAGATATATGAAAATGATTCACGATGAAGATAAATAGTATTGTAATATATTAAAATTTTCTTTGATTGACATCAATTTTTGTTTTTTAAAAAAGTTGCATAAATTAATTTTGATTAAAAATAAATTTAATCTTTTTTAACGGCATTTTTTATATTTAAAAATAAATTACTACATTTAATAATGAGAACTATTAATTATAACGTTTAAATAGCTAAGTAGGTGTGAAATAGATGGTGATTAAAAATAAGCGTTGCACTTATTTCAATGTCCAAATTCAAGAAAAAAATAAAATATATCTAGATTACTTGACAGTAGTTCTAAATTTTAATATTGAAGCATTTTACTAATTTATTACTGTAAAATCCATTATGAATATAATGAAACATAATTTAAAATTAGTTCGGGATTGTTTTGAGGGATAGAGTTGGGTAAAATCTTTTATTTTTTAAATTAAAGGAAATAAGTTATAAGAAATTAGATGGTTGTTATGTAGATAAATGGAAATTAGTTTTATGATTTAGTGCAATCAATTTGACCGATTTTGGTGATTAAAATTAGTTTGAAAATTATTGAGAATATGAACTAGGGCTTTTCGGGATCAATCACGTCGCCGTGGGACAATTACCGGTTGTCTAATTTACAACATCACGGGAGGTTAAACCCTGAAAGGCTCTCCAACATTACCCCTAAATAATTTGTGTATTCACTACCAATCAATAACATAGGATATCCTGAAATAACTAGTATCCGACCATGAGCAATTTATATCAAATAACATTTTTTTAAAGAATTCCAGCGAAATGAAAATATAAATTAAAAATTGGGTTTTATCAATTATTA
Source organism: Rhopalosiphum nymphaeae (assembly GCA_036289425.1). NCBI lineage: Eukaryota > Metazoa > Arthropoda > Insecta > Hemiptera > Aphididae > Rhopalosiphum > Rhopalosiphum nymphaeae. The sequence continues at coordinate 5,145,699 of JAZAQC010000012.1, read as the reverse complement.
GAATATGAAAAAAATATAAATAAATACATTTTAGTGATCATTTTCTGAAAATATTTAATATCTACATTTATCAGCGATAATCTATTTTGAATTATAGTTATACTTAAACGATAGTAATTAAACATGTTAATATTGTAATTTATATTGAGACAGAAAATCAAAGTTTTGATGTCATATTGAAATAAATTATTAAGAATCTGCCTATAAACTTGATTTTTAATTAAACTTTATATTTTAATTAAGAAATAATATAATATGAATATACATTTTTTTTTATTTTCCCCATCGATAAGTTAACAGTTAGCTCCACTTAATTAGTTCATATGTGATTTAAATATTATACTTAATACATATGTTGTTATGTAATTACATATAGGTACAGAGTGTGCTTAAATGGGTCACGTATCTGATTTACCTCATATAATTATATCAGACTATATTTTAAGTAAATACCTATATTTTCATAACTTAGATCTTTTGAAATATAAGTTTGGAATAAAATATTATTTTTCATAATAATTGTCCAATCTTTCAGGAAAACGACATGAATGGCTATAAAATTTGATTAGGAACGCAAATAAAAGTTTGAATTTTGATAATGGTTTAATGCATTGGAGTAATAAAACTGAAAACTACATGATAACTTTGATAAAAGTTCGATAAAAAAAAATAATTTTATTTCAAACACGTTTTTTACTCAAAATTGTCACAGATTATAAAATGAGAACGACGGTTAGAGTTCATTGCGGTAAGACTGACTAGTGATTGTGTAGTCGTGCAGTGTACATGCATATCAACTGAGGTTTCCACGTTGTTCTGAATTATCTTATTCTCACGTCAGCTGCTACAATGTACTGTGTTTAATATGCTGTATTGTTATAATGCGTAGCAGTTGAGGTGGCACTTGGGGTGTAAAATCACTATGTATTTTGGAATTACGGAGTCCACCCTATGCGTCTCATCGCTTAAAAAATAAATAAAAATAAAACATCCGATAATAATGCACAATAATAATATTATACTCTTTTGTGCCGATGACGTCATTTACTGTATTTCTGATTGAGTCGTCTGTTTGTTTTGGACCGGGAATCTGGTGAAGGGGATCGGACTTCTATTATAACAATATGGATTGAGTTTTGGACGTGATTAATGACGTTCGAATGCAAATTTATACCGGAAGAGCACAATGGGACAATATCATTGCGATTGTTGTTGTCGACAATAATTTTAACTATCTGCAATGAAAACAAAGATTTTCAATGAACAACTACCATTGAATACATGATATTACTATTTTTATGACATAACGTAATATGTATTTAAGTTAATGATGTATAATTCTTGAACGAAATCCATTTATTGGCAGATATAGACTATCCAAGATTAAGCAATCTTTATATACTATTATCATGAGAACTATGTATATTATAATATATACAATGTTAATTATAGATTGTTAAATCTTATTTAAACTTGTATTATTTATTTATTTTTTATTGTTTTGTAATTGTTGAGCTATAAAATATAGTGTAAGCTAGTAGCTAAAATAATAATAATAAAAAAAATATTTAACAAGATACATTTTATAGAAAGTGTTAATTTGTTATGTTTATATTTTAGGGTTACACAGGAAAATTGTTTGAAATCTGTAATATAATAATCTAATAATAATAATGAGTAATTCTACAGCATAGCTGGTACGATATGTAATATAATACATATTATTATTATTGAAATTTTCAAATTATTTATTTTATAATTATCCAATGCCACATAAGCTGTTGGGTGACGTGTTTTTAGTTCTAGTTAAGTTATGTAATAGTTATATTATGTTAACCATACTGGTCAGTTTTAAAATGAAAATAAATAAATATTTTTAAACACAACAATTTAATAATTGATTTTATATCATACATATTTAGTGGTTATTCCAGTAGGTAAATACGCAAATCGGTATAAAATAATTCGTAGTATTAGTATTCTAGTATAACATTGAAGTTCTGTGAAATTTGTGTGAATATCTGTCAATAAGGGTTTATTAATTATATGAATGTAACCAAATAATATAAATACAAATAACATTCGGTAAAATAATTGATTACCATAGATTTCCAAATGTTAAAACCAAATTATATGTTAACAAGTTATAATGTAGATACTATATAGTTTGAAAATGAATATATTCACTATACAAAAGATTGATAAACTATTAAGGTTGATTAAATAATGGGATAATAATTGATGATTTTATAGCTGAAAAGTTATTAAATAGCTAACTAACTCATTGCTCTAATTTGGAAGATTGATTCTTATAAGTATAAAACAATAAGGATTTAAATGTATTATCAAAACTATTCAAGATTTAAAATTTAATTTTTCTTTATTTTTATATTTTATTTTAATATTTATATTTATATTTATAATATTATATAATATAAAAAATAACCAATAGGTGATACAGTTGTATATCATGACGACAGAGGTATAAATGGGGGCTCAAACCCCCTGAATTTTTCATTAAATTAAAAAGTGAACATGTTTTTATGTTAAATAGTGAGATATTTTTTCAGGTATTTTTGTATAACCTTTCCTCCTATTTGAAATTTTTGTGTACGCTACTGGGTTTCTATTGATAAGAAATTTGAATATGGCTATTTTATTTGTACAGCATATGAGTAGTTAAGAATAATATATTATTTGGGTAGTAAAAAGTAATAATTTTATAAGTATTAGTACTGGATATTAAGTAAAGTATAGTATATTGGCTTAATAAGCTATACAGTAAAATGTTCGAAAAATGATTAAATGTATTTTTTAGTTTTAGTTATGAAAAATAAATAAATAATATTCTTATTATTTTATCACAACTTGATGTACACATCAATATGCAATATACTACGAAATTAATTAATTCCTTTAATATTGAACATAATAATTTTGAGAAAGTTATGTAGATACCTTATATAACATTTTAGTTTTAATTTTATATTATTTATGTTACTATATAATAATAATAATAATAATAATAAGATAGGAAATAAGACTACACAAATAATATTATAATGTATTTTGTATTACATAGAACTTAAAATACATTAAAAAAAATAACTACACATCATCTTGTGAAAACAATAATTGTTAGCATAAAACCATAATTATTTCTTCCTCTTTAATAGAAATAATTGAAGAAAAGAATCTAAATGATTAAGGTTTTTCAATATAATTTATATATATTATGCCTTGTAATGGTGTAATAGTATATTAACTATTCAAATATTGGTCATTGCAAATCTTTGGATTATATGTGATATATTATTTACGTTTGAATATACAAAATGTAAAGTAACCCTTAAATATTACACGAAGATCTGTCACATACAGCTATAGTGATTTTCAATTAAAACTTTTTGTAGACGCGTTACGTTGGTTAAGGGGGCCGTTTTGTAGCAAATCAAATATTAGTCAATGTTGCCAAAAAGAAACATTAACAACGGAAATCATGTATTATTCATGTGCTCTTTGTGATGTTTTATAGTATTTTTTCCTCCCTATTCTCAGTCTATATACATTATTTTCTGCCTAATATGAAACCAAGTGAATCGATAAACAGAAAACTAAAGGACATGATGCTTTTTATTAGAATATAAAGAAGAAATATTTTTGTCGAGGATTATATTATTTATCTACTGTTGAATTCACGACTGAAAGAGGGTTTCGTGTTTCTTCGATCTGTCAGTTGGGTGTTTATTATTATACACCCTTACACACAGGCCGACGTGGTGTCGTTTTCGTTTTCAATTTGTACCCTTTTGTTTACGTGGAGGGCTGAAAAAATCTCTTTCTTAGATTCCGTGTCGCATTTCCAGGAGATATCCTCTTTTGTAGATCAAAAGTCGTTATTAATTTTGCGTTTCTGGTTAAAACTGTCAAAGAATATCTCAAGTTTTCCAATTAAATTCAGAACAATAACACCTGCAATCAATAAAGTTACTAAAGTTTTGTTGGAAGTGTAAGATTACTCGACTTCTGAAAAGGTTTACAGATTTAAAATAAATTAGTTAGAATTCTATGATAATGTTTTTGTGTGAGTGGATTCTAGGCGCTTAGAATAGTATCGCATTTAGTTTAAATTAGTATACATCTATATTATAAGAATATTATTGCACTTGTAAGCATATACGTTGTATGAATTACATAATATCTTTTATCTAACTTACTTACAAGTTGTTTTTAAATGTTTTAATAAAAATTAATTGTGATCATTTTAATGAATAAATCTATTTAGGTTTTTGAGTTAAAAATAAATTTATAAATTACGCAAAACTTTTAACTATGACGTAGACAACTTAATAAACTGTTTTAAATGTATAATATTGTATTATAATACATTATTATTTAAAGATAATATTGTATATTAATACATTATTATATAAAGATAATAGTTATATTTATATAAATAATGTTCGTTATTTATTGTACTTAATTACCTTATGATATTGTAATAAAATATTCATTAATAGTTATTTGAGTTATTTTCTAAAATCTTAACATTAGTAATTATGTTTATACTTGTAATATTTATTTATCCAGAAAATTTAAAAAGGTATTTCTAATCATTTTTTGTGAACGAAAAACAAATAAAAAACCATTTTTTTTATTTTTACGGAAAACAGTAATAAAACATTCGAAGGGGAAATATTGTAAAAACTTTAGTCTAATTGGTTCAGTGTATTTTTTGCTTGTCCGTGGGCGATTATCATCGTCGTTTCTTTGTAGTACCCCATCAGAGGGAGGTGATGTCGTTGTGAAAAATGGGGTGGATGCCCGTTTTCGTAAAGTGTACTTCGGAGAATACGATCACAATAGTGAAAACGAGGGAAAAATATCGAATCATGAGCAACGAGGACCCTCTGGGAAAAACGTCGCCCTGTTGAATAATACCCTCGTCGAATATTCGCTGTTTAAAATGATTTTCTGTCCCCAAAAAGGTGTACCTAACAAAGTTCCCATCCTCCGTCTACCATATAAAGCCCCAGGGAACACAAATCCAGTCGAACGTTCAAAAAGCGATTTTCACCCTCTCCACACACGTAAAATGTACTGTTTCATGACTCACAGGAGATACTCTTAATTGTGTCAGATCTTATGACGTATATAACATGTACCTACTGCATAAAATTGAAAAGTGGGCAGGAAGTACACAAAAAGAATATAAGGTAGTTTAGTAGGGTGAAATGCCAATGACGGTATAAGTTGCCAGAGGCGGTTTTTCATTCCGGAAGTAAGTAGTATATAAGGAGTTCAGGATCAGGAAGTAGGTATAAATCATGAAATGAAAAAAAAAACAAATTTGATATCTTTTCCTGTTTAGAATAGCCACAATCCAGGAAGCACTTTGACTGTGGTTCTTTCCTTTTACTACATGGGAACACGTCCTTTAAGTCGTTATAATTTTAATAAATAAACACGTAAAATGAGTTCATAACTGTGGAATAACATTCAAGAGAAGCTTTCAAGTTTGGTATTCAATTTATATGCTTTATTTAATGACTTGAATACAATTTTTAACGCATAAATATACAAAGTTTGCATGCATATAGAAATAGGCGGTTATTTAAAATAAAGTATTATACATATTTTAAATATAAATATATTTTTAGTTATATGTTAATTATATATATTATAGTTACAGTATATAATGTATGGTGACTATAGGCGTGTTCAGAATTTGGTGGCTGAGGGGGCACAACAAATTTTTTTTTAGCCATGAAGAAACATTTATTTTTTATGTTACAAGATTAAAAAATTACAAAATATTAATCAAATAATCAAAATCTATATGTAGGTACAAAGTACTGCTGGGTACACCCTGCACGACTATTTTTTTTTATCCGGACATGATTTTATTGGAAGCACAGTGCACCGGGAGGGAGGGGCAGTGCCCATCGAACCTCTCCCGGAAACACGGCTATGATGGTGACTTATATATGTTTTATTAGAAGCTGTAATAGTAGAATTGTACATTTTTGAAAAAAAAAATGTGATATTAATGATATTGTGCTTCGTACACCATAAGATTTTTTTTTTTAGTATTTATTATCCACTATCTATCTATACATTCAAAACTTCATAGAGATTTTAAGGGGCTGTGATAGTTAAGAATTTCACCTATATTTTACACAATCATTATATAATTTGGTATTGAAGTGCTGCATATATGGGTTAGTATATTATTTTAATAGTAAAATTATCTACAACAAAACAATTAAATATTTTGCATTTGTGTTAAGAGAATTTTTTATGAATATTTTAGGATTTTTTAAATTTTAATATACAAGTTTTTCAAACTACAATAAAAAAAATTTAAATAAAAAAACCGTCGTATTATATTATATTTATATTTTAATTTCACCATAAAATTTATCAAATATTTTTCAGGTTCAAGACTTAATATCATTCATAATATTATATTCTATAAGATACTTATTATATGTATGAAATATGTTTTTCTCTTATTAATTTTAATTCTAATGTATTATAATTGTTAAATATTTGTGTCTATGTGTACTTCATTTGACCATAATTTTTACATTTCTGTTTGGGCTTAAAGTATGTTTGTATATTTCAACAGTTGAATTAATAAAGAATTAATTTTAAGAGGCTTTTACAACATTTAGTATGTTAATGTTTGAAAAATTAATGTTATTCATGTAGCTGTTAAAGTTTTAACTGTTAAGTTGTTTTACTAATCAAAGTATTGAAAAAGAGCGTGCTTCTTGCATTATGTATATAAAAAATAAAATAAATTCTATAAGAAATTCAAATTTATTTTAAAGTCATTTTGTTTGTGTGAGATCCTTAAGTATTTAAAAATATTTTTTCTATAATAATAACTAATGGAAATCCATTATTTTAAAACAGTAAACAAAAGTATCACTATAATTATTTCTTAATCGTTTTTTTTTGTCTTCACAACTGATTTTTCTTATAATTTATCATAATTAAGTAATACCTAAAATAATAAATTCGATCTTTTCATACGTTAAACTAAGCTTTTGTTTAATTAAAAGCTGGAGGTCTAAAAGTTCTGCACTATGCAAGTTTATTCCTTCCGCTAGAACTTGTATAAACACACAATAATAGTAGTTATTAAAGAGTTAGGAGAGGAAAGAAAGGTTTTTTGCATATCAAGCTCTCATTAAAAATGCAGTTTGAAAATCATGTTACAAAAAAAAAAAAAATTTTACATAGGAAGTAGGTAAACCTGTAAGTTTTTTTTTGAAAGAAAAAAAATATAAAGTTTTATCCAGTCATCAACAAAATATACATTCGTTGAAAGGTATTAAAGCCATCGAGGTTTGCTTAATGAAGGGTTGATGCAAACTAGGGGGTAAGTCCCTTCAAGTTCACTTACCCGCATGTGTGCGTATAAAGTGATGGTGATAATGAAGGGAATACAGCGTACACATGGGAAATGTATAACGGAAATTAGATAAAAAAATTGATGAAGAAATATACGTTGCGCTTGTATGATTGTACAAACCTGTCAAATCTTCGTACTTGATTAGTTTAAAATGAAACATAAATTACACAATTCAAAAATAGATCTAATTTTTAGTAAAATAGTGTTAATGATTGTTTTTAAATTATAAAAGTTCAAATATAACACTTCTGTCAAAGATCTACATTGCTTAGACATGTGTTATACTAATTCAGATATATTAGATGCATAAATAATATACCTATGTATAAACACAGAACAGTATAACAGTATAAAATAGATAGGTGATTACTTTCTTTTTATTATTATTAAATCAGTTAAAATAATTTTTTTAAAACATGTATCCCATTAAAAAATTTATCACATAATGAATATACGTATACTCAACAAGTAATACAAATCTATGCATAAGTAGTAAAATATATTATTATAGGTGCAACGATATATATATATATAATTATTATATAACTTGGTAGTTACAGGTCACCTATGTGACAATGATTATATTATGCACATAATGCAATTTAGTATTTTAAACTCAAGAATGTTTCTTATATAACTATATTATATTACTATAAAGATAAATGTGTAAATTTGTGTGATGATCTGATTCTAATGATTCTATATCATATTTAGATTTTGTTTTATTACATTTTCTATAATATTTAGTAAACTTTAATGATATAAAAAAATATTTATTAGTTTTGTAGGGGCGTATTTTATCTTAACTTGTTTTTATATTATGTTAATATCATACGAATTTGTACAATATCCTTCGTCAGGATTTAGATAGGATGTATATGTACCGTCTGGGAATCATTTCCCTGCCGCTTTTCTATAGTTGATGTTTGTGATTTTCGACACACAATTTCCTATTTTCCAGCTTTGAGTCAATTTGGAGGTTCACTGTGTTATTTTCTATTCAAAACTGTTGTAGATTTTTTTTGTTCACAAACTCATACAATATCCTACATTCATTATTTCCACATGCCATTATTAAAATAATAAAACAATTTGTAGTACTAATTTATCTTATATGATTGTGGTTATTTGTACAATATTATAATTTTTTATAATAATAAAAAAATAAAGAATAAATGGACATATTTAATATTTATGATACGAACCTTAAAAATAATGTAAACTATATTATATTATTCGTTCATATATGAATATTTGATAATTATTGCAAGTTGAAAAGCTAAACACCATATAATTAACAAACGATTTTTAAATAATATATTTTAATTATACGGTTAAATTATTTATTATAGACTGTACATAATAATATAACTATATATCTTTATTTTTATTAGAAATCTATAGTCTATATACATATTTTTTGTATAATAATTAGTATACCTATATATGATTTATTAATTTACAAGGCATGTTAAGATAAATTCAGATTTTTCCGTTGACGGAACTTCTGAAGTTGGTTAACACAATTAATAATAACATAATGGTTACATTTTAGATTATAAAAGTTAAGAAATATTATAACCGGCCGGTTTACTCATCATGTTTTCATATAACAACGCCCTAGTATATATATATATATATATATATGTATTAAATACCTTTAAATTTACATTAAGATGAATATTTATATTTATATTTTTGTATTATTGTACAGACTATAAATTGTTTTGCTTTAAATAATAAAAAAAGATTATAAAAGTTAACTGCATCAATTTCTTTTCATTTGATGAAGTGAACTCAATTTTACGATAAGTGGAATTGAATAATTTTGGAGTTAATTTCTGAATCTTTTATATTGTAACTAATAATACAACTTAAAGTTTTAAAACAGAACAACATTATAATTCATATTTTTTTTAAATTTCAATCTAAAATTAAATATCATAATATGAAAAATAGGCCATTATATTATGAACTAAATAATGTAATATGCTTTATATTTATAGTATAGTGGAACATAATGTCAATTTAATTTAAATTCGATGTTGAAAAATCTATTTTAAATACGTTCAGCATGCATCATGTTAATATGCTGTACTTGAAATAAATATTACCTTTTTTAATTTAATGCTATTTTTACGAGTAATAATTTTTACATTTTACCATTGATTATATTTAGTACATACTACTGTAATTGACGCTAAAAAAATATTTTAAATATACATGCGGAAGTATTGTTAGGGTTTTACACTTCTATACTTGCATGGTTGCATTAAAAATGGATTTATAATAATAGATGAATTCTGCTGGGGTAGAGTTAATAATAAGTAATTTAACAATGTTAAGGTATTCCTTTTGTTGAAAATATTTTAGCATTATACATACATGTAGGTACATTGTACGTACATATAAGTAAAAGTCTATATATCCGTTGCGAACTTTAGTGTTGCAATGTATACATATAATGTAATATTATGCATAATGAATGTGCATTAAAGCATAAAATAAAATAAAATTGTTAAAATCAAATATATTATGATGAATCTGTGTATATGTAAATACAATAAATGCATAATTGATTAAATTCGTATGTGCTAGTTAAATTATTAATTAAATACAAATGAAGTACGGTAGGTACCTATTGTTTGCTATACCGTTGTTAATAAATCAGACCTTTTTCGTTTTTGTTCCGGACTGTTAAAGGAGGAGCATAACAAAACTTTTTCACGTTTAATTTATTGTATTTTGTATAGCATCTTGAAAGTCTCAACATCGCAACCTACGGCCAACAACGGTCTGGATTTTATCCAATTTTCCTTCCCAATATCCCGTAGATGCTTATAGTGTGGTAGGTAGAGACAAACTTCCGGGGCATAGCCGGAAATGAGTTTCGAGTAAGTGAATATTTGACGATGTGTTTGGAACATTTAGAAATTGTGTGTATATGACGTTAAGGTTTTGTAAATACATATATTTTGATATACCCTTCATGTCCGATACGAGGAAGTTAAACAGTTTCTACATAATTAATAGTTCAATTAATATTGTTAAACAATTTTTATCAAACTCATAATACCTACTACTTTTGTAGATAATTAATTTTTAATAATATGTAAACAATTTGGAATCTGAATAATAATAGTTTACAAATATTATTTTTCTTAATACATGAATAAGTATTACGTCCCTGTATATATTATATTGACGCATATTACTTAGTTATAGTACATACAGTACTAAATACTATAGTATCACATATTATATTACATAATATTTGTTATAAAAATCAATTGTATACGATTATTGGTTAATAAATCTGTCTATGTAAATATCATAAATACAATTTATGAAAAGTAGTGCGTTGTACGTCTACTCTTGTTTTCTATATAAAAGCCAAAAGGCTAATACGAGATTGATTGTATTTTGTTGCTATATTCAATAGCGAACACGCGTTTCTTTGAAGACGCACAAACACATGCTCGGTGCGCAAGTATATGTAAGATAAAAAAAAAGTGCCACTGATATAGTGATGTTATATAAATCTCAATAAACGAGAATTTCATATGTTTTAAGTTATAACTTATAATACTGCGCACACAGATATTGTCTCTGACAGAAAATAGGATAATAATTGGCCGGTAAATGCTACGTGTGTTATTCCGCCAAGTACGCGGTGCGTGTAGTTCCGAGATTGCGAATATATATATAGGAATTGCGATTCCATGCTACATCGAAAACGACGACGACGACGTTATTATTATTTTATATTTATTATATATCTGTTGAAATAATATATATAGTAATAGCAGTCGAAATGGGCTTGCATATTATACGTTTAATATTATTTAGCGTATATTACACGGGCACACACACACTCTCCACGACGGAATGCAAACGAGGAGTGACATTATTATTATAACTGCGCGGAGGTAAAAATAAAAATGGCAAAAGAGGGCAAAGGGATTGAATAAAAAAAAAAATAAAAAAAAAATAAAAATACTAATAACGTCTTTTACGAGAAAGGTGAAAAATATATAATATAAAGTCTTTAAAGGAGTAGGAAAAAATAATAACAGTTTGGCGGCGGGTCCACCGATCCGTTATAATTGGGAGACACCGTTGCCGCCGACTCAAATCTTTCGGAGCGAACGTAAACGCGTCGCCTATACGAATAACGTGTGTATAATGTGCACGCGACGGCGGCCGGTTGCCATGGGGACTTTGCCGGGACGCCGTTCGCGCTTTTCGTGTGTTTTCGACCGGAACGTTACGTATAAACGCGGCGCAACGTTGTTTATTATTCGCCCGCGACCCGCCACCTTGTACGTCCGTTGGGCGGGTGCGCCGGCACGCTATACATAATAATAATAATAATAATAATAATAATAATAATATACCGACGTTCGCGTCCCTCTCGCTGTCTGTCGCTATCGCTACCCACGTCGGTGGCGGCGTCGGCGGCGGCGCGGAGGGCGACTGCGCGCTGGTGTCGATGTCGAAATTATATAATATTAAATTCATCGCCTATCACCTCTCACAGACGCTCCGTTATGCAATGAAATATATTATTCTATGCTCGTGCAGCATATTATATCTTATTGCAATACACACACACGATTGGTTTAGACGGTATTACATATTGATATAGCTGCTGTGATATTATAATATTATGACGGTTTCGGTTTCGTTGCACATAGCTTGATATTGATATTTTGACACAATCGCATTTTCTCCTAAACCGCAGGTACACACGTGCATCGAAGTCAAATAATTTATTTTCGATGATCCAATTATTTCTTCCATGTATCCACGGAAGAGATCCGGGACTCTCGGTGGTTGCATATACTACATGTCAATATATGAAGTCAAACCTGCGTTGTGGGTTCAAATCCGTACGCTCAATTTTTGTTCAACTATTTACACATTTCATAGATCTTCAATATCCACAAGACATATTTAATAGTTGTATCGTCGCTTTTAACAAGGAATAAACTGGATACCGGGTGAATAATGCTTTGTATAATCGGTTACGTATATAATTATCGACTAGTCAGAATGATTTCTATTCTATTGAACAACCCAGTAAGTATTAACTACAAGTGTCGATTGGTGCAATACCACTTTTATTTATGATTGACTTGTCATACTCGACATTAAAAATTAACAAAATGTAGTAATACCATTGATTATAGAATATATTCTATAATCAATGGTAATACTAACGACAACTGAAAATTGAAATTCGGCTATTTGTAAATTACATCGTATAATTTATTGTTAGATTAAAATTTCTTCATAAGAAAAAGCTTCTTAAAAAGTCACGTCCTCTTTTTATTAACGTGTCGTTTTGTCAACAAAAGTTTTTATTCAATTGATGATTTTAATGATAGTTCGGATAGCTGTATGTTATGTTGCATATTGTGCACGCGGTCCGTTTGAACGTCGCTGTTTGACAGACTCAGCCGACTGGAAACGAAATTCCATTGCAACAGGGTAGGTATACGTAATACAGATATTATATACGTATACAGGTGCACGGGAAGCCGACAATTGGCTCCCCCGAGTTTAATTAATTGAAAACGGGACGGTTGCCTGCGGCGGTGCGTGATGTACGACCTCATCCCTTCAGCCCGCACCACTGCATCGCGGAGCCTGCACAATCGAGACATTGACGACGATAACGAGCCGGCGGCGCGGCAGATCGGTGCAGCAACAGAATATTTTAATGCTAATGTTATGATAATGCGCATCATAATATTATATACATAATACAATATTATATCTGCACCCTCCAGACGACGTGCGATTTCAAACAATCGTGGCAATGTGGCACGTCGGGTGGATTTGAATGATTTAATTGAGCGGACTCGGTTGCAGATGCACCATCGTAGGTATTCTAATATGCGTTGTACTTTGTAGTTTGTACTTATCTAAATGTTCTTAGTTAATCACTAAAATCACTTATTAAACTGTGAATATTTAATTTATATGAATTATCTAATTCACCTTATGTTTTATCATTACTAGATATACCGCTGAATCCTCTTCCTAACCACTGAATCACCCCACAACCATATTACTAAAAAAATGTTAGGTTTATTATATGATATAACTTACTAGTATATTAATAATACATAACGTAGAAACATTTTTATCTCAGTATTGTGAAATTAGTCGAGCGGAGCACTTAAATGTATTACAATTAATACATTTGGATAATATTTTTAGATTTTGTTCAGATAACATTACATATATTTTAACTATTTACTACGATTATAAACGTAAGCAATTTAAATAATATAACAATACCGATACTATGATTACTTTTGATATGTTAATATTGTATTTCTAAAAATACATTACCGGGCAAATGAAAAGAATTTGAGGTGTTTGGATAACCACTGTCAAAGATTACTTGTGTTATGTGATGTAAAATCTTCAATATAAGTTTCAAAATGTATTGTTAATATGAGCCGATGCGGGCAACTTGACACATGTGGAAAGTCAAGGACCGTTCAATCGTACACTGGCGCCTACTGATCGAAAGCAGATGTGTTTGATATATTATACGAACGCCTCACTTATGGTTATGATTATTGAAGTTTGAAACAAAATAATATTTGATGAACAAAACTAGGCTGTCTGATAATTGATATTCTCACTTTGTAACCCACTATAATGTTATTGATTAACTTTTCGTTTTGTGAGAATATTCAACTTATTATTCTGATGAAAAGTATATAAAGTATAAAGTATAAATACCTATATTTATAATATACATTTATATACATATGCTTTATGCGTAGGATGTTTACGAAGTTAACCAACTCCTCATTTAATTGAACTTAAAGAGCAGTTCATCGTCTCATACCTTCTTTATTGAGTTAACTGAAAGGGCTAACATCAAACCTTTAAGTTTGTTGTTGAGTTTCGAATGACTTTAGTGAATTCACGAATAGTGGGCTTACACAAAATTACTTGCATAGATTTCATGTTCTTAGGATAAATTGTATAGCTTATACCTAAAAGTTTGTAGTTATTATTAAGTTATATTTATTTAGTTCCACCTGTTAATAAATAAATAACTAAGATAGTTTGAAAAATATTGTATGATAGTCAAATGTTTTGAAGTACAAAATTGGTGACTTATCTTAGGATCTTTATACAATATATTACTATATTAGGCAATATATAGATATTTAAGTGCTCTTATACTGAAGGCAGAAAATTATTTTTGTTTTATGCAATGTAACATAACGGAGTAGGGTCATAGATTTCATTGTTAGTGGTTGTCACTTTGTCAGCCATCCGCCCTTACACATTATAATAGATATTTTACTATAATATTTATATATACCTATATTTTTTATTGTTTAATGCATATTATTGTACATATTATATACCTATTAAATATATTCAACACCACGGATGTATCATAATTTATATCTATAAGTATTACTTAAATACAAACCATGATTTTCTAAACAATACGTATTATAATTATTATTCTATAAACGAAAAATATTTTATTATTCTAAACACTATGCCGTTGGTGTATACTGTATACAGTAGATTAGTAGGCATAGGATACGTACGCCACACAACAAATATTTTTCGTTATCCGTAGGGAATAAATAAATAAATAATCGAACGATAAGTGCGATGTAGTTCAATTATGTTTTATGTTTCATTCTATGTATAAACATTGTGTTGAAAATCGTTGACATTTTTGGTAGTAATGCAGATTAATTAAATATTATCGAGTAGGTAATATTTAGCTGTATTTTGATCAGTTATTCAGTATAATCTATAGATAACAGACATATTATTATGCTATATTGTCTATATTTTTATAGGATTATTATTTCGGAAAAAGTAATATTAAAAATATTGTTGCGTATTTAGGTAATTTTAAGTATATGATTTACTTTAATAAATATTACAAAATGCTATTTTATGAAACTTGTTAATGTTAATTAGTTCTACTGACTACTGAATTAAATTAGAGAAAATCATAGATAATTTAGTTTGTTCCTTATCTTATAGATTGATACTTATTATCACCTATTTTATTACTTGTATTATAACAAAATACTTAAATATGTTATTATTATGTATAATATTATAATAATGTGTTTATTTCATTCGATACTGACATTTATATACTTAAAAAGAAATGATAACAATTTTAATTTAAAATAGTTGTATTGTTTAGTTTGTTATTAGTTAAGAGTACATCATAGTTACTATATTAAATTTTTAACTCTATAGTTTCAAAAATATAATTTGACAGAGTTCGTGTTAAATTATACATTTAATATAAAATGATATATAATTTAATATCTATTTATGAGTATATGTAACTTAGTTTTTAAATTTTGAATCAATATTTAATCATATACCTACATTATGATATTGTCAACTATAATATTACATTTTTGTACTCATCTATTCTTTATTTATTCAGCTTGGTTTTGTATTTTGTGATTTTTTTTTATTAATATGGTATTTATATTCATATGTTTTTTTAAAATTAAATTGCAATAAGACTGATTCAATTAAAAATAACATTATTTTTTCAATCAATCTATAATTGTTTTTAACTGGAATTTATTATAAAAAAATATACATTCAAACAAATTTAAATTATATTTATGTATTATGTGGAAATAAGTTATTCTTTCTATCATATATGTATACCACATAAATATTAGTAATATATATACTATGTGGTACATTATAATAACTTTAAATGGTAATAACTTAAAAATAAATATATTATTTATTAGGTACTATTATTACACTTTGCTACTTATTATTTATGAGTTATGGCTTAAATATTTTATTTAAAATAGCGACTCAATTGTAATTTGGATAATAACATTTTTAGCCGAAGAAAGAAAATATACTAAAGTAAAATATTACACCATTATAATATACATATGCAATATGATCATTTGTACTACAAATTTTAATATTCGTCCAAATTATAATATTATGTTATGCAAATTAAATTAAAACAACATTCGTATTTCAATCCCATTTGCGAAACAGATAATATTGATAATATGATGTTACAGTATTGAATTTTTAATAGCTTATAAAATAAAGATAATACTTGAATATTTAACAAATTTATTTTTAAACTAATATCATATATTATAATAATAATAATGCATTTTTTATAGTTATTATAACCTAATAAAACTAAATTAAATGCAATTTTAATTGCGTTTTAATCAAAACCTAGGTAATTACTATGTATCTATAATAATGGTACTTATTAAAAGTTAAATGGAAGTGTATGAAATTATATATAATTGAAAATGAAATGAAATAGGAAGTAAGGCAATGAAATATTGTAACTTTATTGATTGAATAGTGTAGACGTTAATTGACTTCTAATTTCAGTCTTTATAAAACGGCGTAATAGTTGATTATACGTTTATACCTTCTTGGAAATCTTTTGAGTTATGAATTATGGTAAAACTAAATTGTACATGTCCTTTAATCAGCAGAAGTAAATAGTAATTAAAATGAATTAAATGAATTTACTAATTATATATATAATAATAAATCCACAAATTAATTATGAAAAAAGTAGGCAAGTGAGTCCAACTCTACTAAGTGATTACTGTAATGGGTGTGAAAAATTTGAATTTAATGATACATAATTGTATACAAAAAATGATTTTGAATATAGACGGACTGTCAGCTCATATTACTAAATATATTTCACGATATGCTTTAATATAATATTATGTATTAAAGTAATTTGTTTTATTTTTAATATTTAGGTTGATTCAATTTTTTCCGAAATCGTAATCATATTATACTCCTATTATTAGTATTTAATTATTATAATAATATATATTTATAAGTATCATATCATATTATTGTTATTCACTTTTTAGTTAATAATAGCTTATTGAAAATACCATAAAATATTGTGAATATTTAGATTCATTAGATAGATGATATTTTAAAATTAATCTACATACTTCGAAAATTTCATTTGTGTATAGTAAAATAAATTCATAATACCTATACATAAAAGTGTTTTTTTTTATGATCCACCGAAGTACCAATTAGATCCAATTTGTTAACAAAAACCACCCCCAAAATTGAAAATCGTGGCATTTTTAGTCTCAAAAGGTAATAACTGGATAGTAAAACAGCCTCGACAAACGTTTTCTGAAAAAAATAAATATTGTTGAATATTAATAATAATAATCATATTATACAATTTCATAACGTCAATACAATAATTAATCTTACATTTGTACCTAGTTATTGTACCAAGCTATCCTACATCAAAATAAAAAAAATTTAATATTCAAAATCAGAAAAAACGTGTAAGGTATTAAGTTTTATTTACTCAAAATGTGTGTAATACGTTTGAAATTTCATACGTTAATAATATACGTTTGTTTATCAAACCACCAAATCAAAGATAATTTGTCTACACGTCCGTTTGACATAATTATATGACTCGCCCTACACTGTAACGAGCAACGAATACATCTGTCTTGATTTCATCTGCGATAAAAACCCCTTTTACGATTCACGTGAGGGTGGAAATGTGCATGATAATAATATTGGGGTTTACTTGTAAGTAACCAAAAATAACCGACGTTCTTGCTAGTAATGGTTTTCTAACCCCTAGCTGTTTTCGATTATACAGAATCCTGGGGTTAAGTGTTAAGTTTTGAACAAATACAATAGAAGTGTGTTTGGTTTTGATTAAAAAAACTAAAAAATATATATTGCATAATATAATAACAAGTTCCAATGAACAGTAATACAGTATTGTTTATACTGTACAATCTATAGAATGAAGCGATAATTTTAATTGTGAATGTTTATTGTTTTGAATAACTAAAAAATTAAAAACAATTTTTTTTAAAGTTTTAATAATTGTACAAACTTTAAAAAAAAAAAAATACAATTATTAACTGATGGATAATGAAAATTAATTTTAAAATAATTATTGTGAATAATATTATATATAATGTAGATATTAGGTAGGTATATAAAAATTACCAATAAATATAAAATAAATATCTGGTGATGGATTTTAGTATTTATTTATTTGTACAATCTATATTATAAAATTTAAAAGTTTAGGTAGGTTTTATAATATTATTATTATGTAACTATATGCATATATTAAAAAAATGATGTTATTTAAATTGTTTTAATATAAGTAAGTCATACTAAGATTACATATCGTATGTTTTTTTATTTTATATTTTTTCAACATTTCGACAGAAATTACAATTAGTTACATGATATATTTACGGTAAAATATTTTCATTTAGTTTTGTTAAATAAATAATTCATTTAGATTTAAAAATATATTGTTATACATGCATAATTTTAATAATTCGATTATATATTCGACTGTGAAATTAGCTATAATACTGAAAATCGTAAAGTTAATGTAACTAAAATAATTATTCGTTCTAGGTTATTAAGATGATTATTGTTAAAGTTGAACCATGGACAATCTGATTCATTAAATATAAACCATATACATTATCAGTATAAATTAGTAAACTATGGGAATATAAACCTATAATATTTGTTTAAGAAGGTTAAACATATTATATTAATTAGTTTGATAAGTTATTTTATTTTAACGTATTGAATTGATACCTTTACTTTTGTATTTAATAACGAAAATAAATCCATTGGATTTGTGCATTTGACAAAAGCGTTTTTCGATTAAAATCGCCCTTTGAATAACTATCTTAAAATCAGTCATACGTATAATATGTGTATGTGTCTAGAAGTATGTGAGACAGTCTTACCGAGAACCGAAAGGATTTTCATCAAACAAGACAACGTGCTTAAACCTCTTATAGTATCGTTTTTATATAACAAACACAAACAGCTAGTGTAGACGAATAAATTTGAATTACTCTGCAAAAGGCATCAATAGTAATAAAATTTATCTAAAAATATGATGAAATAATAAAATATTTAATGTCTTACTAGATTTCATATTATTAGGGCTGTGGCTTTGATACACCGAAGAAATTAAGGAATTCCTATAAAAAATTCATTAATGCTTTGAAAATGTAAAATAATTTACTTATGAAATGCACTGAAAACCTATAACTTAAATTTTAAACCTTAACTTGCATTCTACATAGAAATATTTTATTCTAATTGGTTATCATGATAATTTTATTTTATTTAGTTTAATGATGCCTAATTTGGTTTGTTTGTCATCAATGATCACAAAAAATTAGTATCCGAGAAATATCTATAATTTTTTTTTTTTGTTAACCCTTATTGATTTTATTAGTTGTATAGAATTTTATATACAAGATTAAATAAGTATTAATGTTTAAATTGATAATATAATATATATATAAAATTTCAATAGAATATGAAAATACAATTTTATACATTTTAATTTACGAATAGAATGCTATGATAATCATAAAAAAAAGCTGGGAAAATGAAAAAATAACTATTTAAACTAGAAATTCTATATAATACAAACAATTACAAAATACAACAAGGTAAGGTAATATTAATTCAACACATACATTATATTGGTACTAAAATGAGTATTAAATAGCTATTATTTGGAAGAATAAAAAAGTTTATTGAAATCTCAGTCCTAACTATTATACCTTTTTAATTACAAATAGGTTAATATTTCTTATTAACTTTTTTCAAGTAGTAAAAATATTGTTCCAAAACTTTATACTAGAGTGATAATTATAGAAATTTGCATTGTTTCTTTTACTCGTAAAATAATTAAAAAATATTGTACGTTTTCCTTTGTATGCAAAAGAAAAAGATAAAAAGATAGGCAATCGCTCAGCTGTACATTAGGATTCGAATAGGCCACATTATGGATGTATTAAATTTGAATTCAATGATATTTATTATCATATACAAAAAACGATTTAGAGCGATGAACTTCGTTAAAATTTTATCTTAAATTTTATATAAAAAATATTGTGCTTATAATATATTTTTAATATTTTATATATATAAGAACAACATATGTGGAATTTTGAACAAAAAAATAGCTCAAAATGAGTTGAAAAATGTTAAAACACTTAACATATTGAAAATTTTAAATATAGGTACACTATTATTTTTTTTTAATTAAAAAAAAAAATAATTCGTTTGGAAAGACAGTTATATGATTTAATTGTAATAAAAATGTGAAGTTTAAATGTTTATAAAAAAATAATTTGGCTTTGCTGTAATTTTTTTTTTTGTATATAGGTTGTAAAACTTAAAAATAACTTTGTATTCGATCTTTAAATCTTAAGTATTAACAGACATTTTTTTGTATTTTTTATAGTCACAAAAACATATCATAAAATAAATTAATACCTTCATCGCTCTGCTCAGAATCTAAAATTTTCGGAAAACACTAAAATTATAGTATTTTATTTAAGATTAATTAATATTTTAATATTATACTTAATTTAATTTCAACTTTTTTTGTAGAAAGTTTCTAAACTATTATCTACAAAATATGTTCATACTCTAATTGTTTAATATACACAAAAAAGTTTGTAAAGGGGATGATGAGTTTAAGTTTTGAATATTATTACGTTTATGGACAGAATAGGCAAAGTTTTTTTTATTCACTGTATATATTTATATTTTTCTAGACTAAATTTATAACAATTTGAATAAGAAAGAAAAATTAACTGAAAGCACTGTTTTCTGAAACTTACTTTTTACACTCATAAAATGCATTATTTTAATTTTATTTCATCGTCCATGAAATGTATATTATATAATATAATGATTAAGTATACATACATAAATTAGAATGTATAATTATATTGTACAATTGTACAGCGTTCAACCAAGTAATATAAGTGCGTTTATACTCAATCAAGTGATACTTTATAAAGTATATATAAAATTGATAATGTATTAAACTTAAACCGATGACTTATTCTGTTTATTTTTTAGATTATACTCTATATATAGGGTGAGTAAGTAACATGATTGTTTGTACAGTAAGGGTGTTCAATACCTTTACGTTGTAATTATACTATGGGGAGCTATACAAATATAATAGCCTATTTATTTTATACACGTTATTTTGTCATTTATAATTTTTTGATTATGATAGATTTCAAACATTATAGGTTTGAAATTTTACAACTTTACAAGATATAGTTTTTTATTTTATACATAATAATTTATAGTTGTGGAAAAATATGTCATTTAAAATATTAAAAAATTATTTTTTATGATTGATCGATACTTTATATATTTAATATTAATAAGACATATGAAGTTCAAGATTTACAATATTATAATCAATTCAAAAATGTAATAATAAATTCAATATGTTTTTGCAAAAAAATACTATAATAATTAGTTTCAATATCTATGAAATATATTTAAGTTTATTTATATAGTTTTTAATTTCTTATTAAATGTTTTATTGGTTTAAAAATCATTTTAAAATGTCTAAAATTGTATAGATATAGTATGTTTATATATATTATATTATATTTAAAATACCAATAAATATTAAAAATGCATTAAGTGTATTAGGTATCAATATAATATTACCAAGTATGATATATTTTTCCTGATAACAAATAAATAGGGTTTAATAAAAATTAATAACACATTCTTATTTGTGAAGTGGAAGAGTTGCTATATAATTCCTATATTTTATTGATATAAATGGCATGACAATTTGGGACATCAGGCAAACTATAGTTAAAACACTAGAGTCTACAAATTACTTGATCTAGCTCTGTAGGCTAACAGAGATTCGATAGACACTATGCGACGTTAAAAATTATCCGTCTTATATATTTTATATTATATAGATATGTATTAACACTATAAACTAAAACCAGAATGAAAAAAATAATCTTATTAAACATTGTAACCAAATATACTGTATTAGGTATATATTAATAACGCACGTGTTTGGTGTTTGACCGGCTGCACCAGATGTTAAGATGCAGAACTGGCGAAAATATAACTGCAGGTGGAACAAATGTTTGCGTTCGATATAGTGTTACACAGCAACACAAGTGTGCCTATTATAATGTAATGCGCAATGTTCACTGTAGGTGCAAAAAGCTGGCATTCTGAGAGAACGAACAGAAAATAATAATAATAACAATACTAAAAACACAAGAAGAAAAATTACCACTGTGCATAAAAAGAGAATCGTTTAAGCCACACGAGGCTGCCACCATCCTTCGGAGGCGGAGACGCGGTATTCGTCAACGTCACAGGAACCCACCGTTGCAATTCCTCATCCGGCCCGAGACCCTTCGTCACGTGGAGCTGCCCATAAAGCCCGTACCCGGCCATTGTGTATTTGTGTATATCGGATTTTAACACAAACAAACGTCCCGAGCTGATTTATCGCCCGGCTGTATCGCACCCTTTACACACACATGCATACCCGCTCGTTTGGAGGTTTGTCATAAATTTATCGGCCCTGTGGAAATACGCGTAACTATTATATTTATATATATATGTATATCCGTTCACGTGTGTGCGTATGTATATATATATATATATATATTTACCAGCACCGCGGGGTTGTTGAGGCGATACCGTGGAACGAGAGAAAAAATATCATAAGGACTATTATTACTTGAAAAATAAATTGATAAAATGACGTAAAAATATTGCTTGAGCATAATATCCTGTCATCTCCGATTAGTTTGGTCAGCGTAGTATAAACACTATAAACTACTATACCTCTACACAACAGTGCATAAATTTCTGGAAAGAATATTATTAAAGTACAACACTCGTTATTATTGTGTACACGACTACAGAAGTATACGCTGCCCTTAAGTTATACATCTATATCGACGAGGTGTGATGTGCCGGATTACGGCTCGTAAATCGCAGTCGGCCAATTATACCGATACGAATCGGTAATAATGTATGAGCAACCGAATGGTGTACAAAGTACGAGTGTGTTACGAATTGATATTATAAATTACGGAATTCATCTGTGCCCGACAATAACGTTGTGTTTACAGATTTACAGTGTTAATACTCCACTTGAAACAGTTGGACGCGGTCAGTTTTATAGGCATTAATACGACGTTATTGTGGCGCAGCGGTTGAAGATGGCTAACCGATAACCAGCTATAGAAGTTTATTTCGTATATTATTATACTCATATAATATATATTATATTATATAATGGTTATAACGACTAATATGACCTGTATACAACTTTAACAGTTCACGTTAAACGAAGTAGAAGTACAAACACTACCAACTAGGGTTTATTTTTTTGTATAATGTTATAGTTTATAAACGTATACATACGCGCTAAATCTAATATATCATATATTATAAATAATATTTAGATTGCAATAAGTGCATTGGCATTGTCGCAATTTTGACAATTGTTTAGGTGGGGCTAAATTTATATAAGTTGCAAAGATCCGAAATGGTTTCACTCCCGCGCCTTTTATCGTGCATTTTAGAGTAATAGTTAGGTTGTTAGGTACCAATTATACATTACTGGTCAGCAAAAACCAAATACAATATATCTACACATTAAACTTCATTGGAAAAATAAACAAATAAGCATAGTGTGTATTGTACAGTTAATATATTTAATATTGAATTCGACATGTATTAATATACATTAAAATGTATTTGTTTTTAATTAAATAACTATAAGAAATAATTTACCTATACGTCACGAAGTTTTTAATTTTATAACGTATAATATAGAGATAATTACCTATCACATCATCTATATTCTTGCTGTTATATAGCAATGTATTATATAATTGGTTTTAAATATTAACAACAACAATAATAATTAATTTTTTGACTTGTTTGTTCATTGGTGTGGGCTATATAATTTAAAAATTAAATTTTTTTTTAATTCGACCTCTTAAAGGATTAAATATTAAAAAAAGAGAAGAGCTTAAATAAAACTAGGGGGGTTAACCCTAGTCACCCCATAAGTGCATTCCATAATATACACTGTATCATCATTTTTATCAAAAATATATTATATTTTTATTTTATTCAATGTTATTGACTTTTATTTAAATTTAAATATATTTATATAATTATTATAAAAGTTGATTAATCGTTAACATGGCCTTGTGTGTGGCGTTCGTTAATGATAATAATTGCTAAAAATTCGGGGTATACGTATAGCTAATAAAGTAATAAATTAATACAAATAAAAATTATTTAAGAAAATGTGGCTATAATATTATGAAAAATATTTCTCGTCAAATTTCAATCATACATACAAATGTACAACAAACTCCTCAACTTTAAGCTC
This sequence comes from Rhopalosiphum nymphaeae, assembly GCA_036289425.1. Classification (NCBI taxonomy): domain Eukaryota; kingdom Metazoa; phylum Arthropoda; class Insecta; order Hemiptera; family Aphididae; genus Rhopalosiphum; species Rhopalosiphum nymphaeae. The sequence continues at coordinate 5,120,980 of JAZAQC010000012.1, read as the reverse complement.
ACGTCTAAAATATATCGAAACTATTCAATTATAGCTTAAGACTCTCTCAATTGAACCAAAGATCTTTATTAGTTCTCCAAACTAAAACAAAATAACAAACTACTGCAATTTCAATTCATAAATTGAACAACTTTACAATATTTATTTTACTTTGAAAATATTTTATACAAATGCTATTTAAACAAAAATAATTTTTTTAAAGAAAACGAATTACAATATTATGCTAAAACTAAAATATTTTCATTGCATATGCTGGGAATTTTAATTTAACAACAATCATAAAATCTGTTTTTGAACTATCAATTTTGAACTTTCAAGATTTAATATCTTGTTTTTCTGAAAAATACATTTTATCTTTATAATATTATTAGTTAGTAAAAGAACTTCTTCGTTTTTTTTTTGCGTTAAAAAAAATGTGCTGACTAATTCAATTTAATTTATACTTTTATATTAAATTTAGCTATAAATGTACGTATATCATCATATTGGGAAAAAGACCAAGTATTGATTTTTTTTTTTAATATTTAAACATTAATTTATAAATACTGATTAATAGCTAATAGTATAATTACTTATTTTATGATTATATTCTTACAGCTAATTAGATATTATAGTGTTGCCGATTACTATGTTACAATAATGATTCAAATATTATTATTGTAAGTCAAAAATGCCATATCAATAGCTTAATTATTTTTCGATTAAACACAATAAGTAGATAATTTGAGACGAAATTTAGTCATTTGTTTGTTATGTAAACTAGCTAGGTTTCATCCTCTAAAATTCCTTCTCAAATAGATAAAATGACTAAATTATTATGGTGACTTAGAGAAATATCCATTATTCAATTTACATTTAAAGAGCGATCAACTTTTAATAATAAGCAACAATCGATGTTATATTACATAAAATAATATATATTATATTATTTCTTCGGTAGACTGAATAAGTCGCCGTTCGCCACGTCCCATTCGGCCGGGCCCACCGAAATTGGCTGCGTCGATACAGAAGACTGCAATTGCATCTCAATTGCATCACCTGCACCATACATCACGGCGATGTTGAGCATTGAACAATATTGCGTCGTCGTCAGACTACAGAACTCGGTATATACTTTTTCTAACTGGCCGTTTACAACATACATCACTATTATGTTGGAAATTGGATAATACGGTTTTGTCATCAGACCAGAAAACTCGCAATATACTTTTGCCGACTGACCATTCGCGGGTGGTGCAGCTGAAACCGGTAGCATCGACTGATGCTCGGCTGGAGCAGACGGCGATCGGATCTCACCGTCGGATGTAATAATATTATTTTGCATAATAATGCTGTATAATATTCTTTGATATATAGTTGTACGATAAATAAAAAGGAAAGGAAGTGGGAACAGAATATATGTTAGACGACGTGTTCTTTGTAACAATAGCACTACACTAATACATAAAATGTACGACAGAAACAAATATTATGTATTTCAAGTTGAAATTGTCAACACTATAGGTACATAATACACATAGTTGTCAATAGCAGCAGTCAGCAATAGATGTTAATAGTTTTTGTATCCGAAATACATTTTAATTTTAATACAGTAGAACGATTAACGATTAAAGAAAATTTTTTTAAAGATACAACATGATACATATTATTTATTATTTTTTCGAATATTACAACTAACTTCTCAGAACAAAGATATCTGCAAATGTAAAACCCTGTTTTTATTTCATCCATAAAATATATAATATATCATTTATCTAATTGATATTGCCAAAAATGTTTGTGCTTGTATGTAAATAAAAGCTAATATTTAAATGATGGTTAATTTAGTGATTTACATTAATAACTATATAATATTTAATGCATATAAATTACAAGATATTACGCATCATAAATTTATCATATTGTTATTTTAAGCATATTTAATAAGTACCTAGCTATTTTCATAGTTTTTATGTAAATTATTATATGTTTAGATTTATATATTTATTTTTAAACCAAATTAAAATTTATTAATACATGTATACAAGGTTATGTAATAATGGTAGTCTATTTTAAAATAAAGTTGGTTGAAATAAAAATAAATATTATAAAAATAATACTTATTTTTTGTCCTTATTTAAAATAATATTTACTTGTTCAATAGTATATATTTTATAATATAATACATTACATTTAAAATAATAGTAGTTTATAGGTATATTATTTTAAAACCGTAAAAGTCATAAGAGATAATATTATATAGTTTCCATTTTCATAATAAATATTTTAATATCTTTCGTTTATTTAAAATGTTTAAATAAATAAAGTAGCTGAAATTTATATCTTTGAGTCTATAGTATTTATTTGCAAAAACTATAAATGTAATTATTTACATTTAAAATAACACAAATAACAACGTTAAATAAAAATATAAAATACTCATGTTTCAACAACTAAAAAATAAAAAAAACCGGTATCAATATTTAATAAGTTAATTTATGTAATTCATAATTTAATTTAATTATAAATTTGAATTTGAAAAATCTAAGAATATAATTTTTTTAAGTGATATTTTATAATTACGAATTTTTTTTAGTAAATGCTTTTGTTGGTATTATAATAGTTATAAAAATGTTACGTTACTTTTTTTATTGGTTGTAAATTTACTCTAAATGGTACTTTGAAACCTACTGCTTACTATTTATTATAAGTGTATTAATATATTACAATAAATAATTTTCATTTAAAACTTAAATTAATGTTGTATAATACAGGCTATATTATAACGTGAGATATGTATATTAATGTTTTAATGTAAATATTAAATGTAATAAATTGACAATATTATGTTGTATTAGTTTTATTCAATATTTAATATAGTATATATAATATGTATATGTATAATATATAAATATATGTTATACCATGGTATACCAAATGAACTGCAAGTCATTTTATGACAGCTAAGTAAAATGCAATGAAAAGCACAATATATTACATATTTTTATATATATAAAAGATATGGTATAATATATATGAGTATACTTATATTATATGTTGATATATTAACAATAAATTTTATAGAAGCAATTTAATTGTGAAAAAGATAAGATATTATATGAAACAAATTTACATTTCGGATGGATAAAGTTTCAATTTTAGAAGAGATCTACTTTATGAAACACTTACTTAGTCCAAATTTAATAAGCAATGAGATCTTACAATTAAATATATTAAATTAAGTAAGGCAATACACTTAGCTAGTTAACTTACATATTTGGAATTTGAAAATGAGAAATACGCCTTACAGTAATTAATAACAGTAGACAAGGCAGATAGAAAGCGAAGGATCGAGGGTAAAAAGGACTTGGTTGTGCAATTTAAGAAAAGCGTAATATAGCCTGTAGGTTTATTTTAAACACTACAGTTGAACTAATATGTTTAAATAACAACAATGAAAAATATCATACGATGATAATTGGTTTTAATATTCAATTGAAACACTATGATACTACAAAAAAAATAATAGATAATGCATTGTATTATACAGATAAATTGTATCTAATTACTTTTTCTTGTTTAATTCCTATAGGTTTAAAATTGAACACGATTTTTAGATAGATTGTAATAAAAAACTAGGTGTTTGAAATAAGTTTTATATTTTAAAACACAATCGGTAAATTTATTTATTAAACAAAATTGTTTTTTAATTTATTATTACTTGTCTTATTTAGTTATTTTATAATGTAAAAAGTAAATACTAGATAACTATGCTATTTCCATGGACAGTAATGGCGGCTTGTAGAGTTTGCGTAAGGATGGTGCACAACAGCATAGCAAATGTTATAACATTAGTACCTATAAAGGGTTTCAATAAAAACGATTTTTTACGCACTTACAAAAATAAACAACGAAATTGTGCTCCTAAAAATAATTTACTTGTTAAAACCAAATACTGGTAGAATTATTTATTTTTATAAATAATTTTTAAATTAAAAATAATGTGCATAATAATCAATAGTTTATAATTTATTATACAAACCTAGTATTTCTCTTTTAACATTTTAAACGAAAAAATATACTATAGTAGTACATTTTACTCATGTATATTTTACATACAAAAGTAGTATATTTTGAATTTTGTAACTGAGGAAATATTATAAGTTTATAACAATCCCTATACTGTTCAGAGAATGATCGTTCAGTTTTATCCCCTTTATTGTTAATGACCCATCGCCAATGACTGTGTATAGTTTGGGGCTCAAAATGAGGAACTATTATTGACAAATCATCTGAATGACGTTATACACGATAACTAGGGCGCAGAAATGTATACAATTCTGTATATTTTCTATAAGGGAGAAAAACGTACAAGTAGCTATAGACCACAGGGGTTTCAGAACGAATTATTTTACCAACGAATCATAACATAATAGTTACAGAGGTCGTAGTGAATTAAATACAGTGATATAATGTCAGAGTTTGACATATACTATAAAAATTAAATTGATTGAGTAGGTACCTCACGATAAAGTGTTTTACGGCATCACGGGTAGGTATTTGATTTATTTTTCAATTATCATAACAGTAGGTATACATATATTACCTTTATTTAATGGAAAAAAATACGTACTATACTTATATTTTATCAAAAATACCCATACGGCTTTTAATATAATGAAGTTACCTACTTTATTTATTTTTTTAATTAATAACTTCTTCACCCCTGTGAATATATTAAATTTCTTGTCATGTTTTGTTTTAATATTTAAGTATTTGTCAGTTTTTAAACAACAGGTATATGTGGACAAGGAAAAATATCTATTACTAAATTACACACGATGGAGAATATATATATTCATATTTATATTTTTTTAGGATATTAAATAAATAAATGCCTCTGATAAGTCTTCAGGACGTAAATTAAAGTATTAATAGTGAATTGTATACAAACATTAAAATCCACTAAGATCGTCTAAACACTTTAAACACTCTAAATGATTATAAACATAAAGTTATTTCAATTCTTTATTATGACATAATAAATTCTAATATGCTGGTCGATTTATATTTTTATGTATATTAGTAAAATAGTAATAAAGATAGACACAAATGTGCACCATTAAAAACTGCATACTAATGTGTACTAAGAACGCATAAACGAGTAACAAAAAAAATCTAAAAGCAAGTAGTTGAATTAAATGTAAGAATCATATAGTGTAATTTTACCTATATGTATATCATGAGAACTTCTCATGTAATACATTTTTTTAAATATAAAATCAATGAGTATATCTTATTTTATTTTTGAAAAATTTTACCTTGGTTATTTAATTAGTGAATGTTTAAATTTGAACATTTTAAACTTTTAATTTTGAATTAAAAATTATATCCATGTATTTTCGTTTCTATAATATTATATTGTATATTATACATATTATATAAAATGGATTAGATATTTGCTACATTTTTGATTTTATGTTAAGACATACTTTTGTTCTAAATAAAATATAAATCAACATCTTTAGATGTAATTTAAAGAATTGTATATTTTAGTTTGCATTTGTATGCATTTTACATGTGGTATCAAAATATATTAATATTTATTATTCAATATATATAAATAATATATTAATTAAGTAAATAAATTCTTTTTGAACAGTTAAAACTATATTATGTTGAAATAATATAATATTTAGTATGTAAATTCAGTTTGAATGAAAACATCGTCCGATTATCGCTCTTCACAACTTATTATGATTAAGTGTTGAATTTATTTTTAGTTTATGTTTATATCATTTACGTTGAGAATTAAGCTTATGAACGACCCACCGGATAGCAGCCACTAGTAATCACATATTGCAAAAAAAAAGAATTAGTCATGATAGATCAACCTATAAATATATGTAATTGAATTGGCTTATTGAATAACTATTCATAGAAATTACTATATACACAAAAACGTATAACAGGTTAAAAATATTTATTTTTTTAAATTTGTAGGTTATTATTGTAGAATTATTATTATATATTATTTATTATTTATTAAATTACGCATGATTGTGTCTTTTAATCCATGTTTGAAGTTTTTATCCATATAGTATTGTGAGTAGGTACATAGTAAATAATAATATAAAAGTTAACGTAGAGCTAATGTAAAGTTATAAAACATATTATTGTGGTTTATAGGAAGAGTGGCGTATTGAAGTCTGTAATAAGTAATAATTAATTAAAAATATAACCACAAATTATATTTTATTTACTCAGTTTGTTACAGCTGACAAAATATGCAGAATTTCAAATTTTAATATAATATACTTGCGCTCATGAAACTCCGGTACTATTTTGCTACATCACCAGCATGTAAATAATGATTATTATTAAAATTGGATTTGCTCGAAATGGTTTTACTTGCACATAGAAAACGAAAATATATGTGATTGAATGAATTAAAACGATCGAACAAGAACGAATGATACGCGGCGAACAACTATGCATTCCATTCTATATATTAAGTAAGCCGCTTTCAATCAGAAATAACAAAAAATAGGATAACGGTATTCAGTGAAATATATACCAGCTAGACAAACAATACTGAATACTTTTCCGTCAACATTTAACACATCACCAAAAACGACAGTATCCTATTACAGATTTTTTATGAAAGAAGTGATATCTAACGCTAATAATTATTCATATATTGACGATATATCAAAGATCTTACAATGATTGATGATTACATTCATCGTCATAATAACAGTTTTCATTTGCATCACGTGTCGGCGTGTGACACTTCGGATTAGCTCATAAGATCGCCTTTCTTACAATTACACAGTCACAATCACGACGATAACTGCACTTGAGTATAAGTGCAGCCCAAATGCCCAAAATTAGTTCCAACCGGCAACCGATCGGATAATACCCCTGGATGATATCTAGGGTGTTGTATTTGGTATTTTTCGTATAGTATTTTTTTTACGCTGAAAATAATTTTGAATTGCTATAAACTTATTATTAGTTTATTTAAGACTGATAAAATTGAAAAGTAACTGTAATTTTTAACACAAAGACAATATTCCTTTAAATACTTTATCTCAAAAAATCACAAGCTAACTCATTCCTATGACGAAGTTGTAATTACTCGACTTATTCACTTGGGCTATTTTTTATGATGACTACTCATATAATAAATACGATTATTAATTTTTTTTATGTTGTTTATTTGCACGTTATATTTTTTCCACTCTTAAACAATTGTGTTAATATAATATTAAAAGTAAATAAATTTATTCGAAATTTTTATGATAAATATTTGTAAATAATTGTATTGCATTTTTTAACGAAAAATAATTATAAGTCTAATTCAATCTATACACATTTATGTGTTCAGCGTTCATAGTATATCCTGTTATGATACATATTGATATATTTGTTTATTATGCTTATAGTTATGCGATCAGTTGTAGTATGTCATTATTTATATACTTGTAATTTGCAGATTATGTAATATGTATTTTTCATTAATTAAATCTTGTTAGGTTTACCTAATATTATAATGCAATTTTTTTTATATCAACAATTTTTGATTTAAATTTTAAATTATTATTTTATTGAAAAGTTATATTTATTAGAGTAGGGAATTAATGGAATATAATCGGCACTATTTTTAAAAGTATTTTTCGGTTGATTATCAATAACTATAACTATATATACTTATTCATAATAAATGGTAGGTACTATGATCTAATACGGCTATACAATAATACATACATCCGTGAATGATGTAAAACAATTACAACTATCAATGTAATTTAGTTTATTGACTTATTTTTTTAATAGGTTATAAAGATTTTAAATAAATAAATATAATATTATTCATCAGTCATCACTTTAAATGTTTAAATTATTCCATTTTTTTAATCGTGTTATTATAAACAAATATTATTTAATATACGTTTATTATATTTCCAAATATAATTCATATTATAATAAATAAATATATCTGATACATAATGTATTATATTTAAATATACATTTAACAAATTTGTAGTTGCAGTCGTTGCAGAGTGTCTCATCATGTTGTTTTCATTAACCGCTCAACTATCCATCTCCAGCCTAATCTTTAAAACAACTATATAATGTTGATTGTACTGCAAATATCAAGGATTTAAATTACAAAATACAATGTACAATATATATTGTTCTTAGTCTATTTCACAATGCATTTATTCGCGGAGACGTTATGTAGTGAAAAATTTAGATGATTGTAACAAATATATTATTTAAGTATAGTATCTAATTTTATGAGATTAATGCAAACATATTAAGTGGTGTAAAGTCTTTTGAATTAATTATTTATTTCATAAAATTTAGTCTTATATAGTATTATCACTATTATCTAAAAATTTAATTTAAAAACAATTTAATTAGATTATAGCCGATTCATGCATGTAATAATATAATTAATTTTATAGTTCTTTTATTATAATATTATAATAATGTTAATGAACTGAAAATCATCAATATACTTTTAATAATTGGAAGATTATTGAGGATTACAGAATTTTAATTAAAACATTATTTATACTTAAAACTTTGTAATGAAATGATTAAATTTGTTGCATAGGTTTGTGAATAACTTTATTGTAAAATTGTATATTTTATATTAATTGTGTTAAGCAACATGAATATATTAATATCTACCGTATTTTTATAGTTATATTATATTCATCGGACTGACACTCAAAATAATAATAATTATTCAGTACTCAGTCAAAATGTGTATAATGTTAAGGGGTTTAACAAACCTTAATGCTAAAGATCTATGTTTAAGTTTATATTATATTTTTAATAATGAGTATATTTTAAAATTTCTAAGTTATTTTAGTTAAATGTTATATTTATTTCTTAATTAATTTTTTTCTATGGACGTTCAAGTTGATAAAGCTTGAACATTTAATTTATCAGATTATAGTATAGTGATGTAATTACATCAGAGCAATTATTTATTTCTCTTCTTTAATAACAATGGCGATGATTTTCTTAACTTTCAACATTATTGCCAACAACTTTCATGATTCCTTATATTTATTAAATATTGCTTACTAAATCCAAATATTAATATTTCTTAAAATATCTGTAACATTAACTAAGTATAATCATGCATTTACTTACGTCGTTAATATACCTCTTTCGTTACATAAAATGATTTCAATTAATAATTGAATGGATGTTGGTAAAAAATAATATACCATACCCAAGGTTAGGTTAGGTATTACTGAATACTCTTAATATTGTTTCCAAACCACCATGACCTGTTGCGTTATACTAAATTTATGAGTGTGAAAAAACTACGTACGTTTTTTGGAGCTTATTGGTTATGTCGAAATTTACAACAGGTGTTTCATCGTCTGTTTTTTTGGTAGACACTGTTATAGCAGACGATAAAAAGGGCGAAAATTGACGATCGCTACACGAGCGAAAAATCTACATACCACCCAAACCCGTGTAAAGCCTCTTATAATGTACTACCGAATTCAAACGATAATATTTTATAGTTATATATGTATTTTAAACCGCTTGAAAGGTTTATATGCCCTCATAAAATATGTGTATATTTTTCTCAATTGTTGACAATTGTAGTAATTTTTTTTTTTTTGGTTAAAAGTAAGTAGGTATATTGCGTCTTTCTTCAATAATAATATAATAAACAATAATTTATAAGTGTATGTCCCGATATATATCTATATGATTATATAACTATATAAGCAATTAGTTGGAACCTAATAACCCCAGGAAATTTCATAGCTTCTCTACTCCAAAATAAACTTGGATTACAAGAAATAAAAAGTAGAAAGAAGAAAATTTATCAAAAATAGTCGCTATTCAAAAGATTTTTATATTGGATTAAAAATAAATGTAAAAAAATACAAAATATTAAATTATTGTTAATTAAAAATGCATAATTGGCAGAGATAAATTAATTTGGGATATAATAATATATTAATAATATGTATGACATTTTTATTTCTAGCCCCTCCCCTCTCCGGCACCAATAAATAAAGCTCTAGTTTAGATACACTTATTAGGAATTTATATTGAATCCTCATATTATCGCTATGTTTATATAATTATTGATTAGTTTTATTTTCTCAATTCTAGTTATTATTTATAACTCCATATTGGTTTTTCCTCCTGTCATGCTTATTTTTCTATTTACTTGAACATCACATTTGGAAGCTTCCAAGAATCTTTTATCCACTTTATCAATAATCTACGTCTCGTTACCACGTACTTGTGTATTGCATTATATATTTATACCGTAACTATATTACCATGAACTCTAGGGCCCAGGAATGGGTTTTTGTAATTATTTTCTTTGTTGTTATATTTATGTACGCTGATATTTTCTCAAAATAACGGTTAACTATTAATTTCTTGCTAAATGTTTTTGGTCTTCCATGTTCTATCTGACGGTAATAGATGCAATATGTGGTTGTCGAATAGACACTCGGAGGGTTTTTACACACGTATAACCGTGGAACTACATGTTTTCCGAATAGCGTTGTCCGGAAAGAAGCAATAAACTCATACCGGCAACAGAACTAAATAATTTCTACCTATTATATTTATTATTATTGTCTTATATATATATTTTTTTTTTTTGTTTTTTACGCGTTCCAACCGACTCTGTGGGGAAATTCATTTGCCTTCGAATTGTAAACGATAAGAACCCGAGTTGAGAGAGACCCGTGTTTTACGACGGCACGCGCGATCCACAATATGAATATTTGATGGCCGGACGGGGACGCGGTCGACCTGCAGGCTGTGCAATACAGTCGACGCGTCTGTAGCGGGTGGGCACTACACCGTTTAGCGCGGTGTACGAGACGTATTTTCTCGGTAGGGCAGGCAGATCGGTGCAACTGTGGTCCGGCGGCGACGGCGACGGCGCGCGACGTGCCACCGACACCGGGACACCACGTGGGCAAACAGTTCTCCGCGTGTCGCCGTCCCGGTGTGTCGCGATTGTCCCGCGCACGAGAGTCGACGGCGCCGTATCACGTTCGGTGGTATAATTTTTTCCAAATATTATATATTTTCGCTACCGTGGTTAGTTCATGGATATAAATAAAAAAAAAAATCGATCGTTTCAATAGTTGCAATATAGGTATTTCTACCGCTGCACACAGATCGAAGTATTATTATTATTTTGTAGAAATTTATCATAATACGGAGAGACTTACAGGTATCGGTTCGGTTTGTGTTTTATCGGGGAAAAAATATAATAAAATAAAAATGGACCGCTGTGATGCAAAACCCGACGGAGACGGACACTAGATTGTTGAACTAAAAAATAGTAACAAAACAAAGGTAAAAACAATCATATTTTGATGATTTTTAGATTTTTATTTCACTGTAAATAATATAATATACCTACTCGCAATGTACTATATTTATCTGCCATATTGAATGTTGCACCTGTCTATGACCTATACGTAAATAATAATATAATATTAGATAATATTATGGTATACATAATAATGGTCGTACATGGTTGATAAGAAACTTTACATCACTCAATGTTCGAATGGTCAAATTATAAATCGATAAATAAGTATATTATGTATATAAAATTAAAATATGAATAAGTACCTAGATTTTACTCATTAAACAAAAAAAAATTTAACTATTCCAACTCTGAAATTACCCAAAACAATAAATTTCTTTTGATTTTTTTTCCGTTAAATTGATTAAATAAATATAATATATAAATGTATACAATGTTGGTTGGATTTATTATTACGCTATTATAGATAGTATTAATTATTGTTATACAATAAAGACGTATTAAATGTATTTGTTATCGTTAGATAGGTATGATTTTAGGTATAAGGTAATTTAAATATATTGCTTATTTATTAATTAAGTATAATTATAATTAGTATTTCTCTTCAATATTTTATAAACGTTGGCATAGTATTTCTGAGGGAGACTAGTATCTTTATTGTTTTTTCTTTAATGTGGAGTAAATCACTTAAATATGAGTAAAAATTTTTTTTATTTAGTTCCCCCTATATTTATTAGATTTTGAAAGAAGATGGTAATTTAGATAGTTTATAAAAATCGATTTTATTATAATAAAGTAGGTAGTTTTCTAGAAAACTGAAATATATCAAATGTGCATGTGTTTCAAGTAACATTGAGAATTTCGGATCTGAGAAAATATGTTATATTTTTGAAAAATGTTTAGAAAAAGGTATCTCTACTGATTGTTTACTTTGATGTTTTATAGTTTTTATATAAATATATACTAATTTTTCAAACTAATTTAATTATACTTAATATACAATTATTTTTATATAAGGCAGCTTACATAAAGATACCTATTAGTTTTAATTTTTAATTTTAAAACTATATTCTATAATCAAAGTAGATATAGGTTGATAGTATGTTAAAAAAAATAATAAGTCAATATTTTTTATGAGCGTTTAAAGTTAATATTCAACTATCATTAAAAAATCTAGTCTACAACATAGATGTGTTATTTAAATGTGACAAGTATATTATGGACTTTTTTTAGATAAAGTAGATATGTAATTATTGTCTATTAATTTTAAGACATGCAATCAAAACATAAGGATAATCGAACAATATAGTCCTTAGGTTAAATGGTTTAAACTTTTATAATCATTAGTAAACTACTAAATTATATCGATTTATTCTATAATTTTTAATTAAAAAAAAAAAATAAATGTTTTAAAATTTACAAGCAGTACCTATGCTTCATTTAGAATAGTGTATGAATATCACGATTTATCGCCGTATTTACATTTACTGTATTTAAAAGAACTGTAATTAAATAAAAATTATATCTTAATATAATTTTCAAATTTTAATATAATTGTACTTTTCGACTTGTTTATTAAGCTGAAATATTATAAATTAATATAAACATCACGTTCCCTAAAATATATTCGATTATGAATAAGAGAGCCCAGTAAACATACGTATAACAATAATATTGTACTCTACTTATTATTATAGGTTTCATCTTAATAATGTTTTACTATATTTTATAATATTTTTAAAAAATGGATTTGTACTTTTGTGGTGTGTTATGAATACTGAAAAAAGTTCTAGAAGAACGGTTAAAATATTTATTTTTCTTTAAATTGTACACATTGAAACTACTATGCTAATAGGTAATCAATACGGCTATATACAATTTTAAAATAGATTGTTTTATACAAATTAACATTGTAATATAGAAAATAGCAATCAATCTTTTCAATATGTTGTTTGTATTTTATGTTTATGTATACCTACCTGAAATCTAAATATTTTATTATTAACTTGGAAGGAACTCTTGAGCATTATCACATACTCACATTGTTGTATTCCCATAAGATACATAGTACATACATCATAATTTTCATGGATTTGTTTACTACAATACCACATGATTATTATCTATACATATTTATATACGATACACAAGAATTGAGCACAATAAAAATGTGTTGAGCCTATTTTGACAGGTGATCGACTGAAAGAAGAATAACCTTTAACGACCTTGTACAAAACACCACGCGTTTAGTTAAACGGAAAATGAGGTAGGTACATTAACACAAAGGAAGTCTATTGAAATTGTTTGAATTTAATTTTGCTCAACAGACAAGAGGAATTAAAGATAAACCCTCAATAATAAATATATATTTGACACACATAATAAATTGAATATAATGCTTAAGTAAAAATATTGACAACCTGTATGTATAGGTCTATTATATATTGTACCTTTATTTAATCAATAGTTTTATATATTTCTAATCGTTTGTCTTCGTTATAACGTATATACTATGTTATATATAGAGTTGGGCAAGTTACTTTATTTATTGTAACTGGTTACAAGTTAAAAGTTATTCTAAAACTATGTAATCAGTTATAAGATACTGGATACTTTAATGTTGTGTAACCAGATATAAGTTATAGTTACAGTTATGATTAATAAACTTATAAATAATAAATAAATATATGCATAAACCAACATGTTATTATTATTATTGTTATCTTTATTGACGGAAAAAACTTTATTTACAAAACAGTATATATATACAATTGTGCAGTGACAGATATACAATAGAATTAGGTACGAATAATATAAAAATTCACTTTCAATTTTATTACAAAGAACGTAATTTGAAGTAGATATATAATTTTATAATTTTGTCAATAGTGTAACGTAATGGTAAAAAAAATAGGTTGATAGTCTTTTTATGAAGTGAATGCATGCAATAGGCATAATAGTATAATAATATAAAATTAGTAATATTTATAGTAATTAAAATATATATATATAAGTCAATAGTATTTTTAGTTATGTATAATGTAACTTCTAATTGTAACTGTAATTTTCATATTAAGTTATAGGAAGATGTGTAACTAGTTACAAGTTACAAAAGTAACCAAGTTACATAACTTAGTTACATGTAACTATGATATGCCCAACCCTGATTATATATAATACATCTGTTATATAAGTAAAATAATTAATATATTTATATATTTATAAATAAAGAGAGGAAAAATATTTTTTTAATAATTAAATAAACATTTATAAAATTAATAAGTTATATATATATACTAGGTATATATTTCATATAATATAATATTTAACAATTTTTAACGAAACTCGATTCACAACAAGTTAATAGGAAGTTTTATAAATGTTGTAAGTGACCATTAAAAAAAAAAGTATATAATTATATTTTAAAATTTATAATATCTTTGAAAAGATAATGAAATAAGACGGACATATTTATAAAATGTTGTAAGATAAGATTTTTGAAATATTTTTTTTTTTTTTTACATTTTTACAAGATATTTACAATCTATTCATAGAACAATAAGTAAATTTGATAAGAGTAATAAAAACATGAAAAATATGACGGAAGAAGCCACCCAATGAAGACACTACCTAACTTTTTTTTGAAATATTAAAATGTAAAATGTATAAGTATAATACCTTATTAATAATATTAATACGTATAATATTAAACTACGAGTTATAAAATTGATAATTAAATATTGTATTGAAATATAAAATATATATAAAAACGTAATTAATTAATCTAACCTAACTAATTTCATTGAATAGTTAAGATAGCATAGCAAATTCCCAACAGCACTTCTCATAATTGTACAATATACAATTCTTTTTGCTTGATCATTTTTATCACCTATTACTTAAATATGTTTATCCTTGATTAAATTCAAGAATATTAGTAAATAATAAATACCCTACATAATATTTATTTTTATTTTAATGTATATTTTTGCTTTAAAGTAAGAACGGTTACTATAAACTAATTTCTTTCCTACATCACTGATCCCATACAATCTGCTATGTCCCCAGTGACTTGTATTAAAATAAAATACCCTAATTTTGAAACTTAAACCTGAATCAATCAGAAATTTATCCTATTATGAACAACAATTATAATTTTGGTAAATTTAATATTAATTTATTATTTAATATTTATTATTTTTTAATCGATATAATGTTGTATTTATTATTACAAATAAAACACTTAAATAGTTGAACTATTAAAAGCTATTCACTATAATATAAAATTATATAGAAATAGTATTAATGATTTACCGTATTAATAAACTTTTAAATGTTTATAATGGAAAATAGTTTGTTAATATTTACGAGATTCTTAAAACATAAAAAAATATGTATTTCAATTTAACTGAATAAATATAGATTATGTAATTTAACAATAATATTAACGTAATTTGTTTAATAATTTAACTATGGCTGAAACTCTAAACTCTGGTTTCATGCATTTATACCATATCAGTATTCAATTTGTTTTAATAAAGATCGAGTAACATTATTTGTTCAATAACTAGCTTATAATCATATTGAATTTTTAGATCTTGAAATTTAAATTGCTTTAACTAAACAATAAATGTAATCTAAATATTTTAGAAATAGTATTATGTTAAGAACATAATAATAAATACATTGGTAGAAAGTTTCAAGTTTCAAAAACAATATTTTTTAAATTACATTGAACTAACTAAAAATTCCAATTTTTTGGAAATTGAAACTTGAAATAGCGATAAAGAAAATTAGGCATTTGCATTTTTGATATTTTATGAGTTTCATAAGAACAATCATTTAAGAAAAATGTTGTTATTACATTTTTAAGTCCTGGCTATAAAAATAAAACTATATAAATGTATAACTATAAAATAATTTAAAATTTTATTGATTTTAATAAAACTTCAAACGCTTAAAAAAATTTGTGACCATATATTTTTAATAAATTTTTTATTTCTTTATTAAAGGTTACGGTCATTAGTCACACTTATTTACATTAATGATCTCATCATTTAATATGTTAACAAAAATTAACGAGTTCTATAACTGCATTCTCTGCATGTTCCACGTCGGCGTGTGAACGAGCACATAATATTACTAAATTACAATATGACATCATATCCATACTTTTTTAATGTGTCCATATGGTCTATATAATTGCATAAGTGTAACATGATTATAATAAAAAGATCATATAAGATACATTTTTTTATTTTACAGGATAACAGCTAACAGCATATACAGATGGGGTTCTTCACTATTGTCTTACTATATTGCTTGTCAAGTGCAACAGGTCACTTGAATGTGTTTATCAGTCAAAAAGAAGTCAAAAGGATTATGGGTTAGTATTTTTTTTATTGTAATGTATCTCTAATAAAATAATAATTTAAAATGTTTTATGGTTTTATTTAATTGAATTTAGAAACC
This sequence comes from Rhopalosiphum nymphaeae, assembly GCA_036289425.1. NCBI lineage: Eukaryota > Metazoa > Arthropoda > Insecta > Hemiptera > Aphididae > Rhopalosiphum > Rhopalosiphum nymphaeae. The sequence continues at coordinate 5,104,179 of JAZAQC010000012.1, read as the reverse complement.
AGCTAGAAACCTATTTATAAACGTTAATATCAAATACCTACATTATGTTTAAATTACCCTCAAAGTTTATTTTATTTTGATGATCAGTTCTTATTAAATAAGATGGGTTATGATTTGTATTCATGTTATAAAACCTATTATTATAAAGGGTTCATAACAATAGTTTACATATTCTTAGAAACTAGGAGTTCAATGGATCGACGCATTTAGTTGTGTTGTAGAATAACACAATATACAATTTACATAATGATTATTTTACTATAGCTTTTTTAAAAATAACGAGCAATATTATCCAACATTAAATAAAGTAACTTTTTCACCACTATTCATTTTATTATCTATGATTGTTATCTCTACTTGGTTTAAGGTATTGTTTTATTATAAAATTAAAATTAAATATTAGTTATGTTTAAATACATAATTTTTTTAGTTAATACCTATAAATAAATGGTATATTATGTCTTAATTATATTATTATGTCTACGTATTTCTTATTTAATATAAGTAACTATAGCAAATAAATTAAAATACAAAACAGAATCAGATTGTAAATATTTAAAATTAGATTTCATTGTAAATTGCAATGATGGTTTTTAAATTTTTGAATAAAATATTTTATATTATATACAATTATTATAGATCTAAATTTGAGATAATATTCAATAAATATAATTGTTTAATCAATATAAGTGCTTAACTCTAAAATAATCACAATTCTCACATAATTCTACGAGTATACTTTATATTATAAACACCTAATTTGAGTGTCGAAACATTTTCTTTCAATAAATGTAAATTCGTTTTATTTGTTCGTGTAGTATTTTCGTTAAAATTACGGTTCGTATTTTATTTTATTTTCTTTTATAACTACATTTCATTTCTAAACGTTTGTATAACAGCACTTCAATCGTGGTTATTCGTTTATTTTCATTTTTACTCTTCTACTGCAGTACTCGCTTCCTTACAAAATATCGCAATTTTTATTTTCTAAACGAAGCCGCGTGAAAAATGTCTATAGTCGCCTTATTCGAAATTAGATTTTGCTGCCGTCGTTGTCTCCATTAAACTTGGTGGGCGCTGACAAAGAACCCTTTTACATCACTAGCTATAACATCGGGTGTTTGACCTTAAAAAAAATAAAGTGCGTTATTTGAAAGCTCAAAGCTTTTTATGTATAAAACAAGATACCTAATTGGCAACTCCTGCAGGAGTAAGGGGTGTGAGTTATTCGTAAGGCAATAGAACAAAGTAATATTACAAAATTAAACGCTACGTAATAAAAATGGAAGTGGGAAAACGATAAAAGTAAAATTAATGAAGAATTAGATCATTTTAACTTTTATTCGTTACAAACGAAAAATACCCCTATTATTTTTATATCTTCACAATATAAGATAAGTATTTTATTCATATTTTTGCTTTTATAAAAATAATAATTTAAATTTATTTTTGATGAAAAAATAATAATATTAATATTATAAAAGTAAAAAGTTTTTACTAACATATTATGTTTGTTCAATCTTATAAATAATTCTTTTCAATTTTTTTTTATTGCATCTTGAAGTTAATGATCTAAAAAGAGTTAATAATTTTTAAGTTTCTTTATTACATGTCGTACATTAATTGACTATTTTCTATCGATTTTTCTAAATATTATAAGTTACAAATTATGAACCATAATAATTAGTGAATACTAATTTACAAACTAATAAGTTATATACTTTAAATTTTATATTAGACATATTATGTGATTGAATACTTATTAAAAATACCTATTTAAAAATAAACAGACATAGACTGATAAAGCTTGACAATGTGCCTATATGATGAATGAAAAATCACGTACTACTATTGGTCTAAACTATATTATGAAAGTACTAATAAGTGCACCAAATATTATATAAATTCGTAAATATGTTTCTTAACTATTATTTAAATGCGAATTTAATAGGAGACTTTTAGTTGATAATTATTATAATTTATACTATTTTATGTTTGAAATTTCATTTTTATTTATTTTTAGTATTTTTATGTAAATAGCTTCTATGAATTGCAGATTAAACAATTTAATTTTTGTTAAATGTCACAAATATTAAAATATTTATCATGCACAATATTTTAACAAATTTATTGTTAATATCTAATTGCATTTATTTCAATAATGAATCCGTGATTAATTTTATTTATATCTCATTAATTAAGCAATTCTTAAATAGGTACATAGACAATTATTCTAATAGTTATTGTCCGTTAAGTACTAATACGTATTTGCCACTTCAATATTTTCTGCGCTTACAGATATTATGTGTTTTGTTTAAAAGTAAAATCATCTAATATCTACTAGTTACTATAGTATTGACTAGTATAATTGCACTTACGGCTGTTATCATGCATGAAGATTTATGATAAATTTATTAACTTACGTAGTTAAATATAATCACATTCGTAAGTATTTAATGTACTAAATAATATGTTTTCTTCATATAATTTTTACTTAAAACTAATAAATATTCAAAATGAAAAAAGGTGGGCAAGTGGGTATCGTTTTGCTGTATAGTAGAGATGGAGAGTAGGTCACTATAATGGATGTGTTAAATTTGAATGCAATGATAGGTATCATTGTACACGATTAACGATTCTGAAAGGAGATGATTAATTGTTAGTCTAAAATAATTAGTAGGATAATTATATTATTACCTATATTAAATATAATTAAAGGTAATTTAAATTTTAAATTGTAATGTATCGTTATTTTACGCGATTTCGTAAAAAATTAAATTTCATACGCTCAAAAAATGTTTTCTATATTGACGTTGGAGTTTTATTTATAGTTTCTCGAAGGAAAACTTATGGATAACCTTGTATTGGGTTTTTAAATCTTAGGTATAAATCACAGAAATTTTATGAATTTTCAATTTCAAAATTCCTTGCAAATTTTCGCGATTTTGACATAATTCGTAAACATTTGAATTTAAATGCTTATTAACAAAATTTGTGATGATTTTTTATTTTTTTTTTACTACAATAAGTATAACTAAACTTTGTATTAAATTTTAAAGATTTTTTGGTGTGCCAAATTTTTTTTATGGGCATATCAAGAAAAAAAACTTAGAAAATCCAAAATTTCAATTGTCTAAAAATATCTTAAAACAATTCAAAATATTTTGAAAATTCAATCATAAATAGATGACGCTAATATAAATATTTGGTGAAAATTTCAAGTATTTACAATGATTCGTTTTTGAGTTACAGCAAAATAAAAAAATCGATTTTGTCGAAAACTGGTTATGCGTAAAAATTCTCGTTTTTCCGTTACTTCTTTAGTATTTTCTTAATGCTTTTGAAAACTACTGAATTTTTTTTACTTTTGACCCCCTCCCCCCCAAAAAAGTACTAACTAGATTCATTTTCCTTTTCAAAGAGGGGTTGAAGTCAAAAATCAAAGCACTGTTACTACTCTAAAACGTAATGACAGACAAAAAAATTAAAAAAAACACACATTATTGTAAAATCAATACATTCATCAATCCGTCCAGAATCTAAAAACATTGAAACCAATTTTAAAATATTTAGAAATATATTATTAAAGAAGTTAAATAGACAAAGAAAAAGAAAACTACAAATAATTGAAGTTAAAATTTGGAATTGTTAGATGCAATTCTTTTTGAAAAAGATAACAAAATATAAAAATATATTTTTATAAATTGCTTATTTATAATGCGTATATAAATATAAAGAGCATTTTTTCTCCGATGAATTTTTCTTTTGTAACAAATTTTCTTTTGATCAATTGACAAGATACCGTCAAAATGTCAGAAATTTATAACTTATTGATTCATTGAACTATCGTTTTCAAATATTAACATAAAAAATACCGATTATTTATTGGATGTAAGTACAATTGAATATTAATAATTAATTTGTATTTAACAGTGAATAAATTATTTGTAGGTTTAGTAAACTAATTAGTATGCATATAAGTATTATGTAAGTAAATTGTACTTGCAGTAGTTGTTCAAATAAATTTAATCGAAATTATCTTTAGACACATGTGTTTAGTTGATTGGTGCATTATGGATACAATTGAGTACAATTATTATGGTCACGTTTGCTGCATTCAAATACGATAAACCCATATTCGATTAATTTCACCTTTTTGAACATATTACTGTCATGTTATGTATCCATAGTAGTTAAATAATTAATACTACGCTTTGTATTAAAGGTTTAAGACTAGTCATTCTATACTAGGTACGAAGCAGATTTAATTTGTATGTATTTTATATTATCATCTATAATATTTTCTATAATATTAATTTTCTAAAATGTCACACAATTTTTACTAATGCACAGAAGACGGAATTAATATCAATTGCTTTATATTAGATAAACCGTTTTTATTAATTACATATTTTGAAATGTATTGCTTATAAGTTATAATGATACCACTGTGATGGTGTACCTTAATAATTTAACGATGTAACGTTTTATAACTTAATTAATGAAAGCAAATTAATCCATAAACAATGTATATATGTACACAAAAATCAATAAAAAAAATACCGGTACATTTGTTTTAAACCCATATATCAAAAACAAATTAAATACATAGTGGTTTTTCCTTTACCCCGGAATCCTAGAACGGCGGAAAACGTCACTTGTTTACAAAGCTATATTGTTTTTTTATTGTTATTATTATTTTGCTAATTGAATCTGGAGAGACCCTACTCATGTCCTCCGCAATCTCAATAGTTTGTTTTTGTATTGGGAGGGTTTCTATATATATTAAGAATAATATATATTTAAAAAATAAATATTATTACAGGCTTTCCTGAGAGAGAATTGCAATACTGCTGCTATTCCAGGGGTGGTATATATGCAAAATGCAGCAGGCTAGAGGACGATGGTTGAGCGAGAGCGAGAGCTTTTTGGAGTAGAGAGCAACAAAAGAATAACAGCGTATTAAACGTTAAAAAGCCCTTAGCCCCGAAGGAATTAATTTTCGTGTGCCGCTTCCGCCTTTTCAATGTAGACTTGCTAACATTAAATATTAACCCTTCGAAAGCTCTTTCTCTCTCACTCCTACTCAGTATATCTCTCCCCTATTTATTTTTGTGGCATTTTAACAATCTAGAACAATACGATATGACCATTTCTCTTTTTCTTCACCGTTTCATTTTGCATTGTTATTTTACGTTAATGTATTAATTCCAACTGTTTTTTCATGATACGCGTTACGAATTATAAAAAAAATTATACCTAATTACAATAAATTAAAATTCATTTTTGCCGTTTTTAATAAATTATTAATCAAACCGGATGACCGGTTATTAAATTTAATGAAAAAGCAAGGTGATTCTATTTTTCTTGTTTCATTATGATTTTTACAATTATTTTTTTTTTTTGTAAATAAATTATGCAATTTTTAAAGCTTTTAATAAATTAAAGACAATTTGACAGTATTTTTTTCACAAAATGATTCTATTATTTTTAACTTTCATTATAATAATATGAATCTTTAATATGACTTGTCACCTGTGACCATTTTATTTGAATTAAAATTATTTATTTTTGATCTCTAAAACCACTTCTTTAATAACCGTATTAAAATAAAATAGTACATATTTTGTTTTACCGTATAAACACTGTAACACATTTGTTTATACTAAGAAACTAATTATAATACATAATGTAATAAATATAATATAATATATATAAGTATTTATTGGAATTAAGACCGTTATTTCGTAATTCTTTTTATTATTTGTAATTTTTTATTTTTTAACTCCAGCTAACTTAAACTAATTTACAAGCCGAAATCCTCCTCAATATTAAAAATTGAAGCATTATTACTGCTTCTAAAAGTAACATGAGATACTCACTAAAACACATTGTAAAATTAATAAATTTACCGAAGCGAAGTGTTTGAAATTTAAAATAAATAGTGCTAACAGAATACAACAAATTTAATTATAACATTTATCTAGAAATACAAATAATTAACTTGTAGAATTAATTTTATGTAGAGTATCATATTAAAATCTATGTAAAAATTATTATTTTTAATATATAAATAGTAAATGCAATTTATGCCAGCTAAACCAAAAATAATACATTTTAATCATAAAATGCTTTTAAAGTAGGCAAACATATTTTTGTGAAAATCCGGTAAATGTGTAAATGTTAACCAAATACAATGCTTTTAGCAATAAACTATTGTATTTATCATAATATGTTATTTTTTAATTTAAAGAAAATCATTTTTTAACATAAAAGAAAACTCACGGGGACTAAAGCAATTTACTTTATAATTTTTATAAAATAAAAATATTTTTTAATTTGTAAAAACAACATTATTAAGTTAAAAATATAATTAAAAATTAATAAGAAAAAAAATTCACTAAAATGTTTTAACTCCATGGATGATATGATATAAATATATAATGGTCCTTAAACATATTATAACCTCAAATTAAGGTATCTTACAATACTAAGGGATATATTTTCATTCACCTATTTATGTCGACGATAGATATTATTTTTATAATGTATATATTATGAATAGTTATAAGTGAATTATTATTATTATTTTTTTATTTTGTATTTTATTAATTAAGTAGGTGGTTGTAATATTTTAAATTGTGATATCATGAATAATCTTAAGTTGTGTTTAGAGAATAATGTCGAATGATTATTTTTAATATTTAGTATGTATGTAAGTACGACTGAAATTTCTAAAATACAGAACTACTTTATGATTCATACAAAATTAATATCATTAATAAATCTGTGTAAGATTAAGTATAGTAGATAAAAAGTAAAAGTAGGTAAGTAAAATATGTATAAACATATAAGTTAGATTATGGCCTATATAAAATAGCGTGTGAATATTATATGGTTAAAATTATGATTTAAAATATTATTAGTAGGTATTATAATATAGTATTGAATATTATATTTTCCCAATGTTTATATTTTATACTACCCGCCGTTAAAATAAAAAAACAGTCGCTCGGGGCGGTCGTGAGTTTTCCAAAAGGTTTGCCGTGTAATTTCCTTCCTCTTTTATAAGCCCTCGACCCAAAGTAAAAAAAAAAATGAATTCACTATGGAAAATATGAGCGAAAGAGGAAATTACCAATAAAGTTTAATGTAAGGAAAATACACAGTACATACGTACACTGTACACACAAACATAAATATCTAATACATATATATATTTACATATCAAACCGAGACTCTGACTTTTGTTTGAAAATAATAAAAAAAATCATTCGTATGTTATTATATATTGTGGAAGTTTCAAGTGACTTCCGTTTGTAGAGTTCTATAAATTTTATATGGATTTTCCACTCGTGCAGTTGTGCTTTCCGTACTTTTGTTGGCCATTCGAATTTTCATTCTTCAAAATCAACTATAATTCAAATCTTAACTTCAATTTGTTGTATTTTAACATGTAACAAGTTTGCATACTCGATCTAATTTAAGATATAATTTTTACAATAATAATTGCATTTATGGTATGTATATTCCTTCTTTTTTGTGAATTTGAATTTAAATTTTAATAATGGATATATTGTGTATCAATCATCTACTATAAACTCGATTAAAATCATAATTGGGATCAATTCCTAATTTATAAGCAAACTATATTGAATTATCTATACAAATTATATTTCTATATATTCTAAATATCATTTATAATTCAATAGTATTATTTCATTTCATACATAATGTTCTTCATAAAATACAAAGCAATAACAAAAAATAATGATAACATTTTTTTGAAAAGTTCAAAAGCTCGTGTTCTTGTATTTTTTTCCAGTTTCTGCTCAGAAGATATTACTTTAAATGCTTCTAAAATTATCTCATAAGATATCCATACAGCCTTTATCAACTCTGCTCGAGCAGTCCACCTTGTTTTTAAAGATTTCGTAAATGCAAGGAATTTTCTATCCCGGTTAATTTGTAGTGTGAATAAACGTTTGTTTTTGTACTTAATGAAAAAAAACATACAATTGCTTAAGATTAGAAAATAAGTCCCCAATCACGGTATTTGTATCACAACTGTATTCCAACAATACAATTATTTACAGCAATGATTCGAAAAATCGAAACCATAATAATAAATAAAATTCACAATTTTTTTTAGTTATTAATAATCAATAAAATTAGTACTTTTTTTGCTTTTTATTATTATTAAATTTGCCTATTTGTTATATAAACCATACTTTTCCGACTAATTTACATACAAAAAATAAGTAGATAAACTCCCCTAACTCCCCTATACCCACCATTCACGCCGGCTCTGACTATATTATTTTTTATTACATCACATAATAACTAATAAGTATTAATTAATATTTTACTTATTATTCTGGATAGTAAAATTAATTTATTAAATCAACGGTTGATTGACATAATAAAATATTTTATGAAAATTGATAAAATTGTACATTTTTTTTTTTTTTTTGAGGTATTTAATTTTATATTACTAACATAACAATAATTATTATAAATAGTAAAATACACTAAGATCGAATATTCTTGATGAACATTTTTAATGCAATAGGCAAGTAATAACTATTTAAGTTAACTATTGATAGTAATTTTACAATAAACCGACCAATATAAAATTTTTTATTTGTAAAAAATATTTGTTATCATAAAAAGCTTTAATTTAAATGTGTAAAATGAAGAACTGCTGGGACAAAATAAATAAAATACACCTAAAATGGGTACTTATCAATATATTTATGATATAAACACTATAAATAGGCATGATAAATTTAAAAAAATAAATAGTCATAGTATTTATAAAAAGTATAGTAATGCAGATTATAATCTTGACATCTAAACACTATACAAATAATAATTGAAGCTTTATGAAAATTATTACGTTTTGTTACTGATAATATTATTGAAACCTCCCCTTTAGTTTTTTATGGCTCAATACAAATTCGTTTCATAATGTTGCTAAGCCATGTATGTATAAGTTATTTTGCATATTTAATGCATTTTGACGCATATTAATGTATGGTGTATTATATTTTTATGGGGTTCAAGCGCGTGTATGAGCATAAAAAAATACCACCCTCGGCTTATGAAATTCTTCTTTGGTTTTTAATATTTTTCTATATATTAATATATAAATAAACGAAAACCAGAGAATATTTTTTTATATTGTTTTAATATGTTTATTCTCTTTTTCATGATATATTCATTAGTTGTTCGGCAAATTTTATTGTTGTCTGACCCATATTTAATTTTTTTTTATTCGTATTTAAAATCACTTATGCATTTTTAAACTAAAATTCACCTTTTATCGATGTATTAGTATAAACATATTTGACAAAAGTGTGTAGTAAATTTAATAATATGTTTAAAATCATTATTTATTATAAATAATTATAATTTTTTGAAAATAACTGGTAACGATCTAATCATATAATTAATGAAATGGAAAATTATTTATAGTTTATTGTATAAACATTACAACTTTTTCTCATCTCCGTGCAGAGATAGACAAAATTAAATTCTGTGCTTTTGATCCTACAATTCAATTTTGCTGACGTAAGTCTGAAGCAGCTCTTGTGTGTTTGTACAGTGTCCAAGGGGCGTATAGGATAAAAGAAACAGCGTGACGTCCTGCAGGACAGTTTTAATGTGCTCTCGATCATCCCTCCTAAGTGAAATATCGTCCTAGCATTGTTGTTGTTGTCACCAGAGGGTGGCAATTTTTTATGATTATCGTTAAACTACTGGTGCTTGTGTATAATTTATGTATCGATTCTTACAGTTACCCTCTCAAAACAAAAATAAAAACATGAGTGTTGGCTTGCAGTGTTTTTTTTAATGTTATTATTATTTCTTGTTTAAAATGTTGTTATAATACCAAGAGTGAATATCAAATATCAGAGGAGTCATTTTTACATCGTAATTTATCAATTCGATATTAGAAATTTAAAGTATCATATTAGAAACGTAGTATTAATAATAAACTAATGAATAATACTCATCAAATTACTTATGTCGTGTAAAATATACGCTTTTGTTAAACACACGCATTCTTTATCACAGTGTTATGATTAAACCTAATTTAAAAAGTTCAAAAAATTAATAATAAACTTAAATGAAATAAAATAACTCATTTTCTCTGAGTGTAATAAAAATAATTATAATCTAACTGTTTAAATAAAATGTACTATAGATAATTCTGATGACCCATACGGTTGCCTAATTTATCAATTAGTTTTAATTCAAATACGTATATAAAATGCATTTGTCTAGTATGTACGATCATTATATTGTGCGTGTTTTGTTGATCCATTGGCTGAAAATTAAACATGTCAACTATCACAAAATGTAATTGATTTACAGAATTTATAGAGAATATCGAAAACAATAGAAGGATATTAAACGATAATAATTTTTAAAACAAATGACGCGGTCACGGTTACCCAATATATATATGTATAGTCGTTTTTTTTCTCTTTTCCCTTTATGATTGTTATTTCAAATGTGTATTGGCAATATTAAAACCTCGGCGAAATAGTGATGGTAGGGTGTACAATGTGCATAGCGGAACAGCCGGCGGTGCAATTAGAAACAGGGGTTCGCAAAGGGCCATTAAAAGCACGACGAAAACGTCAGTACGAGAAAAAATCACCCCATCACCACCAACCCAGTCCAACCCGGAAAATATCATTAATTTGGTAAACCACTGTAATTGTAAATTGCCCTAGGAATATAAATCTCGAAATCACTGAAATACAATGTATGCAGGGGACAGTCTCTTTGTTCAACTTTTTAATTTATTTTAAATTTAAAATTTTAATAACGCCTTTTTTATTGCCGAAAATCCTCAATGTACACAATTCCTTTGCTACTTATATAATCACTGCTAAAAATATATATTTTGATTTTTTTCTCTTGAATATTATTACAAAGCGTTTCCTTCACAAACGAGCAGTTTCACTTTTCTACACGTTACCATCATGATGGATTGAGCAATCTCCTATAAACGTCTTAATAATAATAGCCATACTCCCTTAGCTCGTTAATAATGTTTACTCCCTACTTTCAACCCTACCTTTATTTATTTTTTTTTACTTTAGACAGAGTTCATTTATAACAATTTACACCAGCTATTAACGTTAAAAGTTTCGACAGCTATGTATAATTTCTGTCACATAATTATATTTCTTCCAATTTTTTATTTATATTTTTGTAATATCAATTATTATATGTAATATTGAAAGTTACACACATTGTATGTATATATTTCTTCTGTTTTCTATAGTCATATTTAATTTTAAAAAAATTTAAACTGAAAACAAATGAAATAAACTGCGACTGGACTGACTATGCAGATTTTTTATTAAACAGATTACGTGACAGAGACTAATGACATGCATACGATCGATTTGGCCTTTAGGGGTAAGGGAAATAGCGTACCACCTGAGTTTTATTTCAATTAATTTCAATTAAGTTTGAAAGTAAAGGCTTAATTAAGATAAAATAATGATTGGAAGTACAACTATAATGAATAATGATATATCGTTCTGGCTTATATAAAATCATTTAAAGTAATTTATACATATGTATTTTTTATGATTCTCATTAACTTATAGGAAAATAGGAAAATCATTATATTCATGAATTGAATAACCTATTCGAAAAATTTAATGAAACTAACAATTTATACGTGGGGGTAATTTAGTTTACGAAGTAAAAAACAATATTTAGTAATTAATTATGTTTATAACTTTAAAATGTAAAATATACATATTACTTACTGTTTATAGTTAAAAGAATCATATATATAACATAACATTGCTTATATATTTGTATAAAAACCATTCAGATTATGAATTAGAAATTATATTAATTACTAAAAGTGTACTGAATATTTTTTCATCTAATTCATTAGATTTACCTGTATTGCGTGTTTTTATCACATCCTACAACCGTGACACATAGTTCGTGAATAAAGAGATCGATTTCACCGAATGGATACGATAATACGATATAATAATATAAATTGTGTATAAAAATGATATAAATCAATATTCATAGTACATTTTATTAAAATATGGTACATAATTAATGATTGTATTTAATATATTAAATATGAGATTAAACAAAACTGAAATAAAAAGTTTAATATTTTATTTAGAACAAAATATAACGATTTTTGAACGAAATTTTGAGAGAACTGTTCTTCTTAGCACCTTGTTATCAGAATAATTTATGATACAATTTATATATTTTAGTTTATTGTACGAAATAAAAATCATTTGAAGTATATTGATCCATAAATAAATAATGCTACCAATATTTCTGCTATTTTATTTATTATTAATATGTGAATATGAGAATTCGCAATGTTGATCTCTCTGAAGTATCTTTTTTCTTTAGTTTAAAGTCATATGAAACTTCTAGAACATTTTAACCTCTCTCTACTTCTTTCTCAAAAAAGAACATTTGTTATCTAAAACCAATAGCTGTTCTCAATATGTTTAGATCTAAAATTACGATTTCTGATTTAATCTTTGTTATTAAATTGCATTTTTATCGTTATTTTTTTTTTATTGTACACATACTGGTTTATGGTTGTTGGTTATATGTTTTGCGTGTGGAATCTCTGTTAATGTAAAATTGTAGTTGTTGCTTGAATTCAAAAAATAATGTACATTAATTTATTAATTATATATCATGATGAGAGAATAACTACATTTATACCTATTTTAATAATTATTTTGCATAAACCAATTATTTATCTCAGATTGTCATTGTTACGAAACTGACACATATAATGTATGTGTAAAAAATATATAAACTTAGTTTATTAAAGTAAAATAACAAATATTATCATGTTGTTTTATATTGATAATTATTATTAACTTTAAAAATGGAATTTCCGATTCATAAATAATTATAGTTTTATAACATACTTAATAATGATATAAGTATGATAAAATATAAAGTAAAATTATCTATAGATAAATAAGTAAATACTTTATGTATTTTGTATATTTAAATCCATGGCTGTTCAATCTATAAATATTTTATAAAAACGATATAAGTTATAAATTAATTGGTAAATACGTATAATTACTATTTTTTACTCAGGTTTATCATCTGAACTCTACTATGTTCGTGATGGGGTAGTGAATACATATGCGATGAATTTTGAAGTACCAGTTCCTGCGAATATTGGTGAACTTGAGTTTTGCTGGCAATCGCTGACTCGACATTCGGTAAGTAAAATTATTTTTGCGATCGTTTTGAGCACTATCTATTGCACGTGTAAAAAGTTCTTTTTTCGTTGTCGATGAACATTACAATTGAGCATTTTTATTCTTTAGAGGTGCTAAAAAAAGTTTAACAGACAATAAGTCTCAAATATTATTATGTTACGGACGGTTGACGGTTTAATTAGACGTAACATTAAACCGACTATATGAAGGGTTAGTATTATTTTGACTTGAAAATCACGTAGTGCGTTCAACAAGCGAAACCCAAAAACTTTTGCAAAAAGGGGAACCGTTACGTGATTCATACACTTAAGCACTCATTGAACGTGAACTGACAAATTATGGAGAAATTGTCGATTTACATTTTAGATTTTCATATTACATGAATGGAATTTACACAATGATATATTATCTTTAAAAGAAAATACAATATTGTTTTGTGTTGTGTAAAAATATATATTTTAAATTCACTTTTAAAAACTATCTAATCATACACAAGTATGATATATAAATTACTATATGAAATAGTTGAGCAACCAACCGACCAAGCAACAACAAATTATAAGTACCAATATAGTAGAGCTTTACTGCTAACATAAGAGAATAGAAATGTCAACGTAGTGAAAATAAGTGTTTAAATATACCATGTTTTTTCTACAATCACGGGATGTTTTTATTTTGCTATTCATATTCCTTATTCTTATAATATATAGGTATTTGCAGGATAACTTTCCAAGCATGCTTATTTTTATTTAATTATTTAATGTATATTATATTCGACTTACAATTAGGTTTTTAGAATGTTTAAGTATTCTTAAAGATAATATTTTATAATATTTTGATTTTTTTATTGCATATAAGAAAGTTTTTTGTAGTGATATAAACCTTTTTTTCCATATGAGAATGGTCCTTTTTTACTGAGAATCGTTAGTCACACGATTTATTTGAAAATGTTGATGTATTTAAATCAAAATTAGAATGAGTACATTTTTGAATTGTTAAGCTTTAAGTACTAAAGATTATATTCCTTAGTTATAGTTTTACATTGATTAAATATTTATATATTAAACTTGGTCAATTTTCATAAATTATAAAATGTTAATACTTAAATTAATATTAATTAATAATTATTATAATTTCCAAACCATCATACTTATGTGTTATCATAGACAATTGACAATTATCATTGATTTATATAGTAGATTGGATCTAGTTGTTACTTTTGGGTAGAATCGTTTTTCATACCTGATTTATCATTGAATTCAAATTGAACACATAAAGTACAGTACCATAAGAACATTAAATTACTCAACATCAAGGTACACACAACAGTTGACATCTATTATACTTACAGTAAATCAATTACCTACTTTTGCTTGTGTAAAAAGCCAATGTTGTCAACATTTGAAATTCAAAATATACCTTTGAATAAAGTTCTTGATTCGTATGTATTTTCGTTACCTATTTTTAAATTGCTATTGGAATAATTTTTGAGGAAGCTCGTAGGGTATTCGATCTTTCAAATATAGAAAAGTTGAATTGATTAACATTATTACATTTTTATTTTTATTATTATTACTCTATATTTATTTTCAAATTCAGATACATTGTATAAATATAAGTGAAACTAGAGATTTATGTAAGGGTATGCCAAAGTATTTTAAAATTGCACTCCTCCCTTGTCAAAATTATATTATATTTTTAATGTTATAGAAGAATCTACTTATAGTTATACAACCAATATTCTGAGATTTTTTTTTATTAATATTAGTGATATAATATGTACTTAGGTATTAGTAAATTTTTTTATATTATAACTATTAACTAAACTGTCAAAATATATTCAAAGTTTGCAATTTTGCATCAAATTTTCAGAAAATACACCAATAATTATTAAATGCTAAAGCCTATTTGCGGCGTGTCGTCGCAACGATAATAAGCCTGTAGAAATTTTCCTTCACTACTCTTCTTATTACCTTATTACTTGGGTATTTTTATAAATGTTTGTATTTCTAACGAAAACATATTGTGTAAATCCCTCTACAATCGAACTTACTATATTGATATAAATATGGATTAATTAATCAAAGAAATAAAAATATCTAAAACTAATTTTCATTTGCTAATTTTAATAAAAAATTTAAACCCCTATTTTTATTTCTTATAATTCATCAATGTAATTACATCTGGTAAAAGAATTTATATTATGCATCCCGTATGATGTATTATTATTTTAAACAGTCTTATCTCTGATAATATATATATATTAATCGTTTTCATTACTACATTTAGGGAAAATAACTACAAAAACAGTGTTTAGTTTTTTTGTAAATACAATTTTTTTTTATACAATATATTTGTATGTACCCTATTTATATTATTTCTGATGCCGATAACCTATTAACATTTAATCAAACTATGATTTGACTGGACTCGTTCGTAATTTCGCCTACGCATATAAAGTTTTATTAAGATTTTTTATTATAGTCTCAATTTTAGAATTACATAATTTAATACTTATACGCATTATGTAGATTTGTTATTTAATTAAACATTTTCTATACTTTATTTGCGTTATTTGATAAATAATGTTTTAGTTTTGAATATATATTTACATGCATTATTGCTTTTAAATGCATACTAAGCGATTTTTCTTGACATTTTTCAATTTAATTATCAATAATGCTTTTTTTCATCAATATCTAAATTACATCTTAGATGATTTATTTATATTTTTAAAATACATTGTGATGACTATTAGCTTTAAGAGTTCCATAAGTACTTTTTTTCTAGAAATGTAGTTTTCTGGTTCCCCTAGAAATTTAAGTTCTGACCAAATCGAGAGTTCCTAGTCATCGATAAACGGATATGAAGATTTATTACATATACACAGATATTTATAATATGTAGGGTCCTACTGTGGTCCGGACGTCGGTTATACGGGGAGATGGTGCAAGAGAAAAGTTACACATTATCCCGGACAAGGCTTACTGGCGCCGGCTAACAGACACCCCTCGTCCTTATGACGACGAACATCATTGATTTTATGTACTTCGGGGGAAAGCATGCCGCATTATCATATTTTAAAAGTTATACCATTGTGTGAATGAGAAATTGTAAAAAGTTGATGAGGATACGTGTAAATAGTTAGGTAACGGTAGTGTTTTTTTTAAATTATATAAAGTTGATCACAAATAAAATTTATTAATATCTGATTTAAACACGGTTGACTTATTCTAGTTATTATAATATGTGTGTATAATAATTCGAAATGAATACTTTAAAATCGCATAATTGCATAAAAACGTTTGGTGCGATCTCTTTAGATACTTTTATTATGATATAAATTTTTGATTTTTATTAGTTACTAGCTGTACCCGTGCACTTCGTTGGCCGTACAAAATGCATCTATTCTGTCTTAAATTTGATTGCCTAATGCTCGAACAAATATTCGGTATACATGTTGTTGGGGTACGTACGAAATGTGCGATAAACTTCTCGGAAAAATTCATATCTACACACCGATATCACACACACACAATATAATTTGACGAACAAAAGGTCAGGTTGCAGGTAGCTGGAAACCCGCTGGCCGCTCAATATGTATATATAGGTATACAATTTACACGTTTATTTTAATTAGTAATAAACTAATTATTAATTAATTTTATTGAACTAAATTTATACCATAAACCTTCTCTATGGTGTCCTCTTTAATTTAAAAAAAACTGCACAAAGATTAAATAAGTAGTTTCGGAGTTTATCCCGAACAAAAAAAAGCGACTTCTTTTTATATAGCAGTATAGATATTTTTTTTCATAATTTAAATACGTTAATAATACTTTTAAAATTTGTAATGTGTAGGTACTATGTATGTATATATTATTAATATAGTTAATGATAACTATTTTGATATTTTATATCAAATATATTTTATTTTAATATTTAATAAACACTAGTACCTATTTAAGTATTTTGTATTATAATTTATATATTATAAAGTAGTTTCTCTAATTATTCTCTAATTAATTAATGTAACTGATACGTCATAGATCCTGTCACTTTTGATTTAAATTTAAATAGTATAAAAATCTTGTTAATAATTTTGTGTCATCAGCATTCGTGTTATTTTTTATTAGTAGTTATCAGAATGCACTATGTATAATAATAATTTATATGTTATATCTATTAAGTTGATGACTGTATATCTACTAAGTTTGTCCTGAAAATAGTTTATAGTAGTTTGTTATTTTGCGGAAGAATACGGCAAACAATTATTACGACTTGAAATGTATTTGACTCTTTAAAGTGTACCATAAACGATTTCATCAAATGAATCCTATACGTCAATGCACTCAAGTAATATGAAAGAAAATTTCAGGATTCCTTTCAATAACGATGACGTCGTCTTTTAGCGCCTTTGGAATTCTAGCCTGCGTAAACTATCGACTGGTATTTTATTAAGACTGGCGGCGGCGGCGGCAGTGACGGCCAATTTTCGCCTGTCCCTTTCGGTTGAAGATATATATAACTTCAAAATTGAAAAATATCAGCTCTGGAATTCCAGTTCTTATGATACTGCGGAATAGTAGAAGGGAAAGGGTGATAATATCCTGAGAAATTTTTAAAATACCTTTGAGCCGTTTATATGGATAAAAATGTCGTCGTTCATCGTTTATTCGAAATACAAAAAATAACAAAACCGACGAGACACGTCCAAAACGTTCGTGTAGCTGGCCGACGGCGTCGGATAACTTAACACTATAGCCGGCCACAAGCACAAGCACACTAGTGAAATCCAATACGAGGCTTGTGTGAACGGATTTTAATTAATTCTCGTTAAAAAGGATTCTCTCTCCCTGGCGGTGTGGTGAGTCGCGGCAGCGGCGTTGTTACGTTTATATAAAAGCGGATTAAATTCTCCGACACCCAGGGACAGACCGGCGCCTTTCACTCGCATGCTGCCGCTGCTACCGATATTAATTTGCCCGCTCTAACGCTCTTATACAACTCACCATAGAGAAAAGGAAAAGGAGGACAAAAAAAGTAATACCCTCGCCGACATAAAAAAAAAATAAAACGAATAAATAAAACGCCAAGGCGTCCGTAACTGTTTTCGTTTATACTTAGTAAGAGACAAAATAATTTAATTGTATTGTGTTGGTTTTCTGGACTGAATAAATCGACGGATAACTGAGTAATGAATGTTTTGAATTATTATTCGTCGTCAGTGTAAAATAGTGGGTTGTATCGGAATAAAAGCGCATTTTTTTCTATATCATATACTTTAATAGTAAACTATTTACCATTGTGAAAAATAGATACTTCGAAGTTCGAACAGAATGCAAACGAGTTGGATTAAATGTATTATTCAAATTAATTGAAAACGCACTGCATTACTACAAATAATATATTTACTAGACAGGGGTTCAATCACTTCAATCGAATGTATTTTATTTTATATGATATATAGACTCCGATGTATATATTTAAACGAGATGATTTTATAAACAAAGATTTAATTAAAATTGTTCTTGAATGTTTTTAATTAAAAAAAAATGTACCAATAGATAATCGTCATTATAATATTATTACCATAGAAGATTTCATATCAATGTTAAAATAATACAATTAAAAAAAATAGTAATATTGTTTGTTGATTTATAAATTTATGTTCTGAACTCGACGAAATCGAAAATTATAATATAATTTTTTAGGTATAATTATTTGAATAAAATAAGTTGAACATTGTTGTGTTATCAGAATTTCTAGGTTGAATATGTATTATTGTATTAGTCATGGTTTTATGAAGCAGAAGTTTTAGCTTTGACAATAATAGCAGTTTGTATACGAAACTCTTTCAAATGAAGACTGCGATAATATTAAAATATTTTATTTAGGTTGAACGCTAAGCATTTCCTCGCTTTTAGTAACGAATTTCCTTTCGTAAATAACTGAAAATAAAATTTGCTTGACCAGGAGATTGTTATTGCGTTGCTGGATTGGGGTTGAGGATATGATCCGTAGATCTAGTATTATGGAGTCGTGGCAATAGTGGGGACCAATTAACTATTTAAACGGTATAATGACTAAACGGGGATTCCGGAACATTGGAGGTTAAGATGCATTTACCGAAAATATATCACACGTGATCCATTTTCAACGTCGGTGTATGTATTTTGCTCATCATTATCTTTAAGAGGATTGAGTACCTATATTTATTGTCTCTGTTACTCACGCATGCAACATAGATAATCCACCCATTTTGTCTTCATTTACAGTACAGGTTAATGCAGTTAAGCGATCAAGATTATAAAAACAGATTTGAATTCAATATGAAGTGTATATGAGATCGACCAAGCCAATTTTTCTAATTTAATTTTAGTCGTTTTAAATATGTACAAACTTTCAAATCGAATTTTTGAAAGTAAGGGTGTACAATTTAAAAAAGTGAATTGAACTATCTCATATGGAATTAATGCCATATTTAAATTTACTTTTTGAATCATTATCATTTTACTACATCGATTGTATCTATATCGATGGAAATGCTTCATACACAATTGCTAAAATGCTAGAGCACTTCTCCTATATATTGTAGGAGGGACGTAATTTCAGCATTTATTTGTTTTTTTATTTTATATTACACCTTTAGACCCCTTTCACATTTGTATAGCAAATAAAATAAAAGTAAGTAAGTGAAAAACTATATATTAAAATAATAAAATGATAGCATTATAAGTTAATAGTCTAGTGATGGGTCGAACTGTTCGAATCTCTAATCGAACCGAACCGAACCCTTGATGTTCGGTTCGGTTCAAAATTCGAACTCTGCATGAAAAAAATTCGAACCGAACTATCAAGCATCTCTTACTGTTCGAAAATCGAACTTGAAAATATTTGTCTCGAACCAGATTTATTGGCCACGATATAGTTCAAACTTAAAAATAAATAAAATTTGATAATGATTATTTAGAAATAATTAGACTATTGGCGATAGAAAGTTATATTATGTAATGACACGTCATGTATTATTTATAATAATAATGTTATTGTTTCTCACCCGTTACACATCCACCCCTGCTGACTCATGACTAAGTTGTTTATCACCCATAGAGGCCAGGTACCTACATTCATAATAATAATATGTAATGCTATTTTTATTTTTATCATATTTATTGTAGAAGTTAAAAATTTAAAATCTATTTTGGGTAAACCCATGGTAATATTCCGATACCACGACTGTGCTATAGCCTGTTAATAAAAACATGTTTACAACTTTATTCTAAATTCTAATTATTCTATATTTATGAATTATAGTTATTATTATTATTTTTTTTTATTATACTGATTACATTGTCATATTATACTCAGTAGTCAGTATTTATTTATTATTTTATAAGCTACGAGACAACAAAACACTGGTTCAGTGGTTTTGATTTTCGGTATTCAACGTTAAAAGTGAGTAGATAATAATTCATAGTATATTAGCTATATTTTCATTATTATTTATTAATTATTATTAATAAATTAATATAATGTAAGAGAATATTGATGCATTTAAAACAATATTGAACAGATTTCATTAATTATCTTTGCAATACATGTTAATAATAATATAATACCGTAAAATTGCATCACAATTAAATAATATTTAAATTTTAAATCATTGTTGATCAAATAATTATTGTTATTATAAATGGTATACTGACTATACTTTTATAACAATAAATTATACATTAGATAGGTAATTGACTAATGTCAGTGTGATTCTTTAGAGCTCAAGGCAAAGATTTTTTTTAATTTTAGGTACAGGTACACCCCTCATATTAAAATACATTTAAAATACATTAATTTAATTTTATATTATATAATATAATACAATATTTTGCCTATGCATAGGTATTAATACATAATAATTCAGTTTACCTATTTCATTAAATTATCAAATAAAAATGTGTAATTATAAGTGTGATTTACTCAATAATTAACAATTATTTAGGTGTATGTATTTTATTAATTTATTTTTTGTTTAATACTTTATGAAACAGTAAAGAACATTTAATTATTAAAAATTGATCACTAAAATGTCTTTAGTTTTTGAGATAATATCAAATTATTATAAAGAACAAAGCACAAATCAATGGTGAGTAAATACTAAATACTAAATAGCAAAATATTAGTTAATAATTATAACTCACTGTACTTATATTACCTCTAATTTTAAATTTTAATATAATAATATTATCATTATTTTTCTAAAGTTTAGTCTATAACAAGCTATAAAAGTTAATACATTGTTAAAAACTTAAAAGTTAAAACTAATAATATTGTATAATAACAATAAGCAATTATTAAATTATTTTAAATACAATAGTAATTAATAATTGTGGTTGATTTAATTTGTAGGCTGGTACAATGTACATGATAAAAAGTATTGAGTTCGAGTTCGACTTAAAATGATTCTAGGTTCGGTTCGGTTCGGTTCGGTTCGAGTTCGAAAAAATAATTTAAAGTTCGGTTCAAGTTCGGTTCGATTTAAAAAATCAGGGTTCGACCCATCACTAGTTAATACGCAGTAGTGGATGTTTTCATTGTTTTAAACTTGTAAAATGTGAATGCATCTACTCGTATTGTTTTATCCAAATATGGTTTTGCTTAAAGCACTATTTTTTTTTTTGCTTCGATTTTGAGATATCTTAGACGTATTTTGTATTTTATACTTATGTTAATTATTAATAAAATTATGTTTCATATTTCGGTTCGTATTTTTATTATTTTTTTAAATTAGGTATGTAAAAAATTAAAACGAATATTAGTTTAAATTCAAACCATCGTATCCTGCATGGTTGTATCAATACTTCCTTAAAATATATTCGCCATGCCTAAATAAAGGTGTGCAAAAAAAAATCATAAAAATAGGTGTGGTGGTACAGCCTATGCTCACACTCTGCAACAAATGACAAGCTTGTATCGTTGTTGTCGTCGTCGTCGTCGTCGTCGTCGGTCGTATCAACAATTCCAGTTCAAAGCCCTCCACGGCCATGTCGCGCGCGTTCAATCCATTTACTTCCGGTACGTCCGATCCCCTTACCCTGCCAGTGTACAGACCGTTATTTCTGGCCCCCGCGCGTCGGCTGGCTCAAAGAATCTCCCCAGCCCCTTATCAGCGCCCCGCGGTAATAATATAATGTACGGCTGGCCGGTTCGAGGCTCGCGTGTAATACACCGTGTAAAACCGTCGCCGTTAGTGGTCCATTTACGGATATTTATCGATCGCCATTATTCTATTCCGTTTTCGCCGTCATCCGTGCACTATTATATTATACATCGACCTGCATATACGTACATGACGGTCCATTTAACTGATAACCACACTAATTTTCTCGGTCAATTTTTATGATTTTGTAGAAAAGAAATGTTTCTATTCTGATTTCCATATAATATAATAAAATTTAAAAATAGTATTATAATATGTTAAATTATTTTGTATTTTTAGTATAAATTTAAAAATAAGGTAAAAAACCCTAAAAATTAGTTTTTTTTTTTAAATATGTATAGTGATAACTATTTACTAACTACCTATATAAAATCGTTTGTTTTTCTTCAAAATCACAAGAGTTGACTGGAAAATAGTGTTATACTTTTAAACGGTAAAAGCTAACTTATTAAAGGGTCACAACGAAAATATATTACATTTTACACATATGTACTTCTAGGTATATATAGTATATACTGAGGTAGTCACGTAGTCGTAGATAACGTTTATATGTACGTTTTATTATCGTCGCTTTGTTCAACCACCGCGTTAATTATTTTACCGGTGTTGCGGCGGTGTCTACAATCGTCGCCAAATCCGGATAACGTCGTGACATACGAATCAAGCAATCATGAAATAAAAATTACAACCGTCAGAAGATTGCATTCACTACTATATTGTTTGTATTTGTGTGCGTATGTGTATTACGGCAGCAACAATGTAGGAAAATCATTTGGTTCGTGATAATACAATTTAGTATTCATACAATCTTAAGGCCAATAAATGTGTCTGCACCACATTACCATGTGATCGTTATTGATAACGTTTATTGCATTGAAATTTAATCCTAAGTCGTTTCAAAATGAATTATTTTGTTCGAAAAAAGAAATTTACATTTACGATTTAACTAAAATTGATCAATTATATATCACAGATCAATATAAAAATTCGTAATTAAGAATTTGTATTAACGTTATAAAATTTTATCGAACAATATTGTTACAGTCTTTTTTATACTCAACTAATGGATATTATATAGATAAAATATTTCGTTGGGCTGTATCCAAATAACACTATTAATGTTAAGAAAATATGAACGACAACATGACATTTAGCTCTTAGTGAATTGTTTTTTTTTTTTTAGAAACGTGAGACTATCAAGGTGATCTTATACTCTGAAATAAGAACATTATTATTTAATATTTTACATTGTAAAAAAGTAAGTTCTCTGCACGGTGGTAAGGATAAGAACGATTTTTGGTCGCTCTTAAAAGTGTATTACTATAATTTATACAAATGTACAACCGATTCGGAACTTAGTATCGTTCTCAACCAGTAGCGTATATAAAGGAGGACGTTGGGGTCAGATCCCCCATTGGATTTTTATTATTTTTTGTTTTTGCTTACATTATGTACTATAATATAATATTTTGCGATATTATGATCTATCGAACTATTACATTTTGACCATCTTATTAATACTGAATACCATTCTAATTTTATTTTCGTTTATTTGTATCATGGAATTTTGCAATATTTCCCTCCCATTTAGCTGTGTCATTTTCCTTTTTTGATCCCCTTTTAGAAATAATATCTATGCCACTGTTATCGACTTAAGAGAAATACATTTGATAACAAACATTTTGACAACGAGGAAATATATATTATTGAAAATTATAACAAAGCTTATAATATAAGTTATCTAAATTTTAACTGCATATATGTAATTTTTGTGCTGTATTTTATTTTCGAATATAGTAGTAAACATTGGGTTTCAATAAAAAAAATTTCATCACATGAACACAATTGTTTCGGTTTCACCTAAAAGTTTTATTTATAATTACTTTTATTATTTTGTGTTATATTATAATAAAATTGGTATATGCATTTATATTTATATACAGATTTATATATAACGATTATATTCTTTAAAATAAACATAAAAATGGTACGATAAATAAATAAAATTCAGTTATAGTGTTTTATTATGATTAGAATGAATATTTTATTGCCTATCGTATATATTTATTTTAATCAGTAATTTGATTTATGGAGTTTTTAAATTTTTTGTTGCTTTATTTTTGTATTTACTAGGTATTCAACATTTTAACCAGCTAATATTTTTATTTCGTTTAATAACTCAGCAAGTCCGTTTTTTTTTTTACTTTTAAAAGTTTTGAATTGTTTACTTTTAATTGGTCTTAATAGTTATTATGCCACGTTAGCATGTGTAATTAATAATTACCGTTTTAATGGCACCCTATTCCGGAATAATTTATACTGTTTATTGTATAATAAGAACTTGGGACGTCTTTATGCTAGAATATATATCTTTTTATAGTTATCCAAACTATATTTTTCCAAGAATTGTTCACAGAATTTATACGTAAATCTTTAAAAATTAAAATAAAAATGTTTTCATTTTTGATGAACGAAAAATGATATACTATGTTTAATTGCTTATATTAACGTATATCATATATTAGTAATTAATAATTATTAATGTTATTTTAAAATGTAATAAAATAATTTTAAATAGTTAGAGACAACAACCAATCTACATGAAATATCAGCTGTTTCTGATTAATTGATTGCGAATAAAAATTATCTTTTATAAGTGGTTATATATTATAAACAGAGTTTCACTGTACCTATATTATCTCTTAACTATGAACAAATATTTATTTTGAATTCCAATTCTTCGGAGATTGTTATAATTAAATATGTTTACCATACCTATTTAAAATATTTTGTTGAGATAATATTTCATAATTTCTAGTCATACGCAAAAAATAAAATTTTAAGCAAGATATTATTAAAAAATAATAATAACAATAGTTACAAATGTTTTTATATAATAATTATTAGTAATTTGAGGGGAGTATTAACATAAAATAAATTTTAAAACGTGTTTATAGTATTGAAAATACAAATAACTTTTCATAATATCTTAACGTTTGACGAATTATTTATACCAAATGCATGTTAACTTATAGAACTTTCAACTTAATGTTTGCGCGATACATCATTCATTATTCTCTTTTACTTATCAAGAATGTTTTCATTGTATATAAAATATAATCACTAAAATTATAAAGCATTATTGGTAAACGAACATAAAGTATACTTGAGGTATAATATTAAATATTAAATTTTTAAATTAGTAATTTAATCATTATAATTTGTTTGTAATTCCTGAAAAAAATTATATAACGTAGACTCTAACAGCATATAAGTAATAATGCACATGAATTGGTGAGAATAAAACTGAAAATAAATGATTTAATTATTTATAATTAATATTTAATCCACATTAATATAATATAGCCAAGTACATTTAGCGAAAGTAATGTAAAAACACAGTTTACATGGCATTGTTGTTTCAAAACTAAAATAAGGATTTTAAATTTTTTGTGAATTTAATTTTTTTTAATCAAAATGTTTGGACGTTTGGTACCTATCTACTTTTCTTTTGAAAACAGGTAGTCTTATTGGATATTGGATTATATTAGTAATGTATATTATGATATAATTATGTAAATTTAAATAACTTGTAAAAAGAACGACGTTAAGCGTTAGCTACTACAAGCAGGTAATCCAATAAGCATATATTTGACTGTGATAAATTTATCAATGTGACACTGTAATGCACGTTTATATAAGATATTTAGGTACGCTTGTTTTATGTTAAATTCAAGAATATTATCGTTTTACTTGGGAAATATAAATATGTTATAAAAATACATAATTCGTCGGGAGCCAACAGTCAACTGGCATTTTGATTATAGATTATTATGATGAGTATTTGATAGCCAATGTCTTAGATCAATTGAGTTCTTTTTTTATATTTATTTTAAATTTTAATCTATTTAGAACTAAGATGGGTGAAAATAAAATTTTTAAAATAAGTATGTATACGTTTTATATAATTTATACATTATTACAATATATTTATATAGATGAACTAAATATACTTGTAATAGTCAGATACACTTAAGTGATCAAATTGTGTCTTTTTTAAAATAATAGTTTTTTTTCATTCCGCTAAAACGTTAATTGTAAGTTTTATTACTATCCACGCTAAAAAATTATTAAATAGTAATTGATAATACAGGTCAGCTAGCTACTTAAGTGATTAATAAGAAATTATCCAGCTTAACTTTTCGGAAATCAAAATGGCTTCATAATAGAATAGTTAAGTGTTAGGTCTGCGGGATTATGGTAGCATTTATAGCTAAGGTGTTAACATAATATCGATGAGTAAATCCCTGGTTAATGAGTAAAATAATAATTACATTTTCTTACTCAGTTTAATATGTTCAAATTTATATTTAAAAAAATAGTTATTATAAAATAATCATTATATTATTTTTTTTATTATTAATAAGGTTTCAATGACAAAAAACATATACATTAAATATTAAGTGATAAAAAACTAAATAATTTAAATAGATTAATGTTAAATATCATAGTGAGTGTATGATGTATATACCTCAGACATAATTATAATCATATAATTTACGTAATCCTTATTTTTTTAGTCGTTAATTAAAGGATACAATATTATCCTTTCTTATCTTATGGTAATTTAAACATTCATAATTGTCTGATTACTTCCACTACTAAATGGCAATTAATACATAAATATTATAAAAAAATTGAGTTGAAAATAATATTATATACAATTTAATACCATGGAGATGTATTGTATTAATAATATTATTATACCTAATTAAAAATACTATCACCTGTTGGGTTGTAATACCAAATATGCTTGTGTTTAAAAGTATATTGTTTTACTACCTAATCTGAAACAAGATAATTAATATAATTATTATGAATGTAGAAGTTGCTATACGTACAAAACATTTTTATTGTTTTACATATTCAGAAAGAATTATGAAATGTCTAAATATCAAATAAAAACGTAAGGCACATATTTTATTTATATTATTTAATATTTTTTTAACTGAAATAATATGTGTTCATTGGAACAGTTATTACTTATTACAAATAACTTTAAAACAACAGCTATAAAATATGTAAGTCTCTTACTTAATTTTAGGATAATACATTTATTTAAATAGAAAGTGAAAAATTATATGAAAAAATGACAAAAATTTGGTTTTTATAAACTTGGGAATTTAATTTAAAATAAAATTGGTGACATTTTATTTTATTTATCATAATAAGTGAGTAACAAAAAAAAACTCACCCAAATAAGAACAAATTAAGTTAATTTTATAAAACTTCTAAAAACTTTGATAAGTATGCGTAGCGTATCCGTTTGTGCCAAGAAAAAATTATTTTTGAAACAATAAAGCATTCGTACCAGCATAGTGCCTGTCTCTTAGTTGTATGTGTATTAAAATTATATCTTAATAAACGTGTTTTATATACAAATATAATAATTATTTATTTTGTCAAAATATTGCTAGACTAATAATACGTATATTGTATATCCATAAATAATTTAAATTTATTACATACTAAATGATCTTACTAAAATCAGTAAATTTGTGACAGGTTTTTAGGAAGGGAATTTTTTTTTTGACTCATTTTAAATACAACTTCTTTATCGTGTGTTCCGAGAAGCTTTATCGCTCTTTAAATCCTACCTAGGGATCGGAAATTCTGTATATAAATGATGTTTGACATTTTATTTCCTGCCTCCTTTGGTATAGGAATATATCACTATATTTTGTTGTATGTTTAAATGAAAAAAAAGGTTAGCTGCTTAATTATAATTTAATGGTATTATATCCAATGCGATAGCATTTGGATATATTGAATATTTCAAAAGCTTGTTGTTTATCTTTAATTATTTTCAACTTACATAATATTAT
This sequence comes from Rhopalosiphum nymphaeae, assembly GCA_036289425.1. Lineage (NCBI taxonomy): Eukaryota > Metazoa > Arthropoda > Insecta > Hemiptera > Aphididae > Rhopalosiphum > Rhopalosiphum nymphaeae. Next base: position 5,075,815 of record JAZAQC010000012.1, on the reverse strand, counting down.
ATATTATATTGTTATCCGGTTCCCTTAAATAATAAATTTGGTTCTATTTACTTATTTTAATAACTATTAAAATGATGTTATAACGAAAACTATACAATAATAAAATAATAGTTTACTAATTACTTATAATGCAATTTAATTGATATAAATAAAATTAATAATTAAATATATACATATGTATGTTTTATATTGCATAGGTATTGAATTATTTAATTATGTAAGTACATTTTTATATATGTGATTATCTAGGCAATAATTGAAAAAATAAAATACTTTCTTCGCTGTATTTAGTAAATTATGTTAAGGAATTCGTATATATATTTTTTTAGTCACAACTTTTATTGAAGATTAATTGAAATTTCTAATTCACAATACTATCTTCAGCATTCTTGTGTAATATGGATTATCATTTGTTGAACGATATTTGTTGTGTACACTTCGCCGTTATTAAATTGCATATTTTAACCGTTTTCCCTATTAGTCATAGTTATATTTTTTCAGATTCTATAAAATGGTGATTAGTAATACTCTTAATTTACATTTTTGTCAAACAGAATTAAAACACCTTAAAAAAATAAACTTTTTTGTGTAGTTTTCTGAGTATGATCTTTATGAATCATCTAGGTGGTGTCCTATACTGTGTTGGAAATAATTATTATAAATGTGACATTCTGTTAAAATGCGATGTTATGTTAGACTAAAACTACAGGATTCACATAGGGGTGTCTTTCTCCTTGTCATAAACCATGTGTGGTCTGTACGTAGTTTATTTAGTACAATTTCTTGGACGGCGATTTGTATCGGAAAAATTTTATCATAAATGTTATGCGTGCGTTCAATAACAGTTGTCCGTAGTGATTTTAGTTGTATAGCGGAAAAGTGCATTAGTAACGCTAACTTTCTACTACAATATTGCAGATATAAATGGTTTTGCCGCAATTGCTAATTGAACATTTTAAACGGTTATAGTAGGCTATACTATTGAGACGTGATGGTACTTAGATCATTGTTTAGGAAACAATAAAGAACCACTTTTATTGTTTGTATAACCGACTAACTTAATAAATGCGCTCCGTGCCGTCGAAAGTGTGTAAACTGTTCGCTATACGGGCCGGCTCGTTAAAAGTATAAACAACCCTAGACATACCGTTATGGCATTATTTTTATTTTTTGTTTTATTCTTTGCCTTTGCCATCAATCGATATTACTCAATTTATTAAAAAAAAAGACCCCATCAAAATATTAAATGTAACATATAGGTAGGTACGTCCTATATACCGGGGTGTTTAGTTAGAATTCGGGCGATATTGAAAAACTTAATAATATGTTATTAAACTGTCACTTTTTGCTTAACTCAAAAAGTATTATATTAGATGAAAGAGTGACTATATAAAAAAAAAAATTATTAGAATTCGGGTAGTCTGCGTTATTGTACTATAAAAGTTTTATGTAGAACACATGCAATCATGATGTATTTGTAATACTGCAGATATTATTATCCATTATTGGACTTATATCTTATTTTTGATTTTGATTTTACTAAGATTAATATACTTATTTTTATAAAAAAAAAAAAAATAGAATATGACCGAAAAAAATGTATAAGTGTATAAAACATATAACATTTTGTTGTTGTTTTAATCATTCATTACATACAGTTTACTGGACTTTAATAGACACACTATACACTAATACATTATACAATGTTCACATAATAAATTACGAATAAGTGTTTAATTATATTATATTTAAATATCAGCATTAAGTATACCTATAAGTTCCTATATTATATGACTGTGTGATCTCAAAGTGTGATTCATAAATGTTCAGGATAAACCGAAGTACAATTCATAATTTTTATTTATTACAATTTAATGTATTGCATTTTAATCAAATAAGTTTGAGTAAATTATTATTCACTGTAGCTAAATGCGCAAACGTTGTTTAAGTGGGGAACTAATATATGATTGGTGAAACAGAAAGAAAGATACTGTGAAACGTAAAAGGACAGGTACGAATAAGCAAGTAATATGACTTTGAAAAATAAAATTAACACTTTACAGTTGAACTTGAGGATAATAATGCTTAAAACGATTTCAATAGATATTTTAGGTTATAGTTACAAGATTTGTTATACGATCAAATCTTATAAATAATTATTTATACACTTAGTAAAAGTGCATTATAGATATCATATTATACGTACTATTTAAATAATAATATTATTATGAAAAACACGGATAACGTGTATGGTGGTCAATATGAGCCACCTTTATAAAGAGTAATCAGCTGTAATTTATAGTTTTTACACAGGTAATTAACACAAGGAAAATGGGAATTGATAGTGATCTACTTCAATATAAATATATACTAAAGCAAATGCGAGATTATATCATTTGAATTTTTTTTCCATTTATATAAAGTAATATAGGTACAAAATGTCTTCTTCTTTTTCTAATTATTTGTAAACATTGTACCTGACAGTTCAGATTAAAAGCAAATTGTAGGTATTTTATATGAAACAGAAAAAAATGTACACGTATAATATATATATATATATAAATTGTGTATTAAATTATATAGTGTCGCGGTAGATATAAGGGTGGTGGCATCAATATTTATATACATATTTCGTGTTGTCGTCGTAATAACTAATAACTATACATACGACTACACAAGAATATAACAACAGGTACGTAATTATGTCATGAATTAATTGTTCCGCGTCCGGTTCCGGTGCATGGCCATTCCGGTGACGTATAAAAAGTGTATTTTATTATTATTGCTATTCGTGGTGGGGTCGCTCGAGGAGGAAAAGACGGCGGCGACCAATTTAACGCGCCACCAAATGGCCGGCAATCACGGGGTATCGCGTGACTCCTCTGCTTCCGCCTTTATATCGCGTATGTATATGTATATGTATTTATATAGGTGGTTACCGCTTCGGTATTAACCCGCGTCCTGGTAACCCATAATCCCTGCGCGGTTGCCGCCGTTGCCGACACCGCACGTTTTGCGGCCAGGTAATTTAACGCCATTAGACCCTTCCTCGGACGCCGCCGTATTTGCCCCGCACCACCAACAATTCGACGCTGTATTTATACTATATAGCTGTGCTTATATACCTTTTGGCATAGCACATTGCCACCGTCGTCATCGCCGTGTTGCTACGACTAATTTTACATCGGAAAAACCTCCCCTACCATCTTTCCTCTGTATACGCGCCCTTCCGATCCTTTATCGCTTATATATATGTATATGTATATATTACTAACGCCTTCCCCGTGACTATATATTATGTATATGCGCGTCATTGTTGCGAGTATTCTCTTTGGTTTTGGCCGACGAATTCAATAGCGCGACGTCATGTCTAAGGTATTTCTCATATATATACATACAACAGAATACGGTTATACACGATACGCCACTACAGACGGTCCCGAGTGAGAGACGTGACCCGAAAGAGTAGAGCGGGGATGATGGACAAAGGCAAGAGTAGAAAACCGTGTTGACTATGGAGGTGAACGAGTTGTGAAAAGCTTGCTTGTTCGAGTTGCCCTCACCGAAACAATCTGTTTCACCGTTGCGACCACAACAACTTTTTATCCGCTGGCTATATTATAATAAAGTGTAATATGGCATATCTTTATTTTAATATTCAATACGAAATATATAGAAAATATGAAATATATATATTATATTTTTGCTTCTTCCTCTTTTCGTATAATTCTGTAAGTTAACCTTTGCCGTTACTGTTCCTCAACTTTTCCAGTCCTCTAAATTCTATTTTCTTAATTCGTCACTTCTAGTGTTTTGAAGTATTTTATTTATACTTATATTGTTTTTTATTGCCTTGTTCTGGAGTAATATTTATAATTTTATATATCTACATTATTTTTATTATTTTTATTTAATATTTATAGTTATAAAATATTTATTTTTTTGTAATTTTCAATACTAATACATTTTTTCAATATTTACATATTTTGTATTTTTTATTCTATATTTTAAGAAAAATTGGTACATATATATATGTATATAATATATTGATATTTTTATTACAATAAAATCCGTTCACTGTTTATATTATAGTATTGTTACTATATAATTCATGTCTAGTTCAGCCGTAAATTTATTTTATTTTTATTCCAATAGAATAAGACATGTATTTGTAAAAATTAATAGTAGGTTATTAAATATTTGTTGAAAGTGGTTTAATTTAAGAACAGAATATAATTATAACTAAAATGGTATAAGTTCGTAGATCAGACAGTGAAAATGATCATAGTTCGAATTTATTAGAACCACATATTTAAAAAAATGTATTAAAGCTATAAAAGTTTTGCATTTTGATTTTTGTATCTAAATAATATATACACATATAAATCAAACAGTTAATATAACGTAATATGCATTGTATTTAGTGTATGGAAAGTAAATAATTTTTTATTTAATATTTATTTATAATTTATATTATTTTATGTATTTAATGATTAAAAAAAAATTGATTTTAAAGAATAAAATTACTTATTCATATTGTGAATTTGAAGAATGAACCTTATCAGCTTAGTTGCAGGTTATATTTATATATACATGTAGATTTCATTATTGCCACAGATAATACTATCCCCCAAATGCGATATAAACGCGTTTCATTATTACGTCACATGATCACGTCTAACGGATTAAGGGGAAAATATACGAACCTTAACATGATGCTCACATCGACAGTCGAAACCCTACCATTACCAGCTATTATGGGGTTTGTGACTACTTTTTGAATACTTGAGAATTAAAGTACATATTTATATATTATTTCATTTATCATCGATAGCATTGTCCAGTATTTGCCTGTATTTCTGTTATCTCATAATTGTAAATTGAAAATTGTATTAATATATTTAGGTAGAAAAATAGTAAAATTAATAGTTGATAGAATAATAATTACTTAAAAAAATAAATTGTAAAATGCAATCTTTCAAAATGTAATGATGCAATAAATTATCTATTGATACGGTATCATTTTACCACTTATGGATTAGTTAAACGTACAAGAGTTATATGTCCTCTAAAATTATAAAAAATTAGATGTTTTTTCGTCGTCAACGGCTGTCTTATGATTCATTGTTATACCAACAAAATTAGCATATTTTCAGTACGCGTTATTATATAGCAATAATATCTTATTTTCTCGATGAATTACAATAAAAATAATTTACAGTTTTATAATTTTAAATAGTAAATATAACGTGTATCTGAATGTGTAAGATTTTTCAATATTAAACCTCCCTAATCAACTGAAAACTGGTTGAAAAAGGGTAGGATTTAGAGAGAGACTTGGATGCTTTATAGGATTGGTAAAATTTGTAAAACTGGTATAATTATGTGCAATAGTTAAAATCAAATTATCAAAACTCAATAGATAATTATTCTTCCATTAGCAAAATGTAATATGATGATACATATTATTATAAATATAAAAATTTGGAAGTGAAAAGTGAAAGAACTGTTATCATTTACTATACTAATCTTATTTTTATTCAAGTTATCGTGGTTGTGAATTTCTGATTAAATATTAAACAACCAATTACTTTAAATGTAATATTTATTACATGTGTGTTAGTAAATTACAATAGAACAAAAAAAAAAACTCATTAATTATTATTTTTAAAAATAGTATGACAAAATAACGATGTAACAAAGGCAAAACAATCCAAAAAATTGTTCATCTTTATGGAAAATAAACTCCAAGAAATAATGCAGTTGTTTCTGTCACTCGATACTATCATTTAAAAATACAATGTTTATACCATTTTTAGACCACACGATAATATTGAAGTTTTGTCTAGATATAGTTTCAGATTTGTTCAAATTCTAGAAGGTCTTGTCCTGCATGCATTAGTTTTTATAATTCTAAAAGTATATTAGACAAAGCAATATTTTATAGTCAAGATATTTCAGAATTAAAATTATTTGCAGTAATAAATTTATGGAAAAATACAAAATACTGCTGAGGAACAACACTGCTGTGTTTAATTTTCAAATATTAAAATATTTCATCACTCTGTCTATTTTAATAACAATAACAATGAATTATCATTTTTAACTTTAAGAATATTGAAAAGTTATTTATATTCTATAATAATAGAATCACGATTTAACGATTTAGTTGTATTTTACATCCATAAAAATATATCAATTAATATCCATCAAATGTTCGACTCAATTTCCAGAAGAAATACGTATATATAAGGGTTGAGTTGGAATAAGGCGGGTCAAAATAAATTTGTATTTTTTTTATCAATCAGTAGTTTTAAAGTACAATATTTATATATTCTATCAAGTTACCATTTTATGGATAAAAATGAAGGAAAAATCAATATTTGTTTTTTGTATGATGTCGAAAAAAAAAAAGAATAATATATTTGTGTGGTTGCTACTTATAATCGCTTATCGTAACATCCTCAAAAAATTATCTTAAATCCGCCTTGGCCAAACTAAACATAATACGAATTTATTACGTCTTTTAATTTAATCAGTTCACACATAATGGTATCGATATTTATTATTTAAATTATTTCACTATCGGTACTCATTTATATTGAAATAATTAAATAATTATGCAAATTTATGTTAAAAAAAATAAGTTTGCTAATTAAAACGCGATTCTTCAGCGGTTGTATTGTTTATTACTACATGCTACAGGTAACAGGTAGATTATTTAACAATAAGCTGTTATTTTATTGCTATGCGATCCATAAATATAAAATGAATTATTGGTTTTTAAAAATGTTAATATTTATATTATTATACTATACCGGTACTAGTCCGTACACTGTACATAGGCTTGTACGTAGCAGAAAAACAATTTTACATTATAAATCAAAATTAATTAATGTAGGTATGAACGTACAAAACCAATTAGATTCAAGCATCCGCAGAAAACTTAATTTTTCCAACATCCAGGTTAATGAAAACGGTTTACGAGACCTCGGTCAAAGGACCTTTTCAAAGAGTTTCAACGAGTTACTTCTCGTATTTCAAAAACGATTAATTCCTCGGAAATTCCATTAAATCATGATTAAACAATGCGAAGTGATTAAACATGCATGTCGACGAGGGTCTTGCGTAAGCTCCATGGAATCAATATATATATATTGTATATATACATGGATATTATTATAGTGTAAACCTGACGCAAACCAACATAGCAATATCTGATTACTTATATTTTAGTAATCGAAATTATAGGGGAGTTAATATAATATCTTCGTACTTCCATAATTATTTGAAACTACTTATTTTTGCTTATCGAAGTTATAGAAGAATATTAGGGTAGTAGGTATTAGTATTGTTTGTACAGTACTATAATTTATAGACATTAAGGGATGGGTTTATTTTTTAAACTATGAATGAAGAAAAGTAATATTTTACACCAGAGTAGGTACCTACTAATAATTTAATATTAAATAATATTTAATATAAAGTGGATATTAGATTATAGGTGACGTGATTTTTTGGTCTGTCGACGAGAAATGACTGCCTCTAATAACTTTTTTATGAGCCGAGCTCACAGCAGTGCGGAATATAAATTGTGAGAAGAGTGATAGGTTGCTTGTATGATGAGGGTATTATTTAATAATTATAACATTGATCGGCTATCGAATTGAAATTAAACTAATGAATTCAGCATTGTTTATGAATCTGTAAGCCAACACAACTGACATCATCTTTAAGTGTAACATTGTTTCATCTGTTATCTTTTTTATTTAAATGTAAGTTTATTTATCGGTCAAAAGCTTCTGTGGAAGCTAAATGTATCTTACGAAAATAGGAATTCCGTATCTATTATATTGTGTAAATAATACCAATGAGCTCTTATTAGAATATATTTTAACGTTTGAATAATGAAATATTATCATTGTACGTACACTTGTCGAGTGTTATTATTCTGTTATTCGGTAATTATATTTGCAACTACCTACGTATTATCACAGGTTATATGAAATATAGCAATCGTGTTCTGTCTTATTACTATACATCACGCCGGCGATATTGGTTGTTGTGTGATCCACGTATACATAAGTCATATGATTTACGGTCTAGAGAATGGCGTCCTCGTATACCCGCGTATGTTTAATAATAATTATATTATACCATAATATAATATAATATAACTACGTCCGTAAATAGTATACATACGTCATATACTGCGATGACACACGACAGTTGTGCTGCACCGTTGTTATATGATGTTAAATGTGGACAGTGATATGAGGTGTGTGCACTGTTGTTGTTTGTGTTGTATAATAAAATAATATACAATATTATAGTCGCGGATATCGTGTGGCCGGAAGAACGTTGAAGACTAATGATAAAAATTATAGACGCTATTACAAACACTGCAGTGTATACTATAGAGGACACACACACGCATACATATTTAATATATATATATTTGTTTAGTGTAGGGCGTGCATCGAACGGAAAAGGGATAAGTATTTCGGACGTCGTAAACACTGAAAACAAAGAAAAAAGTAGCACAAACGGAAAAAAATTGGTTAAAAAACAAATACACGTATAACGACTTTGGACGAGTGTAGGGTGAGCCGCTGGAGAGAGAGAAAAAAATTCGGTTATACGTTTCGTGACAGCCACAACCGACTCTGGGGTTTATTTACATACAAAGGTCGTCATCTCTCTATCTCTCTCCTGCTCTCTCCGAGTTTGTCTCGCGGGCTCTGTGTACGAATGGTCGTGGCGTCGGTTTAGTACAGAGGGTCGAGAAAATGGGATTCAATGGTCTATTCGCGCACTTTACCGTACCACAATATACATGTACAAAGTCGGCGTGGTGGCAGGGAGAAGTTGCCGGGCGTGGGGGATTTGGCGCGCCGCGTGTGACACATGTGTCAGAAACAGGGTCGGAAATCTCGGCAAACTTATAGTCGCACGAGCCTGTTGCCCTCTCCATCCCTTCCTCGAAAAAGAGCTTTTGTAATCGCTTTATACAGATACAGGACGAAAAGGGAAAAGGTCTCATGTACACATGCACACACACACACACACACACACACACACACACACACATACGTATATATGTATATGAAGGTGTGGAAAAAAACATTTACAAATATTTATATATACGCAGGTATTATATTACTTGTGAGCGCCCTCCGCGTGCACGGGTGTGTATGTGCGTGAACAATGTTTTACCCTAAAATACTATTGTTGAGTCGCGCGTAGGTGCATTATGCGCATACACACACGTACAACACATCCCGTGTCGTCGTATATAATATGTACCTAAGTTGTCTGCACCGCAGCAGTCGCACCGATGAACACCGATGCGCGCCCCGCACGTAGAGTATTATTTTTATTGTATAGTTGACGGCGACGAATAACGATATTATAATAGTTCATCCCCACCCGGGCCGCCACTCCGACGAGTAACGCACGACGGTATTATATAATGCGCGTTTAATATAATATACAATAATAAAATCCAGCAATAGGTGCGAGCAGTTAATATAAAATATATATAATATTATACACACAGGTGACTGACGTGGGATTTACACGATCCCTCTCCCTTTTTTACTCTGCCCACACACAGTTCCCGGTGATAATTCGTCCCCACGAAACATATTATAGTCATTCGCAACGGCCCGGAACACACCGCTGCCGATTATATACATATAATGATATATAATACACGACAATGATAATTGGACACGAGCCTAAGTCCCGTGTCAAACTTACACCATCGTTGCCGCACTTCTCCCGCAGCCTATATTATACATGTCGGATTACTTTCTTTTTCATTTTTCGAATCCCTCAGACGTCCCGAGGTGGTGCTGGTGGTCCGGGTACCCCGAAAAAGGGTCTATATTATTATATTCTCCCTCTTATAAATAGGGCGATAATGGTTTTTCGAGGGTCTTGTAACGAACGGAATCGCAGCGGACTTTCCTCATTATTATAGTTGTAGAATTACCTTTCGGAATGTACATAATGTATAATTTTTAATATATTCATATACATGAAGACATGATCGTGGTCAACAGCGAATTTCGATTATTACATTTTTCACCTCCACTTTTTTTTTTATACGCGACTTTTTAAAACTTCTACCATTGTATACTGTAGTCTGCAAAATGTTTTGTGATTGAAAAGTTTTATACTCTAAACAAATTAAATGTTTTTTGAACGGTTCTTCATTAATATAAGTTTAAATTTATTTTAATTTAAAAAGTACTTAGTTAAAATGATTAATTGAAAAATTAAGCGTATGTTATTTATTTAAATGGTATACTTTATTTTTGTAAAAAATTTTTATTAAACAAGAGTGTTAAGTATGATACAAAATCCTCAATGAATGACATTATACTAATAATGAAAGGAATATTTATTGATGCGTAATAATTAGAATTATTTTAAATAGAGACTTTGAAACACTTTTTCTATGATAGCTAGAAAGACTGATTTTCTATGACAATATGAGAAATATTTTAATTCGAAATCTTTAGATTTTTTTTGTTTGTTATATTATTTTACGATATTATTATAATAGTAACAGTGTATATTTTTCATTCTAATAAGAAATAAGAATTCACTTAATTGTATTTATTCAGACATTTAATATTAATATTACTGATATTACTTATTATTAATTTTTAAAAGTATATATATTATATAATTTAAAAATTAAAAATTAAAAAACATACTTATATAGTTCTATGATATAGTATATCGTTTACTAATACTGTACGTCGTCGTAAATTCTTCATTGATTAAATTCAGTACGATTATTTTAACTATAAACTCTTATTATCTCAAAAAGTATTAATATTTTTAAAGTCATTCGTATTATTATTATTTTTTATAAGTTTTTAATTTTTTTAACAACGGCGTGAATATATAGTTTAATATTCTGAAGCAAAATATATTTTAGAGAGTTTTGGTTACATTAGTTTTTCAAATTAATTTGAATGAGTATTTAATTCATTTTTCGGTTTGTTAAAATTCTCGTCAATTTCCAAAAACAAAAACTGTGTTCTATTATGCCGTTTTTACAATATATGTATTTATTCAGTATAAATGAATAAAATTAAACAATAAAAAGTTATTTTCGTTTTGCAGTTACCGTACACGTGGAGTGTAGAGTCCAATAACGGCATAGCTATGAAGAAACCGGAACTGGACATCCCAGAGTCGGGATGGGTACCGTCTCACGTCCAGGTGTTCCGGCTCAAGTTGCCGTGCACGGGTGTAGTGAGCTCCGAAGTACACGTTCTGCTCACTATCAACATAACTGCCGTTAATCCAAAACACGGCGATGTATCACTGGTGTTTCACCGGAACAAGATATGTCTGAAGACCACTGACATGCTCTTAGACTCGCTCATCGGTAATATTATATTATTATTGTTATCGTTGTTATTATCCGTCTTTCCCTAACGAAATTACGATAATATTATGTTTGTGTTTTACCTCACTACATTCGTAATTAATTTTATAAAAATTTCCTATTTTTACTACCTATTCCCTGACTTTTATAAATTAAATTTCAATACCTATATCCTCTTAAACAACTGAATCTAAACACTTGAACTTCTCAACCAAATCTATGAGTCGACCACCTTCAAATTTATATTACATTATTATCACGATTATTGTTGGTATAATTGATCACTAGTGATTATATGCTGCATCGCCGGCATTTGAGACTCGAGTAGATTTGTTCACCAATGCCAATGAACAAACTCGTTTATGATGCGTTTCTTCCCGCCCCTTTACAGTGTTGTCTAACGCCTCAAACCACCCCAGAACACCATTACACTTCCATCCCGTTTTGCATTTCAAATTACTCGCATTGTGGTGTATTTGAACTACATTGCCTTTGAAGTGGAGTTGCTGTCGGCGGTTACATTAGGTCGATCGAACCACTACCGTCAAAGGTTATGAACGGTAGTGGCGTTAGTTGTTGGGGACGGGGGTGGTACGGAACTCGGATATACTATAGGTATATACACCAAATAATTATAATAATAATACGAGTATGGAGGTGCAGATTAGGCTGTTCGATAATAATTAATCTGACGATGAGTGGCGGGGCAGTGTACTACTGCCGCCGGCTACGATTTAATTAATTAAAATTACTACGTAGAATAAAGTTCGAATATACGGTGTATTATGTCTCTTCGTTTTGAAAACGCATAAAACTGTTTTGTGTGCCAGACGTACGTTTTAATTTTCATTGTTTACGGTATGTCGGCACAGCGTGTAGTTATACGAGATTCAATAGCGCGTGGAAATCGATACAATATATTTATACCACGTGACATAATGTAATATTATGAATACTTACATGGTATATACTATACTATTATACTATATAACTATATTATATTATACATACAAAATCATTATTTTATCAATAAACATCTATTGTTTTGGAAATTACTTGTACTTTTCCAAATAATATTCTTTATATTTGACATTTTATGATTACAAGTGAGTACTTACAAATTTAAATTATATCGAATATATTTTAAACTCAAAAGTTTGCATTAAAGTGAAGGTGTTCGTTAAAATATGAAAAATAAAAATAACTATAAAAAATTGTAAAAATTAATTAGATTTTCTTTTTAAAATTGTAGTTTTGTTTGTACTTCGAACGATGTCGATAAAATGTTTATGATAAACATAAAATTCAACCAAAATAATTATGATTGTGTTCACTATGATAATAATTACCTTATACAATTATACATTATTATTAAACGCTACTAAAATTTCAAATCGAATAACTAGACATGATTATTAATATTATTATTATAATAAACCAATATACAAGCAGCCGTGAGTATGTTGTATGTACAGTATTCTATATTAATATGTTGATTATGATGACGATCTGATTATAATTAATACAAGTCTTTGTCGGCGGTGATGCATTTATATTATAGATTATCTGATTTTAACATCATACAGAGGATTTTTTTTGTCAAATAACAATAATAGTATTAGCTTAAATAATTTAATATAACAAAATTAAAACATTGTCAGACAATTTAAGAGAGTAATATATTCAATATTGTTAATGGCGATAGAATGGTGGTTTATATGTCTGAGAGTAAACATACTCATAGTAGATAGACTTTATTTGATTAATTTTGGTCTCACGTTTATTGTATGTGGTTGTTAGTAAGTCGAGGTAGAATAATAGAATGTGAGACGTTTTAAAGATCTATGTGGAAGATTCAAAGATATGTAGAGATTCGTCATCATTGGAATCAGTGATTAAAGTAAGGCGAAATAGTGGGTTGATCAGAGCCCAGAAGTTAAATAGGAGTAGGGCTAGTGCAACATTTCGGAGTAGGTACACTAGTTCAGATTGGGGAAGTATTAGATAGTTCCGGTTTTTATCGAACAAAAATATCTTTTTTCTGGAAACTATTTTACAATATAGGAATATTAAGGTGTAAGAATAATTAATTTGAGTTTGCAGAATAGATAAAAAGAATGTGAGCTTTTGTCAAACGTTTGTACACATATATTTATGAGGTTTTTTTACAGAAAATACAAAAATATATTAACTATGCGGTGAAACGGTTGTTGTGAAAACTTAATTTGTGACTAGTATAGTTTATATAAACGTATACATTTGAGTATAAGTTTAAAAAAAACAATGGTGAATAAGGGAATTAGACTGGGAAACTGACTTTAATATTAATATTAACTTGATCGTTTAAATTTCGTATAAACATTATTTAATTTGATTATTCTAATCTAGATTAGGTTTTGATTTAGTTGTTTTAAGTGGAGGAGCGTAAATATAATTAAAGAGTTGTTTGAAAATGATTCATCAAGGTTTGCTACTAGGCAGTAAAGAATATTTTTGATTGATGTTTTTATACGTGGTACATCATTTGTAGTTTATTAGGTAAGTTATTTAACAGAGAGTACATTTTGTTGGAAGGTCTATAAATTTTGTGTAAGATGAGGATGAATGATATCTCAGCTCATGACACATATTGTGGAGTAAATTGTTTTTTCTTCAACTTTTTGTTACGTATTCAGTGACATGTAATCATTTATTTAATGTATTTTTTTTAATAGTAAAATCATATTAAAATGATGATAAAAATATCTATCTTAAATATTTGTAAAGCGTAATTTATGTATAACCTTCCTTAATATTAATAATTTCGTTAAAGGTTGTGTAATTTGAATTTGTTAAAACACTCGTTAAATACGTCATAATCTCATTAAACTCAGCAATTTATTTTTTTACTATTAACATTGGATACATAATATAAAGTTTAATTTAACTACAAAATAAATTTTTGATTTATTCAAATTAAAATCTATAATTGATTTTCCTCATGAGTGAACTACAATAATTAAGGCTTAAATAATTGATAAGGTTATTAAATGACGTTTACAAAATAAAGTGGCAAATAAATAATTTTAAAACTTTATATTATTTATTAATTTTAATAAATCATGGTTTTTAACGTTATTAAACAAAGGTAAAAATAGACGAATCAATTAACTAGTATAAAGTAAAAATAAATACTTCTTTGCCATAATAATCATCACGAACGAAAAAATTATTCTACTACAGAATTAGATATCTATGAATAAAGCTATTTATTTTATATAATATATCTTTATATAATTAATAAAATCATTTTATACTCGTATTGTTTTTGTACGCGTGGTTAAACGGATAAACAAATAATCTATACAGGCTCTAAATGATTAAGAGATAGAAGAAATATTGTGGTTTTTGCTAGATTTCTCGTTGATTATTATTTTTTCCTCGCTGGTAAGAAGTGAAAACAACCATGAAAACAAATATTTACACACAGATGTTGCAGCTTAGTAGTTATTCGTGTGCCATAAAAGTGATGGTGTTAATTTGATTTGAGCTGAACAAAAGGTTAAAAGAAACGAAAATTTTACAAAACACGAAAGAAGTTTTGTAAATGTTGTGTCCATAAAACATTTTGTTATAACTTTTTATAGATTATTAATAAATAAATGAAAACATCAAACAATAGTTTTTAATATACTTATATATACATATATACCACTAAGCGATTAATTAGGATGGCAGTCCGCATATAAATCGGGATCGTCATTACGGTTCTAATACTGCGGTTATACAAGTGTTAGGGTTAACCCAATCATATTATGTGGACTTAATCATGGTTACAATACAATATTAAAACCATAATTGTTAAATGAAAATTTTGTTTAAAGGGCATCACAATTATATAATTGCCTTTCGTCGTTAATAATTCTAATATATAAAAGCACAGATTAAATTCATTCTGGACTGTTAGTAAGTAAATTATCTAAGAAGAGTGAGGACTCACATAGCAACAAGTCACCACAATATTAGGACTCTCCCCTAAACAAAATCGCTCTAAACTGTTAGATTTTGGGTTTTGATTATAGAAGAGTTTATAGTGCCCCTCCAATATCATCATGATCAGACTTGATTTGTGCTTTTTTTTCATTAAAATATCTGAAAAATCTCACGTGTCTGTAGGCAAAGATGGTTCGTTGGAAACTAACCTGATTGACGAATTGCCTCCAAGCCAACAGCAACAGCCTCCAAAGTCTCCAGTCCAACCACCACCGCTGTCGCCACGATCACAACCCGACAACGACAAATCATTGATAATGCAACCTTCGTATGGTGGAACAGCCGGCACTGTGCAGGTCGCAACTGCTGTAGCGACTACTGGTAGTGGAAATACCGCATTAACTTCGCCCAAACAAAATGATGAAGCGCCTGAAGAGTTGGTACCCACGCACGGTGCGTTTTTCTTTGCGCTCGGGTGTGGGTCTGCGCTTATAGTCACTTTGGTGGCTGTCACGTTCGCTTTTGCTTACAAGCGCACCAACAAATCGTTTCTCATCAGATCTAAATCCAAAGAGTCATTACAGTGAGTATATATAACATTCGAATAGTTTTTGCGAATCATTGTCTATTAACTAAGCGATTTAGTAATAAAATATAATTTTATTTGTAAGAGTAATTAGAAATAAGTATTCAAAAATATAATATGATTAACTGGAATATTCCGTTTATTCGAATAGTTTATGAAATCAAGTATGCCATGATTTAAAAAAATCTGAATTATTTCACCAACAGATTAATATATAATTTGTGAGCCATATAACTCGTATAATATACGTGATTACGTGATTGTGTTTGTGCCACAAGGTAACTTTTAAACAACTTTTAGACTTCTGGGATCAACGCAATATGTTATGATATGTTTATCATAATATATATAGTATTGTACTGGAAAGTTTACGACAAACTTTTTTTTGTTGAAACCATCGCCAAAAAGAATCTCCGAGCAAAGAAACTTTAAAAGCTTTTTTTAGCATCTTAATACAATGGTTTTAGAATAAAATAAACCAATTTTACTGACCAAGTCGTTATTATTATTTTTTGTAATTTCGTGATTTCTAGTAATGATTTTAACTCAATAAAAAATATATAGTCTCTGTATAGTATATAATATTGCTTGGTATTTGTATAATAATACAATTTTCGGCATATCACATTGAATAGAAACTATAACTGTTAATTATTAATGCATTATACATCTGTTGCATAATTCATAGTAGGTAATTACTTATGCTGATTTTATTTTATGAATTCAAATGAATCAAAAAGATCCAGTTCATCATTTGTTTTTTTTTTTATTTAAAATAAAAATGAATTAACAATAGTTAGTTTTAAGTACAGCTGATTTTGGTTATAAATCTACGTATTGTATTAAAGGTTTAAAATCAATGTCGGATTTAGAGAAAAACTAGCTAGGTATGTGTTTTTTTCAAACTTTTTATTTCATTATGACTCTAGGTCTGAAAACAAAGTTCTTTTGGCAGCCCCCTATGTAGCATTATTGCACTCTTATTATCTATTTCAGACCAAATACGCAATATAAAATAATTATCTAATTACTTTGAGTCAAGCACTATTTCTTTTTATTAGTTTTGTCAAACTAACAAATATAAGAAACTTTTATACTTCTTTTTACAATAGTTGACAATGGATATTATTTACAATACTGTTTTAAGATGTTTATATACCATAACGAATTGCATTGTACTTAACATTTTAAACTACTAATTAAAACGTTAAAATTAATCCTTATTTTAAATATGAGACGTATATTATTAGTTCTGTGATTTAAGAAGTTTTTTTATCTAAATGTATGAAATTTTAAAATTTAACAGAAACTTTTTTAAATAGAAATATTAATTGTTATTGATAATTGTAAAATAAAGTGGATACTCAAAATAAAATAAAAACGTTCACAAATATTTTTTTTTCATTTAATCAAGAGTTGTTTGCATTTACTATTAACTATATATTTGCATTGTTATAATAATAATAATATATAATTACTATAATACTTATAATTGGTGACACAAAGATATCACATTGTTTCGTAATAGTCAATGAGAATACCTCAATAGTTAATTTGCATCTTTTGTAGGTTTCATTATTTCAACATTGAACATATTTTCACTGACAGGTGTACATAAACAAGCAGGCCTGAGAATATTTAAAGTTTCCTGAATAATTGACTGAATCGACATTTCTGAACGCTGATTCTATCACTACTATCATGTAATTTGTTGTTTCCGTCGTTAATCTTAACAATACAATTTATTAGTAATAATATAAATTAACTAATAATTAAGCCTTTTATATCATCTAATATGCGTATTTATTATAGTTGTGTTATATAACATATACGTAAATTACTATCTGCAAATCACTCTAAATGGTCACTACTGCTGAGGGTATGTTTAAATGCAAACATAAAAATAACAACAATAATATAAAGTTTAAATACTAATATAATCGCGAAATTGCGATATACGATGTTTTCCGAGTGTAATAAAATGTTCCATGTAAAATGTATAATTCAGCATTTACGCGATAAATAACAATAAAAATTTAATAATGTTCTTTTCAAATATTAATATTTTAAATTGATTGATACAATATTATTAAAATTGTACTTTATAACTTTATAAGAACATATTTTATTATTATAATACTTCGCTTATTATATATGTACAGTGTACATATTGTAATATTATTACCTATGCATAATATCATGCATCAAATTCAAATAGCAGCATTTATATGTTTTTTTTTTTTTAATTTCATTATTTAACTTATATTATAATTAGAATAAGTGTGTTATATTGGTTTTAAGTGTTTATTTGTTTTTTAATTAATTCTGGGTTTTTGACATTAAACGTTCTTCGACAATATAAAAAATCAGAAGCATCATCAAACTTTCTAGAGTACACTTCTGTAAAGCCTTAAAGCAATGAATTTCACATTTCACGAGCGAAAAAGACATGTTCCCGAGAAATTTCAAAGATCTGAAGTTTTAACAAATATGCAGTATGCACTTATTTATTTTCTTATAAAATTGTTTTCCGAGTTACTATTTACATGTTTAAATTTTTAAATGAAGACAAAATTCAACTTGTTTGAAAATCACGTTAATTACTTATAGTAATGCATGTGAATTATAAAATTAATCATATTTAGTTATAAATTATGTAAATACTATATATGTATTTCATTTATCAGTTATAGAAAAAAATCGTTTTAAAAAGTCTTTTAACTTGCAAACTATTTTTATGGTGATAAATTATATACTTACTCAAAAAATGATATATTTTATATTATTAGATGAATGTATAAAGTGAATGATATTTTGAAACAACATAAAATTTATTTAAAATTAATCTGTTAATCCTCAGTAACACAATTTGTCGTTGTTATTATTATCGTTATTCGTTATGTTTTTGTGATTGATTGATATTTTTCATGGCATTTACCTGCCTCCAATAAATATTGTTTTGAAGAGGGGAGAAAAACGTGACACATAACGTGAAATTCCCAAGTGGTCTCCTGTATATATGAACACATGGTTATGTTCAAAAATGATTATATTTGTTCCAAGAGATTAAAGGATATTTGTTATATCATATAGCAAAGTTGTTGTGACAAAATAAAAAAAAAACGTGTTCTCCAAATAAACTTATTAAAATATAATGTACATTTCCAAAGTAGATATATAAATACAGTTGTTATATTATGCTTTTTCGTGATAAAAACTAATTTTAAACATTTTAAAGCTTTCTATTAAATTGGGTTTATTTTTTTTGGTTATATGATCGTTAGTATTTCATCAAATCCAAGCAGTTTAATGTAAATTCCGTGGCAAAAATATTCTGATTATCATATTTACTATAATTTCATAACTCTTGATGTAATACACTCAGCTCGTAACTAACATTAATTGAACATGCGTTAAGCACATAAAATAAAGTTTTAGAACAACACATTTTACGCTACTTAATATGATTAATATAATAATAATGTAGGCATGAATTATGAATATTCTCGTAATGTTTGCCAACCATTCGGAGCTTTTTAATTTTTATACATCTATTTATTACGATGAGCATTTCTAGTATATGATTAATTTTAACAAAATAATACTCATTTCTATGTAGTTTAACGTTCAAAGGATAATTGTTGTCAAAAAAAATATTTTTTTTTTTTACTTTTGTTGATTTTAAAACTACAACTATTTTTTACTCCCGCTAAAGTGAGTTCAGCTATAAATAATATTTAAACAAACAATATTTTGGTGTATTTATATGCTTTGTATTTTTTTGACAAATAATATTTATTTCTGTTCACCAAACAGTACACGTTTCTGGGTAATGCCAAGAGCTTATAATATTAATTCAATTCACGATTGAATAGTTAGTAAAAAAAAACCTAATCTTTCATCTACTGAAAAAAAAAAATAAATGTTCACTTCAAAATACGATTTTTCCTATTTATAGTTATGAATTGGTGTGTTGTTAGAGTGGTAAACTTCTATATAATGTTATGATATGCTCTTTATGTGGTTACTGCTACCTAAAATGAGGTAATCAATGATCGCATGTACACAAATAATATGCGCTAGATTTTTTTCATATAGGTAATCAAAATAAAGATATATTGTATACCAGAGTCTAGAATATGACTCACAATTAACTGACGATTAAGTCAAACACGAATAATTTGATATTTTTTTTACTGAAATAAATTAAAAAAAGATTATTAAGCTACCGCAGTTTGGTTGATTTAAGTTATATTGTATATTATTTGGAATAAAAAAAGTCAAGCATTTTGTAGATTTCAAATAAAATAAAATGTTAATGAAATATTCATAAGGTAAATACCTAAACGAAAAACATTGAGTGTTACTTATAATACTGGTATATTTGATCATTCGACGTGTACGAAAATTGCATGGTTAATTTAAATTTAATGGCGTGGATAATTTACAGTTGAGGTTTTGAGCAAAATATTGATATATTATTTTATTTATTTTTGAACCATTTTTGAGCTCTATTCAATTTGTTAAATACGAAATAAAAAAAAATAATAATATTTTTTTTTTTTTTTTTTATATTGATTTCAAACGTTACACCGTTTTTAACTGTCTATAAAAAACTAAATCATATGAATGCTTAAGTCCAATAATGAGTCATTTCTGACTTATTTATATATTTACTATTATTAGTTATTTCTTTCAGATTTAAAAATTAACATTTTCGTCGGAATTTTATTTATGACTTTTATTGTAACGTGGTTTTTAGATTTTTTTATTTGTTTAATCGGGCATTTTTCTCCGAACCTTTAACAGCATGTCGCCTTTTTAGCATCATTTTTTTCATCTTACATGTATATATATATAATATATTCCCTGTGGTTATGGTTTTATTATGTTTCTTTCTCAAAAAAAAAATCTTTACGTTTTTCTTCTGTTTTAGCACCAGTTATACGAGTGCCGCTTACGTGGCCAATCCCAACGTTTTGGTACGCGTCGGCTCGGTGACCAGCACCAGCGGTACTTACGCGACCATTAGAAGCCTGCGGAAAACAGCTGCGTCAATGGCAGAAGACGATCTCCCGAACCACTGTGTAATCGGTGGAGTTGCCGGAAACAAAGTGACTAGTCACGTGTCGCCATACGCCACCAGCTACGTAGCGACGGCAGCCGGAAGTAATAATTATCACGTCTACTCGAAACCAGCGTCGCCCACGGCATCCAAAATATCATATTACGCCTGTACACCACTGGTGAGTATCATCTCCGCCGGTAAAAAGCTACGAAACTATCGTATTATCTCAAATAAGCAATAATAATATAAACATAATATTATTTAAGTAGCTGTCTTAATCGTCTTACATTCGTAAAATATGGCGTAAATATAGACATATAATGTATAGGTTTATAATATTATACGCGTGTGTATAGTTTTAATGTGCTAAAAACACTGCAGTTTCACGTCTACAGCTGCTTACTCCTGCGATATACGTTTATTCAGGTCTCTATTTATTTATATCTCTACTCTCTCTACTCTATAGGTTAAGTTTGAACGAGTTTTTTGCTGACGTTTCTCATACACTACCCTTTTCTGTATTTAGTCATGTCTCATCATCCTAATAGGAAACCATTCACGCATAATTTCGGTTTGTTGTTGTTGTACATGATAATATAATATATACCATCGTATATATATATATATATATATATATAAAATATTATTAATTAAGGAAGTTACCGTATTCAAAATCCTCCCGTGAGAAACATCTTTAACAAATTAATATATGTGCTTTATGACAACAGCTTAGATGATAGTAGCCCTATAGATCCTAATAAGATACATATTAAACAAACAATTTATATATTTTAAATAAACTCCACCTATTTTCCTTAAAATAATTATATTTAGACTGAATATATCAATAATTATGACTAAAATAGACAATAAATTATAATAATTATTATTTCTACACAAATTAGGTAATATCAATACAAAGGTAATTTGACAGATATAGGTAATATATACCTATACGTGCGAATACACTACATTTTTTATAATATCACTTTTCTCCATTCTTCAAAATAATAATAATATTTACATATTTTAATCTTTTCTGTATTTCAATAAAAGTTGTAACAGCTCGGTAAGGAATTAAAATAAAAAAAATTATTATAAATATAACATTATACATTTATATAGATACATTACGCGCCAAGAAACTATTCACATTCACAATTTTCATAAATGACATATGTATATATATAATGCGTTTTATTAAAATTAATCATAGTATACAAATGTATAATATAAAATTATTATTGGTAAATTTCATATAAATGATATATTTTTTTATATATATTAATTATGCAATAATTCAATTAGTTAACAATAGTTTATAATTATTCGATTATGCATTTTTTGATAACACAGAGAGTAATAAAAATATGTATGTATTGGATATTATAAAGCAATCAAGTTTAGAA
Organism: Rhopalosiphum nymphaeae; assembly: GCA_036289425.1. Classification (NCBI taxonomy): domain Eukaryota; kingdom Metazoa; phylum Arthropoda; class Insecta; order Hemiptera; family Aphididae; genus Rhopalosiphum; species Rhopalosiphum nymphaeae. The sequence continues at coordinate 5,053,370 of JAZAQC010000012.1, read as the reverse complement.
TTATTTAGAATTTTTATCTAATAAACATTATACGGGTATGCAGCAGTGGCCAGAGGCATTGCGATGGCCACTCTCCAATATTTTAGTTTTATTTTGGTGATTAAAAATAGTAAAAAAAATGGTTATTGAGAAAAATGTATACAAATTTTTACTCTGATATCTATATGATCACTCTGTAAAAATACAATATAATATAATATATTATTTTTAGTTATGTATAAAATGCTATTCTGAGAACTTCAATTTTTAATTCTGAACTTTTGGTTACAATGCTTCTAGATAAGCATCTAGCTGAACCATGACAATCATTAGGTAGAAGTGACCAAAGTTATTGCTAAGATTAAAATTAAAGCTGCTCATTTGAGTGTTGATTTTATTATCATTTTGGTTTTTTTTCGTATACCAATGCATGTATAATATATTTTAAGTACGTTATTCATATATTTCATTTTTAATATTAATTTTCTGTAATTTTGTAGTTAGAATTCAATTATTTTAAATATGTTAAAAACCAATCAGCACAATATAATGAAACCATAAACTACATGGATAGAACTTAGATACCATTCATATAACTATTATAATTACTATCAAATAAAATATTTTATTTTCATTATTTTACGTAATTTTAAATCTTAAAGATATAATAGATGAAAACCATAATATATTTTATATTTATGATAACTGATAAGATATAGGAATATAAAATATTTAACTTTTAAACATAATTTTTTTAAATATAATGGCTACAATCAAACAAACTGATTATTTCATAGGTGCGTAAACTTTACAGAGGATTAGATATACAAAGATATACAAAAATAAGAAAGGAATAGCGTTGTTATAGAATAAAGTTGAATTAAACCTATGTAGAGTTTATCGGGCATGGTATAGACAGATAATGAAGGAAGTAAACAGTACAGGATTATACAAGGAAGAGGGATGTATGTAGCCTTTGGATTAGGGGTGAGTCCAGACAAAGAAGACAATGTAGCCTTAAGGGCTAGGAGTGGTATACATCAAAGAATACAATGAGGTGCGTGTTATCTCTTTAGAAAATATATAGGGTTGCCTTAATTTTAAATTTAGTCAAGATTAAATTAATTTGTTTCAAAACGTACGCTTCGTTTTTCGTTTAACACAGTCTTATTTTTTTTAAATATTAATATTATTATAATTTTTATGATGAACGTATATAATGTTAAAATAATTGATAACGCATGCTTTAATAGTTTTCATTTACTATGCTAATGAATAGCATTTATATTCTTTAATCTTTCTAAATTTAAATATATATTATATAAAAATTGGTTTCGCTTTCATCAACAGTTATAGGTTTAATTATAATTGGAGTTGAAAATAATAGTAATTATAATCTAACTATTTACTAACATTTAAACCTTATTTTATTTTATTTTTTTATTCTAAATTGTAATTTGTTTTAATTAGTTTATTAAAGCATGAACTTATAAATTCTAAGTTAATTATTTTAACGCTTGATAATAAATTAACATTCATGAGAGAAATCCTAAAAACAATCATAAAATTGTATTCATTGTATAATAATCAAGTCTTTGTTAAGGCGAACAGTTATTCTTTACGCTATTTTAGGGAATTGTATAATTCATTATTAATTATTATTCAACATAAAAGAAAGCTTTCAGTCAACAATTAGTCTTACATTTGACTTGTAAATTAATTGTTATTTGTGTATACATTGATTTTATTTAATACTGAGATATTTTTGTGTTTGGTTCTCGATAACTTGTTATTTTTTAATATACTCCTTATTTTATTAATATTATTCATTTCACGGTTTAAAAACTTGTTTTAATATTAAATATTATGCATATAAAACAAAACAAATTTTTTTTTTTAATTGAAAGTAATTTAATAATACATAATATGGTATTTTAAATAAGCGCAAATAATACAATTTTAAGTGATTTAATATTATTGAAAATTGAAACAAAAATGCTTTACAACGTTCTGAAATATTTTAAAGTTGATTTTATTTATAGCTAAAAGTATTATACGCTTATAGGTATAATATAAATAATATAATATTGTTGTATGCGAGTATGTTATATATTGTACAACTTACCACAGCGTGTTAATGATTATAGTTGTAGGTTTATATATTATGCGGAATATGTGTTAATTAGTGTCATTCGTTACTTAACCGGTAATTTTCATGTGATAATCACGGCTGTTGTTCGAGATTTCCTCTATTAACCAATAATCCATAAATTATAGACACGTAAATTAACTCTGAAACACCATTGTTCACCTATTCCACATATATTTGTTCATCAACTTCCCTACCGCGTCCATTCATATCGAATTATAGTGAACGAAAAATCAATATGCCACTGTTACACTTTCCCCTTGGGTGACACGATCATTACGCAAAATCGTTTCGCGTGATTTAGACCCATTACGGCAGATAAATCATCCTCGCGGTTGCGACCATAATCGATTACCACCCTGCAAATGGGCACCAAGCCATTTAACAGGATTAGAAACACGAATACCCTCCCGGTAGATAATGTCTTGAATCAATGTCCTGGCACATTTTTTTTCTATTTATTTATTTATGTTTATTATAATTTTTTGTCCCGTTTGGACGAAACTTTGAGTGGAACTTTGCCAAATCGACGTCGTGACGTGGGCAAAAGTCGTATAGTCGTCGTGTTTATTAAAGCCATTAAAGATTTTGGGTTAAAGGACCTTTCGTATTCGATCAATCATTTTTTTTTCAACTACTGACAGTTTGGATGAGAAAAAGAGAAAACCGTCGTTATTTCAATATACCGTCAAATACCTTCCATTCGTCATATAATATATATTATATTATACTCGCCGTATAAAATAATGAGCGATCGGTGGAAAAAAATATAATAGTTATAGAACTAAAATCAACACTCATTTATGACTAATTCATAAACTATGTATTGTTAATGCACACGCGGTCCTCTAATGATTTTCGTACCGGGAATTTGGACAACCCATGTATACACTCCGAGTAGCGTCCCCATCAACCAAAAATATATGTATAATATATATACATAAATATAATACCTCCGACCGGTGATAAATTATTCACCACTAATAATTCCTGGATAATAAAGTGATGTGTATAGCGTAATATATATTCGTTGTTGACCGAAATTAGATGGCCGTTAACGATCGGAGAATGTGTGATGACTTGGACGAGCGTATACGCCAGCTGGACTCACGTGGCGCTAAGGTCAAATTGGAAAGACTTCTCCAGGAGGGCGCTTTCGGTAGGGTGTATCAAGGCACGTATAAAAACAACAGCGCTGGATCGCAGGAAGTGCTTGTCAAAACCGTTACAAGTGAGTAGTACACATATTTATTACGTAGAATATTTTTTTTGTAATATTATAATATAGCGTATCACAGCGCTTAACAATTATTTTTAGAGATGAACAAAAACATAAAAATCGGTTTTTTGTAACATTATCGGTAATAATTAAAATATTTTTAAAAATAAATGTAAATTTAACATTAAAATATTATATTATTAATTAAGGAAAATTATAAATGATCAAATTTTAGTACTATGTTTTTGGTTTTATTTGCGCGTAATTACGAAATTATAAAATGTACCTACTCGTACTACAAATAATTTGACATAAAATAATACCATTTGGTAATTGAAACATATTCATAAATGTATGGTAAAATATTAATCTTAAATAAAAATGATATTTATCTCGATTAGATTAAATATTCTAATTTTTCCAATTACTTAAGAGTTACTTCAAACTCTGTCATGTCGTCCATAATTTAAGATATTGTGTTAAAATTCTCGTGTTTAAATTGAGTGAACATTGTGAATTTTTTAATATACCATGTTATCGGGTGTTACTCTGGTAAGTTGAAAAATATTCAACTTATCAACGTACATGGTGAAATAGTTTACAATTGTACTAGTATTACTATTAAAATATTTAAAATTAGTCTACTAAGATAATGTGATCAGATAAAATATTACAATAAATAATGGATGACTTAGCATTTTTAATGAATAACTGAACCTATCTATATAATTTTATAAAAAATAAAAATGAATTATTTAAATACATTTTAATTATTTAAAATAGATTTATACTTTAGATAAAATATAAACATTATATCTCTATATAATCAGTTTTTTTTACTAATAATTTAACTTGATATATTTGGTTACATATATCTAGGTAATATTTGTAGATTATAGTAATAAATAATAAATTGTTAACAAAACGTATTGAATGTGTGTAATACGATGTGACCATGGTAATTTATAATGCGTGTATTTTTGATGCTCTAATGATTGGATGATTGAAAAATTGATTTCTATTGCTGACAGAAATAAAAATTTACATATCAAACTTCTGTATTGAATTGCATTCATTTTTTCTTTCAGACAAAAATTTATATGCGTTAAAATGTCAAAATCAATAAGTCTTGCACAATTATAAAATATTAAAAGCATTATAGTATAAAATACTTTTGTACGTGTATACAATTCTTTTATAATAATTGAATTACATCGATAACCAACTTGAAATGATAAATACTTTTTAATTACAAGTTATACGATAGAATTTAGCTGATCTTAGTATTGAAATAAGTAGGTAGTATTATTTATTTTCGAGTAGAAAACTATCTTGAAAATTTGTTAGCTCAATCTTTCGTGATTCAATATGTAAAGATGCGTAAAACAATATAATTTTTGTACATATATAGTGGTATTAGTATTTTATTTCGTCAAAAATATTTAATAATTATTGATCATTGATATACATTAAATAAGTGACCAAAAATTCAATAAATTATTTCTGAAAAATAACATTAATGTACATAGTATATTTGGCACTTAAAAACTGGCTCATAATGCAATTAATTTTGATTTGAATATGTACAACTGATGGATATGATAAATTTAAAACTACCTACGTTTTAAAACCACTATATTATATAAAAAATAAAATGGTTTGAGTTAAAAGGTTTTTTTTCAAAGTTATTTACAATTAAAACCCTATGTTGATTTTCTACAATGGCTGTATTTTATAATCTGTGAACTTTTGCCAATTCAAGCCTACTGAGGATTGTTACTATGTTCATTTAAGTTTTCAAATCATAAATCATTATTTATTAATGTTTTTAAATTTTGGATCATACACGTCAAAATAATAAAAATAATAACGAAATATAGTTTTCAGTTTATCTAGAACAGTAATTGCAGCTTACAAAAATAAAAATAATATGTTATTTTAATTAATAAATAAGAAATCGTTAAAATAACTGTATTATGTTAAAATGTCACATAAAAAAGTTTTACATGGGATTTAATATTTTAAATATCATTGTATTAATTAAAAACGTTTTATCATAAATATTTTTCCAATCAAGAATTTCATCCACAGTTTTCAATTATACATATTACATAATGTGATTTAAATTAAGTATTTAAATAACTATTAATTTTTTTAATTTTTAAAGAGTGCGTGGCAGCTATGATGTATTATAATATATAAATATATAAAAAAAATTAATACGAACACTACTGTCATGACGTGTCAAAACACAGTTTGCTAAAATGAATTGTCCGTCATATTTACCACTGAAAAAAAAACTCTTTTATTCTTTAATATTCTAATACAATCCATTAAAATAAATTTACTTGTATAAATATTTAATATAACAGCCATCAAATCGCATTTATGATCTAAATAAACAATCATAATACACATTTTAGAGTTAACAAAAATAACTTTGATACTTTAAATATATAAATTTTGTTTACTCGTTTTTATTCGATAATATTTTATTCTATAATAAATATGTGTTCAGTATACATGTACTTGAAATTTATGAATAAACAACAAATTAAAAAATCGATATTCTTAGTTGTATGGTCTTTTACAATGTATTACTTTTAGTCACCGAATAACCGCTATTTTAGGTTAAATATTATATTCAATATATTGTATATATATATATATTTATATTTTCTACTATTATATTATTATTAAATATTAATCAAATTACCCTATTATTTAATTAAATTTAATATTATTAATAATAAATACAATTTATATGAATATAAATATAAATTTGTCGCAAACTGCAAAGTAATTTGTGCGTTATTTCAATCTCAACAGTGAATGTATGTATTATACAATTTAATCATTTAAATTATTATATTATTTATAATTATAAACTTCATTTATTTTAAACTTAAAATTATGTTATATATTTATAGCTATTATTATAGGTATTAGATTTATCAGTTGCTTTTTCTTTTAATTAATGTTTATATTCACTGATTAAGTGGGTAGGTATATGAAATTAAAGTTTTGATCACAAGGTGAAATGTTGCAAAACATTTAATACGTTCGTTCGACTGATACAGTTTGAAGTGGACTTTTCGATACCGATTGACATCGATGCTATAGAAAACTTATCAGGCCGTGAAGAATTATTAACGATTTCTTTTGTTTCGTGTCATACAATATATTATTATTGTATCGGATTTGTCTTCCTTTCCTCTTTAACGAGAAAAAATAATAAATAACCCGAACAAGATCAATTTATGTTTGATCAACTTACAGTCCCCCGGGCAACAATTCACGTGCGTCTGAAAAGATAACTTTTGTCGTCCGCAAAAATCATTTCGTTGGAGATGAATCGAATTTTCAATCTCCGCCTTACTGTCTCTGCATCTCATCCACAATCCTTCACTCACGGCCCTCTTTTCTACGGTAATATCCGCTACTTAAGATGTGACCGGGTCGTCTACCGAATGGCTGGTAAATGTGGGCAAAGAAAAAAAAATATAAATGGATAAAAAAAAAAAAGAATGAAAAATAAAAGCGTCATAATTCCCCTCTTGTGTGGTGGCAGTGGTCTAAAGGTTTCTACTGGAGACGACCGAGAGATTTCGATTCACTCATGTACATTCAATTTGTGCCCTCCGGTCAGCACTTAATCCCTAACGAGATATATATAAAAAAAAACATTACCTAAAGGCCACGTGTTTGCTCGGATTCCGAGAAAATGTTTGTTCTATGGTCCGTACGATACAGTGGCGGATTGGGGTAAAAATCGTAGAATGTATGTATTACGTCGTCATATAAATATTATATTATATTGTGTGTACATAGGGTACCGTTGTATTGTCGTAGGCACAACGTGATTACGTATGCTGGTATCGGGCTTTCCGTACGAGTGGCAACATCATATAATGTAATGCCTGACGACGGATTCATTCCGGTCACTTTTATCATCTTTTCTCTTGCACGCTTTGATACATCTCATGTCGAGCTGCAGGTACAAAAGTCTTTTATCCTCAAATGCCTATTATACTATATACATACATACTTACTTATTTACTATTATCCTTCCTAACTGGACGTATTGTATGTAGAATATATGTCGTATATGGTTTATAATATTATAGTATATTATAATAATTGAAATTGTTTCATACACATGCAACTCAATGTTAGACGTGTTATCATCAAGTGTATAGTTAAAATAAAATACTGTTCAATGACGTAAAAATTATTATCATTATTATTATTACCGATTCTTTATTGTATCATAGGCATGTGTAGTAGATATTACAATTGATTTATAAATTTATTATTTTCAAATGAACTAATAAATATTAATAAATATTAATTTTAAATGTTTTTATATTATTAACACTATTTTTGGAAGCGTATCAGATACTCTTTAAAGTATTTTCTCTGGTTTACGTAAACTATTATTTATTTGTTACGAGAACCACATAATTTAATTTGGTAGTATCCTGCTTATAATACATGGGGAGGAATACTGATATTTGGTAACCACTGTGCACCGCTGTTGATCGATTTCGTTCCACTTATCGTTTAATTATAAATTATAATCTACAATAGGTATTTAAAATTACATTTTTATTTCATTGAATAGCGTTTTAACATTATTATTATTATTTTTATTATTTGACATTTTTATAGCAGATGTATTCAACTTAAGTTATCAGTGTTCTGTGATTATAATCAAAACTAAAAATAAATTACTGTTTGTTTGTTAACACGAAAAGCAACTGAGAACTAGGCGATTTATAATAATATGTAAGTTTACGCATTTTCAAGTATAAAACACTTATTTCTTTTAAATATACTCACAGAAAAAAAAACCTCTCCAAAAAATAATGTAGTTGGACTTTATTTTGTAGCTCGTGTTTTTCTTTTTAATAAAACCAATTAGAATAAAGCATAACCTCAGTACCCTGTGGTATGTTACATAAGTACCCATACTACGGTAAAATTCGTGGGCGCGATATATTTTCATCACGATTCTTTGCATGTTAAAAACCCTTTGAAATTCCAAACGTTGAACCCTTGATCTTGACCCTTACATTTTGTACACCTTATTTTATTTATTTTTTTATGTTGAAAGAGGGTGAGTCGCATACGTTTTCCAGTTCAGTTGTCGTCGATTAATACGTTCGGTAAAAAGGGCTACTTTGAACGGTTAGATTAGGAGACGTGAAATTCGTTGGAAAAGAGGGTAGAGGGGACTAATGGGAAATATATATATATATATATATATATATATATATATCATAATATTATAATAATAAAATATAGACACCCCCCTCCTCAAAATAATTCCCGGTGGAATTTATTGTTAGACATGATTTAAATTTATTCTGCAGTCTGTTGGGCCTGGAAATGGATGATTTAAAAATATATACTCGTACCTACGCCAAAATGTTTACTTTTAAAATGACTTTTCAGTGCTCTCATTCGAGTATAGAAATATTTATTTAAAGTTTTCCATCAAATAAAAATGTTTTTTTCTTTTATATCTTCAAGTAAAATATTCTAAAATATTAAACTTGTTTGGAAAAACAAACTTACTGAATGATAAGAATCTTAAAACAGTGTATAAATTGTATTCTAATATATATACAAATTACAAACATCGTATAAACTAATATATTGTTTAAAGCTTTAGTTATTTTATGATTATAAGTCTTAACGCATAATATTTATTTAATTTTGTATCATAGCTGATGCTGCATCTCAACAAAATAAAATGTTTTTGACTGAAAGTTTGATGTTGCATGGTTTACCGAGTCATGTAAACATATTACAACCAATGGCTGTGTGTCAGTACTCAAATAAACCAACCGCGATATTATATCCGTTCAGTAACAAAGGAAATCTTAAAAAGTAAACAATAATATTTTATTTATATTAATGTGATTATGTTTGCGCCGGATTACGTTTATAAAACAATATATGTAACGCAGGTTTCTATGCGATTGCAAAAAGAAAAATAACGACTATTACAACTTAACCACAAAAGATATTGTTAACATGGCTGTACAACTCTGCTTAGGCAGTGTATTCCTTCACAGCCAAGGTATCTGCCACAAGGACATAGCTACCAGGAATTGTGTGTAAGTATACTATATAATAAATACAACATAATATTAAACTTAACGGTACAATACCTCTGGCATTTAATTATTAATCAATCCAGTCTTATACAAAATTTAAACTTACAATTGAGGTGGAAATAAAATAGTTCGATTTTAAAAATATATGTTTGTAGAATGTAATAAAATATTTATGCAAGGATAGAAACAAAATAAGTAATATTGACGATCAATAAAAATATTTAAACATTGTTCTGATAAAAATAAAATTATTTATATTTCTATATTTATTTTTGTGAACTTAATTTTGCTACGTTGGCACATGTGATAATGGTAACATAACTTAATTTTGATGTCCTCTTAAAATCGTCTGTTCTTGACAATGACAAAAATAATGATATACGTAAGTTAGTATGGGTTGAACTTTTTTTTTTAAATGTTTCCTTTGCCAATGTTTATCCCCTGTTGATTTTATTTCAGGTACAGGCATTAAATTTGTTTTATATTTCAATAAAATATTACTACCTAAATAAATAATCTGTGTAATGAATTTTATATTAACATTATTTTGTGACATAAAAAACGACGCTTTTTTTATAATATTCTAGTACTTGTTTGATATTTTGATGAGTAAAAATGCAATTTATTTTTAATTAATATATTCCAGAAAAATACATTTTTAAAAAAACCTTTTTGAAAATTTAGATTAATTAAAATATCTATATGACAATAAAGTTTGATTAAAATAAAATTATCTTTTCACGATTGAGCATAAAATTTTAGTTAAATGTGTTCAGGTTAATTTATATTAAGTATTATTCTGGTATTTTATTGAATATTAAATGTAATAATATATTAAGATATAATCCAAGAAAATATTTTAATATCAATTTTAAAATGGTTATTAATATCAAATAATGTTATTTTTTTTAATGCCATAGTTAGTGATAAAAAAAAAATTATCATTAACTTTTATATCTTATACTTTGGATATAAAATGTAATAATTTAACAAATATATACTGAAGGGAAAATATTACATACATTTAATATTCCCTTTAGAAAGCTGAAGGGTTGCTGTATATTGATTTTAATACACGAGTCTCGCTCTTAACACTAGATCAAGAATGCAATAAGTTCTAAAGAGGGTGATTATCATACTTTGAAATTCTATAGAGGTCGTATTATAAATTATTATTACCACTGGAAATTATTTTAAACAATTTAATAACATAATAATATTATAAACATCAAACTATTTCAATTTTAGCTGACGGAAATAATAAAAATATAAATATTGTTCAACATGTAAATTTATAATTTTAATATTTTATTTTATTAAGTATTTCATAAAAATTGACTAAAAGTAGTTAAAATTTTCTTCGGAGCAAATCCATATTAAGGTATTTTCAAAAAGAGTTTAGCAGGTGCGTGCTAAATAAGTTGTTACAAGTTATCTAAAAAGTTTCCCCTATCTTTACGTAATCGTTTGTCCATAATTCCTTTAAGCCTATTTAAGTCTATAATTTCGGCCGCCATATAAATTATAATATACATTACAATAACAGTATAATATGTGTGTGTGTGTGTGTATTTAGCGTGGACGAAAAGTTGCGAGTCAAATTAGCCGATAGCGGATTGTCTAGAGACCTGTTTCCTGATGATTATTCATGTCTGAACGACAACGAAAACCGACCCATCAAGTGGATGGCTCTTGAAAGTATCACTTTACGCACCTACAACGGTGCCTCGGATATAGTAAGTTATGTCGTGTATTATTATTATACTTATTTATTAATAATAACTAGTTATATATATATTTTTTTTTTTTACTTTAAAATCACTTGCCAGCATAAACAATTAAAAATGTCCATATGTGTATAATGTTTAGTTTGCACTTAATCAATGTTAATAATTTCAGAAAAATATATTTTGAAAGTCTATAGGCAAAGAAAAAATAATGGGTTGGATACAAATTATACTTTTAAGTCTGGCTGTTTAATTAATATTACTTGGAATACCTTAATAATAATGTGATTATTAGATTAATGAATATATATAATTTGTAACTATCATTGATAATGGTCTAATTATTTTGAATACTTACTTCTATATTATTTGAGTATTATAATTAATAATACATTTTTTTCTTCGTTTAAGTACTTCAATTTACTGAAAAATGAAAATTTAAAATGCTTTTATGGCTAAATAATAATTATTATTCTATATTTAATTAATTTTAAGATAATATGAACAAATTCTATGCAATTATACGTTTATATTTCTATCGTATAAGTTTAAGTTTTTACATTGTTCTGTCTTCTTTTTTTCAATTATTTTCTATTAAATAATTAAACATAATGTCTTGTTATTTTCAATATTTATTGTATATTAAGTTATAATTATTATGAACTTCTTCCCAAAACTAACTAAATGTTCAGATATTTTCGAAATATATTAAAATTATAAACTTAAACTAAAACTTAAATACCTATTTATTGGTATACCTGTTTTAACTATCATACAATATTGCCAAGTTTTCTTTAATTTTACTAATATTAACGATGAACACTCTATAATTATCTTTTAAACTAAAAATGTGTTTAGGTATATAATTAATTTATAGAATTATTGAATAATATTGTACATTATAAACTTAAACTACTTGATCTTTCAAAAATTAAAGCCATGTGGTTGCACAATATGTTCAAAAAATGAACTTTTACAATAGTGTCGATTTTTGTAAAATAAAATATGTAAAATATGTATATAATTTAATTTCAATAAATTAAAAATAATAATACATTTTTTTAAATATATGTATACATAATATATTTAAAAAAATATATTAGATAAGCATTTTATCTAAATAATAATTATATGAGAACATACTAAATAATTTTTTAATTATTAAAATGCAATATTATTGAATACCGTTGACTATACATCTGCTATTTAAATTGTCTTTTAAATTTAAACTTTTAATATTGCATGGTTTTCAATATTTTAAATGTTTTGAGGTGATTGATTTGTGATTATATAAGACGAAAAATCAATATAGTTTAAATTAAAAACACAAGAGGAAAATACTATTTTAGCAATTTTCTGTTTAATTTAACAACAAGAGTTAAACGAACCGTTTATTATTATTTTTTTATGTAAATTGACTTAACAGTACCTTTTAAATCAGTGAAGACAATATCATAAGCGGAATACATAATATAATATTTAATTTTCAAAAATTTCTTTTAACTGATTTAATGCCTAGTTAAATTTTATATTTACATTTATTTTAGTTTACATTCTAATAAATTGTTAATTCAGTTTCATAACTACTTCAATCTAATGTGTTGTGTTGATTTAGCATATTATTAAGTTATTTGTTAAAATAGTTATTACTAATATGAAGTAAATTTATAATGTAAATATAAGGATTAGTTATTGTCAGTTTATTATATAATTGCAGTTTTAATTATTTTAACTATTATTTTTCGATATAAATAAAGGTAGTTACGTATATTTTTAAAGACATCTTGCATAAGTTGTATAAAAAATTATTAATCATAACTAATGTAAATTAAACCATAACGTTTACACCTAACTATGAAATACGTTTATTTTAGTGGTCGTTTGGTGTTTTGCTTTGGGAACTTGTGTGCTTAGGTGCTCAGCCCTACTCGGAAATTGATCCATACGATCTGAGCCTTTACCTACAAGAAGGATACAGGCTATCGCAACCAATCAACTGCCCGGACGATCTGTGAGTACTTATAGAGCAAAAAACATACCATTAAACTACATTAATCTGGACACTACCCCACTAAAGGGTTTTCACTGAGGGGTTATTATTTTTTTTTATTCACTTAACTCTAACGGGAGTTTTAGTCTTAACGAGCTATTCAATGGAAGCGGGATATCAACCCTAAAGTAATTCGATGGCCTAAAACAAAAACAGATAATTTAGTCTTCCTGGGTTTTAATTGTGAACCTCTTATTATTATTGTTATTATTATTATTATTATTGTTATTTATATATGATTGCAGGTTTGGGATGATGACATTCTGTTGGCTACCCAGCCCGGAAGAACGACCATCATCCGCTCAAGTATTGGCGTGTTTACAGGACTTCCAAAAAACTCTTAACCAGTTTATCTGAAATGAATTTTCCCTTACTTTACTATTTATTATTTTTTATATTTTGTTAAATATGTTGATGTAAATTAAGTTACTTACGATATACGATTAGAGGTGCTATGTATGTAAGCGTTGAACATTATTTTGAAGAAAACTTTTTTTTGAACAAACAACAACAAAAATAAATGGGAAATCACAGAATGTTGGAAGATGGTGAGAAATTTAACTGCCATTTATTACATATTTAAGTAAAACAATTCAATTATTTAAACTTTAAACATATTTATACGTAAATATTATATACCTTTATGTGTACATTTTTGTAATTGCATGAACAGAAAATATATGTTTTTTGATGTTTTTATTAATTCTATCACTAATATTGTTTTTTTCTTAAGCCCAATTTCACCATGTTAAGTTAAAAAAGAAAAATTATCTATAATTTATTCGCTTGATTGAGTATTTTGTGTAATTGTATCTTACCATTACATGAGATATCACAGCGTATTTCAGTATGTTCCGAAATATTTCACAGTAGAAATGTTATTATTAAGAAATTGTATGGTTAAAATTAATAATATTACTTCTATAACATTCCAGAACTAATAAAATAGTATAATATTGCATCTCATTGGTGTAAACTTAAGACAATGTTAATGCATTATGCGTATAACATATTTTAAATAAAAAACTCAACCATTGTCGCTATTCGATATAATGTACAATCTATGTAGTGTACAGTCATAAGACCTCCAGTTTCTTATTAATGGTAAATTTTTTTTCTAATTAGTAGTTTTGAAATACTATGGTTCTTAAAAATTATTTCTGTAGGTAATTAAATTTGTCACTATACTATTTTAACTTATATTATTGTTTGGCTTATTTTAACTCAAAATTAAAAAAAAAAAATATTTATATTCATATTTCTTAATAATCTGAGCTAATTTATCTATAGATCTGCTTTAGATTATATGTAAATATATTTTTAAATTATAACTACTTATTACTATTAAGTATTCAAATAATTATACAAGTGTCGACAATTTAATCAAAGGAAAAGAGGTAATTATTATAGTATAGTTAGTGCATACAAGAACAGATGCCGACAACTTTTATGTTTAATAGTGTTTAATAGATATGCATAAACGCACAATTATCTTTAATCTTATATGTATTATCATTTAATATTCAACTATGTTATTTACGAACAATGCCAGTGCTATACTCGTCTATGTCGCTACAGGTAATGTGTTATTATGTTTTCCAGATGAATGAAATTTGCTCATTGGTAAATAATAATTTGATAATAACAATTCAAAAATAGTAACTATTGAGCACATGCAATGTATTAAATACATTATTCAAAATACGTCAATGATAATTATTAAATGGTCAACATCGTATAAGTTTTTTTTTACATAAATTACATACATATAGTGCATACTATATAGTATATATACTGTATACCATTATACATCAAACTTCGAGTGGAATAATTTATAATACATGAATTTAAATCTGCATTTACGATTTCAACGTGCATATTTTTAGTTTTAATTGGAATGGAACTATTCGCACATATAAATATATAATACACGCGCACGTGTGTATGTGTTTGTGTGTGTGTTCATGTATTTATTTGATTATTTTTTGTCGGGTATTCCCAATACGTTGAACATCAAAATCAAATGCACTCAGACAGCCCTAATCGGGAATGTGTGTGGAGGAGAGGAGCATAGGAATAATTTCGTTTTATTGGTCGACGTATAAAGTTTAATGACGTCGAACCGTTAAAAGAGCAACGGTGATCGGTGCACAGTGAAAAGTATATAATATAGTTAGCAGGCCTATTATAATCGGTATGTGTGTAGGAAAAGGTAAAAAATGATATAAAATATATAAAATTATTTGATTACTATTATTATTATTTATTATTTTTTTTCAAACAAGCTTTAGAAATATATTACCATATTACACGAAAACTCGATCTACTGATAAATAAAAAAAACTGTTGGCAATGTTATGGAGAAGGGGAAAGAGAGTTGGTCGATATGTTTTATACATACGTATAATAAATACATAACAATATGTAAAACGATTTCAACGATTTTCGTTTTTTTTTTCATGTTCATTATTATTATGCACTCGTGTATTAAACAAAATATATTATTATATCTATATTGGGTTGCGTATTTAGTCGTTTTAGTCCCAAGTACACATAAAAATGGACTCGAAAACGCGCAAAGTGTACATTTAACAATAATAGTAATAATAATCGCAGTATTAATTTGCCGAGCAAACATAACGATAATATTATTCGGTCGAGTATTATTAATCATTCACTGCCTATACGCTGCCTACCTCCCACTACCAACACTATCGCTCTTGCCTCGTCCACCAGCAACCAACGTTTATTATATATAGTTTCTCTCTCACCCTCAATGTCCATCTCACTATATATATATTACTACTCGAACTCTACACAGCGATCTCTCTCTAACGGTAATCGCGGACTTATGGCGTGTGCTGCAGGACATGTATATATATATGTATATAGGTATAAAACCCCTCTCATACCGGAATTTCACTGATATATAAGCGCGATGCACTACAAAAGGTATATATTCTACTCTCTCACTCTCTCTCTCTTTCTCTCTCTTTCTATACATATAAGGTACTTACACATATATTATATATAATTATAAATAATAATGTAGCTTGATTTAGTAAGATTATATTTGTTTAGGCTCCGTTATTTGTATTAGTGTATGATAAGCAACTATGTATTTTAGTGACAACTGAAAACTTAAAGCGTGTAATAGGTAAGTGATTTGCAAAGCATGTTAATCCCCTTTTTGCCTTATATATTGCAATTTGCAGATATTTAAAATCTGATTTTTAATTTTTTAAATATATTAAAATATGGTATTTGAACAAGTAGTCTTTGAGTTATTTAATTATATATACTAAATATGATAAATCCATAATAATAAGATTGGAAAATATGAGGCTATGGTCATTTCAAACATAATTTTAATTAATCTATCAATATTTATAATTTATAAAAATAGTCCAAGTATAATAAATGGTATATCCGAATTAATCCGATATTACATATATTTTATATTTTTGTGACTATTGTCCTTAATATAAACATTTTAATAACTGAAAAACTATTCGTTCAAATTTTGAATTAAGTACATCAAAATTTCCAAAAAACATTATCTAATAAATAATTTACTTTAACATACAATGATTTTATTTGTAAAATAGAAGTTTGTATCGCCTAGTAGTACAAAAAAATCTTATGAATTTGAAAAATATATTATTAAATAAAAAATGGTATTGAGCATGTTAGTGAATCATACTATATACATATGTATAATATAAATATATATCTATAGATGGTTGACTCAACCTGATAGAAGAGAAAATATTATTATACGTACCTACAATATGGATTAATTGATTAAAATAAATGTAACGAAATACAAAATGTAATCTTGGTGTGTATGTCATGATGAAAACAGACCAATCGTCTTACAACCTACACAAAATATAGCAGGTAAAATCATAACATAGAATAATATTACATGCAAGTTAAAAATAGATATAATAGGTCTTACGCCGTTTTCTTTACGTCTCAATTGCTATTGTTAATTTTTACAAAAAATTAAATATATTTCCTTTCAATTTTATTCAAATTTAGTATTGATATCTTAAGGCAGTATTTGTGTTGTTAAAATTCTAAAAAGTGTGAATAGAAACGATGTAAATATGATTGAAATATTTTCATGTATTTTTTTCTAAAACATTTTTTGTTTATTATTATTTTTCTTTAGTAATGTTTTTTTCAACTACTGATAATACATCTTTGACAACATGTCAATATATTTCTATTGATTCTATTTATAATTTTATATGTAGTTAACAACTTAAAAAAAAACATGTCTTAAGAATGAGAAAACACTTATATAATTTGTTTGTCCTTTACCTGAATAAAAAAGAAGGAAATTAATCTAATTTTGTGTAGGAATAATCATATTATTAGGGACTTACACGTGTATAGTTTTACCTGCTTGTCCTGTATGATTGTGTAGGAAGTTACAACGATTTTTCATACAAATTATATATATATTATACATAAAACTTTATGATAAAACCATGTAATACAGTTTTGCAACTTAAATAACGACATAATTACATAACGTGCGTTATTTTAGTAATGTAATAAACTTTCAAACGATAAAAAAACATTTAGATTATATTTGTAATTGGAATCCACGGCCAAACCATTGCGTGATAACTTAAAGGTCAAAAATTGTCTGTGGTATCCGGGGAGTTTTATCCGTTTAACACTGATTGCAACATCGTTATATCCTATTATAAAGTCTTCATACACTAACGTGAGCAAAGCGCTCTATTTTCTCAGTCCACTATGAACATGTCTGAGGTGTCTGAAGATATTAATTCGTTTTATAAGAGAAATCGTTAAACTGTGTACATATATATATATACATCACAATAAAGAAAAAGTGGAAAGTTATATGGTGAAAAAATATAATAAACTTTAAAGTTGGGACAAAGATGTGAATTGGAAACCCGATTATTGGTTCTGCGAATTTGCCAAATGTGTTTGAGAACTAAGTTTTCCAACTGCATTCAAATTTAAAGATGGCTAAGTTTAAAATGGGATTTTGCTTATTACAAAATACGAATTAACTTAGAGTGTTTTTGAGTTATTAATATTCCATATTTCACTATAATTTTAACATGCATATCAGTTAATAGTTTATTTACATATTACAAATAAATTATATAAAATATAATATCCTTAATCTATACATATATAGTATTACAATCTACCTTGAAAGTGTAGTATTTTTATATATTACATATTTCTAATTTTTATAATAATGTATTAGTATCTATTACATATACTTATAAAATATTCTATGCAATGAAAAATAAAATTAACTAAATTGAGTAAAATTAAAAATAGTTAAATGAAATTATTTTGTTAATCTACATGCACGTATATATTTTATGATCATAATATTAATATTTATTATTCAAATACTCGAATCTTATAGCACTAATAATCAAGACGTCTCTAAAATATTTTTTTTTAATTATTTTATTTTTCTTTAATATATTGTAGTCCTTTATTTCGTGTTTGAAAAAATAAAAATGTTCATTATTTTAATGGTGTGAATAACATAAAAAATGTATTGTAATATGTACACTCTATAATTTTTCCACGCCCCACGGATACTATAAATGGTTTACATATAACTAAACTATAAAACTAAATAAATAAACTGTATAATAAGTGTCTACGCATAAGATTGCATCCGCACAAATCATCTATCATTTACAAACTACAAGTCAATATGTGCTAGGTTTTTTTTATTGTATAAGATAGTAAATAGTATATATGTATATATATATATGCTTTTTTCGTTTGCTTTCCACGGATACTTTCAAACAGAGTAATCTTTATACCAATAGTACTTTGTTGATTACATTTGTCGAACGATGAATGGATTCCTGTTGACATAAATTGCACTTTTTAATATTGAACAGATAAAAGAATAAATGTCCATAGCCCTATGAGTTTTAGTGCTAGAGTTATACAATGTAAACTGACGACGTGTGTTGGCAAACAAATAGTCAGCCTGTTAAAATACTTTTCTTCTATTATTTTTCAATTGATTGAATTTAAATTCTTGATAACTTACAATCGTATTGCCATTATTTAGGACTAAGCAAAAGCAAGGAATTTATGAGTTTCAATATAGTATAACTTTTATTTTTGTAGAGATCAATTTTTGAGTAAAATGATTGGAGATTCAATACCTCATACTTCGCATATTTCCGATAGATTATTTAGTATAGAATGTACTAGTAGGTACTATTTTCATATGTTCATATAATGAGTGTAAAGAATAATTATTTGAAAGGTTGAAAACATCAAAAAAACACAAACATTTTTGTATTTATCACAAATTAATATTCCATAAAATCGATTTTTATTTCAATTGAATATATAATTTGATGCTAAGTACTCGAAGCTCTTGAAAATTATTTATAATAATAACATATAAATAAAATATAATTTATAAATAAATAATAGTATTTTTGAAGGTTTTATGTATTTTTAATAATATTAAAAAAAAATGAGAATTTTTTTTTCTTTTTCATAATTGCATACTATACATATTATATATTATAACTATATAAGTTTCTAATATAATTATGTATTTTAGTGTCAATGATTGAAAACCATTTTTATGTTTGATAAACTATATTGAGCTAATAAATTTAAGTGTATCCTTGCCAAATAACGTATACTTATAAATTATAAATCAATAGAAAATAAATTACTATAACCTGTTTCACATTCTAACGGTTCTAATAAATATATTATTCTTGTATAAATTGTATCTTTTAAATCAACGATTTAGTAATTAAAAACGTATATTTTTATTCCTAGACATTGTTTATTTTTATATTGTTATACATAATACAATATATGTGAATACACAAAACCCAAACCAATAATAGTCCTTATTGTATTTAGGTCTCAAAATAAGCGAAAACACTTAAAAATACACTCACGTCGTTATAAAACTACATTGAAAACTCTCATTATTATGCCTATCCAACCGTTATTTGTGTGTAACCATTATGATTTGTGTATATACAGTATTTACTACGTGTAAGACAACCCCTCGGTCAAAAATAATAACGACACACAGCAATTAGGCTTACGTTTGTTTCATTCATCATCAATTTCTATCACGCTGACATAAACATACACATACATATTACACATATACATGAATGTTTATGTTATACACAATATACCTATTGCCTACATTATAAATCCAGTCATGTCGAATTGCATGTCTCTATTTTAATCCACCGGGCTTACTGTTTGAAATTCTTAATTCCTATAGGCAATTGCGTTTCAAATATGTCACAAACATCTACATTGATTGCTCAATGGTTTAACATATTTTATGTTATTTTGAAAACAGACTACACATTTTCTATTGATATTTGAACAATGACCAAACAAACAATAATATTCAATAACTGTTTGCGAATAATAAACAAAACTATGATTAAAAAATTGTTAAAACTATCAATTTATGATTTCACTTCGGGCTATGTGTTTAATTTAATCATTTGCTCTAAAATTAATAAAAAATGATAAATTAGCATTTCAGGATTTTATGTATTTTATCTATTAAGCACATTATTGTTTATATTGTGTAATCGATGGTTTAAATAAAAAATGTATGTTAAAAAAATATATTATAGTAATTTTAAATAATTTTAAATGTATTTTTAATGCAATAATAATATTATAAATTTTATAACTTTGTTATTAGTTTATAAGATTATAATATTATACTATGTTATCGATCTAACGCAACAGCTAGTGTACCTTTATTGCCTATTCAAGTCGCCGGATCAGTGCTGTTATTCGTTCGTGCGTAACTGATCGGTTTTATACTCCTATCTGCTTGGTGAACTTGCAGTAACCTGTTTAAAATAAAATGTATATAAGAGGGTATAAATTTAATTTTGAAGTTCAAATACACAATGTAGCATCACTTTGATTTTAAATTACAGTTATTGGACTAATAATAATATGATGTAATAAATTATAAATATTAGTACCCATATTTCAGTTATAGTATGCACAGAATATTAAAAATTTTAATTCATTATTAATTATTTTTGCTGAAAAAGATGATATTAAATATGATTTATTATTAATTTATTTTTTTGTATATTTTCATTGATATTTAGATTAATATATACGTATTCCATTTTTGTTATAAAATCAAAAGCATGTCATATGATACTGTATAAACAAAACAGATCGTCTGTATTTTATAATTATTAGTAATAATAAAAAATCAATAATTCTTCAAACTTTTTATATTTTATTAATTCAATGATATTGCGCTATTCGTGTTCTATCTTTATTAAAAAGTTATTTTAATGAATGTTAACTCATATTATACGCGTATATATATTTGTATATTTGTTAATATAATAATTAAATATTAATAACTAATAATTAAGGCACATTTCTGACAAACTAATCAACAGTTTCTGTATTAGTCTATAATCCTCGTGTTTTAAAATGATGAAAATCACATTTGAATCTATTAAACTTCACCAATAAATGAATATTCTAAACAATTTTTAAAATTAGTAAAATGTAAAATATTTCACGATATATATATATATATATTCACCCATATATAATCTAAAATCAATTGTATTATATAATATTGGGATCTTCTTATTATATATTATATATTTTAGATATAATATAAAAAGAACTCAGAAGCTAGTAGAAGAATATTTATATATTCGTGTATTTGTCACAAGGAAATTTTTAAAAAATAAAAACAATTTATAATAATTTCCGCGGTATAGACCATTGAATAAATACAAAGTATGTATGTATATATATACATATATATATACCTATGTGCAAATGGATGACCACGCGTGTTTATAAATAAAATAAAAAATATATTATGTATTTTTAAGTTCATATTTGTCGATTTAAACGGCAACATATATATACCTATATCGGGCGATGGAAGGGGGATTTTTTCTTTTATGACTATTGACAGCTGTTAATTTTTATCCTCGCAGCTCAACGTCGGGTGTTTGTGCTTGTGTGTATAGAAAGGGCGAAGAGTGGAGGGGGTAGTTTATTATTTAGTATTATTATTGCAGCTCACTATTATAATCCAAACGGGCGTTTTGTAAACATCAGTCCCTCTAATATTTGTGGCGTACCGCAGATTATATAAATCCGATTAAAATATATATAATATAATGCGTGCGAAATAAGTGTTCGACATTGGTCGGGAGCCGTGAGCTATACATATATATATATATATATATATAATGTGTGTGTGTGTGTGTGTGTGTGTGAGTGGTGGCGCGGTGGAAGTAATGTTTCAATGGACGTGGTTGTGGTTGAGGTGGTGACGGCGGAGGTTAAAAGAATTATTACTTCATGTAATAATAATATACAAGTTCCACCGGCCAAGTTTTAAATTCTCTCGACGCCTGTATAAATAGGTACACACACAACCGTGATACCGTGTTCACTGTTCAGCAATACCATAATATTATATTATTATTATTATTATTATTATTATTATACCATACACTCGATTGTATATTGTACTTGGTTTTGCGGGCTTGAAAAACTTTTCGTGGCCTGACGATGACAGTTTACTAATGGATTTCGCACCCTCGTGCACCCGTCGAAGAACGGCCGTCTGGCCGACCGCACCGCATACAGTTTGATACGATAATGATATTCACCGTAAACCTATTTCGTGTATAAAATCGACTTTACCTTAATACAGAAATTATATATGATACATATATATATGTTTGTTTTATATGTATAAAATATAAACAATATTCATCGATAACGTTTTTATTCGATCCGCGTTTTCGTATTATTATTGTAACATTCCGGATTTTATAGTCGAGTATTAATAGAAATATAACACGACACATAGTTGTTAAGTATGTATAATAAAATGATTTCTAGTTTAACGTAAATCACATATGTAATTTTTTTATTGCGAGAAGTAAGTCCTATATATTTTAAAATATGACAGGATTGTTATCGTTAATTAATCAAATCTGCGTAGTGCCCATATTGTAAACGATAAGCTAAACTATACTATACAGTATTTGTTGTGGTTAGAAATTAATCACACGACAACTCGTTTGCTAAATTACAAAATAGGCGTCTGTTCATATAACTTCATACAATAATGACCGAGAAGAATAATCGTGTTATATGCTATAGGTATTTATTAGTATTTTATATTATATTTCATCAGTCAATTTTGCTTCATAGAGAGTTATATTGAATAAATGCAATTGAAAATGCATACAAACCTTATTCGGTTTACTTTTAGATGTTTTACAGTCTGAGTCAAACAAGTAATGTATTTCATTTTAATTTAAAATTATAATTATTATATTTTATTCATACTCGTTTTTTAATAATAGTTTTAATAGTTTTTTATGAACCCTTTCTTAAACAGGAAAAATGCTTTAAAGTTTTATACAGTGCGTTTTATATATCGGAAGATTGGCATAATATTTATTTTTATAATATAATACTCCGAATAGATCGTTTATTTAATTTTTTCACTAGTTTTCGCATGAAAAATGCCATAAAAGAGTTAAATAAAGACGATAAAATATTAGTATAAAATTGCATTAATTATTAGTATTCATAGTTTATCATTGTATTAAACGTTTAAATTCATAATTCATGAATAAATCTATAGTCTGCCGTACTAACTCAATCTATACAAAAAACCAAAAAAAAAAAAAATCGTTAAAAACATTGTCCATATTTATACATTTGTTTATGGTTGCTTTTTAATTAGTTTTATTTTTTGTAAATTGTAATACTTTTTTATTTTTATTATTATGATTAGTTTTCAATACAAATTTATTAAAGCTTATCGGTTGGGTGATAACATATAGATAATAAAGAAAGTATAATATTAATACAAATGTATTTAATATAGCAATAAAATGTGTAATATTATAATGAATATGATATCCAAAACTAATTATATTTTATCAACTAATACAGTCTACTGACAATGTTATGATAATTAAAAGACTAAAATACAAATAATAAACACTACAGTACATATTATAATTTTTGCAATACAGTAGTATTACAGGAAAATAGAGAAGAGGTTAATCACGAAGTTAAATCAAAAATACATTTGGATAATGATGCGTCATTCATAAAATTGGTATTATTGATATTATTGTTATTAGGTAAGTTTTTTTTTTATAGTGCTGGAAACAACAAAAGCATAAAATAGTTTGAACTGACGAAAGAGAAATTAAGAAAGTGACATTGTAGCAGTATGATTTTTATTAGAAATGTGATGGATTCCCATGATAAATTTATTAGAGTTCAAAGATAGATTTATATATATTTTAGACATCCCTCGAAGTCGGAAGTGTGATCATCATAACATGTAATGTATATTATTACTATTATCAGCAGGTATATAAAATTATACAATATATTATGTGTATGATTGTGTAGTAAAAATCTTTTAAAACTACAAACTACCATAGGACCATATATACCATATCATCTATCAACCATTTAAAAGGATTAAAGTTTTATTTTATTATGATTTAATTTTAATATATAATAAGAAAATTAATACACCTACACTTTTTTTTATTTACAATTATATAAATAATAATTGCTACAATTTTGCATCTTTCAAACTGTGCAATGTATTTAGCATTGCTGTTATCTAATATTCTTATTCAACTAATATATAAATTATTCATAGTAAGTAACATAAGTGAAATAGTTTAATTTAAATATCCCCAATGTGGTCAATTTAACTATTCTGATTATAATTTGACATCACATATTAGTGGGTATTACTTTATCAGTAGTTAGTTGAGCGTAATGGAAATATAATACAATTACAAGGAATTGATTGATGTAGTAAATATTTATTTCAACATAATACATTTTCATAAATAAAATTAGAGATGGTTTTTAACTCAAATGCTTCAAATTAGGTACTATCACAACTGATGATGGTGAATAATTAAATACGTACATTTTATTGCATTTAACACAATTTACCGACCAATAATGATTATAAGAATATAAATTCTAGTTAGAATTTCGATAATACAAACAGCAATTAGTGATAAGTTCTTTTTAAAATTAATGGATTTTTTGGAAAAATATTGTTTTTTATCATCATTGTAATATATTTGCATTTATATTACAGTTTCTTTGGAAACTAAAATTTATTTAATTTGTCTATGGACAATTAATGATTCATTTCTGTTATATTTTATAATAAACATTTTTTTTTGGTGTTACACCAGGTAAGTTGTTTTTATCTATTTATATTTATATTATAAAATTAAACAAAGTATTCAATAATATTGGTAACCTATTATTACCATAAAGTTTACTTTCAATTATTTCGAAATCTCACTCATTATATTGAATACCTTGTGAATATTTATTTTATAAACATGTATTGGTCAATAATATAATGATAATATATAATATAATGAAAATATATTGATACATATATATTTATAAATTATATGTATAATTTAATTATTTATCTAGATTTTTATAAAGATATCAATCGTCAAAAAAAAGTTTGTCTAAATCAATCTATCATTATGAATAATTCCAAGAAAAAATCTCTTCGTAATACTCGAAAAAGTACCATACAAGTAATATCTTCATTTAAATTTCTACGTATTTAAAAAAAAAATAATTAATTTTGACTATTATTAATTAATAAGACACAATTATAACCTGCATTAAAACATTAAATACGTTCGTGACCTCAATATAGTTTTTTTTTACCATCTGTGACTTTTTTAGGTATCTAATATAAAAACATAGAGTTGTATAAAAACTTAATTAAATACTTTATATCCAGGAGCCTATATAGGTACCTACTCAAATAAAACAAGTTAAAATATTGATAATATTATTTATAGGAATTAAAAATAATTTAAAAATAAATAAATAAAATAAATATCTTTTGGAAGATGTTTAGCACTTCGAGAAAAAACTGCCAATGTGTGCTCCTGGATATGTTGAGTTAAGATAATACATGAACATGATCTATCATTTTTTTTTAAAATAATATTTATTTTATGGAACCGTGTAATAATCAAAAAATACAGATATAATAAATAAAAATATTTTAATGCTAAAGATGAAATAATAATGTTACAAATGTAGATTCTGATGGTATTCTACTTAATGGGTTTAAAATAAGATGGTTAATCTTTGATATTCAAAAAGTATACCTAAATAAATTTACAATATGTTTACTTCAGTTTTTTATAATACTTATGTTATACGTAATTAATATTTTTCCAGTTCAAAGGTTTTAGAATTATAATTGTTATAACTTTTACTGAAAGTAAAAGTAAAATAGGTCAAATAAATACTAAAATGGAAATTTGTTAGTTTCCCATTAATAATACTTTTAAATATTATAGTTTGAAAATATAAAAATAACAATTTAACTTGTTATATTTATAAATTAATTTATTACTTTATAAATATTATTATTTTTCATGCGTTGAAAAAATAATGCTTAAAATGCTTAATAAATATAGATGTCGACTACTGAACGTATTAAACAAGAAAATTTTCGTGCTAAACTGATCTTAGATTACACCAAGCACTTATCGTCCGTAGTTCCAATGGATAAATTCAAGGATCCATTAATCAAGTATTATAACTTTATTAAGTTTGGTGTCGAAATTAATTCGAATAGTTACACTCCAATCGAACAAAATACAATGAATAAAATTGTGTGTAGTTTACCAACAAAATACCAAACGTCGCCACTTTTATCGACACTAATAGAAGATGTAATAAATGTAAGTAAATGCATTCATAATGATACTCTCAAGATACTAATATAATATTATTATTGTGAGTCAAACTGTTGTTGAGAAATATATAGTCGTAATCACGTATGTTGATAATTATAATCGTAATATCTTCAAGCAAATGAGTAATACGAGTTTCTTTATCAAATAAATTTAAGCACAAAGTATCATGGATTTGTTATTATCAGTTTTTCATGTGCAATTTATTAATTAAAAATATTTATGATAATATATACTTATTAAAGTATTATTTATAGATTAAATTCATCATATAACTGAATAAAGTTTGAAAAAAATCTTTACAGTAAAATTATTTATTTAAATTATTCTTGATTTTATGTTCATTACACATAATAATTATTTAAGTTTTAATACTGCAATTGTTATTTAATGTAATAGGTACGTTTTTTTCAAATTATGTATTGTCAACGCCGCTAATGCTAGTGTACCTACACATTTTTAAGTTACTATAAGTTAATTTTACGTAGACATATCGGTTACAGTTTATTATTTCTATACTATTAAATTCATAATCTAAGTATACTAAAACATTTTAATTTAGTATATTATTCTATTAAGATTCGTGTAATATAAATTTTAGTATTATTTATTTATTATGATTAAATGCCTTTATAGGAACACAAAAAAACATTAAAACAATCAATAATTCAAATAGCATTCAATGATCTATACAAAGATCATGAAAACCTATTGGTAGACACACCGACCAAAAAGGAATTACGAGAAACTGCACATTTATGTAAAGAATCAATTAATCATTCAAGGTTAAATCTTGAAAAAAATATCCTGCAATTCAATCCAATAATCGTCCAAATGATGAAATTGTGGAATGAAGACTTTAAGTGAGTTTGTGCCAAATAGATTTCTAATAAATAAGTACTCTTCAATTTATGGTAATAAATAAATTTTCTAATATAAATTATAAGCATAGAATTATTTTTAAAAAGCTTAAAATAAATAAATTAAATAATATTTCATATCATAGTTATAATAGCGATATTAATGAAATACAGAGTAAAAGTATTTTCCACAATGATCTGTTTACGTATGGTACAAAAATTGAGCAATTTATAGTTTCATAAATAGTTATAAATAATTTGTAACCATACCTATAAGATTTAATGAGTTTATAAAAAAAATATTGTGAATGTATAGGTAATAGGTTTTCTGTAACCATTATAATTATTATAATATGTATAATACATATTATAATAAAAATATAATAATATAAATATTATTATTATTATAATTATTTGATTTTAATAAACTCATAAACGACGCATTAATCTCAGTCAAAATTCAAATTTCATACTCCTAAAATCAATAGGTAGTTTAATATTCCTCAATCATGTTTCTATTGCAAAGGTGGATCTACACGCAAATACACAAAAAGATTATTGTTATTATTTCAATATTTTTTAATAATTACACAAGTTAGGTAAATATATATGATCATATACTATATTAGTTTTTACAACGTTCTTAAAATATTAAAAAATACATCATCTATCATAGAAATACGTATTTTTTAGTGTTTAGTGTTATTACTGCTATGGAATTTAAAAAAAAACTTACTTTACATGACTTTAGATATTCATACAATTATTGTATACATTTTAATTGTATTGTATTATTTAATCAGTTTGAAATAAAAAAATCAATGACTTACTTTTATTTCAAATCAAATAATATTATATTAATAGTATTTTATAATTAACATAGTTATGTACTAATAGAAAAAATTATTAGATAAAAAATCATTAAATTTATTGGAATAACATATTATCAAAATCTAAAATATTATTATACAGTTCATTTAATAAATAGTCTTTTTAAGATTCAACTGTGTTCAATTTAAAACTTTCTCGTTATAGATATATAACTTTCTTAAATGCTGATGATTTAAATCAAAAACATATACATTATAATATAACAGAGTTTATAAGTTATATATTGTCGAAGTTAAAAGTTGTCAACGATGCTATGAGAAATGAATGGTTTCATCGTGTGAAACAATTATTTCAACAAGTTAGATTTTTAATTTAACTATTTTATTTGTTAAATTTAATTTGTAATTTTTTTTTAGAAAAAATATATGTCAAAATTACCGATTTCGAAAAGCATGAAAACTCAGTCAACTTTTTTTAATTTCATTGCTTACGTCATGCAAATACATTACAAATATTTCATACAAAAGACTATTACGGAATATACGGAATTTATGACTGACCATACGGTAATATATAATTATAAAATAATTTATTGATATTTTATGCTTACATTTTAATAAATCATTGCCGTTGTGCAAAAAAGTGTCGAAGTGTAAAAAATAACAAAGTAAATAATATGGCCAAATATAACATTGTTTTACACAAAAGTATAAAAATATTATGTTTACTATTTACTTTAAAGTATTATGAATCATTTATTCCTATACAGTAAAGTTTCTGTAATGATAATATTATTATGCCTATTATTTATATAAAGTAGTTTGTTAAATCGTTTCATTACGTATTTTTTGAATAATTCCACGTAATTTTTATTTCATAATTATTGCGCTGAAAAGAATCATCCAGTTTTTAAGACAAGTTTAGTGTATAGAAACAATTCTTTAAAATATCTGCCGTCGTATGGTCGTTTGTATGATTTTATTACATCAGTATGTGAAAATATAAAAGAAATATCATTAAATTTATTACGTATTGAACATTTATTGTATGGAGAATATCATACAACTCCATTTTTGGATGTAAGTATAATTTATATTATTTTACATCAGAATAACTAAAATAGTTAATTCTAGTTCATTAGCTTCTAATCAGTCAACGCTAAATTCTCTAATAACTTTATTAATAAAAATAATAATTTATTATAGTTTCTATAATTCAGGTCGATTTAGATTGTGAAATTATTTGTGAGAATATTAAAAATTTAAAATCATACTTGGATAATTGTTGGGAACAGAGAAAAATTTATAAAGAAAAAGTGGTAAGATACCTTTATTTAATCAACGGAAAAACAGAAAAAGAAGTGGATATATTTTTATCCAAAAACCATAATTTTGAAGAATATAAACACGCAATAATTAAATACCACGACATTTCTACGAAAATATTGATTGACATACTCCCAATAGCAAGTATAGGGATATTTGAAATTGATTTCACTGAAATAATCAATAGTTTATACAAACAAGGAAACACGTATAAGAATAACATTATTACTCATATGAAAACTGCTTATTTAGTTATTGGAAAAAAGTAATATTTAAATTAAATTGTATACATACTACAATCATACTAATAAAATTATTTGTTACATTAATTATTCTAGATTAAATGAACAATATTCATATTTTATTGAAGTATTATTAACACCGCCAAAAAATACCGATGAACTTATAAAACTTATCGATTTTGTTGCTGATACAAGAGACAATATTTTACCTAAACTGTCGAAACAAACTATCGAAGTGTTATCATGCGATATATTTTTGATGGACTTCATAGAATTTACGAAAGAAGAGCTGAAACAAAAGACTAGTACATTCCGTTGGGCCAAATACGTCAACGATACAATTTCTATGAATTCTACAATGGTTTTAAATAAAACAAAAGAATTTAAAGAAGTTCTACAGGCGCGTATTAAAAAGTTCAACGATGATCTGAATATTTATAAATTGGAAATAGATGATTTTCGACAATTGGGGGATATAAATGATATACAAATATACGCAGAAAAATCTCAAAACTTGGATGATAAATTAACGGAAGCTTTGGAGACAATTGATGATTTTAACAAACAAGAAAAATATTTTCAATTGAACGAAAGTGTATATCCACTTAGAAAATCAGTAAATATACCTACATTGAGCAGAAATAATTGTTATACAAATAACGTATTACAGTAGCGATCATGTATTTAAGATTTCAGATTCTTTAGCACCATACAAACTGCTTTATGATAACTGTTCAGAGTTTATTGTAAATTATGAAAACTGGATGAATGCTACTATTGGCACATACGATCCAGAGCAGATCGATCAAAATGTGACCAACTACTATCGTAACTTAACAAAACTTGAACGAACGTTTATGAAAATCCCTGCACCATTAGCTATTGCAACTACGGTGATTACAACAATCGTTTCGTATAATTAAAATGATTTATTTTTTTTAAGATAATAAGACAACATTAGATTTGAATGCAGTAGTTAAAAAAATCTAATGATATAAAAATCAAAACTTTCTTATTTGATCTATTAATGTTTTTAATAAAGTTTTATTTTATTATAAATAGTTTAGATATTTTAAAGTCGAAAATGCTTTATTTGAATCAGTAAAAAAATGTTATTTAAAGTTGTATTTAATTTAATTTTAATTCTAACGTATGCCGCTAAATTAAATACCTACAACAAATTTTTTTTTTAACACTTATGAATGTCAAAGTTTATTATATACATATTTACTATATTACTTTGTTTATTAAAAGTATAAATAATTAGAAATCAATTCTAGCATATAATAAACATAAAAATATACAATTGAGCTCAGTCCCATAGATATTAACCTTTTCCGAAGTATCTTGCTTAAATTTTAAATATAATCAACATACAATCGCTAAATTGACACAAATAATGTCTATTTTAATTAAACTATATAGTTTTTAAAAATACAAACATCATTAAACTAATTTTTATACAGGTAATAAACATACAATAAGTAAACCAAATAAGTACACAATGCACATGCGTATATTAAATTGTTAAACATAATAATATAATGTGTACAGGTGCGATCGTTGATCGAAACATTTAAAAAAAGAATTCCAGAAATATTAACATTGGGCAATTTAGGTCTTAAACGTCGTCATTGGCAAGAAATTTCAAATATAGTCGGTTTTGTAATGTTTCCCGATCAAAATCTAACACTAACAAAAGTTTTAAATCTTAATCTTGGTAAATTTGTATCTCAATTTGAAATAATTAGCGATGGAGCTTCTAAAGAAAATAATTTGGAAAAGAGGCTAAATACTATGGTAGATGAATGGAAAGATTTAAATTTTACCGTATTAGACTACAAGTATAATATACACAATTTAAAAGTTTACTTATAGAACGGAGATAATTTTATTTTATGTTCTAGGGATTCAGGAACATATATTTTATCAGGCATTGATGATGTACAATTATTGCTTGATGATCACATATTAAAAACAACTGCAATGAAATCTTCTCCATTTGTTAAACCTTTTGAGAAAAAAATATTGTATTTTATTTTAATTTACATAATTGAACAATATAATATGATACATTTTTATTATAGAGAATGGGAAGATAAAATTGTTTCTCTAAATGAAATAATAGAATTATTGGTCAAAGTTCAAATTACATGGATGTACTTGGAATCAATTTTTTCATCTCCAGATATACAGAGACAAATGCCAGATGAATCACAAAAATTTAATGCAGTTGATAAGGTAAAAGTACTACTAATTATTTAAGTTTAAATGTAAGAAGAATTTTTAAATATACATTTTATATAGTTATATGTCATTTATGTAGTATGTATACTCTTATATTCACATCAACATAAATTTTCTCCAGAGTCGTCATTTGTAAGATGAAAAGTTGTGCATTTGCATCCTACAGATATTTTTATATCATACTTATTTGTTATTAAAATTAATAAAACAAATAATAACACGTTGATGGTTTAAGACATTTTCAATGACAAAAGAAATCGTATTTTAAATTTAAATTTTTCTTTGTGAAATATATTTTATTTATTGAACATTTTTTTAGAACTTAAATATTTACTATCTTTAATTGTGTTCTGAATTTCGACTAAGTTTAATTATTTTAAATTAAAAAAACACTAATAATCATTTTAAAATTTTAAATACTCTTTTGCATTTGTATTAAAAAAAAAAATATTATCAATCATAAAAACTTCGTAATATTTAATAATATTATTTAATTCTAAATATACTTACTTTATGAACTGCTTTGAAATGATGATTATTTTTTCATCATAATACTATGTTAAAATTTAAATATATATAATTTGAAACCTTCACATTTTTTTCAGATTTGGAGAGATTTGATGAAAGATATTAATAAAACAATGAATATTTTACAAACAGTTAATATAGGAAACATCTTACAGCATTTAAAAAAAAGTTATATGCTTTTAGATTTGGTACAAAAAGGTTTAAATAATTATCTAGAAACAAAACGACTTTATTTTCCAAGATTGTTCTTTTTATCAAATGACGAACTTCTCGAAATCATATCAGAAACAAAAGATCCTAAGAGAGTGCAGCCACATTTAAAAAAATGTTTCGAAGGAATAGCTACACTTATTTTTACTGAAAAATTAGAAGTTATATCTATGGTATCTAGTGAAGCAGAAATTGTAAATTTATCATTAACAATTAATACAACCAAAGCTAGAGGTCAAGTTGAGAAATGGCTATTAGACTTAGAACTATCAATGAAGACTACCGTACGTGAAGTAATCGGAAAGGCTTTGTCAGCTTATCAAAATACCGTTCGACATGAATGGGTAATGCAATGGCCCGGACAAGCAGTCTTAGCTGTTTCGTGTACATATTGGACTGTTGAGATGACTCAAGCAATTAAACAACATCCTGAAGGTCTTACAGTATATCTGAATAAGTGTAATCGACAGATTGATAAAATTGTTCAATTGGTTCGTGGTGTATTATCAGTTCAAACACGATTAACGTTAGGTTAGTTTTATTGAATTAAAATGTATTACTTATGTAATTTAAACAATTTATACACACTATAACAGGAGCATTGATTGTAATCGACGTTCATGCTAGAGATGTTGTTGATGACTTGGCAAACAAAAATATTCGTAAAACAAATGATTTTGGATGGATTAGTCAATTGCGATATTATTGGATTGTAAATATAGTAGCATAAATAATGTATGCTAACAAAAACAAATTTATCTAAAAAATATTTTATTTTCAGGAAGAGAATTTATTTACTTCTATGATAAATGCATCATTAAATTATGGTTATGAATACTTAGGAAATTCAGCAAGATTAGTTATTACTCCACTCACTGACCGTTGTTATCGAACATTGTTTTGCGCTCTTCAATTAAATTTGGGCGGAGCGCCGGAAGGACCAGCTGGAACTGGAAAAACAGAAACTACCAAAGACTTGGCAAAAGCGATAGCTAAACAATGTGTTGTTTTCAATTGTTCAGATAGTATGGACTACATTGGTCTTGGGAAATTTTTCAAAGTTAAATTCTAATGCTAACTTCTTGATACCGATCTAATAGTTGTTTATAATTTATAGGGTTTACTGTCATGTGGTGCATGGGCATGTTTTGACGAATTTAATCGCATAGATTTAGAAGTTTTATCAGTAGTTGCACAACAAATATTGACTATTCAACGAGGAGTACAGGCTGGATTGATTAAAATATTTTTTGAAGGATCAAATTTAACATTGGATAATACTTGTGCTATATTTATAACTATGAATCCAGGTTACGCTGGGCGTTCAGAACTACCAGATAATTTGAAAGTAATTAAGAAATATAAAACATAAAAAAGTATTATGATTTATTATGTATATTGATTACGTATATTTCACCAACCCCCCCCCTCCCCTAAGTTGGAAAATTGTTAATTATTTTTCGCCATCAAATTTGCGCGATAAAGGATACAGGACAAATTCAAAAAAGCTTTTGGGAAGAGGGCTGGAGAAATGTTCTCTTAGTATATAAAACCAAATTCCTTAGATTTTTTTACTAGAAATTTGTTCGCGATCAGTGTGAATTCGTGTCACCAAAATTAATATTTGTGCGCAACCACTCAACCCCAGTAATTATGTTCTGAAATTGTTCGCACAAATTCACACAAATTCCACTGTAAGTAATGGAGAAAAAATAAATAACGATTTTCCAACTTTGGAGGAGGGGGCTGGTGAAATGTATGTTGATCTATTTTATGATAATCTAATCTTAATCTTGAAATAATATTTCTTCTTAATATACGTAACTGTTATTTTTAAAATATGTGTTATTGATTTATCAAAAACGGTTATTATATATTTAAATATAATTTAATTTTTTTTCAGGCTTTATTTCGATCAGTAGCAATGATGGTACCCGATTATGCTTTAATATCTGAAATAGTTTTGTATTCCCAAGGATTTAGCTTAGCTCGTGCATTGTCAGTAAAAATAGTAGCAACGTATAAATTATGTTCCGAACAGCTTTCATCTCAAAATCATTATGATTACGGTAAAAATACATCCAATGCTCATAAAACTGAAATTCATCATTACATAAAATATACCCTATATAGGAATGAGAGCGGTCAAAACGGTGTTGACAGCAGCCGGAAATCTAAAACTAAAATATCCGGAAGAAGATGAAAATATACTCATGTTACGTTCTATTAATGACGTTAATTTACCAAAGTTTCTTAAACATGATATTCCATTGTTTAAAGTAAGATAATTATTTTTTTAGATTGAATACAATTATTAATATAAATAATGATAATAACATCATAAATCGCTCATATTTATAGGGATTAACTTCAGATTTGTTCCCTGGAATTGAATTGCCAACGCCAGATTATCAAATTCTAAACGCCGCTATAAAAGAACACTGTAAAATAATGAATCTACAAAGTACTCCGTTCTTTATGGAAAAAATTCAACAAATATATGAAATGATGATCGTTAGACATGGATTTATGATTGTGGGTTTGCCGTTTAGTGGTAAGACTTCGGCCTATAAAGTGCTCAGCGGTGCATTGAAAATCATTGAAACTAAAGTAAACATAATCATTTTAATACTCTTAAACTTGAGTAATTTTTTTTAAATTAATTAATTTGTGTATTAAAAGCACTTTCTCGTTTGTGCCAGTCAATAAATTTCTAATGACGTACCGAACGAACTACTTATCTATCAAAATTATATTGATCTAAGAGCAAAAACACGTTCCCAGTATTCAACATATGGAGCCTTGGCTTACATATTTAATTATTTAAATATTTTTCTATGACTTATAATTTATAAACCATAAATTATAACCATTGGATCATTTGGATCGAATCAGTAACCCAGCTTTTGTGTATAGTTAACATAAACCTACTCAAATTCTCAGTTATTTAAATATCTATTAATTGGAATTCTAACATTAGATAAGATTTCTGAAATGTTGGTGCACTACTACTCATTTAATCTTTATTACTTATAAGTAATGAACCTTTTGTTCAAATGAAATTGAATTTACTAAAATGTTAAATCCACAGTTACAAAATTTAGTGAAACGTTTGAAAATAGTACGAATAGATACATGAATTATAATGATAACAAAATTTAAATCAACTTTTACTAAAATATTCATTGTTAATCAATAGCTTATTATCTACTGATATCTTAAATAAATCACTTAAGCCTATTTTTTTTCTCTTATGAACTATATCAGGAGTCACTCAACGGTGGTCCACAAATAAACTTCTTTCCGCCCACAGACAAAAAATAAATAACACACACTACGTCAACATACATTTATTATTATATGTATTTAGAATTTTGATGGCCTACGAAAAATTTTCGTATTCCTAATGTGGCCCTTAAAAAATATTAATTGATGACCCCTGCACTATATCTATTCTATTATAATTCAGACTATATATTACATATAATATAATATATCATAATATTTTCATCTTATTATAGAAAAAAGAAGTAAAGACATTAAATTAATAAAAATTAATTTAAAGGTGATTCATTAATTGAATATAGATAATAATTTACTGTGATTTATATAGGTACTAAAATTTCATGAAGATTAAATAAAATATAAAAATGTTTTTAAATCAACTAGGTACAATAATATACAAATATGACTTAATAAAAAAATATAATTTCAAATATTTACTAAAATTTCATATTTTTTTGTTAAATTCACATCTAATTTTATCATGTAAACCACTTTCATAAAATAAAAATTTTTTTCATAACAATACATCATAAAAAATTATTTATTTCATCAAAAGAAATTAATGAATGAACACAAAGTGGAAATAATGGTAATAAATCCTAAATCTATAACATTGGGTCAACTTTATGGTCAGTTTGATCAAACATCACATGAATGGTCAGACGGAGTTTTAGCTATTGGGTTCAGAAAATTTGCATCTTCAACTAATCTTGATAGAAAATGGTTGATTTTTGATGGTCCAGTAGATGCCATCTGGATTGAAAGTATGAATACGGTATTGGACGATAACAAAAAGCTATGTTTGATATCTGGAGAAATTATACAACTTGCTAATACAACTAATTTGATTTTCGAACCTATGGACTTGGATGTTGCATCGCCAGCTACGGTAATCGAATGATGCTGACCTAATTTTATTATAATTTTTAATTTTTTTTTTATTATCTTACTTACAATATTTACATATATTATATTATTTAAGGTTTCAAGATGTGGCATGATTTATATGGAACCAGTTTCCCTGGGCTGGGAATGTTTAGTGACTTCGTGGATAAATCAATTGTCTCCTTACTTACCCTCGAAACACAAAGAGGCATTACACAAACATATCTTACGATTCACTCAATCAATATTATTCATGTTAAGACGTTGTAATATTAACGTAAATAACGTATTATATAATATTATCATAGACAAGTAAAAAAAATAGTTGTTATTTCAATTTAATTAATTGTAGGAAGTGTTTCCTACTAGTGATTTGAACTTGGTTAGATCACTAACAAATATGTGTGATACATTTTTGAAACCATACTATGACGAAGAACATTTAAAAACAATCTCAGAGGTTGATATGAGATCTCAAATAGAAGTATATAATAGTTGAATATTATATTTTATTTTCAAACTAATATAATTAATATTATTGTATTTAACTATATTTGTCTACAGTGTATATGTTTCTTTTCTTGTATATGGTCAATGGGAGCTGCATTAGATACAAAAAGCCGAATAAAATTTAATCTCTTATTTCGAGCATTGTTAGAAAACAAATTTCCTAAAAAAGTCGCTTATGCATTAAATATACCACTTGAATTATGTCAGTCACCAGATAAACCCTATACGAATTTGATTCCCAAAAATGGTTTAGTTTTCGACTATAGATATGTTCTGAATAAAAAAGGCAAAGGAGTATGGAAACTATGGACAGATTATATAGAAGATGAACCACCGATACCACAAGACATCCCCTTCAATGAAATTATAGTTCCGACAGTAGATACAATAAGAAATCATGCATTAATGTCAATGTTAGTAGAAAATAATAAACCGATATTGATGGTAGGTAAAACTGGAACAGGAAAATCAGCTTACACTATGGTATGATACAATTCTCGTGTACTGGCAATAATCATATTTAAAATAATATTTACACTTCTTTTGTTATAGAATTACATCTTTACAAAAATCGATAAAGAATTCAACAGCTCCTCGTGTATTAATTTTTCCGCGCAAACTTCGTCAAATATTACACAGGACATAATTATGAGCAAACTTTTAAAGAGAAGACGTGGTGTATTTGGACCTCCAATCGGTACTAAATGTATAATATTTATCGACGATTTGAGTATGCCACTAAAGGAATACTATGGCGCTCAGCCGCCTATTGAGCTATTACGACAATGCATGGATAAATTCCCATGGTACGACCGTAAAGAATTAGAGGCCATACACCTTCAAGATGTTCTAATATTATGTGCGATGGGTCCTCCGTCATCAGGAAATACCGTGACTCCTAGATTTAGTCGTCATTTCAACATAATCGTAACAAACGAATTTGACGATATTACAATGGTTTCAATATTTAGTAAAATTTTAATTTGGCATTTAGAAAATAAGTTTAGTAATTTGAAATATGACAATACATTTTATTCATTTTAATAACAAATTTGGAATTTCCGTATAGAGGTT
Organism: Rhopalosiphum nymphaeae; assembly: GCA_036289425.1. Classification (NCBI taxonomy): domain Eukaryota; kingdom Metazoa; phylum Arthropoda; class Insecta; order Hemiptera; family Aphididae; genus Rhopalosiphum; species Rhopalosiphum nymphaeae. The sequence goes on along the minus strand of JAZAQC010000012.1, from coordinate 5,014,283 downwards.
TTGCCAAAAAATTTTATTCATCTGTTAATCAGTTAATTAATTCAACATTGGAGGTGCATAAAAAAAGTATCGGATATTTAATGCCAACTCCAGCTAAATCGCATTACTTATTCAATTTAAGAGATTTTTCTAAAGTCATACAAGTAAATATAATCTATTACATCATTAAATAATATAAATAATAAATAAATAATTTATAATAACAATAAAAAATTGTATAAATATAATATGTTCAACATTTTGTATATAAATTAATATAAGTAAAATATATATTATCTTAATTTATATCCACATAAATGAGTGCAATCGATGTAAGGGTGATTAAATTTTAAACAAAAGTTCAACATTTTTTTTTATTTAATCAAACTTATTTTTCATTAGGGAATTATGTTCTCTGTTCCTGATACTATTACCGATATAATTTCCATGAAACGCCTTTGGGTACATGAAATACTTAGAGTATACTATGACCGTTTAGTGGATGAGTCTGATCGTGAATGGTTTTTCGACAATTTATGTCTTGTCTGTAAAGAACTCCTAGACGAAGACTTAAATCAAATGTTTACTCATCTCATCATGACGGAGAAAAAAATAGTAAAATATTAATAAAATAACTTTACAAATTTATTATTTTTTTTGTATTAAAAATTAGGTGACTCAAATTGAATTGCGTCAGTTAATTTATTGTGACTTCTCTGATCCACATTCCCAAGATAGAAACTATAAAGAAATCCGTGATTTAGACAGTCTTCGATTGACTGTTGAAGAATTCCTCAATGAATTCAATCAAATCAGCAAAAAACCTATGCATTTAGTGCTCTTTAGATTTGCTCTCGAACATCTATCTCGGATTTGTCGTATAATGAATCAACCACGAGGACACGCATTACTTATTGGTTTAGGTGGATCGGGACGTCAGTCGTTAACAAGACTAGCTGCACATATTTCACAATATGAACTATTTCAGGTATTAAAAACAAAAATTAAGAGCTTCTTCTTCATTAAAATATCATATTATTAAACTTAGATAAAAATGACTCGCTTATATGGAGTAAATGAATGGCATGAGGATTTGAAAAACATATTTAAGCAAGCTACTATTGCGTTCAATCAGAATGTTATATTCCTGTTTACGGACTCAGAAGTAAACAAATTATAATAAAATATCATACATATAGACTATATAGGTATATATAAAAAAAAATTATATAATATAGATAAAAGATGAAGGAATGGTTGAAGACATAAATAATTTACTAAATTCTGGAGAAATACCAAATCTATTTGTAATGGACGAAAAAATAGAGATCTGTGATAAAATGCGTGAGCTAGATAAACAACGTGACAAAACATTACAAGTAATTAAACATTTTAATTGAATAATGAATTTATATTGAAAAGTTTGCATTTAATTAGACTGATGGAAGTATAACTGGTTTATTTAATTTATTTATTCAAACTGTGAGAGACCAACTGCATGTATCGTTGGCATTTAGTCCAATTGGCAATGGCCTCCGAACAAGAATAAGACAATTTCCATCACTTGTACAATGTTGTACTATCGACTGGTTTCAGGTAAATAACAAAGATAAACGTATAAAGTTATACTAATTAAAAATTTATTTATTTATTAAAATGTTTTATTTATATGTGTATGATTAAAAATAATTATGGTGTTAAAAATGTCATTATAGACTTGGCCATCGGATGCTTTAATAGCTGTTGCAAAAACATTTTTAAGTGATGTTGAATTAACAGATCATGAACGTAATATTAGTATTAAAATGTGCCAACAGTTTCATTTGACAACTATAGATTTATCCATAGAATTTAATGCTAAATTGCAACGTAGAACTTATGTCACGCCGACTTCTTATTTAGAAATGATCAACACATTTAAAGATGTTTTAAGTAAAAAACGACTGTAAGTTAACAGTTTTAAAACAATATTATGGTAATTTATATTACTATAATATTTATTGTGTATTATTTTTTTATAGAGAAATAATAACTGCAAAACATCGCTATGAAGTTGGATTAGAAAGGTTGCAGAACGCAGCTGACGATATAGGAATTTTGCAAAAAGAACTAAAGTATTTAGAACCTGAAATTATAGCTGCTTCAAAAAAGGTTAAAATAATCATGCAGAAAATAGAAAAAGAAAATATAGAAGTATCAAAAGTGAAACAAAACATTGAAATAGATGAAAAAAATGCCCAAATAACTGCAGCTGAAGCACAAGAAATAAAGGATGAATGTGAAGCTCATATGGAAGCTGCAAAACCTGTATTGAATGCTGCTCTTGCTGCATTAAACACATTAACTCCTGGAGATATTACATTTGTAAAATCCATGAAAAATCCTCCTAATGCGGTTAAATTAGTCATGGAAAGTATTTGTACTATAAAGGAAATAAAACCTGACAAAATTCCTGACCCATCTACTGGAAAAATGGTGGAAGACTATTGGGGGCCATCAAAAAAATTACTTAACGACATGAAATTTTTAGAGCATCTAATTAATTTTGATAAGGATAATATACCAAGTGCAGTAATGAAAGTAATCAATGAAAAGTATGTTGCAAACCCAGATTTTGATCCAAAAAAAATTAAAAAAGCTTCAACCGCTGCAGAAGGTTTATGCAAATGGATTAAAGCAATGTCTAGTTATGACAAAGTGGCAAAAGAGATAAGACCAAAACGAATTGCTCTAGCCGAATCAGAAGCCATGTATAACAATGCAATGGATGAACTTAAAGAAAAACGTTCACAGCTTGCTGAGGTCGAAATGAAACTAAAAGTTGTGCAAGATACCCTCGAAGAAAATGAACGAAAAATGACAAAGTTACAAAATAATGCTGACGAAGTACAAACAAAAATGATAAGAGCTGAAAATTTAATAGGTGGATTAGGAGGAGAAAAACAACGATGGGGGCAAATGGCTATAAATCTCAGAGAAAGATATTTAAACCTTACAGGTATATTAACATAATTTTATAATATTTTATTAGTATAAAAATAAATAAATATGTTTATTACAGGTGACTTGTTAATAAGTTCCGGTATTATTGCATACTTAGGTCCATTCACAATGGAGTACAGAAGCCAGCAGATAAAAGATTGGGTAAAAGAAATTAGCGAAAATGAAATCATATGTTCTAAAGATTTTCAATTAAGTGCAATACTTGGACAGCCAGTCGTAATCAGAGCTTGGAATGTGGCTGGATTGCCTACGGATTTATTTTCTATAGATAATGGCATTATTGTCATGTAAGATAACAGTATAGTTCAATATAAAAAACTTAAACTAAACTTTCGAGTATTATAAATTCTAATTATTTTCCTTCAGGAATGCTAGACGATCGGCTTTAATGATTGATCCCCAGGGACAGGCCAATAAATGGATCAAGAAAATGGAAATGGAAAATTCTCTGAGCACAATACGCTTCAGTTCACCTAACTACATTACAGTCTTGGAACATGCTATCACCAGTGGTCAACCAGTATAAAATACATTTCTTCTTTGCTTTTCATTATTTGTTCTCAGCTATTTGAGGTCGACCACCCTTTCACTACACCTCTATTTGTATTTATTGTAAATTAATGTCTTTTGTGGTTTTCGTCTTCCTCTCTTTTTTCATTGTTTATTTTCATAGCTATTCTTGCTGTTTCTAAGTTTCCTCTACTTTTTATCTCAACGGTATCATCCTATCTCACAAAATACCTGATCTTTTTCTTCGGTTAATCTAATCCGTACATGCATAATTTTATTTCTTACGTCATCCTCTAAACTCCCATTAATTTGTATAACTAAATTTAAGTACATAAACCTATAAATGTCATACACTAGATTATCACCCAATTATATACAATTATTTTCACCCATTTCTTTATTGTTTCCTCATAAAAAATACACAATTATGTATGGTATATTTACCTCAACACTCTCAATATTTTTTTTCTTAATGACCTAACTAATACAAATAAAGCTAATACTATTCAATATTTGCATTGTAACATATGACTAAACATATAAAACAATATTTGGGGTTCATCGCTTTCTTGTTTTTCAGCTTACTAACTACACTACGACCAGTTACATAATGCTTTTCTTTCTACCTATAAAACCATTCCATTAGAACGAATTTATAATAACTGTTATATGTCCATATCAAAATCTATTGTTATTCCCATATCACATTACTCTTTCTAAAACCATAATCTTCTTGTATCCTCAATATTTTATCCTTATCATACTGTACTCCTCTTCAGAGTACTTCACATATCCTATTTGTAGAGCATAATAAATCAGTTATTACTATTCGAGTATAAAAAATAAATAACATTAAAAAAATATTTTTAAATCTTATTATCTTATTCTTTTTTAGCTTATCTTATTTTATTGTTTTATTACATTTCAGATTTTATTAGAAAACATTTATGAAGAATTAGATCCTATATTAGACCCTGTGTTATTAACACAAATATTTTTAACTGGTGGAACTTATTGCTTAACATTAGGCGATTCCGTCATTGAATATAATCACAATTTCAGGTATAAATATTGACTTTCGTGATTTTGTATTAATATATATATAAATATATATAATACATAATATATATTGTTTAATGATTGTATGTCTTTTAAGGTTTTATATAACAACTAAACTTAAAAATCCACACTACTTACCAGAAGTAGCTGTAAAAGTAGTATTATTGAATTTTATGATAACACCTATTGGTCTAGAAGATCAATTGCTAGGTGAAGTAGTGGCTAAAGATAGACCTGATTTAGAAACTGTGAAGAATGAATTGATCATCCAAGGTGCTAAAAATGCCAAGTAAATAAATATATTTATAATTTTTTAATGGGTCAATAAATAAATTGTTCACAGAAATGTTTATGCCCACGTATAGTTTAAAATGTTTCTCATTAATTATTATAGTTTCAATAAATTTATAAAATGATCAGAAATAACTAAGATATTATAAAAATAATTAATACATTATATCACTACGTTCTTCCATTATTTTTAATTTTATCAACAATTTAAGAATATTAAAAACGCCTAAGTGCAATGTACGATTAACATTTAATTTAAAGATTTTACACATGTAACTTTTTTAATTATATTGCTGTTTCAAAATCCGATAACAAATCATAATATTCATTGAAAAAACCAGCAATAATATTCCATTTCTCAGTTTTAAGGATTTAATCTACGTTAATTAATAAATCTTAAAAAATAAAACATTTTTTAGATCATTAAAAGATATTGAAGATAAGATATTGCAAGTCCTGAGTTCTACTGAAGGAAATATTTTGGAAGACGAAGGTGCTGTAAATATATTAAGTTCTTCAAAAGTTTTGGCTACCGAAATAAAAGAAAAACAAGCAGAATCTGAAATCACTGAACGTACAATTGATAAGACAAGACAACAATACCGTATCGTTGCCACGCACTCAACAAAATTATTTTTTATCATAGATACGTTGGCAAATATTGATCCCATGTATCAATATTCCTTAGCATGGTTTATAAATTTATTCAGTGTAGCGATCAAAAATAGCCCTAAGCGTATAAACATTGAAGATCGAACAAATGAATTGATTAAATATTTTACATATTCCCTATACGTTAACATATGCAGAAGTTTATTTGAAAAAGTAATTTTTATCGATAATTTTAATTTTAACCAATGATATAAAATCAAATAAAAGGTCATTTTTAAATAATTTTTAAATTTAATGGGAAATTATAATCTAAAATTGATAAAATAGTTTAATCATTTTAGTATAAATATAATATTTTATTATTATTATTATACATAAATACAAAATTTTTAAAATTTAATGCATTAAATGTTGATAAAATTAAATTTTACAAATAATATTCATTTAGATATAAATTATGATAAAAAAAAAAAGAAAGATTAATTTGATTTTTTCTACTATATAATTTTTAATAATCGTTTACCTATATTGTTAGGACAAATTATTACTATCGTTGATTATGGCAGTTAATTTATCTGAAGAATTTGACACAGATGAATGGATATTCTTCCTCACTGGTGGAATTAGTTTAGATAATCCGTTTAAAAATCAAATTAGTTGGTTACAAAATAAAAGCTGGGACGAATTATGTAGACTTGAAAATCTTCCCAAATTCAAGGTCCTATTTTATACATTTTTATTTTTAACATTTTATCATACCAGCATATATGTTTTGAATATGTCACACTAAAAAACCAAACTTTATATTTAAAGAATTTAAAAGTGGATTTCGAAACCAACACAAATAAATGGAAAGAAATATATGATTCATTGGAACCACATTTAATAACATTTCCTGATCCATGGAATAAACATCTAAACTATTTTCAAAAATGTCTCATATTACGCTTACTTCGATATGATAAAATTATACCGGCTATTCAACATTTCGTTGCTAGTAAGATAATTATTATGTATTATGAATTATGATTACTAATTGGTTTTCTAATGAATTGATATTATCTACACGTTTTATAACAGACGAATCAGTATTGGACCATAAATTTACAGTTCCACTACCATTCGATTTACCAACAATTTTTAATGACTCGAATTGTTTGACTCCGTTAGTTTTTGTTTTAACACCTGGAGCAGATCCAACAGCAATGTTGCTAAAATTTTCAGAGAAACTGGTATTTTTCTATGCATGACATTATAATATATATATTTTTGATAAACTTGATCAATTTAAAAGTATTCTTTGTTTTTACTTAGGGATTTTCTACCCGTTTATCAGCTTTATCATTAGGTCAAGGACAAGGACCAATAGCCTCAAGACTTATTACTGAAGCTACAAGAATGGGTAACTGGGTATTGTTACAAAATTGCCATTTAGCTAAAAGTTGGATGTCACAACTTGAAATGGTACACGGTTTAACTTCATATTACATTTCATTTGTACATTATAATTCAAGAGTCTATAAAATAAAAAGATTTTTCGTATTTTCAGAAAACCATTTTAGTTTAAAATTATACTATTAATTTGTATTGAGTAGTTAGATTAAATTAACATAGAGGACATGTTATCCGTAACATGAAAAACACTAAAATCAGTTAAAATCAAAAACTTAAAAAAAAGTCGATTAAAAGTATAATAAAGATAACATCAGAAACATATTTTCTTAACTTTGTATTTATAATATTTATAATTTAAAACTTTTCAAACAAAATATCAGGTTTATTAAAATATATTTGATTGCAAAATTTGTAGCATAATTTATTTTATTAGATATGTGAAAGCTTCAATGGTGACCACACTCATCCCGAATTTAGACTATGGTTGACATCATACCCAGTAGAATACTTTCCTGTTTCGGTTTTACAAAATAGTATAAAAATTACAAATGAACCACCAAAAGGACTTCGAGCTAACCTTTACAGGTATATATATATTTTATTAAAAACATTTTGATAATGTTATAATAAAGTTATACTTACGTTTTAATAACGTATTAGTAACGTTTTAGTAATACTTGAATAATATTTTATTAACATTTTAATAATATTTTAAAAATCTTTCAAAAATATATAAATATGTTTTAATAATTAAGGTATAAACAATTAAAATTCCTTGACAATCATTGTGAAAGATCAATGATTCCTTTAAAGTAGTGGGGCAAATACATATAAAACAAATTATTCTTAAAAATTAGGAAGATTGATCCATAAATCAATAAAATTGATGGACTAGTGACTTAAAACCCCGATAATTCTAGAAACTCAGGATTCAAGAGTCAGAATTCATTGAGAATCATGGAATATAAACATAAAAATCCAGTAGTTTCTTAAAAATCATTATGAATTATCAATGATTTCTTTAAAATCATGGGCCAAACATTTAAATACCCAGTATTTCTTGAAAATCATAATGATTGAGCCAGAATCCATTGAGAATCATGGTCTAATAAATAAAAAATCCAAAATTTCCTTAAAAGTCATTATTAAAGATTAATAATTCCTTGAAATTCATGAGCCAAAAACTTAAAACCCCAATAAATCTTGAAGATCAGGATGCAAGAGTCAGAATCCATTGAGAAACATGGACTAATAACTTAAGAATTCAGAAGTTCCTTGAAGGTCACTGTGAAAAATCAATGATTCCTCGAAAATCATTAGCCAAAAACTTAAAATTCCACTAATTCTTGATAATCAAGATGATCGATACAGGATTCTTCGAAATTTATGGGCCAAAAACTAATATTCCCAATAAATCTTGAAGATCAAGATGATTGAGTCAGAATTTATTGAGAATCGTGGACTAATAATTTAAAAATCCAGAATTTCTTTAAATGTAATTGTGAAAGATTAATGATTTTTTAAAAATCATGGGCCATACACTTAAAAATCCCAAAAATTTTGAAAATCAATATGCTAGAGCTAGAATTCATTGAATTTCATGGACTTATACTTTAAAAATCCAGAAGTTCCTTGAAGGTCATTGTGAAAGATCAATGATTCCTCAAAAATCATGGTCTTAACACTTAAAAAACCGGAAAATCCTTAAAAATCATGATGTAAGTGACAAAATTGTTGAAAACTGTGGACTAAGAACTTAAAATTCCAAAATCACCTCGATTGTTTTTCTATCGCATAAAAAATTCATTAAAAATATTTAAAAAATCCTTAAAATTTCTTATCAATCATTGGGTAAAAGCAATAATTCCTTGAAAATATTAGACGAATAACTTAAAAATCTTAAAAATTCTTGAAAATCAGAATGCTAGAACCAAAATTCATTGAAAATCATGATCTAAAAACTTAATAATCCCATAAATCCTTTAAATTCACGGTATTATAGACAAAATTTCAAGAAAGTTACGGTCTAAATTCTTTAAAAATCTTTAAAATTATTGCCAAAAAACTTAAAAATCCCAAAAATTATTTAAAATCAGGATGTTAGTGCCAAAATTCCCAGAAAATCATGATCCAAGAATTTAAAAATCCCAATAGTTTTTGAAAATCATGTAAAGCCCAAAAACTTTGAGGATCAATTCTTCAGAAACAATCAAATTTTTTAATAATGTTTTAATAACGATATAATTACGATTTAGTAATGTTTTAATCATATTTTAATAATATTATAAATTGATTTGAGAAACTGCAAACCCAATTAATGATTACCTACCATTTGGAATAGATCATTTACAAGTGATCCTATTGTAAATGAAGAATTCTTTGAAGGTTGTAAACAAGGTAGTAATTTTAAGAAGATGCTTTTCGGGCTATGCTTCTTTCATACTCTAATACAAGAACGTCGTCATTTTGGTCCAATCGGATGGAATCGACCATACGAATTTAACGAAACCGACCTCAGAATTAGTGTCGTTCAGTTACAAAACTTCCTTAATGAATATTCAAGAATTCAATTTGAGGCTTTGCGTTATCTAACCGGTGAATGCAATTACGGTGGTCGCGTAACCGACGACTGGGACCGTAGGTGTCTAAATACGTTTTTAAACAAGTTCTATACGGAAGAAATTGTCAAATACAAAAATTATAGATTTGATAAATCCGGTAAATTTATAATAAATAATAGATATGATTCACATGTCCCGTTAAACTCATTAATATGTGTAATTAGGAACTTACTATTGCCCAAATTTTAAAAAATACGACCAGTTCATCGATTACATACAAGATCTACCTTCGATTACTCGGCCTAGCATATTTGGTATGAACGAGAACGCAGATCTCATAAAAGAACAACAAGAAAGTGACATTCTACTTACTTCTGTTCTCAGTACTCAGGTATTTACATTGTACATGTATGTATTTATATATATATATTTATATTGTTCCTGTGAGCTCTTATGTTCTGAGTGGACTATAATTAATTTGGTTGTGTTAGTTAATTTTCCGTTGATAGTGAATGTGGGTCCTGGTATGATCACGCTAGTACTCGCTTGTACTTCGCTTGCGCTTCGTATCCGTATTTATAGGCGCTGTATTATTTCTCTTGTCGGTAACACGGTAAGAGTTTGGGAAACCCAACGTCGCGTAGGGAGATCTCCTCGGGGAAGGCCCAGTACCGTACGAAGACACCCGGCGGCGACGGCACTGTAGAAAGTCCGACGTCGCGCAAAGACGTTCGGAGAATCCCAACATCGCATTGAGACGTATGATATCGATTGTCGTCGCCGATGATGGCTATCGTGTCTCGTGGTTTATCTCCTTTTGATTCTACTGCTGTTTCCTTGATTGGATATAATTTATATCCACTTATTTTTTATTAGTAGTCCAATGTATCTATATGCTGTTTTAATTTATCACGGCATTTGATATTTTTATGTGCATTTACGAAACATTAATAATAATCATTTATCGTCATTACCAAATGTGCATAAGATAATCAAGAATAGATAGATTGGGCAAGTTTACACGTGTTGTACCTCATTGCAACCGGTAATACATTACTACGGCTTGCAGAGTCTGTAGGAGGTTAGGCGTTCCATTGTAATGACTCCCAACATCAAACGTACCGTATTGTAGCGTATTTGCAACGATTGGTATGTTAGAATGCTGACCAACTGTACCTGGAGAGCTTATGTATTATGGACAAAATATTGACGAAGGCTCCAAAAATAACATTCATAGATAATTATGTTAACATTTATAATGAAATTCTTCATAATAACAAAATGCAACATGCTAACATTGCGCATTTTACACATAAAAACATACCTAGAGTGGCGAGAACACCAATAGTACCCATTATATAATTTGCGAACATTGATTATAGATTCATAACAAAAAAATAAAACAGAAAAATATTTTTCAAACCTTTATAATAACGTTGATAAATAATTGGTACCTATTTTAATTTGAAAAAAAATTAACTGTACATGGGTTATAAATAATTGTCTTATTCCTAATCAAAATATTGTCATGAAGACAGTAACGTATAAATATCGCATAATATATTTTAATCATTAAATAATACACTTATACACAATAATATTAGTATAGCATATATAGATATTTGTTAAAATGCATACAAATCTAGATATTATAATCTAGAATATGGCAAGTTCAAAAGAAGGAAAAGGAGTATCGTCAGAAGAACTTATCATTATATTTGCTGTAGACGTTCTAAATAAACTTCCGATTCCTTTTGATACAGTTCTTGCATTAGAAAAATACCCTACTAACTACAATCAGTCTATGAACACAGTTTTGGTTCAAGAAATGGGGCGGTTCAATAATCTTTTGAATGTAATAAATTCAAGTCTAATTAATGTTCAAAAAGCTATTAAAGGTATGTCACGATGTTAATTAAATCAACATTTAAGATCGATAAGAATTTTTGGTACTTAAAAAATTAAAAAATCATACCATCAAAATATATTCTAATTACCTATCTGTTGATAGTTATTTATGTTATTCTTCAAACCAAAATGTTTATATACTAAAGTCTTCTTTATTAAACAAAATAAAATAATAATTTACTCGTATCGTATCAATATTTCTATGAACACACGCATTAAAAATTGGTAGATAGGAGCCTATTTTGAAACAAAACAAAATATTTAACTTTGACTTCACAAATAATAATAATATATATATAATTTTTTTTATCAGGTCTTATACCAATATCTAATGAGCTGGAAGAACTGTGTCAGAGTATCATAAACGGAAAACTTCCGACAACTTGGGCAAGAAATTCCTATCCATCTTTAAAACCATTGGGAAGTTATGTGAAAGATTTCTTACAAAGAATGGCATTTTTGCAAGTTAGATTATTAGCCTGTATACAGTATAAATCAGTTAAAAGTCAACTTTTTAAAATAATAAATTTAAAACATAAAATGAAAAGTTCCGATCAATCTAAAGTATTAAATCTAATAAATGAATCTACATTTAATAATTTAAAATATTACGATTTAATTAATTACCAATTAATTCATTACTGCATGACTTACATTCCATAAAATCTAAATACAAGATATTTTGATAGGTACCTATCTAAAAAATCAGATTTTTATGCACCTATATAATATCTAAGTACTTAATATTCGAATTATAAATAACACATTATTACTGTTGTTCAGATTGGTAATAATAGTATTATTCATTTTAATATTTAGAAATGGTACGATAATGATGCTCCAAAATTGTTCTGGTTATCCGGATTTTATTTCACTCAAGCTTTTTTGACCGGGACGCAACAAAATTTTGCCAGAAAGTATAAGATACCGATCGATTTACTAACATTTGATTATAAAGTATATCATCTTATTAACCTACATTACATTCTAGATAATATTTTATAGTAATTAAAGTGTATCTATTATTTTCCTGAATAAGGTAAGTAAATGTTGAAGAACTTTTATAAATATAAATCTGTAGGTACACAATACGTCAGCACATATATATGTAATACAATAACCACTGTATATTAACATAAAATTATTAGATATATATTTTTATTTATTTTTTTATTAATATTATTCTAACAAAATTGTTATACAAGATATATTAACTAAATACTTTAAACTGAATAATAACAGATTTCAATGATATTTAACACTAAACAAATTTACTATGTTCACTAAAAAAAGATTTAAAAAATACGTAGTTAATCAGTCAGTCCACCCATGATGAAAAATAAAATGAATTCACAGAAATATCTGTCATAGTGTAAAAGAAAGTAAAATCACCGTTGTAAGAAATCTGCATGTAACTATTTTTTCTAAAACTTCTATAAACTATTATTTCATAGTTGCATTTTACGTCTGAATTTATATTTAAATATATCGTTGATATATATACTAGCGGAAATTAGGGAAATTTGAAGTTATGCACAATAGTTGAAGGAAAAAATGACAGATATTATCGTTATAATAAGACAATAATAGTATAATATAAAACCACAACATTTTTAAAATAATGACTGCTCAAGTAAAGACTATATAGTACGTACCTACATATAATACATGGTGTACAACAATTCTTAAAAATAAAAACATTTGAAATCAATGGAATAAACTAGGAAATGATGAAAAAGAATTTGCAATACTAATGGCTAGATGGATATTAATATAACAAAAATAGTATCAATTAAGAGATATTCAGTCGATATTTAGGTCAAGAATTTTTCTAGTCTGCAATTATGGTAGTTATATAATATACTGTATATTAAACATTTTTAGTACCTATAACTATTAATTCATATATTTTATTCAGTTTAAATTCGACAACTTTATTATTATAAAAAAACAATTCTCAACTTTCAAAGGTGGGAATTATATCACTACACATCCACACATCGTCCTCGCCTTTTAATAAGTGATCTATCTCCGCCCTGTTGTATTATAAATAAATAATATAGATAACGAATAATGATATATTATTGAACTGTAGATATTGAAGAAATCCACGGCGACAGACGTTGAGCCCGTTGACGGTGTTTACGTGTACGGTTTATACTTGGATGGTGCCCGGTGGAGCGACCGGAAGGCTGTGTTGAAAGAATCAAAACCAAAACAGCTGTTCTACACCATGCCATTGATCCACTTGCTGCCGTCAACGAAGTCCATCGCAAGACTTATCACAGTATATATGTGTCCGATGTACAAGACGGCTGAGCGGAGAGGCACGCTGTCTACTACCGGACATTCTACCAACTTCGTGATCGCCATGGCTGTTCCCATCAATGGATCACCCGAACACTGGACCATGAGGGGTGTCGCTCTTCTTTGTCAATTGTCCCAATGACTACCTAAATTTACTCCCCACTACTACGAATGACATCCCGCGAGAACACAATAATTATTATACTACAATATAAATATATCTAATATGTTGATAACAGTATATAGTAATATTGTAACGTGTGCTTAATAAGTCGTAATTTTGAAATGAACGTTTAGTCAATTTTTTATCGACAGATTTATATAAAAGCGTAAAGGTCCTGTGGACTCCAACGGCTCTGGTATACATTTGAATGTGGTGTGCTGAAAGCTTTTTTAATTACAACGAACGTCCCCGTTCCTCTTCTCTAAGACCTAAGGTCAATTTATCTGAGATATGAACTGTTTCTGATAAAAAAATCATCTAGTTGGTAATTACGGATTCAAAAATAGGAATATTACAAAAATTGTCTCACTGATTTAGAAAGACTAACAAAAACACAACGGAAAAACCAATTTTCAAGAAAATTAAAATAATAAAGTAATTTAAAAATATGTAATTATACAAACTTTTTAATGTTCATAAACTATTTATATTTGC